>CM056195.1:122263128-123511878 GCA_029692085.1 Gymnothorax javanicus
GTCGAGCAGTGAAGGTAAAATGGGATTTTATTGGAAAGGGGGCGAACCCCCGCAGAGCAGGAGGCGACAGTACAAAGTCCACAATCCAAAGAACACAATCCCAGAGACAAAATCCAAAAGTCGAAAAACCAGGGCAGCAATCACAGAACTCAAAGTCGGGCAAAAAAAGGGTTCAAAAACAGATACAGACAAAAGTACAAAAGAGCAGATCCAAAAATCGTAGGTCGGGCAGTCCAGTCAGAAGATAAACACAGAGAGTACAAAGGCGAAATGAAAAGCAGCACAGGTAAACTTGGGAAAACGTTCTGACGGGGAACTGCAGTGAGAAGACAGCTTAAATACATTCAAGGGAAGTCACATGCTATGATTAGGATCGGGTGAAGGGGATCAGACTAATTACAAAGGAGGGAACATGAGGGAGAACCTAATCACATGAAATTGGCAAAAAGCCAAAAACGCGGACAGGGAACACGAGACAACCTATGACAAAACATACAGCTCCGGTTAGGGAGTTCTAATGTGCACAGATAATGAGAGGTAGGATAGAGTGGAGCAGGTGCGGAGGATCCGCTGAATTGCAGGAGAGACAAAGTGAAGGCAAGAGGCGGAGACTAGAACAGGCGAGTGCTGAGAGCTAGTTAATCAATTAGTAAGTGCAGCTATACAATCCCTAGTGCTCGTTAGTAAGTTAGTATTATATACAATGTTAGTTTGGGTTAGTAACTTTAACAAAAACAACAAACTGTTAGTATTGGTTAGTAATATAGAAAAGAGAGGCGAAGGAAGCAAACGAGATTGGAAGGAATGTTTGAAACCCAGAAACCATGAAATCACCTAAGCATGTGACACGCAGGACTGGGGAGAAGCTGTAACTTAACAAGAGACCAGACAGGGGAGACAAAGTGCAATGCTGGGCATGAATAAAACATGGACCGAATCTAACAGAAAAGTGGAAGGGGATGGCAAAAAGAAAAACATGGCAAAATGCAAAAACTAAACAAAACATGACAAAACCTAACAAACATAATCATAAACATAACAGGGACTAGGGAAAATCATAATAAACATGGCATACAAGGCAGAAACAAGACAGAACAGAGCAGAATCATAACACCTATCCCGTCTTTATAAGCTTCGGGAAGAGCTTTTGGAATTTTCACGTCCCACATAAGGACAAGCTCGCGAATGAGAGGTGGTGCGCCAGGCTGGCTTACCTTGCAGACATATTTGGGCATCTCAACAAGTTATATGCCAAGCTTCAGGGCAGGAATGAAAACATTTTATCATCCACAGACAAGATTCGGGGGTTTATGGGCAAACTTATCCTTTGGCGCGAGGCTTTGGAACAGGGCTCCATGGACATGTTCCCGCTGGCATCAGCTGCGCCACAGGCAGCTAGGGAGCGCGCTGTATATGCCGAACACCTTCAGACCTTAAAAGAGAGGTTTGAGCGGTATTTTCCACGTGTGGCTGACATCGAGGACTATGACTGGATCCGAGACCCATTCAACCAAGAATCCTCAACAGAAAAGCTCACAATGAAAGAGAGAGGAGTGCGCAGAGCTCCATGTGGACCGCACACTGAAACTCAAATTTAGTGAGCTCCCCCTGGATCAGTTTTGGCTGGCTTCTGCATCAGAGTACCCAAACGTCTCCCATCACGCGATTGAGCAACTTCTTCTTTTCCCCACTACCTACCTGTGTGAGTTGGCATTCTCTACTCTGGTTTACATGAAGAACAACAGAAGGTCACGGCTCTCTGTTGAACAGGACTTGCGAGTGGCCCTCTCCTCAGTGCCACCAAGGATTAAAAAAATCTGCGCGCCCCGACAGGCACTTGTGTCTCACTAATTTGTAAGTAGGCAAAATATGTACAATAGCACACGTTTCAATGCTGATACAAAATGTTACATTTATAATTTGTAGTTCAGGACCATGGACAGGGCAGCTACATTGCATTGACAGTTCTTTATGCTTAATTTCTGCTGAGTTTTCTTTGCCTCTTTTTTAATTTTGTGACCTGTCTGGTTTGAATTGGTGTGTTGCTGCTTTAATGAAGCCTAATTTGATGAAGTTTCAAATTAATTTTTGAAACATTTCGTTAATAAATATTTCATGAGTAATATAGTTGTCTTGTCACATTTTATTTGGCATTAGTAAATAATTATGCACATTTACAGATATTTTGCATGATATGAGTGATAACACGTGTTATAAAGGCTATTTGGCACAACAGGTGTGCCTTGAGATTTTTACTTGTCCTTTGGTGTGCCTTGGGCACAATAAGTTTGGGAACCACTGATCTATACCACACTCTATCCACACTGATTCTGGTCCTAAAACTGATAAACACAAAATCTGTGATCTTTTAAACCAACATTTTATCGCGGCCGGAAACCTTTTTGAAAATTTTATTATTCAGTCCACTACAGGAGATATGTCTGACCTCCGCTCTAGTTCATTCACAAATTCTCCAACACCTAGAGTATCGTTTTCTTTTAGGGAATTTCAAGTGAATGAGGTCCTACAAGAATTGAAACGAATTGATGTAAATAATTCCACTGGAGAGGATCATCTAGTTCCAAGTCTTTTGCGTCTAGCAGCCCCAATGATTGCACATTCAATAACTAATATTTTTAACTTGTCATTATTGACGGGGACTATTCCCAGTGTACGGAAAGCTGCTCATGTTTTTCCATTATTTAAGGGTGGTGATCACAGTTCAGTGAACAGCTACCAACCTATCTCAAATTGCCTTTCCTGGCTAAGATTTCAGAATCTCTCGTTAAGCAACAACTTTGCAGCTTTTTAACTTTCAACAACATTTTAACTTCACAACAATCTGGCTTCAGGCCTGGTCATAGCACCATTACAGCAGTCTCCATGGTTATAAATGATTTGGTATCAGCTTTGGATAATAAACACAAATGTGCAGCCCTATTTATAGATTTAGCAAAAGCTTTCGGTACAGTAGACCACTTTATTTTATTAAAAAAGTTGTCCTCCACTGGTCTTGATTGTGATGCCTGCTTGTGGTTCCAGGACTACCTCTCTAATTGAACATAAGCTATTATGCTTGGTGATGCAAAGTCTCAATTTTTAAAAGTGACAAAAGGAGAACCCCAAGGATCCATACTTGGACCAATTTTATTCACAATCTATATAAATAATATTGCATGTAATATTGCAAATTGCAAGGTTCATTTTAATGCAGATGACACTGTGTTGTACTGCTCTACTTTAAGACCTTTGGACGCAATTTATCACAGTGCTCTGCATTTTATCACTGGTGATGGTTTCCGCACTCATCACTGTGTTTTATATACTGTAGTTCATTAGGGTGGTTTTCCCTTCATTTTAGAAGGAAGCTCCATTGTATTTTATTTATTTATAAAGCATTGCTTGGCAAACTTCCTTCTTATCTTACTAGGCTTTTGTCCATCAAAATCAAAAGCCAGCATGTCAGATCCCAAGGGTGGATTTTGTTAGAGTCACCCAGGACTAGAACAAATTTGGGCTGTTCTGCTTTTAGCTCATTTGCACCTTGTATCTGGAATAGATGCCAAGACACTCTGAAGCTTGATTGTCTCATTCCATATGAGTCCTTCAAGAATCGACTGTGGGGGATGTTAGTTGAGGAGGCCAGATGTACTTGCCTTTAGTTTTAACTTTGGAGTTGTTCTCTGTCCTTTGTACTTGTATGTTTTACTTATTTTATTACTTTCTTTTTTATTTTTAATTGTATTTTAAAGTTGGTTTTCCTTTAGTCTGCAATTGTTGTATGTAATTGTGTGAATTTTACTGTGCTCTGTGTTGTTAGCTGACTTTGTAATTGTTTTATTGTATTCAGGGCTCCCCTGAAAAAGAGACCTCCGTCTCAGTGGGACTTCCCTGTAATAAAGGAAAATAATAATAATAATAATAATAATAACAATAATCCTTTTGAAGTATTTACACTTCGTTCATCAAGGAAACTGTTGGACCAAAAATTTGACCTCATTTACTAGTACGTTGTAAGTACCATTGAATAAGATAATAAAATACAGGCAGAGTGTAGGGTTTAGTTGTTTTATTGACTTTTATTAACAACACAACTGCGTCGTGAAAGCAGGTCATGGATTAGATAAATTCGCTTAACTATGCTGAATTTGTCGTAAATTTTTGGAACGCTGGCTAAGAAAGCCAGGAAAATGTTTATACATTTTTAATTATATCTTGGGGCTTTAAAATCTGAATTTGGAGTAATTTAAATCACTGCCCTCGATGCAAGAGTCATTATTTAGTTGTGCATATAAATCGCTATGTCGTTATGGGACTCCAAAACAATGCATATTTCCGACATCACAAATATCCTCTAAATCAAGAAATTCATCACAGATGTAGTGTTGGATATCTGTTTTAAGAAAATTAAGTGTTGTTGAGGTACTAGATTATCTAATTTGCCTGGCGTGAGCAGGTTTTGGGGCTGATAAATTTGACCTTAATTCGAGCCTCAGAGAGACAAAATCGAATTTCTCTATTTTTTTCGCAAATTTCACTCAAAATCCCAAAACAAACCTCAGAACCTGGAAAAACTCTTTAATACCTTCACATAAACTCAAAATGGAGGTAGTTTGAATTTTCAACTGTGGCTATGGTTTTATGATTTGGCTCGATTCTTGTGTGCATCCCCTCTTAAGCATTCAACAGACCCATGATACGAGTCTTCTTAAACTTTATGGTGAACTTAAACATTAAAATATGAATGTGGGAGTATGCTTCATTTAGATTTTTCTAATAAAATTTTCTAATGGTGCCAATAATTGTGGCACACATGTTTTTGTAAAAATTTTAAATTTTTATTTATTTTATTGTAATTTTAAATTTTCTTTAAGTTCAAGGATGGATTTATATATATATATATAAAATCGCCCAAAATTATTCATACACCTACCAATTTTTGTTTTTTTGTTTTTTTTTTGGACAAATCAAATTTATTCTTGCACAGATGACACAGTAAGTTGACATAAGGCTGTAAGAAGTACAGTAAACAATTTTTTAAGAAATACAATACTTTTTGGTATTTTATTTGATGCCACGTCCAGAGTTATTCATACCCTTTTCTCAGTAATTGATGGCAAAGCCTTTATTCACGATTACAGCCTCCAAACGCTTCCTGTGGCTGATCATAAGGTTTCTACACGTTTCCATGGGGATTTTGGCCCACTCCTCTTTGGCAAACTTTTCCAGATCCTTAAGGTTTAAGGGTTTCCTTGCCATGACCTTGGTCTTCAGTTCCCTCCACAGATTTTTGATAGGATTGAGGTCGGTGCTTTGGCTTGGCCGCTCCAAAACGTTCACTTTGTTGTCCACTAACCATTTCTTGACAGATTTGGCCGTGTGTTTAGGATCATTATCCTGTTGGAAGATCCATTCCTGCCCAAGACTGTTATGATTCTGCCATGTCTGACCATCTTTTTGCTTATTTTCTGTTCCAGGCCATGTTTTTGTTTTTGCCTTGTCTGTATTCCTGCCATTATCCATTCCCACAGTTATATTCCGGTTCCTGTTTTGTTCCATGCCATGCATTGCACTTTGTCTCCCCTGTCTGGTCTTATGTCATGTGACAGCTCATTGCCCCAGTATTGCGTGCCACATTTTCGGGTGATTTCATGGTTTCTGGGATTTCAATTATTCCTTCCAATCTCGTTTGCTTCCTTCCCCTTTGCTGTACTATCATTACTAACAGTACTAACAGTTTGTTATTTTAGTTAAATCTACTAACCAAGACTAACATTGTTTATAGTACTAACTTACTAACAAGCACTAGGGATTGTATAGCTGCACTTTACTAATTGACTAACGAGCTCTCAGCACTCGCTCTATTCTAGTCTCCGCCCCTTGTCTTTACTCAATTTACTTTGCTGCGCTTCAGCGGATCCTCCGCACCTGTTAAACTCTGTTCTGCCTCTCATTATCTGTGCACGTTAGAAATCCCTAACCGGAGCCGTATGTTTGTCTATAGGCTGTCTTGTGATCCTTGTCCGCTTTTTGGCTTTTGCCAATTTCATGTGGTTAGGTTCTTCCTCGTGTCTCTTCCCTGGTGAATTAGTCTGATCCAAATCACCTGTTCCCTATCATAGCATGTGATTTCCCTTACTGTATTTAAGCAGTCTGTTCACTTCCAGTCCCCGTCAGAACATTTCCCTTGGTTTGCCTGTGCTACAATCGTTTATGCCTTGTACTCTTTGTGATTCTCTTCTGACTGGACCGTCCCTGTTTTTGATTTTGGCTTTGTCTTGGATTTGTCTGCACCTGTGTCTCGAACCTTTTTTGCCCGACCACGAGTATTGTGTTTGCTGCCCTGTGTACAACTTGGATTACGTCCCTGGGATTCTGATTTTGGATTGTGGACTCTGTACAGTTGCCTTCTGCCCTGCAGGGGTTCACCCCCCAGCTTCAATAAAACACCTTTTTGTTGGATCTCTTGGGTCTTGCGTTTGGTTCCAGAACGATACCTCACAAAGACCAAGTTTTTTGGCGGATTGCTTAATGTTTTCACTGAGGATCTGGATATCCTGGTCCTGTTTCATGATGCCATTAACTTTAACAAGGTTCCCGGGCCCATTTGCTGCAAAGCAACCCCAGAGCATGATACTCCCGCCACCGTGTTTGACTGTTGGGACCGTGTTTCTCAGGTTGAACACTTCACCTTTCTTATGCCACTTAAACTTCCCCAACCCAGACACACAAGAACTAGTCCAGCCTTCGCAAAAGCTCACCTGGATGAAGATATAAGCTTCTGGCTGCCAATGTTATGGACGGATGAAACAAAGATGGAGCTGCTTGGGCACAGAGATGGGGCTTTTGTTTGGCGCAAGAAAGGTGAAGCATTCAACCTGAATTCAACCCAACGGTCAAACAAGGCGGCAGGAGTATCATGCTCTGGGTTGCTTTTCAGCAAATGGGCCCGGAAACCTTGTTGAAGTTAATGGCATCATGAAATAGGACCAGGATATCCAGATCCTCAGTGAAAACATTAAGCAATCCGGTGAATAACTTGGTCTTGGGCAGGAATGGATCTTCCAACAGGATAATGATCCTAAACACACGGCCAAATCAGTCAAGAAATGGTTAGTGGAGAACAAAGTGAACATTTTGGAGTGGCCAAGCCAGAGCTCCGACCTCAATCCTATCAAAAATCTGTGGAGGGAACTGAAGACCAAGGTCATGGCAAGGAAACCTTCAAACCTTAAGGACCTGGAGAAGGTTGCCAAAGAGGAGTGGGCCAAAATCCCCGTGCAGACGTGCAGAAACCTTGTGATCAACCACAGGACGCGTTTGGAGGCCGTAATCATGATTTAAGGCTTTGCCATCAATTACTGAGAAAAGGGTATGAATAAATCTGGACTTGGAATTTTTTTGTAAATCTGTCAAATAAAATACCAAAAAGTATTGTATTTCTTGAAAAATTGTTCACTGTACTTCTTACAGTCTTATGTCAACTTACTGTGTCATTTGTGCAAGAATAAATTTGATTTGTCAAAAAATATCTCAAAAAAAACCAAAAATTGGTAGGGGTATGAACAGTTTTGGGCAAAACTGTGTATACATATATTTGGAATAAGGGGTTTCACGGATTATTAAAGCAGCCAAATTTTTCCATGGCCTTTTCAGCTAATATTTACCAAATGCACCAATAGTAGTGGAGGGCACTGCAAAATATTTAATCTTAATTATTTTCTTTCTTCAGTGCACATTGCTCGGTGGATAAAATTTGTTAATTCTGATGTGTCAACTTCTTTTTCTTGCCTCTACAACCTAAGAGCGCATCTACTGGGGCTCAGATCTGCAGGTGCCAACTGCTAGCTTCGAGAAGGTGCTTTATGATGACAAAGCTGCCCTGGACTGGCTGATGGCGATGCGGAAGGTTGGCATTGTTCTTCTTAAGGGGGCTCCTGAGAAGCCGGGGCAGTTGGCTAGATTGAACCAGAGGATTGGATACTCGCGGCTCACATTCTATGGGTGAGTATTTTGCCTTACATAACTGCCCCCAGTGGAAAGCTCCTGTTCAGTACACCAATCAGCTTCAAGATTAAACCACCTGTGTAATATAGTGAAGGTCCCCCTTGTGCTGCCAAAATGGCTCCATCAAACTGATGTCACTTGAATTCCCAAACTTGGGGTTTCCCAGAAGAACATTTCCCAGAGAATCACACTTTCTCCACCAGCCTGTCATCTTCCCACTGTGCATCCTGTTGCCATCTCCTCCCAGGTAAATGTTGCATACATACCCAGCTGAAGCACATGTTCTAACAGAAAATGGGACTCACTGGACCAGGCGACCTACTTCAACTGCTTCAAGATCCAGTACAGAAGCTCAAGTGCCCATTGGGTCCACTTTTAGAGGTGGACTGGGGTTAGATTAGGCACTCTGGCTGACGTGCAAACTAGAAAGTGTGATACACAGCAGGGAACGATGCACTGTGTGTTGTCACATTTGTTATGTAAATATTGAAATTCTTAACTACTTATGGCACCGTCGCCCCTCTGTCGGTTTGGACCAGATGGGATAGCCTCCAAAGCCATCGTGCATTGATGAGCCTTAGGTGCCCAAAACCCTGTCACCGATTCATGGTTTGTCCTCCTTGGACCACTGTTGGTAGGTACTCTCATCTGCTGACAGGGCGCATCCCAGAGGTCTTGCCACTTTAGAGATCCTCAAACCCACTCTTTAGGCTATAATTATTTGGCCCTTGTCAAAGTCCTTCAGTTCCAATCTCTCCCACATCCAACAGGTTGAATACAAGAACTTACTGTTTGCTTACCATCCAAGATTTGTCTGCAGACCTGGACATGCGCTGTTGTTATGAGATAATCAACAATATTCACCGCATCTGTGAGCAGTTTTAATGATTTGGCTCATCAGTGTGAATTCACTATTAAAAGGGGCATTGTATGGTAGCATGTGCATTGAAGCCAGTAATTAAGTAAGGAATGCAGTTCCTTCTGTAGTATGTTCCATATGGATTTATTAGGATTGAATTGCAGATTTAAGTTCAAATTGATTTTCTGTTTCAAATGTGTGATCCCAGATTTTGGACTTTTGGAGCTTGATTCTGTGTCTGGTGAACCATTTCCGTGTAGATTTGGCCACATGTTTAGGGTCATTATCTTGCTGAAAAACCCAGTGACGACCCATCTTCAGCTTTCAGGCAGAGGCCACCAGATTTTGATTTAAAATGTCCTGGTTTTTCAAGCGTTCATGATGCCATGCACCCTAACAAGGTTCCCAGGGTCTCTGGAAGAGAAACAGGCCCACAGCATCACCGATCCTCCCCCATACTTCACAGTGGGCATGAGGTGCTTTTCTGCATACTCATCTTTTGTGTTCCGCCAGACCCACTTAGAGTGTTTGTTGCCAAAAAGCTCTATCTTGGTCTCATCTGACCAAAGCACACGGTCCCAGTTGAAGTCCCAGTACCGCTTAGCTTAACTCCAGACGCTTATGCTTTATGATTGTGAGTGAGAAAAGGTTTTTTTCCGTGCATGCCTCCCAAACAGCTTGTTGGCATGTAGATAGCGCCTGATGGTTGTTTTGGAGACTTTGTGACCCCAAGATGCTACCATTTGTTGCAATTCTTTAACAGTGAGCTTTGGAGAACTTTTTATTTCTCTTACCATCCTCCTCACTGTGCGTGGTGGCAAAATAACCTTGCGTCCTCGTTCAGGCTTGTTTACCACTGTTCTAGTTGTTTTAAACTTCTTAATGATTCCTCTGACAGTAGATATGGGCAGGTGCAGGCGAGTGGCTATTTTCTTGTAGCCATTGCCTGACTTGTAGAAGGTCGACACACATCTGCCTTGCTTGAATGGTGTGTTCCTTTGTCTTTCCCATGTTGAAGGGTGGATAAGAGAAATGGCCTCTGTGTCACGCATATTTTATACCCCAGGGAAACAGGAAGTGATGAATTACTAATTAAATGTTCCTAGATACTCTGATCAACTTTGTAAACTACTGTAGAAATGACAGAAATGCTTCAATTACATTTATTTCCTGGGAATTGTTAGGGGTGCCAATAATTGTTGAACAGGTGATTTTATGAAAAATAATTATTTCTTAGTCAGGATTTTTTTTTTTTTTCTTAAAATTCACTTGAGTTGAAGGTTACATTTTTCTACAATTTTCAGTGTGAGAGTATGCTTCTGCAATAAAATTTGAATTTATTTTAAGGCTTTTAACACATCTTAACCAGGGGTGCCAATAATTATTGAGGGCGCTGTATTTTATATCCTTGGGAGGGTGCTTATGTTCTGAAATCAACTCCTCCCAGCTAATCGTAGACCAAAGGGGGATTATGTAGTGGTGATGTCCGTCCGTCCATCCGTCTGTCTGTCTGCACGTCTCGGGAAGGCTGCTTATGTTCTGAAATCAACTCCTCCCACATTTTTTGAGGGATTTTAATGAAACTTCACAAAAATTATAGGCATATATTGGTTTTGTGCATATCGCATTTTTAAAGTTGGATTCATAATAATGTATAAATTATATTTTTGATCAGATTAAAATAGTTTACAAGCAATGCCATGCCAATGCTATCCACTAATGATATTTACTATGCAACTTTTTCAGATAGGCTCCAAGTATTTAATGTATTAATATTGGTCAGTGACTGAAAGAGGAATCCTAAGATGCTGTGTTAGATTTGCTCATTATTACCAAGCCCGGCGGGGGATATTGTGCTCTACGAGTACTCTTGTTCCATATTCCAAATAATACAACGCCCACATAGAGTACAGTGCCGTGTATTTTCCCCCTTCATGATTTCTTATATTTTTGCTTATTTGTCACGCTTAAATGTTTCAGATCATCAAACGAATAACAAATTTTAATATTAGACCAAGATAACCCGAGTAAATACAAAATGCAATTTTTAAATGATGATTTCATTTATTAAGGGAAAAAAGCTATTCAAACCTACCTGACCCCATGTGAAAAAGTAATCCCCCCCGTTTAATCATGAATTAACTGTGATTAACCACATTTTTTTAGTTCAATTTCACTAGCCACACCCAGGCCTGATTACTGCCAGACCTGTTGAATAAAGAAATCACTTAAATCAGTGTTTCTCAAACCTCTCCTGGCATACCCCTTGTCCTGCATGCTTTTGATCGCTCCCTGCTCCAGCACAGGTGATTCAAATGATCACGTCATAATTAACCCCAGAAGCTGCTTGATAATAAGCGAATCATTTGAATCACCTGGGCTGGAGTAGGGAGAGATCTAAAGCATGCAGGACAAGGGGTACGCCAGGAGAGGTTTGAGAAACACTGACTTAAATAGAACCTGTCTGACAAAGTGAAGCAGGGTAAAAGATCTCAAAAAGCAACTCATCATGCCGCGATCAAAAGAAATTCAAGAACAGATGAGAAACAAAGTAATTGACATCTATCAGTCTGGAAAGGGTTACAAAGCCATTTCTAAGGTTTTGCGACTCAGCAAACCACGGTGAGAGCCAATATCCACAAATGGAGAACACTTGGAAAAGTGATGAACCTTCCCAGGAGTGGCCGGCCTACCAAAATTAAAAACTTATTTTAGGATGCATTTTTAATGCCTCTCTGTATATTATTTTTGTGTGTCCATGCGTGAAAAGCAAAAAGTTTGGTTTTTGGAGTTATGGAAAGTAAACAATGGCAAAATGGATGACGGAAACAAAATATACAGTAAAAGAAGCAATGGAAGAGTGTACTTGACATGAAGGCAATGAGTTTGGGGATGAAATCTTCGATGAAGAGAGTGAAATGTTGTCAATAGTCTCTGAGACAGAGGAAATGCTTCTGGAGGGAGGAAACATTATTCTCAACAAGTGAGAACTTTATTTTATTGCACAACTTTTATTACTGTTTTTTTACATAAATATATTTTGAGTTATGATTATGCATTTTGTAAATTGCGTTTCTTCATGTTTCCTTTGTGAGTTTGGTGACCTGCGAGAAGTGGGAGTGGTGTGTGTGCATGCATGTTGTTTTATTATAACTTTGTTTCACTTAGTATCTTGAGGTGATACTGCAGACCTCTGGGGAAGGTGATGTGAGCCTCCCAAACCCCCTCCCCCTTTGTTTCAGTTTGTGAACTGCTGACGTGAGCCAGTAAGGCATAAAAATGCACAATTAGTGTGTGTGTTTTTTTCTGTCCTTCCAGGTGCATGGGGAGAGAGGATCTCTCTGATGATCTGATATAATTTTATAAGGTCCTCTTTGAAACCCAAAAGTGTTCTAGGGGTGCTCTCACACAAGGGACTTGGGCACGGAACCGAGTACACTTGACCCCAAAGTCCAGTTTATTTGGTACGTAAGTGTGAACACAGGCCTCTCGATGACCCGAGCTCTCGAGTCAAATACGCTCGAAATCAAGATTTGACGCACAATAGAAAACTGCAGGAGTCAGTGCGACGCATGAATATTTATGGAGCTTTGACCCCTCATCTTAAATAAATGATGCATAGCAAAGTTTTCTGACCCTTTCCAGTGTTTGATATGTGGTGATCAGGACATGATGCACAGAATTGTTTTGACCAGCCAGAGTCAGGAAAAGACACATGGCAAAACAGCGCCGACAAAGCATATCCCGATTCCATGTGCTCAAATGAAAGTTCAATCCTGGCATCGTAATGCAGCATGACTGGCACATAATTATGTTTTGATACTTCAGTCAATAATGAGCCTCCACAGTTTCCCCTCCCCGCACTCTCTCTTCACTCGTTTGTATGAAATCTAGTCTAGAGAATCTAAAGTGGTTTGGTAATTTCTACATGTTTTCATTGATGTCTCACCTTCTCCAGCTTCTTCTAGTCTGAAATCGCGAGCTGGTAGCATAAGGGCCTGTGTCCACAGTCAGCGTTTTTTAACCTGGAAGCGCCCATAAGCTCATTTTCAGGTTAGAAGAGTTAGTAAGAAGAACCGTCTTCTTGGCACTTCCGCAATCCGTCATTGCAAAAGTCAATTCTCAGTATAACGTTTCGTTACCTTAGAAGGTTTGCTAATATAATCAAAACAAATCGCGTATAGTCAGCAACTGAGCCAATGAATGTTCATTTTCCAAAAGCGTAACAAACTGCATACAGAAGCATATGGTTCGAACCAAGTAGCTTTGTTGCTAATGTTGCACTCAACTATGCTTTGGGAAACACAGCTAGCGACCTAGCCACTGTTGCAGACGTCTTATGTGCTTTGCTTCCCTCTCACAATGATGTCTACGCGCTTGAACTGAGTTCTGTTTTCTAACAATCAGAAGCTCAGAAATTTCTTGAGCTACCTAATTATACGTATTTACACATATTCTCGTGGGAGCCTGGAAGGGAAGTAAACCACATAAGACGTCTGCAACAGAGTCTAGGTAGCTACCACAGTTAAAACTAGAGCTGGACTCGCGAGAGCCCATACCTCCGCCAGCATAGCTGGATTTGAACTTTGGCCTATATCTCAGCTGGACTTTGGCCTAGATATGCCAAAATTTAATTTTGAGAGATCCTGCTAACAGACAGACAAACAAACAAATGACTCCCGCCTAGCGGGACTGTTATCGAAATCGTTTGGTGTCTGACTCGAGACTTCAGATCTCTGCCAGCATAGCTGGACTTGTACTTTGGCCTACATCTCAGCTGTACTTAATCTCCGCCAGCATAGCTGGATTTGTACATTGGCCCATATCTCAGCTGTACTTTGGCCTAGATATGCCTAAATTTAATGATTTTTTCCTCTTATGCTACTGTAACATCCTGCAAAGTTTGGTTGAAATCTATGCCGCCGTTTTTGAGATATCCTGCTAACAAACAGACACACAGACGGATGACTAACGGAACAAAGTGACATGGTTGTTGATTTCGACAACCAATAAATAAACGGAAGCAAAAACATAACCTCCTTGGCAGAGGTAATAAATGGGAACCTACGCGATAACAGTGTACCTTGCTACAGCTGTTTGGCTGTAGTAGTAAACATGGTTTTAGAAAATATTAATCCTAACTTACTTGTTGGCAAACTAGAGTTCCCATACAGAGAATATTTAGCAAACTGTTGCTAATTGATTTGAAACACCATAGCAGTTGATATTGTAAGGCACTCCCTCCTCTTGATTTTAATTTGTCAGTGAGAGTGAAGTGTCATTGACGAGGTCAGCGCTGTTCCAAAAAAGTACACAGAGTGTGCTTTACCAAAATGCAGAGTTAAAAATTTTGAGCAGACATTTCCTTGGCACCAAATTTTGACTAGGCCTCCACCATCATAATAAGCTGAAAATTAAAATATTCTGTTGGGAAAATATTGTGTTATGTACAGTTAATTGTTATCAGTGAGGCTTCTGCAAAAATGTTTTCATCTCATATGTGAAAAATGGATAGTGTCATGGATATCCTTTAAAATGTAGTCTGGGGAATAGATTATCAAGACAAAAAAAATAATGTAGTTATTAATAATAGCCTTTATCTCTCCACAAAATCATTACAGACCTCAAGTGCATATCCCGTAAATGTACACTACATATAGAACACTGCCCTATAACCAAGTGTCCATTTATATAGTAATTATGGCTTCATATCTTCAGATATGGTAAGAATTGAAATGCATAACAGCTCTGTAAAAATTTATCTAAATAACTTGCGTGGGATATGTCTTTGATCCGGTAGCTATTGAATAACTTGTCAAATTTGGAGTGACAAGTTTCAACCACCTGCTCAGAGAATCGACCCAAAGGCCTGTTGCGGTGCTCAATGAACTCTAGAACATGGCGAATCATGATGTGGACCTTGCTTGTAACTGAAATGTTCAAAGCCTTGTATGTCCTGTCAAATCTGGCCACCTTTTCCCTGTACAATGGGTCCAAGGTGAAACCTAGACATGCATTCATAGCGTTAGGAGCTCCGTCTTCTCGGGGTTGAACTTCGGATGATGTCTGGCCATCCAAGTAGAGATGTCTGCCAGGCATGCTGAAATTCTTCCCTGGACCTGTGTGTCAGAAGGGGGAAAAGAGATGAAAAGTTGAGTGTCATCAGCTGAGGGCTTACTGTATTCATTCTCTGGCTAGTTGGTTAGTTAACGGAACTAATACTGACACTTGCTACTTTGTGCTAACATTTAACTTTACGTGAAATAATATTAGAATTTTATCACCTTAGCAAATACACCACAGACTCCTAACTAAACAGCAAGACATTATTTTCCTGATATTTCAATAAAAATTCTCCAGTCACAAACGCGGCCAAAGGCAAAGTTCCGTAATGCCCCACAGATGACTGGGTTAGGCCAGGGGTTAGCGGCTAGGCTAGCCAAGCTGAGGTAGCCCCCCCCCCCACACACAGCTAGGCTCAACCAGGGGTTGGCGGCTGGGCTTGATGTTCCTACTCTATAGCCCAGAGCAATGTAGGCCTATGCTCTAGCCTAGCCACATGACATGACTGGATGTGACGAGTCCTGTCCATAGACTGTTTAAATTAAGGTTATGTCACTCAAAGTGGTCACATCCTTAATTATGCAGAACTGTAAGCCTTTATGTAATGTAAATAGGAGAGTGACATAAAAATTCACCCCCGCACAGTTTTCAACCAGTTTTAACCAGGCTTTAAACATCTTTATTTCTGCTGTAAAATTGGGCTTTTTAACATGAGGGTCAATGGGGATTGACTCATTTCTGCAGTCAGCCTCAAGTGGCCATTCGAGGAACTGTAGTTTTTGGCACTTCCATATTGGCCTCACTTTTCAACTCTGGAGATTGCCACTTGGTCATGCCACGCCCCCAGTTCTCTGCTTCACCAGAGTTCTGAGAAATCGGCCTGCTCTCCATTTCATCACTCAACTACATGCAGCTGTGTAGTGTTATTCAATTATCCTATACAGCCTTCATAAGCCTGAGCTTCACACCACTCGGGTGCGACGTCTCATAAGCCTATTTTCTAGCATTTCGCATGTATCTTCTAAAGATTGATATTTAGCAGACTATTGCTGGCCTTGCAAATCTTCATACTGATTTCGGAAGTTCTGTTTTCCTGTATTGTTCTCTGATAATTTGTTTTTGAAGCTCGGCTTCAAAACGCAATGAATACAATTAATATTTTTTTCATTTGAATCCGGCCACCATCATTTTTATTTCAGTCCACGCAACACCGTGCGCCGAAAATACATTACACCAAGGTATGTTATCAAGGGTTCTTTGGAGTCTCCAAATGGCATTTTTTGGAATATGCCTTGTCTTACCCTTAGAAAAATATGTGTAAGAATTCATTTTCAGTGGTATTGCCATCAAATTTGAATCTTGACTTAGTTTAGCCTTCATTCTGTGTTCCAGTTGGGTTTTCCAGCTAATAGGTCCCAGCTATAGTCATCTGCAGGCATTTGTTTGCAAAAAAAAAATACAGAAACAAAAACCTTCTACTTTAGTGTGTTCAAATGCCTATTACTCAACGTTCATAGCAAATGAGTTATTATGAATGTTGGATTAAAAATCGTCAGTCTTGCCTTTCAAAAAAGACCAAAACCATGCATGTACTCCACATGGTTTGGGAACTGTTGTCAATTTACTTTGGGTATGCCTTAGATAACCGTTCACTGCAAATTTTACGGGAACTGTAAGAGGTAAATATTACATGAACTTTTAGCTCATACAACCACTGAATGCTGCTCAGAGTCATTTCAGTCAATGGCTATTTTGGCTGCAGAACAGCGTCTCTCCCTCTCCTTTTGCACCATGTGCATGCTGGCAGGCATGTGAGTTACTATGGTTACGGGGACTTTCTTTATCTCTGTCATTCTCATAGACTGTATAAAAAGATGGACGAAGCAACCCTGACGACACCCATTCGTTCCAGCATACCATTTAGGAAGCTTCGATTTTGGCAATTTGAATTGCGCCATTTTGTCATTTTGAAACTGGATGTGATTCCTATTGGACGAGAGCATGAATTGAATATCCAGGGAGGAGCGAGGGGTGGATCTACGGGTGGATCTGACCGTATCAGAGGAGGACCAGAGGATAGCCGCGCCCCTAAAACTTATACTGGCTTTATCCTTTATTCTAGTCTATTTGGGACCATAATTTACAAAAATGAACATCATGATAAATCGAAGGAGACTTGAAATTTGCGATAGATCCCATGAAGTAATGTGGAAAATCATTATTGAAATAATAAATCAGGTGGGAAAGTAGGGTCATTTTCTCATAGACTTCTATAGGATTGAACTACTTTCTGCAACCACCGACGTCACAATCTGCTGGCCATTAAATCTGCTGGCAAATTTTTGAGATTTCTACCTCGGCCTCAGTTTTCAGACTAAGGTGCTTCATCCATCTTTTTATACAGTCTATGGTCGCTCTCGCAATCCAGCCATCTTATCACAGCTGTTTGTTGGCTGTTAGTCTTTACATCGCCATCACAAAGGTGCAGTAATGCTGGCTATAAGTCATTAAATGAAGTCAGTATTATGCATTCAGAACCTCAGTTAACAAGCAACCGTGTAAATGAGAAATGAAGCTAATAGCGACTACATTATTATATTCGAAATTCTTGTGATCCTATGACCTGCTGTTCAAAGAAGTTGCGTTATGTTTGCATTAGCTAGCTAGCGTGCTATCTGATTTGCTGATGTTGAGGAAGTAGGAAATGTTAATATGTAACGTTACTTAAAAATACTGGTACACACAACCCCCGTTTTGTTGTTTTTCCTAAATAGAGCTCTTGAACGTGTCTTGCTGGGATCTCGGAAATACAGTAGCATATAAATAATATAAAATTTCCTCTTGGAAATTTGAAAGTGCCATAGGATTTGGTCTGGATGTGAGGGAGCCCTGCATGGTAGCCTGGCTCCAGATTCACTATGACCCCAGCCAGTGGTATGGGAATTAATCTGAGCTGATTAGGACAAGGAGAAAACACACCAGCTGGATCATAGAAGTTATTGTGTGTCTGTGCTGTGGTATCATAGAAGTTTTGCGTGTACGTTTATGTATGTACAGCATGTGTGTCTAAATTTGCGTATATGGCTATGTTAGCTGTGGGTGACATCACGGCGCCGGGTCAGTGACCGGACATGCAGATTTTTGTGTCCGAGAGCATTATTTTGGTTTAAAATAATTTTAAATGATTCGTAATAAGCATTATTTTATTCTATAAAACCTGTTTAATTTGAACATATTTCCAGTTTATCATAAAAATGATATATATATCTTTATATATGTTTTGCCATCTCAAACCCTCAAAATGTCAGGTGGCGCAGCCGTCCGAGCAAGTTAACACTATGTGAAATGTATTAAATATGTAATTTAAAATATGAATTAATATAATTTTAATATGGGGCATAATTTTACATTGAAAACCTTTCAAATAAACAAATTTTAATAGTTTAATTGTTCTTAAATTTTTTGGAAAACCAAAATACCCGCCCCCTACAATAAAGAATCCATAAGTTACTTTTAATACCCAGCTCAACTACAAAATAGTAATGTTTTAGGCAGAGTAGACACTCTCAGTTATACTTACTAAAAAAATCACTTAGAAAAAAAAGAGGGAAGTGTGTTTTTTTTTCAAGAAACTTTTGGTTGCACCACCTGACATTTTTTGGCTGGTGAAATTGCAAATACAGTCTAAGGCTTATTTGTCATTGACCCAGCCATGTTGTTGTATGTTGGCGTGTGTGTGTGTGCGCGTGCATGGGTGTGTGTGTGTGTGTGGGTTTGTGTGACAGAGGAGTAATCAGAGTTTGTCAAGACAAGCAGGGATGCTAGGAGTTGGATCATAGAGATTCACACAGACACACCTGTGTGTGTCCGTGTGCTTTCGTGATGTCACCAACTGACATGCTGACCTGAGCTCAGTTTAAAAACAGAACACAATGGGCCTCATGCAAGAACCACTCGTACGAACAGATTTGCTCTTAAGTGGTGCGTACGAGTGATTTAAGAGAACTGGCCGGATTCACCAATTTTCTCGTATTTTGAGTTTTCTTTGAGGTACAAACAGAATTTACAAGTGATCCAGACCTGTCGTAGGAGTCACGTAAAATAGTCTGCTGTTATTCGAATCAAGTTTTCTTGACTAATGGATTGTATATTTAATTACTTTGAAGCAATCAGAAATAAATATATACATTATACCCCATAATTATGCTGACATTATTCTGTTTGACTTAAATTATGCACTAATTGAAGGTTAATTTGACTCTGTATATAACAAGGTCAATGGGAAGTGTAACCAGCTGCGTCATGGCTGACTTACTACTTTTGGATGCCTTAGCGCGTCAGGCTCTTGGAAGAGAGCGTGTGTTCCGAGAGTGTGTAGATGTCCTTGAGGAGACAGACGAATGGCTGACATCGCGATTTAGATTGCCAAGGACTGTGCTGCTGCAAATATGCAGCTTGCTAGAGCCACAACTCCAGAGAGAAACACGCCGATCAAACCCAATTCCACCACACGTCCAGGTCCTCACCACCCTTGGATTTTTGGCCACGGGAACCTTTCAGAGGGAGATTGGAGACAGATCGGGTGTGTCCCAGTCCACTGTGAGTCGTGCGCTCCCCTTGGTCATCAAAGCTCTCATCAGTTTATCACCCAGGTACATCAAATTCCCATACACCGCTGTCGAACAAGTACAAATTAAGAGGGACTTTCATGCCATGGCTGGACTGCCAAACATAATCGCAGCAATAGACTGCACACATATACGCATCAAAGCACCTTCACCTGACGCGTTCCCTTTCCTCAACCGCAAACAGTACCACTCCATCAACGTCCAAATCATATCAGACTCAAAATACAACCTTTTAAATGTCGTTGCTCGATGGCCAGGGGGGGCTCACGACTCCTTTGTGCTGCAAAATAGCGCGGTTGGCACGCGTCTTGCGCAAGGCGCGCATGGAGATGGCTGTCTTGTTGGTAAGTGACTTGTCTGATTGTTAATATTCACCATGCAAACTTCAGATTATTTACCTAAAATTCACTATTTTCTCCAGGTGATCGAGGCTATGCTTTAGCCCCCTGGCTATTGACACCCTTAGTCAGCCCTGTAACGAGACAGGAACGCTCGTACAACGAGCGTCATACGCGCACCCGTGCCATTGTGGAGCGCGCTATTGGTGTGCTAAAGGCCAGGTGGCTGTGTCTCGATACAGCGGTGGGCAAACTGCTCTATAGTCCAGAGAAGGCATGCCAGATTATTCTGGCATGCTGCGTTTTGCACAATATTGCCATGAGCGAGGTCCTTCCACTACTGGCATGCTGCGTTTTGCACAATATTGCCATGAACGAGGTCCTTCCACTACCTGAACCAGCCCAGGCAGACAACATGCCAGAAGACCCCCCTCATGGACCGCCCCATCAAAGTGCCATCATGATGAGGCAACAACTGATTGCACGGCTTTAGGGTAGGCTATCATGCTGTAATTAATTGAAAATAATCAAGAACTTGATTTAGAAAGGTTTTCGTTTACATTTTATTATTCTGAGAATTTTTCAACACATCGGCTATGCATGCAAGACTATTTGATATCTTTTCCAACGTCCCAGACATATTCTCAAGACATTTAAAATCTGCTCTTGGTTTTTCAGAACTGCATCGGACACCACTTGTGCGCGTGGGAGACGGCGGTGAGCTGGCGCATCAGATGGTCCCGGCTGTGGTGCTGCGTCTAATTGCTCTTCCTCTAAATAAAATGTTGAGCATGATTGTTTGACTATTCCTTTCACATATGTAACATTTACAACATTTGAACAAAGGGAAATAAATGAGTAGAATCAGAGGAGGGTAAATCTTATTTCAACCTTTTTATTTCATGCTAGTTGATAATGTTAATGTGGTCATTATGAATTATGAAAGTGTGAAATTCTGAAAACAAGAAATTATTTTTAACATTATACCATTACAGTCAGGTATGTTGGCCGTATCTTCACATTCAGGTTGATGCAAGTCGGTGTCCAGGGGAACATCCTCCACTGAAATGCCTGACAGTGCAACTTCACCTATTATGGAGCGTATTCTTTCATCCATCTCGGTGACGCAGATTTCCCCTTGACCTTCTCCAGTTGCAGTCATCGAGCGCCTGGCCATGGCGAGACGTTTTTTTTTAAGCCATTTTCATATCAAACCATTTTTTCTTTATTTCGGTGACAGTACAAACCACAGTTGACACGGAATTAACAGCACTCGTAATTTTTTCCCATTCCTTTGCTTTAGCAGGTCCCGTAATTCCACTGCTGACACTGCTAAAAATGACAGATTTTTCTTTTTGGATCTCTGAAAGCAAGACTTCAATCTCAGAGCCAGTAAAGTTTTTCTTTTTGTGCCTTGATGCCATTCTCATGAATGAACACTTCCTGGCACAGGAGACAGGAAGCGTAGCTTTATATGGTATTATTTTGGGCGTCAAGTATGCAAATTTACTATCCTCGGGCACGTGCGCTTAAATACGCACAGGTGGCATTCATCATGTTTACGCAGGTCGTTAACGCACTTTTCCAAAGTTAAGAGCGTTTGTTGAATCTGACGTGGCGTGTTCGTACGAGACCTTCATGCGAAAAAAGTGAGAGAAATTTAGAATAAGAATACGAAAATGTTCTTGCATGAGGGCCATTGATTTTCCAATCATTTAAACTTTATATTATTTGAAAATAGTACAAAGACAATATATCAGATGTTGAAACTGAGATATTTTATTATTTTTTGGAAAATAAGTGCTCGTTGCTAATTTGATGCCAGCAATGCGTTTCAAAATAGTTGGAACTCTCATGCTCAGCAGAACAGCTGTGCAGTGGTTGAAGATTTTATAACTATTTTTTAAAGGATCCCATATTTAGAACAGTTCCAATAGTTCATAACTGAAAATTAAACTCTGGAAATGAAACCTCATCTGCTTTGGGACACAGCCAAAGTATTTATACGCGGGACCATAATTTTATACACGTCACATCAGAAAAAAACCCAAGCACTGAAATACTCAGAGCTTGAAAAACAATTTTTAGAATTACAAAAGTAACATGATGCTACCCCATCAGAGAACTTGCGAGTAAAGCTTGATGCAACTAAACTGCTCTTGAAACCATTCTTACATCGGAAGCGGAGAAGTCCTTTCCTTTTATAAACAAAGAATGTATGAGTATGGAAATAAGCCCAGGAGGTACCTTGCAAACCTAGTGCGTGAAAAAACTCAATCTCAGGGTACCTCAGCTGTAAAAGATCATCTTGTTGATGGATCACGCCACAATAAAGATATTAATGCTTCTTTCCAGGCATTTTATGAAAGTTTGTACAAGTCTGAGACCAATATATGTCCAAACAAGACATGTTGAATTTTTTTGTCAAATGTTGATTTACCACATATCTACTACTTCTAAAGGAAGCAAGGTTATCCTTTACCCTTTACAGTTCATCGTGTTAGCACCTACAGAGCTGTCCTTTCACATATTGATAGTCTACATACATGTGCTCTAGCAGACAACATTTTAAAGCATAATCAACCACCCATTAAAGAAATGCACAACATATAGTAATAAATAGAGGACCTTACATGAGTGGACATGTCATTTGAAAGTTATGAACAGAGTTGAGTAAATTTTGCATTTGTTGCAAGCTTTAGCAAGCAACAAACCCAAAATTTACTGAACTCGTTTCATAACTTTCTCATGACACGACCAAGAGTATAAGATTCTGTTTATCACATAACCGAATTGCGTAATTTCACAGAAAGCAAATGTAATTTTCCTTAGCGCTCACTGTATGTTAACACTTTGCAAACTACATAGCTCTGCTTAGTCAGTCTTTGAGTTCCCTGCATTCGCGGCTGAACGAGCAACGGTTTGTAAGTTCAATCAACTGAGTAGCTAGCTGATGTTGGCTTGCTAGCTAACAAACTAATGTTACATAATGGTTTTGAAAAAGTATTGTGTGCATGTTTCCTAGCTAAGTAATGTGAACTTAGTTATGTGAGTGGCACTTAACTAGCCTGCTACACCACTGATCCATACCGATTTAACCGACATTACACTAGGTATTCAGTTTGGCTAAGTATAAACAGCGACACGTAATGCAAAGCGTTCCCCATGTTCCCAGCCAATGAGATTTTCGCAAAAGTGATACTACCCTAAGGTAACATCAAAAATATGTCATGAGCTGGGCTATGGGAAAAGTACTGCAGTTATGTGATAATCCAGTATCTGTCCACTAAGCTTGTATTTCACTTAGGGTTTCACGGGTTTATGTTTCTAGTATCCTTTGAAGAAAGAGAGCAGTTTGATAACCCCTTTAGCAGAGAGGAAGTAGCTACTGCAATAAGTGAACTTCAGAACAATAAGGTTCCTGGACCTGATGGCCTAACAGCATAGTTTCACAAAGAATTCAAAGATTGTTTAATAGAGCCACTGCTTGCTGTGCTGGCTCAATCCTTTGAAGAAGGTGTACTTCCTAGCTCAACAATGGAGGCTTGTATCTCTTTGATTCATAAAAAGGGTGGACCAGTGGAAGCAGTATGGAATACAGTATGCTGCTAAATTGAAAGACAAGACTTTGGTTGTATCGTTGGATGCATACAAGGCTTTTAATAAGGTAGAATGGCCATACCTATTGAATGTTCTTGCCAATTTTGGGCTTGGTGGCAATTTCCTCAAATGGATAAAGATGCTCTGTGTGGCTCCGAAGGCCTGTAATTACAAATGGCAAACGATCTCCTGTTTTCTCACTTGAACGAGGCTCTGCACAGGGCTGCCTGATATAAACTTTACCTTTCGCTAAGTAATAAGTAATCTTTCGCTAAGTAAATAAGTAATCTGATCAGGAATTTTAACCGCATTCTTGAGCTTATTGAAATTTTCTCTATATTCTCCGGATACAAAATTGATAATTCAAAATCAGAGGCAATGTCTCTCTCCAAGCAAGTTCCTTGTGTGCCTACTGATGCTTCCCCTTTTCAATGGTCTCCACTTGGTTTTACTTATCTGGGCATTCCCATTACCCCTACTGTAACTGATCTGTGTAAGGCCAATTTTACTCCTCTAATCCAACGTATTAAGCAGGATCTCACCCATTGGTCTGGTCTCCCTTTGTCGCTCCTGGGGAGAGTATACCTGTTTAAAAGGAATATTTTACCATGTTTATTATCCCAGTTTCAATTAGTTCCTATAGCATTGTTGCGTAAATCATTATAGAGCTGAATAGTGCTCTCATAGCCTTTCTCTGGTGAAACAAGAGCTAGAGATTAAAGGTCCCCTATTATGCTGTATTTAGTTGTTTACAATATGTCCAATGGGTCTTTAAAATAATGTTAAGAATTCAGTTACAATAAAAACCCCACACACATCCAAGCCTTGTGAGACCTCTTCTCTCACCCCATCTGTGCCGGCCTGAAACATGAGGCATTTTGAAATGGGCGGGGAGGCTATGCTAATGAGGCACTGCTCTGATTGGCAGCTTAGATTCCGGGGGAGGGTGCAGACCCGAAAAACCAGGAAACTAAGATGGCAGATATTTCAGGACAGCTCTCTGCAGCATGTATTTCTGTGAGACCGTTCTTGTTTGATCCTGAATCCGATGCCGAACGGGAGAAGGAAGCAATTGAAGTATTGCAGCAACGTTTACAGCAGGACTTCAATGAGTGGCAAGTTGAAATTTTAGTGTTTTGCTCGTACTGTCTCACCTTGCGTGCATGTGATTGTGGCTGTACTATTATATAGTCATGTTATATACCCACTTAGCTATCCGGAGGAAACTTTGCTAAAAGCTCCTGTTAACCATTTCCACCAAAACGAAACACAATTCCGACACCAAACTACTAAGTGAGTTCATAGCAAAAACACATAAATGGTGTAAGCGTGGAGAAAGCGAATCTATAACTTCTACCGAAAAAAAGTCTGTATCCGATCTCCACTTCGGCTTTTCATTTGCCAGAACAATTTTCAAAGGTGGAGGAAATTCCGCTTTGGCAATGTAGAGAAATCGTTTGTTATACCAGACATGCTATAGTGCATTTCGCGATTGCTTTCACCGTGGGAGGATCAGAGAGCTAAACCCACATCACGGCAAAGTACCTGGCTGACCCCGGTCATAGATAAGTAAAACAATCGTTTCACAACAGCAGTAAAAAATTCCAAACACCCTAAGCTCCACAAAGCCAACGTCTGGTCTAACTGCAGCCTTATCAGCCCTACTCTGCAGACACGCACAACACCTCTCCGGTTACCTTCAACTGTAGCGTCTACGGTCAGGCACCTTATGATGAAACTACCACCTTGATGCTAACCAAAGTAACATTAGCATACCATTCTGAATTACTGCATGTAAATTAACCAGGAGCATTTTTTAAGTAGCACGGAACGGGAACTAACATACGGTAGTAAACGAGCGGTCATCATGACGACAGAGTCAAATGTTACCCTGCAATACAGGTTTTACATACAGCAAGTTCCGTTACCGCGAACGGTTGTACCAAGCATCCAAATTAAAAAAAGTTAGCTTCAAATGAGGTTTATGTTCACACACTTTCTGTTGAATGTCCCCTGATATTACTCTTGCATATTTAGGACACAAACATTAGCAACAGTAACTTAGCTGTGTTAGCCGCAGTGCTACAGCCACATTCAACAGGCTATCACGTTAGGTAGGCTCGTGAAGTTAAGCAACACAAATGGTAAAACTTAGCTTCCGCGTCTGTGAGTCACGGACAGCTGCTATCGATCCAGGCTTTATCTTCAGATATTTTACAAAGCCTGCGTTTGAGGCCAGTTGTTATGCCGCGCTCGATTTGGCTCGGAAGTTGGAAGTCGGGGCTGGGAATAATGTCATACCCGAGCAGACTGCGTACTATTAAGTAAGTCGGAAAACTGACTTGAGGTCAGTGGGGTGTCCTCTAGCCAGGATAGCCTTTATTTGCTATTGTTAGCAATAAAAGTTGATAACAAATTATTACTCTGCATTTTTCGCGTGCAAACACCGTAGCAATAAGTCCACCGATAACCTTCATTCAATACTGAGTGTATGGCTGATTTATTGAAACGTGAATTACCCAGAATTGCAAATACAAAGTTTGTTATGACAGCTTTCGCTTACTTTTGATTTTCAGTACAGCCAAATTAACTCGAAACTCGGAACTTGGGGTAGGTGAGGAATCTCTGACTTTCCTAGTTGGAGATCCGACTTTAGGGGACGTTCAAATTGAAATTTCCAACTTGGAGCTTGGAAGTCCCAAATTCCCAGTACAAATCGAAAGTAGCATTAGTGCTAACTATCGTTAGTGGTCCTGCTAGCCACCCGTAACACGGTAGCTTCACTTAGATTATTTGCCGTTATATCGTTACTTACAGCTTGTGGCTCCGAGCACTTGATCGATGCAACTGTTCCAGGTTTAAGAAGCAGCTGAAACGCATATCCAGCGTTGAATTATCCTTAATTGACAAAGCTATCTTCGAAGAAATGCTGAGCACAAACAGCTAACGTTCCCTTTGAGTGTGGCTGTCTGCCACCAACAAACAAAAAAGCTACCCACTGATTTCTGGTGGCATTGTCTTTCGGAAGAGAAAATAGTTGTGCTCTTTATCACATCCAAAAAAAAAAAAACGGACGAGCAGCTTTGGGTAGGGATGTCACGATACCAAAAATTCAGTAGTCAGTGCCAATACCAGTAAAATTACACGATTCTCAATGCCAATTCGATACCACGGTAAAAAAGGAAGGGAGGATTTTCAAAGATCCCATTTACTTAAACATGAACATCTTTATTAGAAAATTAGCAAAATATAAAAATGTAATTTCTATGAACAAATATACAGAACATAACAGAATACAGTACAATAACTTAAGAGAACTTAAGATTCATACCTTCCAGAGGTATCATTTGTAATGGCTACTTTAACCCTGTCTTCACCAGTTCAAGTTTTCTTTCAAGAAACATGTTATTTTGGTGTACATATACAAGAAGATAATATACAGCATCTAAGTCCAACCATATCACATACATGTAGGCTGACTTATCTGTGCAGTGAATAAGCACAGCTCGGGAAACTCAGACAGTATTAAGCTTTTAACATCTTCATTTCTAACATTTCTTTAGGCTTAGAACTAGTGCTGCACGATTAATCTAATCGCAATTGCAATCGCAATTTCAAACTGTGCAATTGCATAACCGCAAAAAAGGCTGCGATTTAATCTAAATAAACATGTGCGTGCCAGTGAACATTACTACCCCTCCTTTAATTGTATGGAGTCTGTTGACATTACGCCCACAAGCTATCCTGGGCTTTGTCCGAATTGTCAAAAAATTGCATCCTATACACTAATTCCAAACCACTTTTCTTTAACCTATGTGGAAAATGTCTGAAGATAAAGGAAAGGAGTAAAAGGGAATTCCCACCATTTAGGAAAACAACCACGCTAATTGGAAAATTTGAATGCACTTAAAGCAGGCAACTTGATAGAGTCCCCTGCCCATCACACACGTTTCTTTACATGATGAATGGTCGCCGCTTTAAATACTGCTGCTACGCTGAATTGTGGAATGGCGTGATCTCCTTTCTTTTCGAAAAGGATGCTTTGTGTACCCTATGTTGAAGGACGTAAATTAGGAAGCACTGAGACTCCTTTCCTCAACATTTAAAGAATTCGAAAGCACTTATCAATGGTTGCCACGTAATATTTTCCGAATCATTTTTTAGGAGTTAGGAACATTCATTGGCAAAAAAACAGACGCAGGTCTGGCCTGTGAGCACGTATGGTTGCGTGACTACTTGCTACAGCTCGCAGTGACCAACATGAACGCCGAAGAAAAGGTCTACTTTTTTTTTTTTTTAATTAGTTTATTTGACAGGGGCCATGCAAAACAAAATTGTCAAGCCAGAGTTAGCTATAAAGCTAATTTTCATCTGTCGTCCCTGGGCAGGAAGGTGTTAAGAATATACAATACAAATGATAAAAACAAACATACTAGCATTTAAAACGATACATACTAAACAACATTCCATCACAAAAACAACACATTTAAATTTACATTTCATTGTCTCTAAGATTGATGCATTGAGAGGATTAAATCAGTGATCACATGATTGTTTTTCCTCGAGCCATGATTTCAGTTTACTTTTTAAAACACTGAGGCTTGTACAGTCTCTAATATAAGTCGGAAAGGAGTTCCACTTTTCTGCTGCTCTGACTGAAAAAGCAGACTGTCCAAATGCAGTTTTCCTAAATTTAGCTGAACAGTCTCCTCTTGCTGATGCCCTGGTCTCCCTAAGATTGTTCCTGTAGCGTAATACACATTGTTTAAGTGGTGGTGGGGCCTGATCATGAATTAATTTATACATCAGGCACATATCTACATAACAAAGAAAACTGTCAAAGGTCATTAAGTTATATTTCTTAATGATGTTACAGTAGTGGTAGTTCCTTGGTTTTTTTATCCAGAGTTTTCAGTGATTGTTTGTTGAGGGTGTATAATGGTTTAAGACTGGTTGCTCCAGCCTGAGACCAGCATGTGACACAGTAAGATAAATGGGAAAAAATAATTGAGTGCATGAATAGTTTAGCAGCGGCCAAAGGTAGCTGATGCCTGACATGTCTGAAGTTCATAAGGCTGGCTCTTACATTTCTGCAGACGTTTTTTACATGTTTCTTAAAATTTAGATTGGAGTCAATTGTTATGCCCAGGAACTTGAAATGTTCAACAATCTGTATTACTTCTCCATTTACTGTCTTTTCAGGTTGAGGTGTATTATTTCTCCTGATAGAAAAATACATTCCTACAGTTTTGCTCACATTAAGCATTAGACAGTTGTGTGTTAGCCAATCAGAGACTTTGTTTAATGCTGTGAAGAGTTTGGATGCAGCTTGTTCTCTTGTTTTAGCATGGGGGTAAATAACCGTGTCATCTGCGTACATTTGAATCTGTACCTCTGAACAGATTAGGGGCAGATCATTAATGTACAAACTAAATAAAATCGGCCCTAGGATTGATCCTTGCGGCACTCCAACATTACAACCAATAAAAGATGAGCACGTGTCATTAATTCTTGTACACTGTTTTCTTGAGCATAAGTATGACTCCATCCATGTCAGTGCTTTACCAGGAAAAATTAAACTTTGACAATTTAGACAACAAGACATTATGATTTACAGTATCAAAAGCTTTTTTGAAATCAAGGAAAACCGCAGCAACAACACCTCCACTGGCAAGACTAGATTTGATTTGCTCTATAAAATAGCAGATAACCTAAAGCAGCTAATGTTAACCCTTTTTAAATTTAAATTCTTTTAGTTGGCCAGTTTGAATTGTTGAGTATTACAAAACTTCACCATCGACTTCAACTTAAGTTAATCCACTTACTTTGGATAAAAATGCTGTTTCAAACACTGACAATTCCTTGCAGGCTGGTACGTAACCGATGCACCCACTCAAATGAAATACAGCATAGGATACAGCTGCGTTTTAGTGAAGGCGGGGCTAGCAGAGACTGATGTTGCGCTCTGATTTGTTGAGCATCTTGGTGCTTTTGAAAGAGAGCCAGGCAGGCCGTAATTGAAAGCAGCATGCGAAAATGATCTGTAGTCCGCAGCGCTACTGTTTGTCAAATAAATATTTCGATTAAACTAAGGTGGCGGAACGCAGTTCCGGACCGTTCCGGTCCCTGTCTGTGGGAGGGACAAAATAGCAGCATTTATCCAATGACTGTCAAGATTTGCAGCAGTGAAAAAAAAAAGGGGAAAAAAAAAGTCTCATAGAGGCCCAGAGACGCTGAACTTCAACAGGTTTAATCATGGATTTGTTATAACAAATGGATACTGAACCAGGGCTGAGATGCACGCCGGCAAGGGCTTAGGGGTCAAGCTGATATTGCTAGTCACGTGATGCCATGGGGGGCAAAAAGAAATTTTTCCATAGGGAAGAACTTTTTCAGTTGAATAAATTTTTTTTGACTACCACAAATGATCAACATATTATCTGTTGATTTTTCTCTTTTAAATCATTGGTGCCTTTTTCCAGGGCAGTGACAAAATTTTTTATTTTAGTTCAGGCTACATGAACACCAAGAGACCTTGTCTCTAAGCGCGTTCTTGTAAGCACTGCAGCAGCTGCCGTTCTCTCCATGTAGCACTGGTCAGGAAATTCCGTGCTGTCGGCTTACGGTATTACCAAGTCGGTAAAGTGAGCAGGTGTAACGACACCAGTGTTTTCATTTATTGTATTTGATGAATGGCTTTTTTATGTAGCAACTCGACGCTTCACCTATCTTTTATGTAATGTTACAGAATATACAGTAAGGTTGCAAAAGCTGTTGGTTAATTAAAGTTGTATAACGGGTGTGTATTCGGTAACTATTGATGGTGACATCCTATTGTGCATGTAGCTAACACTTGCTTTGCTTTTTCGGATTAAAATGTTCAAGATGCACCTAACTTGAGTTGTATATTTTCATTTACATCGATTCATGGTACTGTGTTTTGCTGCTTCATGTATTATATGCTGGCTGCGTAGCTAGCTAAGTAGAATTGACTACTTCCATATGTGCACTTTTAGCACGGTATAAATACAGCACAAAAAACACCACAGATAACTGTTTATTTACCATTGCTTGCACCATTCTTAATTATTAAAATAATTGCAGATGTGTATACTTGATGATGTAACTTTTCAGCAACTTTTAAGATAAGATACAAAATATGAAGTATCTATTATTTTATGCATGCTCCGAACTTGCATGACAGCACTGCACAAACAGACAGTATTTGTAGTTCAGCCTTTATTAGGTAGAAGTGTTGAGTGGGTTGGAAACGCTGGACAAGATGAGATGTGAACGACACACTGTTAGTGAGCAGCATCAGTGTATGGGAGTGATGCTGTGGAGATTCGCTGATGCGGCTTCATCTGCGCAGAGAAAAAAGAGTCCCAGAAGAAAGAAACAGATGAGAACGACACACTGTTAGTGAGCAGCATCAGTGTATGGGAGTAATGCTGCGGAGATTTGCTGATGCGGCTTCATCTGCGCAGAGAAAAAAGAGTCCCAGAAGAAAGAAACAGATGAGAACGAAATGAAGATTGACTCTATGTATATTTTATAACTGGTCCCCTGATTATGTGAGGATTTATGAATTTACTAATCCTGTATCAGGGGAGGGGAAAGAATCCCGTATTCAAACTCCACTAATATCGAATAAAGTCAGCACTTTTTCGGCTTACCTTGACGTTGGAGTACCCAGAGAAATATTCGGGTGGGTAAAAACTTCATGCGTGAATTTAGTCAAGAAAATTCAGAGTTTAATTTCTAGTGCTGATAAACGTGGTATTAGCGTATAATGGCAGCATTGGCACTCCCTTTTAAAATTGTTCTGGAAAATTAAAAGCTGAAAAAAGTGGGGGGTTGGATGCGGAATTCTCTCCAGGGGAAGCAGGGGCGGGTCCAGGGTAGTTCACGTAGTTTCCGGAACTCACTCAAACACCTCATTGATTGGCGGGAAACACTTTCATTGTGTTGGAACTCACTCAAACCTCATTCTGATTGGTTATTCATGTCGCAAACTACTCATGGAAACTATTCACTTCAAAACCTGGATCCATCCCTGGAAAGGCCTCCAGCGTAAGTTAACTCAAACGATAAGAGGATAAAACACGTGTCCTAAACCAATGTTTTATGGATAGTAAAAACTGCAATTTGGCAGAGAACACTGAAATTGTATCCATTCTGTGGACATAGGTTTGATGAAAAAAGTTTTCATGAATGGATTTAATTAATGGTCTGTGCACCCTGCGATGGATTGGCGAGCTGTCTGAGGTGGGTCCCTGCCTTTCGCCCAGAGTCAGCTGGGATGGGCTCCAGTTCCCCCACGACCCTAGTAGGGAAGAGGCAGTATAGAGAATGGATGGATTTAATGAGCTTTGAGCACACGTATGCTAAAAGTAATTTCGCTTGTCAGAATTGGCTAAATACTTTAATTAGCATCTTCTACTTTAAAACTTATTAGTTCATAAAGCAAGGGCAGTGCTCTGTGCGGTTGGGTTATCGTCTTGAATCCAGTAAGAATAGAGGAGGTTGCGACCTAACAAGTATGAAACATTTAACTTTCTACGAATACATTTAGCTTTGAACTGTGTGGAAAACAAGATTGAACTGTCATCTTATACAGGGTGTATCAAAAAAAGTCCCATTTTGAAAAATTGCCCTAAAATCAATATTCTATAATTTTTTGAAAATCCTTTTACATAGGTTGATAGACAATGGTTCAGTGCTTTTTTGTGCAATTGCAAATACTCAACATGTCATGTTAGCACAGGCTAATCACGTAAATTGCGATACATCTGTTTTGCGCGAAAAAAGTTCTGGGATGAAAACAGGATCTGAGACCATAGGAAGCAATGTTGACGCTTCTCTCTCCATGGCCCTGTCCATATCTAGGTCAACGCAGTACATGCTGAGAAGTTAGCTTGTGACGGAGCAAACATGGCAGGCCACAATGGCAGACTGCCGCAGCTGTTGTTGCTTATAGCTGCTTGTCAGTGTCTCCCCTAGTCCCGAACTGTACAATGCTGACCTGGCCAAGTAGCAAAATGCTACTATTCGCGGCTCTCTGTTCATTTCTGTGCACTGTCTGTTCACTAATAATAGCAAGCTGCAAGATACCATTAACACATGTTGTGATATTATCCACGGCTCCCTTTTTATTTCTGTGCTATTATTAGCTAGTTAGCTCGCGAACAGATAGCAGATAGAACAGTGCATAGAACGTGTTCGAAACAGGTCGAACTTGAGTGTTGAAATTGCTATCACTGCAGATGACATAATCAATAGCTAGCTAACGTTAACTATTAAACTACTCAATGAGTATGGAAAAGTTACGTCTGCTGGCTTAGCAAGGATGGCAGTTATGGTCATTTTGATACCAATATTTTGCCTGATTTAGATTCGATCATAAATATATCTAGCTGTTGCGAACAGTTGCTTGTATATATTGGAATAGGAGCTTGAGCAATTCTTTTCTGCTTTGCAATTTTTTTACTGTTACATGTGTTCTCATGGGCCCACCCAGCAAAAAGACCAGTCTTTGCTGCCCTAAATGTGCTCTCTTGGAGCTGGTTTGAGCGACTGTACAAACTACCATACCGAAAATTCTTTCACTGAGTTTGACACAGAAGAATGAGATTTGTCTAACAGTCGTATCAATCTTAATCCAAACAATGATAATGCTGAGGCCAGGAAAAAGTCCAGCAGAGGGCAGAATTGAACCGCAATACCGCTACACCACGCCACAATTTCGCTGAGTCACTCAGAGTCATTTGAGTTAATAGTTAAAGCATTTGGTCCAACTGAGATTTTAGCTAAGGCATCTCTTACATACTACTGCCTCTACCTCAGAGATAGTAAGTCCAATCTACGAAAAGGTACCATACTGAAGAGGAGAGTCTGCTGAGCAAAATATGTCAAAATTTTGTGTATAGTGCCAAAAAATGTGGGATCCCGAGCAAGTTACAAAACTGTGTTTTTCAGACTCCAAACCAGAATTTTCTTGTCTCATTTAATATAGGAGTTAATGGAGTTTCGGTTAGTGCTCCCGTCGTTTTTCGGCTCATCCTGCCAATATCATCAGTCTGATTGCTTGCATAGTTACATTCTCGTGACCAGCACAACTTTTGCTACAACTTGGGTATAAAAATATTTATGTGGAGTGAAAACTGTGGGAGTTAGAGCAAGTTTAAGAGAAGACCTCTTGACGATTTAACAGCTGTTCACCACTCTAACAGTGATGTCACCACACTGTAAGTTCCCAGAATTTATTGTAACAAAAATTATTTTTAAAAATTATTATTAAAAAATAATAGAAGTTACAAAAAATTTGAACTTTGAAGAAATTATTCAAGCTTAACATTTTGCACTTTGAATGAAATTTCTAGCTAAAAGTATGACAGAGTAAGAAAATAGCAGAAAATAGCTGAATCCACTGAATCAGCACAAAAATGGCTTGATTTAATGGGACCCCAAAAAATGACATTTAAATTTAAATATCTCAAAAACTAAAAAGGAAATCAAAATCTGTTTAGATGCAACGTAATTCAGAACATGCTGAATTTTTTAAGGTTTGAACGGAATCAATAACTTAAATGGTGTAGGAGGAGTTAGTCGCCCAAATTTAGGCAGAAGAAGAAAAAGAATAATAATTAGAAGTAAGAGAATAGAGTGTGCTCCTTTGCTGAAGCAAGCGCACAATAAAAAAAACTGTGTTGAAGGGTAAATCTGCCCTTGCTATTGTTAGCCCAATGTGTCCATGCTATATCGAAACTAGACCTTCCAGTCTCCATGCATGTTTTTTTCTAGGGCACTGCTTCAAAGGATGTCAAGTCCTGAGCATTCCGCTTGCATGCAATGTATTTTCCTCTCTGTGATCGGCTTGTGATGCTGTAAGTACGACTTTGCGGGTGTCCGTTTGATTAATGGGTTCTGACGTTTCTAATGCTCTCTCAACCACCTTAATCACACAAACCTAGCCTGAGATAGAACCTTGCGTTCCCTGTGCGTGGAATTGAGAGTCCATGCGCCATTCACATGTACGCAACAATATAAATGCTTAACTGATTTCTGTAAAATTACCTGCTAAATATTTACCAGTCGTTCTCAGAGTGTTTTCTGGCTGAGAATTCTTACGCACAAGCACTAAGACATGCAGCAGTACAAGTACTAAATTGGGGCGCATGACATGTTTAGCTGACTCACTCTTGAAATATACAATGCGGCATTAATGTGACTGGCCATTCAGCTAGCTTAGTGGCTAAGGCGTTGCATTTGTATGTGCGAGATCTGCGGTGCTAATCTCAGTTCATCTGATGGACAATTTTTTTGGAACAGCAGGGACATAGTTGTCTTATAAATAATTGTTGGGGTGCTTGTTGTTTTTACTTTTTTTTACCATTTTTACTTTATCTTTGTATTAATAATTTTGTTTATTTGCTTTTTTTATTGAAAATAAATCTGCGTCAAACTTCATTTCCTTTGAATTCATTTTCTTTGAATGGGAAAATACAGGACTGGTTGCGATTAAAAAAAATGATATAAAATAAAAAATGCATAAATAACTTTTTGTAATTAGATGAAATGTATGCCTGTAGTGACATGTATGTAAAATTAAATGAGTTTTACAGTTTGGTACCTGAGAAATGTCAAATGGCACACATTGTCATTTTGGAGCTGACACCTAGACATTTCCAAACTAAAACCTCTCTAATTTTGCTCTGAATTACTTGATTAGAATAAACTTTGGCAAAGATAATGGTGAGATTCTGTGCTGTAATTTTTAGAGGTTTCAGACTAAAACTAAATTATTACAAAAGTGATAAAAGTACAATTTTGTCAGGCGCAAATGAGATCTCTCATTTATGCTGGGTTCCATCTTCATTTACTCTGACTTGGTGATATATATACCAATTTTTACACCACGACAAAAATCTCCAAGGTGTTACTTTTATTATGATACCAAGATTGCTCAAATGGTCCAAGTTCTTGCGGTGATATACTCATTTCATTTTGGGCGTGTCATTTTCGAGCCAGAGGCTTAGGGCTTAAGAAGTTTTAAGAAGTCACTTAGAATCGGCCTATTGTACCTGAACTGAAAGAATTCAGCATGTATGCTCATGTAGATGTTGAGGCCAGGGACAAAAAATCAGAACAACTGTCAGTTTGTACACATTGTTTCAGAATGGTGATGTAAATGAACATTTCCATATTTCAGTGTTTAGGAGAGTGTTAATATGGATGCAAACACACGGTCATTAGAGGATACATTAGAAAGACTTGAGAATCATCGTAGCATTTTAAATTTAATATTTATGTGCAGGACTGTATCCAGTATTGCATATATATTTGTTTTTTTTGTTTGCTTGTTTGTTTGTTTTTGCATTTGTCACTTTCATATGAAATGCCTGGGTTTAGGCCTGTGCACTGGGTTTGATTTTATCCAGGTGAGAGGCTTCATGATGCCAATTAATTAATGAATTAATTATGTAAAAATGTACGCAGAATCTGTGGCTCACTACCACTCTTTGAGGCCCAGCCCCAGGTGTTTCAAATGTCTTTACTCTCCCCTGAAGATTACGTAGCGTCTGAGACAGTGTTTGAAACAATTCTTGTGACCTAGACCTGGGGAACCGCGGTGATTTTGCATGGAATGACTGTGGAGTGTTTCAATGCAGAGTAGTATTTTCAATTGATTCAAGTGTACCATTTTATGCTTTTAAAGGCTGTGTAAATAGATTTCAAATAAAATTGGATATTGGCATAATTTTTTTGAAAATTGGGTGCATATGAAAAGGTTTTCAGCTTAAGATTATGGCACCCATTCAGTATTTCACTGCATTTTTTGTGTTAACTGCAATGTCTATGTTAAGCATCTCCCCTGGCCAATTGAAGTGAGTCAAAACTGCTACTTTTAGCCATTTCATATTTTAAAAACTGCAACAATGAAAGCTCCTTTACTGATAAATAGAACTGTCAATTGTTGTGTGGTTTTGCAATGAGCCCTCTTCCTTCTCAAATTCTCATAAAATCCTTTCATTGTTCTCAACCATTTATTCTTCTATTTCCCCCTCGCTCTTTTCCCTGGGATGTTTTTTTAATACAGGTTTTTACCCCCTCTCTTTGGGTACAGTTCAACCATTACCAAAAATGAAACGGAAAAAGCAATGTTTACTCAAGTCTGCGGTAGACTTTTCCATGCTGGCCAGACTGTTTATATGAAAATGATGAGATTTCTCTTGTAACTTTCAGCAATGTGTCTCTAATGTTAAAAACAGATGTTGTTTGAAATTTTGCTGACTGCTCAGACTGAAACTAGTATTACATTTGAACTGGAAAGTGTCACTGTCTTTCTCATATTAGGTGATATCAACTATCTGAAATTACAGGTTTCATGCAGGCTTTACACTGCTGGCTTGCAGTTATGTCTAAACTTTTCCCATAGTTTATCATACTGACACACGCATTACAAATGGTACCCTTCCTAAAAGTGAGGGGGGAAAGTGGTATAGGATAAACAATATGTGTTAATCCATATGTTAAGTTAAAAATTGGGGAAAAAAAATATAGAATGGTTTAGCAAGTGAGGAAATAAAAAAAATGTGAATACTATGCCTGAGAGATTAAATGCTGTAATCAAAGGAAAGGGTGGCCACATTCGATATTGACATTTTCTCTCAAAAAGACATTAATGTTTTTGTTTTCACCATATATTCTTATCTGTTTACTTATTTATATCTACAGTTGTGCTCAAAAGTTTGCATAACCTGGCTGAATTTGTAAAATTGGTAACATTTTTAACCCCTTTGCTCACAAGCCAGATATGGCTTTTTATGCGTTAGCAGGTTTTAGGCTTTATAATTCAAGATCTGAGCCTCACAGAGACAAGGCAAATGGTGTTAATTATACAGGACACTTAAAGCATTTAGAATTCCATCGTATTTCAGTCTCTTTTCATAATTTTAGTTCAGAGTAAGGACCACAAACACAAAAAAAAAAAAACTTCATGAAAATTCAGCAATAAAATTATTTTAAAAATAATACTTAGATTTGAAAAATGGCTGGGAGTTAAAACAATACATCTCTGGGATCATAAACCCCTTGACCACAAGTGTACATCATCTGCCAGTAATTTTTTAAATTATATATTTACCATTTCTAAGCCAAATAAGGGAGCTATCCAAGTGGCTCCCATGCTGCTAGAGCCTTCAAAATTACGCACAGTCAAATCATAAAATAATCCATATGTTTAACACAAATCAACTTTTTATACATGAAGTTCAATATGCATTTATGATTTTCTTGCAGAATTTAGCATGGGTTTATCAATATTGGTGCACATGGACATCAAAAGTCAACAGTAACCTCTCCAAACCAAAAACATGCCTTTTCTCCACGTCAAAGTTCAGAGTTTTGTCCTTTTTTTTTTTTTTTAACCAAACTGGAACAGCAAGCATACATATTCATTAAAGGAACTGCTTATTTTTCGGTCAGAACGTTCACCCCACGACGGTCAGCTTACTATTTACAATTTCAATCATACAAGCAAAACACAAGCTGTGTAAATGCTTTTCACACGCAATAAGGAGCAAGTATAACTCACTAACAGAGTAATACCTGAAACATAGCTCATTTTAACAAAACAGACATTCCACTATCAGAAAAATACAGCCATTATGCTACCTTTGATTGAACAGAATTGGAGCAACGAACTTGCCAGGGGTTTTACCGAAGTCCTGGAGCAGTTCTCATTTTAAACAAACAAAAACCTTGGCATTCAATTTTGTTGAACGCAGTAAATTCTAAAACATGACCACATGGAGCAAAACGCTGCCATATACAGTAGAAGCGAAGGCTAACGGTTACTCATACTAACCAATTTCGCAAACAAGCCCTGTGATCATCATGGCTATGGTAAACCAAAAATAAAAAACAGCTGGCCAGCTAGCTACACTGTTATAAACTTACTGAATTTAACAGATCAATTAACACATTGTTTCCTTGTTATTTTACCTGTAAGTAGAGTCCTGCACGCATTTAACTGTGGTTTACAGTTAACATACACAGAACTCTGTTGTAAACTTATTGTAAAATTACAGTTAAAATAATTGGCAAAAAAGGTGCCAGTTAAATTGACTGGCAAAAAAGATGCAAGTTTATAACAGTGTAGCTAGCCTAAATAATGCCTTGTTATTCCATTCTAATCACCCAAATTATAGCTAAACTCTCCATCATTGAAGCAACCTTCCAGATAAACTGAGAAACAGAGCTTTTCCGTAAGAGGAACCCTCCAGTACTGTTCCTTTTAGAATAACTCCCATTTTCCATCTCGGTTTCGAACTAATATCACGTAAATGTAACCTAGGCACTTTAAGGTTGGGTTTGGAAGTCAGTTTTTACTTTGTAATCAAGTCATTCAGCTGCGTACAACTGAGAGAATACAACCTAACCTGCTGTTATGCAAGGGTTTATATACCTTTCTGAGGCTTCAATCAAAGTCTTTCAATTACTGTGGAAAGTTTATACTGTCTGGAATTGGATAAAGATGTGTCAATCAATACATAATAGTGAACGTTGTAGTTATAGGTTATAGTTCAGGTGGGTGTGAATTATAACTGTGGTTTATGCAGATAAGCCCAAGCAGCCATTAGAGACAATGGATAACACTTAGAGATTGTGTTAGGTTGTAAGGAACCGCTGAATTTGTCATGAGATGAATCCACGCATAATTCAGTGGTGGGGATTCATGCGTATATAATATCTGATGATAATAATTGATTTTAGAATGATATAGTATCAATACCATGTTGAATCTTTGCTTCAGAAAACTATTTTTTTCACTACTTAATTGAGATACCTTTGGTCTATTATAACTGAAGTAGTTGCAACAAAGGACAACGATTTTTTTCTGTCACAGGAGATCATTTTTATTAACTGCTGGATAGATACTATGGGCAAGTATATTAGGCAGTTTGCACATCAGGCTTGGCTGAAGAGTTAAATTCACACAATTCCTGGGAAATGGGATGGGACTTCACTTGTCCATTCTAAATCAGTAACAGGCAATGCTCTGTCGTGAATATTTAATAAATCGTTCAGGCGTGCCATCTATTGGTAGAATAGTGTAACTGCATGTATAAATAGAGCAGCTCCAGGTCCGCTGGTGTCTACATCTGCACAGAGGGGTTAAAGAAAAGATGAACGGCCAGGCAAAACACATTTCTTTTCATTCTTATGCCCCCTTTTCACTACGACCACGAATATCCCAAATCATCCCGAATCGGAAATTTTTCATGTTCGTAGATAAATCTCAAACATTTCTTGAAGTTCTTAAATAAATCTTATTTGATTCCCAAACATTCGTACAGTTTGCGGGAGTTCTTCAAATTGGCGAGAAATTTTTTGTTTGTCAAAAACTTTCGTGGAAGGGTCCCCAAATTGCAATTTCTTGGCAGTATGGTAATCCATTCGTAATCAATTCTTAATCGTTCTGTAAGTGCTTCATAATCGATTCTTTTGCATTTTTGGCCTACTTGTACGAAATTCAACAGGGATCTATTCTGGGTCAGTGGAAATCCCTATTCTGAATTTGGGGTGAATCTGGCCATTAGTTTTGCCGCTAGAGTGTTAACAAACAAACAAACACACAAACACAGAAACAAACCGAACCAAAAACAATACCCCTTGCCCTCACCCTTCGGGTGGGGTGGGGTAATAAAAAGCCAGCGCGAAAACTGCAAACAGCTAGACAGAGGAATTAGGGATGAATAAAGAAAAAAAACAACCAAGGCTCTGGCACTTTTAGCAAAGTCACACAGGGGTGAGGAATTTTATTGCTTGAACACCTCTGGCACAAACACTTTTTTATCGCACCCTGTCCAGTCCAACGCCTCTGCATTGTCAACCCTCTAATAAACCAATTTCATCCACCAATCACACTGCACCTGGGACTGTACTAATGGTTCCTTTTTAACCTTTTGATGCATAGAGTACATACAAATGCCTTGGACCATTTGTTGGGATTTGGTGCAATACTTTGTGTGTGTGTGTGTGTGTGTGTGTGTCGGGGGGTTGGGAGTGGGTAGTGGGTGGTCTGTCTGTCCATAATTTTGGACATTATGCTTGTGGGATGCACAATGCCATCCAGTATTTTGGACATTATGCATGCGGAGTGACAGAAATAATGTGAAGTTGAAGACACCTGGTCATTAATATGCATGAGGATTTATCTGTATTCTGGACATTGCTTATTTTTTTTAAAGATTTTTTTTTTGGGGGGGAATTTTTCCTTTATTTGACAGTTATACAGTGTAGAGAGACAGGAAGGTTGGGGAGAAGAATGGGGGAAGACATGCAGCAAATGACCCAAGCCGGAATCAAACCCAGGTCGCTGTGGGAAGGACTCAGCCTTTATGGTACGCGCGCTTAGACCGATGAGCCACCGGGGCGCCCCTGGACATTGCTTATTTGAGCTATTTACTTGGCATGCATAATGTCCAATATTTTTGATAGAGCATAGACTCAGATGTATTCCAACAAATAGACATGCATTACATAGGTTATTTGTTTTCAGTTTGTGCTATATAGTGTATTTCCATCCCCCAACAGAAAAAAGTGATCAAAACTTTAACAATATAAGACTATTTCTGAATTTCGTCAACTTACCTCTTACTTGTGGATGCAGCCATTGTGATTGTTTATGGTGAATCATGTGACGAATCAGAGAGGCACCTTTTGAGGAAATTATTATCTGGAAATGTCCAGTAAAATGTACATTTTGTGTTTTCAGGGTATCTATGAGCCTAGAGAAAATAAAGCCCACTTAACATATGTCCAAAATATTGGACAACATGCAACAAAGGGTTAAACTCATAATCAATCCTAACATGGGTTAGTTCACCACACTTCTCCCCACAAATGAAAAACACATTTTTTTTTTTTACATACCATTAATCTTGTTAACTATGCGCACAATGCCATGCCTTGTAATTCACATTAAAACGCTTCCTTTTTATTTTATTTCATTCATTTGTATTGAACTTCTCAGTCAAAACCGAATCTATCAGGAGATTTCCTGAGCCTGAGAGGCCTGAGCCTCATTCCAGACTGAGTAGTAGGGCAAGACATTTTCTCTCCTTGGTTTTCTATGTTTGTCTCTGTTTTCTGCAGTAACTGGTTCCCAGCCAACCATACTATCATCAGTCTCCTCCATTTCTACCCCAGGTGATAGTAATTGATCCACATATCTTTTCATGACCTTACCATTTACCCTGACTAAATACATTACATTTCCAAACCTGTTAAGCACTCTGCCAGGTACCCATGACTGGCCTTCCCCTCCCCAGTAAACTGTGACCAGTACATTTTGATGTGTCTCAAACACCCGAACAGCCATGTCTTTACCATGGCTGGCCAGCGATCGGGGCTTTTTATAGCCTTTCAAGACCCAAGAACATGCTGAAGTGTCAGGAAAAGTACTGATTTTAGTAAACTACTCGTAAATAAGTCGTATTAGTCGTATCTTATTCGTTGCGATCGTACTGCATTCGTACCTGTATTCGGCATATTCGTAACTTAGTCGTAGCTGATTCTTACAATTCGTGCAATGAATCTTGTAATTCGTACATGTTTCTTTACCCATTTCTGACATTCTTCATATTTTTCAACATGATTAGCCATGAATTTTCATAACTCTGTCGTACGTTTGTCGTGACTGCTTCGTACCTCTTACTGATTCTCCACAAAATTTTGCATTTTTGGCCGCATCATCACGAATTTCGAAAGTTTCTGATTTGGGGTGATTTGAGATATTGGTGGTCGTAGTGAAAGGGGAGCATTATTGGATTCATATCCAACTGTAGGTCATGTAAAATGGCACAATCATCAAATTAAACATGGCAATAAAGGAAAAAAAAATTAATGAACCCTGTTCAAAAGTGTGAATACCCGTTATTCTTAATACTGTGTATTGCCCCTTTTAGCATCATTTACAGTGTGCAGTCTTCTGTGATAGTTGTCACTGAGGCCCCTAATTCCCTCTGGTGGTATAGCTGCCCATTCTTCCTTGCAAAATGCCTCCAGCTCCTGCAAATTCTTTGGTTGTTTCATGTGAACTGCACGTTTGAAATCTCCCCAAAGCGGCTTGATGATAGTGAGGTCAGGAGACTGTTATGGCCGCTCCAGAACCTTCACCTTTCTCTTCTGTAACCACTGGAGGGTGAACCTGGCCTTGTGCTTTGGATCATTGTCATGCTGGAAAGTCCAAGTGCGTCCCATGCGCAGCTTTAATGCTGAAGACTGCAAATTGTCTGCCAGTATTTTCTGATAGCATGCTGCATTCACCTTTCCATCACAAGATTCCCTGTGATTCCTTCCTTTAGAGCTCACACAACCCCAAATCATCAGGGGGCCACCACCATGCTTTACAGTGGGAATGGTGCTGACTGCATCCTAAACATAGCGCTAATGGTTGTGACCATAAAGTTGTATTTTGGTCTCGTCGCTCCAAATGACAGTATTCCAGAAGTTCTGCTGTGTGTCAACGTGGTGTCTGGCATATTTTAGGCAGGCTTTTTTGTGGGATTGGTGCAATAATGGCTTCCTTCTAGCAACTCGATCACGCAGCTCATTGTTGTTTGAGTACCTCCTGATTGTGCTCCTTGAAAGGACCATACCATTTTTTTCCTGAGCATCCTGCATTTCTCTTGAAGTAGCTTGTGGATTTTTCATTGTGTCCCAAACAATTCTGGCAGTTTGGGCTGAAATCTTTCTTGGCCTACATGACCTTGGCTTGGTATCAACACAGTCCCTAATTTTCCACCTCTTAATCACGGACTGGACAGTACTGACTGGCATTTTCAAGTCCTTGGATATCTTTTTATGTCCTTTCCCATCTTAAAAAAGTTGAACTACCTTGTTAAGAAGGTCCTTAGACAGTTCTTTTCAGCTCCACATGGCTCAGTGATTAGCCAGATCAGTGCATCCACTCAGGAGCTAACAAACTCAATGACTATAAAAAGACACAAGTTACAATTTGAAAAGGTGTGAAACCCTTAATAGCCATTTAAACCTGCGTGTGTCACCTTGTGTCTATATAACAAGGTCAAACATTCAATTATGAGTTATATTTTCAAAATAAATGGCAACATTTCACAAATTCAGCTGTTTGAGCCCAACTGTATATGATCCAACATTTCATGAAATAAATACTTGAATAGTACTTATTTTCTGATTTATCTTCATTTCCTTAAGTGTATAATCATCACTGAACATCACTGCAGATATATAAAATCCAGCATGATGAAACCAAAGATCCCACCAAATTTCATGAACATCCAAGCTCTTTTTTCCCCCAATATGACCTTGGTAAGGGGGCGCTATGGAACCACCTGGCCATGCTTAAGCTCATGTGAGTGTGTAGATGTCTTCAGAATGTGACTGTCATCAAACATGTGAAGTATAAGCCCCATGGGACAATGTAGGTATGCGTTACAACAACTTCCTGTTTCATGGCGAAACGCTGAATTTCGCCATGATGCTATGGCCACCCTGTGTTACAAAAACTCAAGCTTTTGTTAATTTTTCATTGTTATATTTTACATTGCGCTGACCAAATTTGAAGTCAATCGGATCAATTTCCTGGGAGGAGTTAGTTAAAGTATGAGAACTGTAAATGGCCTAATTTGTGCAAAAATGGCACATTAAAAGTCAATTTCTGAGAGAATGGCAGTCGGCCCACAGTTGACCCCCCTACAATTCAATGAAATTTGGCACACCGATTCATATGGATGTCTAACAGAAAAACCCAAATCTTTAGGGTCGTAAACCCTTTATTTTGCGCACAGCGCCCCCTGGAAGGCCAAAAAACAAGGTCCAAAATCTGAACAAAATGGGATAGACATGGCAAATTGAATGTGTGTTCATGAAAAATTGAGAGAATGTCCCAAACCATTTGTGGGGGTATATGACCCTAAGCTACTTTTCAGTTAAGTTTCAGATCATGCAGGTGCCACCTGGTGGCAACCTTGGATAACAAGGCTGGGGCCAGTCGAATTCTGGTAAGAAATAGAAGAAATACATATTTCTGTCACAAATAAAATATGTTAAAATATGTTAAATCATCACAGTTGCACTATATACTGCAACAAAAGTCTAACTCACCCTTCGCATTTCCTGGGATTTCAATAAAATGACCTTGACAATTTGATAAAGGTCTTTCCAAGACCAACCCTTTTCTACAGGCCCTAATGATCCATACATTGGTGGAATGTGACTGAATTCATAGCATTAGAAAGCCTAACAGAGTACTTATTGGTATCTCATGTTTCATCTCCATATTTGCATCCAATCATTCCAAAATAAGCGGTTCATTTCAGAAACCCTATTCTGTACTTATCGTGTACATCATGTATATAAAATATACATAAATCTCATAATGCTACAAAATATCCTTTTCTCATGGAAATATGTATTGATTACTCAAATAAGTGGTACCAATATGATCCTGCTGAAAAAAACAAACCAACCTGTTAGGAACATACTATTTAATGACGTTTAGTGGTTATTTAACAATATGATTATTCCTGTGTACAGCGTACATGCATTGTATAGGTGAGGTATAGAGTATGGTCTCAGAAATGAATCCCTCATCTGGTATGAAGGAATCGAGTTATAGAGATGGAATTTGGCACAACAATAGTACGCATATTAGGCTTCCTTGCCCAGGCATCTTGGCAGTTTACTCCAACTGAAGGGTCATTGGGGCTAAAAGAAAAGGGTCAGCATTGAGAGCACCCTTTAAAGTGGTTGAAGTCATTTTATTCATATGCAAGGTTATGCCAGAGATGAAATGGCCCTTTCTTGCTGAAAATAATGTATTTGTGCTAAAATAAGGGGTTTCCTCAGGGGAAAGTCTGGATTCCAACAGAATTTCCTCTTTAAAGTGAAAGACAACATTGGTGAATAGTGAACTGCATATGAAAGAACTATCTCTAAAGTGTTAAAAGTATTTTTTTTGGTAATTTTAATAAATATTCTGAAGCAAACCATAAATACTTAAACAGCCAGATTGTAACACTTATGAGGTCTGCCATTTTCGCTTGAACAGCTACATGGTGACGTCAAATAACCTAGAGCTCTTTATCGGCAGGAGGTGAAAACCAGTAATAAACATCTGTAAAAAGCAGTGGCGGTTGGTGAACTGGCGATAGGGGAAGCTGAAACCCATCCCTTAAAAATAATGATTGGTCATGACCTGTTTTCAATCATTCATTTAATTACCATTACAGAAACTCTGAAAACTCTCAACATGATAAGGTGTGGTCAGTTTTCATTAGTAACGCACACCTGTGAACTCTCTCGCATTTGGCGTGAGTTTTAGTGGCATATTTACATTCCTCCGCTGTAGGCAGCCATTATTCAATCAATGCATATGTAAGGGATTCTCACACGGATTTGAAGTCCTTGTGCATGGAGGTTAATCAGTTTTACCTGCGTTATGACTCCAGACTTCTAGCGCTTTTGTTTACTCAGGGGTTGGAAGCAGTGCATGTGTTTCATGATCGTTTAAATTGTTTAAATGAAATAAGATCAATGGAAGCAATGGAATTGCATAAAGATGTTTGAAATGATCTCAATTCATTTAAACAATTTGAACGATCATGAAACACATGCATTGCTTCCAACCCGAGTAAACAAAAGTGTGAGAAGTCCGGAGTCATAACGCAGGTGAAACTGATAAACCTCCATGCACAAGGACTTCAATTCCGCGCGAGAATCTCTCACATATGCGTTGATTAAATAATTGCTGACTACAGCAGTGGAACGTAAATATGCCACTAAAACTCACGCCGAATGCGTGACAGTTGACAGGTACGCGTTATTAACCCCTTTGTGCAGAAGCCAAATGTTATTTCTGTGTTACCTTATTTAAGGCTTAATAACTCTAGATTGCAGCTTCACAGAGAGGAAGGGTATGGCTCAACTGAGTCATGACACTTGTAGCATCTAAAATTCCATTGTATTTCAGTTTATTTTTATGATTTTGTACCACGCTGATTGGTTGGTATGCAAATGAGGAACATCGTTTTAGTGTGCGCCCCTAATAAGTGGCGTCCTAGCTGAAGACCCGCCTTGATGACACGCTGACAGATTGCATTTTAATTTTTGTGTCCCAAAAAGAGCGTGGTGACATGTATTTGTCAAAGCAATGGACTGGGAGGCGCTGTTTCCCTCTTTGCATTTGAATATTGTCCCATGTATTGCAAGGTAAGTCTTTGAAAATGAAATGTCAAATGCCGTTATCATTATTATTTCCAAGTGATTAGAAAACAGCATTTTGATTTTCATGCTGACCCTAAAAGAGTGTGATGACATGTATATGTAAATGCAATAGACAGGGAGTGCTGTTTGGCTTTTTGCATTTGAATATTGTCCATAGTGCAGCAGGTTAAGTCTTTGCAAATTAAATGTTGAATGCCGTTTTCAATATCATTTTCAAGAAGTCAGAAAATAGTATTTACATCTTCATGTTGACCCTAAAAGAGCTTGGTGACATGTAAATGTAAATGCAATAGGCTGGGGGTGCTGTTTTGCTCATTGCATTTGAATATTGTCCACTGTATTGCGGGGCACGACTTTGAAAATTAAATGTCAAACAGCTTTTCATTATCATTTGAATATAGTCATAGAGTTCCCATATAAGTATATGAAAATAAAAGTGATAATTGGATTTATGCATTTTCAATTTAATATTGTCTCAGATAATTGATTCATAAGTGGAAAATTATAATTCAACAGCGGAATTACATTTTCATTTGAATATTGGGGCTTCCATAGACGCATCTGCATGAGGGGTTAATGAAAACTGAACAGACCTGATAATGTTGACAGTTTTCGTAGTTTCGGTAATGGTAAATTAAATGAATGATTGAAAACAGGTCATGACCAATCATTATTTTTAAGGGATGAGTTTGAGCTTCCCCTATCGCCAGTTCACCAGCCACCACTGCTTTTTATAGATGTATATTACCAGTTTTCACCTCCTGACACTGAAGAGCTCTAGGTTATTTGACATCACCATGTAGCTGTTCACGCGAAAATGGCGGAACTCATAAGTCTTACGGTCTGGCTGTTTAAGTATTTATAATTCGCTTCAGAAGACTTATTAAAATTACCAAAAAAATGCTTTCAACACCTTAGAGACAGTTCTTTCATATGCAGTTCACTATTCACCAATGCTGTCTTTCACTTTAAATGTACCTAGAACTAAAGTGCCCCCTTTCGTACTACAGAATTTTAATCCAATTTTGTGCCGCGGCAAAAACTGAATGAAACAATCACGCTGATTTCAATTCCAAAGGTTTCACTTTGGTAAATATCTGGATTAAAGCAGAAATGAGATGGTGAACATCGCCACCCAGTGGCAGATTTTTTCCCTCAAAATTAGGGCATAAAAACAGCCAAACTGCAAAATGAATCAATAAGGTAGAAACTGTTGATTACAGGAGTATCAGGCTTTTAGCTCTCTGGATTAAAATTTTAGAGCACTTTGAAACTGGTACCAAATTAGAGGTTTTCACCAAACCTACAATTTGACATGCTCAGTGCGTGAAAACCGCAGAGAGTACCATAGAGATTTTTAGTGCACTAATAAGAACAAGGACAGACCTTTCAAAAACCATTTTCATATTCTTAATATGTATCTGGAATAAATTATAATTTGAGCGAGAAGATAGTGTAAAATGATGTATTGGCCACTTTGAGGCCAGATATCTTGGATATCAAGCAATGAGCCATGCTGAAAATTTTTATAAGTAATCACTCTTCCTCACATATTGATTAGCAAACCACGTTTCCATGGGACTTTGTTGGATTAAAGTTCTATTTGTGACAGAAATCTGAATTTCTTCTATTTTCTCACCAAAATTCAGCTGGTCCCAGCCTTGTTATACAGGGTTGCCACCAGGTGTCAGGTTCATGATTTGAAACTTTAAGTACCTTTGGGCCATGTATCCCCATGAATAGTTTGGGACAACCCGCCAATTTTTCAAGAAAACTCATTCAATTTGCCACGTCTTTCCCATTTTGGGAGATTTTGGGCCTTGTCTTTTGGCCTTCCAGGGGCACTGTGCACAAAATAAAGGGTGTACGACCCTAAATATTTGGGTTTTTCTGTTAGACATCTATATGAACCTGTATGCCAAATTTCATTGAATTCTAAGGGGGTCAACTGTGGAAAGTTCCTAAAAACTACCACTTTGTTGGCTCTGCAATTCAAAACGGCTGATTTCCTGTTGGGTTTAGGCTATAGGTCCAAGCGGCTTTCTTGTGTATACTAGAACTTTATATATGCTTTCCCAATTTCCTCCATGTGGATGAAACCTGGTCCTGGGGCTTTTTTGAAATTTTGTTGGGGGTGCTAGCAAGCCCTTTTGCCCCGTCCTTGTGCAAGAACCATACAATATGTAATATTTCCCTACGCCTCATCTGTTTGGCAAGTTCGATGTGTTTTTCATCACTTCAAGGCAGTTTACAACAACTACCCATGTCATGGCGAAACACTGAAGTTCTCCGCACTGCCAAAGCGGTGCTGTATGACAAAAACTCAAAATATTTGCTACAAATCATCAACAAGGTCTTTAGGCTTTCCTAATCGGATTGAAGGTGGATCTGGTAAAACCAGTTGGAGCAATACATCAAAATATGAAACATGAAATTTTCTGCTGCCAGTAGGTGGCGCTATGACTATAACCAAATATTGGAATATAATGCGTTAAGCCCAAGACTGTTATTAAACGTGACGTTTGGCCAATTCAATGATGTATGTGCAAGCTTAAAAACTTCCTGCTTCATAGCAAATTGTCGAAATTAGCCACACCGCCATGGCTACACATGGTCACAAAAAACTCAAGCTTTTTATAACTTTTCATCGCTAATGTCTTTAGATTGCACGGACCAAATTTTAAGTCAATTGGATTCATTCATTCATTCAACCTTTATTTTAACTCAGAAATACGTTGAGGTAGACACCTCATTTGCAATATAGCCATGTAAACAAAAAACAAGATCCTAGACACCAGACATATAATTAAAACATTATACCAGGTAATGTCAACAGAAATTGAAAATAATAAAAAGCCAGAATGAAACAATAATTAACTCATAAGGGAAAATAAGGCAGTTAAAACTGAATGAATCAACAAAAAAAACAGCTGGAAGTGAAATAAGATGAAGTTAAAATTTCAAATTGTCTTAAAGATTGTCTGAAAGTTTCAGATTTTTCTGCATATTATTCCAGGTTGCAGGTACACAGAACAAAAAACAGGTTTGTCCGATCTCAGTAAAAACCAGTGGCACCTGCAACGTCCAATCATTTGAGCATACTCGGTAAGGGCCAGCATTAATAGACAGCAATGTAATGATATAAGGGGGGGAGAGAACCAATGAGGACCTTTAAATAAATAAAACCCAGTGTTTATCACATCTTACGGGGGGGTGGGGGGGGGGGGGTGAGAAAGAGACTCACAACAGCAAAATATTTGATGACTTTTTTTTGTGTTTCTGAATGCACAGATTTCGAGACACATTTAATCATGATGACCATCCAAAATGATCACTGACATATTCTACAGGTGGTAGTTGGGTGGTAGGTGGTAGTTGTATGCTGTATTGGTAGTTTGCTGGAGGTTTACTCAGAAGGGATAAACAAAGTTTGGAATAAATGTGCGCAGTGCTGAAATACCAAAAGCAGGTATCTATTCCTAATTATGCATATTATGATGTGTAACACGTGATAGGGATAAGGGCCCCTTGGTGTTCTTCTAGAAGGAAGCAAAGAATGGAGGGATGATCAATGTTGTTGTGTGAGTGCTTGCGTTATGAAATGATTATCCAATTAGGTGCGCTATCAAGGGAGAGATACAGTCTGGTTTGGAATCTGATCAAACACTTTACTTCATTCGGTTTTCTGTTCAGACAATTTACTTAATGAATTGCAAAATTTTCCAAAAATAAAAAAAATCCTCAGAGCACAAATGCGGTTTTCATTGGATGAATTAATCTTGAGCTGCTATTGTGATCTGCTATTGTGAATTGGAATTGAACCTGACACAGTGCGGAGAGGACATTGCAGAAGAAAAGCAAAACCAGATGTACAGAAAAACCTGGGTCCACATATTAACTCTGATGTAAATGTTTAGAAGGCATCAGAAGGTGGAGGCCCCTTTAGGGGCTGAGTTGATGCAAGGCTTTATCTTCTCATAGATAGAACCATTTAACCCCTTGAACTCTGATTTTGGCATGAATTTTGCTGGAGTAGGTAAGAAGGTAAAACGTGATAGCCCCATTGCTATGAGAACCTATTACTTCTCTTTAACTCCAATGGTCATGACAAGCTCTGGATATTGAACTCAAGTTTATTAGTTTTCAAAAGTTAACTGAGTTATCCATTTTCTTGACTAATATTGAGCTGAAACAGAGCTCATCTTCAAGTTGAGTTAACTCACATTTTAACCACTATTTAATGTAACTATCTGAATCAGGACATAAATTATAGTATCTACATCGATTGTCCTGATGTCAGATCAAAGACGGTTGGCGCGCCTAATGGAAACTCGACCTGGCTTAATCAATGCAGCTGAATCTGTGATGCAAACTAACAACTTCACATCTTTCTCAGCCAACCACAAACTGCCTTGGCATCAGGTAGTGCGATGTATCCGGCTTCTCTCATCTCAAAAAATGCAAAAGAAAAGAGGAAAAGAGAGACGCTTGGCAATGCGTCCTTTACGCACAGGTGCTTCTGATTTCATCTGCGTCACGCATGGTATTTGTTTGTGTTGTGATCTGTGCACACTACTTATCTTTATTACACGGGGTTTAAATATAGTTTACTAAATATGAGTGTCTTTATTAGTGGGAAAATATGTTTGCCTTACCCGTAATGCCTACCTCAATCCCACCAAAGCCCTCGACACTGACGGCTGAGAGGGTGGAGGATGCAATGTCCTCCGCCGAGCTCATGGCCACGCTGGTGGAGGGGCCGCCTCCGGTGGCCATTTACCCCTTTTCCACCAAAAAGAACCTGGTGCTAGTACCGTGCTGGTGCTAGTGCCAGTGCTTAGTTGGTTCAACCCACGAACCTCCTAAGAACCTGTTTGCTTTTCCATCGCCGAGGAGCCAAATCAGAGCCACCCGATTACGTCACTGTAATTTAAGACCAACAGATCAGGAGAAAATAAACTTCGTTCAAGACCTGCGTCTCTCTCAGCAGCGCTCACGTAACAGCTGGCAATACAGAAATACAGTATGTACTGCGGGAAACCTCGAATAAAAATTTATAACAAAAATAATGCTTGCGTTCTATGCTCAGTAAAGCCGCTTGCTCAGTAAAGCCGCGTGTATTCGTGCCTTTGCATTGACTTTGAATGTAATCTGTCGTGCGAAAAATTTGTTTCGCGTCCAGTGTGCAAGCGGCTTAATACTATTATTGTCACTTAGGTTTTATCGTTTTTAGTGGGGGAAAGGAATACAGTCTGATTGCAATGATCTCGTACTGAGTTAAGATCACATATTGAAAATAAATGTGTAACGTAACTTGCATTGTTGTCCATGCATGTTAATCCCAAAATTTTAAGCAGCAACAGGGTGTAATAATAGGAACACGCTATCCATCGTTTCTCTTCCCAATGATGCAGGCAGAAGAAATAAATGAGCAACCATCGTATTTGATTCCAACTTCATAAGTTTGAATGATCAGACGTAGTTTCGATTTGAAATTCCATTCAAGTTCGCCAATGGTAATAATTTGCAAATGCCCTAGCTAGCCAGCTAACTCATATTTGTAATGCTTAATATAGACATAAGCGGTGCAGAAAACATTAACGCATCATGCAGATATAGGACAGAGGCTTCTTTATTCCAACATTTTAAAGATGAGGAGAGGAGCTCATTTGATTGGTGAAGATTTGACTCAGCTGTGTTAAACCCACTCACGCCTTCTCTCCTCCCTCTTTGCCACTTGCGCCGGCAGGAGGGACAGAGGCGGGACAGAGAAGTATTTGCGCCGGGCACGAAATTACAAAATACGCCTGGATACACCCCATTGGCGCGGCGCTCCCCCCATTCGCCACGCCTGGTCAACGAATTTAGAGCCCAATATGTTATTAGCTCCCGCCGCTGGCGGTGCGGGAGCTCTGGTATCAGGCTCCGTCCCTGCGTGCGTGCGTGCGTGCATGCGTGCGTGCGTCCGTCAACAGATTTTCCTTTATCTCATCAACGATTTCAGTTACAGGCTTCTAATTTTTACTGGACATGCATCTCATAAAGCCCTACAAATGGCATGCTTAAAGGTGACCTTGGCCTATTTTTCCAAGGTCATTGGCCTAAAAATATCACCAAAAACTTCAACATTTTGCTGTATCTCATCAACCATTTCAGTTACAGGCTCCTAGTTTTTTCTGGACATGCGTCTCATAAAGTCCAACAAATGACGTGCCAAAAGGTGACCTTGGCCTATTTTGTAAAGGTCACTGGCCTAAAAATAAAAAAACTTCGACAATTTGCTTTATCTTATCAACATTTTCAGTTACAGGCTCCTAATTAGCTCCCGCTGCCCGAGTGGCACGGGAGCTATGGTGTCCATCTGTGCGTGCGTCCGTCAACAAAAACTTCGATATTTTGTTTATCTTAATGGCGGGAGCTTCTGGGGCCACCAGTGCCCTATATTTGACAATGGAACATAGATAACATTTCAAATGTTGAAACCGAGACATTTTACATTTTTATCCACAAAATGAGCTTATTTCAAATTTTCTGGCTGCAACAGGTCTCAAAAAAGTTGGGACACAGGCAAAAAAGGGCTGAAAAAGCAATTAATATATAAGAGAATCAGCTGAAAGAACATTTAGCAAGTAATTAAGTTAACTGGCATCAGGTTTGTAACATGATTGGCTATAAAAGGGATGTCTTAGAAAGGCGGAGTCTCTCAGAAGTAAAGATGGCCAAGGGCTCTCCAACCTGTGAAGGCTTGCCTAAAAAAATTGTGGTATACTTTAAAAACATTATTCCTCAACATCAAATTGCAAAGGCTTTGAAGGTCTCATCATCAACAGTGCATAACATCATCAAAAGATTCAGAGAAACTGGAAAAATCTCTGTGCATAAGGGACAAGGCCGAAGACCTGTACTGGATGCTCGTGATCTTCGGGCCCTCAGACGCCACTGCATCACTCACCGGCATGATTCTGTCATTGACATTACTAAATGGGCCCAGGAATACTTCAAGAAACCACTGTCTGTAAACACAGTCTGCCCTGCCATCCACAGATGCCACCTAAAACTATCTTGCAAAAAGGAAGCCATTGTTGAGCATGATCTAGAAGTGCCGCCATGTTCTGTGGGCCAAGGCTCATTTAAAATGAACTGTAGCAAAGTGGCGAAGTGTCCTGTGGTCAGACAAGTCCAAATTTGACATTCTTGTTGTAAATCATGGGTGTTGTGTCCTCCGGGCTAAAGAGGAGAAAGACCACCCCTCCTGTTATCAGCGTTCAGTTCAAAAGCCAGCATCTCTGATGGTATGGGGATGCATTCGTGCATATGGTGTGGGACACTTGCATGTTTTAAAAAGCACCATGAAAGCTGAAAGGTATATAAAGGTTTTAGAGCAACATATGCTCCTCTCCAGATGACATCTATTCCAAGGAAGGCTTTGTGTATTTCAGCAGGACAATGCAAAACCACATACTGCAGCTATTACAACACCATGGCTTCGTAGTAGAAGAGTCCGTGTGCTGAACTGGCCTGCGTGCAGTCCTGATCTTTCACCGATTGAGAACATTTGGCGCATAATTAAACGAAAAGTCCGTCAAAGGAGACCCAAAACTCTCCAGCAGCTGGAAGCCTGTTTTAAACATGAATGGGGTCAAATTTCAATGGCTAAACTCAAGAAACTTGTCTCCTCAATACCCAGACACCTCTACTCTGTGTTAAAAAGAAGAGAGGATGCTACACCATGCTAAACAAGCCCCTGTCCCAACTTTTTTGAGACCTGTAGCAGCCATCAAATTAGAAATGAGCTCATTTTGCGGATAAAATTGTAAAATTTCTCATTTTCAACATTTGCTACATTATGTCTGTTCTTTTGTGAATAAAATACTGACTGGTGTGATTTGAAAGTCATTGCGTTTTGATTTTATTCACAATTTACACTTTGTCCCAACTATTTCAGAATTGGGGTTTTAAAATCCATTAGCTTGCTACCTAATTCAGCAAGATTCAGTTACAGGTCACCTTAGTTAGCTAGGTAGTTAAAACAAAAGTTCAAAGTCTATTTACCCATTGACAGTGTTTACTTAATTTTTAAGGGTCATTTTGGATTTTTTGAAGTAGGGTTGAATGAGGAACTTATTCTTAGTCTGTGTATTAGCTAGCTAGTTGATAGCGGTCAGCAGTCGGCAAGTCCCCTGTTTGTAGAAGCAGGGATGAGCACCAGACACCGGCATGGAGGTGAAGCAGTGTACTCCTGTGGACAGGGCCAGCAGCAAACGTACGTATTTTAGCCGCCCAAAAAAGGCCTTCAATAAAAATAAAATCAAAATTTGCTTAAGTGTTGAACCTATATTAAAGATACTTTCACTGCTTTTCCATTGTACAGCCCTTTGCTTTGGCGCTACATGTTCTCAACTATATAGGAATACAGAAGTTCTAAGTTATGGTTAAAAAAATGTAATGGTAGTGCCAAAGGAAAAGGCTGTCAGTGACTGCAGTGACAGCAAGCTGAAGCGATGAAAATAATTTAAATGCAGCATTAGCTTAAGCTGATACTGTTTTTTTTTTGTTGGGCTTTTTAAGGTGGCTAAAATGTTTTTCCACTGGGGCATTCCAATTGCTATTCACTATGGTACACTGGCTGAATATTACCTCATACGACCCTACTTCAGAAAATACAAACTTGCCCTTTAACAACCCTTCAGTCGCAGTAGAACCAGTGTCTGACATAGGCTGTGTACTATCAGCGACAAAGGCTGTTAACACTGGAGCAGCCAGGTTCTGTCAAAAGTTCAGTGAGGTCTGCTAGCTATTGAGTTGTGCTAATGTATGGGCGGGACCTCAATACCACGGCTCAAACCTTCAATCACAACTGTGCTGACCATGGCTTTAAAGAACATCATCACCGCAAGATGACATTGTCCATATCGGGGATACTTAGGCATGCACTTTTGTACAACGGGAGGAAGGGGAGATGTGGCATCCATCTCTATGTGCAGTCAATGGGTAGAAACCTTTACTGCACCAGTGATTAGTGTTTTTAAGTGAATAAAAACACTCTGAGTCAATGCAGATGAGCCTCAACTACAGATCACCATGACTTAGGATTTTACAACCTTGAAAGCACATAGAAATATAGGAATCCCTTTAAACCCTTCCTTTCTTGAATTTTTCTCAACAGATTTATCAATCTAGCCATTTTGGACATCCCGAAATTAATAATAGACACATCTTCTAAGGGTATCTACTGTGCATCTACAGGCTTGCTATTGCACTGGTCTTAACATATTTTTCCAGTGATGAGTTCAAACACAACTTATCCAGTCGTGCAAGAACTATTTGCTGTCAATATGTAGTTTTGGTCTTTATTGATGATGAGACTGGTATTGCATGGCACCTTCTTGTGCTGTTTCAGCTAACTTGGGAGCACCTCCATTCGCATAGCATAGAAATCGCCAGTCATATCATTGTAGAAAACATGGCAGCAAATGACATGATTGTGCGCATCGAGCAATTGATAAGTCTTCATCTTGAAGACGAATCAAACTTAGATATGACTTGGATAGATGTGTTTGGTGTGTCAGTAGGTAAGTCAACATGTGGTCCTTGAGGTTGGGTCACACACCCACTGAGAAAGACAGAAAGGACAGACTATTCTTAAATATTAGTTAGTAATTTATTCAGATCACAACTAAGAAAAAAAAAAATGCATTTTGGTAAACTTGAGTTGACAAAACAGAAATAATAGAACCGTGCTTAATTCATATTGCTTGCTAACTAGTTTCTTTTGCTTGTAAAATTCATTTTGGAGCACCAGTGGGCAACTATTTCAATTGGCAGATCAGGTATTTATTCGGAGCCTGGGAAATGCAATGACATAAAATATATATATATCTTTTGGCCACAAAATATAAGTCGTTCCCACAATATAGTTGACTCGTTCCCATGATTTAGCCATCTCATGGCCATGAAACACAAGTCCTTCCCAGGATTTAGCTATCTCGTGGCCACAAGATATAATGTGTTCCCATGATTTAGCTATCTCGCTGCCATGCGATATAACTCCTATCCTAAATTTGAGTTTCCGACTTTGTGGGAACAAGTTAGTTAAATTGAGGCAATGACTTACATCTTGTGGCCACAAGTTAAGTAAATTGTGAGAACAAATTATATCTTGTGGCCATGGGTCAGCTAAATCATTGGAATGAGCTAACCCCTTTGCGCAGATATAGACGCTGGCGTCATGAAAATTCCGACATTTAATTCCTAAATGATTCTGTAATTGAATTTCCAAATGTCTAGCTTCGCTGGAATAATTTTAAACAGTCTCTGTGAAATTTTTTTTTCATGTCATTGTACTTCCCAGGCTTTATTTATTGAGCAATGTTAAGGGGCACTGAAATGAGGCGCCAAAATCTACATTGCAATTCTGCCTGGTAGATACAGATCATATAGGAACCAGCGCTAAATAGTAAACAGGTTTCATTTCCAAATTCTATAGCCTATCAAATGCGATACTGGGCTAGTTCTGTGTCGCAAGCCAAGGGGAGGCACACCGTACATTAGCTGTATAACTCACTGTATGCGCTGTTCATATCACATTCACATAACTTGGGACTCATATAGACATTTACACACCTTGTTTTCCTGGTTCAACATGAGTGGAGGTTTGTGCTCCAGCTTTAACTGATTTATGGTAAAAAAAAAAAAAAAAAAAAAGCAATTTTTACGCCAGTCAGCATGCGTTGTAGTTTTAGGGTTATAGTCCAGCAGCTGAGTCGAAAAATATTTCACTTCTTGGAGAAATTATGAAACTTGGCACAGTGGTAGGGGACCACAATAGGACAAGTTTTCGATTAGGACCCAATTCTGAAATGCCCCCCTGGTCGCCTCCATCTTGAATTTAAATATGGCCGCCATGTTGGACATACTTTTGCCTATAACTTGAAAGCTAAAGCAGATAGAAATCTAATTTCAGCATGTAACCCCCCATTTTCAGCGCCAAGGTATCCAGTGAAATCAGTGTTATGAATATCCAGTGTCCACCTTATTGGATTCCAAGATGGCTTTCATGATAAATGTAATTGCCTGTAACTTCGGAACTAAAGCAGATAGAAAGGCAATTTTGGTGGCAAAGCACCCATTTTTAGGGTCAAGGAATCCAATGAAATCACTTTAATGAATATCCAGTGTCCACCATATTGGATTCTAAGATGGCTGCCATGATAAATCTAATTGCCTGTAACTTCGGAACTAAAGCAGATAGGAAGGCAATTTCTGTGGCTAACCCCTCATTTTTTGTGTCAAGGAATCCCATGAAAGAACAATAAGCATGTCTAATATGTGCCATATTGGAATCAAAGATGGCCACCCTCTATATAGTTTAGGTAGTATACACAGCTTGTATCTCACAGCTTAGTTTCCAAAACAGTGTCCATCGCAGGCACAAAGTGATGTACACTGGAGGTTGGCCTTGAAACATTTTCAGTTTCCTTTGCAATTTTTCTTGCATTTGCAGCTTAGGAGTTTGTAGCACGCCTTAGATGCCTCGGGAAGCAAGGTCCAATAGACTGAATCGGCAGTTTCACTATGCGTACACAACAATTTTCCTGTCAGAGTTCAAGACTACCCACGTTGTTAACAAAGCCTATAAAGCCTAGCTATCCAGGTGGAACAGCCGGCTACTTATCATAATTATTTAAGTTATTTTACATTGCCTGAGGTTGTTTTAAGGCAATATGCCGGGTTCACATTGTTCAGTCTGTGATTGTCCTAATGGTACATGCGGGCTTGGATGGAGGAATTTTGCTCTATTCATGAGTGCAATAAAGGAACGTCACGCTGTATATGCGACCCACCATATGTACTCATCCCTTTTCCTACCAAAACAAAAGATCCAGAAAGACGTGTAGAATGGATTAAACTAGTAAGTTAGACTTAAAATCTTTTATTTCGCGAGCTGCCGGATAGCTCACTCGGTTAAGGCACAGCGTTGCAGTGCAGAAGTGACTATCACGCCACGGGTTCGAGCCCCGGTCGCACCAACCGCAGTAGTCGGCAGCTTTTTTTTCAGAGTAGCGCACAATTGGCCATCGCGCTACAGGGTTTCAAATTGGGAAGGACTGCCGGAAAAGGAAATAAATAAATAGCTTTGTTCGTTGCTCAAGCGCCTCCTGTTGGCCAGACGGCTTCGCCAGGAAGATTCTAAGCCTGGTCATGTCCGGGTATCCTCCGCCCTCGTTCTGAACTTGCGAAGATTCAACCAATGAGTGTAGAAGAAGCAGTGGCTGACAGGCACGCGCTTCGGAGGAGAGCCGTGAACTGTCTTCGCTCTCCTCCTGAGTTGGCAGCAAGGGGTCGCATACGAGCAAGCTTTGTACATAGTTCACCAATTGGGCATTCCAGATTCGGGTGGGATTGGAGATGCCAAATTTATAAAAAAAATAAATAAATCTTTTATTTCGCTAATCAGTAATGCCATTTGTGACGGATATTAATAAGTCCACATGTATTACATGTGCAATTTCCTAAGCCTTTAGTCGGTAGTGCTGTAGCGTACGTGTGAATGATCCATATATAAATCCCTAGCCTGTAGAGCTGTATGTGTACATGCTTGATGTAAATACGTAAACGGGCTAACCTGTGATTTATGACATCTGTATTATGTATAAAATATCAGCGGTGGCTAACGAACAGGAAACAGAAGGAGCGGAAAATATCCCTTGAAGCATTCAATTATTCGCCCATTTCCAATCATTGTCTTTAACACATTTTCCCAATGATATCAATAATCCATTGACAGTTAAACGCGCAGCTTCCCTCTCATTGCAATGTTAAGGCAAGTAAATGATAAATGCAAAAAAAAAAAAAGGTTTCATTCATTTGAGGTTACTCTATACGAAATGAAATAGCCTTAACTACTATGGAGTATGCACGTTAATTTGGCATGTCCTGCAAAGTAAACCTGCGCTTCAAGATCAATTTAGCAAATGTATTTCACATATCAATGAAGCGTTTCGTTTCTTTACTTCAGCTTCTTCAAAGAAGCCGCACGTGAAGTAGCTGAATATTCGAAGAGTTACCAAATCTTTAATCAAGGAAAGTGATTGAAAACGGATGAAATCTCATCATGTTTAAAGGCATGCATTCTGCCCTCTAAGATTTCTGTTGAGTAGCCGCCACTTTATATATGTATGCAGATTGTATAGGACGACAATGAATATTATGCACTGGGTATGTATTTGACGCAATAATCATGCATCATTACTGTCAGACTAGAGCCTGTAATAGTTATATCCTTGATATATACAGTCATGCCCAAAGCTATTCATACCCCTACCAATTTTGTTTTTTTTCAAGATATTTTTTGACAAATCAAATTTATTCTTGCACTAATGACACAGTAAGTTGACATAAGGCTGTAAGAATTACAGTAAACAATTTTTTGAGAAATACAATACTTTTTGGTATTTTATTTGACAGATTTACAAAAAATGCCATGTCCAGAATTATTCATACCCTTTTCTCAGTAATTGATGGCAAAGCCTTTATTCACGATCACAGCCTCCAAACGTTTCCTGTGGTTGATCACAAGGTTTCTACACGTTTCCACGGGGATTTTGGCCCACTCCTCTTTGGCAAACTTCTCCAGGTCCTTAATGTTTAAGGGTTTCCTTGCCATGACCTTGGTCTTCAGTTCCCTCCGCAGATTCTCGATAGGATTGAGGTCAGGGCTCTGGCTTGGCCAGTCCAAAACGTTCACTTTGTTGTCCACTAACCATTTCTTGACTGATTTGGCCGTGTGTTTAGGATCATTATCCTGTTGGAAGATCCATTCCTGCCCAAGACCAAGTTTTTCAGCGGATTGCTTGATGTTTTCACTGAGGATCTGGATATATTGGTCCTGTTTTATAATGCCATTAACTTAAACAAGGTTTCCGGGCCCATTCGCTGAAAAGCAACCCCAGAGCATTATACTCCTGTCACCGTGTTTGACCGTTGGGACCGTGTTTTTCAGTTGAACACTTCACCTTTCTTACGCAACTTAAACTTCTCCAACCCAGACACACAAGAACTAGTCTAGCTTTCGCAAAAGCTCACCTGGATGAAGATACAAGCTTCTGGCTGTCAATGTCATGGACGGATAAAACAAAGATGGAGCTGTTTAGGCACAGAGATGGGGCTTTTGTTTGGCGTAAGAAAGGTGAAGCGTTCAACCTAAAAAATATGGTCCCAACGGTTAAACAAGGTGGCGAAAGTATCATGCTCTGGGGTTGCTTTTCAGCTAATGGGCCCGGCATACCAGCATACCAGCAGCGCTGGATTCCTTTTTTTTTTCTTGCCATCCGTTCCATTATCAGTGCACTCCACTTCTTTAACACAAAATGGTAACAGAGTGGAGCATTTTTCACAAAAGTGGAGATAGACATCACACACTGAGACAGAGATTGATGGTTGTCATCTTTGCGCCCAATGTCATGCATCATTATTCTAATGACCAACTTCAAAAAGTTGCTCCTGTGTTTCTATGGTAGGCTAATTACTAACTGTAACCAAGTGGAAATGAAAAAGCATACTCACTCATTCCTCAGGTAAAATGGAAAAAATTGGAGGAGAAATGCAAGGACAGTACAGTACATGGCACTGTTGTAGCTCTGGGGTTTACACAAAAAAAACTCTCTACAGGGGCAGAACTTTCTAGTTTCATCTCTGTCCCATAGGAGGGGACACTGCATGGGTGGTTACGGAGTGGAGTGGATTTCTCTGGACATGGACAAAAGTGGATTTTTCTCCAAAAATAGTGTTTGCAATAAACTTTAACTATGGATATGATAAATATGGTAATAATGATTAAAAAAAAATTTAAAAAATATATTTGCTGACTTGTTTTGGTCACTTTTACTGACTTCTGTGCCTCACAACACAGCCACCCTCATTTCGGACATTGAGGTTTTGGTGAAAAATCAAGATTCCAGCCTCCCTCACTAAAAAACTAAAAGTAGTTGAGAGATGGCATTTTGCTGCCAAATGAGGCTTTATGTCCTTCAAACTTCAGTGTGCATATTACTGTAAATAATAATAATAATAATACTTGTAATAATAATGTCTTTATTCATATTGATAAAAATACATATCAATACAAAACATACAACGGGGGGTAAAACACACTTTTAACAAAATAATTAAATGGCTAATCTATATTTAAAATATAATCTATTAATAAAACTATTTTTGAATCTCTCTGTATTTACCCTTGGAAGCTGGCTATTTCTAAGGTTAGAGATGCTGGTTTGATTTTTGGCAAGTATTCAAATAAAGGATGGCCAGGCTTTTCACTAACTTTTTTTAAAAATAGCATGATCAGATTTTTCAACCAGGTCATATATATTAATAAAATAAGATACATATTAATGCTTAAAACAGCGTCTTAAAAAATGTTGTACTGTAGTGAGCTCAGGTAATGAGGCTGCATAAATAGATAAGCTGTAAGTTATTTTCGGTAAAATTATGGAACAAAAAAGGTGATCTACCTCATCCTGATCGTATCCTTCTTTACGTAAGCATCTTACCACTACTACCACTACTGTCCTACCACTACTGTTTGTATCCTATTGTATCCTATTGTTTGTATCCTATTGTAGATATAAAATAGGTTAACAGGGTAACAAATACTTCAAAAATACCAAAAAAGTCCAAGAATAATGATGCATTTCATGAATAATAAAGTGTTGGCGACGCTATGCTTATTTCCATTGAAAATGAACAAGCTATCACATTGTAGCCCAAAATGTTTTTTGAGTTATCCGACACTTCAGAGACACTTAAGAGAGCAAATCACACTATGAAACTGGATAAATGAAGCAAAAACCATACTAAAATGCAGGCTCGGCATTATGGGTGGGCCTAGGCCCACCCACTCATCTACAGGCCCACCCTAAACTTTTCTTTAAAAAAAATAAAATAAAATAAAAGATTTTGTTTTAAATACATTTCATGATTCAATTCATTAATGATTCAAAATTTTTCATTTTAAAAACGATTTTGAAAGGTTGGTTATGTTGACACTTCATCTGCACAAGTTGAAGAGATGCGTCAGGTTCGGGGTAGGCTAGCTCATCAGCAGCTGCGGGACAGGCTAGCACCAAGTGATATGGAGGTGAATCAGTTGCTGCATGTTTAATTTCATGTTCAGTGGGATGCAAAGGCACAACAATCTTTGTTTAAAGGGGACCTATTATGCTACATTTCCAAGTTTTTATTTTGATCTTGGACTCCCCTAGAGTACTCCTGATTGTTCAAAGTCCAAAAAAGGGTCCTTATTTAGCTCCTACTGCCATCCTTAAAAAACCCCATTTGTAGTCCATTGCAGTCTCTGCCTGAAACGCCTTGTTTGGGCGGCTCTTCCGCTATGGCCCCCCCCCCTGTGCCCACTTTCTTCTGATTGGCCAGCTCTGTGGAGGGCGGAGCTGGGCGGGTCTTGGCAGAACGCAGTTTTCCGGGTCCGCCTCCCTAGTGTGAAACGTGAGACGCGTCTGCCATCTGAGCTAAGGAATTCAGCAATCAAACGCTGTACACGTGTATAGATCTAAGGAAATGAACTTGTTATAATAAACGCAGCGACGAAAGTGGAGGACGCAGTGCGAAAGTCTGGCAGCTCAAGCTTGAATTTGCGATCTACCTACGGCTTCTATGGTGAGTACACCGGTGTTTCCACTCTATAGCTAGGATTGAGGGAAAGCTAGAATACAGACACATTTGTAGAACAGGTCGACATACCTAAGTATAGACCGGAGACCGTAGAAATCCGGTGGGTCTGAGTTTTGAGGGAAACATGGACATTGAGGAGCAGCAAAAAGTAGACTAACAACTTATGGACTGCTTAGGTGTGTATTATAAGGACCTGCTGCTTTGTGTGCATAACTGTGGTGTGTCGTTAGCGTGGAGTAACGAACAGCTTCTGCGCTGGTATATGACAGAGGGACGAAAGCACCAGGCTAAACGTCCTTTTTGGAAATTGCCCGTGGTAATGGTTTACTTATTGCGTCGGAATGACCAGCGTTTGCTCGCGGAAAATGGGCGCGATAAATTCGACTACTACAGGCAATCAATGTCTGAGAGTGGGTCTGTCCTCCATAAACTCAACAAGACTAATGGGAGACGGGGAGAGATCATAGAGAGGAATAGGGAGCATATTAAAGTAATCCTGGATGTACTGATCACTTCTGCCAAACGAGATATACCCCTGCGTAGTAACAGGGAGAATGATGAAACAAAAAACGCAGGGAATTTTCTTGAACTTTACAGATTTGTCTGCAGACATAACAAAGCAACTCAAGAACATCTGAATGCAAATCCTGGCAATGTGAAGATTCTCTGTCATGACATACAGAATGACCTGTTGGATGCTGCATGCACTCTCCTTCTGCGACAGATAAACCATGAACTGCATAATGGATCCTTCTTTGATTTTCTAGCAGACGAATGTAAGGATGTATCCAAGATGCAGCTGGTGGCTGTTTGCTTAAGGTATGTGCACATGGGGACTGTGAGGGAACGTGCTGTTGGTCTTATAGACACAGACAACATGACAGCTGATGCCATAGCCAAGAAAATTTTGGAGGTCGTTGCTCCTTTTGAACTTGACCCCAACCTTTGTGTTGGTTTTGGTTTTGGTTTTGATGGTGCCTCCGTAATGGCTGGACAAAAAAGGGCGTGTCCAAGCCTTCCTGAAGGGCCCTTTTCAAAATGCCGTGTATGTGCACTGTCACTCTCACAGATTAAATCTTGTCCTGTCAGCTGTGGCATGGACGTCAATGGATGCCACAACATTTTTAAATACTCTGAACAATTTGCACACTTTCATGTGTGGCAGCGAATATCACGCTCCTTCCCTCAACGTGCAAAAAGAGATGCGGCCCGATAAGAGACCATTGGAACTGGAGCACGGATGTGACACGAGATGGGATTCAAGGTCGGCCGCAGTGAGTAAAGGTTTCACTCTGTATGATGTTATCGTGGAAGTGCTGGCACAATACGCAGAAGAGGGAGGACAGAGTGAGATTGACGCACAGTCATTACTGCAGCAGATTAGAAAAAAAAAATTCATCTTCCTCCTCATACTTTTTAATGAGTTGTTCAGAAAATCGGACTTTGTGTCATAAGGTCTCCAGGCCATTAGCATATCAGTGGGGGACACTGTTGATTTAATTGAGAACCTTAAGCAAGAGCTCACAGACATTCGCTCTGGTGATTGTGCATTTGCAAAGATTTTGGCAGCAATGAATAAGATGATGACAGATAATGACTTTAAGAGTTGGGATGTACTGAATTTGCCCCCCTCGCTCAAGAAAACTTTCAGGTCGATTTGAGGGAAGTATTGTCACAAGCTCATTGAGGAAATCGACTAGAGTGAGGAGTGACAGTGATCTGCGATCCATATCCAACGCTCCGCTAGACTGCCAGCTTAATGACCTGAACTCTCGGTTCACCTATGATCTCATGACATCCGCAGCAATCCTACTGTCTCCAAGTCACGACAGAAATGCTAGCACTTTGGCCACTATGGCAAACTCTCTCCATGATGCAGGGAAACGTTTCTACATAACCATTACAGAGCCAGAGCTTGCTGTATTTGTGCAGCTCGTGGAGAGGAAGTAAAATAGAGAACATCTTAAAAGTCTTGTTGAAGTGATGGACATATGCAGTGAGGACGTTTTCCCGAATATCCATGCTTTCTTGAGAGCTCTAATAACCCCTCCAATGACATCCTGCATGGTTGAACGTGTCTTTTCCAGTGTCAACAGGATTAAAACGCCTAATAGGAGCACCATGCTTACTTCTCGCCTCAAGTCACTCTGTCTGTTGACTTTGGAGAGAGAACCTACAGTAACTCTCTACTTCGATGAAATCATTGACATTTTCAAGCGCAAAAGCCGCCGACTACTCCTGTAAATTATAGTCTACTTCCAGCTGCATGAGAGTATGAATAGCCTAAGTGGAACATGTATGGGTTAGCCTACATTAAGTTTTCGTAACTGATCTGTTCCTTTATGTCTCATGAGATATTTTCCTTTGTGTGTTTTCAATTGTTAGCCTAAACGATCTGCCTAAAATGAGCCAGGTTTGGCTATCTTTTATGCCTGCTCTTCAAAGAGAAATGTGAGTTTTGTCACACAGTTGTTTGTAGCCTATAGGTCATAATGACTTTGGAAATGTTTTTTTTTTTTTATGCAGCCGAGAAAGGCTTTGGCTGATGGGCCGTTAATGTTCATGAATATTTGTGGGTACAGGCTATACTGTCTACTGTCTGTGGCATATTGTTCTTAAAAGGCCCTGTTGTTAATGAAATTGTCTATAAGCATACTGCCTATTGTGATGGAGATTTTTTATTTGATCTACAGTAATTGTTTTGTCAAATAACGTTGTAGCCTAATGAGTTCTATGATTGAGTATGTGGCTCTTCAAACAATTAAACGGTTATGGCATATTTGACCTCATGTTATACAGGCAGAATGAAACTTCGAAACCAAAACATGGTTTGGGGAAAGATTGGATTTGTTGCTTTTGTTTAACCGTGGTCAATGTGGCCGCTTTTAAGGAGATGCGCTGCAGTGCAGCCTGCGCGTAAAAGATTCCAGAGCGCTCCTCTTTGGTCAGAACCAAGGAGAGCAGTCGCGGATAGGTAGCCTATGCACTGAAACGTTAAAACATGCAACAAAATATTTAAGTAATATTAGCAACCAAATTCGATATAAAACAGAGATAATATAGTAGTACATCAGCTAGACGTTTTTATTAAGTGAAGATTAAGTTTTATTAAGTGACCTAATCTTTGGAATTTAAGGCCCACCCACAATTGGTCTGGCCCTCCCCAAACTGAAATCCTGGCACCGTGCCTACTAAATTGTATGCAAATATGTCATCCAAGTGTATAATGAGCCCCTAGATCCAACCCCAAGCCATGACGACAGAATAAACAATGCAAGGTGACATGGTGAAAATACAGGTTTTTTTAGTTATCCAGATTCAGCCACCCAGACATCACACATATCAATATTAATGAATAACACCATTATGACTCGATAGGACATGCCCTTAGCTGTCATTTAAGACAAAGGTTAGGGATCTAACACAACGCGGCAAGGATGGCGAAGCATCTTTCAGTTTTTTGAGTGATCCGATCGTTTTTTGCATTATTGTATCAGCTGATCCACCTTTCGGACCACCGGCGCCATTTTCGAACCACGCCAACAACTTTCCTCGGTTTCAATCGACATTATACATGCATTTTCACCAAAATCACCCATAATTTTATGATTAGAAGGTTCTCTGGATCTTAGCCAACAACATTTTTGTTTTAAATGAATTTTATTGAGTGGGATTGCTGCAAGCAAATCCCACTATATGTTATTCTACCATCTTATTGAGTGGGATTTCCACTATATGTTAGTCTACCCGTTTGTTTATTATTCCTCCTCTTCCACCATTTTACGGACCTTAACTACTTCCACATACTTCAACATATTCAAACCGTTCAAACTTCAAATTATTCAGCCTGATTCAGATATTATCGTATGTATTCAGAATTTTCCAAAAATTCATAATTTCCGAGATATTCCACATTTTCCGAAAAATTTTTCCCATTAGAAATGAATGCGGAACTCTAGCCACACTCTAGCCTGCTCTGATCAGAGCCAAGCAACCACCCAGACCATCATAGGAACTGCCTAGCAAAGCCTTAGCAATCGCCCAGAACACCATAGCAACCACCAGCAATGCCATAGCAACCACCAGGAACACCATAGCAACCACCCAGCAACGCCCTAGCGACCACCCAGAACACCATGGCAACCACCTAGCAATGCCGTAGCAACCATTAGGAACACCATAGCAACCGCCTAGCAACCACCCAGAACACCATAGCAACCACCTAGCAACACCACTGCAACCACCCAGAGCACCATAGCAACTGCCTAGCAACGCCATAGCAACCACCCGGAACACTATAGCAACCGCCTAGCAACGCCCTAGCAACCACCTGGAACACCAAAGCAACCGCCTAGCAACCCCCTTGCAACCATTAGGAACACCATAGCAACCGCCAAGAAACGCCCTAGCAACCAAACAGAACACCATAGCAACCGCCTAGCAACGCATTAGCAACCACCCTGAACACCATAGCACCCACCTAGCAACATCCTAGCAACCACCCAGAACACCATAGCAACCGCCTAGCAATGCCATAGTAACCACCCAGAACACCATAGCAACCACCTAATAAGGCCCTAGCAACCACCCAGAACACCATAACAACCGCCTAGCAATGCCCTAGCAACCACCCAGAACTCCACAGCAACTGCCTAGCAACCACCTAGCAACCATTAGGAACACAATAGCAACTGCTTAGCAATGCCCTAGCAACCACCCAGAACACCATAGCAACTGCCTAGCAACACCCTAGCAACCAACCAGAACACCACAGCAACTGCCTAGCAATGCCATAGCAACCACCCAGAAAACCATAGCAACAACCTAGCAACGCCCTAGAAACCACACTGAACACCATAGGAACTGCCTACCAATAGCCTAGCAACCACCCAGAACACCATAGCAATCGCGTAGCAATGCCCTAGCAACCACTGGGAACACCAAAGCAACCGCCTACCAACGCCTTAGCAACCACCCGGAACACCATAGCAACCGCGTAGCAATGCCCTAGCAACCACCGGGAACACCATAGCAACCGCCTACCAACGCTCTAGCAACCACCCAGAACACCATAGCAACTGTGTAGCAATGCCTAGCAACCACCGGGAACACCATAGCAACCACATAGCAATGCCCTAGCAACCACCCAGAACACCATAGCAACTGTGTAGCAATGCCCTAGCAACCACTGGGAACACCAAAGCAACCGCCAACCAACGCCTTAGCAACCACCCGGAACACCATAGCAACCGCGTAGCAATGCCCTAGCAACCACCGGGAACACCATAGCATCCGCCTACCAACGCTCTAGCAACCACCCAGAACACCATAGCAACTGTGTAGCAATGCCTAGCAACCACCGGGAACACCATAGCAACCACGTAGCAATGCCCTAGCAACCACCCGGAACACCATAGCAACTGCCTACCAACACCCTAGCAACCACCCAGAATACCATAGCAACCGCCTAGCCAAGCCCTAGTAACCACCCGGAACACCATAGCAACTGCCTAGCAGCGCCTAAGCAACCACCCAGAACACCATAGCAACTGCCTAGCAACACCCTAGCAACCATTAGGAACACCATAGCAACCGCCTTGCAACGCCGAAGCAGCCACCAGGAATCCCATGGCAACCACCTAGCAACGCCCTAGCAACCACCCAAAAATCCTTAGCAACCATTTAGCAACGCCTTAGCAACCACCCTGAACATCATAGCAACCGCCTAGCAACGCCTTAGCAACCACCCACAACATCATAGCAACTGCCTAGCAATGCCCTTGCAACTACCCCAAAATCCTTAGCAACCACCTCGCAACACCTTAGCAACCACCTTGAACACCATAGCAACCACCTTTCAACCACCCGGTACACGTCAGCAACCACCTAAACCACCTGGAACACCAAAGCAACCACCGAGCAAAGCCCTAGCAACCACACAGAACACCATAGCAACCGCCTAGCAACACCATAGCAACCACCCAGAACACCATAGCAACCACCTAACAACCACCCGGTACACCTTAGTAACCACCTGTCAACACCCTAGCAACCACACAGAACACCATAGCAACCGCCTTGCAATGCCCTGGCAACCACCCTGAACACCATAGCAACCGCCCAGCAACTGCCTAGCAATGCCTTAGCAACCACCCTGAACACCATAGCAACAGCCTAGCAATGCCTTAGCAACCACTTAGAACACCTTAGCAACCGCCCGGACCACCTTACCAACCACCTAGCAACACCTTAGCAACCACCTTGAACACCATAGCAACTGCAAATTTCCGAGATATTCCACATTTTCTGACAAATTTTTCCCATTTGAAATGAATGCGGAATTTTCAAAACTTCAGTTTTTTCCACTCATCTTCAAAACCCTTCAACTCCCTCATACTTCCACATAGAAACTTCATTCAAACTTCAAAATATTCAGCAACTTTCCAACATTTTTAATCTCATTCAAAATTTCAATACAATTCAAGTTTGACAACTATTCACACTTATTTCAAGTCTTTCTACTCTTTCATATTTTCAGCAATTCATGGTAACATTACGATCATTCACACTTTAAAAAATTTGACTTTTATTCAAATAATTTCTGTCTTAATTCTGCAATTGCAGTTCAGCTTCAGCAGACAGCAATCTTTTCTAGTTATTATTATTCTTCTGTCACAGTCTTTGCTGGTATTCTTTTTTGTGCATCAACCAAGAGCAAACCATGCACCTTGGGCATCAGTCACTCAAGTCATTCATTCTTTTCATACATTAAGCACCTTCCTGAGGAGTCGTGCAGTCCCCAGTATGCTGATCTTTTGGGTCTCTGTTACTGTAGCTCTCTCTGATACTTTCTTGATGTTTTCTACCATCCCTTTCTTTATTGTACCAAGCACACCAACAACTACAGGGATCACTTCAGTTTTCATCTGCCACATTCTCTGTATTTCTAATTCTAGGTCTTTGTACTTGCATTTCTTTTCTAGTTCTTTTAGTGCAATGTCTCTGTCTGATGGGATAGTCATATCAATCAGTTTACAGGTAGAATTCACTGAATCTTTAACTATAATATCTGGTCTGTTCGCTGTGATAGTTCTATCAGTATTGACTGGCATGTCCCACATGATGGTGATGTTGTTGTCTTTATTGTGCATCACAGTCTCCGGCTCATGCTCGTACCACCTGTCTGTAACCTCGATATCATGATCTTTACAGATGTTCCAGTGGAGATACATTGCAGCTTTATTGTGCCTGGAGATGTACTCTGTTTTAGCTAATACCTCACAACCAGATACAATGTGGTCCACTGTCTCTTCATACTGTGAACACATTCTGCATTTGCTCTCCACTGGCTGGCCACATATTACTTTTTGATAGTTTCTGGTGTTTATTGCCTGGTCTTGAGCTGCTACTAGTAGCCCCTCTGTTTCTCCTTTCAGGTTACTTGATTACCATTTGTTGGTGGTCACTGTATCTACATGAGGCTTGTCTAGGATCTTTGCGTATTGGCCATGCAACGCTTTATTTTTCCACTTTTCTTCTTTCATTGATTTCATCTTAGACTTGATCATGTGTTTAAGGGCTTTAGCATTTTCTGAGGCTGATTTATCTTCTCTGTTCTCAAACTCTAGTACTTTGTACTTCCCTCTCGAACTTATTAGCACTCTTGGTTATTGAATTTTTGGCTTTAGATCTCTCATGTTCAAGCACCTGCTTTGGGTATTGCCCTTCCTTATGCTTCAGATAGTGATGGAGCCCTATTGTTGCTGTTTTGAATGCTGTTTCAACCTCAATCAGGCCCCTTCCTCCATCTTTTCTCGGTATGTACAGCCTTTCCACATCTGCTTTGGGATGTAACATCTTGTGCATGTTCAACAGTTTGTGTGTTTTTGTATCAATCTTCTTCAGTTCTGAGATTTTCCAGGCAATGATGCCAAAACTATATTGCACAACTGGGACTGCAAGACTATTGATAGCTTCTACTTTGTTTCTTCCATTGAGCTCAGTTCTTAGGATCAGTCTTACTCTCCTATTGTATTCTTTTCTTATCTTCTCTTTCATTTTGCTGTGCTGGATACCATCACTTTCATCTACACCCAGATGTTTGTATACCTCTTCCTGGTTCAACTCTTGTATGGATGTGTCTTCATCTATTGCTAAGTTTCCAGTTGAGGCCAGCTTAGCTCTCTTGAAACTGGCTTTGGCACACTTCTCTAAACCAAATTCCATACTGATGTCATCACTAAATAGTTTCACTATCTTCAGTTCTTCAGCTTATTCTTGATCATTTTTGCTGTACAATTTTAGATCATCCATATAGAACAGGTTTCTGATTGGAGCACTCGTTTTTGAGATCTTGTAAGATGTAGTAGTAGATGTGGTAAGCTCCGATGTTAAAGGCACAAGGGTTAGACAAAACAGCAGAGGTGAGAATGAATCTCCTTGAAAGATCCCTCTTTTGATCTTTATTTGATCTGTTGTGATACAGCCATCATTGTGAATTAGCTTCATGGTGGTGTTCCAGTTGCTCAATGATGTTTCCATGAACTTGATGAGTTTTTCATTAAATCTGTACATCTGTAGGTCTTTAGGATCCAACTATGAGGAACCGTATTATAGGCCTTTCTATAATCTATCTGTGATGGCTGGTGTTTCGAGACGCCAAAAGCAGCGGCCAAAACGAAAGGAAGTCCAGAAAATAAGAGAGACAAACCGACAAAAGGAGAGAGAGAGAGACTCGCGCTTCCAATGGACAAAGATCTAGTCCGGGTACAGAAGGAAGCAAAGCGAGCTTGACCGAACAAAATAAAAGGGAAAAATCTCGGGAACTGAGATAAAACAATTTAGCACCAGACGGTGCCCAGAAAGAGGAAGAAAAGAGAAAAAGATTCCCTTGCTAACTAGCGCTTTCCTCTTTGCAGCTAATTCCTCAAACAATTCTCTAGCTAGAGACCTTACCGGCTATAGTGCATAGTAACACTGAACTCTAGCAAAGGCGGCGAGGCGGATCTTGGGTTTAAATAGAGTCCGGGAGCTGCCCACAATTCATGCCAGCTGGCCAAAGAATCCGATTGTAGGCAAAACGATATCGTCCCAGACGAGAGAAACAAAGAAAGCTCGCCAGCCTCCAAAAACCATGATAGGACCCCCCCCCCTCTAAGGGACAGTTCCAGAAGTTCCTAAGGAACCCCGTGCGCCGAACTCAGAAATAAGTGTGGGATCCAGAATATCCCGAGAGAGGACCCAGCAGCGGTCCTCAGGGCCATATCCCTCCCAGTCCACAAGAAACTGGACCCCACGACCAACACACCTCTCGGGAAGAATGCGGTGCACGGTGTAAACCGGCCCCCCCTCAACCATTCGCGGTGGCGGCGGGGGTGTGTCGGCAGGTCCCAGGACGCTAGTGCTAACCGGCTTAATCCGGGAGACATGGAATGATGAATGGATGCGTAAAGATCTCGGGAGCTTTAACTGGACCGTGACCGGATTGATCTTCCGCACTATCTTGAACGGGCCAATATGGTGGGGCGCCAGTTTTCGGAATTCTACCTTCAATGGGAGATCCCGGGTAGACAGCCAAACTCTCTGACCGACCCGATAAGATGGGGCCAAATGACGCCTTCTATCAGCGGCGGATTTTTGTTTGAGCCCTGAGCACAACAGAGAAGAACGGACCCTGGTCCAAACCGACCGACAGCGACAAATGAAATGGTTGACCGAGGAACCTCGGAATCATTCTCAGTCTCAGGAAACAGTGGGGGTTGGTAACCCACCTGAGCTTCAAATGGGGAAAGACCCGTGGAGGAATTACTCAGCGAGTTATGGGAATACTCGGCCCATGCTAAAAATCGACTCCATAAGGATGGATTATCCGCTGCTAAACATCGAAGAGTGTTTTCCAAAGACTGATTAGTATGCTCAGTCTGCCTAGTCTCTGGGTGGATCCCAGAAGAGAGACTCACTGTGGCCCCCAACTGCTTGCAAAACGCCCGCCAAAATCTGGCCGTAAACTGAGGGCCTCGGTCAGAGACAACATCTTGCGGAAGCCCATGCAGCCGGAACACATGGTTAACCACAAGAAGGGCCGTCTCCCGCGCTGAAGGCAGCTTAGGTAGTGTGACAAAATGAGCAGCCTTAGAAAAACGGTCAACCACGACCAGGATGACCGTGTTGTCGTCAGATACAGGCAGCCCAGTGACGAAATCCAGCGCGATATGCGTCCAAGGGCGCCTGGGAATGGGCAATGGTCGCAGCAGACCAGAGGGAGGGAGGTGGGAAGTTTTGTTCCTGGAGCAGATGCCAGAGGCAGCAACAAATTCCGGAATATCCCTCATCATACCCGGCCACCAAAAACTTCGGGCCAGGAGCTGCTTAGTCCGATGGGCCCCCGGGTGCCCAGCCAAGCGGGAAGAGTGTCCCCACTGGAGGACCTGTAGCCTAACTCTAGGCGGGACAAACAAACAGCCACGAGGCTCCCCCCGACCGGGATCGGTTTTCAAAGCCTCCTGAACCACCGCCTCAATCTCCCATTGAATGGGCGCCACAATCTGAGCAGCCGGAATAACTGGCTCCGGGGTAGGATCGCGGTCAGAGCGGTCATAAATCCGCGACAAGGTGTCAGGCTTAATGTTTTTAGAGCCAGGGCAGTAGGTCAGCGTAAAATCAAAGCAGTTAAAGAACAATGACCACCGCGCCTGCCGGGAATTACGTCGCTTGGTTTGCTGAATATACTGGAGATTTTTATGGTCTGTCCATACCACAAAAGGGTGTTCAGCTCCCTACAACCAGTGGCGCCACTCTTCAAGCGCCAACTTGACTGCCAATAACTCCCGGTCACCAATGCTGTAATTCCGTTCCGCGGTGGACAAAGACCTGGAGAAGTATGCGCATGGGTGTAGCTTATTATCCCAACGAGGGTGCTGGGACAAAATAGCACCCACGCCAACCTCCGAAGCATCCACCTCCACCACAAATGGGAGGGAGGGATCAGGCAAAACCAGAACGGGCTCTGAACTAAAACGTTTTTTTAATTCCTGAAAGGCAGCATCAGCTGCTGGAGACAAAAAAAATGCTGAGGAGGTATTCTTCCTGGTGAGCACAATAATGGGGGCAGCAGCCGCGCTAAAATTACGGATAAACCTCCTATAAAAATTAGCAAAGCCCAAGAAGCGTTGGACCTCCTTAACACTTTGAGGGGCAGGCTAATTCCTGACCGCAGCCACCTTGTCCGGGTCCATGCGGACCGACCCCTTGGAAACAATAAAGCCAAGGAACGAGACAGTTTGGGCGTGGAAAACACATTTCTCAGCCTTGACAAAAAGCTTGGCATTAAGGAGGGCTTCAAGCACTTGTCTGACGTGTTGTTTATGCTCTGAGAGTGTTAAAGAAAAAATCAAAATGTTGTCAAGATAAACGAAGACGAACTTCTCCAACATCTCTCGGAGGACGTCATTAATGAGTGCCTGAAACATCGAGGGGGCGTTAACCAATCCGAACGGCAAGACCAAATATTCTTAGTACCCGTCATGAGTGTTAAATGCCGTTTTCCATTTGTCCCCCTCCCGAATGCGAACCAAGTTATAAGCATTACGGAGATCTAGCTTCGTAAAAAATGACGCCCTCCTGCAGACGTTCAAATGCGGAATTCATTAACGGAAGGGGGTATTGGTTTTTAATGGTGATCTTATTCAAACCCCTATAATCAATACAGGGTCTCAGACCGCCATCCTTCTTTCCCACAAAAAAAAACCCTGCTCCGGCAGGAGACATGGACAGCCAGATAAAACCATTAGCGAGAGCTTCCTGAATATATTCTCGCATGGCCTTACGCTCAGGCCCTGACAGCGAGTATAGCGAACTTCTAGGAGGAGTAGTACCAGGGTAGAGATTGATCTTGCAATCGTACGGACGATGGGGAGGTAACGTCGATGCTCATTGTTTACTAAAAACTTCAGCAAGATCAGCATAATCATTAGGAACATTAGACGGCAAACTAAAGTTCAGGGTGGCCCCAAATTCCTCACCCTGCGCAGAATCTAATGTCTCAGTGACTGATTCAGAGTCGAAAAAATCCTCTAAAAGGTAATCGTCCTCTGGCTGTCGCCAATCAAATTGAGGATCCCATTCCAACCCCTCCTCTGCCCCTTTTTCTAGTTTAGGAGGGTATGGTGAGACAACCTCCTCACACTCGCTCCAGGCATCAGCCTGCCCCATAGCTTGACGTCTGGGAAAACAAGTTTCATTCTCTCTACAATGAGACCTACAATTGGTGCCCTAGTGGACGATAGGATCATTCTGTTCCCCCCAAATGATGCAAGGTCTATGTTCCGGTAATCAAGAATGCCCTAAAACAATGGGAAAAGCAGGGGAACTGATAATAAAAAACCGAACCTCCTCAGAATGGCCACCAAAGGAAATGAACATATTTAGCGGTTCAGAAACTTTGGTTATAACTCCCGTACCAAGCGGGCAACCGTCCAAAGTTCTGACAGAGCGTGGCTGTGAAAGAGGAACGGTGGGAACGGAGTGCCTCCTAGCCCACTCAACATCCATGAAACAATGTACGGCGCCCAAATCCACGAACGCTTCGATAATAACTCTCTTGCTCCCCACAGTCAGTTCAACAGGGATTAGTGTTCGGAAGGGAAATTGGGTCTGCCCCTCTAGCGCTCCCCAAACCGCTAGAGGGGTTTCCTGTTTCCCTGAAGCTTCGGGCAACATGGATGGGTATGACCCGGCTTATTACAATTAAAGCAGATTATTTTTCTGCAAGTAGGTTTATGAGTCTCAAACGAACTATCAACTTGCATGGGCTCAACCGGAGTAGAATTTTGGTGGGTGGAATAGCAGCCGCACACTTACCACTAGCAACTTTGGCCCCATTCTCAGCAAGCGGCAATCTGTTGAGCTTCTCCCTGTTACGTTCGCAGATGCGATTGTCAATTCACACGGCAGTGCGAACCAAAGAATCTAAAGTCGAACAGGGCTCCAATGTTGCCAACGCGTCTTTTATCTCCTCAGTGAGAGCATGACTGAACACAGTCGTAAGAGGAGCCTCCGGCCAGCCTGTCTCTGTAGCCAGAGAGCGAAATAAGATAGAGAACTCTGCGGCACTTTCTTTGCCCTTTTTAAGGTGCATCAAACGCGTAGCCACGTCCTGACCACAAACATCTTGATCAAATACTGACACCATCTCCCTAACAAGAGCCTCCACAGAATTTACGACCGGTGAATTAGATCTGATAAGTGGGCCGACCCAAATGAGTGCTGTGCCAGCCAACAGGGATAGTATAAATGCCACCCGAGAATCCTCATTCACAAATCGTGACGGCTGAGCCTTAAAAAATATCTCACATTGGGCGATGAAATCCTTACATTTTCCGGCCTCGCCGCTATATCTGTGGGGCAATTCTAACTTCGGTTCTCGGGGAAGCTGCGGTGCTTGTGCAACATTTTGTGAAACTTGTGTAGACAGGGATCTAATACTCTCAGTCAAGCTTAACAGAACGCTCTCCTGTTTCTGATGCGAATTCTCCTGAAGGCGGAGCCTCTCAGCTAAACCAGCCTGCTGATTGCCCAGGCTGGAGAGCCCTTTGCCGAAACCAGACAGCATATCTTGCTGGCTGGTAACAGCCCTTTTAATCTCGGCCACCGCTGATGTCTCCATTTTGACTTGAGTGTACTGTGATGGCTGGTGTTTTGAGACGCCAAAAGCAGCGGCTAAAACGAAAGGGTGTCCAGCAAAATAAGAGAGACAAACCGACAAAAGGAGAGAGAGAGAGACTCGCGCTTCCAATGGACAAAGATCTAGTCCGGGTACAGAAGGAAGCAAAGTGAGCTTGACCGAACAAAATAAAAGGGAAAAATCTCGGGAACCGAGATAAAACGATTTAGCACCAGCAATGCCCAGAAAGAGGAAGAAAAGAGAGAAAGATTCCCTTGCTAACTAGCACTTTCCTCTTTGCAGCTAATTCCTCAAACAATTCTCTAGCTAGAGACCTTACCGGCTATAGTGCATAGTAACACTGACACTCTAGCAAAGGCGGCAAGGTGGAACTTGGGTTTAAATAGACTCCAGGCGCCGCCCACAATTAATGCCAGCTGGCCAAAGAATCCGATTGTGGGCAAAACGATATCATCCCAGACGAGAAAAACAAAGAAAGCTTGCTAGCCTCCAAAAACCATGACACTATCCATGTCATACTCAAGTTCTTTTTCTTCTTTTTGCAGTCTTCTATGATCATCTTATTGATTGGGAGCTGATCCTTGCATCCATATGAATTTCTGACTCTGCCTCTCTGTTCTTCCGGCAATATCTCATTCTTTGTGATATGGGTGTAGCTTCTTTCTGTTATAATCGATGTGAGCACTATGTAGGATGTTGAGAAGCAGGCAATTAGTCTGTAGTTCTTAGGGTTCTCTGTGTCTTTGTTCTTTGGCACTAAGTATGTTTGTGCTGTTGTGAACCAATCTGGCAGTTCTTCTGGGTGTTCTATTGCTTGATTATATGCATTCAGCAGGTGTTGATGTAGAGCTGTGAGCTGCTTGAACCAGAAGTTGGGAACTGCATCAGGGCCTGGATACTTCCAGTTGCTGGCTTTCTTCAGCGCAGTCTGCAACTCATCTTGGCTAATGTCTTCCCAGGGTTGGCAATCTGTATCAGCATATTTCTGTTCTTCTCTCTTTATCCACTCTGCTGAGTGGATGTGCTCTCTATCGTTCTCCAAGATGTTGCGCCAAAATGTTTCTGTTGCTTCTTTCTTTGGTGGTTTTTCAGCTATTACCTGTTCTTTACCAAGGTTTATGAAGAATTTCTATCGTTTGCAAACAGTTGGTTGTGCTTGTATTGTTTACTGTTTTTTCATATCTCCTTACTCTTTGGGCTTTTGCTTGAATTTTCATTTTGAGGGTTTCTCTTGTTATTTGCAGTTCTTGTTTTGTTGTTATTTTGTGTTTCTTTTTTATTCTTTACTCCCTCTTAGAGGTCTTTTGGGTTTCACCTTTCTGTTCCATGTCTGTTAGTATCGACAGATCAGTTCTCATTCCTTTAATCTGATTCTCCATTCTTGTCTTCCATTTTGGTTGCTGTCGTTGATTGCTTCTTCTCTTTGGGTTTTTTGGTGTTTTCCATATCTTTTCAGATATTACATATGCAGTCACATATTGCAGCAGATTGGTTTTATTGAAGTTGGGTGTCTCTTTTGCTATCACCAGTTGAATTGCTTGGTTTGCTTGATTTATCAGCAGCTTAGCTTTTCTACTCACTGTGATCTTGGGTAGAGGAGGCCTTTCTGCCATCCTGATGTTTTCCCAATCAGCTTTTACCCTCTTAATTTCTTTAACCAGTTCCTTATCTCAGATGGATTTTATGATGGTTCTACCTCCTCTTCATTTGTTTCTTCATTTAAGTTGTTGGCTTCTTCTACAAACACTTATTCTGGTGCACAATCTGTTTGGTTGTTTTTTTACATTCAATTCTCTTTCAATCCATTTCTTGATGTTTTCTATTTCAATTTCTGATAATTTGTTTTGTTTTGTTTTTCAGTGTATCTACGTTGGTTCATCAGTGCGTTGTCTGTTAGATTGGGTCTTTCATTATTATTATTATTATTATTGCTATTAATGAAATGGAAAAATACACTGGATAACATTGTAAATTTCAAAATGGAAATAGTAAGAAGCAACATCATTCAACTGTATTACTCAACTAATGATATATATTTAAAACTAGCCAGTTTTAGTTTAGATTTGCTGGCATTTAGGATGAGAAAAACATTTACAAGAGACTATGGTGACTGAGGAAATTCAGACAAATGTTTATTATCACGGTGCATGAGTTATATTATAGGGCTCTAAACTATATTGTTTATTTTTTTTGACAGACTCGGTTACAAGCCAAACCAATCTAAGTATTCAAACTCGCATTGCACTGCCGGTGCATTATCATGTATGAAGTCACAGCGGTGACAACAATGTGGTAAAGCGGAGATTTTTTTTTCCTCGCGAATCCATTGAACACTGTTGTGTTGCTGAAGCACGCGCGCGCACGCATGCTCTCTCACACACACACGCGCACACGCACGCACACACACACACACACACACACACAGAGCGGGCAGAGAGGGAGACACGCTCATGTTATGATGGAAGCTCATAATGTTCGTTCCCAAAAAACGTTGGCAAGCTGCTGATAACAACGCAAAGGTAAAGTTCACTTTCAAACTAGCATTACTGTTCATGTGGCGTTAGCCGATTAGCAAATGCAACTGAGACGACAGGAGAGGCTTATCAATCCTGTGGCCTCTGACACAGCTGAAAGCAGCTGCTGCTTGCCGTGCCCACTTGAGAACAGTTGTGCCGCTGCTAACGTTAGTTGGCTGTTAATGTTAACGCTACTCTACAGCTAACAGCTAGCGAACATTGCACTGGCATGATCATAGGCATGATCAATCATATGCAAGTGCAATTGATGAAGGAAAAAATGTTAGGCGGTGTAATGACAGACCGTGACCGGCTCACCATCACTAAAGGCTTCAAAGCTAACTTACACTGCCGTTTCACAACCATCCCAAATTAAGTATCTTTTTATTTTTTTACGACCCTGGTTTGTCGGGAGTTAATTAACATTAGCCTTGGAGTGGCGTCAGTAGTTTTAGAGTTTTAAGCTAGCGTGAGTTTAGCTTGTTGAAGGCTCGCTGCTTCTTTACATTTTTCTCGATAAAAGACTGTAATTGGTCTAATTACACAGACATTCAACATTGTATGCGCTTAGAGTAACAATTACATATATTGAGCTTTGAAAGCAAGGAATTTAATTCTTTCTTACCTTCTCCTCCAGTGGCGGTTCGTCGGCTGTAACAAAGGGAAGCCAAAACCTCGCCCTTCAAAGCTTAATGACTTAAACCTTTCGCAGCTTACTTTTCTTGATCAGCAGTTGCTCATATGAATTGGTAGATGGACAGTCAAATTTATTTCTGATAGCAAATGATGACGCAAATTATCAATACGTCTTTATAAATTATTTTGCGGGCTTCTTTCGCAAGAAGCCACGAGAATCCGTTTTCTACAATCTTAATATAGAAGTAAAGAATGCGATGTTGCACAGCTTATTGCTTAATGAGCCTCACTAATCAATTAGAATCTATGCCGTTTCACGAGCTACTTGAGCGTGGAATTTATAAAGACGTAAGCCTATGGTAATTTACGTTGTAATTTATGTGTGAAAGAAAATCCCTCATAATTTCATGGTGCAATGTATAACAATGTTATCGAAAAAAAATTTGAATAAATAAATCTGTCCTTCTACCAATTCGTATGAGCAACTGCTGATCAATAAAAGTAAACTGCGAAAGGTTTAAGTCATTAAGCTTTGAAGGGCGAGGTTATGGCTACCCTTTGTTACGGCCGATGAACTGCCACTGTTCTCCTCGTAGTTAACGTTGCATCCACCATTGGCAAACTTCCCAGTTCCCGCACACACCACAAACACACACACACACACACACTGCCCTCTGCCCGTAGGGGGAGCGCTAACACTGCTCCACAGCAGCTGCACTTACAAGGCTGCCTGCAGATGTGTCTGCACTTTTTTCTGTTGCAGTCATTTTTAATTGGCCTTGTGAGGGCTGGCATCGGCCGATGCCGATTAAGTCAGAATGCCTGATAATCGGCCTAATTAATCAGCCGGCCGATTGATCGGTCGACCTCTAGTTTGGATGGTCTAATGCGAAGAACCAGGGTATCAAATCTGCTTGTGATGCAACGTACAGGTCCCAATTGGACTCTCACAGGAATCTGACGAACTGGAAGATGGTCAGCTGAAAGTCTAACACCATCTGCCAAAAATGAAACTGTGGGTACTCCTCGGACCTCCCGACACACCACGCAGTGAATTCATCTGGTTCACTATGACCACTTTAGCTTCTTTCCATCTGTTTGAAATTCAAATAGGCCTTCTGCTGTAACTGGTTCAAAGCTGTGGCAGTAACCTAATATGTCCCACGGGTTTTGGTCACATGGGACGCGCAGAGGAAGCCTTCACAGGTCCCTGCAGTCGCAATGTCTGCCTGGGTCAAAGCGTCCGTCCATCCACTTCCATCAAGGATATCTCCAATGCTGCCATCTTGGAATGCAATATGCCAGACACTGGATATTCATAAAATTGATTTCATTGGATTCATTGGCGCTGAAAATGGGGGTTAGCCGCTGAAATTACATACAGTAAGGGTGTTGAACGCGTCAACATTTTTCTCAGTAAATATATTTCTCATGGGGCTATTGACATGAACTTTTCACCAGATGTTGGTAGCAACCCAAATAATGCACATATACAAAGAAATCAAAACAAATTAGTCCATAAATTAAGTTATGTAAAATTAAGTGGAATGACACAGGGAAAAAGTATTGAACGCGCTTACTGAAATGTATTTAATACTTAGTAGAAAAGCCTTTGTTGGTAATGACAGCTTCAAGACGCCTCCTGTATGGAGAAACTAGTCGCATGCATTGCACAGGTGTGATTTTAGCCCATTCTTCCACACAAACCGTCTTCAAATCTTGAAAGTTCCGGGTGCCTCTTTTATGGACTCTGATCATTGTTTAGATTTTCAATTGGATTCAAGTCAGGTGATTGACTGAGCCATTCTAGCAGCTTTATTTTCTTTCTCTGAAACCTTTTGAGAGTTTCCTTGGCTGTATGTTTGGGATCATTGTCTTGCTGTAATGTCTACTCTTGTTTCATCTTAAGCATCCTGGTAGATGGCAGCAGATTCTTATCAAGAATGTATTGGTACATTTCTCCATTCATCCTTCCTTCAATTTTATGAGGTCTGCCAGTACCATATTCTGAAAAACAGCCCCACACTATGATGTTCCCACCTCCAAATATCACTGTTGGTATGGTGTTTTGGGGGTGATGTGCAGTGTTGTTTGTCCTCCAAACATGGCGTGTGCTATGACATCCAAAGAGTTCAATTTGAGTATCTGACTAGACTATATTCTCCCAATATTTCATAGGCTTGTCCAAATGTTGTGCAGCAAACTTTAAACGAGCTTCAACATGCTTGCGCGGTGAGTGTGCATTTAAGCCATGGCGGTTGAGTGCATTACTTATTGTTTTCTTTGAAACAACTGTACCTGCTAATTCCAGGTCTTTCTGAAGCTCTCTGTGCATGGTCCTTGGCTCTTGGATAACTCTTCTGATTATTCTTCTGACTCCTCTGTCAGAAATCTTGCAAGGAGCACCTGGTCGTAGCCGGTTTATGGTGAAATTATGTTCTTTCCACTTCCGGATTATGGCCCCAACAGTGCTCACTGGAACAGTCAGAAGTTTAGAAATACGTCTGTAACCAATGGCATCAGTATGTTTTGCAACAATAAGGTTGCCAAGGTCTTGAGAGAGCTCTTTGCTTTTACCCATCATGAGATGCTTCTTGTGTGACACCTTGGTAATGAGAAACCTTTTTATAGGCCATCAATTAGGACTAAACCAGCTGATACTAATTTGCACTGATAAGAGGCAGGATTGCTTTCTAAATACTGACAGATTTCAGCTGGTTTCTTGGCTTTCCATGCCTTTTTGCACCTCCTTTTCTTCATGTGTTCAATGCTTATTCCCTGTGTCATTCCACTTCATTGCACATAACTTAATTTATGGACTTATTTGTTTTGATTTCTTTGTATGTGTGGATTACATGGGTTGTCACCGACATCTGGTGAAAATTTCATGTCAATAGCCCCAATAGAAATGTATTTACTGAGAAAAATGTTGACGCGTTCAATACTTATTTCCCCCACTGTATCCATCTGCTTTAGCTTTGAAGTTATTGGCAAACATATGTCCAACATGGTGGCCATATTGAATTTCAAGATGGTGGCCACCAGGGGGTGTTTCAGAGTTGGGTCGTAATCGAAAAATGATCCTATTGGGATCTCCTATCAATGTGCCAAGTTCCATAGTCTCTCCAAGGAGCGAAATATTCCGCCATAATTTTGGTCTTAGCCGGTGGACTATTAGGGGTGGGGTTAGGGCTAGGGTTACACCCTGAAGGCAGGAATTGTACCGCCTGGCTTCCATATTAGGAGTACAAGATCGCTCATTGTGATTGCGCATGCAGAAGTTCGTAAGAATAGCTAGTTGGAGTACATTTATGACTGGCATAAAAATAGCCACTGCCAAAAAAAAAAACCGGTGACACTCTACAATAAGGGCACAACAATTAACATTAGTTAATGCAGTAATAAGCATTTAGTAACAGGTAATTAACATTTAACTAATGCACCTGGTAATCATTTACAAATGATGTTCACATGAACTAAGGTATTAATTTATAAATTATGGTTTAATAGTTTGAAGTGCTACATAGGGGATACTTACGATATGTTTTCAACTTCACAATAAGGGATACACAGAAAATTAATAAATGTTCAATTATGGTTATGTAATGCTTATTCGGCTATCTAACACGTCCGTTACCTGCTAATTAACTAATAGTTAATGAACTAATGTTAATTAATGTTAATTGTTGTACCCTTATTGTAAAGTGTTACCAAAAAAACTGTGCATATTTATTTTCATCACTGACTTTCTGCATGTGAATTCAAGCATTTGGTATAGTAACCCCACAGAGACCTGTCAGCCAATAAGACAATATTTCGATGTATTATCTTGTAATAGACCCTCTCTGATTGGTCTTTCTTGCCTCTGTTCTTTGAAGATAAAAAATACAACACTGCCGTCTTGTTTCTCTTAGTTTGTACACTGAGGTATGCCATGACAAACTGCTCAAAGTGAAGAATTAGTCAGAACTAAAGAAATAATCTTTGAGGCTACTGCCTCGAATGCTGTGGCTAGGCGACGCCACTGTTTGTCACTGAATTTTTATTTGTCTTAAAACAATTACATTTGCCACTGTGACTACTGTTAGTGATTTTGTACTTGTCACTGATGGATTATGTTCGTCATTGACGATATTGATAAGCGCCAGTGCAAAGAATCAAAATCCAACCTCAGGGCCAGGCAGGCTTCAACTATTGAGGAGGGACTACATGCATCATATCCTCTGTGTTTGAATCCAATATGCAAGCATATTTTGTAAAAATTGTGAAAATGACTGGTTCCTGTAATCATCCTCGAGGACCAACAGTAGTATCCAAACTAGAAAAATTTGACTCTGAGGAAATGTAAAGGAAGCTTGGGAGGTTGGGGTTTTGGGCAAGAGACTTTATTTTATTGCGGTCACATTCCAGGTATGTCCATTGAGTTTTTTAAAGGACCACTATAGAGTGGGCAGGGTAATAGGGGATCTCTCTGAAACCCCAAGAATGTGTTTAAGAGACCATTTGGAAAAAGCTCTTCACACTGGTTGTTTCAGTGTTTTTACACATTTAGCATAGCTCTGATGTAGAATTACTGTTCCTGGTATCATAGATGAATAGAATACAAATTTGGATTGATTCAGATTTAATGTGTTCCTTATTGGCAATGCTGTTCCTGTATGCACTTCTTGTGCGTTTAGAATGAGTTTTGTGGTTGCAGTTATTGTAATTCCTAGGCCAGATTTTTTTTTTTTTCCAAAGCTGGTGGAAAGTTGTGTTTGTGGTTCCAGATTCCCTCCTCATGCTCAAAAGTAAGGTTTCATGGCTTGCTCTATTGAAAGGTCCCCAAATAGCATGATGGAGCCTGGCTTTTCCAAGAGAGACCAGCTTTGGTGATTGGAAGAGAAATTTGAAAAAAGCTCACGAGTGTGCATAAAGAACTGATGAATATAAATCTTGAGCTGTGGGATATACTCAATCATTCTTCTACAGTACCACTCAGCTGAAAAGGCAAAGGTTTCCTGTTAACAGCTGGATAACAGCTCTATAATGGCTGCTCAATTAGCACAGTTACTTCCCAAGACGATGGCGTGAAGTTGTCAAGGTGAAAGTAGATTTGGTTCAGATGCCTGGCCGCTTGCTGCAAATGAGGTTATCACAATACGGCTGTTGACGCTGTCAATGCATTAAAGCACATGAATGACTAGCTACTGGGCAGAGCATGTCAACTCGATTGTCCCTGAATTTTTTAAACATCTAATCTCTCAAAAGTGGGCATTGATTTTTAAATGTCTGTCATTTCAAAAAGAAATTTAACTTAAAAACCACGATTTCACCAAAACAAAATTATATTCTATGATATTAATTTGTACGTTGACATGGTTCTTGCATCTATGCACATGTGGTCACGGGTTTGTCTAGGGTATTTCAACAACCTAAAGATTCCCTAAAAGTCGTAGTCCAAATTAAACAAAAACAAAGTATAAATTCAATTAGTAAAATAATTAGAAAGCGATGTTTTAATTTGCACCGAATGTGAAATAAGATTTCTTATGAAGGCGTCATGAGAAGTACAGTGGGGTGCAAAAATTTGGGCACCCCTGGTTTAAATGTCTGTTACAATTCATCTCCAAGTGATTGAAAGCAAACCTGAGCACTAAATGCTACAAAGTTAAACACGACACCTTTCTGCAAATTTAAAAGCAAGGTTTCTTTTAAGCTCCCGCCGCTCATGGTGCGGGAGCTATGGTATCTGGCTCCGTCCCTGCGTGCATATGTGTGTGTGTGTGTGTGTGTGCGCGTCCGTCAACACATTTTGCTTTATCTCATCAACTATTTCAGTTACAGGCTCCTAATTTTTACTGGACATGCACCTCCTCAAGGCCTACAAATGACGTGCCTAAAGGTGACCTTGGCCTATTTTTTCACGGTCACTGGCCTAAAAATATCACCGAAAACTTCAACAATTTGATTTATCTCATCAACCATTTCAGTCATAGGCTCCTAATTTTCACTGGACTTGCATCTCCTAAAGGCCGACAAATGACGTGCATAAAGGTGACCTTGGCCTATTTTTTCAAGGTCACTGGCCTAAAAAGATCACCAAAAACTTCGACATTTTGCTTTATCTCATCAACAATTTCAGTTACAGGCTCCTAATTTTCACTGGACATGCATCTCATAAAGGCCTACAAATGTCGCGCTTAATGGTGATCTTGGCCTATTTTTCAAGGTCAGTGGCCTAAAAATATCACCAAAAACTTCGACATTTTGCTTTATCTCAACTATGTCAGTTACAGGCTCCTAATTTTTACTGAATATGCATCACATAAAGGCCTACAAATGTCGTGCTTAATGGTGATCTTGGCCTATTTTTCAAGGTCAGCAGCCTAAAAATATCACCAAAAATTTCGACATTTTGATTTATCTCATCAACTATTTCAGTTACAGGCTCCTAATTTTCACTGGACTTGCATCTCCTAAAGGCTGACAAATGACGTACATAAAGGTGACCTTGGCCTATTTTTTCAAGGTCACTGGCCTAAACATATCACCAAAAACTTTGACATTTTGCTTTATCTCATCAACAATTTCAGTTACAGGCTCCTTATTTTCACTGGACATGCATCTCATAAAGGCCTACAAATGGCGTGCCTAAAGGTGACCTTGCCCTATTTTTCAAGGTCACTGGCCTAAATTTTTAACCAAAAACTTCGACATTTTGCTTTATCTCAACTATGTCAGTTACAGGCTCCTAATTTTTACTGAACATGCATCTCATAAAGGCCTTCAAATGACGTGCTTAAAGGTGACCTTGGCCTATTTTTCAAGGTCAGTGGCCTAAAAATATCACCAAAAATTTTGACATTTTGCTTTATCTCATCAACTATTTCAGTTTCAGGCTCCTAATGTTTACTGGACATTCTACTCATAAAGGCCTACAAATAACTTGCCTAAAGGTGACCTTCACCTTGGCCTAAACATCTCACCAAAAATTTTGCTATTTTGCTTTACATTTTCAATTACAGGCTCCTAATTAGCTCCCACCACCCGAGTGGCACGGGAGCTATGGTATCAGGCTCCATCCCTGCGCGCATCCGTCCATGCGTGCGTCTGTCAACAAAAACTTCATCGTTTTATTTATCTTAATGGTGGGAGCTTCTGGGGCTCCTTCTATATTTATTTAAATTTTTCAGAGTTTTCAAATGAAAGAAAGGAAAAAGGGCCCTGTGAAGAAGTTTGGGAACCCTTTTGGATTATTCTTTGTTACCTTTTAAGAAGATGATTACTTAGGCCCAAACCCAGGTGATTTACTCGTTAGGGCTTCAATGAGTCAAGTGAATATAATTCCAGGGTTGAACTTTATATCCTGAAGTAACTCCATGCCCTCTAAAGTATCCGACTGTGGTGGCTGTTGTGTCTAGTGTTAAAAACCATGTGTTCCTCTACACAGTTGTCCAAGGATGTCAAAATCAAGATAATTCACTTCCACCAACAAGGAGAGTGCTATAAAAAACTCTTGCAACGTTTCAAAGTACCCATTTCTACAGAAACATCGTAATAAAATGGAAAATAAATGGAACAATTGAAGTCAAGGCAAGATCTGGAAGACCAAGAAAAATTTCAGATAGAATGGCCCGAGATCTGGTGAGAAATGCTCAGAAGAACCCAAACATCACTGCAAAAGAGCTGCAAAAAACTTTTTTGCCACAACCAAAGAAGGTATGTTTGGAGAAAAAAGGGTGAAGCATGGGCGCCCCGGTGGCTCATCGGTCTAAGCGCGCGTACCATGAAGGCTGTGTCCTTCCCGCAGCGACCTGGGTTCGATTCCGGCGCAGGTCATTTGCTGCATGTCTCCCCTCATTCTTCTCCCCAACCTTCCTGTCTCCCTACACTGCATAACTGTCAAATAAAGGAAAAATTCCCAAAAAAATAATCTTTAAAAAAAAAAAAAAAAAAAAAAAGGGGTGAAGCATTTGTGGAGAAGAACACTTGCCAACTGTTAAGCATGGAGGTGGATCCATTATGCTTTGGGGTTGTAGAGCAGCTGGGGGCACCGGAAATATTGTGTTGGTGGAAGCACTGGCGCCGGAAAGGGGGGGGCCAGGGGGCCATTGGCCCCCCACTTTTACCCTCCTCCCACATTATTTTTAAGCATAATCAGAGGTCCCTATATTGCAAAACTTATGGTAAAAAACTGTTCCATTCACTGCAAATGCCTCAATATTGCAACACTTACGGTAAAAACTCATACATTAGGTAAAAGATACAGCTGACAGCAGGCCCTCATTGTGCACACGGACTTCCCTTGTGCTCCGGCAGACTCTCAGCCGTCTGGCTCTGTCCTACAGCCCTAGCAGTAGCAGGAAGCTCTAACCCTGGATAGAAGGTTAGTGACTGATGTTGATACGAGCTAGCCAAATAATACCATTTGCCACTGGACGCATGCATCCATGGCTCGTATCAACATCAATCTCTTATCTTCTATCGCGATGGATCAGATTGAATGCTCCCTTCCACTCTGATCTGGAGTCCCGCATGTTGAGGATTATTCACGCAGCATGTATGAAATCGGAGACTGCTTGGTCCAGGTGCAAAATGATTTATTTTCATTAGAGTACGATAAATATGAGAAAAGCTGCGGTTATAGATTTATAGTCTATTTTCTCTGGGGTCCCGATAATTGGCCAGCGGTCAGTTGAACAGTACTTTGCTAGCTGATGTTGTGGTGGATAGCCACGACGAGAAAAAGTTCACTGTTCACTTTGCCAGATGTAAATGACATGACGTATAAATTTTTCAATAATGGAAGGCTTATATCTAATAAATAAATATTAGCTTTATCGTTTTATGTTTTTCTCAGATCCATTTTTTTTTTTTTGGTTGCGCTACTAGCTAGCTCCTAAATGTCACATTTCAGGCATCATGAACTTTGTGCGTGCAAACATAGACATATATACGGGTGGAAGAGGGAGGCTTTTATGAGAACGAAACAGACACATAAGCGTCCCCGTAACTACGGTAACTTTATAACGCACGCTGCCAATAAATTAGTACAATATAGGCTAGAGACTCAGTGGTTGCAAAGCTAACCCTAACCCTAACCCTTCTAACCATGAAAAGACTATCTAACTTGATATTTGAGGAAAAGGCGTAAGATTGACTGGGAAACCAACACCAGACCTCAAGGATTTAATCCAAAGGAAGGGACAAAAATTGTAAGGACTTTTCAAACGGAATGGTACAAGAAGAAAGACCGGGTTGTGTGGATGTAGTCAAGCTAGCAAGTTGTTGTGCTTTCCGAGTCTCCTTTTCTCAACGGGTAGCGGCAGCGTCTGGCTGAGAGAGGCTTACTGCGCCCTGCACAACCTGCTGAGGGCTTTGCTGAAGCACCAAACCTCCAAAGCCCACTTCTGCCCTCAGATCGCCCGAACACCTTTGGTAAGAGTCGGATAGACACAGCGCTGGATGAGCAGCACAGGCTTCATATTACTGCACACAATGAAAAGGTAAAAGCTAAGGAAGTGGCTATTCGCCCCGTAGCGGGGTGTATTGGGGGAATGAGATCGGCTATCTGGCCGAGAAGAGAAGCAGTTTTGCTATTCGCACCGCGGTGGTACGGACAAGAGAAGCACTTCAGCAATTTGCCCCACAGTTGGGCCAATAAGAGATTTCATTTTATAGTCCGCCCTGCTCTTTGATCTTTCGATCTGAACCGCCGCAGGGCGAATAGCCTCTTCCAAAAGCTATTTAAAAGTCTCTCTCTTTCTCTCTCTCTCTCTCTCTCTGGTTATAAAGTCTTCCTATGTTGTGCTCATATGTGAGTGACACAATAGCTTTTTAGGCTTTTCAGACTTAGTTGTGCTTGGAGGTTTAATGGTGTGTGATCAGAGCGGGTGGTGTTTATAATGTATTGTTGTTGGTCTTATAGACTGCACTGGAGCTGGAAGTCCTGTGTTGTTGAGATGCAGGTGATTTCTTGTTGTGATCTTGTCTTTGAGAGCTCCTGGGTTGTAAATCCTGCAGAAATGCAGGTGAATGTATGTCTCAGAAAATTAATTGGCAGTAATTGTGTGCGCGCTGTAATCCGCCGATGTCAAGAACTACATTTTTTGACAGCGGCAGCTTGATTGACTTTGCAGTGGTTTTAATATTGAGTTCTACTTAATATATATTTTTGCATACATGTACAGTGCGATTTAAGCTCTGGCTGATCCTGCCTACCAGCCACGGACCTCACTGCACATTAATTCATGATGTACATTGAAACGAAAAGTCCAAAGCATTAGTTTTAAAGACACCTCAATCGAGGTGATGGATTTGGGGCATGTGTGTCTGGGTTAATGGGAATAAGCCAAATGTCTTTTTATTTTTTATACCGTAAGTGTTGCAATATAGGGGCACGGACGAGGTGCACGGAATAGAGGCACTGTGAATGAGCTGAACACACAACACGGCACTTTTTGGCCCCCCCCTACTTCTTAAGTGAATCTGGTGCTCCTGGGTGGAAGGAAGAATGGATTCCACAAAATATCAAGACATTCTGGAGGCTAATGTTCAAAGCTCAGTCCAGAAATTGAAGTTGAAGAGACGTTGGGTATTCCAGCAAGACAATGACCCAAAGCACACCTCAAAATCCACCATGAAGTACCTCCAGGAAAGACAGATGAAGGTTTTGGAATGGCCATCACAGTCCTCAGACTTGAATATTATTGAGAATCTGTGGAGAGACCTCAAACATGCTGTGCATGCAAGAAGGCCGAAGAATATTTCTGAGCTAGAGGTGTTCTGTCAGGAAGAATGGGGAAAAATTCCAAAGACAAGAATTGAAAGACTCTTAGCTGACTACAGGAAACATTTGCAAGCTGTTATAGCTGCCCGAGGATGAGTCACAAAGTACTAGCTGACAGGGTTCCCAAACTTTTGCAGAAGGCGTTTTTCCTTGTTTTATTATTTTGAAACTGTAAAAAGTTAAAAATAAAAATAATTCTTGCTTTAAAATGTGATGTTTAATGCATCATGTTTAACTTTGTAGCATTTAGTGTTCAGGTTTGCTTTCAATCACTTGGAGATTAATTGTAGCAGACATTTAAACCAGGGGTGCCCAAATTTTTGCACCCTACTGTAATCCCATGAAACTGTCCAGCGCGGTGAGTTCAGTTGACTGTTAGTGTTTATTTGTATAGGCTGATTTTTCACTCCCTGGATGTGGTGAGTTTCGGATAAGTCATGCCTTGAGGATAATGTTTGACATAGTTGCTGGTGCGATTGTTGAGTATAAATAATTGATGCAACAGAAATAACTTAAGTGTCATTGGCCTTCTATAAATTTATCACCTCTGAGGGGCCTGCAACATAAATCAAACAAATTTGCCATGACCGTTGTTAAGGGCAGACGTATGTTAAAATTCTTCCAGTGAACGATCGACCAGCTAGCCAACACTGACGGAACTCCACTGGATATTAGAAAACGTTTGCTGGCCGAAGATGAGATATCTGTTGCAACTAAAGCAATAAAACTCAATTTGGCTGGACGGAAGTCTTAATTAATAAATATAATTGAGAATTTTACTTCATTCACATTGGAGAGAGCAAATCTATCAATGATGTTTGGAAAAAAAAATACAAATCAACTTCACACTCTTATCACCTTTATGACAAAGTATGAATTACATATCATAGCTTGTCAGGCATATGCTGCTTGATAATCAAGGCAAATCTGCCTGGCGCTACATGCGCTCCAGCACCTCAGTTGAAGTGGACCAACAGTGCGACTGCAGTGAAGACTTGAGGCGAACAAAAGGAGGGTTGTGATCAGTCTCAGTGAGACGGAAGCACGATAAAAGCTGGAGAACAACTGGAGAGCACAGGCAGCTAATTTGTCTTTTTAGCTGAGAGGTACTATACAACATACATCTCAAAGTGAAGTAAGGTCTAGTGGTGTTTTTTTTTTTTTTTTTGCACCACATGCTGAAACAGGCCCCCTCAGACAACAAATTCCAGATGTTGTTTTTAAAGGGGCTTGAAACATTATTGTGTCATCTAATAAGTTATTTTTCCTCCCAGTGTGTGATTTCAGTCTACCCCAGATGCCACACACCCAGTCAGAGGCCCACCGGTTAAAAAAACTACATTCAAGGAGAATCTTACCAAACACAATGGCCGTAATTGCTATGATTGATTTCCTTTTATTGGCCTTACATTTTTACCATGTGATGTTTAGCAAGTGAGGAACTACGAGAGTGGAGAGCTGAAAGAGAATGCTGTTGGCTTGCTGTGTGCATTCTTTCCGAATTAGAGCATGACTAGAGTGCATTCTAGCTACTCTGCAGCCAGAGGGGAGCACTGGCTGATTTACTTCAACTGAAACTACTGAGGGACAGCAAGACTGACTAAAAAAGATCACTGTGAATTAAAAAAAATGTATACACTAGAGCCATTTCTTTGTTGTTAATGCAGGTGCTGGAGCAAACAGCATGTATGGATGAACTGATAAATAAAGTGTGTCAGCATTGAAACACAGTTGGTGCGGATATGTGTAATCTACAGTATGAACTTCATTGCAAATCGTATAAATATGTTTTCATCTATGTCATCTAAAAGCAAAGTTTTTTATGGTTTATGAGGAATGGAAACACTATAAGCAAATAAGAAATCTCTACAGTAAAACCTTTTTTTTCTATTTGTCCTTATGACTTTCATTTTAGAAAATTCTTAGAATTCTACAATGTGCATGATTGTCAATTATCAGCAGGTTTTAAACGTGGTCATTTACGTTAGATTTTTGAATGCTGCATCTGCTTTTGTAAATGTTGTTACTCCTTTTATTGTTGTCGCTAGTGACAAATCTTGTGTGCAACTGCTGCATGAGGAACTTTTCCAAAATGAGTGTTCCAGTGGGCAAGAAGTCACAGATCGTGGGAGTCCTGGAAAGGAGTGCATAGACTGCTAAGCCGGCTACTCTTAACTGATTCCAGGTCTGAAACAGCTGTCCATAACAGAATTGTGTCATCTTATGTGCTTATTAAAGCATTTACTGTTCTCAGTACAACTTTTAAAATTGGTTGGAATTCAGGCACTCACCCAGAGGCTTGCAATGTAATTAATTAATTTAGATATTCTTCTACCTCATTAGCCCTGAATTGTGATCTGCATTCCCATGTCAACCAAGTGAAATGACCTTCCCACCCTCCCACTGATTTCTCTTTGGTAAAAGTGACAATCCTCCTTTGTTTTTTGTTTTGTAAAAGGGAATTTTTTTGCTCATTTTTAGCTTTTTGGACATATTCTGTGGAGGAAATCTTCTCATATGGATGTTTGTTTGTTGAGTAACAATGAATGGCAAAATGTCCAGTGGTAATTGGAGATACCAAGAGGAACAAAAGGATGGCTCTGGCAGCATTTTATTTTGTTCTGTATTTTGGACATCCTTGGGGACTATAGACCTCCCCCACTGCCTCAAAATTCCATAAACATACCTTGACACTTTGTTGGGTAAAACAGGCTGTTGTACTTTAAGCAAGTCCCCCATGGTCCCCAGGGTTTCTGGATTTTGTTTCAGCAGCTGTGTCATTCTGTGTGGGGAACCACATGAAGCCAGTAAACCACCCAGACAGCTGCCCAGCTCCCTCTGTTGTTCAGAGAGCATATCAGAATGTTCATCAGAATGTGTAAAATGCAAATCCAGGCAGGCACAGACAGAAATTGGAATCAGGCAGAAGGGTGTCACAGAATCTCAATCAAATCACTGGCGTACAAGGAGCTCGGCACAGGAAAAGATGATCAACGGTCTGACAAGGGCTAAGCAGAAGTGAGGGACATTTGTACACAAGGGAGGTAACAAGGCGGGGCTGTAAGTGAATTTAGTCATAAATTCTTTATTTAGTTATTAATTGCTTATCCTTGATTGACCTAGGTCGCGCGTAATTGCTTAACGTTTGCAATCTAACCTGTGCGTAATGAAATGTGCCTTCTGTAACTGTATGAGATGAGATGTGTATATCCCCTCTGAGACCTTGGGAACCCCCCGAGGCCAGACTGTTTAAACTGTGTGTTATAACCCCTGTGTGCAGCCTGTTCTTTTGAGGCCAGCTTGACCGAGATAAGGCTGAGACTCTTCTCCCTGAGAGCTGAAGAAATAGCTGGGGCATTCTGCACGTGAGATATGCGCACTTGGCTGTGGAAATGCAGAGAGGACATACTGTTGTAATGAAGTTCCAAGGGGAGGGATTATGACTTTCCGTCCATACATATATCCATACAAAGGTGTAATTCCTTTATCCTTGTTCGCGCATGTAACAGGGATCCTATTTGCAAATAGTAAGGATTTTGGATTTCTCTCTCTTTGTCTCACGAGTGGTTTTCTTTCAGGAGGAAATCAAAATTTCACTAACAGGGGCAACAGGTGTGAGGGATAATCTAAACATTAACTGAGAGGAGAAAACACAAGAGGTAACCAGAAAAAGATAAATTTTCTGAGGAAAATTTGTATGCTTGCTTCAATGTGAAAAGTTGAAGAGGTTGGCTTTTAAATTGAAGGTGCTTGGAAACTGAGAGGCAAGGGAAATTGCTGAAGAAATGTTGAAAAACTGCTAAAATGTGAACACAAGACTTTAAAGCTGAAAGTAATTGTTTAAGGAACTCTGGCTTTTCAGCTGCATCATGACCGAGTCTACTCCGCTTCAACACAGCTGTAAAAGATGGTCAGCTGGAGTCAATGAAGTTGACGCATCTCTCTCTCTCTCTAAGGCTCTGTGCGTATCTGGGTGAAGGCACTGCATGCTGAGAAATTAGCTTTTGGGGGGAGCAAACATGGCAGGCCACATTGGTAGACTGCTGCAGCAGTTGTTGCTTATGGGTCATTGTCAGTGTCTCCACCAGTCCTGAACTCTACAATGCTGACCGGGCCAAGTAGTGAAATGATACTATTCGCAGCTCTCTGTTCATTTCTGTGCACTGTGTTTTCGCTAGCTAACTAGCTAATAATAGCAAACTGCAAGATATGGTTAACAAGGGTTTGTGATATTATTCACAGCTCCCTATTTATTTCTCTGCTATTATTAGTTAGCTAGCGAACACACAGTGCACAGAATGTGTTTGAAACGGGTCGAACTTTAGCATTGAAATAGCCATCACCGCAGACAACATAATCAATAGCTAGCTAACATTAACTATTAAACCACTCAATGAGTACAGAAAAGTTACGTGTGCTGGCTTAGCAAGGACGGCAGTTACGGTCTTAAAAAGTTCATCCGTGGCTAGCATGGGCATTGTAGCAACCATTACCTAACATTCAATGTATTGGTTATGGCTGCACTATTCTCCCAAACTGAACTCAATTTGTTCCTATCAGCGTGTTTCCTTCATTGACTCTGGCAAAACAAGACTATGCAGGTCGAGGCCTAACTGTTAGCTAGTATGTGGCTTGACCGGCTTGACTGTTAATATTATCATGATGCTAATTTCTCTCATTATGCGATTTCTGCTCACCTATTCACGTTTGTACGAGATTCAAGGTCAATTGAGTCACTAGCTCGCTAAAAACACTAGATGTTATCCGATAGCCATTCAAGACAGTTATGAAGCATATTTCTTGAATAAACTAACCATGCTTGAAAACGGATTAGGCCTACTATAACCATGAGCTGGCAGCTAGCTGTTAGCCTGACAGCTAGCCTGCTAGCGTCATGATAGCACAGTGATTGTCTGGCTAACTCTGCTATCCGTCATGGTGGCAGAGTGTTTGACCAATCCTAACGCTACTATATTAGCAATACTGTATTTGATGCACTGGCATTCTCTTTAGATCTTTTTTTTATTTTTTATTACTACCTCACATGATTTGGTAGCTTTGTTCACCAGTTAATCCAATCATGATTTTATTCATTTATTAAAGTGTCAAGCTGAATCGCTAGGGTAGTTAAAGTTTATCTGTTGGCACATTTTCAATTTGTTATTTGTGTTGTCATGCCTGTACTTGGTTGATAAGATGTTAGATTTTGTTGTCTGTGTGCACAAATGTGCGTCAATATGGTACAGGTTTTATATAAAATGTGGTTGTGGGCCAGCATTTTAGTCCTTCCAAGTTGGGACCTATGGGCTGTTGTGCTAGAGCTGATAGCTCCGTGGGAGGACAACTTAGCTGTAGCAGGAGAGGAAAGACTATCAATATAGAGTGCTGCTAGAAGAGTGCCAAGACCAAAGATGGAAGGTTGAGTATTAACATTAGGCTGTTGGTGGCTATGGATATATTGAACGGAAGCTAGTCTACATCTTCTGCCACCGCATCTGCTGTACAAAGATGGAAATCAAAAAACTCATCAGCGAACTGCAAGAACTAGTAGAAAAAGCATCATACTGGATCTGGCTGAGGAGAGATGACCAGGCCTGGCTTGAGAGTAGTTGACACCAGCGCCAGAATACCACCTCCAGAGGGAGGGGCCGCGCCACTTCAGAACAAGCGGAAACCTGTGGGGCTGAAAAGTGAAGCAAATACGGAAGTGCCAAAAGCAGCAGTTCCTCGAATGGCCACTTGAGGCTGACTGCAGAAAGAAGTCAATCCCCATTGACCCCCATGTTAAAAAGCCCAATTTTACAGCAAAAATGAACATGTTTACAGCCTGGTTCAAAATACAGTTTTGGTCTCTATGGCTAATTTTCCCCTCCATGAAAACTGTGGGGGGAGTGAATTTTTTTGTCACCCTACTATTTACTTTATATAAGGGCTTAAATTTCTGCATAATTAAGGGCGTGGCTACTTTGAGTGAGAAAACCTTGAATTACACAGTCTCTGGGCAGGAGTCGTCTCATCCGGTTATGTTGTGTATAGGCTAGCGCACGGGCCTATATGACCCCAGGTTGTAGAGTAGGAACACCAAGCCCTGCCGCTAACCACGGGCCTAGCCTGGCTGTCTGAGGGAGGGGGGTTACTACAGCTCGGCTAGCCTAACCGCTAACCCTTGGCCTTTTCTAGTTGTCTGTAGACCGTTATCCTACCTAGGCTCATTCGAGTCACGGAACTTCATCCATTGGCCGCGTTTCTGACTGGAGATTTTTAATCAAAAAATCAGGATGATAATGTCTTGCTGTGTGGTTAGGAATCTGTGGTCTATTTTCTAAGAAGATGAAATTCTAATATTATTTCATATAATATTATATGTCTACACGAAGTTTTGTTAGTTCATTCACTAGCAAACTAGCCAGAGAATGAATACAGTAATCTCCCCCAGTAAGTTTTTGCCCAAGATTTCTATCTGTGCCAGCGGGAGTGTACGCTGCCACAGTTATTATACTGGCATGCAGCGAAATAATAGTGTAACAGAAAAATGTCTGAATTTAGGGTTAACATACTTTTGAACAAAAGCTGTCAGTCAGGGGTAGGAAAACCGTCACAAATTCCCCAACAGGTTGCTAACGTAACTGGCTAGTCAGCTACAACATTAGAACCACAATAGTGTGCTACCAAATGACGGGGTCCCTTAGCTGATTCCCCGGAGTATTTGGAGGGCTTGACCGGAGATTGCTATGCTTATACACTCAATAGACTCACACAGCAGTATTTTATAAAACTGCATTTGCCACCAATGTATTCGTTCCATTTTCAGTGCGATGACTGATGCGGTATCACTGTAAATAGAAAGCCTAGCTAGCTTGCTATATAGCTAATTTAACATATCCCACGTTATCTAGTAAGCTAGCTAGCTGTCGCTAAATGTGTTTCTACATTTAAGTCCATCATCCACAGGCTAGCTAACAACATTAACGTAACTAATTAGCCAGACGGAAACTGAGAAGTGTCACTAACTAGCCACGTTCGGCTATATTTGTTGTCACTAAGAGTAAAGGTTTTTTTTCCAGAAGTAACATCAATTTTACGATGCAATAAAAAAGTTGCGCGTCGCAGTGGTATCGTTGGCTAATATAAAGGTCAGAGATAAACTGGGCAGCTGATGAAATAACCATGGAGCCTAGGAGCCCGACGCCCAGATGTGTGAGCATTGATGAGCCCAGGTATGCTGGCTACAGTAACCAATTAATTCAGCATTCACTGAAGTCAAAATGTAGGGTGATAGTACTTCATATCAAAATGTGCAAGTGTGAGGTAGGAAAATAAAGATCTGTCAGGTTTGCTCGTAAGCTTACGTAATGCAGTGTTATCCTTTGGCTGGTCATACTACCGTTAATGGGACCTGGCTAAGGTGCATACAAGAGCTAAGCCGAGCGCCCGCTCGCACTCGGGGGGGATACTGATATTCAGTGAGCCAACCGCCGCAACTTCACAGCGGTGTCTCGCAACCGCTTCACGAATATAAACAGCGTTCGACCCACCACCGCAAGCAACTTGGCAGGATCCATTCCTTTACTAGGACAGATATGACCCCGCATCTCAGCCTTAGCGAACATGAAGCATTTAGCTGAGTTGGCTTTTTAGTAGAGTATGAGTATGGAAGCCGTAGCTAGCTTGGTAGCTGCGAGCTTAGAGGGCGTGTTTCAGCAAACCGGCTCCATTCGGCCCACCCACTGGGTTTGTGTCAGCTCCAGCAACGGCCCACCTTTTTTCCCATTTTTGGATTAGCCGGGAGGTAGGCGGAGTAAAATAAGTGCCAAGATGGCGACCAAATTTGCTTCAAAATGGATATTCTGAAACCTATGGGTGACGTCACGGAGGCTACATCCATGTTTTATGCAGTCAATGCTTCGGAAGAGCAGTTGAGGAAGAAAGGCTGAAACTGCGAAGTGGTTCCTCCAGGTGATGGTAAGGTGCTGGATTCATTCGCGGAGCTGTCGGCAACAATGCACTGCACAAGTGTATGTCAACTTCTTTTTTGGCATGGTGGAGCAGGGATTAGCACTACCACCACACAAGAAGGTTGAGGGTTTGAATCCGGCCTGGGGCCTTTCTGCGTGGAGATCCAGGGCATATAGGCTACTACTGAGCTTAATTTTAACTTTTGGTAACAGCGTAGTGTGCGCGTATGTCTTAATATTGAATATTTTCTTTAGGCTACATTAAGATTTTACGGAAGCACTGAACATCTTCAGTGTTGTTTTCAATATAGACCATGTACAAAAATTCTTAACCCAATGTTTAGATAGATTAAATGGAGAGAAAAGACATACTTGTCTCTGCTTTTTAAATTAACTTTGTTAAATGATTTGTTCCCTGACTTTAATGTGACAAGATCTGATCCGTGAGTTTTCTGATCCATTGCACTTTTTTTGCCAGCTAATGTAGATACCGATTGATGTTGTGGCTTTCCACTGAAAGTGTTCCAGGAAGGCTGCTCTCATGCATCCTCACTCAGCGGCTTGTCAGAGCTCCATCCTCCCTCCTCTCTCCTCTCTCTCCCAGCTCAATTAAGTGCTTTGAGACGAGCAGCGAGGAGGGAGACACGAAATGACATCCGGTTCAGTAGAGGATAGAGGACCAACAAATAAGCGAATTGAGATGCACGCAGTGTATACTATTAGATTTTAAAGCTGAAGTCCATAAGATTGCTCGACCGAGAGGACTAGATCAGATTTTTGAACGAGTACAACTTTCAAGCCCCTCCCCTATTTGCGCTGAATCCAACCAGTCCATCCCTCGATTTTCTTTGTGCACATCCGAAGGTGCGTGTTAATGATCTGATTGGTTGATTGAGCCAGGAGCGGTAGAATTTTGCAGAACGCAATACAGGCAGTGGGTGGAGACAAATTTGCGGATTTTTTTTTAAATCACCTGATTCATATTCGCATGTCGAAGCACAGTGACAGTTTCAGTAAATACGACCAAAAAAATCTTACTGACTTCAGCTTTAACACTGATGTCTCTGATGTATCAAAGCCTACACATAAAAGCCTGCTTAAACTTGTGTAAATCCATTGGTTTGACTCAACTGATTACTGTGCCAACTCATGTCTCTGAAAATTCACAGACTACTATCGATTTAATTTTAGTGTCTGATAAAGCTAATATATCCAACAGTGGTGTGATAAAGTGCGGTATAAGTGACCATTTTCTTATTTACTGTACAAGGAAAGTTTATAGAAAGATTTTTTTCATGCCATAAGACGATCAAGGTCCGCGCTCTTAAACACTACTCTGTGGATATGTTTAGTCCACATCTGCAAAAGGTGAATTGGTCTCAAGTTGCAAAGGCCTCAGATGTATGCGAAGTGTGGGGTATATTTAAACATCTAGTCCTGGAAGTTGTGAATGCAGTGGCCCCCTTCAGGCGAATCAGAATCAAGCAGAGAACTAAACCCTGGTTTGATCTTAGATTGAATTAAAATGCGGGATTCGCCTTTGACTGGGTTTAAGCAATCACAGGATAAAGTGGATTTAGAGTATTTACAAAAGCAAGGAATTTAGGACAGCAAAACATTACTACTGTTCAAATAGAATCAAGGAAAACAGCAATAACCCCGCAAGGCTGTGGAAAATACTCAAAGATCAAGGCAATGGAAGTGGAACTAAAAGTAAAGTCAGTGAGGCAGATATAGGACTAAATATCAATAATGGGGTTGATTTTGGCCAAAGAAAAAGTCGCCAATGCCCTCAATGACTTTCACCTAATATCAGTAAGGCTACTGGTCTTGATGGCATAGCTGCCAGATTCCTTAGGGATGCGGTTGCCATAATTGCCCCATACATTACACATATTATAAATCTTTCTCTGGGCCAGCACAAAGCACCTACAGATTTAAACATGCTAAAGTGACCCCAATTCATAAGGATGGGGGTAAATCAGACCCAAGTAACTATAGAATATGAAAAACCGCCAAGAGGCGTAAGTGGGCTTGTGTCCAAAAACAAATCCATGCTGAAGTCCACTTACAGATTTAAGGCGGTTTATTGGAAAAATGCACACAAAAAAAGTAGGAGTACTGGCGAAATGGTTACAGGTAAAAAATGAGACTGGTATTTGACACAATGTGACGATTAGCAGTAAATATCAGAGCCCCACTCACCCTCTTTGTCTCTGTGCACTGCAATATGAGTGAACAGGTGCCTAAATTAATGAATGAAAGTGAAACCACACCCCGTGCTGATTACCGGACGTGGCACTCACCTACGTGTGCAGCCCCCCCACCCCTGCACGAATCACAAACGCACACAGGCTAGATTCACATTTTGGCCCCTACAACTCAGGCCCCTAATTATTATATCTCAAAATAATAATTGCACGATGATAAATAAGGATTAACACAGTATGTCACAATTTGATGCAGATTTTCTTTCTTCTTAAGGCCAGAGGTTACATAGTTTTGTAGAATTGATTTCACCACTCTGGAGTAGTAAAGTTCATAGTCTGTATAATGTCAAATGTGTGGGGGGCAAGGGTCCAATTCAATGGCAATGTGTTTGGGCTTGTCAGGAATCTTATGCCTCTTGTATAAGGCAGATTTTGTTAATTGTCTGATCAGAAAGCTGGTCTTGTTCTTGATCCTAGCATGACTTACAAGTCCCTTTTTATCCAGAATGGTCTCAACAATTTTTCCATTTAATCAGGAGTTGCGTAGGGCTGAATCATACACGATGATCACAATGTCTCCTAGTGTGAAGTTGTGTCTGATGTTGGACCATTTCTGTCATTCTTGAAGTTGGGAGAAGGTATTCCTTAATCTATCTTTTCCAGGATAAATTTGCCATATACTAAACTTGCCTCCACCTGCGGCAAGCATATATGTCATCCTTCTGAAACTGTCCAGGTGGCAGAGTAGGCTTAATTTTAAGAAGCAGGAGGTAATGGTTCGGGAGCTTGTCAACAGGCAAGGCAGGCAGCTGCTTGGGGCCCCCAAGGGCTGACAAACTTTACTCCACAATAATGTCCTAAATGTCCTGTTTTTCATAAGAGCACAATTTTCAAGTTATGTAGTAATACAAAAGTAATAATAATATTTTTTTTTTTAAAGTTTCAGTTTCTGACCTCTTTTGTTGGTTTCAGATTGTTTATAAATATGTTTAACGCTTGTCAGCAGGGCTGTAGTGGAGGCTAAACGCACGTAAACGCCGTTTACGCACCTCTGGAATTTGGAAATAGCGTTTATGCACCTCCAAATAGCGTTTACGAACCTCTGAGTGTCGTCTACGCACCTGTAAATTAGTTTATCCATGTTTGCGTTTACATGCCTTTTACCTATTCCTAAATAAATTTGGTGTCATTTTAAAATTGGAAACATTTCATGGGCTGTACCTACACAAGCAATTTATCTTTATCATTTTACGTTGCATTATGGTACGTGTATGTTTGACCAATCACTGCCTGTGGCGGCTGTCAGAAAGCGGCAGGCTGTCCCTTTTGATCAGTGGGGCTCGATACAAGTTGATGCGGTTTGTAGAAGTCTGTAGAAGTTAGGTTGTGCTAAAATGGATATTAGGCGATTTCTGAAGCGTCCCTGCAGTGTCTCACCTCCTACAAATGCAAACACAAGGCCTCGATTACAAAGTAAGTCCAAGGAGCAATACTTCACAATTTTTTAAAGGTTGTTTTGGTTCGCATAAGATGACGCATTCAGTCAGTGACGATAATGTTACCACTATTGTACACAGCTCTTTGCTAGCGAGTAGCGAGTTATGTTTAATGCGTTGCTGTACAGCGCGGAACAAAGCTTATTTTTCTCGCGGGCGAAGGGGAGCTCGTTTAATAGCAGAAACGTGTGTGACCGTGGACCTGGGCTGTAGCACTTGATTAGACATTCAGACATGCTTTTGTAGGTCTTTTCGGAAGGGGTAGATTGCTCTCTGGGCATTGCTTTGAGTTACAGTGTAGTGGACATTGTGGGACTCAGTATTCATCATTAGGCCAACAGTTAAGCATTTTTCTGTAATGCAATTACATTTATGGTTCCTAGAGAGGTGTCATTTATTTTGTTTGTTTTGTTTTTCTAAACAGACCCTGCTCTGACCTTTTTGTTTTCTGTATGAGGACACAGTTGGTTGATCTTTCTTTTTTTTTTTTGTAGGCTTGCTGTTTTATTTTGATTAAATAAACACTTAAACTACAATAGATTTATTAATTCTGGAATCTTCTTCAACATTACTTTTAATAATGGAATTGGATATAGTGACTGTGTGAAGGCATGAGAGTGCACTCAGTGATGTCCTTGGTACAGTCTAATGGTCACATATGTGCTTAGGATAAAAACATTGGGTAACAGACTGCAGGTAGTATCCCATTTCTTTTCACAAAATGAACATTCAACAATAACCACAATATCATCATAACCATAACCAACAATTTTGACACTGATGACACCGGTCCAGTATGGTACAAAATATAGGCCTACGCCACACGGCCACCGCGCAGTCTGCCTTACTGCATCGTGGTCCATCTGATCACAGAATTCATAGTTTACCCACCTCTGATTTTACCACTACAGCCCTGCTTGTCAGAGGGGGTTCAGATTATTTATAAATATGTTTAACGCTTGTCAGAGGGGCCCCTTGGAAATCTTTGCTTGGGGCCCCAGCACACTCTAAAATAGCCACTGGGGGTAAGTGCTTCGAGGTCGTTTGGATCCGTGGAAGCCTCGGTGATTGGGCGGCTGTTCAGGATAGCCTCAGCTTCACATGAAACTGTGTGAAGACCCTCCTCATCAAGATTTTGCACATTGAGGGCGGAGTTTAGAACCTTTCACACAGATCTGATTAATCTTTCCCATACACTTCCATGGTATGAACCGGCAGGGGGATGGAAGATCCAGTTGATTCCTTTCTGGAGCAGTGTATCATGGATTTCACCTTGATTTCAGCCTTCAATTGCCTCCTTCAACTCGCGCTGAGCTCCCACAAAGTTGGTGCCATTGTCAGATCTTAACTCTTTCACTTAACCACGTCTGGCTGTAAAAGGACGAAGGACATTGATGAAAGAGTCTGTGTCAAGGGATGATGCCACTTCGATGTGAATTGCCCTCATGACCAGACATGTGAAAATGACATTATAACGCTTCACAACACTCCTTCCATGTTTGGCTCCTAATGGTCCAAAACAATCAGCTCCAACATATATGAAAGGTGGTTCATCTTGGGAGACTTGATCCAGGGGCAAATCTGTCATCTGCTGTTTTCCAGGAGTAGCATTAATACGTCAACGAACAACACACTTTGACAAAATTTTTCTGATAGATGTAGTGGCACCAGGAATCCAATATTTTTGGCGTAGTTTGGATAACATGTGGTTGTGACCACCATGACCCACCTCTTCATGGACACGTCAAAGGATTAGATCAGATACGTGGAAATCTTTAGCCAGTATTACAGGATGTTTCGTCGCTTCTGGCATAGCTGCTCTGCTAAGTCACCCACCAACCCTTAAGACGTCATTTTCCAGAATGGGGTTGAGTTAATGAATATGACCTGTCCTCTTGACATTCATTCCTTCTCTCACGCTTGAAATTTCATTTGCAAATCTCCCCTTCTAGCAAAAGCAGATCTCCAACTCAGCATTAGCCAGCTCTTCAACTGTGAGACGATTATTTTTCTGAGTCTCAAGATCCCCTGTCTTCTTCTGTGGCAGGTGTGTCTGGTGGATGTTATCTGGGTGAAGATGTGCCAGAACACCATTTTCTTATTTTGTCTTTCTGCTACGATACAGAAGCTGTCCTTTAAGTCTGAGCATCCGTGCTATTGCCTTTTTCAATCCAGTCCAGGATGAGAAGTAATGGATGAAGTGGATTACTGAATCCACTTCTTCAGACATTATCCGAGTGACATTAGCAGTTACAGTTCTGACTTCAGAGTCCTTTGTTGAGACTTCTTCCAAGCCATCAGGATTTTGAGGCCATTCTTCCTGAGGCCAAAGAAGAAACTGAGGCCCTGACACCCACACTTCCTTCTTCAGAAATGACTTGACTTTCAAACCTCTGGAAGCCATGTCAGCTGGATTTTTAACTGTGTTAACATATCTCCACTGTAACGCATGTGAGACTTCATAAATTTCAGCAACTCTGTTGGCTACAAAAGTCCGGAACCGTGTGGTCATGTTATTAATATATTTGAGCACAGACTTCAGACATGGTTTTTTTTTTTTTTTTTAAGAAATGAGAAGTTATGCGCTGAATCAGTGAGGATTAAAATAATTATTACCAAAAGAAACATACACTCTACTTCACTGTAATAATGATGCCATCATAGGCTCTTGAGTATTTGCTCATTTAAATCCAAATGGCATGTGTTTTTTGAATGGGCAGTGTGCGTGTATCATACATGTCAACTTATCGGGAATGCCCATAAGTTACACAGATTTTCCTCCACACAGCTTATGGATGTTCCAATGAAGTTCTTGAAAATGAAAGAACCTCATTCAAAATATTAACTATTGGCTATTCATTTGGACGATGAAAGAGCGCATGAACACACACCACAGTAAACAAACAACAACCGGATTCATGTTTTGGTAGCAGAACAATCTGCCATTGGCCATAGTGGAAGACTTTTTGGAGCTTCTGCTAAACATGAGTGTGGACCAGACTGTATAAAAATAGGTACAGTCTGCACAATTGGCAGTAGTATCAGCTGCAAATGTACAAACATCAGAGATTATCAAGAAGAGCTTGGTCCTTGAGGCTGCACAGCACTGGCTATTACTGGACATTGCCCTTCTCCCTTGTGATTGATGGAGATTTTGGTCCAGATTTTTGCAGAGAGAAGCAAAATCGAGGATCCTTAACATGCCCGGGTGTAACATTAGCACGAGCGTGGCAGTTTTTACTGTCCTGGAAGAGGCTTTGAGGTTTTTTATTTACATACTTGACTAGAAAGCTTTAATAACCTTTTAAAAATATTTTTATGAAAATTTCATGCAAAATTTCATTTCATTTGTAATTTCATAAATTAAAAAAAAAAAGTTATATTAAAAAAACACTTTAAAAATCTTACAGATTTTTTAAAAACAATTTTGCAGATATTTACTGAAGGTAATACATGTGCGAACGTAAAGGGGTTGACATATATAATGTATATACCATTCTGGAGTACTTATTCATTTTTAGCTTACCGGCCCTATAGGCCGATAAGCTATTGTCGTGGTGTGGCGTTCATTTAGCCTAATGAATTTTCGTGTAAATTTGCAATAACATACTACTAGACCATATCTCCAAACTTTTTTTCGGATTTTTGATTGAATCATTTTTGTCCGTTTTATGGGCCCTTGAAATTTTGGCTCCAATGTTAAAGATAGGACTGAGAAATTTCAAAAAATTATTTCTCAAAAACTGCGCGATAAATTTTTCTCTAAATCAGGCAATCAACTTACCTTGATACCATCAATGTACAGTGCGAGTGCCATTTTGATTGAATCGACGGAAGTGGGTCTGTTGAGGGCGCTGTACTTTATGAATATGCAAAATGGCCAGTGGAGGCCAAATGGTTGCAGATAGAGATTAAGTTTGTATTAACGACATATAGGAAGTCATATATGACATATACATTGGCTATGTTAAAGTTTACCTCAGATGACTCTGAAAGGTCAAACTCGAGGTCAGGGAATGTTAAAAGGTATGACTTGAAATTTCAAAAAATTCTTTCTCAAAAACTGTCAGATAACTTTTTTTCTAAATCTGGCAATCAACTCACCTTGATACACTTTATGTACAGTGCGAGTGCCATGTTGATTGAATCGACGGAAGTGGGTCTAGTGGGGGCGCTGTACTTTAACATTGGGTCTTATGGAGAATGGGCCAAATCGCCTGTGGAAGCTAAATGGTTGCAGATAGAGATTAAGTTTGTATTACTGACATATAGGAAGTAAAATATGACCTATATTTTGGCTGTGTTAAAGTTGACCTCAGATGACCTTGAAAGGTCAAACTTGAGGTCAAGCAAAATGTTGCAATTTTCAAAGGTTTCTAGGCTTGAAAATATTTAAGATTGGGAACATATGTGCATTGAACACTTATAGGAAGTCATGTATGAACTTTCATATGGTGGCTGTGAACTTGACCTTCGGCGACCTTCGAAGGTCAAACTTCACATAGTGAAATTTCAATGACTTCTATCACCAAAACTATTACAGATAGAGCTTAGGTTTGTATTGCGGGCATATAGGAAGTCATGTATGAAGTTTCATTTGGTGACATTGAACTTGACCTTCCGTGACCTTGAATGCCCAAACTTCACGGTGAAATTTCAATGACTTATATCAGCAAAATGGTTTCAGATAGTTTCGGTTTGTATTGGAGATGTATTGGAAGTCATACATGAACTTTCATTTGGTGGCCTTGAACTTGTTTGTATTGTGGCCATATAGGAAGTCATGTATGAAGTTTCATTGGGTGACCTTGAACTTGACCTTCAGCGATCTTGAACGGCCAAACTATACAGTGAAATTTCAATGACTTATATCAGCAAAATTGTTACAGATTGAGTTTAGGTTTGCACTGGAGAAGTACAGGAAGTCATGTATGAACTTTCATTTGGTGACCTTCATACTGACCTTCGAAGGTCTAACTTGACTTAGAGAAAATTCAATGGCTTCTATCACTGAAAAGGTCACAGATGGAGCCTAGGTTTGTGTTACTGACATAGGAAGTCACATATGAACTTTCATTTGGTGACATTTAACTTGACTGTCAGTGACCTTTGAGGGTCAAACTCCACAGTAAAATTACAATGACCTGTTTCACCAAAATGGTCACAGATTGAGCCAAGGTTTGTCGAGAGACATTTTGAAAGTCATATATGAAGTCCATTTGCTGACCACAACTTGACATTCTGCGACCTTTAAAGTTCACAATTGACATATTGAATACATATTGACATATTTTAATGACTTGTATCACCAAAACTGCTTCAGAGCTTATTGTATTACAGAAGGTCTTATAAATGTATGTGAACTTTTATTTAGTGACCTTCACATTGATTTTCATTGATTCAAATGTCAAACTTCGCATGAAATTTGCATAACTTGTATCATCGTTGTAAGACTGCTTGCTGGTAAGCTACAGGACCCTTGGTCCTATTTTTCAATTTATTATTTCATATGCTATATGTTGAAATATTTTGTGTTTATATCACTGCCCTGCATCATTTTTGCTGAATAAAATCCAATACTTGTTCCTTACTAATTTTGGGGTGCCGATTCCAAAAATAGTGTCTGTTTTGCTTTAGCGCGTCACATTTTCTCACAATGTATAATTTGCATTTCATGGCATTGTCACTTTCGACAATCGCTAAGGTTTAGTAGTCTTCTATCATCCCTTAATCACCCAAAAAATGCCACAAAGACATGATTTCCATCTTCCTCAAGCAAGATGAGAACTATTTGTTCAATTCTCTGCTGATTTTCACATGTATGAATAATTTTGAAGACATTATTTTATGCCTAATCCTGATTTCAGGCTTAGTAGGCCATTGACGGAAGAAAATGCCAACATGATCCAAATGTTTTATGCTGCATCTGTGGGTGTTTTACTACACCCAAACAGCTTTTGTTGCTGTTATGATCAGTGCATAGAAGCCAATATATGTGATGTAATAAGGAAAATCTTCATTTTAATTTTGTGAGAATACTGTACATGATAGAAACTTTTCACTCACATTTTTTAACTCAGCTTCCTCAAATTAGATAATATGATTCCTCTTTTGGAAATTAGCAGAAACTTTTTTTTCAACATGCAGGATGGCGTATTTTTTGTCAATTGTACTTTTTAATTGCTTCGTACCTAACTGCAGTGCACTGGAGTTAGGAAAAAATTATTTTATTCATTTCTACACTTGCTGTAACTGCAATGGTTCAGATTTTACTGATAACCTTCTCTTATTATAAATCATCCACACCTTGCACAAGCTGATGCAGATGTACGTGGGTAGACACTCCTATTGCTTGCCTTTGATATGTTTCATTTAATTTCGTTGCTTAGGCACACATGGCAAGTCCAGGACAAGAAAGATGCAGTAAATGTGGCCTACACCTCTGGGAAGCTGAGCCTACATACAGACTACCCAGCCCTGCACCACCCACCAGGAGTAAGCAAGCATTTTTGTACATTTAAATTTATAGTGTTGTTTTTATTTCTGTACATGAGATGATTTTGCTCTTAATAAAGAAGGAATTATCTTGGATCAAAGCAAATATATTGCAGGTGGAGATATGGCGCAGTTGTCATGGTAATAGCACAATATAGTTATGGTGCTGGGTCACTTCTACCCCTTAGGTCCAGTTCTTGCATTGCATCACCCAAGCACACCAGGGAGGTGAGAGTGAGGTGGTGGATGGTTTTCATGTAGCTAATCACCTGCGCCAGGAGAATCCCGAAGCCTTTCATATGCTTTCGTCACTCCTCATTGACTTCTTCGATATTGGATCCGACTATTGTGACTTTGCTGTGCAGTCCAAAAACCATATTATTGAGTAAGTGATACACTCTCTTGGGCATCAAAGGCACCAACAACACTCACAACACACAAAATATGATGTCTTCATTAAATCAAGCACTATCAGGCACAAAGTTTCACTGGCTCGTTAGTAATGCTGTTTTTGGGGGACTGTGGTTATACTGTTTTGAGGGGGTATCTTGCCACAGCCTGCTCTCTTCTGTTCAAGCTCAGTTGGCCCAAGCGTGTGTCAAGGTCACAGCCTAGACGCCAGACGATCATTTTATTGATTTGCACATGCTCCAATAAACTATTCAGAAATCAGTTCGATGAAATATTTTTGTCACTTAAAGTAACTTTTCTGGTTTGTGAACCAGAACAGTGGGGTCACCAAAAAAAGAATAGAGTTGATTTCAGTTGCTCTTTTGTTTCATGCAGTGTGGACTGCCATGGGCAGGCAGTGAGAATCAATTTCAACAATGCTACCAGAGACTCAGTGCTCGATGTCCCGTTGGAGCAAGTCAAACCATTCTATAGCTCTCTGAAGGCCTTTGTTGATGTGATGTACCGACCTGAAAATATTTTCACCTGCAAAATGGAACCAGGTCAGTGTTTTTTATTTTATTTTATTTTATTCTGTTTGCGTAGAAAACATAAAATCTATAACACGTTAAAGCAGTTTTATGGACTCAGAAACTAGGTATCTACATATTTTGCTCATCCACTACCTGGCCAAAAAAAAGGAGCACACTCCAATATTCCTTTTGACCTTTAGGTTTGATCATAGCACACATTCATTGTGGTACTGTTTCGACAATCTTGTGCAATGTTACAGCTTTTATTTCTGACCAGGATTGCATTAATTTTACCTTTTTATATTTTTAAATAATTGTATTGACATGAGAATAGTTGATCCACTCCGTAAAGCCTTCTCCAGCACATCTCAAAGACCTTCAGTTGGTTAAGGTCAGGACTCTGACGTGATTGACTCGTGAAAATGATACCTCATGCTCTCTAAACCACTCTTTCACAGTTTGAGCCTGATGAATCTTCACATTGTCATCCTTGAATATGCATGTGCCATCAGCAATTAAAAAATCCACGACCTGGTCATTCAGTACATTCTGATAGTCTGCTGACTTCATTGTATTGCTGCTTAATGTTGACCAAATGAAGCAACTTCATATCATAATAGTGTCTCCAGAGGCTTGCACTGTGGGCAGTATGGTTGACAGATGCATCTGTTATGACCCAGACCAGGAATCAAGTGACGTTGTGACAGCATCGCTTCATGGGCTTTCTTTCTCACCTTGACATGCCCTTCACTCTGAAGTTTTTTTCCTGATTAGCCTCACTAACAAGTGACTTTCTTATGGCCATGTAAATATTTACATTTAATTTTGCAAATACTTGTCTCATTGTGAATCTGGAAATGCTCCTACTTTCACAATTAAACATATCCATGAGTTGTACTGTAGATTTTTATGATGAGACTTCAACCAAATGATACAGTGGTCTCCGATTGCGATCTTTCTTGATTTTTTTCAAACCCATTTTTTCTGCAAAGTTGGCGATTCACCATTATCCTTCCAGGTTTTAACTAGAACTGCGTTTCGTCAGGACGAACCTCGAGAGTGTGCTTGCGAAAATGTCCATTAAAAATTCATGGTGGAGTTCTGCCACTAGAGTGGGCCAGCGTTCCCTGAGGTCAAAATGGCTGAACTCCACCATGCATTTTTTTTTTTTTTTTTTTTTAAATTTGGCATCTCCAATCCTACCTGAATCTGGAATGTCCAATTGGGGAAGTATGTACAAGGCTTTTCGCATGTGCGGCCTCCTATTGCCAACTCAGGAGAGTCAGACAGCTCGCGGCTCTCCTCTGAAGCACACGCCCGTCGCCACCGCTTCTTATACACTCATTGGTTGAACCTTCGCAAGCTCAGAATGAGGGCGGAGGATACCCGAACATGAATGAGCTTAGAATCTTCCTAACGAGCGCCCGTCTGGCGAACTGGAGGCGCCTGAGTACTTATTATTTACAATACCCTATCCCGGCAGACCCTTCCCAATTTGCATACCTGTAGCGCATTGGCCAATTGCGCGCTACTTTGAAAAGAGCTGCCGACCACTGCCGGCTGGTACAAGGCGGGGATCGAACCCGCACCACGATAGTCACTTCTGCTTCGCAACGCGATGCTTTACCGAGTGAGCTATCCGGCAGCTCGACCATGCATTTTTAATGGAGATAAAAAGGAATGAAAAACAGGGATTGCGAAAGAATGAAAAGGGGCTATGCAACCGTTTGTACAAGTGTGGAAATGGAATAAGAATAAATAAATAAATTAACCGACTTAAGAAGAACAATGTGTTGCTTGCCTATGGCAAGCACACAATAAAGTGTTGGACAGTTTTTAACCCAATTTTAGTGTTGTCAGCACACTCCTTAGTTGTTTTTTCTGCTTGATGCAGGTCAATAGTTTGACCCTGTTGGAACACAGAAACATCTTTTCCACAACAACGGGGTATGTCTTCTGATTTGGTTGTTTAACAGTAAGAAGCTCCATACCGCATCACTGAGGGTTAAAATAATTTACGCCAGCTGAAGCATATTAATCACTGCCATAAAGATTCAATCATAGGCTTTTAAGTATTTGCTTATTCAAATCCAAACAGTGAATTTTTTATTTTTTATTTTTTGGCCAGGCAGTGCATGTTTCTGTAATGTTATCAGTAGCTATTGGTGATCCCAATAGAGCCAAAATTCGAGGAGGCAGAAACATTTCAGTAAATTGATTATTCATCTCATCTTGTTTTAAATCATTTTGATTTACTTGAATGACAATTTTAAAGTCAGTGCAATTCGGCATGGCTGGGTCTCCTTAATAAGGTAAGACGGAAAATAAAAATTTGTTTATTTTTCACTCAGTTCAAAATTGTGGATAAAACAGCTTCTCTTTGCTTTCTTGTTGGGACATAAACAACTTTGAAGTATAGGTTAGACAGCATTAATACCTAGGGACAGGTTTCGGCAAGAGCCTCAAGATAAAAAAACTGCTACAAACTACATGGGTGCCGATTTGATGTACATTGCAATACTATGCAATCATCAAATATAATAATTTAAAAATATACATATAATGAATGAAGGGGAGGCAACCAATTAAATTTACCAAGCACTTTCAAACTTAAATTTTTTTATCAAAACTTATGAACAATGATTGAAATTTAAGAATACTGTCTTTGATGTATGATGCGTTTTTAAAAAAATCTTGCATTAAAAACAACTTTGAGCTATTTAAAAAAACCAAAGATAAAATGTCATCTTCCATACATTAAACTGAATGTGTGCTTTGTACTGCATAAATATAACAAGGATAAAGTTTAAAAAAAAACAGAAATGAAATCTTTAAAGTATAAACAAGTTCAATTAAATGATACATTTTATAAAAATCTGCTTCTGTGAACATCAACTTAACATAGTAAAAAAAGTAAAACAAAAAAATGCACCATACATCAAACTGAGTTTGTGCCCAGTTTATTGATCATGAAAATGAAGTTTCTTTCAAGTCTTAATCAAAGTTACCGTGAATTAAAAGATTATTTTCAAAATAGAAATATTGCTATATTTAGCCGCTGTTTACAACTGCAAATCATGCCTAATAGTACTTTGACATAACCAGGTTTACTGTTTGAGCTTTCAATGAACATGAGCTTGATGACTGTGGTCCTTAATGACAGACTAGAACACTTCCTTTTGTGTCAATAGTCTATTGCTCCCTCTGCGGGGCTTTAAGACTGACAACAATTCAGGGTGTCAAGTTCCTTTGTCCTATTTTTGAGGCAATTTCTATTTACTCCTGTTTTCCACATGAATTCCTATTATGAAATTATTTTTTACACTGATCATAAGAAATGGCGTCCATTACCGATGTACACCAACCGGCCATAACATTATGACCACCTGTCTAATATTGAGTAGGTCCCCATTTCACCACCAAAACACCCTTGAACCGTTTAGGCATGGACTCCACTAGACCTCTAAAGGTTTGCTTTGGTATCTGGCAGTAAGATTTTAGCCTCAGTTGTGAGGTGGGGCTTGCTTGTCCAGCACATCCAATAGATCCTTGATTTCATTGAGATCTGGGGAATTTGGATGCCAAGTCAACACCTTTAACTCGATGTTGTGTTCCTCAAACCATTCCTAAACCATTTTCACAGTGTGGCTGGGCACTTTATCCTGCTTAAAGAGGCCACTGCCATTAGGGAATTCTGTGTCCATGAGGGAGTGTACTTGGTCGGCAACAATGTTTAGGTAGGTGCTTACATTCACATGATTGGCAGGACCCAAGGTTTTTCACCACAACACTGCCCAAAGCATTGCCCTGCCGCCGCTGGCTTGCCTTCTTCCCATTGTGTATCCTGGTGCTATGTCTTCCCCAGGTAAGCGACGCACATGCACCCAGCCATTCGTAGGATGTAAAAGAAAACATGGCTCATCAGACCAGGCCACCTTTTTCCATTGCTCCACGGTCCAGTTCTGTTGCTCACGTGCCCATTGAAGGCGCTTTTGAAGGTGGACAGGGGTCAGCATGAGCACCCTGACTGGTCTGCGGCTACGTAGCCCCATATGCAACAAATTGTGATGCACTGTGTATTCTGACACCTTTCCATCAGAACCAGTATGGACTTTTTTTTTTTTAGCAATTTGAGCTACAGTAGCTCTTCTGTTGGACCACGCTGGCCAGCCCTCAGTCCTAACATGCATCAGTGAGCTTTGGCCACCCATGAACCTGTTTTCCTTCTTTGGACCACTGTTGGTAGCAACTGACAACTGCAGATGGGGAACACTCCACAAGAGCTGCAATTTGGGAGATGCTCTGACGCTGTCATCTACCCATCACAGTTTGGCCCTTTTCAGTCATTCACACCCTTACTCTTACCCATTTTTCCTGCTTCCCAAACATCTACTTCAAGGACAGATATATCCCACCCACTGATAGGTGCCATTGTAATGACATAATGAATGTTATTTACTTCTTCTGTCAGTGGTCATGCTGTTATGGTTGATCGGTGTAAGTACATGTTGTCGCAGATAGTTTTATGTTTTTGCAGGCAGTTTTGAGATGATATGGATATTTTTAAACACCAGGTGCACATTTAGCAACTGTGGTACCAGTGTGAACCAAAGACTGTATGTAAAGGTGGACAATGCGTATCCATTTCCTAGCACTGTATGAAAATGGGGCCAAAATTTTCTTTGCACGAAGGCTGCCATCTTGCTCATTTGGGGCCAGAGTCTGCGCAGTAGTGATTATGGAATTCAGCCGTGGTATGAGGTCCCACCCATACACCCGCCCACTTTGTATAGGCAAGCACATCATATATCCTGAGTTAGCATTCAGCACCGCCTCTTTTGCTGAGACTCGAGATCAAATCTACTCCAAGAGAAGGCTTGTTAAAGCATTAGCACTTTCATATTTCTATCCAAGTAGTGTCGTATGAGGCTAAAATACATAAAAACCACCACCTCCATAGCAGGTGGGCCACATTTGCTTCAAACAGGAGATTTAGTGAAAAAATCTTCTCGCTGCCCCATAATGGCGAAAAAGGTTTATCTTGGGAGCAATCAAACTCACAAAAAACCAAAGAAATCATCATGTAGCTTAGAGATGAGTAACAGATTTCTTAGTAACCCGAGTATGAGCGGTGTAGAGCAGTGGTTCCCAACCCAGTCCTCAAGGACCCCCTGCACTGCAGGTTTTTGCTCTCTTTCTTCTCTTTCACACCTGATCCATTTAAGGGCTTCATGCTGATTGGTTGAAAAAGATCTACCTGAACAGGGTGTGCATGAAGGTGCATTGGGCCTTAAATGGACAAGGTGTGCAAAAGTAAAGCTGCAACAAAAACCTGCCAGACAGGGGGTCCTTGAGGACTGGGTTGGGAACCAATGGTGTAGAGGGCACAGCACCAGAGAAATGTAGGAACACCGCCTTGGTTATAAAAGCTCGCCAATTAGGTGGGACGAGCTAAAGTTAAGAATGATTGGACAGAAACAGGCTTGTGACCAGCCTGACTACCGCGCCTGACTGAACTAATGCTTTAAAGCTCCATTTCTAACTAGCTAGCTAATTAGGGTGACCCTGCTGGATCTTGATTTAGTACTTAGCTAGCCAACTGCTTTTAGCTAGATAGCAAGATTCGGTAATGGGTCACTTTAGCTAGCAATGACAATCGATGGTAAATGGCCCTTTGCAATATTAGCATGAGCTAGCCAGGTTAATGGTCCTTGGTTTCATGCATGTTTACAGCACTAATGTAAAAAAAATTTTTTTCCGTTCTAAAAGTATTATTTTGATTACCTCAAAGTGGAGTTTTACTGTGCTCATTGCTTGTTTGTGATTTTAGGTTTTTATTTTTTGTATTTATTGTTAATAAAATTCCTATTTTTGACATATTTTCTGTCTGGTTTTCCTATTTCATTGCTATTCTTTCAATAAGTATACCCCCATTTTACAGCTTTTCTGAGGGCATTTGGAACTTGACACCCAGACTACGTTATCCTGCCTTTATTTTTAAAAATAGTCATCCCTGGCCTGAATTTAAAATAACATAGTTTTTTTGTGTCAGTTTGTCAATACAATTATCACTGGTCCACAATATTGCAATATCCAACAAAATCAGATATTTCCCATCCCTATTGCTAACGTGGCTTGCTGACTTAGTTTTTTTCTCGGCATCTTGAGTTAATAACACATTTCTCTGAATTGGCTGTATTATGTACACCTTGGTAATAGATCATTTGAATCTTGGGAAAACCAATAAATGAAGAAGGATGTCTGAAAACAGGTCAAGACTAATCAGTCAAAGGGGATTTTTTTGTTTCCCCAATTCTCAGCTCACCAGCCATCACTGGTGACTGCAAAGATTTCAACACATGAAAGATCTAATGTTTGAAAGTGAATTTATACTGGGCACATAGTTTGGTTTGGTTTTAAGTTTACTGAATGTTTTAAATTCGTCTGGAAGTAAACCTCCAAACTTTTGCTGGAACCCAAATTCCCAATATTATTATTTTTTTATTTAATTGACAGGAGATGTCTTGACCTTTGATAACTGGCGCTTGCTACATGGGCGAAGAAGCTATATTTCCCATCAGGAGAATATGAGGCATCTGGAAGGAGCATACTTGGACTGGGATGAAGTGATGTCCCGTTTGCGGATCCTCAAAAAAGCTGTTCACACTGAGAGCTAAACACAGAGACCCTCCTGTGTCTCCTATTTGGCTTAACCAATTTAAATCTTCATATGGGCCTTCTTTTCTGAAAAGATATTAGTCATGGAAACTGATATGTGTAACCCCATTAATCTAATTTAAAGCTACATTAAGCAATTTCTGGCTGCAAGATCATCACAAAAACAGCAGGTCTGTTTGTAAATATATAAAGCCACTCCGTGATCCCTCTGCTTCTTTCCTCGGGACCCCAGGGGGCATCTGGCTGATACATGCTCTCGCTGGCTCAAACTGATTATGTGGGTTGTCTTGTTGCATTTTTAGTTAGCTAGCAAAACCGCTTAATCTGCCTGATAAGAGGATTGTTTCACTTATTTTATTTGCTGGCCAGAAAATACTTCCAAAGATAAGCCAGTAGGCACCAACCTGGAAACAAATGCAGGCTTACTATAAAGTAAATGGTGTAAAGAGACCTGCAAATTACATCCCCTTTTTAGGGCTCATTTGACTGGAAAAAAATGCATGTAATATTGCATCATGTAGCTTTTATTGTATCCTTGCAGGGCTATGTAATTTCATGCAGAATTTTATATCTGATCAGTTGCTGTTGGGTTTTTTGAAATTAGACTTCAGCTTAATTTTTTTTTTCTTCATAGTTATAATAGCTGAGATATCTTTTATTTACATTGCTTATAGTACAGTATTTGGTCAGGACTGTAATACTCTGTTCACTAGTGATGCACAACACACATTGTACACCAGAATGTGGAATGCAATTGTATTTCTGTACCATTTGTGCAACGTATAGAAGGTCAAGGTCAAGGTCCGCTACATTAACCCCGAAGGGCAAATTGTAGTACAGCAAGCAACAAACACACGATGAATAATAAATAACAAAACAGGAAAATTGCAAATAAAATGCTATCAGCATACAGTCACTCATTTAAAACATTAACAGCAGCAGTTACAAAAGAATTCTTAAATCTATTTGTCCAGCACCTAGGCATTCTGTACCTGTGACCAGATGGTAGTAACTAAAACTCCACTGCTAGGAGGTGAGTGGGGTCAGCAAGGATTGACCGAGCCTTATATGAGACACTTGCCTTATAAAGTTGGGAAAGATCATTTAAAGTGGTGCCTGCCACTTTATGACACACCTTCACAATACCCTGAAGTCTATTTTTGTTTTTAGTTTTTTATTAAGAAGGCCATACTAACTGGTGAAAGTAAAGTTTAAGACAGATTCAATAAATCATGAATGAAACATTCTCATAAAAGTACAATCAACATTAAAATGGCAAAGCTTGCAAGAAAATACAGGCGCTGGTGGACTTTTTTGCACACAACATCAATATGATGTTCAAATGTCAATTTGTCATCAATGACAGTGCCCAAGTACTTGTACTTATGAACAAACTCCACTACCTGGCCATTAATCACCACAGGAGCAATAAAAGCACCAGAGGTGCTGATGCCTCGGTGTGTATTGCTTAGCCACTACTGATGTACAATAGTTGTACAGTAACATAAAAGCAAGCTTGAATACATAAACAGTCAATAGAGTGCGGTCCTTGTGCCAAAATCATGTGGGTGTGGCTTAACATTATGTACACAAAACGTGTATACTGAAACATGAAGTGCTACAAAAAATCGAAAGTGTGCATCATGTGATCGTGAAAAAGAAAAAGCCAAGAAGCTAAACTGATACTAGGTTTGTGTTGGTATCTCTTCCATAGAGTAGTAATTGTAGTACATGTACTATAAGTAGTGCTACTAACTCTCCTGTGCTGCATATACTTCAACCAGAAAGTACCAAGAACAAACATGGTAAGCAAATAACTTCGTAGCTCTTGAACTGAATCCTTTTTCAAAATTCTGGCACATTTAAAATCAAGAGAACAGTGTTTGTCACTCGTTGGCATTGTTACTTTAGCTTGGATGCACACGCTGTCGCAGTTATGATGGTAACAGACAGACAAACAAACAAATACACAGACTGAGTACCGTATGCTCGCTGTGCGCATGCGCACACCGAGGCATAATGACACTGGGATTTTTACCGAAATTCACTGTCATTCCTTTAGTCTTAGAGATGTTAATGTCAAGGAAGGAGGCATTACACCATTCAATAAACTCTTTAAGAACATTGCTGTGAACAGAGCAGTCATTACCAAGCAAAGATACAATAACTGAATCATCAGCAAACTTCAGTATATGATGACCTTTGCACTGGCTTCGGCAAGAATTAGTGAATAAAATAAATAAACGAGGAGAGAGGACGCACCCCTGAGGTGAGCCAGTGGAAGATAAAAGGACATCTGATAAAATACCATGAGCTCTGACACGCTGTGAACAAAGTGTTAGAAAATCCATCAGCCAGTAAATCAGGCCTGGATCAATGTGCAAACGCTGCAGTCTATGGGCTAAAATGTGGGGCTTAATGCAACAGGCGTGTGATTGGGCAAGTCTGAAAAAGTCTGAAAACTAGCCGGGGCTTTGGGGGCCACAGGACCCCAGCCGGGTCAGGGTGGAACCCTGGTGGGGGGACAAGGGGGGCGAAGCCCCTCGAAGCTCCTGGGTTTTCAGCATTTTTCCATTTAACACTAGAACGGCTGTGAGGTCATTTTGACCTCTCTCGCCAATTAAACTGCACATAACTGAATAACAACCCTATGTCTCCCAGTCAGTGACTTTTCCTAAAATGGTGTTGTTCATCAACTTATGAGTTATGGGGATTCTGGAATAAAAGAGAAAGAAAAAAATCACTGATTATCCCTAGAATGGCCAAGAGGTTATTTTGACCTGCATTACTCTTAATGCAAAAAACTGTAAATGGACCTTATAGTCCGGCTGTATAGCTAAGCTATATCGTCAGCCTGGCTAGGCTGACGATATAGCTAGTCAGACAGACAGCTCAAAGCACTTGACAGTAGCCTAATACCTCATATATGCCTATTTATACAACACATTCATACACTGGCAGCTATGCAAGGCAGTCAACTGCATCTTGGTTGCCTAGCAATGCATTTTGTTACTTTCTGAATAGTGTGCAGGTGCACATATAAACCAGTTGCTTTCGTGACATCAGAATCAGTTTGTTCTCCCATTTTGCTGATAAAAATTGTGATTGTCATAGGGCTGTTCTCTTAGTGATTTAGTTTATTTAGTTAGTCGGGCAGGCTACCAGAAAAGGAAATGGATCAGAGGAAACGGATGAATGTAAGTTTGGCTTTGGCAAAGCTTCAGAACATGAGCTCTGGCGAGTCAGATGGAGAAGAAATATCAGGTGATGTGTCTTGTTCCAGTGAATCCGACTTGATTTTGAACCTGAATGTCAACATTAGCCACCCCATAAAAGGATCACCCCTGCTGCGCAAACCAAGCCTCTGATGCCAGGGAGGTCACCTTAAACTTGATACTTATTCACCTCATAATGCTCACACTGTAAAAAATAAAAGGCCTGCGAAAACGCAAAATTCACTGGCAACCTTATGCATTAAAATTCACGTTTTCCCAACTAAGTTTTGTGCGTTTTCCAAACTACAAAAATGCTGTTGTCTTTACCAACAATTATTCGTTTTACCAGTGGGCACAACCTAAAATTCATCATTCTGCCAACGTAAGATTGTTTGTTGAGTGAACAGTGATGTGATTGACCCAACTACAAAAATACTGTTTTTAGCTCAACTTATTACAAAATGTTGACTAGTAATATAATGATTTCTTTGTTGACTAAACCCATTTTTCCCCATTTATCCTGCATTACATAAGATACAGCTATTATCAAAGCAAATCCTGACACACATATGCAGTCAGAAAAATTTATTTTCAACTGTGATCAAGACAATATTTGAAACAATACAAATAAATTCAGAATGATTTTAAAATTCTTGGTCTTGACACGTATGGCTAAGTTCACAGATCTAACTTGAAAATACATGCTGCAGTAACATTTTTGCTATAACAACTAAATCTCAATGTAAGTAGAAAAAAAAACAAACTGTATATATGCATGTCAAACTTCACATTGTAAGCCTATATAGTTTTTGCTAAGGTAACAATGTAAATGGGTGTGACACATTTCACAAACACTAGTATGCCAGCTGCTAGAAAGACATGACTTGGGGCATCAAGAGAATGAAAGGGCAAGTTAAGTTGATTCATAGCCCTGTTGTTTGAGGTTGCCATGGACTATCTAGAAAAAAAAGAACCAGATTATTTGGCACAACCCAGACTGAGTTATGGACAGGCAGCAAAAGCTGACCTAATTTTTCATAGAAAGCTCTAGTTTGGCTTTAGCCTGCGTTGCACCAAATTTTATCATTCTTTTTCCTATGGAAAGCACAGGGTGGCCCCTACCAACAGGGCAATAGATCAATTTACACCAGACATACCCTATAAATTCTGTGAGCCCGTCAAATTTTACATGTTGGTCAAAGCTGCTAGTCAGTGATCAAAACTTCAAATTCAACAATATGGACAAGTTTTCAGATATAACTTGAAAAACATTCTGTTGTAACACTTTGTTAGAACAATCACCCCTGCTTGGCTGAAAAAAACAGATGTCAAATTTCACGTAAGTCCATATGTAGTCGTTGCTACGATAATAAAAATGGATGTGATAAACACTTAACAAAACATTAGTTTGCCAGCTGCTGGTCAGAGGCGACTATGGGCATCAAGAGAATTAACATGAAAAAGTTATGTGATAAATTTCACGACACGTCATTCACAGCTGCTAGTCAGTGATCAAAACTTCAAATTCAACAATATGGACAAGTTCTCAGGTATAACTTGAAAAACATTCTGCAGTAACACTTTGTTAGAACAATCACCCCTGCTTGGCTGAAAAAAAAAAAACAGATGAATGTCAAATTTCACATAAGTCCATGTGAAGTTGTTGCTAAGACAACAATAAAAATGGATGTGATAAACACTTGAAAAAACATTAGTTTGCCAGCTGCTGGTCAGAGGCGACTATGGGCATCAAGAGAATTAACATGAAAAGGTTCTGTGATAAATTTCACGACATGTCGTTCACAGCTGCTAGTCAGTGATCAAAACTTGAGTAACATTTTGCTAGAACAATCACCCATTATGTAGGATAAAAATGGGTTTAACAGACATTTTACTATATTTGAGTCACTAACCAGCAAATTAGTCAGATGACTATGAGCATCAAAAGAATTAACACAAAAAAATTATGTGAGCTTGTCAAATTTTACATGTAGTTCACAGCTCCTAGTCAGAGCTGACTCCCAGAGGGAAAACCTGTTTCTTCATTTCGCTTTTCTTTTTGCAACATTTAGAAGACACAAAGCTTTTTCTTTAGAGATCGCACACGGTTAGAGCATTGTGGGCCAATCTCTATGAAAACCTTCTGAAGTGTTTCAAAGGTGCACTTAAGGTCCTCAGGATAGGAAATGTTGATTGCATAAAGGAGGCCGAGAAGGTATGCCAAGGCAGTGGGAGTATTCGGAAGGTCCTCTACAACTATTGATTCCTCTTAGATGAATGCAATGTTTTGGATCTTGGGGGATGAGGCTTCAGCCACACAGTCCTCAAGGACATACACAATTCCCACAGTGAGTCCCTTGGCAGCTACGTCATCTGGATCAGTTTCCTGTTTGAGGACATAAAGAAATATGATTTTCAATTCAAACTCATGGTCAGGAGGGTTGTTTGCTCATAAAAGGTTGAGAACCTCTGTTTTAGACCTACTCTACCTCTCCCCAATGGTGAGGCTAAATATAAAATAAGTTCTGTGGGGCAAAAGCATCAACAAAGAAATTTAAACATAAACAATAATACAAATTGAACTTCCGCCATCGTGCAAAGCATATCTTTAAACAGATAAAAGAGCAGAGAGGTGCTAGCTCAACAGCATAACCCACAACAACCTGTGCATCAGTGCAGCATCTTCCTCATGTTATAATCTGTTTATGATCTATGTGTCTATCTATGATTTATGGTAAAACTCACCCCTGTGAGATGCGTGCTAGCTCACCAGCATAACCTGCATTGTCCACAAAACCAAGCAAATGGTTCCAAACTAATGTAGAAGACTATATTGCCCTTGTGGTTATGTGGACCAGGACATTTGACTCAGACTGCAAGAAAAATAATAGCTTTGACATGCATTATTCCTTGACACTAGCTTTTGTGTAGGCTACCCAGTACCCACATCTGCAGTAGGCTGCATCTTGGCCATTTTCTGATAAAGCCAGGCCAAACGTAGACCATCAGCCTATCGGCTCCCATTGTCAGATTTAACAATAAGCTATGTATGGCTGCAGCTATCGAATATTTTTAGAATCAAGTATTATACTGATTATGTGAGTAATTTGATAAAAAATTATTTTGCATTATTAACACTAGAAGCACCAACCATGTAAAACCTAAAAATAGCGCGTGGGTTGGGTCAAAATGACCCCACAGTCTTTATAATGGGAGGCTGGTACTGACATAATGGCCACTAGATGTCACCTCTTGTGCATTTGATCAACACATGTAGTCGTCACTGTCAGTATATTTCTCTACCGTAAGTGATCAACATAGACCATTTTGGAGTGGACGTAACAGTGCGCACATGCGCACGCAATGTTGTTGCAGAAAAACAATATAATCTTGTGGAGGGGAACTGACTAGGTCCCCGGAATACATTTAAAATGTCTTGATGTGCCATTGGTTGAACTTCACTTTTATAGAATACCTTCGTCAAAGACATTTGTGGCTGCAAGCCATTAAACGCACAGCCTGCCTAACTTTAAAAAGCAGTGCGGCTGCATGGCTGCAGCATGACCCTAACCTGTGATGATTAGCTTACATTAAAATATGGATTTGATGTAAACAATGTTCTGATATTCAGTTCAGAGGGTATACTGTATTAGCCCAACTATTACAACATGAAATAACATTTAGGTCTATAATTGGAAATAACATTTTTCATACACCTAGATAGCAGAAGTGGCAGTACTACAGCAGTTGCAATGGTTTTCAATGTTGTAACATACATTAAACAATGAACAAGTTAATATAAACCCATCCATGCAAGTGCAGTTCGCCATCAGTATGTAGTGGTTTGACTTGTTAATAATAGCCCATTTCTTGTATAGCTGTGTTTTCTGTCCTTGTCCCTAGCCAGGGAGCACGTCGGTCCATAGAGCACTGTAGTCACGCAATAAATCTTGGTTTTCAATGTCTTGGACATGACCACAAAGTACAAAATTGTATGCATCGAGAGATTTGTACGCCTTCAGTTTTTCTTTGTATACATGCTAGGTTTTTCCACGAGGCATATGAAGATGTCCGGCCATTGCAACTTTGGTCATTGAGCTGGATTTTTGACCCATTGACCAGACAGTGAACATGAGTCAGGAAACCATTGCCAAGGGTTAGCTTATTCGTGTAACAAAATCTGTCTTCTGCTGGCAAACCTTCAACATAATTAGATAAGGCATCCGGATGATTCAGATTTTCGTGAAGTACATGCGATCTTGGCGTTTACACTTGACACCGCTATTACAGGCTATAAGAGAACTGTGACTTTCTTCAACCAGTTTGGCCCCGCCCACAAAAAATGTCATCATTGTTTAAAAACACCAAAATGGTCTATTAGATCGCCAGGTGGGAAGTGTGTAGAATGAATGTCCTTTTCCATGCTAGAATAGGATGGATGGATGGATGGATAGATAGAGTCAGTGTGGAAAAATGATCCCTGAGCTAAGCAGGCCACATAACGCGGGAGATAGGAATTAAACGAAGCCTCGAGGCAGAGATTTTGCTTCGACCTTTTTTTGTAGTCGAATTATTCGAGTTACTCGAGTAATCGTTTCAGCTCTAAAGCTGTGCTGTTTTTGCTTCCCTGGCCTGTAGAGGCCTAGACCTAATCACTAGTACCAAAAGAATGACCTGACAGGTGGTGAAGAGTGATATGGCTATGATATAGCCCCCTAGTTCTAGCCAAAGCGATTAGCCTCGGTCTAACATCTGCCAACAACAACCTGTATATCAAAGCTGCATCTTCCTCATGGTATAATCTGAGACCCCTGTCAAATGCGCTAGAGGGACTCACTTCACACCAACCAATAAGCTTTTATATAAGACAGGCAATTAACTTCCCTTCCCTCTTTCAAGCAGTTCAAGGCGAAACAGAAATAAACTTTCCCATTTTCTACTTTTCAATTATAAAATGTTTCACTTCAATTACAGTATCTACATTTTACAATTGCATCTCTATGCTTGTAAAATCTCATTCTATTAATGACCATTAATACTTACAAGACACTGCTTGAAAAGTTGATCAGGATCTTCGCATAGGAACACAGGAGGCCCTTTCATCGCTGCTTCCTTGCGGTGTCTGACTATGTTGGTGGTCTCAAAGAAAAAAATACAAAGACAGTTCTAATAATAGCAAGAGTAATTCTAACACATTCAATCTCATCACACTAGGCAAAAGTATTGTTTGGTACTGTAGTGTACTGTGCACACACCTCATCATCAAGCTTTCTCAGTATCTCGTTCAGGTCCTTGCCAAAAGCTGTTTTCCGGGCACGGTACAAACTCAGCAGGAGGGGCGTATATTTCACTACTGCAGCTCTAAATGTTCCAAGTAAATCTTTGTTGGTAATACGGAAAAACTCCTCACCAATCTGTTAAATGCAGGAAAAAAAACAAAACACGTACAGAGGATTTGTAAGTAAATTGGGAGAATTTGTAATACAGACTGTAAAAAGTAATACAGACATGTAAAAAAAGTCTATAGCCATTATAATTTTGAAAAGCATTTACAGCCACTCCTACCTGGTCTTGAAAGAACAAAGCTGGCCATCTAGCTTTCAACTCTGTCACCATGGGCTGTTTGTCGACCACCTCCTTCTGCCTCAGTGAGAAGGTCACATCCATTTTCGCTTTGATGAGAGACTCATTTACTCTTGCCTTCTTGGATGCCTCCTCTAGAAACTGTCTCTGTTCCTCCTGTGAGGCTTCATCTTGGTCATTTGGATGGTCTGGACAATGGTTGATTTCGCCACGTTTAGGCCTCTTCAAGATGTACTGGGTTGTTTCTCCACCCGCCCTTCGTTTGCTATTCAGAAGAACCTCAGTGCAGCCAGCATCCGCAGCTTCGCTCTGTAATTTTTGAACTTGTTCCTGATGGAAACAAGCCATCCGCCATAACCATTTCCGTCATCCTCTTTCAGGTAAGGGTAGTTTGAAATCAATGTCACAGCAATGGACTCAACCTCATGAGACTCAGGATAAGCCTTTATACTAAAACTTGCTTGTGTGATTTTGTTCAGAATATCAGTCGACATGTCCCTGGGCACCTCGCCTATGCCTTTTTTGGTTTTTGCATATTCCTCATTGGCCTATTTCAACCTCAGTTCAATGTCATGAGACAGAGGAGGAATCGGAAATGGAGAAGGCCACATTGAAGCATTGCGCAGGTTTCCAGAAGTTGAGGGTGATTGGCTAGGTGAAGGGTTGGTAGAACGGCTAGGTGAAGGGCAAGGCGAAAAGACAGGTGACAAGCCAGATGAAGACCCCCCCAGAGAACCTAAACTTGCCGTGTCCAGAGGCGATATAGATCCAGAAGACTGAATGTCACATTCATGAGGTTGTATGACACTTAAAGTAATAGTAGGTGCTTTCCACCTGATGTGCAAGATTGCACGATCCCTTGGTAGTTCAGCTATATCTGATAAATCACACAGCACATTTTCAAAGTCAGTGTCCTCAAATTGTAATGAAAAGTCTCCTTGCAGCTGTAGATTTTCTCTAAAGAAGTCAACCAGTGCACCTACAGACTGTGGCTTTTCGGTAAGTTTGATACACCGTGCCTCATTAGCAAATACAATAACACGAAGTACCAGTGCCTATAGAAAAGAGTTGCTCAGGTTAGTAAAGAAAATGATCATGATATCTTTTTAACTTTTAACATTCAAGCAATTCATTAATACACAGGATAAGGTGTTACAATCCCTTGTGCCATAGTCCAAGGTAAAAGCACATTCAGAAGCCTCTGCCCAAATTAACCTAACAAGCAAGCTGGCAGCAGGCCAACACGCTCCCAATTAATGGTCAAACACAAGACAAATGGCCCATACAACAGCAGTATGCAGGATGTCTTCGGGGTCTTCAAGTGGGCACCTTCTTTCACTGATGTTTCATTAAGTTAGGCCCACGACACCTCATGAAGGCCTAACAGTGAAACCAGCCGTGGAATCACCCCGCTCCATGTTGCCACCACATTACCACATTTAATGCATCAAAATACTCCTAACCTACCTAGGCATGGCCCGCCCCGTTGATGTAGGCTGAATCATGACCCTAAAAGCTAACTAAGCTGCAAACACCACAACATAAGCTTCCCTGGCAGCACTGACCTGTCTATATTTGCAATACCTTGAATTTTTCCTGCCACTCTAATCAGGGGGAGGCGTAGCCCTCCCTGCAGCCTTTCCCCCCACACTACCCATTTTGAGGCCCTGATAATGACCTCCATTACCATTGTGAAAGCTAGTGAGAGAATTTACATCCCGCCATGACGCCTATCTCAAGCTGTTGCCATGCTGTGGTGTACTCAGCTGTGGTAGAACAGAGTTGAATATCCAGAAAGTATGCTTTCACTAGGCTTTTAATGCTACCCAGGACTCTGAAGTAATCAAAGGCCTCCTATAAAAGACTATGTGGTACTGACCCAAAAGCATTAGCCAGATCCAGGAATACAACATTAATGTCTTTTGTCTCACGCTCCACTAACTGAATTTGGTTCCAAATCATGCTGGTATGCTTTAAGCACCCGGAAAAGCAGGGGATTTCAGTTTTTTGCACCATGGTATCAAGTAGTCTATTCCTTTCAAGGTAACTTGCCAACCTCCATGCCACAACACTGAAGAAGACCTTCCCTTAAACATTAAGTAGACTAATTGGTCTAAATTTATTTATCTCCACTGAGTCTCTCTCTTTGGGAATAAAGCAATGTAAATATCACTTACCATTTTCTCAACATAAGTGTGTCCTTGGGGTCACCCAGAGCTTCCCTCCAATGGAATAGATTGCCAAGGGGTAGTAATGATTCATGTTATCAATTTCAACAATAACCACTTCACTATAGTCACTGTACTCAACTTGAAAAGACCTATAATGTTCAAAGTACCATGCTGTGAGCTTTTTTGGCAAGAATGATATCTTGTCAGCTTTGGCTATAATGCTCACAATCATGAAAAAAACTGGTTGGCCATAGCACTGCCCTGCTGAGACAACCATACCTTCAGCATATTCTGTTCCAAACAGCTGCACTTTGCTAGTGAGACAGACTGTGTTATTGTAGGGATATTTTCTTGACACAGCAGATTTCTGTGAACTGCTCAAAGATCCAATCTGAACAGTGCAAATTTTCTCAATGTAAAGGTTAGACCGAAAGAGACTTTGTCCATCTAAGTAGTATGCCATAAACTGCTGATGCCTTGTACCTAAAGAGAGCTCCAGATTCTTTGTATTATGCAAATCACGTGCAATTCTTTTGAACACACTGTGTTTGGACTCAAACTTCATAGTCCAGAGACCCACTAAAGGACCAAAACAGCGAATAAGGTGCGGATAACATAAAATAAAGTGATGCTTTGGTTTTAAGGAAAAATTAGGAAATGTGTCTCTGAGAAGTAGGTGGTGATCTTTGAGTTTGAATGAGAGGTAGCATAATGTTCCCTCTGTAAATTTGTCGGACACAACAATTTGGACAATCTCTTTTAGATCCATCAATATTTCCCATGATGGATCATTCTCTGCAACACAACCACCCACCATGAGAGGAAGCAGTCTCAACAATGCCCAATTCTCATGGCCATTTCCCCCAATGGAACCCTTTTTAAGGGCTGCTTGCCAAACAATCTTAGGTCTGTTGACTTTATCTGAGTGCTTGTAGGGAAACGACCTGATAATGTGATTGAGCTTTGCCAGTGTGAAAAATTCTTTAGAAATTAAATCTGAAAGGCACAATGCCAATTCTACCGGAATAATCCCTTCAAAAGAATCGTGTAATATGTCCGGAGGGAATCCTGTCACAGGATGGAACGAAGTCAGGTGCTTACTTAGAACACACTCACATTTTGCCCCATTTACACTCTTCAGAGTTGGGTTTTGTTTGAGCTCATCCAAAAACTGATCATGCTGATCAACAGTTCTCAGAAGGAATTCTCTTGGTCTGGGAGTACCTATTTCACTTTGACTAATCAAACAGAAACAACAAAATTTGTCGACAATGAAACTTTCTTGGATTCCGGTTAGACTGTGTGCACCAAGATTATCTGCACAGACAGAGAACAGTTTCACACCAACAGACCTTTGTAAAGCATCAACATGAATTCCATTATCCTCAAGAAGCTTTAGATCCTTAATAAGTCGCTCCAAAAATCTGTCATAACCAGTTCTTTCACATCATGACTATTTCCTAATGCTCCTAACTGAATGGATGTCAGACAGCCCTAAATGTTGCTGGTAAATTTAGGATGACCCAATACACTCCAACTATCTTGTGGATATTCCGTGAAGTTCCCAAAGGATTGGCGACCTCAAACTCGTCAATGTACAGGGCCAAACTGATTTCTACACCTTCATCAGTGCTACCTCTACTCTGCCTGAAATACTGGCCATCCTGAAAAGATCTATAAACACCAGCTAAGTGTTCTTGTCTGAAAACTAATGCACCTAAAAAATCAGGACATCTCAACAGGGTTTCAAGCACTAATGGCAATGGTACACAGACAAAAGTGTTTGCACTACCTTGCCTATACAGATACTCCACTGGCTCGGTCAAAGAAAAATTTTGTTTAAAATAGCAGGTCCTTCTGTAGTCAGTAGACAGACAGCCTTTTACGGATGTTCTAGTTACTAATGGACTGGATGTTAATACAGAATCAACAATGTCCTGAACTAGATTGTTTTCTGTTGAAATGTTCTTTTCCAGAACTTCTGCAACTGACCGGAAAGCAAGAGATTTTGAGCATATGAATATATCACGGATTTCCTCAACTATTTGTTGAATTGCACTGCGTGTGACATGTAGAGCTGTCTGCATAGAGAGGAAAAGACGTGCAACTTTGCGTTCAACTTGTTCAAAATCCAGATGAACTACTCAATCTTCCTCAAACGCAAAACAGGAATCATCTTAAAATGAAGTTGAAGCTATACTTTCAGTGATACCAGCTTCAGCACTAACAGGTTGAATGACTGTTCTAAAATCTTTCACTGTACATTGTTTGTGCTTTCTACTTTTATGTGAGCTGAAAGTTGAGTAGGTGTTTGTTTTAAACTCACAACCTAGAAATGGACATTGATTGGTTTCTTGAATTTTAAGATGATTTCCCAAATGTTTCAAAAAATCTTTCTGAGAACATATTTCTTGAAAATCGCAACATTCACATCTAAATGGAAAAGACTGTTGATCAATGCGTGCACCTTTGCGATGACTTCTTGAAAGATGGGACTTTAAAGCATCTTGAGTTTTGAAGACACACGCAGTCAGAGTATACACACGGCCAATGGTGACGTCTCTTGTGGCAAATCTGGTGATGCCTAAGAAGGCCGTCTTGGTCCGCAGAAAAACCGCAAAACCTGCAACACATGCAGATTCAATCCTCACACCTGAAATTTAAAAACATGACATTTTAATTTTATATATACCGTATAAAGACACCACAATGGAGAATAGTCTATTTGCATTAATTAGGCTGATGCTTGTGTGCTCATTCAAACAAATAAATTGAATTAACCTAGATACCACACAGACATCACTACCCAATACCATTTGATATTATATTGTCACCACATAGGCTATCACTTTAACACCATAACACTACCTGACTAATAATCACCACTATGTCCAGGGGTTAAAGTGGGCCGGAACGGACCGGAACTGTGTTCCGCCACCTTAGTTTGAATTGAAATATTTATTTGACTAACTAAGACTGTTTTCATACTGGACGCGAAACAAATTTTCCACAGGACAGATTACATTCAAAGTCAACGCAAAGACGCAATACGCGAATAACGCGTCTTTGCATTGACTTTGAATGTAATCTGTCCTGCGAAAAATTTGTTTTGCGTCAAGCGTGAAAGCGCCTTAACAGTTGCGCCACTGACTACAGATCATTTTCGCATGCTACTTTCAATTACAGCCTGCCTGCCACTCTCTCAAAAGCGCCAAGATGCTCAACAAGCGCAACGTCAGTCTCTGCTAGCCGTGCCTTCACTAAAACGCAGCTGTATCGTATGCTGTATTTCATCTGAGTGAGTGCATCGGTCACGTACCAGCCTGCGAGGAATTAGGGAGTTTTCGCAACTACGGCAGGCGTCTGGGACGGTAAACTGATGCCAAAGTCGATTTGCGCATGCGCGGACCCTGAAACGTCTTCCGTATTCTCCGAATCTGCTACAGTAGTAAGCTGATTTCTCGTTCGTCGTGGATCTTCTACGATGGAGCGTGATGGAGTGCAACCAGCCAATCAGCACTTGGCCGCGTCATCAGCACTCAGAGCGTGGTGTATGCAAATATTCGCTCGCAACTCAGGCTTTTTTGATGCATCATGGACATGGATTCAATAACTAGGCCTACTACTAGAGTATGCGGCGACTACGTACAACGCGCAGTCAGGTTTATTTCTTTTGTCCGAGTGGGCCGGTGCGAAACTGCATAGCAATTTAGACCTTTAGATCTCATTAATGAAACTTAAATACGAGTTAGTTATTGTTCAGGAATGGCTCTGTCAATTCAAAGCAGCTATCTAGAGAAACATCAACCAAGATTACGCGCACGCACAATAGAGGGAGTGAACCTGCAGCTGACGTCACGCACCGTCCCAGTACTCCTTTTGCGAAACTGCACATACGTCAGACGGTGGCACGAGTGCGGGGATTGTCACAGTTGATAGCTCACCGGTGTAGATCATACACCGTTGTGGTTTGCGAAAACTCCCTATTGTCAATGTTTGAAACGGCGTTTATAGCCAAAGTAAGTGGATTAACCAGAGATGCCAAGTCTCACACATTCGGCGTAGGTCTCACGCATTTTTTAGGCTTATTCACCGTAGTCCGCAATTATTCATTGAACGCTCAATGAGATGCTCACGCGGTATTAAAATCCTTGTGCATTGAAGTTTCAGTTTAACTTGCGTAAAGGTGGACCTCACCACAAGTAACATGGAAAGCGATTATGACTCCGGACTTCTCGTGTTTCTCTTTACTCAGGGAGTGGAAACAATGCATGTGTTTCATGATCGTTTAAATTGTTTTAATGAAATAAGACCATCTGAAACATCTTTATGCAATTCCATTGCTTTCAATCGCTCGGTAAAGACAAGCCTGAGAATTCCCGAGTCATAATCGATTTCCGTGTCACTAGTGGGGAAATGCACCGTAACGCACGTGAAACTGATTAACTTAATGCACAATGACTTAAATTCCGCGAGTGCATTTCTTCAGTGCGCGTTGACTGAAAAATTGCTGGCTACGGCACAGGAACGTGAATGCCACTAAGAGGAGAGACTCACGCCTAATGCGTGAGACTTGGCATCTCTGATTAACTAGCCCCATTCATGCCTCCGAGGGCTTGTTTTAACATTCTGACATTTACTAGCCCAGCAGAGTCACATGCCGTGCCATTGACAAAAGCTGCAAAAATGGAAATCGCCAACACCACCGGTCTTCTACCGCTGCTAGAGAGACCTGGCAAGCGCCAGCCAATCAGTGCGCGTCACAATTTCATGGCTGTGCCGTGAACAATTCTGGGTAGGAAGTTAGATTTCAGGGGTGAAGTTTTGCCGTTTCCAGACTTATTTTTCGGAACGAGAGGGAGTTACGATGAATGGTTGGTGCCGAACGAAACATTAATATGTCGTTGTTACGCCGATACCAGACACAAGGTAAGACAAAAGAAAGTTTTGACGCTAGCAGCGGTAGAAGACAAGTGGTGTTGGCGATTTTCATTTTTGCAGGTTTTGCCAATGGCACGGCATGTGACTCCGCTGGGCCAGTAAATGTCAGAATGTTAAAACAAGCCCTCGGAGGCACGAATGGGGCTACTGATTAACTTAAGTTGAAGTCGATGGTGAAGTTTTGTAATATTCAACAATTCAAACCGGCCAACTAAAAGAATTTAAATTTAAAAATGGTTAACGTTAGCTGCTTTAGGCTATGTGCAAAACGCTAACCAGGCTGCTTACCAGCTAGCTAGTGCATTAATAAAATAATGAGCAATTCAGTCAAAGTCCGACTAAGGCTCAATTGCTCCGATAGTTATGCGAGTAATGTTGGTTTGTGTTTCTGGCTCAGCAGTAACTTTACTTGTGCATATCTTTCTTTGACATCTACAGTCGCCAGCTAGTTAGCGGCAGGGCTACTTGAAAATCATTGCACTGAGCAGCACATTTTTTATGAGGCTGGCAAGCAAGCTATATTATGCTGGCAGCATCGCAGCGTCCTGTACTATCCAGGGATGCGTTTCCCAAAAGCATAGTCGCCAACTGCATTAGAGCATAAAATTATTAGAGATCATTCTTGATACATCTAGCCATAATTTTGCATTGGAAATCAGAACACTTTGGAAGTAGAATATGGTTTATGTGTGCAGTGTATGGACAGTGTCTTGAAATCACAAAAAAGATTTATAGATTTCTGTTACTTGTTCATTTTGTTAATTATGTAATAGTTTTGATTTACTGTTTACTGTAAAAGTAGAATATCTTCACTGTCATACTTTCCATTATTCTGCAAGTTTTCAGCCAAATCCATCACTGCTTTTCTCTTGTTATGCCCACTTCCTGAGTATGTTAATACAAAATTCAATGTCATAGTCCCAAAGGGCCAAAAATAAAGCAAATACAGTTATTTGCAATCATTTGTGTCATTTTTCCCCACTGTGCCGCGACACCGAATTGTAGGGTTCTCCCACCTGTCAAATCCCACTTTAACCACTGACTATGTCCATAGCAATAAAATAAAATTTCACACAATAAGCCAAACTTTTACCGTGTTATTATTGTTACACCTGCGTCTTTGACAGTGTAAAATATCTAAGGATTATGAGAGTGGGAACCAATCTTGTAAATTATGATAACTTCATCCAGTGTTTCATGTCCTCTTGAATGGTCCGAGGTGGTGGTCTGTTCACGTGCTAAATGCATGATGCCTGTGTGGTGCTAAAGCAAACTCACTGAGAAACACAGTCAATTCTGATGGATAGTGTACCGGTAGCCTATCTATGGACTATTAAAATGCGTGCAGTGCTGCCAACTCTCCCGTATTTTCTGGGAGTGTTAGTGGCATATTCATGTTCCCGTGCCGTAGTAAGCAATTATTCAACCAATGCGCATTTAAAAGATTCTCAACGAAATTGAAGTCCCTGCGCATGGTGATTTATCAGCTTCACATGTGTTACTGTGGATTTCACCACTAGTAATATGGAAACTGATTATGACTCGGGCTTCTCATGGTTTTCTTTTTCTCAGGGGTTAGAAGCAAAGCATGTGTTGAATGATTGTTTAAGTTGTTTAAATGATATAAAACTGTGTGAAACATCTTTAATTGCTTCAATTCCCTGAGTAAAGAAAAGAGTGAGAAGTCTGGAGGCATAATCGGTTTCCATGATACTAGTGGTGAAATCCACCTTAACGCACGTGAATCTGATAAACCTCCTCGCACAAGGACTTCAATTCTGTGGGCGGACCTCTTTAAAACGCGTTAATTGAATAATTGCTGAGTACGCCACAGGAACGCGAATATGCCACTCCGGAAAATTCGGGAGACTTGGCAGCACTGAAATTTTAAATTAGGCACCTACATCTAATAGAAGAGTACTAAAGGTGCCCTGTGTAATGGACAGCCAAAAATTAAATTCATACTGTACACACTCCAAAGAAAAAGGGGGCAGTGTACCTGCAGAAAGTGAGTTGGTCTACCCTAGCGTAACAATCGAGAAACGGCACAGTCTCTCCTCCCATCAAGCCTACTGTCCATGACTTCGCCCCCACCTTCCCAACACCCCATAGCCGACTATTTACGATCCAAACAGGGCCGCTCTGAGTCCAAAACTCTGAGATATAAACACATGAACGAACGTCAGTTGATGTCAAGTGATTCTGTACTATGACATCTTCAAGCTCAAGCTCCCCTTCACCCGCTCCAGTAAACATGTCCAAATTACGTGTCATTGTTCATTCGAAATAAATTAATTCGCTGCTGTTGAGCAAGCTAGCGTCAACGTAATGTTAGCTAATGTTAGGCGCTTATTGCCAGCAGCCATACCACTATTCGATCTGCTCCAGCCACGTGGCTGAAGCTAAGCAGATGTGGGCTTGGTCAGTACTTGGATGGGAGACCACCGAGGAAAACCAAGTTGCTGCTGGAAGAGGTGTTGGTGGGCCAGTAGGTGGCGATCTTCCCTCTGGTGGAATAATTCCCCAATGCCCCAGTGCAGTGATGGGGACACTGTACTGAAGGAGACGCCGTCCTTCGGATGAGACGTTAAACCGAGGTTCTGACTCACTGTGGTCATTAAAGATCCTATGGCACTCTTCGATAAGAGTAGGGGGTTCCCCGGTGTCATGGCTAAAGTCCCAACCTGGCTCTTTCGACCTGCCACCTAATCATCCCCTGATCCAACTGGCTGCGCATTTGCCCTCTCCCTCCCCACCTCAACCCCCAGGGCTCCCTTGAAAAAGAGATTTCAATCTCAACGGGACTTCCCTGGTTAAATAAAAAATAAAATAAATAAATAAAATGTTGAACCAGCATTTGCGTGAATAAATCTATCTAATGCCGGACTTTACCATAACCAGTCTCTGATCCCAAAATCAGCTGGCCAGTCGATCGCCACTGTTAGTTGACCATCACTTTACCGGACGTCGTCAAAACAGTTATAGCTGAGTTCAAAATTATGAAGTAATCTCAGCTGCACATGTACAAGTAAAACTAGGGACAAGATCATTTTAGAACGTTACGTATGCCGCCCGCCTGATGCTAATTTCACAGTATGCAACCAGTTTGCCTGATATGCAGTCTTCATTAGCAAGACCTCTTCTAGCAATCAAGTATCATTAGTCAAAACTAAACATTCTGTCATGTTTCATTACATTATGCAAAGTTTTCTGTTACGTTTTGTGTGTTCATTTAGGGTCATTATCATCGAAGCCATTTCAAGGTTCTTAGCTAATGTACCTTCCACACGATTGATATCAGGTTCAAGTACGCCCTCAAGCCGTGCGATTTATTCGTGCACTGCAGTTTGGCTGGCTGTTATGTTGCCTGCACACCACCACCCATGGCAGAAACTGGTATTATGACACAGGACGGTGCGCAGCTAGTGATTTAGTGTGCTAATTCAGGTTGATATCTCTGCAGCACTATACCTTGTCATCTTTTTTATGACATCATTACCCTTATTTCTTCTCATTGTTTTGTTGTGTCTAGCTCATTTTTTGGATATTTTGACCGCAATTCTTACACAGAGCACCTTTAACCGAACAGTAGGCTAATATAGCCATAACTAGGCTAGTCTACATAAAAGACCTGTTTTCAACTAGCTAGCAGGCTAAACACCGAATTGTGTTTTCATTAAACAACTTGCGACACGAGAGTCCTGGCGGCACAACGATGATAACAAATGAAATGAACCAATAAATTATGTAGCTGGTTGCATGGCTGAAACTTTTGAACAACTGTTTAACTGTATACTCGTTATTTGGATAAAGCCCAACCACAATGTCCTTGAGATATAACACTAACTGACTTAGCAAAAGCAGTTTCTAATATGAAAACACTTCGGTTGAGATGTATTTCGTGAAACCTAAGAAGGTTATTCAAAATCACCTAGTAACTAGAGATGACAATTTCAACACGCAGATTCAAACTGTTTCGAACACGTTCGAAACTTCCAGGTTTGAGACGGGTTTACGACTCTGGTTCAAAACTTTGGTCATGTGACTAGTGACGTTTTTCCTGCTCCTCCCCGGCAATGATCCATGTGTTTTGTTTCACTTCGAAACATTTTAATCGCTGCAGTAAAAGTTTTTGCCACTAGGCTGTGCACTACTGAAATAAATCTGGTTTCGAAACAATTCGGAACATTTCAAAAGAGTTGTTGTTTCAGAGGTTTCAAAACTGTTTCAAAGGTTCGAAATTGCCATCTCTACTAATACCTAGAATGCAATATCAAAAATTGAAGTAACTTACATTTCCAAGATCAAACGTCACAAAGTCATCGATTTCTTGCTGATAGAAGAGCCGTTGTGCCTTATCAACGTCGTAGAGAGAATATAACCTTTCACATCTCAATGGGAAACCCCGTGTGTGTCAATCATTTGGCACCACAGCTTGGGAACTACAAATTCCAAGTTCAGTTTACTCACAAATGCATGTTTGCTTACATTTGTGAGTCAAACTGTTAGTGTAACATGCTTTTCTTTATTCTTATACATTACTTTTGTTCATGGCAATGATTCAGAAAATCATATAAACTGGATAGAGCACATTTCTATTTTTTACAGTGCAGGTTTCACAGCATAATTTCAAGTCTAAAGGTTATGAAACATTTCAAAATAGCCACAATTGCCAACAAAGCCAAGCTCTAAAGCTCTACCTTCTTCACTATTCCATCAATATAAACAGAGCAAGCAATGAATTTACATTGTTATATTATTAAAATAAAATAAAGCCTAATATGGCAAATTAGTAAAATAAGATGTTTTTTCATTTATGTTACATGCTATTTTAAAATAATTAACAACTGTTCCAGTAACAGACTTCTAATTTGCAATCATAAAGCCCGCAGCAGTGGGAGGTCAAAATGACCTCATGGCCATTCTAGGAGGTACTGCATTGTCGGGCGTTCTAATGTTAAAAAGTACAAAAAATTTTTACTTTCATGAACATCATTTTAGTGATAAACATAGGCAATTCTGATCATTTTTACCCACCTGACAACATAGCAGACTCCTGTCAAAACTGTACCACTGACTTCTGACACTATAATAACTTAAGCAGTCAAAATATGTCACTCATAATCATACTTTAATGAGCATCAACATTTACACAAACAAAGTCAGTCTTATGATACATCCATGTGAAATAGATGTGAAAACCCCATTGGTGTTAGATTTCCTTGATGGGCCTTTTATTTCAGTATTTCCCACATATGTGAATTGACTATAAACAAACGCATCACATATGAAAAAGATATACTTTTGATTGACATTTTCAATGCATTAATGGTTGTAAAAATTATTTTTGCTATACATTTGTGCAGTGTCTTTGTTGCCTATATTCAGTGGTGGGGGAAGTACTGAAGTTCAGTACTTAAGTAAAAGTACAGATAACTAGCAAAATATATACTCAAGTAAAAGTATAAGTGCTGCATTAACAATCCTACTTAAGTAAAAGTAATTAAGTACTTGCTTTCAAATGTACTTTAAGTATTAAAAGTAAAAGTACTCGCACCATAGGTTGCTTCATGATTTCTAAGCCTATATTTCAACAAAAAAATTGCATGGGGCTGTGCCTTTTTAATTCTTTAGATCATCCCTGTTAGGTAACATATAATCTGCAGAATTAAAGTGTGAACTGTATCACATAGGATAAGCCTAATGAGTATGCTAACCTTTACAATAAACAAAAGTTGTTGCTAGTAAAATTACTAATAATGGAGCATCTGTAGAGGCATAAGTATTACTAGTAACAACATCTGCATTATTTAATATTATTACAAAAAACCACTAAAGAAGACTGGTTATAATATATTCAAATAATTTATTTTATTGTTGATCTATTCATTGTAAACCATTAGACTCTGTTGGCTTCATTATAGGAAAAAAAAACACAATGTATCCAGAGTTTGCACTTCAGGCAAAAACCTGTGTATGTATAAATGTCCAATGAGGCAAATGTAAACCTGATGCAAACAGTAAACGTGGGTGTCGAAAATGTATTATTGAGAAGGGGTTTTAGAATATAATATCGAATATTAATATCGCGAATGAATATGCTGCGCGTGCCCTAGCAACCCGGTGTGTCATCTGTAACATGGATTACCGCGTGTAGCAGCACGAGAAATTAAACTCGAAATTTTCTTGACTGAATGCTTTTTGTTTTTACACTTCCGAATCTTTCTCTGGGTACCCAAACATCAAGGTAAGCCGAAAATGTACTGATTACATTCAACGTTGGTGGATGTTGAATACGGAATTTGTTCGCCCTTGCGTTTTTGGCCAATTATGCTGTCCACTGCCTCATACCACGAAAATTATCTTTCTCATAATTTGAGCTGCCAGACTTGCACGGCGTCCCGCACTGTGAAATATCGCAGCCGCTTTTTCTTTAGTTTATCACGGCACGGATCTATTATTCTGTGATGACCACTGAATTAAACTACTCACAAATTCTTCCATAAATCTCTGAGACTTTGCGTGCCGTATAACCAGTTGTGATTGTATGTCCGCCTACATTTCGAGCAAGCATTGAATTTCTTTATTTGAATGGAGATATCTTTTCGCCGCTACATTTGTTAGAACAAGAGATGCGTAACACGTAACAGTAATCTTCCCTTTTTGTCAGTTCTGTCGGTTTTATGGCGCCAGTAGACTGAAAATGCGTCTAATGAAAGGGTGATCGGAATAATTAAACACACTGATGATTGTTTTTATTTTTTTTTTTTTTTTTTTAACGATTTTTGCTTGCTATAAATCAGCCATAAAAAATGGAGTGTCACCCAATACACTAATAGCATGACACATGAATGGGTGATACAGGAACTCACTCAATTTTATTTGATATCTTATGCTTTATTCTAAATCCCCAATATGAGTCAGAGAAAAAGCATTGAAAAGAAATATCAATACTTCGGCATTTTCTCTAATTATCGCTCAAATGTGTGTCCAAAGCACAACTTAAATGAACAAAATATCTGACTCTGTGTACACACAGACAGCAGAAAATCACTGTGTTCAGTCCTGAGATATCATGGTTGTTTCTTACACTCCTGATCTGATAATATTTGATGGGTAAAGTCCAGTATTTTAATCCCAGAAACGTGATGTTTTCCGTGCGTTCTCTCTGTTTCCCGCTACATGTGTGGACCCGCGCATTTGAATGTTTGGCAGAGGTACCAAGGTTGTCTGGGGCAACGCGGTTCTCGCAAATACCCTATTCAAGGGCTCAGTCTCGGGATCCATGTTTGGTGAATCTGTTGGTTTTGTTCGAATGCAACTGCCGCTTCCAAAGGCGCGCTCTGCCCTCATTGGAGACCGGGATAGCACTAGCTGGTTGGTTTAAACTTCCGAGGCAGCAACGCAACCAATTTGATTTGGGAAGGGAACATTTTGGCGAGTGATCTTAAAATGTAATGAGGTGCATTTTAGAAATGTAGAGGACTTTGAAAGTACAGATAATAGCTAAAAAATGTAATGGAGTAAAATTCTGAAGTATGCTCTATAATTTTTACTTGAGTAAAGTATATATATGTGTGTGAAAAACGAACTTAAGTACAGTAACAAAGTATTTGTACTTCATTACATTCCACCACTGCCTATATTATATCAATTACATATCATTAACAAAGGAAGCAATAAAAATCATTAATATTTTAGGTTTAAAGCCAGATCTTCACCAACTTTGCACAGGTATCATAGGTTAATTTCGTTGATAAGCAATGCCTCGATGAAAAACTGCTTTTTTGCTTTTTGGGAGTGCTGCTCCCCAAAGTGTCCAGTTGGCTAAGATTACTTAAGGGCTTTCACTGGCTACCCCAGATGGAATGCCACAGAAAACTCAAATCGCAGCAACTGCATTAATTAAAAAGTAACGTCACGTACACAGTAGTCATAAGCTAGCAAGCCATATTTGAATTTACTAGCCAGCAATCTACCATATTTACCCCAACCCGAGGGGTGTAGCTACTACGAAGCAAGTAAAACTTAACCAGGCTTTCTTTGCGTGAGCTGCTGGGACAAACCACAGGCTCGCAATCAGATTCCACAGCCAGGTGATCTAGCCTGGTTAGAACAGAGCCACGTTCAATCACACAAAAAACCCCTTGGCTTTAGGCCCAAGGTAAGTCACCTTGCGAGCTACCCCCAATCTCGCTTCATAGTCACCATAACCCTCATGCTATTTCCTAGCTTCTGGCGCTTCCTCAATGACCAAGTGTTGTAGCACCCACTTTCCCTGCGATGTCTGAGAGAAGACATAATAATTAGGTAAAGTAAAAAACATACAAACAGAGCCAGTTTTACAGACAATGATGAATTTGTGGAGTCATAAAATGATACATTAACGAATATTTTACAGGTAATTTGGTTAAGTTAGCTGAAATGCAATCAAAAACGAATTTTTAAAAAGCCTAACGTAATAACCTTAGACAAATTTATACCCCCTCACGCTCCCTTGTAACTCTAAAATAGATACCATAACTGCAATAGTCACTCAAGGCAAAGGAAGAGGAGATTGTGGGAAGGCAAGTTGACGCCTCTGAACATGCAAAGGGAGACCAATCAGTGACCACGTCTTACCAATCATTCTAAAACTGGGAATAATTCATTAAGGAATGGTACTATTAAACCCACAGAAGTCAGAAAAAAAAGTCGCAAAAAAAAGAATTTTTACAATGAAGACGAAAAAGTCGGAATTCCGACTATAGACAGAAAAATCACATGCCTAATGTAATTACAATCTGAGGAGAAGTCAATAAAAACAAGGCGTACAAGTGACTTTGCGTTTTCAAGATAAGACAAGAGCCATCAGGAGATGGCATATCCTCCCGGCCCCACATATTGAAAGAGTGAAAATTCCTCCTGCTCAGGAAACAAACCATACCCCCTGAAATTCTGAGTTCAAAGTGTTTCCATGGAAACCAGAAAAAATGCAAAATTCATCAACTTCGGATCAGCAAAAGGCACCACGTCAGGTCATGATTAATGTGCACACCAAGTTTTCTTAAAGTGCCCTTTCCGCGAGAAAATGGACTTATCTGTTAGTATTTGAATATGGTAGGTCCATAATTAGTTTGTGACATGTCGTGGTTCTTGAATTCCAACACCACTTGAAGTATTGGTTTTTGCGAATAAAAGGAAATAGGCAGAGAATTTACGCCAGTAAAAAAACGTGTTGCAGTGTTACGAAACACCGCAAATTGAATATTCATATTCTCGCCGGTTCTCGCCCACTCTGGAGCGTAACCGCCCACACACAGATTCGAGGAACGTGCCAACTGTCATCCACAGTCTATGGCAGGGGTCGGCAACCTGCGGCTGTGTAGCCGCGTGCGGCTCTTCAGCCCTTCTACAGTGGCTCCCTGCAGCTTTAAAAAAAATTAATAACGGCTATTTAAATGTATTGTTTTCTTTCAAACTAATATCGCTTATTTTGGAGATCGGGGTGATACTGTGACACTGAAAAAAGCATTTAAAATTTGTGACCCCGCCCATGAAAACATGGCAAAACTCGCCTGATCTAATTTTTGAGATAAAGACCGTCAAGTAGTCCCTGTGATGAAAAGTGACAAAAATATGAGATGTGAGTTTATGGCTGTAAATGATAGGTAACATATTGGGGTTTCGAAATAAAGTTCAAAAATTAATTTCTAACATCATACACATTAAAATTAATTAATTTATTTACACTTTGTTTACGGGGAAGTTGCTTTCCACAAGCCTGGTCTATTATGTTTTCAATCAGCTTTTAGTTTACCTTCGGCAGATGAACACATGATAGTTTGGGTGTCATTCGGTTTAGGAACTTCTTTTCTACCATTGAAAATGAATGTAGACGATAATGCACACCATCGTAAAGCAGGTCAGTCGAAGGTACGGCAAAAGAGTTGCGATTTAAGCCGGGTGCGGATTTCTCCACCGATTGCGTCGTATCACCACGTGAAATTTCAGAAATGAAGCGTTTGCATTTGTAGATTAACGTCTTGTGAAGCTAACCAGCCTAGTTTGAAGACATGTCATGCCTGCCAAAACTTTAATATTGACTGAGTGGAGGTCATTTCAGAGATATCAGTTAGATTTTTTCTCGGAATATTCCTTACATGATGTAGAATGACCTTGTGTTAAAAAAAAAAAAAACTGTTCACCACCAGAAAATGACTTTACCTGGGTTATCACAGGCAGGGATATGGGTGACCTATTGTCAATTGCAAATGACAAGACATCTGTCTCGTTGCGTTTTCATTTTGGCAAGGTGGGATGATGGATTGGGGCTCGATGCATAAGCTATGAACACGAAAGCCCATCTGGGTAGGCTATTCCGAGAGCTAGGCCACTTTTAGAATCGTTTAAAAAATCAATAGCTTAATCGCAGGGCTGCCAAATTTCTTCGCATTCTCACGCATACGGCGTAGGTCTCATGTATTTTCGAGGCATATTCACCGAAGTCAGCAATTGTTCAATCAGCGCGTATATTAATGAGATTCTTACGTGTAATTGAAGTCCTTGTGCATGGCAGTTTCAGTTTCACTAGCGTAGTGGTGGATTTCACCACTAGTAACACGGAAAGCGATTATGACTCTGGACCTCTTGCGCTTTTTTTTTTTTTTACTTGGGGATTGAAAGCAATGAATGCGTTTCATGATCGTTTCGATTGTTTGAATGGAATAAGACAATTTGAAATGTCTTTATGCCATTCCATTGCTTCCAATTCCTGAGTAAAGAAAAGCGTGAGAATTCCAGAGTCATAATCGATTTCCATGTTACTAGTGGGGAAATGAACCGTGATGTACGTGAAACTGATTAACTTTCATGCACAACGACTGTAATTCTGCAAGAGAATCTCTTAAATGCGCATTAATTGAATAATTGCTGACTACAGCATAGGAACGCGAATGCCACTAAGAAGCGTGAGACTTGAGCCGAATGCATTGGAGTTGGCAGCTCTGCAATCGAGAGGGCTATGAGACATTTTGTCTAATTTGTTAGATAGGCTAGTAAAATTACCACTTTGAAACGTCCATTGTTATACGTGTTAATGGCAATTCCAGCATTGCATCGGCCTCCTCTTCAGATTCAGGGTATATATATATATATATATATATATATATATATACACACACATAAGGCCAGAGGCGGACAAAGTACGCACTTGTTAAATTCTACTCAAGTACAAGTAAAAGTGCTACTACTCAAGTACAAGTAAAAGTTCTGCAGTCAGATTTTTACTTAAGTAGAAGTACTGGAGTACTTGTTTTTAAAAATACTTTTACTTTTGATACTTAAGTAAATTTTCTAAATATTGTATTATTACTGCCACAGTGCTTGCCTTTACCTATAGAAACCTACTGGATGGAGCTTTTATAGATACTTTAATGTCAAAGGCTGTATCAGCGATATGACGTCACCATTGTTGACAGTTGAAACGTTCTCAAAACACAACAGAGCCGCTCGCCCCTCCCCTTCAGGGGGGTATTCCATCAACGTAGCTAAGAACATCCAGACTAAGGCGTAATCTTGAGGCTTGAATTAGGACTAACTCCCTATCTAGCCTCGACCCGTTCCATCAAGTGAAATAAACTAGCTCCAACTGACGCTAATTCGAGCCACATCTGCTAAGCCGCACTTCGTGCACGTGCCCAGAGAAAATAAAAAGCCCACACTAGCCGAGTGCCGAAAATGTGGCAAAATGACTCAAAGCAAGGGAAAGGAACAAGCAGAAGCGTGCTCCTCTTCTTCTTTTTGGTTTTTTCAGGGTTGGTAAACCAACGTTAAGGTGCATTACTGCCACGCACTATGGTGACGTAAGTATCCAAAAAAAAAACTAATCCACAGATCTCTTTTTCCACAATTTTTTTTTACTATTTCCCTAGCGCCTAACTTCCTCAGAACATGACTGTGGCCTACACAGCTAATTAATTTGCATTTGGCTCACGCCAAAACCTTTTTCTAAAATTTCTTGGATTTCTCCCTTCACTTCCATAATTCCAAGAAATTCCATCCCTGCATGGACCACCATCCTAATTCTTTCCGTCTTAGATTCAATTTCTTTTGCCCAACTAATGACCATTGCAATGAAAGCCAAAAATGTAAATGTCTAAATGTCTTTTCCCTACAAACTGCGGCAACATTCTTGGCTCCAGAAGCAACGTAGTGGCACCCTCTCATAAGCCCTCACCGTATAAGTCACGTAGTTCAAAAATATTCTGTCTGGAAACTTTTTCGAATTGAAGCAATGCCACCATGCTGTCTTGCTCCTTCCCGTCTCGATATGTGCTGAGCTGCACAAACTCCCTCTACTTCCAAAAAAGAACCAATTTTAACGGAATAAGGGACACCTCGAGTAACACCTGTCTTAGTTGGCCGCTGATACATTTTAAGACATGTAATTTGAAAAAGACCCAATTATTTTATTTTAACTGCTTTTGCCTTGTTTCATCGTCCTACATTCAATTATTACAATTCCACTTCTACATACCCTGCCATCCTTTACGTCCCCAGTTCCATTTTTGACAAACTTCCCAAAGTGATTATCACTGACTGAATACACGATTGTTTTCCCATCTATTTCCTACCACCTTCATCCCTACAACAAACGGCCCTTCATCAGTTTCATTGCCACTTCCTTTATTCCTTTTCTTTTTACCCCCTTCCAGCTCATCACTCTCCACTTGTTCGAAATTCAGAATTTCAAGCAAAAGACAACTATCTAATAATCAAACAAAACGTTATACTTTCGAAATTTGCACCTTTCACTCTGCGCTCTCCTCAGCGGAGCAAACCCTCTTTATGGGGGTTTATGAGGATTTTCACGAAATTATCACAAGGAAAGGGAACACTGCTGCCATCAACGGGGCGAGGGAGGTGGCCTGGCAGAATATCGCCTACAAGACAGAGATCATTCAATAGGTTGTATTTTATAATAAAAATATCCCGCATGAAAGGGACAAAATGAATGTAGATAGGCTTACTGATATTCACCAAATGTATTAATTTATTTTCGAAAGTGACACCACATTTATCAACTGATTGCTGCAAAAATTTTAGATGATTTGTTTGCCAATTGGAATTTTATTAATTTTTTTAAAGTTTTATTTTGCCATTATTGGAATGATCTTATTTAGTTTTGAATAGTTAATGTTTCTTAATGAATAATATTTATGCTTCACATATTATTATCATTACAGGACAGTTGTGAGTGTGTAAATGCACTGGCAGAACTGTCTTTTGGGTGTTTGTTCTAGTCTATTGGACATCCTTCGAACATAGATGAAGCTAATCCTCACCTTAAACCTGCTACAGGGCAGGATTTCCCTGCAGCTTAAATCACCATGGTTACTAGACTGGGATTCACATTAACCACCTTGATGGAACGGAGATGTGGCTCAGGTTGATGGAACAGAAATCTGAGATTAGCTGGATGTATCAGGCTTAGCCAGAACCATAGTTTCCATGGTTACTGATGTGGGGCTAATCTCAGCCACTTTGATGGAACTGAACTCTCGCTATAATAAGCCAGACTTGGCCATTTAAGTCTGGATTTTCCTTTAGCCTGCTTAATGGAATACCTCCCAGAAGTTTGGAACATGAACGCACTTTTCTTAAAGTGAAACTTCTGAGTATTTGCGTCTTTGCATTGACTTTGAATGTAATCTGTTGCGCGAAAAATTCGTTTCGCGTCCGGTGTGAAAGCAGCTTCAGAATGGCTCACTCAGCTGGGTAAATGGCCGTGTACAGGTCGTTGTGATCAACGCCCGGTAGCAACAATGACGACCATTGCCAGACGATAAATTTACACCATTAGTGCTAGCTACAACAAGGTATCTGACAAGTGTCTTAGCTCGGCACTGCAAAATGAGTATTAACAACGTCACATAGATCAGCACTTTTAGCTAAGCTTATCAAGCGGTTATACATTCATTGACGAATTTCAACTCTGAGTACTAACCAGAGAAACGTTGTTATTACACGAACACAAACTCTGGTTTGATCAGATAGAATTAGCAAACTCACTAGCTTGCAAACCGAGAGTTCGTAAAGGTTGCTAACTCGCTCCAACGAGGAAATATCGACCTCTCTACTGTTTGATTCATTCTGATCAGCATGATCTATGCAAGATAGCCTTACAAAAACAATACATGAGCTTCCCTCTATTTTGCTTGGGATAACAATTTACAATTCACATCCAAACGAGTTGCTCTACTCACCTCAAGTAGAAACAAGGCGACCTGGGCGTCAGAATTAAAACCATTCAACTCCCGGAATTCTCTCCAACGTTGGTATGCTTTCCCTATGTTTATTCGGGACTTCACATAGCTGCGGTCGCGTTCCTTTTTCCTCGACATGCACTCGTTCAAGTGTCTCGTTTTCGGTTTAGCTTCCACCATGCTTCACTCTGCCACCTCGGTAGTGCCACTGCCTGCCAGTGCGTTTCGTTTCTCAGTCCCACCCACTTGTCGTGCTTGAGCACGGAACTGGCGCAGAAGACCCATCCCTGCCCTCCGATTCGTTGGAACACTTTTGTTGATGTTTGGGGACGCGGATAGGGTTTCCCCACTTTTTTTTTTTAAGAAAAAGTAGCGAGTACTAGGGTTATGGATAGAAATGTAGCGGAGTAAAAAGTACAATATTTGCCTTTCAAATGCACTCAAGTAAAAGTCATAAGTCATCCCCCAACATGATACTCAAGTAAAGTACAGATCCCCAAAAAGTGTACTTAAGTACAGTACTCAAGTAAATTTACTCCGTTACTGTACACCTCTGACAGTTGGTAGCGTAAATATGCACATTCATGCACAACAGAGCCCTGCGACGGGATAGAAAAGTGATCCCATAGTGTCCTGTCCCGTTTACAAATTATGATTTTAGATGGATAGAAAATCTACATAACTTTTAAAAAACCCAATAAAGAGCACTGGATAAGAGTAAATGGTATTGCACTGCTCTGATACACTCACAAACACTCGCACACGCACAAACACACACATATATACAGACGGGTGAGAAATTGTTCATTGCTGCTAAGCTGACATATTAGCTTGAACTCTCTTTGGCTTGGAGTGCAACGTTGTAAAACTTCACTAGAGGAATACAGTAGCTACCTTTACTCATGTTCCCTCACTGAAGCAGCCCTCAAAAATTGGCGTGAACGATCGTTCAGTTCGCGCAGAGGTTACGCAAATTAAAAAATGGGCGAACATTTTCCCGTTCACGCAAAACGACGTAGCAAAAAAAAAAAAAAATTGATTTCTCTTGACTGGCGATCAAAACAAAACATGTTCATCTTGATTTTTTTCCCTCCTCTTCCATAAAACCCAGGAGAGCTCAGAAAGGGAGGCAATACACCCCATTTATATGTCCCCGCTCGTTACATCGGCGAACATGTATATGGCTATAACATTACAGCCAACGGGTAATTCGGGGGGCACAGGAATAAGTACAGGCATTTTATGAGAAAAAAGGAGCAAACCTCACACAAATTGCAACAGAATATCTGACAAATGTTTATTACTCATAGAAGTCTCCTCTATAACATATAAAAGTCCTAAGAAATCCAGGTGGTGGAAAATACTTTTCAAAGGTGTTTCTTAACCATACCCTAGTACCACTTTTTTGCTTCTGAAAATAATATTTTAAAGCAACATCACTATATACTATATACTTGTATGCACGGCAACATAAATTTGCACTAATCCATAGAAATGTTTGTTTAATTTATTGATTGATTAACATAAATAAAACAAAAATATTTAAATAGCACTTAAAATAGCACTTTTATATTTCTTTCAAAATACTTCCAAATTGGCACAACATAAGTTTTGGCACTGATGAACATAAACTTAAACATGTGAACTTGAACTTGAACTTCAACATTGCTGGTCATCATCAGTCTAAGTTGTCTGACTCATCTCCATCATCTTCATCATCAGCATCACATGCAGCCTGAGATGAATTTGCACACCCCAATCCTTTACAGTGGCCACATGCAACAGAGCAGTCAATGTCATGCTTCTTGCATGTGCACCTCAGGCTGCGGCAGTCTGTCTTACAGGTGCATCTGATAGCCTGTAGGAGCTGGTGATAAGTCAGTTTGGACAGGGACAAGCCCACCATTACTCTCTTTCCATCCCCATTCTTGTGGCAGGAGTTCATCTACGGTTCCCTTCCACTGCTGCACCTGGTAGTACACACGAAGACTGTGGTACTTCGCTGCTGCTGACATAGGTGGCAAACTCTGTGGCTGTACATGTGAAGTGCTAGTAGCCACCTTCTCACAAAAGCGCTTGTGTCGTAGTGAGTCGAGTCCCTCCCCAGGCTTCCCATTGTACAGGCACAGCAAAGCATTCTCTCCTGCTGACACAACATCTGTAATGGAAGCTGACTGTGTGTCAAACACTGTAGCATGCTCACGAAAGTCAGCGCTGGTTATGAATTTCTTGAGGGGAGCTCCTTTCCCAATGCCATAAAGGCGGGAGGTAGTGTCACATCCGGCTATTGCATGGATGAAGAGGATGTGAGTGCACACACTGGGACCCAGCTGCAGCTTGACAGCCTTGATGTTCCAAACACGTGGTTTCTTTGTGCTCTTCTTCATCTCAGGTTTGAAGAAGAGATCATGTGACTTGAGGTTGGTGTGGTAGATGAGGAGAATGAGCAGATCTGTATCACCAATGAGCACAGTGTTTGTTGTGGTGGCAGACTCCACTGCTTTTTGTACTATGAGGAGATCAGCATCACCTGGGGCATGGTACGTCTGACAGTTCTTCTTCTGTAGGTGACCACTGAGCATGTTGATGAACTGCTGCTTGTTTGTGTGGTTTGCAAGGAACTTATCTTTATTCATTGTAACAGGCATGTCCTCATCCATGCTTATGGTTGCTCCAGTCCTCCCACCTGCTCGCCTGCTGTGTGTCATTGTCTTTGGTGGATGTGCCTTGATAACTGTCAAAGACGACAACTGCCTCTCCAAACTTCCTTGTGACATACTCAGTGTACAGCTTGCAGATGTCCTTGTATGTGGATCCATGTGTCCACGGGATGCGCTGAACAAGTGCTCCACCATCCAGCACATACTGAACATGGCCTGTGACACCTGGAAGGTCAGGTGTGTGGAGTGCCCAGATGGCATCTGCTAGCACTGGCTTCTGTGGCTGTCGAAGCAGCAGGAAGATGTCAAACAGCGCTGGAGGATGACTACACAGCTCATACTTGAACACTGATGCCAGGTCTTGTGAAGATTTTGCAGCAATTGTGAGTCGCTGGAAAAGTAGTTGGGGATCCACCTGCACTGCTTCACCATCAATCTTCACTGAGGATTTCATACTCATGGTGATTGCCTGATCCTTCTTCTTGAATGTGTACTCAGCAGTAGTCTGTCCATCCATGCTGGCCAAGATGGTGTTTCCGATGGCCTTTACCTTATCAACATTCACAGAAGGGTGTGCATGGACCCCAGTGGAGACACTGTGCAAGCTTGGATCTGAGCAGAAGGGGTGTCTTTCTTGGAGATAGTTCAGAACTGTGAGTGTGTCCTTCTTGTCACGTGTTTGTCTTGCATCTGTCATGTCCTTGTTCTGCTCGCCAGTGTTGTAGTTCACCCCTGTCAGCTCTTGCATGGCATTGTTGACATCAGCGCAAGCTGGCATGGAGAGCAGCCATTTCAATCGTTGCAGCTCCATCATCCCTCCCCTCTCGTGAGGCAACCACTGGTTTTCATACTTCTCATCAGCACCTGTTCGATGATGAGATCTACGGACAGGCCAGCCCATAGGCGATCATTTCGTCTGACCACATGGAATCCCTCTCCAAATCTCTGGTAGACATCTGGATGTTCCACCTGGAGCTTGCACATCCGCTGCACATAGATCCTAGGCGATTTTGTGTAGAGATTGTGCCTAGATGCAGCCATGAAAGGAAGCATTTCTGATATTGCCTCAAGATGCAGTGCCCAATTCCTGTACGTTCAGCTCTCAGAAACTTGCGAAGTATGTCTACCATATCCATGTACTGCAACCAGAGGGCAGCAGTCCTGCTAGAGGATTTCAAGGATTCAGTTTTGCTTTTTAGTAGTTCCTTTATTCTGAGCATCACATATGCATTGCAAGCCTTCTCTGCAGACACTGATCCCTCCTTCAACTGTGCATAGAGGACAGCAACTTCATCCAGATCAGAGTTTCCTGTTCCATCTCCAGCTGGGGTATCTTCCTCTGATGACATCTGTGCATCACACTCTTCTGTATCTCCTGACAGTTGAGGGGGAGCCACATCTTCTGGTGCTCCTGGCTGCTGAAAGGGAGCCACACCAAGTGCATCAGACAGAATCAGGTCATTGAGGACGCCATCAATAAGGAGGTGTGCACGCACAGCCCGTGCAATCACCTTCCTAGTCATCATGTGAACCACAGCATTGGCTGCGTAGACAAGCTCCAGCACTTCCTGCAACCCAGTGCCAGCCATGAGATGCCCAATGGTCCCCAAAAAACTAATCTCAGTGTGGAAGCCCCCAAGTCGCAGGACTATGTTACTCAAGTCACTTCCTTCCGGCGCAGCTTCGATGATCAGCAGGGCCTTCCACCAGAGTGGTTGATCAAAAGTGATGATGGGGATGGCATTGTGGCGGCGGGCATGCTCACATAGAAACTTGAGTGTGGAGTAGATGCATGTGGAATCACTGGGGCTCATGTCAATCATTGGAAGAAATACAAAGGATGATTTCCCTGGGTGATTGCCATGCTGTACAAACTTCATCATTCCAGACCATGCTGGCCTTGGTGAGGCAAACAGGATAGATGTCTTCCATATGAGGTCCAGGTCTGCTGTCGGGTTCTGTGCTGTCATTGTGACGAGCTTCTGGTATGTCACTGCAGTTGTTCCATGACTTTCTTCCCTGTGGAACAGGATTGGAACTCTCCCCATCATGGACATGTCACTTGGGGTGACTTTGGCTCTGAGGATTGGATTGCTGGTCTTAGTAGCTGGTGTTACGGCAGCAATCATCCCCATGCCATGGAAGGTGTTGTTGCCATCCAAGGTTCTAACGTTGTGGTCTTCATTGTCTGCAGCATATTGGACAAACCCACCAGTGAAGCCAGGAATGTCAGTTCCATGCGACATCACAGCATTACTCACAAATCTGTGCACCTCCTGGTACGAGCAGCAGAATCCAAACTGGTGAAGAGTATCAATTTGGAAGCGTGATGCAAAATGGTGGTGGAGCTGGACACCAAGCCCTATCTGCAGTGGTGCCAGAATAACTCTTGGTCTGGTTGCCTGCATAATTGCCTGTCCGATGGAGGCAGTTTTCATGCCAATGTTTTTGCCCACAAGCAACCCTTTCAGTCGAACCCTGAGGCTTTCTGGAAGAAAGTTGTTGGCTTCCTCTTCAGACTTAAGTGAATCACAGTCAGGATATACATCATGGGATGTTTCAACCAATTTGATGTCATCTTTGATAAGCTTGGCATGATAAGCAGTTTCAATTATCCTTTTCTTCTCTGTTTCAGGATCAGCTTCCCTTTTAGAATAAAAGTCATGAAGGATTGCTTTGGCTGTGCTCCTGAAGGTAACCACATTTGGCTTCCCATTAATGTTGGTTTCAATTATTCTGTCACCGAAATGTTCCTTCAGTTTTGACTTCATGTGTGTGTGGCCATATGCTTTAAGTTCTGAGCCTTGGAGATTGTCCTCCATTCGGCTAACAAGGTCATTGATTGTGATCTGTTCATCATCATTTTCTTCGAGGAAGTTCACAACTTCTAGAAAGGCTTTGAGTCTTTCTTTGTCTTGTGGTCTACCCAGTTGTTTTCTTGGCCCCTGTTTTGCTGGTCTGATGATCTGCTGGCATTTGCTTCTTGGTATGGAAATTGATGCTGCACACTTGGTGATAGACTGCATCTGCAGCATGCAGGTCATGCACATGCAGCACACGAGCTTTCACTGTGGCTGCCCAGGCATCTCCTCTTTCATCACAAGATTTCAAGACTGTGTCCTTGAACTCAACCGTCCTCACTGGGAATACAGGCATATCAGAACTTTTCCTCTTGGCCAACATTAACTGACTAACAGACATTAACTAACAGACAGTCTCTGTCATAATGGAACTCCGTCTCAGCTGAGCGTAGGACACGGCTGTCAATTTCCATATCATGTTCTTTTTCTTGTTGCTTCTCCTTCAGTGCTTTCACTATTTGTTGTTTGTTAATATATTTCTTGCGGCAGACTTGATGAACCAGTTCCCCAGGTGATGTATGAATGTCATCCTCTCGAAATGTGCTTGCTCGGTTGATGGTGTCACTCGCCTTTTCAGTAAGGGTGGATGGTGGCTGTTCTTCTCCCTCTGCGGGCTCCTTACAGATGGCACATCTCAGAGGGTCACTCATTGTTGCACTCATGGTGCTAAAATCATGAACAGATGATGAATATTAATTTTTACAGTACAGAAATTGACACATAGCCACTAATGAACTTCTCTAATTGGATTAGAATCAGTGTGCTTCATAGAGTAAAGGTATGCCATTTTCATAATTTTGGGTAAGAACAAGTGTTTGCCACTAACATGGCAATATCCCCCGCCGTCCGTACGATATGTGTTCGTACGGATGTACGTACGGACGGACGGACGGAGCCCATCGTTATATCCCCGCTTTCGCTTAAACGCCAGGGGATAATAATAATGATTTGTATGATATTTTGGTCCACACATGAATGATATCATGTTTTGAATATGTTTATTTTTTAACATGACTAGGATACTAGGCTACCTAACAGGTTAGATGTCATTATAAGCGAGCTAGAAATATCATAGTAAGCGTCTGTCTCTCCATGTTAAGCATATCATGCTACTCAATTATGTCAACAACACATCGACAACACATACGCTACAGGAATGTTAGCTAGCTTAGTTAGCTAGCTAATGTTAGCTAAGCTAAAAATATCATAGTCAGAGTCTGTCTCTCCATGTTACGCACATCAAGCTAAACGATTGTCAACAGCACAACCATATAGAGTTAGCTAGCTACAGTAATGTTAATTAGCTTAGTTAGCTAGCTACTGTTAGCTAACTATAAAGTAGGCTAATTTGATAGTACATGATAATAATAACATACTCTTTCACACAATAGTCATGAATGTGCAAATATGTTGTTTGAAATATATCAATTAGATGACATCAAAAATGTTCTGAGGTAAAAGAGATAATACTTACATGTATCTTTTTGTGTGCTTGGTGACACTGCTGATAAGTGGGTCATAGTAACCATAGTTACCTGACAGTTACAGTTGATAAGAATCAAAGGTTCCAAAGAGATACCCACTTATGAAAGCAGTTTCTGGTTGATTGTGGACAGTATTGAAACCTTTGTGTGGACATCAGACAAGAGGACATGCATATATCTTTTTTTTAACATGGACGGCAATGGGAAATTGTGGCATCCCAATTTCAGTATTTTTCAATACTTTCCACCACTTGGATTTCTTAAGACTTTTGATATAAAAGACATATTTATGAGACTTGTTATAAAAGACATATTTATGAGACTAGAACAATTGAAAGAGTTTCTGTTGCAATTTGTGTGGGGTCATGTCGTATAATGCCTGTACTAAATAAGGTTTTTTGCCACACCGTCAATTCTGAAATAACTTTTGACTCTGGCTGTCAACTTGCTTGAGGAGGATCCCCAACATTCCCACAAAGAAACCAATGTAAGTATAATAATAATATCATTGTTATTATTATTATAATAATAATAATAAATAATAATAATAATATACAGTAGAACTGGCCTAAACCGTCTTTGTATAAAATGGAAACTCGCTCTTTTCGGACAACAGCTCTAGTCCCGATTTTTCAGTAATGTTTTCCCATTAAATAAACATTGAATATATCGGATTTTATTTCAAATTTTCGTTTACATCGGACAAAATGTCCAGTCCCGTCACAATGCATTTCCATTGAAAAGCACTCGCGTATACCGGACAAGCTGTTTTGCACCATGCACATAGCAGTTGATACAGAGCAACACAATGAAGTTCGGCTTTCCTACACTGTTATAAACTGACTGAATTTAACTGTTAAATTAACACATTGTCTCCTTGTTATTTTAACTGTAAGTGGAGTCCTGCTCGCAATTTACCTTGATTTACACTTAATATGGACGGAACTCTGTTGTAAATTTATTGTAAAATTACAGTTAAAATAACTGGCAAAAATGTGCAAGTTTATAACAGTGTGTTTGCGGAAACTGAAACTAGCACGGTTTCATTTACACACTAGTTTTTTGTTTTTTTTTTCTTCATCATTGATCCCAGTTGGAGCAACACGCAGTAGCCTATCATCCTGTTATCCATTGTGTCAGGGCAAAGACGGACTAAATGAAGACAAGTAGGCCTGTATATGCACTCAGAATGAAGTTGTTCCGATCTTTAAACACAAAGCAAACGTATAAATTCAATTCATTCATGTATACAACGGATAATCTGTTATGCGCACATAGCGGATATAATCTGTTTTATGAGTAGGCCTACAACGGATTTTGTCCGTTTTATGCATATAGCAGATTTCGCTTATAACGGACAAAATCAGCTGGTCCAATTGAATCCATTATACGCGAGTTTTACTGTATGTGTATATAATTATGTTTTATAAAGACGTAGGCTAGGTCATCGTTTGTTGAGTTGCGGAGAGATTAGCGGTATAATGATAAGGGAACGGTTTATTTATTTATTTATTTTTATGGGAGCGACATTAGGCTACCTATAGGCCTCGCTAAATCTCTTCAGCTCGTAACAAAGTGACTGACAGGCTAGTTTGGAAATTACTGAAGGTAACAGCCTTCCTATCTATTGTAACGTTAAGTCTGATCATAAGCAAAGTGTAATTCTCTGTTTATTGATGCGGTTCGCTATACACTCGGGATCTGTCTAGTTAGCTCGCTGTGGCGCACTCTAACCACTTCAGTCGTGAATGTCAGTGAATGAGTTGATATTAGAATTAATACTGTCGATCTAGCTGTGACTAGGCCTACTCTTTTGTTAATAGGGTAAGCTGTTCTTGAATGTAAGGTTAAAATGTATTTTAGGCCTACAGCATTAACGATGTTGGTATTCCACCAGTTACCTTATTGATGAAAGTTTTCCAAATAAAAAGATAGCAAGTCATATCCTGATAGTAGGTTAATAAACACTAATGCGATTTTCAGATGAGTCTCTTAAACTGGTTAAAGAGAAAGGTGGACGGTGACCTCGAACGAGCTAAGGTTAGTGAAGGAAATTAGGGCAGGCAACGTCAAATTGGCTTCAATAAATTTCTGTGTTAAGCCACCCCATTTTGCTAGTAGGCCTATCTTTTGTTACAAAGAAAAGCTTAAAATCAATACAAAAATGCTGCTTTGTGACTTGTTCAAGTTCAACTATGGTCATGCTTTATAATCAGTATCTAGTGTCAACAGATAACTTGAATCTGTTGATTGTTTGGTAAATTGTAATTTTCCCAGAAAACTCACCAGAAGGTTCCATTTAAAGTGCAATTTTTCAAAATTTTCTTTCGGGGGAGAAGTATCCCGGACCCCCCTACTATTGCTAGGTTACCAACACATAGCACTGCTGCTCCAAAAAATTCTAGGGGAAACACTGGTGAACATCAAAACTTTTCGAAAATGGTGGTTTAAAGATTACTTTTTTATCGATTTTAACGACAAAGGAGACATTTCTTTCCTGCGAAACCTGTTTTGCGAAACCTGTTTTGGCGTAACCCGTTTGCATAACCTATGGGTTACGCAAAAAAAAGTGCTTAACCGCACTATGGGTTACGCAAGATAAATTCCACGTAACCTGTTTTCTGGTTAAGCAGATTTTTCAAATTTTGAGGGCTGCTGAAGGCGGTGACATATGCTCAGGACCATTTTTTATACACTCCAGGAAAGCGCTTAATTATAATCAAGACAGACTTTATTGGAAAGGGGGGGGGGGGAGAATAGAATGGCACGGCCTCCAGTTCGCTGACATGCAGAACTTCATGGATGAACTGTTCAATGCGCTCCAAGAGGCTCGGATTTCTCTGGGGAAAGACAGAAAAACGGAGCATTAAGACAAAGGTAAAAATAACGCAGTACAATGTGCGTAACATTTCACAGTAGACCCACATTTTACTATACTCCACGGAATGCTTATGAGTCTAGGGTGAAGCTAAGTTACGTTAGCTAAAAGTAAATTAACTTGCCAGAATTGGCAAAAGTTTAAGGCTCCTGACTTTAAAACATATCGGTTTATAAGGCATATGCAGTGCGTTGTGTGTTCAGTTTATCGTCTTGAATCCGGAGAAGATAATGGAGTTCGCAACGCAGACAAGCAAGAATTGTCTGACTCTATTAATGTGGTTATTCATCGTTGAACTAAAGAGGACACGAGCCTGGGGCGTGTTTCCCAAAAGCGTAGCAACTTACATAGTTCGTCCATTCACAGTCAATGGTTCCAACTAGGTAAGTTTGCATCTGTGATTTCGGGAAACGCACCCCTGAGCAATGTCATGTTACATAACAGTAAGGCAACTATTTTGCCAACATTTTTGAGTTGAAATCAATAGTATTACTTCCCTGTTAAATAATGATCGTTTTAAACATTTGATATTGCATTTGGGTTTTAAAATTGTATCTCAAACTATAATTAAGCCTTTACCGGCGGCTGTTTTTTCCGTTCCGCTCATAGTTACATTAGGGGTTTCCTACGCAAGGTTCTGCAGTGGTAAGAACTCCATTTCCAGAGAAAAGTGATCGTGAACACGCGCCATGGGTAGGAGTTCCAAGCGCGAGCCGTTGTCATGGACATCTCGGATACCAGCGCGTTCATGAGCCCCATACTACGCATGTGTGAGCAAAAAGTCACACAGCGCATGTCCGCGTGGTTCCGGAAGTTGGCCCCCATGTCGGCGTGCTGTGCCATTGAGCAATTTCCATTGAAATGAATAGGTGGCCATTTTCCAATTGTATATCCAGTGAAATATAAAACATCCTTGGGAGATACATGACTCGGTCCCTGTGGCGACCAAGTTAGCTAGTAATTACTGTTATTGTTGTTATTATGATTATTATTATTATTATTATTACTTCAAACACAGAAACGTGTCTTGAATAATGTAACAAATACTCACTGCCCACGGAAGTTTCACACCCCTGAGACCCAGCTGGCAGTGCGAGGCTGGATTTCCAGAGTTTGAAACAAGTAATGACACTAACTACAGAAATGCTGAATAATTTTTTTAAATCATTGCCATATTTGTGTAATCATGTGATCAATTCTCACAGGCAGTCAACTTCTGCAAGGTCCAGCTGCAACTTTCTGTAGTGTTGAAGTACTCAAGACCGGTCTTGGTCTCGAGACCACTTTTACATGGCCTTGGTCTTGTCTCGGTCTTGACACTCTTTGGTCTTGGTCTTGTCTTGGTCTCGGACCTAACGGTCTTGAGGGGATTTCAAAATCCAGGCAAGCAGCTGGTCCTGGTACAGCCTCATTATTACTATACAGCCTTCTTTAAATGCAGCCAATGAGAGGCATCTATTTTAAAAACATGTTACAATGGATATTTTTCCCTGCCTGCACGGTCTCCCGTCCCGTCTCTCTGTCTCGTCTCACGACAAATGTGCAACGAATTAGTCCAGTGAATCAGTAAAAATGTCAGCTAATTCATCTATTGTAAGGTTCTCCTATACAGATTGCAAACAATCTTTATGCGAAATAACAAAGAAAAAAAAAGGTTTCTGCGGTGTGCAGATTTTGTCAAATCGCCCTGACCGAGACTGCCGGTACTAGGGTTGGGTTCAATTACTTTTTTCAATTACAATTACAGTAATTGTAATCAATTACTTTTGAGATTGTAATTTATTTTTAATTGCATTTTTTATTGAAAAGTAATTGTAATTGTAATTGTAATTGAACATTCTGTCCAGAAAGTAATTGTAATTGTAATTGAAATTACAATCAATTGCAACTGAAAAAAGTAATTGAACCCAACCCTGGCCAGTACAACTTCAACTTTCCCCAGGCACTTGAAGAGGAAACATTTCGAGAGGTAAGCTAACATAGACTGGCTCTGCCCAAATGTCTCAAAACCAAACACAACTTGTACAACTCCAATTCCGAAATAGTTGGGACAAAGTGTGAATTGTGAATAAAATCAAAACGCAATGACTTTCAAATCACACCAGTCAGTATTTTATTCACGATAAAACAAAGATAACATAGCAAATGTATAAATTAAGAAATTTGACAATTTATCCACAAAATGAACTCATTTCAAATTTGATGGCTGCTACAGGTCTCAAAAAAGTTGGGACAGGGGCCTGTTTACCATGGTGTAGCATCCCCTCTTCTTTTTAACATGGAGTGGAGGCGTCTGGGCATTGAGGAGGCAAGTTTCTTGAGTTTAGTCATTGGAATTTGATCCCACTCGTTTTAATACAGGCTTCCTGCTGCTGGAGAGTTTTGGGTCTCCTTTGACGGACTTTTCATTTAATTATGCGCCAAATGTTCTCAATCGGTGAAAGATCATGACTGCAGGCAGGCCAGTTCAGCACAGGGACTCTTCTACTACGAAGCCATGCTGTTGTAATAGCTGCAGTATGTGGTTTTGCATTGTCCTGCTGAAATACACAAGGCCTTCCCTGGAATAGATGTCATCTGGAGGGGAGCATATGTTGCTCTAAATCCTTTATATACCTTTCAGCATTCATGGTGCTTTTTAAAAGATGCATGTGTCCCACACCATATGCACTAATGCATCCCCATACCATCAGAGAAGCTGGCTTTTGAACTGAATGCTGATAACAGGAGGGGTGGTCTTTCTCCTCTTTAGCCCGGAGGACATGACGCCCATGATTTCCAACAAGAATGTCAAATTTGGACTCGTCTGACCACAGGACACTTTGCCACTTTGCTACAGTCCATTTTAAATGAGCCTTGGCCCACAGAACACGGTGGCGCTTCTGGAACATGCTCAACAATGGCTTTCTTTTTGCATAATAGAATTTTAGGTGGCATCTGTGGATGGCACGGCGGACTGTGTTTACAGACAATGGTTTCTTGAAGTATTCCAGGGCCCATTTAGTAATGTCAATGATAGAACCATGCCGGTGAGTGATGCAGTGGCGTCTGAGGGCCCGAAGATCACGGGCATCCAGTAAAGGTCTTTGGCCTTGTCCCTTACGCACAGAGATTTTTCCAGTTTCTCTGAATCTTTTGATGATGTTATGCACTGTCGATGATGAGACCTTCAAAGCTTTTGCAATTTCACATTGAGGAATATTGTTTTCAAAGTATTCCACAATTTTTTTACGCAAGCCTTCACAGGTTGGAGACCCACTGGCCATCTTTACTTCTGAGAGACTCAGCCTCTCAAGACATCCCTTTTTTAGCCAATCATGTTACACACCTGATGCCAGTTAACTTATAATTACTTGCGAAATTTCTTTCAGCTGATTCTCTTACATATTAATTGCTTTTTCAGCCCTTTTTTGCCTTTGTCCCAACTTTTTTGAGACCTGTTGCAGCCAGAAAATTTGAAATTAGCTCATTTTGTGGATAAAAATGTAAAATGTCTCAGTTTCAACATTTGAAATGTTATCTATGTTCTATTGTAAATAACATATTGGCTCGTGATCTGAAAGTCATTGCATTTTGATTTTATTCACAATTTACACTTTGTCCCAACTAATTTGGAATTGGGGTTGTACATACTTACTATATTATTGTAAAAATGGTGTACATGCATGCACGGTATAATCTGTTCAGGACTCGAAATTTTAGTTGTTTCAAAGCATCTGCTGACTAACCCTGGGTAACTGCCATTAATCTTGCTAGCTCTAGCTGAGTTAATGGTCATAGGTAAGGTCAGTTATCACTAGCATTTTATTAAGTAAATTTCCTAGCGAATTCACTGGATGGAGCATATTGCTACTTAGTCATAGTATTGGGGAGCTTGTGCTGTTTTACAAATGAATGGCTTTGAAGTTTTGAGGATAGCTATGTATGCAGGGTAACTACTGAGGGTCTTATAAATGTCCTGGTGTCATGTTGAGTGTTCTGAACTTTCGTGTCTTCAATGGCTTTATCCGAAGCCATCAGCCAGAGGAAAATAGCTAGAAACAGCTGGTGGTCGACTGTTGGTGGTTGCCCCCATTTGCCCAGTTTGTCATCATTACCGTCGATATCAGTCTTGCCCAGTAAAATTTGCTAAATAAGGCAGGCTATTCACTGGTCTCAGAAGATCCCAAAATTATGCAAGGGAACTTTCCTCATTGGCTATCTGTTTTCCAGCTTCGTGAAGCTGGCACCCCATATGACGAAAATCTGAATGAAACCCATTACATTTGTTTCCGCTTCATTTGTGCGCATTTGTGCAGGCAAAATGAGAATTCATCGCTTGCCGCTGCTATTCGTTTTGGATGGAAATCCTAAATTTTTAATGTCTCCGGAACGACGACAACGGATTTTGGACTGTGTAACCATACCAATCCCTAACAGGAAAAAATTTTAATGCCTATAAAGTCTCAATACTCTGAAAGGGCAATAATAGCTGTTATGCAGTTGCTACACACAATTACTTTCACCCAAACACTGCCCATATTTACAGTGAAGTGAACTCTTTTTTGGTCTTGGTCTCGGTCTCGGTCTCGTCCTGCTCTGGTCTTGGTCTCGAAATGGTCTGTCTTGGTCTTGGTCTCGGTCTTGTCTTGGTCTTGCTACCCTTTGGTCTTGGTGGTGTCTTGGTCTCGGCTAAGGCGGTCTTGACTACATCACTAACTTTCTGAACAGATATCACTCAGTTGGCGCAGCAGGAATGGGAGCAGCTTGTGAATGGCTGTTCTGTTGGGAAACCCAGAGTTTGGTAATTCAAGTGACGTCAGTATGATGTAGCCATTATAGCTGCACAAGGGGGACCTTCACTACATGAAGCAGGTGGTTTTATTCTTGTGGCTGACTGGTGCATACAATTGACTGTTCAGAGACAAGGGTAGGTGGCTGCTACAAACTAAAAAATTAGTCAGTTCTAAGAGGAGAAATAAAGCATTTGTCCAGTGGGGCTTTTCCCTGTTTCATGGAATGGTTTTAGGGTGATCAGTTATAAAGTAATAAAAATCCACTCATTCTACATCATCTTAAACACCCTCTACACCATTATTCAACTGAGATGTGTTAATCAGTTTTTCTCATCCGCTACATTTTCAAACCTCAGCTAAATTAGAGATAGGTTAAATGTAAAAAGCTAATTGAAAATATGTTACAATTCAGGAATCATGACAAGGACTAATAGACAGCAAGACATCTCCCTTTCACACCAAAGCTTTTTAAAGCTAAATTCTACACTTTAGCGAGCTGGATATGTTAGCCAGCTTCGTGGCGGCAGTAACGTCTGCTCCGCGAGCTAACTTCGCTAGCTATCCTTTCCATCATTAAGCTACTCACACAGTGCTTAGCTACATAAGTTTGAGCGCTTTTGATACGGCTATAAATATTTTCATGTCGCTGTATTCTGAAATTAACTGATACTATTAACCTAAATTACCCAGCCAGCTAGCTATATTAATTCCTTTATGCCAGCTTCCTAGCTAAAATTACGACTAATTGAATGGAGGACCGACCACCTGAAGGGTGTTGAGCGAGTTTGCTAGCTAGCTGTAGTCACGTTAGGCTACAGTTTAGAAAGCTAATCTAGTCTCCGACATTGGCAGGGCACAACAGGATGGAATCGGTTTAAGCGTCAATAGCAAAAATATTCGTGACTTAAAAGACTTCTCACATACAGGGAAACGGCTAACTCTTAAAATTCTTAAACATTACTTTAGGTTTAGCTTACCTGAATGAGCTGGCTGACGAGCTCGTCATCACTGACAGGATGGTCCGTGTACTTTCAGGCAGTTAATTTTTTTTACTTTGAAACCAAAAACGGAAGTACCACCGTTGTTTCGTTTTTTTCGTTTTCGAACAGGAATGAAAAAACAGAAAAACCATGGTTGTTTCGTTATTTAACCTTAAAAGAAGAATGAAAAACCGGTAAAACCATAGTTGTTTCGTTTTCCCATTTTCAACCGAAAAACGGAGAATAGGTTCTTTTTTCCTTCATCATCATTGGAATCAAAAACGAAAACCGCCAAAACCACAGTCATAAAAATGGTCCCATTTTGGTTTTTGTTCATTTTGTTCTTTTATTCATTTTTCTCTTTTGATTTCAGCAGTGAAGAAGGGCAGACAATTGAAACGGAAGTGAAAGTAAATATATCAAAATAAGAGCGATGAAAATAGAATGGTCATTCTGCCGAGGCTAACATATGCAAGCACAGCATTTATACCATCCCTGCTGAAAAAAGTCAGAGAAACCATCAGGCAACCATTAGGCATATTCTATTGGTTTCTAATGGTTCCTGGTGGTTTTGTAATGGTTTCTAATGGTTTCCAATGGCTACTTATGTTTTCCTAATGGTTCGGTTTTGTTTTTCTAATGTAATTCTATTATCTCCTACACAAATCTACAGGAATGGTCCCTACTAATGGTTCCTACAGGAGTTAAATGGTTCCTACAGAAGTCTTAAAGGTTCCTACAGGCGTTTCTATCCCAGTCTAATGGTCACTATACAGTGGTCTAGTGGTCACTACAGGGTGTAGTGGTCTCTGATGGTTCCTAATGTGATAGAGGAACACAGATGTTATAGTCTTTGGCGATCACATCTGTGTGATTTCTAGTGGGTCCTTGTGTAGTGTCATGGTTTTGGTGGTGTGCGTGTATGAAGGACTTTCCTTTGTGGCTCTCGTCCCGGGTCAATATCAAATTCCTTTTCTATCAGATTCTTTTCCCAGCTGGTTCATCAGGCGAGGGCGGCGCTTTCACCTAAGTCTATATAAGCCAGATGTCCGCCACGCCTCCTTTGCTGGAGTGTCTGATTTCAGTTTTCACTGCAGCCAGAAGTTATCTCTAGTGAAAGATTTGTGGCGTAAGCCTTCGCGGTATATTTGCGATTTATATTTCTATAGGGAAATTTCCTTTTTGATTCCTTCCCTATCTTTCTTTGGTGTCACACCAATTTATAGTGCTTTGTCTTTCTCGGTTCTCGAGTTATTTCCCTTTCGCTCTCCCTGTTTGTTTTTCCTCTCTCGCTTTGCTTCCTGGTTCGGATTGCTGGGCGTCCTTTTGGAAGCACGAGAGCTGTTTCTGTTGCCTCGTTTATATTTCTCCCTGTGGGTATTTTAAGTCCTTGCTTGTCTCGCTCTCTCGCACTGCTGCATTTGGCCTCCCTACTTCCTCGGCCATTACATGTTGGCTATACAGTATGTTTGTAGATTGCAGTGTTCAGTGATTTCATTTAATACATTCTAAGATCACCTTTGGCCTTTTACGATTACATTTGTGATTAAATCATATTTGGCCTTTTGTGATTAAATCATTGTTCATGACTCGTCCATCCAAGAGGAGGGAAAAGAACACAACCTGATGGTTTGATGGTTCATGTTCTGAAAAAATTTAATTAAAATCACAAACTGCAATGAGTTGTCATGCCCCATATGTCCTGTTCCCAGTTCGGAGGGGAAAATATCCGAATACATACACAATTACACGTGTATAGACATGTCTCTGGTGCCCAGTGTTAGGACTCTGCTATATTTTCTGTTGCAGCTGTAGATTTCTCAGTATGTTTTTCTAATAGTTTTAGATCCTAATGGGACCAGTTTTCTAATGGTTTTAGCTCCTAATGGAACCAGTAGCTTTCTAATGGTATTAAATTCTAATGGAACCAGTAGCTTTCTAATGCTATTACATTCTAATGGGACCAGTAGGTCTCTAATGGTATTACATTCTAATGGGACCAGTAGGTCTCTAATGGTTTTATATCCAAATGGGACCAGTAGGTTCCTAATGGTTTCTTCTAATGGTTCCTAATGGGGTTCCAATTCCCATTAGACCATTAGAAACCTAATGGTTCCTAATGGTTTTTTTCTAATGGTATTCTACTGGATTTTTTCAGCAGGGATGCAGGGTAATGAGGTTAAATAAATAAATATTTTTTTGTTTTGTTCTTTTTATTTACGCATTCAATATTTTATATTCAAAAAGTGTGTGATATGTCTTTTAGCTGCGTAGCATCCAGAAGTAGTCTGTGTGGTCCTTCAAAATCAAATTAACCCTTAGAATAAATTAAGCACTGAAAAAATCAGTAAGGTCTGAATTAGGTTGGAGAACATAGGTGCTTCATTTGCTTGCTTGATAAATTGTTATTTTTCGCGACCATGTGTCCTCAGTTTTGCATATGAAAAGCTAGTGATCGTTTACTTTGGTTTAGTTCTTTACTCTTTTTCGCACAGTGGTTTCAAATATTTCACGACGTGGATATGGAATTTTTATTTTTCATGGTTCCGTGATTTATGAGGACTAATAACTGCACTCAACATAAATGCACAAATAAGACAAATTATTAGCTTGTTAAAGGGTCGCACTTGCGGTTGCAACAAAAACCAAAATATTCGGCGGGACTGCAGTAACTAGTTTGATAACCACTGGTCCAAAGTGACCAGCAGAGGTCCCCACATTAATCCAAATCATTGTTCATCGATTCACAGAGTAATCGATACATAATGACTTAATACTCTATGATGAGATCAAGCTTATCTTCACTTTTTAAATTACTACTTTGATTTTGCATTGTAATGGACTTAGGTCATGACATTACATCGTGGACAAATCAATCTACCATAGCGCCATTGATCATTATCATATTGTTTTGCAGTAGACAGGCTTTATAGGCTATTTCGTTAACAGCAAAATAAATAAAACAAAATGATAATAATAATAATTATAAAATAACTTTATATAATATGGGTTTTTTTGCACTTTAATGGCCCTACAGTGGAGTCTGGAGAAGGATTTTCTTCAGTCCAATATAGAGCATCATCTGCTAGCTCAGGCAATGAATGCAAAAACATCCCTGCAGGCCTTGGTGGCGTCTTGGGGCCACCAGGTTTCCAAAAGCAATATTAGGCGCCAGCTCTACAACCACAGGTTCTTTGGAAGGGTTGCTAGAAGAAAGCCTTATCTGACCAAAAGTCATGGAAGCAAGTGCTTGGAGTTCATCAGAGATGCAATTTCTAACAAGTCCCTTGTCTATCCGGAACTGCCTCAAACTTCTTTCTGAAGCTCCTCTCCGCACCCCCATCTCCATGATTAGATGGTCGGAAATTTGTTTGTCCGAAAAACCATTTTCATTCATTTGGAGTATAGTCTCTTCATGGGCCACCAAGTTAGCCATGTTCACATTTTATTGGACACTCCTTATACCTGCATATAATTAGGCCTACATCTGTATTTAAACTTTTCGCAGTGTTTTCCTTCTTCTTCTTCTGTAGATTTTAAAACATACTATAGGGTCATGCGGTCATATCCCCACCTACCGTCAAAAAGTATAGATTACTTCTTCAGGGATTCAGAGACCCTCCACCAATCAAAACCATGAAATAGAGGACAGGTCGATGGCACATTGTGTAATAATAACAAACAAATCTCAAGATATATTCATTTTAATAAATTTTATTTGTATACCATCTCATACAGAGAAATTCAGCAATAATAAAAAGGACAAACTAGAAAATGTACAGTAATTGGCAAATAGGCTACTGAGAAAATGAAATCGCTCAAAGAGGAAGGACATGCTGAAATATTCAAGGTCAAAGGTCATGGCACCATTAATTGCTGACCATGACCTTGCCCAAAAGGCTAGAGTCATCATTTTCAAAAGGCCTGAACTAGATGCCAATTTAGTTAATTTGGGAAAGTTAATTTGGACTGAAATGTGGCCAGTTGTTTTTTGCATAAAAATCGCAAAGTAACTGACAGACAAACAGACAAACCGAACTGATCAATAAATATGCAGAAATCACAGATTTCGGCATGCAATGAAAAGGGCCTAATAGCCAGTAAGTTAAACAATGAAAATAAGCACGATGTTTTACTCTACTTCACTATACCTCACTATACCTTAGATTTTAAGTGCTGTGTCACTGCAGAAATGAAAGCCCTCCGGTAACCTCAACCTTAAAGCATTTTAACTCCAAACCGGTTCCAATTGATACTTTTCCTAATTTGCAGAGAGAGGGAAGGTAGCCATGATGCTTAGGTATTGAATCATCCCTCAATGCCCTACAAAAGACTTCTGTTGAAATGTTGGCAATTTTATGAATTTATTATCATGGCATCATGGCTGCAAGTGTGTGAATGCCTTACTTCAATTAGCAATCAAATTCGCTAGTTTTTTAACACTAATGAGAGGTCCAGAAGAACCAGCCAAATTTTTTTTCTTTAGCGGACAATATTATTCATCGCAACCACTACTCATCAGACATTTTCTTATCCACATTGATGATGACATAACACGTCAATTTGTCTATTGAAGATTCTGTCGTCCTTGACCTCTTAAAATGGCACATATGTTAGCTAGGCTTATAACAGACGCAGTTTTGCGGCAATGTTCATAAGACAATACGCTTAACATGATGTTTCCCATTTTAAATGTATTCTTTTTAACACTGAAAACATATTGAAGAAGATGCAGCACCAAGCAGGGCAAATGCCACCTCTCGCGCATATTTTAGCTGTTGAATGAGTTGATCCACTTCTCGGGTATATGTGCGCTGGGTTTGACCTTTCAAGGTTACTCAAGGTCAAAGGGGTAAGGTGAGGGTATTGTAATGGCCTTGGTTCATGCATTTATTTATTTGTTCGTTAGCAAGATTTTGAGAAAACCACAGCCTCAATTTTTACCCATTTTTGACCTTTTCAGTGACCTTTCACATTGACTCAATTCATTCCAACATTTAATGGGATCTAATCTGGGTCATGGCCCAAATTTAGGAAAAATATTAAATGAGACTGTGGTTTTCACATAATCTTGCTAACGAACAAATAAATAAATGCACTAACCAGGGCGATTACAATACCCTCACCCTACCACTTCGGGTACGCATCTGATAAAGGCTAAAATGGCAAATAGAATGCAGATTAAGTTTTGGATTACTTATTTGCATTATTGTCATCCATGTTGTAGCCTATCATGTGTAGCCTATTTCATTTAGGTTACATTGTCAGCTTATTGATGATCTCTTTGTCATTTTAGATAATGTCCTAATCACTTTAGGCTTAGGCTAGGTATGTCCTAATTATTCATTAAAAATATTTTTTGATTGCTACTCAATTTCAAACGGGAACAGGTAGAGAACAATAATTCATAAAGGTGAAGAGACTTCTATACCGCTGAGGACATACCACAGAAAATCGGTCAGAAACTCCTGTGTTGTTTGGGTTGCAAAGGTTAAATATGGGAGATTATTACATTGTTAGGCAGGCTAAAGACCCCCAGGGTTACGTAGGACAGACTTCCAGGGGGTCCTCAGAAAAATGGGAACGTTTTAATTTAACAATTTTGTAGAAAGCCCAATGAAAGATGAATAAGAATGACAAAGGTTCCATGTTTGTCTGTTATCTACACCCTGTAAGATTATTCACTCAAGTCTGAATCAGTGAGACAATGAATGCCAGTCAGACAGTTTCAGATAGTTGTCATAAGAAAAATGCAGGCTTGCTGTACGCATAAGCCACAATTTGTTACACTTATCAGCGTGGTTCTTTGGCTAATTATAGAATAGTGACCGATGAATAATAAATAAATGATTAATTTGAGGTTAAATTATTGCCTGCTTATTGTGGCTGTTAATTGTTAGCGCATGATGCCACTGAAATCGCTTTCTAAATGGGAGCTACAAAGATCTGCCATGAGATTATGATCACCTGCCTAATACTGTGTAGGTCCCCCCTTTTGCTGCCAAACATCCCTGACCTGTCTAGTCATGGGCACCACTAGACCACTAGAGGGTATGCTGTGGTATTTGGCACCAAGACTTTAGCAGCAGATCCTTTTAATCCTGTAAGTCAGGGGTGTCCAGTCTTCTCCATAAAGGGCCAGTGTGGGTGCAGGTTTTTGTTTGAGCCCAGTGCCCCAACACCTGATTCCACTAATTAACTGATCAGGGGATTCAATCAAGACCTTGGTGAGTAGAATCAGGCATGTTAGTATCGGGCTGTAACAAAAACCCGCACCCACACTGGCCCTTTGTGGATCAGATTGGACACCCCTGCTGTAAGTTGTGTGGTGGGGCCTCCATGGATTGAACTTGTTTGTCTAGCACATCCAGCATCTAGCACAGATGCTTTATTGGTTTGAGGTCTGGGGAATTTGGAGGCCGAGTCAACACCTTGACCTTATTATTGTGTTACGCAAACCATTCCTGAGCCATTTTTGCTTTGTGGCAGGGCACATTATCCTGCTGAAAGAGGTGAAGGGGTGTACATGGTCTGCAGCAATGCTTAGGTGGGTAGTAGGTGTCAAAGTAACATCCACGTGAATGGCAGGACCCAATGTTTCCCTGTAGAACATTGCTCAAAGCATCACACTGCCACCACTGGTTTGCCTTCTCCCCCTAGTGCATCCTGGTGCCATGTCTTCCCCAGGTAAGAGATGAACATAAAAGAAAATGGGATTCATCAGACCGGGCCACCCTCTTCCATTGCTCCATGGTCAAGTTCTGATGCTCACGTGGCCATTGTAGGTGTCTTCGGCGGTGGACAGGGATCAGCATGGGTATCCTCACCAGCATGCGGCTACACAGCCCCACACGCAACAAATTGTATTGTACTGTGTTATCTGATACCTTTCGATCAGAACCAGCAAAAGTTTTTCAGCAATCTGAGTTTAAGCTGCTATTCTGTTGGATTGGACCACACGAGCCAACCCTCACTCCCCATGCACATCAGTGAGCCTTGGCCACTCATGACCCAAAAGGCGGTTCACTGGTTTTCCTTCCTTGGATCACTTTTGGTAGGTACTAACCACTGTGGACCAGGAACACCTCATAATAGCTGCAGTTTTGGAGAGACTTTTGGATATAACAATTTAGCCCTTGTCGGTGTTGCTCACATCCTTACACCTGCCCATTTTTAGCTTACCAGCTCTATGGGCTGATAAGCTATTGTCGCGGTGTGGCGTCCGTCGTCCATCGTCCGGCGTCCGTCGTCCGGAACATTTTTTATCTTTTTTTTGGCCTGATGAATTTTTCGTAAATTTGCAATAACATACTACTTGACCATATCTCCAGACGTTTTTCGCGGATTTGATTTTTTTTTTTTTTTTTTAAATTTGGCATCTGCAATCCCACCCGAATCTGGAATGCCCAGTTGGTGAACTATGTACAAAGCTTGCTTATATGCGACCCCTTACTGCCAACTCAGGAGAGCGAAGACAGTTCACGGCTCTCCTCCGAAGCACGTGCCTGTCAGCCACTGCTTCTTATACATTCATTGGTTGAATCTTCGCAAGTTCAGAACGAGGGCAGAGGATACCCGGACATGAACAGACTTAGAATCTTCCTGACGAGCCCGTGCCTGGCCAACAGGAGGCGCTTTTGAGCAACGAACAAAGCTATTTATTTCCCTTTCCGGCAGTCCCTTCTCAATTTGAAACCCTCTAGCGCGATGGCCAATTGTGCGCTGCTCTGAAAAAGCTGCCAACCACTGCCGGTTGGTATGACCGGGGCTCGAACCCGCGACGTGATTTTTCTTGGATTTTTGATTGAATCATTTTTGTCTGCTTTATGGGCCCTTGAAATTTTGGCTCCAATGTTAAAGATAGGACTGAGAAATTTAAAAAAATTATTTCTCAAAAACTGCATTATAAATTTTTTTCTAAATCAGGCAATCAACTTACCTTGGTACCGTCAATGTACAGTGCGAGAGCCATTTTGATTGAATTGACGGAAGTGGGTCTGTTGGGGGCGCTGTACTTTATTAATATGCAAGATGGCCTGTGGAGGCCAAATGGTTGCAGATAGAGATTAGGTTTGTATTATCGACATATAGGAAGTCCTATATGATCTATGTTTTGGCAATATTAATTGTGACCACAGATGACTTTGAACGGTCAAACTCGAGGTCAGGGAATATATTAATGTTAAAAGATATGCCTTGAGATTTCAAAAAATTATTTCTCAAAAACTGTCCGATTACTTTTTTTCTAAATCTGGCAATCAACTCACCTTGATACACTTTATGTACAGTGCAAGTGCCATTTTGATTGAATCGACAGAAGTGGGTCTGGTGGGGGCGCTGTACTTTAACATTGGGTCTTATAGAGAATGGGCCAAATCGCCTGTGGAAGCTAAATGGTTGCAGATAGAGATTAAGTTTGTATTACTGACATATAGGAAGTAATAAATGACCTATATTTTGGCTGTGTTAAAGTTGACCTCAGATAACCTTGAAAGGTCAAACTTGAGGTCAAGCAAAATGTTACAATTTTCAAAGGTTTCTAGGCTTGAAAATATGGAAGATTGGGAACATATGTGCATTGAACACTTATAGGAAGTCATGTATGAACTTTCATTTGGTGGTCTTGAACTTGACCTTCGGTGACCTTCGAAGGTCAAACTTCACATTGTGAAATTTCAATGACTTCTGTCACCAAAACTATTACAGATAGAGCTTAGGTTTGTATTGCGGGCATATAGGAAGTCATGTATGAAGTTTCATTGGGTGACATTGAACTTGACTTTCAGTGACCTTGAATGCCCAAACTTGACAGTGAAATTTCAATGACTCATATCAGCAAAATGGTTACAGATAGTTTCGGTTTGTATTGGAGATGTATTGGAAGTCATACATGAACTTTCATTTGGTGGCCTTGAACTTGACCTTCGGTGACCTTCAAAGGTCAAACTTCTCATAGTGAAATTTCAATGACTTCTATCACCAAAACTATTAGATAGAGCTTAGGTTTGTATTGTGGCCATATAGGAAGTAATGTATGAAGTTTCATTGGGTGACCTTGAACTTGACCTTCAATGACCTTGAACGGCCAAACTATACAGTGAAATTTCAATGACTTGTATCAGCAAAATCGTTACAGATTGAGTGTAGGTTTGTACTGGAGACGTATAGTAAGTCATGTATGAACTTTAATTTGGTGACATTCATATTGACCTTCGAAGGTCAAAAATGACCAAGAGAAAATTCAATGACTTCTTTCACTGAAAAGGTCACAGATGGAGCCCAGGTTTGTGTTACTGACATAGGAAGTCACAAATGAACTTTCATTTGGTGACATTCAACTTGACTCTTGGTGACCTTTGAAGGTGACCTTTTATTGCAAGGTCAAACTTTGACATAATACAATTACAATGACTTGTATTGCCACTAAAATGTCACAGATGGAGCCTAGGTTTGTATTACTGACATCTAGGAAGTCACATATGAACTTTCATTTGGTGATATTCAAGTTGACTGTCAGTGACCTTTGAGGGTCAAACTCGACAGTGAAATTACAATGACTTGTATCACCAAAATGGTCACCGATTGAGCCAAGGTTTGTATAGAGACATTTAGAAAGTCATATGTGAAGTCCATTTGCTGACCACAACTTTTCTGTGACCTTTAATTTTACAGTTTGACATATTGAATTTTCAATGACTTGTATCACCAAAACTGCTTCAGAGCTTAAGATTGTGTTTGTATTACAGGAGGTCCTACAAATGTATGTGAACTTTTATTTAGTGGCCTTGACATTAATTTTTATTGATTCAAATGTCAAACTTCACACGAAATTTTCATAACTTGTATCATCACTATAAGACTACTCGCCGGTAAGCTACAGGACCCTTGGTCCTATTTTTCATTCTTCCAGCACATCAACCTCAAGGACCAAATGTTCACTTGTTGCCTAATATTTCCCACCCACTGACAGGTGCGATTCAATATTATTCTCTTTACCTCTCAGTGGACATAATGTTATCACTGATAGGTGTATAGGGTTCAGTAAGGCATGGGTCTGATCCCTCTCAGACCGGGAGTTTGCCTCTTGGAAGCCACAGGTCCCTTTCAGACAAGTGCCACACCATCGAGTTACATGAAAGATGACTAACACTAATTTTTTATTGTCCTCATGTCCCCATCTATGAGGTTTACTCTATATCTGAGTTCAGCGGAAAAGTGGAAAACTAAACAAAGAGTTCCGCGAGATTTAGGGCTGATAAATTCCAGAATCGAGGTAGTATTTTAGGCTACATAAATTAGCTAACAACGAATAATAGCTACAAAAAGTGACCTGGCCATTAATTAGCTTAATCATGTTGACCAGCAGTGTCAAACTGGTCCGTAAAAGGGCCGAATGGCTGCAGGTTTTCAATCCAACCAAGCAGAAGCACACCTGATACAATTAATTTCATCAACTGATCTCAGCCTGCACAGTTGGTAAGTTGTGTCAGGTGTGCTTCTGCTGAGTTGGAATAAAAACTTACAGCCCCTCGGCCCTTTTTCGGGCCAGTTTGACACCCCTGATGTAGACGATGAAGTTACCTGGTAACGTAGCCTATTACTATGTCAAACGGTGAACAATGTAATACGTGGGGACCTCTACTGGTCACATTAGAAAACAGTATTAGGGAAGGACCACATGGATTATTTCCACAAATAATTAATAAGGTTATTAATTCACGCTATGTAACTAAATAATATATCACACACTTTCTGGGTTATAATAGGCTATCTTATGTCAAAATGAAAAGAACAAACCAAAAAAAGGTATTTATGTGAGCTTTGTATGTATGTATGTATGTGTTTGTTTGTTTATTTATTTATTTATTCATTTTGGCAGATTAATCTATTCATTACCCAACATATTGAATTTATTAATTTTGCAACATTACCCTGCATGGTATAAATGCTGTGCTTTCATATGTTAGCCTTGGCAGAACGATCATTCTATTCTCATCACTCATACATCATTTTGATGTATTTACTTTCACTTCCATTTCAACTGTCTGCCCTTCTTCACAGTTGAAATCAAAAGAGAAAAATGAATAAAAGAATGAACAAAAACCAAAACTGGGCCATTTTTATGAAAGTGGTTTTGGCGGTTTTTTCATTTTGATTACAACAATGATAAAGGAAAGAACAAACCTATTCTGTTTTTCGATTGAAAATGGGAAAATGAACACTGCAAAAAATGATGAGATAAATATACTAGGTAAGATAAATTTACTCATTTTAAGACTTAAAACACTTATTTCTATCACCATTTTTCTTAGTAAGACAAAAAAAATGTATTGTTTTGAGGTAATTTTTACTAGCTTGCCAATGGGGTAAGTAAATTTCACTTGTCAAGTGAAATAGTAACTTGTTTTAATTTTTACCCCTCGGCCGACTTAGGCCGGAGGGGTATTGTCGTCACCTGCGTGTCTGTCTGTCATCTGTCGTCCGTCGTCCGTCGTCTGTCGTCTGTCGTCCGTCCATGACTTTGTCCGGGCCAGTACTCAGCAACTAATGATCGCAGCTTCACCAAATTTGGTATGGTAACTCACTATGATCCACAGAAGTGCAACAGCAGGTTTTTTTCTGGATTTCACCTTTGACCTTAGCGCTGTGACCTTAACCCTGAAAATCTTGTCCGGGTCAGTACTTGGCAACTAATTATCCCAGCTTCACCAAATTTTGTGTGGTAACTCACTATGACCCACAGATGTGCAACGTCAGGCTTTTTGCTGGATTTGACCTTTGACCTTAGCGCTGTGACCTTGCCCCTGGAAATCTTGTCTGGGTCAGTACTCGGCAACTAATTATTGCAGCTTCACCAAATTTGGTATGGTAAGTCACTGTGAAACATAGATGTGCAACGTCACGTTTTTTGCTGGATTTCACCTTTGACCTTTGCGCTGTGACCTTGAGGCAGGAAATCTTGTACGGGCCAGTACTCAGCAACTACTGATTGCAGCTTCACCAAATTTGGTATGGTAACTCACTGTGACACATAGATGTGCAATGTCACGTTTTTTGCTGGATTTGACCTTTGACCTTAGCGCTGTGACCTTGAGGCAGGAAATCTTGTCCGGGCCAAGGGGTATTCAGCAACATGTTATGTTTTTTCTTAAAACAAGTTACTATTTGACTTGACAAGTGAAATTTACTTACCCCATTGGCAAGCTAGTAAAAATTACCTCAAAACAAGAAAAATTTTTATGTCTTACTAAGAAAAATGGTGACAGAAATAAGTCTTATAAGTCTTAAAAAAGTAAATTCTTCTTACCTAATATTTTTATCTTACCATTTTTTGCAGTTAAACAACCATGGTTTTACCGTTCTTTCATTCTTCTTTTAAGGTTAAATAACGAAACAACCATGGTTTCTCAGTTTTTTCATTCCAGTTCGAAAACAAATATATTGCCTTCTAAGCATCTGGGAACAAAACCGCCGTTCCTGCACCTGGAGCTAGGGAAATGCCACCTGAAACAGACTGCTGAATTGTTTGATGATTATTATTATTATTATTAACCTTTATTTAACCAGGTAAAAAACCAGTTGAGATAAAAAAAAATCTCTTTTTCAATGGTGACCTGGCCAAGAAGGCAGCAGAAAATTGCACATCAAGAACAAGTTGATTACATAAAATGAAATACAAAACAATATTTTAGGGCAAAGCAGGGTTGCAAGTATACAGAGGCACATAAAAACAAAATGCATCAAGATTAAACAGGTTATTTTGCAATAAAACAAGAACAATTTGTGGTGCAGATTCGGGTTAGCTTTTGCTTGAAACTACTAAGGGGGATCAAGGAGCTTAGGTTGAATGTAGCCTGTAAGCCTGTAAGCTTAAATGAACTCATTACGTAATTGCTCAGTTTAGCTTATTCTAAGTGATTCTTTGCATTTTACTCAAAGTGGCCTAAAGTAAACAAATTGCAGAAAAAATATGATCTTTCACTATATTGAAAGAAACAATGACACCAGCTCATTTTGAATCCATTCAGTTGGTTTCAGGGGAAGAAACACTCACAGAAACTGTTGTTGTTATTGTCATTATAACAATGAAAGATAATACCGGCATACCGGATGACTGACTGACTGACTGAAGTGAAAGGTTACACAAACAGAGGAACAGTGCTTATGTGAGCCAAAACAATGTGAGCCAAAGATAAATTTCCACAATCATGGACAATTGTTAATTGTGTGCTTGCGGCAAGCAACACATTGTTCTTCTTAAGTCCTTTATTGGGTGTGAATGCTGAAAGTATTCAAACCCTATGTTCTTCTGTTACCAAAATTCTTTATTTGGGTGTAAATGCTGAAAGCATTCAAACCCCATGTTCTTCTGTTACCAAAATTCTTTATTAGGGTCTGAGCCTCCAGGCCTGCAAGGCCTTGGCAAGGACCCTATTGTTATTGTACTGTTTCTTATTATTATTAAGGTCCGAGCCCCAAACGCCTGCAAGGCCTGGGCAAGGACCCTATTGTTTTTCTCGTGTTTCTTATTAGGGTCCGAGCCCCAAAGGCCTGCAAGGCCTGGGCGCAGGACCCTATTGTTCTTGTACTGTTTATTATTAGGGTCCGAGCCTCTAGGCCTGCAAGGCCTGGGCAAGGACCCTATTGTTCTTCTCGTGTTTTTTCTTTATTCTTTCTCTGTACGCCTCTTTGACCTTTAATTTGACCCCCTAAACATGCTCAAAAACTCACCAAATTTGGCATGCCCCTCATGTCTGGCGAAAAATTTTATAAAACGTAAAAATTATCCCCATACGTGCCAAAGTGGCTCTCTAGCACCACCCAGAATCATTAAAATGGCACTTAGACGGCCACCACGACCGGTAGGAAAGTCATAGAGAGATGGAACCAAAACTACATTGTTCATCTCATCAAGACCTAAAAACCACCAATCAACACCCCTGACCTAAATCAAACAGGGACTTCGCAATTTGCATATCAAAATTGCCATTCGCCCCTAAATTTGGCCTAAATTTGCCCTTGAACAAATGCGAACTCCTTAAAGGGCGTTCATTGTATCGGCTCCAAATGCTAATGGATGACAAAGGACACACTGCCGATAAAAACTACTATACAACTTTGACATTACTCGAACGGTTTGGATTTTATGAGGCGTCAAAGTAGGAGTCCACAGTCACCATCACTGCTTTTTTTTCTATGCGTACGCAATTTCCATCCTAAATGTGACCCCTTAAACAAGCTCAAAAATGAACCCAATTTTGCAGTTAATTCATAGTGGGTTCAATCATTTTTAAAACGTAAAAAAATCTCCTCAAGAGGGCCAAAATGGCTCTCTAGCGCCACCTAAATACACTCAAATGGGGCTTTCGCAATCACCACGGCCTGCCGCAATGTCTTAAAATTCTGAAAAAATTCAGACGTCATTCCGGTACCATCATCTAACGTTTCACTTGTTTTGGTGAAAAATTAATTGAAGACTTTTGAAATAAAAAATTTTATGTACATAGTACACTGTACTGTAATCTATACTTTCTTGCTGTGGACACACCGTTTCACATATCTAAATGTCCTTTAGTATACTTTATAAGCTCTATATCATGAAACTATTTGCCAAGGATGGTACCATTTCAACTAATATTTCCTGAGATAATGACATGTTATGAATTTTTATATTTGAAAAATATAGAGTGACGGACTTCTGAATTCACCATAGGTTGCAGCGTATGAAAGTTTTGTCTGTCTTCAGTGGACATCCTCCCAAAATTTTAACTGTCCAGAATTTACGTGGAAGAACCATTTATTAATTACTTTATTATTATTCATTTTGAGAGTTTTTCTTTATGATGCTGCACATTCTGACCACCGGGTGGCAGTAGGATCACATGGGTCATCTCCCTTCACTAAGTTCATGAATGGGGGAAGATTCCAAATACACAGCCGTGATAAAATCTGCGAAAGAAACTTTGACCAGGTCGCATGGGTCGTAACTCCATTTTACAAAAGAAAAATCTCTTTCAGTAAAGGGGTTTGCAGTCAACTCAAGATATAACATTTTACTCAGTCTCGCGCTGTCCGACGGTTGAGAATGCTCATCGGTGCCCGAACACGTCTCGCCCCCGCATCGAGGTGCGCGGGTGGGCGAGGACCCATCCAACGCTGTTTGCAGCTTTATTAGGGTCCGAGCCTCTAGGCCTGCAAGGCCTGGGCAAGGACCCTATTGTTCTTCTCGTGTTTTTTCTTTATTCTTTCTCTGTACGCCTCTTTGACCTTTAATTTGACCCCCTAAACATGCTCAAAAACTCACCAAATTTGGCACGCACCTCGTGTGGCGAAAAATTTTATAAAACGTAAAAATTATTCCCATAGGTGCCAAAATGGCTCTCTAGTGCCACCCCGAAACATTTAAATGGCACTTAGACGGCCACCACGACCGGTAGGAAAGTCATAGAGAGATGGAACCAAAACTACATTGTTCATCTCATCAAGACCTAAAAACTACCAATCGACACCCCTGACCTAATTCGAACAGGAAGTTCGCAATTTGCATATCAAAATAGCCATTCGCCCCTAAATTTGGCCTAAATTTGCCCTCGAACAAATGCAAACTCCTTTAAGGGCGTTAATTGTATCGGCTCCAAATGCTAATAGATGACAAAGGACACACTGCCGATGAAAACTAGTATATAACTTTGTCATTACTCGAACGGTTTGGATTTTAAGAGGCGTCAAAATTGGGATGCCCAGCCACTTTGACTGCTTTTTTTCTATTCGTACACGATTTCCAACTTAAATGTGACCCCTTAAACATGCTCAAAAATGAACCTAATTTTGTAGATAATTCATAGTGGCTTGAAAAATTTTTAAAACGTCAAAATTCTCCACAAAACAGCCAAAATGGCTCTCTAGTGCCACCTAAATACAGTCAAATGGGGCTTTCGCAATCACCACAGCCTGTCGCAATCTCATAAAATTCTGAAAAAATTCACACATCATTCATGTAGCATCTTGTGAGCTCTTACTCATTTTGGTGAAAATTTATTCAAGACTTTTTGAAATAAAAAATTTTATGTACATAGTACACTGTGCAGTAATATATACTTTCTTGCTGTGGACACACTGTTTATCCTATCAAAATGTCCTTTGTTATATTTCATAACCTTCATTTGCAGAAACTATTTGCCAAGGGTGGTACCATTTGAATGAATATTTGCTGAGATATTGACATGCTATGAATTTTCATATTTTGAAAAATATAGAGTGACGGACTTCTGAATTCACCATAGGTTGCAGCGTATGAAAGTTTTGTCTGTATTCAGTGTACATCCTCCCAAAATTTTAGGAGTGTAGGATTTACGAGGAAGAACCATTTATTCATTACTTTATTATTATTCATTTTGAGTGTTCTTCTTTGTGATGCTACACATTCTGACCACCGGGTGGCAGTAGGATCACATGGGTCATCTCCCTTCACTAAGTTCATGGATGGGGGAAGATTCCACAACACACAGCAGTGATAAAATCTGCAAAAGAAAATTTGACCAGGTGGCATGGGTCATAACTCCAATTTACAAAATAAAAATTTATGTCAGTTGATAACCATGCACAACGACACTAACGTATGCATCAAGGGCACGTACCCGGAATAAGCCATTTCAGCATTCTGGGCACGCATGCGCGCAGTGGTTCGCTCAAAGGTCACAATTACCAGAAGTGCCGGAAAAAACGAAGTGAGTGCTTGTTTCCACATGAAGATGTGTGCGATTAATTCATCATAACAGATGCCCATTTCCCCCACCCCTTTCCCCATGTGGTCTTGGATCAAAAACACTCCAAATGTGATCATATGTTGGTGATCAAATACGGTCAAAGCCTTGTCATATGGAAACAAGCACTCACCGACGCACGATCGCTAAGCTAAAATATTCATGCTGGGGCCTCATTGCGTCATTGTTGGGCAGGAGTCGTCTCATCCGATTATGTAGCAGCTAGGCTACAGCACAGGCCTACACAGCCCCGGGCTTTAGAGTAGGAACGCCTAGCCCTGCCGCTAACCACGGGTCTAGCCTGGCTGTCTGAGGGAGGGTGGTTACTACAGCTCGGCTAGCCTGGCCGCTAACCCTTGGACTTTTCTAGTCGTCTGTGGACCGTTATCCTACCTAGGCTCATTCAAGTCACGGAACTTGATCCACTGGCTGCGTTTCTGACTAGAGATTTTTTATTGAAAAATTAGGATGATAATGTCTTGGGAGTCTGTGGTCTATTTTCTTAGGTGGTGAAATTCTAATATTATTTCATATAACATAATATGCCAACACGAGGTAACATTAGTTTGTTCTCTGGCCAACTAGCCAGAGAATGAATACAGTAACCCCCCGGTTAGTTTTTGCCCAAGATGTCCAGCTGTGCCAGCGGGAGTGTACACCTGCCACAGTTATTATACAGGCATGCAGCGAAGTAATAGCAAAACAGAAAATTGTCTGAATTTAGGGTAAACATACTTTTGAACAAAAGCTGTCAGCTGGGGGTAGGAAAACCGTCACGGATTCCCTAACAGGTTGCCAACGTAACTGGCTGGTCAGCTGCAACATTAGAACCACCATAGCACGCTCCCAAATGACGGGGTCCCTTAACTGATTCCCCGGAGTGTTTGGAGGGCTTGACCGGAGATTGCCGTGGTTATACACTCAGTAGATTCGCACCGCAATATCTGATAGAACTACATTTGCCAACAATGGATTCGTTCCAATTTCAGTACGATTGCACCTAATTTCTGAATGTAGGTGGGAATGAATGTATATGATGGAAGTTGCTAATGAATGAGTATTGTGGACAACAGACGGAAATTACCTTAAGAAGGTAGAATCTGGTACCGGCATCTCTGCTCTGCTGAGCTTAGTGTTTTTGTACACTGTCTAAATTACGGATGCGGTATCATTGTAAATAGAAAGGCTAGCTAGCTAGCTAATTTAACATATTCCACGATCTATCAAGCTAGCTAGCTATTGCTAAATGTGTTTCTACATAAAGTCCATCATCCACAAATTAGGTAACCACATTAACCTAACTAATAAGCCACGCGGCAATGGAAAAGTGTCACTAACTAGCCACGTTCGGCTATATGCGGTTTCGCTGGGAGTAAAGGCTTTTTTCCGAAAGTAAAACCTGCAAGCAGCTGCCATTGTCGCTAATGACAATCACACTTCTGGTAAACGTGACCTTTGACCTAAACCAGGTCGTGCATGCGCTCCCGGAATGCTGAAATGGCTTATTGTCGCAAGCGTGACCCCGGAATGGAAAAATACTGCTATTTTATTGACTTGCAAAATTGAATTTTATATCAACAAACATCATATGTGTCATTCATTGTGTATCGCAAACGGGATCGAGAAATAGTTTTTCTATCGCCATTGACTACCATATAATTTTTTTCCGATTTGATGTCCCATGGGGGTCACCCGAAAGGGCGGGACTTTGCCACTCTATATAAAACTGATCGTGATTTTTTTTCTTCAGACAAGCTGGACCCTTGAGGTAGGTACTGTGTGTGTTTTACTTTGCAACATTGTTCCTTAAGTTTTAGCTGCAGTTTAGTTATAATTTCTTCCACTATGTCTTTCAAGTTGCATTTTACTTGTTGAATTTGTTATCTTATTGCACTGCGGCGAGTTTGTGACGCTGGTGTCGGAAGTCAAAGTTCCCGTTTGTCTTTGAATGATCACATTTGTAGCCCGTCGCGTTGTTTTTCAGCTCCATCGGTTTCGAAAAACGATTCTATGTTCACCAACACAATGGGTTTTTGTTTCTTCACGGTAGTTGAGACTGTGTGTAGAATATATGGCTAATTTTCGGTCTGGTTAGTTTGGCTCACTTGGCTAGATATGTTTTGTAAGTTTGCCAACTCGGTGGAAATTAATGTAAGATGGTGACGAATTTTACTCCGTCTAGCAAAGAGGCTTGCAGAGAAGTGAATCTGATTGTGAGTTGCTAAGTGACTCATTTAATCTATTGGTAAGTTAGCTTTTTGGCGAACTGTGTAGCAAAATAATTAGCTGAGAAAGTATTATGTATCCAGTATTGAATTTTTAGGTTTTTTTCTGGAACGATTTTAAATGATGCGCTAATTTATTTCAGGGGTTTTATTGGTATTGAGTTTAGTTACAATTGCACAGGTGTTCCAGCCTAGCAATCAAGATGGCGGCCGCCTTTGTTTGCATTTAACAAGTATAGTAGACCTAACTCTAGTGATTAAATTCTACTTGCTAGCAAGCCTTTTTTTTCTGGGTTATAGTTTGTTCTGTTTGGTGGTAGTTGGCTAAGTGGTGATGTTAGGACTATTCACTGATATCCATTAAATTCGATAAATCACCGCCAACGGCAATATCGGTCACTGTTTTGCTTCCGTTAAGGCACGGCTGGGACGGTACTTAATGCTGCACTTTGCAAGTTTGTAGACGTCACTTCTGTTGACATTCAAATTAAAGTTTGTAGACGTCACTTCTGTTGACATTCAAGTTTGTAGACGTCACTTCTGTTGACATTCGAATTCAAACAAAACAGTAGCTCGCCCCTCCCTCCCATGGTTCTGTAACTGAAACTGAAAGCTGTGACGTGATGTGTCGGCCATTATGTGTGCATTAAGGGGAAATGTGGTATGTAAAGTGTCTGGTAACTTCCAGTTTTCAATTGGAGTAAGGAATAATAAGTCAATGCATCGCGTATGGGCAGTCTGATTTCGGTTTTATGTTCTGACGGCGAGGGGCTTCATATTGCTTGAGTGTGTGTGGTTTTGCGTATGTGTGTTCTTTTATTTTAGCCTAGTTAATGTTGATAGCTGGGTTCCGAGATGTTTGTAGCCCTTTTTTGTGACTTGAATATGCAAATGTAAACTAAGAATGTTGGTTACTCATGCTTTTGGAGATGAGTGGTATTCCTTATTTGAGAAATGAAAACCACTTGGTAATGGAGATGTGATGTTATATAACTGTGTCTAATTACTGTGTGCAAATGGCTTAGTTTGATGTACATGCAGTTGTCTCTGTCTAGCTCAGCATGGTTGAGCTGGAAAATGCCAGCCATTATGTGTCTTGGAGAGCAAACATTTGGTATGGATTTTGCGTGATTATAAGACAACTACATTTTTAAATGATCATTTGCTACAGTTGTGCATTTGTGTATCCAAGATGTTTTGGAATATCTTAACTATTTTGTCTCTCAGAAGTGTATTTGTATAGACTTTGTACATGATGGCACTGCTGTAATTAAAGTGTGTTCTTTTTATCTACAGATATCCCTCTTTGCTAGAAAGAAAATTCAAAAAACCAAGGCACTCAGGAAGTAGACAAATAAAAAGTCTTTATTAAATCATGGCTTTGTTCTGATTAAAAATGTCGACATGTTTCGGCCATGTGGACCTTCATCAAGACAAATAAAGAGACTCTCCTTCAGACAACCTCTTAACACTAGTAAACAGTCACATGATCAGCATGGCCAGGTGGAATCTCTTCACCTGATCGGGGTGAGCAAGCAGATCAATTAGGAGCAGCAGAGAGAACAAACATCATAACATCAAAACATCACAAGCAAGAGAGAAATATGCAAAAATAGCAAAAATAAGAACAGCCCAAACACTTTACAAAAAGGGGGAAAAGTCCAGTTCTCCATTTAAACCTGGATATTGGGTCGCTTTCAATGTATATATCCAAAAAGATTCTCTCTGTAGGAGCCTTTTAATCTGTCTCCACCCCTTATAGAGTTTGCAATATGGTCAATGCCAGAAATCTTTAAAGAATCACAGCTGCCATAGTTAGCTTCTTTGTAATGCAGAGCCATAGGGTACAATGGATTACCAGCTCTTATAGCTTGTTTGTGTTCAGCCAATCTTACCTTCAATTTATGTTTTAGTTCTTCCAACATAAAAATGACCACATGGACACTGAGTCTGTAAACTACAAAAGAGGTATTACAATTAATAAATGACTTGATATTATATTTTACGTCCTGTGACATGTAACATCTGTGAAAAAGTTAGTTTTTGTCATATTACTGCAGTGATTGCAATTACCACACTTGTGGTTACCTGATCTAGTACTCAACCAGGTTTTCTGTTGGACAGGGGGGAGATAGCTCTTTACAAGCTTATCATTAAGTGTTGGAGCTCTCCTGAAACTAATGGTTGGAGAATCTGGAAGTGCCTCTTTGAGTAAACTGTCACATTTCAATATTTCCCAGTTTTTTCAATAATTTGTTTAATTCCATTTGCTTCACTGCTATACTGTGTCACAAAATACACTTGATTAGAACTCTGTGGTTGCCTCTGTTTTTTAACCAGTAGCTGTTCTCTACTGACACTTTTTACTTTATTGTATGCTGTATTAATAGTCTTGTGTTTATATCCTCTTTTCTTAATTCTTTACCTCATCTCATGAGCATTTCTTTCAAAATCATCTTCTGAGTCACAGATACGTTTAAGTCGCTGAAACTGACCAAAAGGTATATTATCTATCAGCCAAGGTGGGTGGAAACTATCCGCTTTAAGAATTGTATTGCGGTCTGTTGGTTTTCTAAATATTGAGGTATGTAAATCCCCATTACCATCTTTAAAGATCTTTAGGTTAAGAAAATGGACTTCAGTCAAAGAATAGTCTAGACTAAGTTTCAAATTGCTATTACTGCTATTTAAATATGCATGGAACTGAAAAAGTTCTGTCTCTGACCCAGACCATATAAAAAGAATATTGTCTATATATCTACCCCACCATACAATCTTGTCCAAGTAAGCATTAAGGCTAGAGTACACAAACCTCTCCTCCCAGAGTCCCATGAACAGATTAGAATAGTTCGGTGCAAAACATGCTCCCATTGCAGTGCCTTTTGTCTGTTTATAAAATTGATTCTGAAACAAAAAAAAACATTGTTATTCAAAGTCTATTCAGCAAGTTGTAAAATAAATGCAGCAGGGGGCTTCTGTTCTGATTGTCGCCTTTCCAAAAAGTGTGATAGAGCCTCCAATCCCTGATCATGGTCTATATTTGTATAAAGTGATTCTACATCCATGGTGACTAAAAAAGATGATCCAATGTTCTTGATATCTTTAGTTTTATTTAATACATATGTGCTATCTTGAATAAAAGAAGGCAGGTTCCCCACAAATGGCTTAATGTAAAAATCAACAAATTGAGATGCTGGTTCTGTAATTGACTCGTTATTATTGGTCTACCAGGTGGATTCTCTAAATTCTTGTGCACCTTGGGAACCATGTAGAAAGAGGGGATTCTTGGGCTTGGACAAAAAAGAAAGTCATGTTCATTTTGAGAAATCTATTCTTCATTCTTTGCCTTTAGAAGTATTTCTGTCAGCTCAGTCTGAATTTGCTCAATGGGATTAGACAATAAGGGCTCATAGTACTCACGGTTGTCCAGCTGCCACAGCACCTCTGTAATGTACTGATCTCTGCCCCACACCACAACTGCTCCTCCTTTATCAGCTCTCTTGATTGTGATGTTTTCATTAGTTGAAAGCCATTTTAGTGCTTCTGTTTCTTCTCTGGACAAATTAAAATTCCTTTTTCTCTTCGAAGACAAGAGGTCATCCACTTCATGTGTTATTTTTTGTAGAAAGTGTTCAAAGTGTGATTAAATATATTAGGGGTGAAAGTGGACTGCTTTGACTGTTGTCAAAAGCGATCTACTTGGGATCTTCTTTTGTACATCTGTGATCCACAGATTCAAATCGCCTTGCACATTTTTCTTCACATATATATATATTTATTCAATTGGTTAACACACACGTAACTGATAATTACTCGGCCATTCTGCTCATTGACTCACACACACACACACTTGCACAGACACCTGCACACCCACACACACCAACATAGTTTTATAGTAGTTGCCTAAGTCCAACTGCCAAGGTAAGTTTAAACATTTGTGTATTTGAATGTTGTGAAACTTCGCCTGGCGAAACAATGAGCATGATCGGCATGGATTCATTATTGTTCTCTGAACTTTGAATAATTTTATTTGAATTTAGATGCCACGTGGAAAGTCTTACCGACGCGCTCAAGTTTTGAAGCAGAGGATGGCATCGCAGCAGCCTTGGACTCCCCAGCCGCCTGTCCCCGAGTTTGTTGCTCGTATGTATGAGTTTTTTTTTTTTTTAATGTTCAAGTGGCAGAGTTTAAATATAATGTTGTGTAATTTTTTTTGATGACATTCATAAGTTGGATTTCAATTTCACAGGGCGCGGTACTGGTTTCCGCCATCGTGTGCGGAGATGGCCAACTTCACACCTGACTCAGCGATCGTTCAAGTTGGTCACTCCAGCTCAGCATCCAGAGAAGCAGGTATTTATTTTTCTTATTAATGAAGAGTGTACTGGTAGTTGGTAGTTGTGGTCGGTCTGTATTCTAATGCAGTGTGTCTGTTCTTGCAGCTGGTGTTCGTCGTTGGAGACTCTCACCTGCGGGTTATGGTGGACGGTTTTGTGGATGTGCCGGAGGGACCCCTGTCTTTTGCTTTTCTGTCTGTTCCAGGTGCGGAGGCTTCTGAGCTGAGGACGGAGGTGTTGCATGCTGCTGTTCCATGGACCCCAGATGTTGTCTGCGTGTGTGCCCCGAGCAACAACCTCACAGCCAGCAGGACCATCGGTGAGGCGTCGTTGGACTTCAGTGCGCTCCTGAATGCTGTTTGCAGTCGCTGGACCAAGGTGTGTATTTTGCAGTTACTGTAAACACAAGCTGCTCACAACAGTTGTTTTCTTGCATACTTATTTTACAGATTGTTGGGGGCTTTTTTTCCCTTCTGTAGGTGTTCGTGCTGGACTTCCTCCTCGCCTGAACATTGAGCAGACCTGCAGGAGTTGTTCCGTCAGGAGTACCATTGTGTTGCAGCTCACATGGGTACATTGGTTTTAGTTATCTGCTGCCATAGAACTAATTGAATGTGCTATCCAACACAAGTGTTTTGTGTTACATTTTGCTATGGGAAACATCAATGTTATTATTTCAGGTCTCCCGTACGTGTCTGTGGCTGAGCACTTCCCTCTGCAGCGATTGCAGCTGTGGTGCCCTGATGGCGTAAGTACAGCACACTGGTTTTGCGACATGATTTTTGGAGTTTAAGGTTTTCCTCATGTCAAATATATGTGGAGTTAAATGCACGATGTGTTGACTGTTTTTCAGGTGCACCTCAGTGACACCCATAGTTCCCCTGTCCTGGCGCAGCTACTGTGGGTGGCTGCAATGTACCAGCTGGCTCCCCCTCCTCCTCCTGGGCCCCAGGTGTCTCCCCGGACAGCGCCCAGCAGCAGGGTTTCCCCCAGGCTGGTTGTGACGGGACCCCCCCGTGCTGCGTCGCAGTGACCCCTTGGAGTGGACAGTTGTACGTCAGGGAGCCAAGGTAATGTGTTGAAGTTTAAACATTTATTTTGGCAAAAAGAAAATCTGACCTTTTTTTTAATCATTATTATAATCTTTTTTTTTTTTTTTTTTTGTGTTTTTCAAGGCTGAAATGTCTGTGGTGGAGAAGTCCGTCATCTCGCCCAACCCTGTGTGGTTCAGCAGTGCCGTGTTGGACGCCCTGGAGAGAGTTTCTCCTTCTGGATCTGACTGCACTGCCTCTCCATCAGCCGGCCAGGTAACTTGCACTCAAATTACATGTATCATTGCCTTCCTGCTTTGTTCTGAACAATCGTTAATTTATTTCTTTTCTTCAGGTTTCCTGTGTGGAGCGTCAACGCAGGGGTGTTGCCACCAGGCGCAGAGGACGACAGCAGCAGGTTGGTACTATTTCAGTATGTGACTGACTTGGAAATTTTTTTGGTATATGTTCACAACACATGCAGCTAGAAAAACGGAGTGCAGCGTTTCAATGACTTTGTCCTTTGCATTTTTTGTAGGTGTCGCCACCGGTGTCAGCTGCCCATGTGACAGAGTCTGCCTCCAGGGCCAGCCCCCCAGTGCAGCAGGTATGTCTTTGTTTAGTGTTATGTGATTTAATGTTGAGGACAGGTGGCAACATTTGTTCTTCTGTTTGTTTTTTAGTAAAGCCTTGTTTTTCATGTAATTGTCTTTTGGTCAGGAGGAGGTGACGGCAGAGGAGTGCGTGGAGGTGTCTGTGGCTGCACTGCCAGAGGAGGCTGGGGAGGAGGCTGCTGCAGTGAGCCCTGCTGTGCCCATGGAGTCTGCTGTCCAGGAGGCCACCCAGATGCTGCCGCAGAAGATCGACAAAGCTAAGGCTGCGTCTGTTTCTGACGTTTGTGTAGCTCACTTAGAATCTCAGATTAATGCTGTGACAGCAGAGGCCAAGGTTAGCAAAGGGATAAAGTTGGTGAAAATAATGCGCAGATCGTTTCACCAAGGGAATGAGCGATTTCTGTATGCAGGATTGCAGTGTATGGCTATAGCTTTGGTCAGCTTGGCCAAACACGCGTTGGGGAGTGTGTTCTCATGGGAGAGGCGTGATTTAGATCGCGTGTTGGTTTTAGGTGATGAGTTTTACGCAACTTTGCGTGAGTTGAATATTTTCAGTCATGAGACAAATCTGCTTTCAGTCCCAGATTTGCTAGAGCAATTGGTGATAGAGGAACGGGTATTTAGGTTTAGTTATGGTGACACAGTGTTGGGTGAAGTGAGCGTGACTGAAGGTGAACACATTGACAACGGTGTTTACATCAGTCTGCAAAATTGTCTGGAGAGGATCTTCTGCCAGTACAGCATGTGTTTGTTGACACTGTGTGCAAACACTTGTGCCATCATCTGTGAGGGTGGACGAGTCGCTGTGGTTGACAGTCACTCGCGCAGTAACATGGGTTTGTTGGATGCCAATGGCACAAGTGTGGTTCTGCAGTTTGCTTGTCTTAGTGACCTGCACCACTACATCTGTCAACCGGCAGAGTGTTTATGTTCAAGGGAGAAGCTCTTTGAGCTCTGTGGTGTTCGTGTCACTGGGGGTGCAGGTCCTTGGCTGTCTGGTGTTTCAGTGGACAGTTGCATCCCTGCAGGGAGTGCTGCTTCAGTAGCAGAGTCTAGTGACGTTACTGAGGGAAAGGGAAGTGATGTTTCTAAAGGCAGTTGTGAGTCTGAATGTGGCGCTAATGTTGCTGTGAGTCCACTGCTGTCTGGCATTTCTGTACAAGCTTTTTCTAGCGAGGAAACAGAATCTTCAGTTACTGACGGCAGGAAGCGTAAAATTTCTTCTAGTACTTGCAGTTCAAAGAAATCGAAGAGTTTTGATATTGGTGAGGTTGACTGTGATGTAGAGTTTATTAATGCTGTGAGCAATGAGGAGCTGGTCTTTCATCCCCTGGGTGTAGATGTTTGCCAAGCTTTTTGTGAAAAGTTAGATGTTGACTTTGTGAAGGTTGGTGGTCAACTGTCCACAGAGGTTAGGGCGTTGGGTGTTCCATGTAGAAATGAGAGGATCGTGGCTGATGGTAACTGCTTTTTCAGAGCTATTTCTCAAGCTGTGAGTGGTTCCCAGAAGCATCATCGGAAGATTAGATTGGCTGTATGTAAAGAGTTGGAAAGTAATTCAGATAAATATCAAAGTATTTTGAGTCAGTATTCCTCTGTGTTAGAATACATTCAGCAATCCAAGATGAGAGCTGTTAACACTTGGGCCACAGAGGTAGAAATCCAGGCCACAGCAGATTGGTTAGGGGTTGATGTCTTTACTTTTTATGATCGACGTTGGCTTAAGTACAGCAGTAGCAGTAAGTATTTGTCCGAAGAGTGCATTTACCTAGAGAATATCATGGGGAAGCATTTTGAGACTGTTGTTTGTGTTGGTAGGCCTGGATTGGCAAGCTGTTATGGTTACTGGAAAGTTGAAGTGACAGGTTACAACATTAGGTCTAGAGTAATGGATGTTTTGGATAGTAACAAGACAGCAATTGAACGTAATGTTGAGTTGGTAAATACTGATAAAGGTGTAGGTGATTGTGGTGATGTGTTGAAGGCTGTAAAATCAAAATATCTGATGCAGAAAAAAAGTACACCGGAGAAACTGAATAAGTTGCTTAGGGAGGAACGTCATTTAAGGTTTAGAAAGATGTATCATGGTAATGTGATGTTCAGGGAAAAGATTAAATTGGTGAGTGCAAGTAAATACAGGGAAAATATCCAGCACAGAGAGATGGTTAAAGCAAGCAGTAAAGCCAGGAGTATGAAGAATTATCAGGACAACATTCAGCACAGGGAGATGGTTAAAGCCGAGAGTAAAGCCAGGAGTATGCAAAAATATCAAACCAACATCCAGCACAGGGAGAGGGTTAAAACCAATAGTGTGGTTAAATACAGAGACAACATCCAGCACAGGGAGAGGGTTAAAACCAAGAGTATGGAAAAATATCAGAGCAACATCCAGCACAGGGAGAGGGTTAAAGAAGGGAGTAGAAGGAAATATCATGATAGTTTAGAACATAAGCAGCGAGTTATTGCTAGTGTCATGTTGAGTCGTAAACAGAAAAAGGATGAATCAAAAGATTTTGGTTATGTGATGGATCAGTTTTTGGAGCAGGTCAGAGATGGACCAGATTTTGTGTGTTGTGTGTGTTGTAGGTTGTTGTTCAGATGTCAGGTGCTCCGTTGTGAAAAGGAAGTTTATAGGTCAAATTTGGCAATAGCTGGTATTGCAGAGACTTGCATTAGTGAAGCTTACTTGCATAAATTTAGTGAAGAGTGTAAGGTGCCATGTCAGGTGGTTATATCTAGAGGTCAGCTATGGATTTGTAATACATGTCATCACAAGATTAGTAGAGATCAGATTCCAGCTGGATGCTGGATTAATAACTTGGAGCTTGATCCCATTCCACCTGAACTGGGATGCTTGAATAGTGTAGAACAGCATTTGATAGCTCTGCATATTCCGTTTATGAAGATGTTGTGTTTGCCTAGAGGAGGTCAAGGGGGTGTTCACGGACCGGTAACTTGTGTTCCAGTGAACATTGTACAGAATGTAAATGCGTTGCCACGTTCTAGTATGGAAGGATCTTTGGTGCAGGTTAAGTTAAAGCGTAAATTGACATATAAAGGGCATTATGAATATCAGTTTGTGGATACCTTATGTGTAAGACAGGCGCTAGAATATTTAATGAGGACAAATGTTCATTACAGGGACATAGAGTTTAATGAAGAGTGGGTAAATGAGTTTAGGAGGCAGACAGATGAGGAGGAAGAGGCTGAATCCACTAGTGAGCACGAAGCTTTCAGAGCTGAATCATGTCAGCAAGAACAGGTTGTTAAGGGCAAGTTAACTGTTCAGGAAGATGGCCAGGTTACAGACAATGCTGGAGTTGCTGATGTATAAGATTCATCAGACATGGCACAAGATGAAATGTTACATGACAGACAGCAATACTGTATGTTTCAGGACACTTGTCTTATGCCAGTAGATATAGGGCAGGAAACGTTAGACCAATACATGGATGTTGTGAATATTGCACCTGCGGAAGGGAATAGTCCAGTTAGGATGCTTTCAGACCACAGCAATGAAGCAAAATGTTTGCCTGTGTTATTTCCTCTGGGTGGGAATACTTTCCAGGGCTGTCGTTCTCATAGTTTAACATGGTGGCGTTATTTTAATAATAGCATCATGCACGCTGATGGGCGTTTCGCACGTAATGTAGAGTATGTCTTTTTTGCTCAGTACATGTCTGAGCTGGATATGGTGGTGTCTAATGTTTCTGTGGCATTGCGTAAGGGTAAAGGTGGTCAGAAATCCCAAAACATTAGTCAGAATATGTTGAAGGATGAGGAGTCTTTAAAGCAGTTGTTGGAATTTGATGATGGTTTTAGGTTTCATAGACCTATTAGAGGGACCCCAGCTTTTTGGCAGTCGGTTCAGAAGGATGTATTTGCTTGTGTTCGCCAATTGGGGATTCCCACCTAGTTTTGTTCATTTTCGTCTGCAAATCTGCGCTGGCAGAATCTCCTGACCAGCATCCTGAGACAGGAAGGCAGAACACAGACTGTAGATGATTTGGAGTGGGCAGACAGGTGTGAGCTGCTGCGTGGTAATCCGGTTACAGCTGCGCGGATGTTCGATTACAGATGGCATTGCTTTTTGAAAACGGTTCTCATGTCTCCTTCGCAACCAATCGGCAAAATCATCGATTACTTTTAGAGAATCGAATTCCAGCATCGTGGTTCTCCTCATGTTCACGCTTTATTTTGGATTGAGGGTGCTCCCCAAATTGATAAGAACGAAGATGAGGAAGTGGTTCAGTTTATTGATGGATACGTCACTTGTGAGTTACCCTCAGACGATGACACATTATTGGACATTGTGTCATCAGTTCAAACGCATTCCAAACGACATGCAAAGTCGTGCAAGAAAAAAAAAACAACATGTATGGGGTAAGGTTACTGTCAAAAGTTTCGTGCGTGTACACATAAAAATCGTGCACGTATTAAAAATGTGTGCGTGTTAGTCTATAGTTGCACATAAATAAAAAATTTGTAAACTCTTGTTTAAGTCAAATCACGCATAGATTATGCAGTGTATAAATTCTCTGTGAGAATACAACTCATAAAGTTACAACTTGACTAAATTACAAATACGGATTGCAGTTTACGGACGTCACTTTTTTCAGAATGAATACGAATCTGAATAGCGTGAAATAACTGTCAAAACTACGTCACGAGGTCACGGGCATTATGCATCGAGTGGAAGATGACATCGTTTCTACAAACTGCGCATGTGTCAGAAATTCGACCGTGGGTTCAATTCAATGAGCGTATATAGAACTGGAGAGGCTGTCGGAGCGAAAAGTTGAAGAAACCAATATGGCGTCCAGTGCACCGCACCTCTCAATTTCCCATTGACTATAATGGAAAAATTCCTGTCATTATTTTGTTATTTAAAGAGCATACAATCGAATTTCCTTCTTAAGTAGTACTGGAATACATATTAAAAAATGAATCGAGGCGCAATTTTAGTTGACACTTTTCGAGAAAGAAGTTATAAGGAGTTGTTTTTAATCAACGATTAAGGCATTAGTTGGTCAATATATGCCTCACATCGGACTCTGAATGGTCAACACCGTGGTACTGGTGAATAGCCTTCAGGGAACATGGCCATAAAGCGGTTTTGTGCCCATGGGCATGGTACTAATCCTACTTCAGGATGCTTACGCTGTCCTAGCTAGCCTAATGGGTACCTAACCAACCGTTAACAGGAAAGCCTCTGTACGTTTTTCCAATCGGTTGGAATGAGGATTACAACACGAACGCGTTACTGTGGTCATGTCACACTTAAAATTGGTTGTGAATTTAACTTTAACGTTAGCGAGATGTTCATTCCCTTGTAACGTAGCGCACCAAACTGAATTCTTACCTTCAGTCTAACTCTCTGGAGGTTGCCCGTACCCCCGCTGAAAAGATGGCTAGCATTCCAACCCACTAGTTTCTCACTCGGTTCGTTTAATTCCCACAGAATGTTGTCACTGTCGGGTTTACATTTTTTCTGGACGCTCGGTTTGAAGTATAACGTGTCGTTCTCTCATATCAGCGAGGTGCATTGCTATCAACCAGCACTATGGTCTTGGAATTCAGTAAATGCGAACACTGCCTTGTATTTCCCGTTTGGTAGCCGGGCTTTTTCCACAGCTAACATTAATGCGTGAGAGCACTATTGCTACCTTGCATTGCTGGAACCATTTACAGTCTGTAAGTAAAAACTATGTAAGTTGCTGACATAATGTCAGTGACATGGTTAACAGCGAGGCTTTGGAGAAACGTGCCCGAAGCTAGCTAACTAGTTAAAGGTCACTGTGCAGTCCTGATTCCCAGTTTAAAGCTGTAGCTAACTACAGCTTGTTCTTAGACCTCCTTCGTGCGTTTAGAATTCACAATGTTTGCAGATGGATTTCGATCTCTGCCCCTTGCCCCGTTTCCTTTCCTAAGAGAATTTCCGTTTCAAATACTATAGGGGTTGGATCTTTCAAGTTTGGAGGAATTATCACGTATGCCGCATTATTTCACATGCTGCACATGACACAGGTGCATTAGTCACATCTCTGGCTGCAGTTACTGCTAAGTTTGAGGTGAAAGATACTGCCGCCTTTTCATTTGCGCATTCGACCAAATCTTACGCCCAGACGGTCTATCTGAACACGGGCTTATGCCGATTTATTAAAATTAACATTCATATTAAATATAAAAATGGACAAATTATTGCACTAAGGAATTTTCGCACATATTATGCTGATAATAATATAATAATAATAATAATAATAATAATAATAAAGGCTTAAGCTCATCGGTTTAGGCAACAAAATGGCCCCGTTTCCAGCCAGGTCGGACCACCTTATCAAAGTCAGTCCAATACATTAAAGAGAATTTTGCTCATTTTCTCGACCGCGCATTCATTATCTCAATCTTCCTGCCACCTTTAACAAAAGACAATGAATTGAAAACGTTGGGGACGGTGATAATGTTCGCTAAGCACAATGGCTGCACTGCGTTCACACATTTAGCCAGCTCATGTTAGCTAATTGAGGCTCCATTGGTGCTTCAAGTAGAAATCAGATATCGTACAGGGTAGGTCATATAGCTCAACGCGAAGCGAACATAAACGTTAGCTGGCTGGCTACTCAGCCACGCTTGTTCAGCATCTAACCTTAATGCTCATTTACATTTTTGAGCGATCTATTGAAAATATTGATCAATGTTCTCATAACGTTAGCTAAGTGGCATGTGTGTCTTTCAAGCATTATTGGAGCGAGCAGTGTGATGCATTAGCATTTTCATCGTGAACGATCATGGCGAGTAGCAATTGCTTAAGCAATGTTGGCAGCAGATCGGACTCATTCTTAAATGGATATTGCAGCGAATAAACTGGTTTTTGCTGTCCCAGCTCGCAAGCTAATTTGGTGGCAGTGTTTGCAATCATGCTAGCTAGCTAATAGCCAACGCGTGGATTTGCTCAATTTTGATATAACCGTTTCAAAGGTTTACTGGCACGTTCAGCACGCGATGGCAAGCATAGCTGAGTTCAGTGATAACTAGCATGCCAGATGATATTTCAAACTATTAACTTTAATGGAATCGATATTCATCCGCACAATACCCACAACAGAACACACAACCCAACGCCAACTAGCTAGAGAACAGAACAGACACGTTCACAATTCGCTCATCCACGTGACCTGATGTCGCAAATGAAATCCGTGAATTTGAGTTAGCCACTACTCATTACTCAATTCAACCAACCGGCCGCTCAACGTTGAGTGCGAGGAGTAAAACAACACCCCCAATAACTTTATCCTCGAATAGTGTCACGTAAAATAACCTATTGTTCTATATACACTCATTGAATTGAACCCACGGTCCAATTTCTGACACATGCGCAGTTTGTAGAATCGATGTTATCTTCCACTCGATACATAATGCCCGTGACCTCGTGACGTAGTTTTGACAGTTATTTCACGCTATTCAGATATTCGTATTCATTCTGAAGAAAGTGACGTCCGCAAACTGCAATCCGTACTTGTAATTTAGTCAAGTTGTAACTTTATGAGTTGTATTCTCACAGAGAATTTATACACTGCATAATCTATGCGTGATTTGACTTAAACAAGAGTTTACAAATTTTTTATTTATGCACAACTATAGACTAACACGCACGCATTTTTAATACGTGCACGATTTCTATGTGTACACGCACGAAACTTTTGACAGTAACCTTACCCCATAAACATGTAATTTCAATTTCCCAAAACCTGTTTCTGCGCGAACATTTATATGTAAAATTAAATAATGCAAATGTGATTGGACGAAGGCAGCAGATCCTGATCCAAAAAGCAAGCCAGCCTGTAAGTGTTTTAACGATGAGGATAAGATGCCAAAGATTTTTGCAGAGTCCGTTCTGACATCTGTTAAAGAAGCTTTGGAATCAGATGTGCCATATTAAAATGTAGAGGAGTTGTTTAGGAGTCTTCATATTAATCAGGAAATCTTTGAAGAGGCCTATAGGACAATGGAAAAGAAGTATAAAGTGGTTTATAGGAGAGGGGTGAAAGAAGTTTGGGTAAATCAGCATAACAAGCAATTGTTGAAGTGCTGGAATGCCAACATGGACATTAGCTTTGTCACGGACGCCTATGCAGTAATCGTGTACATCATATCGCACATAACAAAAGCGGAGAGAGAAATTGGCCTATTATTGAATAATGCCCACAAAGCAAGGTAACCTCTCTGCTAAAGAAGCTTTAAAGAAGCTGGGCAGTGTATATTTACACAACAGGGACGTTTGTGCCCAGGAGGCCGTGTATGGACTAACGAACATGCATCTAAAGGACTGTTCCAGAAAGGTCGTGTTTGTGCCAACAGGGAGCAACATGGTGAAGATGAGTTTACCACTGTGTTTTGAGACAGAAAGCATCTTCCCATGATCTTAGCACAGAAGATATGTGGATGACCAGCACAGTGGACAGTTATAGGAACAGGCCTGACAATGATGCGTTCAATGACGTGCATGGCTACATTTGCATCGGAGTATCGTGTTCTCTCCAAAAATGAAAAGTCTCATGATAGAATCAAACTGAAAAATCACTTGGGTTTTATCTTGAGGAGAACACGTTCTCAGTTTGCAGTTGTGCGTTACTTGCGTTTCAATTTGGACAAACAAGAGGAGGCTCATTTTCAAAGTCTGCTGCAATTATTTCTTCCTTATAGAACTGACTTAGACCTCAAACCTGAAGGGTTTGAGCTGTTTGAACAGTTCTATAATGACGGTAAGGTAACTTTCAGTGATGGCTCCGTACACTCGGTTCAGACTGTAGTGGATGAAAATAGGGCGAAGTTTGAAATGGATTGTCCTCATTTGGATCGGGCTCGTGAGATAGCAGAGCAGCACTAGAGGATTGATGAAGACGCTTGGGGTGAGCTGTGCCCAGAACAGGAAGTAGAGCGCCTTGAATGTTTAGAGGAAAGAAGGCAGCAGCAGGAAGCAGAGGTGGAACAAGAGCAGTTGGGGGACTCTATAGACAATGTTCCAGATTTAGTAGATGGTAGCAGACAGGTTGCGCAGTTGGAAAGGCGAGAGAGGATCCTGTCTAGAGGTGAGGGTTTGGCTTTAGTTAGGTCTCTGCATGAGACCCAGATGGCTGTTTTTAATAGGGTGAGACAGTGGTGTTTGCAGAAGGTGATGGGGAAAAACCCACAACCTTTGCATGTGTTTGTGACAGGCGGTGCAGGGACGGGGAAAAGTCATTTAATTAGAGCGATTCAATACGAAGCAGGGAGGCTGTTGTCAACACTTTGTCATCAACCAGATGATATTTGCGTTTTGTTAACTGCTCCTACAGGTGTAGCTGCTTACAATTTGAATGCAGCAACAATTCATCACAGGTTTAATATTGGCATTCATGCTACTTTGTCGTACACCCCCTTGGGTGAGGATAATCTTAATTCTCTGAGAGCTGAATTGGGTCACCTCCAAATCCTTATCATTGATGAAATCAGCATGGTTGATCACAATCTGTTGGCTTATGTTCATGGCAGGTTGAGGCAGATTAAGCAGACAGGAGACTTTTCCCCATTCGGTAATGTTAGTGTGATAGCTGTTGGAGACTTCTATCAGTTGCCTCCTGTTAAAGGGAAGCCTCTGTATAGCGGTCAGGTTGCTGTGGATTTGTGGCGCAACTTTAGTCTAGTGGAGCTGAAAACAGTAGTCAGGCAAAAAGACTGTGTTTGGGGAATTGCTGAACCAGTTAAGGGTGCGTTCTAAGGACACCCCCATGTTAAAGAGCGACATTGATGTATTAAAATTGCATGAGACAGGAGAAGAGAGCTCAGCTTTGCATATATTTGCGACCAATATGCAAGTAAGTGAGCATAATCTAAAGCAGCTGTTTGCCATGTGTCCTAATCATGTAGTCATTGAAGCTAAAGACTTTAGAAACAATAGAAAAACAGGAAAATTAGAGCTGATGGTAGGGCATCACAGTGATGCAGCAGACACATTTACCGAGCAGTTTATGTTTGGCCAGGAATGAGCGCGTACTGTCATGTAAGAACGTCGATGTTGAAGATGTTCTGGTCAATGGAGCATATGGCACAGTCACGTATATGGATTTTGGTCAGGATGACACATTTCACATGACTAACAGTTTATGTAAAATTTGATGATGACCGAATTGGTTCAAATAGGAGGAAAAAACGTGCACATGCAGCAGTAGAATGCAGATTTTCTACTGCAATTGATCCAGAGGAGGAGAAGACCCGAAAACACGGTGGTTTGCATCATCAGTTTCCTTTGAAGTTAGCGTGGGCGTGTACTGCCCATAAAGTGCAGGGATTAACTGTGGATGAGGCTGTAGTCTCTTTAAAGAAGGTGTTTGCTCCTGGGCAGGCGTATGTGGCATTGAGTCGCGTTAGGACTTTATCTGGACTAATCATCAGGGATTTTGAAGAGCGAGCCATTTACTGCAAAGGAACCATTAAGGAGGCCATGGAGAGCATGCCTCAATTTCTAATCGAGCAGCCAAAGCCTTCATTAAATGCACACAGTTTCTCTGTGTATTTAATGAACGTTCAAAATTTAAGTAGCCACTTGTTAGATTTGGTGTCTTGTACGCATCATTTACGGCCAGACTATATTGTGGTCACTGAAACGTGGCTCACTACACAATCCTCATTACACTGTGTCCAAATCGATGGTTACAGTTTCCAGAGTCGTCCACGCAGTTTGTGTTACAGCAGCAGTAACCCCAAATTGTCAGAGCTGCAGAACTTGGAACATGGCGGAGTTGGTTTGTACAATGTGAACCATTTACGCTGTAACATTTTGCAGGTACCAGATTTTAATCTGGAGTGCTTGGTGTGCCAGTGTAACCAATTTAACATCTTGATATCAGTAATTTACCGTCCGCCATGTTATCCAATTTCTTTATTCAAACAAAATCTGGGAAAATTGCTTGATTGGCTTCATCCGATGCAAAACACGATTGTAGTTATGGGAGATTTCAATGAAAACATTTTTAAAAAACCAACATTGAATCCTTTTTTCAGCATGTACTGACACAATCAGTATGTTACACAAGAGACGACAGAGAATGGAACATTGATTGATCATGTTTATGTTAAAACAACACAGTATGATGTGGAATGTTCAGTGATGCCCACATACTTCAGTGACCATGAAGGTATTCTGTGTAGTTTTAGTGTCAAAGATCAGGTGCAGTTAGAGGACATATATTATTTGCAAACGATAAGGATGTACGTGGGATTTATTTTAAAAAATTAGGGTTTGTTTAGAAAGGGAGACCATCAAGAATTCACACCCTCAATATGCATTTTTATGAGGCAAATGGAGCTAGTTGCACTGTCCCAGTGCAAATGTTGAAGAGGCTGTGTTTGGGCCATGTTTCTAGTTGCATTAGGAAACTGACCTTCTTGTCTGGTATGTTCAATTGTTAGTGGTGTAGAGTCGGTCCCACACCAAATCTAAAGATCAATTCTTTTCGTAGTTTCACGTAAACATATGGATTTTAAATTATGGTTGATGGGGAATTATTGTGTTAAAATTATGCAAAAACCGCTGAGAATCCTCATTCTCAATCACAAGCAAATGCAGTCTTCAAGAAAAAAGGGAAGGGGAAAAGGGTTTCCTTTTCCTGCATTACAACAGCATTTATGAGTAAAACATTCGGCTCATAACTAATTCAAAACTGCACGCAGTTATCAACAATAGGTGATCAAAAAGGAATGCAATTCCCTACATACCTAGAATGTACTGCTACTACTCATATGCTGTTGTAAAGCAGGTTTTGCTTTACCTTCCATAAACTGTCAAAAAGCAAAAGGCACTGGTAATGGCTACTCCTGGTTAGTACTGGGATGGGGTTCGATTCCCTGCGGTGCCCTGCTGATTTTTTTGGCATGTACATGAAAGGCTCTATTCATTTCACTCAGTTGTCTCAAACAACAGTCACTAACTTAAATATGCCTAAAACAACTGGTTGCAAGTCAATGAAGTACAACATTCTTATCCTATGAATAAATGCTACCGTCTTGACATCCTTCTTGTACTGTGCTCTGTTGCCTCTCCTGTCGCTTTCTGCAGGTATTTCTGCCTCCAAAGTTGTCAAAATCCATAATGGCAACCAAACGGGCTATAGTACATCAAAGTATTGCCATTCCCTCCAACGTGCGCAGGTGGGCAAGGACCCATCCAACACTGCTTGCAGCTTTATTATTATTATTATTTTTATTAATAAAGGTTGCACTATGTATCTTACTATATTCATAAATCATAGACAAATCTTGTTTGATAACAAATGATTAGGTACAGCTAAGTGGGCTACATCTTAAATGTAAGGCAGACATATGCCAGGAATCCTAATAGCTGTGTTGAAACTAGTAGAATAACTGACAGTCTACTTAATTACTGCAGTTGAAGACAGTCACAAATGCTAATTACACCTGCATTTACCCAGGACTGCATATAATAAATGCAAATTTCACTGAACCCTTTGTTTGTGTATAGGTGTTTCTATATGCATGTCACATGATGGCACTTAGCTGTGTTCTTAATAAAATCTTAACATTACTTCTTGGAAAGGCTTTGTGCAGAAAACTATTTCAGGGAATTATCAAGTTGCTTTTTGAGAAAAACAATGATCTTCTCCAAGATATGAATATATGTTTATACATGTGAAACTGCAAGCACACTCTTTATCTAATTCCCCAATTACTTTTCTTAGTAACTATATTAAAACCCAAATCATAATCAGAAAACAAACCACAAGAAACTTTGAACATCTTTATAAAAACATAAAAAAAATTTTTATATACAATGAATACAAAAAAGATTTAAAAAAAAAAAAACTAAACCTCCTCCTCCTCCATCCCTGTGCAGGCATCACAGTAATCTGAAAATAAAATAAGAATTAATGCAAACATCATTTATACCATTAGTTTTTCTCCAAACATAATAATGCTACCATACCCAAACATATTACCACAAATTATTTTTACACCCTCATTCAAAAATTCTGACAGAAACTTTAATCAGACTTGCTAATGAAAATCAATGGTATTTAAATTATACACTACTAAATAATAACGTTTAATCTATCTTTGGTGAAGTATTCTCATAAAATTGTTTGAAGAGAAGTAGGACATGTTTAATAACACTGATTCAATTACAAAAGACACTTACCATCTTTACTACAAGCAGCTGTCGCAGCTGCGACCTCCTTCTCCTCTTGCAGATCAGCCACCCTCCTCCTGAGCTCCTCATTTTCCCTCAGGAGGAGGGTATTCTTTTGCAGGGAGGCGCGTAGCAGCCTCTCATTTTTTGCCAGGACCTCTAGGGTCCTGGCATGGACTGCTACGGCCTCCCTATAGAGGTCGTAGCGCGGCATCTCCTCGTCACCAATTGGGTACTGAAATACAAAAACAAGAAGACGCATATCACTTGTTTGAAGATATGAAAAAGCAATTATTCCTATTAATATTTACACTACTAAACAACTGCAGAAGTACACATTACAATATATAATACAGCTATTTGTCAGAATGTGTCAGAAAGTCAAGTAGGTGACTTATTACATTTTGAGTAACATCTTCTCTGCAGGTTTCTCACACAAAATGGAACTAGAACATAACAATTAGTGTTTTGCCAAATATCAACAATAGAGCTTGTGAATATTCAGTAACTGATCCTGGTCTACCATCTAGTTATTATTAGGGTCCGAGCCTCTAGGCCTGCAAGGCCTTGGCAAGGACCCTATTGTTCTTGTACTGTTTCTTATTATTCTTTCTTTCTTTCTTCTTACGCCTCTTTGAGCTTAAATTTGACCCCCTAAACATGCTCAAAAACTCACCAAATTTGGCACGTACCTCATGTCTGACGAAAAATTTTATAAAACCTAAACATTATTCCCATAGGTGCCAAAATGGCTCTCTAGCGCCACCCAGAATCATTAAAATGGCACTTATATGGCCACCACGACCGGTAGGAAAGTCATAGAGAGATGGAACCAAAACTACATTGTTCATTCATCAAGATCTAAAAACAAACAATCAACACCCCTGACCTAAATCGAACAGGAAGTTTGCAATTTGCATATCAAAATTGCTATTCGCCCCTAAATTTGGCCGAGATTTGCCCTCGAACGAACGCGAACTCCTTTAAGGGCGTTCATCATATCGGCTCCAAATGCTAATAGATGACAAAGGACACACTCCTTTATATGAAATAAAGGATATTTAGATGTTATATGAAAACTACTATACAACTTTGACATTACTCGAACGGTTTGGATTTTATGAGGCGTCAAAGTAGGAGTCCGCAGTCACCTTGACTGCTTTTTTTTTCTATGCGTACGCGATTTCCAACCTAAATTTGACCCCTTAAACACGCTCAAAAATGGTCCCAATTTTGCAATTAATTCATAGTGGGTTCAATAATTTTTAAAACATGAAAAATCTCCTCAAAAGTGCCAAAATGGCTCTCTAGCGCCACCTAAATACACTCAAATGGGGCTTTCGCAATCACCACGGCCTGACGCGATATCTTAAAATTCTGAAAAAATTCAGACCTCATTCCGGTCCCATCCTATAACATTTCACATGTTTGGGTGAAAATTTTTTGAAGACTTTTTGAAATAAAAAATTTTATGTACATAGTACACTGTACTGTAATCTATACTTTCCTGCTGTGGACACACCGTTTCACGTATCTAAAAGTCCTTTGGTATACTTTATAAGCTCTATATCATGAAACTATTCACCAAGCATGGTACCATTTCAACTAATATTTCCTGAGATATTGACATGTTATGAATTTTCATATTTCAAAAAATATAGAGTGACGGACTTCTGAATTCACCATAGGTTGCAGTGTATGAAAGTTTTGTGTGTGTTCAGTGGACATGCTCCCAAAGTTTCAGCTGTCTAGGATTTACGTGGAAGAACCATTTATTCATTTCTTTATTATTATTCATTTTGAGTGTTTTTCTTTGTGGTGCTACACATTCTGACCACCAGGTGGCAGTAGGATCACATGGGTCATCTCCCTTCACTAAGTTCATGAATGGGGGAAGATTCCACAATACACAGCAGTGATAAAATCTGCAAAAGAAACTTTGACCAGGTCGCATGGGTCATAACTCCAATTTACAAAAGAAAAATTTATTTCAGTAAAGGGGTTTGCGCTCAACTGAAGATATAACATTTTACTCAGTCTCGCACTGTCCGACGGTTGAAAACGCTCGTCGGCGCCCAGCCACATCTCGCCCCCACATCGACGTGCCCGGGTGGGCGAGGACCCGTCCAACGCTGCTTGCAGCTTTAATTGGGTGTTAATGCTGAAAGCATTCAAACCCTATGTTCTTCTGTTACCAAAATTCTTTATTTTTCTTATTATTATTCCGCCGCGTTTTTTGGCTCATCGTAACTTCAACATACTTCAACCGATTCAAACCATTCAAATTTCATCTTATTCAGTTCCATGAGGACATTATCGGAAACTTTCAGATTTTTCGTAACATTCATAGTTTTTCGGAAATTCAATGTTAAAATTCCGATTCCTATTAAATCCCATTCAAAAAAACTTTGGCCCTGAATGCGTTCCACAAACTTCAACCGATTCAAACCATTCAAACATCGAAATGTTCAGCTGAATTAGGAATCGACTGGAATGACTTCTCTAATTCCTAACATTCATACTTTCCGAGATATTCCAGGTTTTTTCCAAACAGTTTTCCCATTGGAAATGAATTACGGAATCTTCAAAAATAAAAAAACTTCACCTTTTTTCAAACGGTAACTACCGATTCATACTTTCAGTTAGAAACTCCATTCCAACTGGAAAGTATTCAAAATTTTCCTGATGTTTTATATATGATTCAACTTCTCAATCCCATTCAAACTTTAAAAAATTATTCACCGTTTTCTGAAACTTTGTTATAATGGAAGTCAATGAGAAAATCCTTCAAACTCATTCATCTTCACCCTCTCACCGTGAACTCATACATTCACGTAGAAACTCCATTCCAACTATCAAACGTTGACAATCCCGTCGACTTTCAGTGTCTGACTCAAATTTTCATTATCTCTTAGTTTTTCTACACCGGCAGTTTAAAAACATGAAATTTTGAGCCCTTCTCAGACTTTATAATGGGTGTCTATGGCTTGGAATCTTCGGAGCTAGAGTGCGTGATTTCATTCCTAGAGTGTGAGCTGGGAGCAGACACGCTGAAAAAAATACTTTTTAAATCGCTGTAACTTACACAAATTTGAATCCCTCTTCATGACATTTCACAAAAACGTAGGAAAATTTGTTCTTGTTCCAGCGGTATAATTTTTGTAGCAGAGAAGTACATGGTTTTGGCTCAGGGAACAGTCAAAGGACAGGAAGCAGGTAAAACTTCTCTATCTCTTCCATTCAAAATTCACCCAAAAATTTCGGGAGAACAGCAAACGGGCAGAGTTTTTAGATCGCAGTAAATCCAACATTATATCACTCAGAGAAATAAAAAAGACATCCACACACTCAGCAAAGTCTCCTGCCTTGAACGATGTGGTTACATTGGTGACAGGACGAACATTTTTTGCGTGAGAAGCAGGAGTTTGAGGTGAGCGCTAACGAGGATATCTTTGACTGAGTGACTTGGCGGCTCTGTATGTGTGGCGGTTGTTTGCTCCTCACACTGTTGCTAGGAGACAAGTATTGGCATAGCCCTCTGTCAATCAATCAAACGGAAAAAAACGTTTGCTAGAAATGCAATGTTAAAAATAGAAACATGTTAATGAATGCGATATGCCGCGGTTTGCAGTCTACCTTAAATTAAATTACTGCTTAGCAGAAGTAGTGTTGGTCAAATGCAACGTTTATTGGCAAAAGTTATGTCTTCACTCATTACAATACAGGCTCACTAAGTCAACAGCAGCTGTTTGCCAGCGTTACCATTAAGATAAGCGAAACCTCTGACAATATTCGCGCAGATAATGGAAGAGCTATCACAGGACAAATGCGTGCGATTATATCTCGCAGGTAAGCAATGCCTAAGTTACCGTCTGTAACCTCTTCAAGTTCTGTAACGTTACTGTATCTAGCTAGCAAGTGAACAATGTTAATTACTGCTTAGTCTCCTGAAATATTAAGTACTGGTTTGAGGAACCGAACAATTAATAGCGCGACTCAATTACGGTTTCCCTAGAATAGTACTGCAGATAGGTGAAATATTTGGAAGAATTGTGGGTTTGGTGAAACAAGCATGAAACTTGGCAGACAGTTAAAAAAGGTGCTTGGGAAGATATTTGGCTATAGGGCCATTCCAGATTCATTCCATGAGCAGAATGCCTGCCATTTTACAAAATGGCTGCCAAAATATCTTGTCGAATGTTGTATCCGCCATAGCAATGGTGCTCTGTGCACTCTTTTATGTTTCTCCTCTAAACTTTTTTTTCTCTCTCTAGTTTTTTCTACTTTAGTCGCATATGTAATTGTTTTGGGTACCATAGATGTGGTATTAGTCACAAGATAATTAGAATAAAATACAGATGGCATTTGCACAAGATGTGCGATCACTGAGCCAAGCCATAGTAGAGATGGGGAACCCGTTCGCTGAATACAGCAGTGATCTCCTTGTCCTGAACAGCAGAGACGTTGCGGATACAGCAGTGGCAGACACAGTGCGGCAGATGCAGAAACTTGGACTCAAGGAGTATGAGACATATGTTGAAGAGAGGCTTGTGAACCAGACAATGCCTATCACAGATCCCATCAAGCGGAACAACCTCCATCTTTTCAGCCGCCCACCAGTCAGAGAGAAGTCAAGGAAACAGCTACAGATGTCATCCCTGAAGAACGACTGTTCGCTCTTCTCCAGGCTGTACATTGCCTCCCAGATACGCCATGGGGATTTGGACGAGTTCTTTCAGCACGAAAACCAGGCCTGTCCACCATCTCTGTCTCAGATGGGCAGCCGGAGAACTGGAACCAAGTCGGACTTGATGCCCTGCCTGGAAAACCTTGTTCCAGTGAAAGAGGCTCTCTCCACCCCCAGAGTACAGGTCAACATCCTGGATGGTGCTGGCATCGTCAACATGCTGCGACCAGGGACTGCAAAGACATTCCAAGGTTATGCCACTGATGTCTTCATGCCGTATGTCACATCCCAGCTTCAGCATGTAGACAGACTAGATATTGTCTGGGATCTGTACATGGCAGACAGCTTGAAGGTGGACACTCGCAGCAAGAGAGGAAAGGGAGTTAGGAGACGAGTCGAGCCATCAAGTGCAGTTCCTGGAAACTGGCAAGAGTTTCTCCGCATCAACGACAACAAGACGGAGCTGTTCTCCTTCCTGGCTTCTAACGTGGCAGAAATTGACACCAACAAACATCTCATCACCACAGAAGGCACTGGCATTCTTCGCTCCAATCGACACGATGTGTCAGCTCTAGCGCCATGCACGCACGAGGAGGCTGACACTCGTATCCTTCTGCACCTACAGGATGCCGTACAACAGGGGTACAGCAAAGTGTCAATACGCACAGTTGATACAGACGTGGTAGTCCTGGCCATAGCATCAGCCAATCGCCTCAACATATCTGAACTGTGGATTGCCTTTGGAGCTGGGAAGAGCTTCAGGTTCATCGCTGCTCATGAGATCGCCAAAGCTCTTGGTCCTGACCAATGTGTGGCCTTGCCAATGTTCCATGCCTTCACTGGATGTGACATGTTGTCCTGTTTTGGCAGCAGGGGCAAGAAGACTGCATGGGACACCTGGACCACCTATGGAGACGTCACACCAGCATTCTGCGCCTTGGGTACCATGCCAGACCCATATGCCATTGACGAGTGGATGCAACCACTGGAGCGATTTGTGGTCCTGCTGTATGATGGCACCAGCACAGAGGAGGGTGTGAACCAGGCAAGGAAACAGCTGTTCAGCAAGAAAGGCAGAGCTATTGATGGTCTGCCTCCTACACAGGCTGCACTCATCCAACACACTAAGACAGCTGCCTACCAGGCTGGTCACTGTTGGGCCCAAATGATGACCCCTGCTCCAGAGCTTCCATCACCAAGTGAATGGGGCTGGAACAAGAAGCCTGGTGGTGGATGGAGTATAACCTGGATGACACTACCAGAAGCATCAGAAGCTTGCAGGGAACTCTTGCGATGTGGCTGCAAGAACGGCTGCAGAGGACGCAGCAAATGTCATAAGGCGTCTCTTCAGTGTACAGCTCTTTGTCAGTGCGGTGTACAGTGCTCTGAGTGACGTGGCTCACAGAGAACAGTTCATTACTGTTTGGACACAATTTCAATCCTATTGACTTGCAATTAGACTATAACAAGCTATTGTGTGTACCTCTGCTACCTACAAAAACAGAAGAAATAATTCTGGGTTGTTTGACGCATTGGACGAAGTGGTCCTGATTTCAAAATCATAACATGACATAAAAATGATAACAAATCTTATTTTTTTACCTCAAACTAGTAATTATTTGCCATTTCAACTGTTATGTGGACAGTAAAATTACTGATGTATGATTTATAATACAAAGGAAAAGCATTCCCACCCCTAGAATTGATTTAACCTACAATATCAAAGAATTTCTAATAAGCGATGGCGGCCATCTTGAAAATGGCCACCATTTTTGTCACAGGTCAAATCTGAGATGGCCCTATATCTAAAAATCACCACTGAGGCATAGTCTACCTGTGGACCAAATCCCATGCTCGTTTCATCAAACCCACAATACTTTCACCGATCTGCAGTACTATAAGTTAATTAACTGTATTTGAGCGTTTAAAGTGTTTCCCTAGAGTTTTCCTGCCAAAGAGCGATGAAGGATAAAAAATAACAAGCATGAAATACTCACATCCCCCGCCACGGATATGTTTTTTTAAAAGTAGGTCTATATATATGAAGATTGATTTGAGAGATTATTGATGATGATAATGACATAATGATAATATTTGAAAGATTAGATTGTGATCAGTCGGTTTTTTGAATTTTGCAAAATTAAGTATTTTGTGGGACTGCTCCAAGATACTTGTCTCCTAAATTACCTTATGAAAAATTGGTAAAAAAAAAAAGAAAAATTTTCAAAAATACCAAAATATCAAAAGGCACCAGTTCACCACTAGACCAATATGCATGTGGTTTCGTGAAGATATCTTGAATGGTTTTTGAGATCTGCTCCGGAAACGAATGCAACCCTGAATTTTCAACCAAATTCCAACGTTTTTCCCCAAAAACGCAAAAAAATTTTTTTTCAAAAATACCAAACCATCAAAAGGCACCAGTTGACCACTAGACTGATATGCATGTGAAGTTTCATGAAGAAATCTTTAACGGTTTTCGAGTTCTGCTCCGGAAACGAACGCAACCCTGAATCTTCAACCAAATTCCAACTATGGGTAACACTGCACTGAAATTCAATGTAGCATTGCATCCTAAACATGAAACCATCAAAAGGCACCAGTTCACTACTAGACTGCAGTACATGTGAAGTTTCATGAAGATATCTTGAACGGTTTTGAAGATATCTTGTCTGCTCTGGAAATGAACGATACCCTGTATTTTCAAACAAATTCCGTTTTTCCCCAAAAACGCAGAAATGAAAAATTTTCAAAAATACCAAAATATCAAAAGGCACCAGTTCACCACTAGACTAATATGCATGTGAAGTTTCGTGAAGATATCTTGAATGGTTTTTGAGATCTGCTCCGGAAACGAATGCAACCCTGAATTTTCAACCAAATTCCAACGTTTTTTTTTTTTTTTTCCCAAAAACGCAAAAAAAAAAATTTTTTCAAAAATACCAAACCATCAAAAGGCACCAGTTCACCACTAGACTGATATGCATGTGAAGTTTCATGAAGAAATCTTTAACGGTTTTTGAGTTGTGCTCCGGAAACGAAGCGTGACGGACGGACGGACGGACAGCACCCATTCCTATATCCCCCTTCCACTTCATGGCGGGGGATAATAATTAGCTAAGTTGAAGACAAACGCATCATGCTGAAAACAAAGTGCTGACAGCACAATACCTGGGAGTTAGATGCAAGCTGCCAGTGGTCCCTTCTGAAGGGAGCCAACCATTTATTCTGCCAGTGTAGCGAAGTCTTTCGTGATGGAATGAAACTGTTTGGAGATTCTCTGACGACTGTTGTTACAACAAACTGTACTACATATCCCGGGCATATAGGATTCACTTATGTTTACAAAAAAAAAAAAATTATTTTATTTGAAAAGAAAAAAAAAAAAAGACCATTGATCTCATACATTTAACAAACGTCATTTTTCTTATTTTCTCCCCCACCCACCCTCCCCATACTGCCAGTACAGAGCAACATAAATGAAATATGTAAAAAAAAAAAATATATATACAGTAAATATATATATATGAAGAGACAAAGAAAAAGAAGAAGAAGAAAAAAAAAGGGTTAAATACTCACAAATTGGCCATTTACCTTCTGCAATAGTCATTAAATGCTAATCTGTTGAAATCTTCGAGTCTCCAGGAAGGGCCTAGCACTAAGAAGAAAGTTAGTTCCTTCTCAATTTTTAATTTTTAATTTTGCGGGAGGACTTCAATTCTTTCAAAATAAGATATTAAGGGAGCCCATATTTCATGAAATTTTTGGGCTGACCCCCTAATGCAATACTTAATCTTTTCTAACTTAAGAAATAGTATCAGGTCTTTCAACCAAGACGCAGCTGTGGGTGGATGTGCCGATTTCCACTCCAGTAAAATTCTTCTCCGTGCAAGGAGAGTTGAAAAGGCACACACATCTTTAATTTTATTTGTCATTGTTATACCCTCTCCTGGGACTCCAAAGATTGCCAATTCAGCACTGGGTTGAATATCTTCGCTATAAGCTTCAGATAACATTTGAAATACAGTAGTCCAAAAGTTATGCAACTTATTACAGAACCAAAACATATGGGCCAGGTCAGCCTTAGTCATATGACAACGTTCACGTTTCACTAATATTGGGATAAATCTTAGAGAGTCTAGCTCTGCTATAATGAATTCGATAGAGAACCTTAAACTGAATTAAGCCAAGGCGGGCACATGATGTTGACCCATTTACTCTACCTAGTGCTGCACCCCAGGTTTCATCAGAGATATCTATTCTAAGTTCTTCAGCCCAATCTGCCCTAATCTTATCGAGTGGTTCCTTATTAAGTGATGTGAGACTATTATAAATATTTGAGATAAGACCCCTAAGGTGCGCAGGAGATTGCAAAATGATATCTATTCCCGTTTTGGGGGGTAGGTAAGGGAACGTTGGACTAATGGTACGAACAAACTGGCGAATCTGAAAATAGCGAAAAAAATTAGAACGTTGGAGGTTGAATTTAGTACATAAAGCGTCAAAAGCAGAAAAAGTTCCATCTATATAGAGATCGGTGAATTTACGTAAGCCTATCCTTTGCCACTGGGTAAAGACAGGATCCAATTTGGCTGGGAGAAAGATGTGATTATCACATATAGGACCACACAAAGAGAAATCTGTCAGATTAAAATTTTGTCTAAATTGTGACCATATTTTTGGGGTGGAAATTACAACAGGGCAAGCGGAGTATTGTTTAGGGGAGAGGGGAAGCTTCGTAGTAACTAGCGCAGGGAGTGATGATGATATACAAGCCTCAGCTTCTAATTGGCACCAATCAAGATCGGGTGATTGGATCCAATAAACTATTTTTTGTATGTTAGCTGCCCAGTAATAATACATTAAATTGGGCAAGGCCAGTCCCCCCTCGGTTTTGTGCCTCTGGAGGAGCACCTTACGAATCCTAGGGTGTTTGTTACCCCATAAAAATGAGGAGATTGATTTATCAATCAATCTAAAAAAAGATTTTGAAAGGAAGACTGGAATGCTCTGAAAGAAATATAGAAATCTGGGCAATACATTCATTTTTATACATGCTATTTTACCTGCTAGGGATAGGTTAAGAACACTCCACTTCTGGAGGTCACATTTAAGATTGTTAATCAGGGGAATATAATTCTTATCATAAAGACCAGAAAATGAAGGAGTAATATTGATTCCCAAGTATTTGAAACCTGTTCTAGAAATAGGGAAAGGTAAGTCCGTTTCTACAATTTGAAAGGCTAAGTCGTTGATCGGAAAACATTCACTTTTTAAAAAGTTTAATTTGTAGCCTGAAAAACTACCAAATTGGCACAATATGTTCACAATATTAGAAGCAGATATCACAGGGTCTGAAATGTAGAGCAACAAGTCGTCCGCGTATAAAGACACTCTATGTTCTATATGTTTTCTGTGGATTCCATTAAAATGTTGTGAGGTTTTCAGCATGATTGAAAGTGGTTCGATGGCTAAAGCAAAAAGAAGTGGACTAAGAGGACAACCTTGCCTTGTACCCCGAAACAATGAAAAAGGCTTAGAACATAATTTATTGGTTATTACTGATGCTTTAGGAGATGCATATAACAGGATTCACTTAATTTAAGCATTTCGAATAACGAAGAGAATTCGCTCCACCTGAGATGGAAGAATAAGAGTATCTTTAATCAAGGGAAATTACTGAAAACAATTCAAGACTAATCCGTTTAAAGACATGTTTATCGCCCTCCCAGCTCTCTGTCCACTGGCCGCCACTGCTAGCGACAGAAGCTGTCGCCTACTCCCCGTAGCTCCTTGCATAGCGCATCAGCAAACACGGGTATGTATTTAGTCTGTTAATTTAGTCAAATGAATATTTAAAATACTCTCAATCCTTCACAACTCTGTCTCATATTGTATGTTTTGTTGTCTGTGTTCTATTCTTGTAAAAAAAAAAAAAATCATACGAACAAATTAAATAGCCTATCGTACTGTAGATAATTTACAAAGAATGAATGAGTGAATGAATAAAAAACAGGCAACCCGTACAGCTGGGGACTCAGCTAATCAATACTGAGGTCATTAGATTACATATAAAATGCTCTTTGGCAGTTAAAGCCTCATACAGAGACAATTACTTGTGAAGCAGCTCAAGACTTGAAATCATGAACAATCTAAAAGGCTGTCTGTCAGTCTGCCTGCCTGTCTGTGTCTGTCTGGGTGTTTCTGTGTCCATCTTGGACATTTTAGACTGCAGTCATAGGTCATTCAAATGTCACTGTGCCGTCGCCCACAGGCGATTGGCCGAATCAACTGCAGTTCGGCCAATCGCCTGTGTGTAACAGCACAGTGAAATTTGAATACCAATACTGAAAGGGCCTATTTCACCAACCTGAGTTCTTGGCAGTTAAAACCTCTTACAGAGAAAATTACATGTGAAGCAGCTCAAGCTTTGAAATCATGAACAGTCTAAAAGATCGTCTGTCACTCTGCCTGCCTGTCTGTGTCTGTCTCTGTCTTTCTGTATCCATCTTGGACATTTTAGACTGCAGTCTTTTTTCTCCTTTTTTTTTTTTACTGTTAATACATTCTAACTTTGAGCTGGTTCATGTTTAACTCATTCATTCAATCATTCTTTCTTTGTTCAGCTTTCTTTCAGTTTTTTAATAAACATTCGAGTATTCGACATAATTCAAATATTATTATATTTTCATGGCAGCTGTTCAATGTGGCGACAGCAAACATTCAAATCATTCAAACTTTATTGTATTCAAGACAGCATCGCAGTGTGGATTCAGCTTTCAGCATTCACACCCGCAATTTCTTCAGAAATTGCTTCTCTAGTTTTTCTTATTCCGCCCCGTTTTTTGGTTCACCGTAACTTCAACATACTTCAACCTATTCAAACCATTCAAATTTCATCTTATTCAGTTCCATGAGGACATTATCGGAAACTTTCAGATTTTCCATAACATTCATAGTTTTCTGGAAATTCAACGTTAAATTTCCAATTCCTATTAAATCCCATTCAAAAAAAACTTTGGCCCTGAATGCGTTCCACAAACTTCAACCGATTCAAAACATTCAAACATCAAAATGTTCAGATGAATTAGGAATCGACAGGAATGACTTTTCTAATTCCTAACATTCATACTTTCCTAGATATTCCAGATTTTTTCCAAACCGTTTTCTCATTGATAATAAATTATGGAATTTTCAAAAATCAGAAAATTTCACCTTTTTTCAAACGGTAACTACCGATTCATACTTTCAGCAAGAAACTCCATTCCAACTGGAAAGTATTCAACATTTTCCTTACGTTTTACATATGATTCAACTTTTCAATCCCCTACAAACTTTAAAAAATATTCACCGTTTTCTGAAACTTTGTTACAATGGATGTCAATGAGAAAATTCTTCAAACTCACTCAACTTCACTCTCTCACCATGAACTCGTACATTCACGAGAAACTCCGTTCCAACTCTCAAACGTTGACAATCCTGTCGACAACACCATAGCAACCACCTAGCAACCATAGCAACTGCCTAGCAACGCCCTAGCAACCATTAGGAACACCATAGCAACCGCCTAGCAACGCCCCAGCAACCACCCAGAACACCATAGCAACTGCCTAGCAACGCCCTAGCAACCATTAGGAACACCATAGCAACCACCTAGCAACTCCCAAGCAACCACCTGGAACACCATAGCAACCGCCTAGCAACGCCCCAGCAACCACCCAGAACACCATAGCAACTGCCTAGCAACGCCCTAGCAACCATTAGGAACACCATAGCAACCACCTAGCAACTCCCAAGCAACCACCTGGAACACCATAGCAACGGCCTAGCAACACCCTAGCAACAACCCAGAACACCATAGCAACCGCCTAGCAATGCCCTAGCAACCACCCAGAACACCATAGCAACCGCCAAGCAACGCCCTAGCAACCACCCAAAACTCCATAGCAACCGCCTAGCAACGCCCTAGCAACCACCCAGAACACCATAGCAACCACCCCATTTTACTGACGTTTTACACATGATTCAACTTTTTATTTATTAAGCTTTGTGGATACAATAATGAATTTAAACATAACATAAATTACACAATTAAAAACATGGAACAAAAATCAACACAATATAAAATAAGTTCAGGTTCAATACAGAAAGTTGTATCCAAGGGGTAACCACTAAGGATAAAACCTGTATCAGTGGCTCCTGAAATCATGAAATCATAAAATCATAAAAAAAGTCACATTTAGGCAGGCCTACATTTTGAGCAGCGACAATAAGTAACTAAGTTACAAGAATGGGACAGATCAGCAGAATCAACTCTTAATTTATACATTTCAAATACCTGATTTTTAAAAGACTTCAAGGAAAAGGTGGCCCTAACAGGCAATGGAATACCATTCCATAGCCTGCAGACCCTATTAAAATAACTAGCACCATACTGCTCCGTACGAAAAAACGGACCTTTAAATTTAAGTGGATCATCACCTCGGACTATTGGACTTAAGTTATTCAGGTCTAAATCAAATTTTTTATACAAAAAATTGTGAAAAAACGACAAATCAGCCATTTCTCTCCTAAATGAAAGAGGAAGTAATTTTTTTTTTTTTTTTCATTTCGGCATGATTGTACAGTCGTTCCATGACAATTTCAACACAACATGTATCATGACCGAAAGGGTCGCGGGAGAAGCGAAATCGCTTGTCAAAGTCCCGCCCCCAACTCCCAGAAAAACAGTTTGATTGTGGTTAAGATATCATAAAGATTTATAAATCACAACAGAGCTGAGTGTCTATTTACACTACGATTTAAACGTCATAACATAAAATCATAGAGATTTATGAACATCATGAAGAATTTTAATCACAATATAGCTGAGTGTCTATAAACAACCCCTATTGTTTATGCCCGTTATGGTTCTGTTTAATTTATCCAATGCCATTTTGTTGGATAAGTTTATAGTTATTCAAACATGCACATTTCAGAAGATACTTAAAGTCCTTCAGATTGTCTGCCCTTCTAATATTGTCTCCATTTAGCTTATTTAACCTTTCAACATAAGTTTGACCTGAGCCAAGGATATGGCGCGTGACACGTCTCTGAACTTTTTCCAGAGACTCTAGATCTCTTTAAGTATGTGTGTCCCACACTGTCGAGCAATATTCTAATTTACTGTGCTTTATAAAGGGTAGCATACACATCTGGGGTTGCCCTTCCACCACCAACTCTTCTTATGGCTCCCCATGCTTGATTAGCGTTATTAATGATTGTATCAATATGCTTGCCCCATGTCAAAGATTAATCGAAAATGACACCAAGATCCTTTACACTGTCTACTTTACGGAGGACCCTTCCATCCATATTGTAATAAAAACAAGAAGGGCTACGCTTCCTACTAACTTGCATAAATTCACACTTGATAATGTGAAAACTCATGCTCCACGTATCACTCCACTCAAGTAGTTTTTCAATGTCCTCTTGAAACCTCAAGTTGTCATCGTGACCTGAAATTACTCGGTAAATCTTACTGTCGTCAGCAAACAAATCCATAAAGGTATTCTTATCAATAACCTTAGGGGTTTGTGCTTGCAGATTCTGCTGCTCATGTGACTGCAGTGAAATCTTTTCAATTATCATTAAACAGTAGGAGCACGTTGCATGTTTGAGGCCTTGGGGAGCAAAAATGACATTAGACTCAACTCCTAGAGAACATAAGACATCACAGGGGTGGAGACTTGTCTATTGTTAACTGCAAGTTGGGCAGCTGACACTTAATAGCTAATGTTACTGTTTGTTCCAGCTGATGTCTCAAAAACCAGCAAAATGCTAGATAAAAGCAATGTTAAGTTTCACCTGCTGAGTTCTATGTGAAAATACAAGTGCAGAGAGAAACAGACTTACTGGCAGCATGATTACATTCACCTCCCCTAATTGGTTCATACTCGCAGCAGTGCCCCTGGTGCACGGTAGTTGGTGCCACAAATGACGATAGCCCTTATTGCGCGTGGCACAAGATGCCACCAGATCTTCCAACCAGGCGTGCTCTAGCTCACCCAAAAGTGCATATCACTCATACACAATGTACGATCGCAGTGACGCAGGCTCAATTCCAGCCTGCGCCCTTTGCCATTTGTTATCACCCCCCTCTCCCCATCAGTCATCCCCCTCTCTCACTACTGCTGTCCAATAAAGCATAAATGCCGAAAAATAATCTTAAAAAAAAAAACCCCTCAGTTTTAAGCAAGTGCCGCAGGTCTAGATACAGTGGAAAACAAGCCATTCATCACTGTATCTGTGTCCTTTAGGGCTGCACGATATACGGAATCGCGGTTATCGCAAGTGCAATTAAAGTAACTGCCACTATGAGGCAGACAGACGAGCTTGCTTATTACCTTTTCTATGACACATACCTAATGCGGTCATTTGAAATGCTTCCGGGAAGAAAACTGCGTTTTGAAGTCCGCTAATTACCAGCGAGGTTGGACAGCCTCCATCGCCTTGGCCTAATTAGCTTACTTTAAATCAATTCCCGTGTACTTTACCTTACTTGCAATCAAGCCGTTTATTCAGCCAACTGACTGATCAAAACCAAAATGTGGCCAATAATGATTAAGAGGAGATAATGAGAACCAGACGGACCTAACCAGGCTGCCGTGTTAGATTGAAAGAATGTTAATAATCTGAATAAACGGCTTGATTGCAAGTTAGGCAAAGTACACGGGAATTGATTTAAGGTAAGCTAATTATGCCAAGGTGACGGAGGCTGTCCAACCTCGCTGGTAATTAGCGGACTTCAAATCACAGTTTTCTTCCCGGAAGCATTTCAATTGATCGTATTAGGTATGTGTCATAGAAAAGGTAATAAGCAAGCTCGTCTGTCTGCCTCACAGTGGCAGTTTCTTTTACTGCGCCTGCGATAACTGCGATTCCGTATATCGTGCAGCCCTAGTGTCCTTTTCCTTTTTTTGCTTCTTTGGCATTTTAGCTTTTTTGGACAGCAACAGTTAAGATAGACAGGAAAGATGGTGGATGACATGCAGCATAGGGCGGGGGCCGGAATGCACTTTGGCGTACGTGGTATGCATGCAACAGAGTGAGCTACCAGTGCATCCAACTGTGTCTGTGTCTGTCACTGTCTGTGAGTGTTAACTGAGCGACTTCATTTTTTCACTGATTGTACAAAATATTAGGAATAAATTTCTAAAACTGAGGTGTTTGGCTGTTGTTTGGTAAAAGAAACAATCAATGCATGAATGTGTTTGTTCTCTGTTCATCCATCTGGGGCTTCGATCCCCCCATTTTTGAGCTGTTCTCCATTTCTCCACAACTCCACATGCGTTAAACTTCAAAAATTCAAACAAATCAGCTGTGAATAATATACAATGGAAAATGGTCTGAGAAATCTTATCCCTTGAGCACAGAAGCCACTCGCACATTTTACTAGGATTTTTTATTCATGTATTTATTTAACCTTGATTTATTTTTCAAGGGAGCCCTGGGGATTGAGGTGGAGATGGAGAGGACAAGTTGCACAGCCAATTAGATCGGGGGATGATTAGGTGGCAGGTTGAAAGAGCCAGCTTGGGAATTTAGCCATGACACCAGGGAACCCCCTACTCTTATCGCAGGGTGTCATAGGATCTGTAATGATCACAGTGAGTCAGGACCTCGAATTAACATCTAATCCGAAAGACGGCGTCTCCTTCAGTAAAGTGTCCCCATCCCTGCACTGGGGCATTGGGGATTATTCTACCAGAGGGAAGATCACAACCAACTGGCCACCAACACCTCTTCCAGTAGCAACTTAGTTTTCCTAGGTGGTCTCCCATCCAAGTACTAACCAAGCCCACACCTGCTTAGCTTCAGCCACGCAGCTGGAGCAGACTGAATAGTGGTATGGCTTTGGCTGGAACAAATTTCCAACCCTGGCCACAACATAGCACCGATACTCCAACCTGTCCAAATTCTGGTAATAAATGCCTCTAGAGGACTGAACTAGCATCCCAACTGTAAGGCTTCCACAGCTGGCGCTGCTGCTTGGGTCTGCTGCTAGGGACTGCTGCTCAGATCTACCAGCAGAGAGCACTCTGCCTGTCATCTACTCCAGGTAATGCAACATCAATCCACAACTTATTTTTACAACCCCACATACTAGTGAGAGTGATTTTCTTCTGGCCTGTGCCCTTTCCTGCATGTCACCCACCCTCCTTTCCTGTCTCTCTCTACCACACCTAAAGGAGCTTTAAAAAAAAAAAAAAGAACACAAAAAAAAACTAGAAAAGGCTAAATTTTCTTAAGAAAATTTGTGTGCTTGCTTCAGCGAGAAAAGTTGAAGAGGTTGGCTTATTAAATGAAGGAGCTTGGAAACTGAGAGGCAAAGGAAATTGCTGAAGAAAGGTTGAAAAACTGCTGAAATGTAAACACAAGACTTTAAAACTGAAAGTAATAGTTTGAGGAATTCTGACTTTTCAGCTGCATCATGACCGAGTCAACTCTGCTTCAACCCAGCTGTAAAAAAACAAAAGTGGTGAATTGAAGTCAATGAGGTTGATGCATCTCTCTCTATAGCTCTGTGCGTATCAAGGTCAACGCAGCGCATGCTGAGAAATTAGCTTTATGGTGGAGCAAACATGGCAGGCCACATTGGCAGACTACCGTAGCTCTCCTGTGATCTGGAAAAACCTAGCGAATTTATCAGTGGCAAGGATTCTTGCAACTGAACAAAGAACTTTTGATTCTGGACTTCTCCTAACCGAAAAAAATTATAGAAACTTGATCTAGACAGTTCAAATAACGCTAATAGCTAGTGTTTAAGATTTTAACCACTCTTAATTACTGCAAAAGAGGGTCAAACTCAGTTTCTCCCAAAAGTGACATATGTACTAGGTTTTTCCAGATCACAGGAGAGCTGTTGTTGCTTATAGCTCATTGTAAGAGTCTCCCGCAGTCCCGAACTGTACAACGCTGACCTCGCTAAGTAGTGAAATGCTACTATTCGCGGCTCTCTGTTCATTTCTGTGCACCAGGGCTGACAACTCTCACGCATTCGGCGTGAGATTTATTGGCATATTCACGTTCCCGTGCCATAGTCAGCCACTATTCCATCAATGCAAAGCATGTGTTTCACGATAGTTCAAATTGTTTAAATGAAATAAGACCATTTGAAACGTTTTAATGCAATTCCATTGCTTTCAACCCCTGAGTAAAGAAAAGTGTGAGAACTCCAGAGTCATAATTGATTTCTATGTTACTAGTGGTGAAATCCACCATAACGCATGTGAAACTGATAAACCTCCATGCACAAGGACTTCAATTCCGCCTGAGAATCTCTCTGTAAAATGCACATAATCAGTTTCACATGCGTTACGGTAGATTTCCCCATGGCTCCCTTTTTATTTCTGTGCTATTATTAGCTAGTTAGCTCGTGAACACATAGCGCACAGAACACGTTCGAAACGGTTAGAACTTGAGTTTTGAAATTGCCATCACTGCAGATGACATAACCAATAGCTAGCTGACATTAACTATTTAACTACTCAATGAGTATGGAAAAGTTACGTCTGCTGGCTTAGCAAGGATGACAGTTACGGTCATTTTGATACCAGTATTTTGCCCGTTTTAGATACGATTGTAAATATATCTAGGTAGTGCGAACAGTTGCTTGTATATACAGGAATAGGAGCTCGAGCAATTTTTTTCTGCTTTGCAATTTTTTACTGTAATGTGTGCTCATGGACCCACCCTGGGAAAAGACAGGTCTTTGCTGCCCTAAATGTGCTCTCTTGGAGCTGGTTTGAGTGACTGTACAAACGATGATACCAAACATTCTTTCACTGAGTTTGATGCAGAAGAATGAGATTTGTCTAACAGTCTTTTGAGTTAATGGTTAAAGCATTTGGTCCAACGGAGATTTTAGCCAAGGCGTCTCTCACATACTACTGCCTCCACCTCAAAGACAGTAAGTCCAACCTATGAAATGAAGATACCATACTAAAGAGGAGAGTCTGCTGAGCAAAATACGTCAAAATAGTGTGTGTAGTGCCAAAAATGTGGGAACAAGAGCAAGTTATAAAACTGTGTTTTTCAGCTTTCCAACCATTTAATATATGAGTTGATGGAGTTTCGGTTTGTGCTCCCGTCACTTTTCGGCTCATACTGCCAAAACCGTCCGTCCGATTGCTTGCATAGTTACATTTTCGTGACCAGCAGAACTTTTCCTATAACTTGGATATGAAAATATTTATGTGGAGTGAAAACTGTGGGAGTTAGAGCAAGTTTAAGAGAAGACTTTGCGACGATTTTACAGCTGTTCGCCACTAACAGTGACGTCAGCACGCTGTAAGTCCCCAGAATGTATTGTAACAAAAATTATTTCAAAAAATTAAAATTAAAAAATTAAAATTAAAAAATTTGAACAGTTAAACTTAACATATTGCAGTTTAAATTACATTTCTAGCTAGAAGTATGACAGAGTAAAAAAAACAGCAAAAATTTGAATCTACTGAATCAAGAAATTATTTAATAGGACCCCCTAAATGACTTTTAAAATTAAATATTGCAAACTTTAAATTACATTTCTAGCTAGAAGTATGACAGGGTTGGCGTGAAAAAAAACAGCAGGCCAAAATAGCTGAATCTACTGAATCAGCACAAAAATGGGACGTGATTTAATAGGACCCCCAAAATGACTTTTAAAATTAAATATCTCCAAAACTGAAAAGACAAAATCAAAATTTTGACGCTTTTGACATGCAACGTTATTCAGAACAAGCTGAATTTTTTAAAGTTTGAAAAACAAGAGTTAGCCAGCTAAAGTTAGGCAAATGCTGCTGACGGATGAAGATTGTCACATCTGTTAGCTTCTCTTAGATAGTATACTTTGTTAATAATACTTTGAATGTTATGAAAAACAAAATCAAACACTTTCGGAGTATATAATGAAAACCATGAAATATTTTCAAAATTGTTTATCGTCACAAACCTTTAACATGTCTTTTACACTACAAAGACAACATATCTCCAAGATACCTCAGATAGCCTGGACGGAACACATAAGAGATTGCTTACAAATTTCCTACATAAATGTGAGTTTTAAAAAAAAAAAATTCTCAAAATTGTCTCTCCTGACATATCTGTATGTGTTTCTACACCTACATGACAAAAATGATGATAAATGGATGATTAGGAAGAAAGTTATAGCCCCGACAGGACACATTACAGATTTCTTACAAATTTTGACACTTTTTGGCTTTAAAAATATCTTCAAAATTGTTCTTCATAACACAACTTTATGTGTTTCAATAATATGATGAGTATCGGGTTTAGGAAGAAAGTTACAGCCCGGACAGGACACATTACAGATTTCTCACAAATTTGTCACTTTTTTTGCAGCAAAACAATTTTAAAAATATTTTCAAAATTGTTTTTCATGACACACCTTTTAGGTGTTTCTACACCTCCATGCCAAATATGATGAGTATTGGGTGATTAGGAAGAAAGTTACAGCCCGGACAGGACACTTTACAGATTTCTCATGAATATGTCACTTTTTGCCCCAAAACGCAATAAATTATGAAAATATTTTCAAAATTGTTTTTCATGACACACCTTTATGTGTTTCTACACCTCCATGCCAAATATGATGAGTATCGGGTGATTAGGAAGAAAGTTACAGCCCGGACAGGACACTTTACAGATATCTCACATTTGTCACTTTTTGCCCCAAAACGCAAAAATTATGAAAATATTTTCAAAATAGTTTTTCATATTTATGTTTCTACACCTCCATGCAAAATATGATGAGTATCGGGTGATTAGGAGGAAAGTTACAGCCCGACACGAAATTTAAATGGACGGACCCCATTTATGCAACTCGTTGTTGCGGGGGATAAATAATAAGAAGAAGCACAAACCCCTAATTTTCTGAAGCAAGCACACAACTAACCCTCTAATGGACATCATATGTTTGAATATACCAGATCAAGCTGGCTGCAGTGCAGTCTAAGGAAGCCAGGAGGCCTGGAGTGGAACATCTGTGATCCATTGCAATTCAGCACTGATCTGTAAAACGCTGAAAATCACAGAAACACATGCATCACATTTTGCACTCCAAGACGAGTCAAAAACCTAATTCAACAGACGACTTATATGTCTAGACATATTGCTTCAATATTTCAAAACCAGAATGTGCAATATGTTCAAACTATGACAATAGCAATGCCTAGGCATTCATATAATTAAACCCGCTCAACAAAAAAGTCTTCTCCAATTCTGATTCCCGACATCGCCAATCCTTCAATCAACCAATTCGACAATTGATCATTTTTTGAATCAACTATTGTATATATCTAGATTATATAATCTGTAAATATTGATTTGCTGCGTTGTAATTGTAAATTTGTTCGTTAACGAACTATAGCCTAGCAATTGTCAGCTATCTGGTAAGTAAGCTGAATAGCGAATGCGACATTCACCAAACAAATATGATTTTGTAAAAAATACAACCTTGTTATACCACAAAATCTTGAAATCGACTCGGGTAACATACGTGATGTTAGCTGATGACATTAGCTTTATGCAAACTAGTGTTAATTCATATTAGCAGCAAAATGTGAAAATAAATTCAAATCATTGAATATCAGCTACCAATTTCGGGACCGTTATCGTGGCAACGGCTAGCTAACAAGCTAACGCTAATAAAAAAGTTAGATAACAAGTTTGTGCTTGTTAACTCTGTAAGCTAATGGTCACTGATGTTGGTTATCAAACGAGGTTAATGTATTTTAATCGTGATTCTAAGACTTGTTCGCAAAGGCTTCCCCATGGATGGATGGATGAATGGGTGGCTAGACCGGTAAATTACCAATAGCCGCCACACGCGTTTGCGAGTCACGAATTTAAGTTAACATTGCCGATAAGATACTTTTGTACTGGCTTTAAATGAAGATACATTACAATAATTTGAATGTTTGAGTGGCCAGACTGAGATGTAAGCTGCATTAAGGTTAGCCGACGTAACGTTACTTTGCTAGCAAGTGCAAGTCCAACATCGGATAAACGCATTGCGTTGATACACGAACATGATGAAATACGACATATGTATACAGCTTGAATTAGCGAACTTGATTTAAATGACGCCATTTATGCAACTCACCGGGCAAATGTATTATTCCTAAGAGACAACTCCCCTCACATTTGTCACGACTGCTGCCGTTGGCAGCTGGAAGTTTGTTCAGTTTGCGCGAATAGCACACAGGGGGATGGCACGCCTCCCCGCCATGCAGGACAAACTATGCTGTGCCAGGCATTCATATATACTCAACAAAAAAGTTAACGACCACTGAATCTTTTCGCTATTATTTTCTCTTGTTCTAAGTTTGCCAAGACGCTGCCAAGCAGTGATGAGAACACATGGTTTTCAGAAAAAATTTTGAAATTACTTTTGACTTTATTTGACGTTTTGATTTAATGGTCAGAACTTGGTGTGATTCTCGTCTTCCCCATGTGTACCCGGTTTTCGGGTAATAAAGTCGTATGATCTAATGTTTTGATGCAGTTTGTGTCTTGGATTAACACCAATGACATAAACGACACCTAGGATTTACAATCAGTCCATACATTTCACATTCTCGGCATAAAATACCGTGGTCCGTAACTTTTTTGTTGAGTATATAAAACACTAGGGCTGCATCCGAACAGTAAACAAGCTGCTGACGTTGTCAAGCAATATCCCCCGCAACTCACAAATTATTTTTTCCTGAAGATTGTCACATCTGTTAGCTTCTCTTAGATAGTATACTTTGTTAATAATACTTTGGCAATTCAATCAATGTTATGAAAAACAAAATCAAACACTTTCGGAGTATATTATGAAAACCATGAAATATTTTCAAAATTGTTTGTCGTCACAAACCTTTAACATGTCTTTTTACACTACAAAGACAACATATCTCCAAGATACCTCAGATAGCCTGGACGGAACACATAAGAGATTGCTTACAAATTTCCTACATAAATGTGAGTTTTTAAAAAAAATTCTCAAAATTGTTTCTCCTGACATATCTGTATGTGTTTCTACACCTACATGACAAAAATGATGATAAATGGATGATTAGGAAGAAAGTTATAGCCCCGACAGGACACATTACAGATTTCTTACAAATTTGACACTTTTGCCCCAAAACGCGAAAAATTGTAAAAATATCTTCAAAATTGTTCTTCATAACACACCTTTATGTGTTTCTACATCTCTATGCCAAATATGATGAGTATCGGGTGATTAGGAAGAAAGTTACAGCCCGGACAGGACACATTACAGATTTCTCACAAATTTGTCACTTTTTGCCGCAAAACGCAAAACAATTTTAAAAATATTTTCAAAATTGTTTTTCATGACACACCTTTAGGTGTTTCTACACCTCCATGCCAAATATGATGAGTATCGGGTGATTAGGAAGAAAGTTACAGCCCGGACAGGACACTTTACAGATTTCTCATGAATATGTCACTTTTTGCCCCAAAACGCAATAAATTATGAAAATATTTTCAAAATTGTTTTTCATGACACACCTTTATGTGTTTCTACACCTCCATGCCAAATATGATGAGTATCGGGTGATTAGGAAGAAAGTTATAGCCCGGACAGGACACTTTACAGATATCTCACGAATTTGTCACTTTTTGCCCCAAAACGCAGAAAATTATGAAAATATTTTCAAAATAGTTTTTCATGACACACCTTTACGTGTTTCTACACCTCCATGCCAAATATGATGAGTATCGGGTGATTAGGAGGAAAGTTACAGCCCGGACACGAAATGTTACGGACGGACGGACAGGGACAGACGGACGGACGGACGTACCCCATTTTAATACCCCCCGCAACTACGTTGTTGCGGGGGATAATAAAAAATTACATCCTATGCCCTGATTCCTAACTATGTTTCTTTAACTTTGTGGAAAACGTCATAAGGTAAAGGAAAGGTGTAAAAGGGAATTCCTAATGAAAGACAACTGCGCTAATTGGAGAATCTACACACACACACACACACACACACGTAGGCATTGTGCAGACAGCTAGATAAAGTGATCAACTGTCTAATCTTTAAGAGTTTAATTCAATTTAAATTCATTTTGTGTTTCTATTGCATAACTTAATTGCCTTATATGACCAACTATTAATCATGTCAATATTGTTGCAGGTGTTTCTACAGTTTTCTGGAAGACCACTTTCTCAACTGAGGAAAAGTAAGCAGGTTACATCAAGCCTAATCATGCAAGCTAGCCTTTATTTTTATTTGCCCGACAGCTCTGCTGTGCGAGAGCACACAAAACCACCTTACATTATGAAACACCACAGGCAGCCTTCTCAATAACTTTCTGAGCAGTGGGGTATTGATCGAAAGTAGACCGCCGAGTCCCTCATACAGATCCATTTGACCAATGCGATATCCAGCAGGGCGGTTCCTTTCATATAAGAGTGTGAATGATGTTATACAATGCATAAATCGTGTGTGTATTGTGTGACATGCATTGACTTTAGAGAATGAAATACAGAAATCAGACAATGAATGATCTTAAATCATCCTTTTTGGTCTTTTGTATGTCACAAACGGTCCGGGAAATATAGCGCGACTGGGTATGGGCTGAAAAAGTGCAACATCACTTTCGCTGGGCTTCACACTCACTTCCTTGACAATAGTTCACACTCACAGCATAGTAACACATTCACTCGTATACTTAACACACGGCACGAAAGACCTAATATTTGAGGAACAAAAGTATGGTGAGAAATGCTTTGTTCTTTTATAATGAGCATATGTTGGGTTCAAGATCACAAAAAAAATAAAGCTTAATTCCATACATAGACACGATGGCCATGGCAATAAACACTGTGCTAGTTGTTTGCTTATGGTCAATGTTGAAATATTATTGTGTTATTGTGTTCAAATGGGTATAAATTCTAGACAGTTGCTTAAAAAGTGACAATACTTTGCATTCTTCTATAACCCCAAAGGATGATTCTTCTCTATGAAAATTTTATATACTGATGACATGGTTTGGCAGCCACATTGGATTTTATGTTACTAATTAGGGGTTCAAGCCCGTAGGGCTGAAACCCTATTGTTTTTGTGCTGGTTTTTTTTTATTATTATTATTATTATTATTATTTCTTTTCTTCTTCAGAAATGTTTTCGCAAATTCCCGTGAGATGGTAAATGATAGAGACCTGAAATTTTGCATATTGGTTGGAAGTTGTGTGTAAATGCTGACCAAGGCATTTTTAACTCAAACGGCCTGATGGTGGTGCTATAATTCAAGAAAAACAGGTTTTCACTTGAAAGGTCATAACTCCTACGCTGTTAGTCCGATTTACACGAAACTTAGTACATACATTCCTTGGTCCAATCTCTACAACCTTTCCATAAGGACCTCTAAGGTCCGCCATATTTGATTTTCCGGAATTTTGAATTTTTTGAAAAACACATTTTTGACATCTCTTCCTAGGCCGTAGGTCCGATTCCTTCGAAATTTGCTGGAAATCATCAGTGGACCAAGTTTATCAAAGATTCCATAAAGCTTGTTGAAAGCTCGTTTTGCTTCCAAGATATTGACCAATGAACTTCAGCAGGGGCGTGACTTAGCACATAAATGGACAAAATTCAACAACTATTGGGCCAATCATCACAGAACTTGCAGAATATGTCCATATAAGTACCAGGAACATACCTTAACAATTTCATGCAAATCGGCCCATAGGGGGCGCCATAACACAAATCAGACTATAAGTCAGCAATTGTTTGTCCTATAGCCATAAAACTCACAGGATATATTCATATAAGTACCTGAAACATACCCAGAAAATTTCAGTCAAATTGACTGATAGGGGGCGCTATAACTGCAAAACAAAGCTGGTATAACAAAACAAAATCAGCATGGTATAATTCACAAATCAGACTATAAATCAACAATTGTTTGTCCTATAGCCATAGAAAAACTCACAAGATATATTTATATAAGTACTTGAAACATATTCAGAAAATTTCATTCAAATTGTCCAAAATAAAACAAAGGGGGCGACTATAAATGCAAAACAAAAACTCACAAGCAAACATACCCTGTATAACACAAATCAGACTATAAATCATAAAGAGTTTTTCCAATCATTACAAAACTCACAGGATATGCCCACATAAGAACCTGATACATAGCCTGAAAGTTTCAATCAAATCGACCAATAGGGGGCGCCATAAATGCACAAAATAGCCTAACATAACACAAATCAGACTATACGTCATAAGTTGTTGGTCCAATCATTACACTGGAAAAATAGGTCCACATAAATAGCTGAAACATACTCTTAAAGTGGTTTTTGTCCTCCGCCGCCACGATAGCGAGCGGAGCAGGGGACATAGTTTTCAGCTCTGTCCGGCCGTCCATCATGTCCCGTTTGTTCTGAACGTGATATCTCAAGAACGGTTTGACTGATTCCATTCATCTTTGGTGTTACGGTATATTGGTGTGATACGCCGACCTCAGTAGATATACGTGACCTTGCCAGTATTCTCAAGGTCATTACGACCATTTGACCACTTACAAATACCTTGTCAACATGATATCTCAAGAACGGTTTGACCGATTCCATTCATCTTTGGTCTCAAGGTTTATTAGGGGAGTGCTTACAGCCCACTCGATTTACGTGACCTTGCCATTATTCTCAAGGTCATTACGAGCATTTGACCACTTACAAATTCCTTGTCAACATGATATCTCAAAAAAGGTTCGACCGATTCCATTCATCTTTGGTGTCAAGGTATGTTAGGGGCGGGAGACATAGTATTCAGCTCCATCTGGCCGTCCGCCCGGCCGTCCGTCCATCCGTCCCGTCCTGTTTGTTGTGAACGTGATATCTCAAGAACGGCTTGACCGATTCCATTCGTCTTTGGTGTCAAGGTGTATTAGGGGCGGGGGGCATAGTATTGTAAGACCCCACAAAACAATACCAAAGGCGGAAATTGCAGGGGGCGAAGTGTCCACGTGTTCTTTTGGCTGGCGCTAACTCGCGCGACCTCCTGGCTGGTGTGAATCGCAATAACATGGATCCATTTTCTCCGTTCAAACAACGGGGCACAAAAGCACAACGGTTACAATTAATCTGACTCCATAATAAATTTATAATAATGAATTTAGTTATACTCTCGTTAAATATCTGACTCCAAATTAGAATTAGAATTAGAATCCATAATCTAGGGAAACCTGCGTGGGTCTCGAAGTGACTACACCTCGAACTCTTAGGAGACTACCGCCGTTGCTAAACATGTACTCCCGGGTTTTAGTACTGTTACCGGATCCTAGGTTCGTCGATTAGATTAGAGGTTGGAAGTCAGCCATCACTGCAACAGCATCTTTTGGCGTGAATACAGCGAACCCAGATCTATGCACGCCCATGGGTTCCTTCAGGGAACTTTAACAGATAACCGACTTTCCGTCCATGGGTTTCCTTAAGGCTAGAATCCCAGAACCGGCAATACACAAACCCTTTATGTAAGTAGATCATGATCGTCTCTCCAATTTAATAAAACCAATTCCCATACCAGGTTGCTGGCCAGTCATTCCTCGGTCGGGATTATACCCCTAGGTATCCGTCGCAACGCGGCTAGAAAGAATAAAAGGATTAAGAGTCACAGAGACCAGGCAAGTTTAAAGGAATAACAATAACTTATTCACCAGGTAGGCAAGAGCTTAAATCAACAGACCAAATATCAGTTACCACGAATTTAGACCAATATAAAAGTCATACCTGGCGACAGCCACACACACAGAGTTGGGTGAGTGCGAAATCAGAGAGACGATCCGCCATAGCTATAGAGTCTACTCACGCACTTACGTGCGCGGGGAGAGATCGGATAAGATCTTCCCAGAATGGATGGTTTCTCTTTGCTTTAAGCCAAATCACGTCTTTGATCCAGGCGGCATGGCCATAAACACCTGGAAGGGGGTCGAATCTGGTTTTTGGGTTTCCACCATTTGGAGGATGTAATAAAACACTTCAGCAGAGAGAGGAGAATAGGGTGATTACCAGAGAGGATTCTGGCCAAATTCTCAGGAGTTTCCAAAAGGGAATGAACCATAATTTCAATGGGAATGAAACATACTCCACTCAACTCCTTGGATTCCCCCGAGAATAACAAGACCAAACATGATATGAATATGTACTAATATGATGCAGTTGTCATGTAAAAGTCTTAAGATGAATTAATATATGGGTAAACTGGGTTATAAGTTCAGAAGTGATTTCTTAGCAGGATATTGAACATATAAGCATATTATGAAATTCCCAGAGGTTTAGATTATTTGAAACAGATTAATATAACTGGACTTAAACTTAAGACTGAGGACAGTAATATGACTCCCACAGGGGCATTGTGTCAGCCAGAGCTTTGCAACTACCCCCCCCATACAGAGTAACAGTAAGACCATTAACACCTTCCACATGCAGGCTAAAGGAACATCCTAGGGGGAAGGCCCTAAAAGTTTTATTGCTATTTGGCCAGGCTCTGGTCCGAGCTTATCAGCCATACGCAGGAACGTCTCCAGATTCTACAGTATTCAGCTCCGTCCGTCCGTCTATCCGTCCGTTATGTCCTGTTTGTTGTGAACGTGATATCTCAAGAACGGTTTGACCGATTCCATTCGTCTTTGGTGTCAAGGTGTATTGGGGCGGAGGACATAGTATTCAGCTCCATCCGTCCGTCCATCCGTCTGTCATGTCCCGTTTGTTGTGAACGTGATATCTCAAGAACGGCCTGACTGATTCCATTCGTCTTTGGTGTCAAGGTGTATTAGGGGCGAGGACATAGTATTCAGCTCCGTCCGTACGTCCATCCGTCCGTCATGTCCCATTTGTTGTGAACGTGATATCTCAAGAAAGGTTTGACCAATTCCATTCGTCTTTGGTGTCAAAGTGTATTAGGGGCGGATGACATAGTATTCAGCTCCGTCCATCCATCCATCCGTCCATCCGTCCGTCATGTCCCGTTTGTTGTGAACGTGATATCTCAAGAATGGTTTGACCGATTCCATTCATCTTTCGTGTCAAAGTGTATTAGGGGCGGATGACATAGTATTCAACTCCGTCCGTCCGTCCATCTGTCCGGCATGTCCTGTTTGTTGTGAACGTGATATCTCAAGAACAGTTTGACCGATTCCATTCATCTTTGGTGTCAAGGTGTATTAGGGGAGTGCTCACAGCCCACTCGATTTACGTGACCTTGCCATTATTCTCAAGGTCATTACGACCATTTGACCACTTACAAATACCGTGTCAACATGATATCTCAAGAACGGTTTGACCGATTCCATTCATCTTTGGTGTCAAGGTGTGTTAGGGGCGGAGGATATAGAATTCAGCTCCATCTGTCCGGCTGTCCGTCCGTCCCATCCCGTTTGTTGTGAACGCGATATCTCAGGAACGGTTTGACCGATTCCATTCATCTTTGTGGTCAAGGTGTATTAGGGCCGGGGGACATAGTATTTAGCTCCATCAGTCCATCCGTCCGTCAGTCCGTCCGTCAAATCCCGTTTGTTGTGAACACAAAATCTCGAGAACGCTTTGAGCGATTTTTTTCATCTTTGGCTTCAATGTGAAATTTTGTGATACGCCGACCCCAGTCAATTTCCGTCACCTGGCGGGGGGCATGGCCATGTTTAGTGGCAACACTTGTTAATTAAGCTGTTAAAGCTTTCAACTCCTAATGGTCTTTCTTGGCTTGAACCCCAGAATTGCCGCTTGCGGCTATATTTCAGTTTGTCCTCCTGCCAAACCAAACATTGGGAACTCCTAAGACTTAAAAGATATGTTTCTCCCTCTGTCAACAATCATCCCAATGAGGGAGAATGTCATTGGTCACATAATTTGATGACCATCTTGAATTATCTGCAAGACTGTTAAATGTCAACTTTTCTTGAACTGTGTGGCCGATTGGCATAAAACTTGCTTGTACCTTGGAATTACCATTTGCGGTTATATTTCTACTTAAATTTTATCTGGGCCCAGATATAAAGAGAATATCATATGGGCATTTTCATATCACACGCTGTATCAACCCGAGACCCCAGTATCAGCACGAGAGCTTTAGCTCGAGGGCTGACAGATGTTGTGATATGAAAATGCACAGATAATGTTCTATTTATCATATACTCATTTTGACCATAATTAACGATGCATTTTGTCCAAAATATTTATTTCAGGCCATTATTATCATCATCACAGGCCAACAGTGCAAGCATTTGCTTTTAGTCAGCGGTGTATTCAAGCCAATCGAATGGCTCTAATTAGCTAACTAACACGCAAATGCAATTTTATCCATTAAGGTAAAAAATTTGCGTTTCCAAGATAATTTACGCATGAGACGTTTTACGACAGCCCTTTGCATGAATATTGCTGCAAAATGCGGCATTACGCATACTGTTTACAAATCATTCTGTATCAAGTTCCTTTTCTATAACATGGTCCATGGTTCAGAAATTTCAGCCGCTAAGGAATTCATGAGTCTCCCCGCCATGACAGCGTCTAATCAGCATCTGCCGCAATGCGTTGTCAAGGACATTAGAAATGCACAGGAAGTAGAGAGAAATAGAGGAGGAGGTGGGAGGAGAGTGGAAAACACTGGAGGAAGCAAAGGGAGGCAAAGGATGATGAGTAAGTGGGGAAAGGGGTAGAAGAAAAGGACGAAGAACCAGGAAGAAGTCCAAGGAATAAGTTTAAGGACTAGGTCCCTCCTCTTTCCATGGGCCTGGTCCTCAAATCATGGTCCTCGAGGGCCAAGAACTGCTGGTTTTCCACCCTCCCTTTTCCTGGGAGTCAGGTGTAAAGACAGTTTGGCCAATCAGAGTCACCAAGTCTTCATTTGGTTACCTGGGATAAAAGAAAACATGGGCTGGATTTGGATTCAAAGTCCAGATTTGAGGATCCCTGTTCAAGTTAAAGATGGTAGTAGGAGATGAAGATGAGTGAGAGGGGTGAAAAATAAAAAAGGAGGGAATTAACAGATAAAAATCGAGTCAGATGGCCTTTCAAATAACTAAAAGGCCTACTTCAAACTGGAAACCACTGTGCAGATAAACAACTGAAGTTAGTATCAATCAGTTTCTTACTTTGTTCATTTTCTTGTAGCCTATTAAGTACTTACATTTTTCAGAATAAAATGATATATTTAACATTTTTAATTTTTATATTACCTGTCCTGTCTTTCCTCCAGAATAAGATGGAGTCCCCATACTTTCACGTGGTGGACTTCCAAGGAAGAGGGGAAGTTGAGGTGGTCAGCAGTGTTTGGATGACAGGAGAAGACAGTTGCCTTTTGCCACCATATAACTTATCGTAAAATATCAAAAAAGCCCAAATGAGCCATGAGACACCTGGGCCTGGGTGGAAATCCTACAAAGTGCGCTCACTGTACAGAACAAGTAAGTCAATGAGAACATGTGAATATTGTCAAACCCCCCTTTTTTAAAAATCAATATCATCTGTAGATGACATTTTCAGTTTTCTTAGATTAAGACATGGGGAAGCTTGCAACTGGAAACAGTCCAACATATATATTTTAGCTTTATTTGCTTGCTATAGCTGAAAAATGCACAGTGCTTTATTGCCAACACCTTGTGTCTGTGCTAGCTGTTAATCTCACCTGTTACCTCCATCCTTGCTCACCCATTACAGGCTGTCTGCATATAGGCTGCCGTCCTCCTTCTCACCTACATCTCTTTCTTCATTAGCTACCCTCTCTTGCTGCTTCAGCTGCCACACCAACACTGGTTGAAGGCAGGAAATATTGAAAACAACTTAATTTGACATTTAATCACACAGTTCAACTGTTCAGCTTTCCTATCTATGTTTTATTAAGTTCCATGTTTTGTTCCAAGTTCTGTTTGCTTATATCTCTGGTTTAAACCATCTATGCACCCTCTCAGAATGAGCCCCTCTGTGTCTTTGTAAATCTTTTTCAATATCATTACTAACATTCAACATCAGAGTTTATTCATTAACATTAACACTTGCACATGCAATCAATACTAACTAGCAGCTATGTACAGCACATGCTAACCTTGACAACCAAGCTGCCAAGCTGCATTCCATATTATATTGTCTAAATTATTGTATATATTATATTGTCTATATCATATTGCCCCCCCCCCCAGCACATAATCAATTTATTGTAAACCTATAAAAATGTTCAACCACAGGATCTAAAGCCAGCTAATTTACAGCATCTCAGTAGCACCCAATGCAATAGAAAGTACATTAATCACTTATTTAATTCATAATTCTAAATGATTACATTGCTGGAGAATATAACAAAGCCAGGCAGAAGGCCAGAATGGCAGAAAAAACGTCAAACCTTCAAACAGACTCTGACAGCAGGCTGGGGAAGTCACATCATCAGAGACAGTGAGTTTTTAGGGAGAATATGCCTCACGTCTATTGGCTGTTGATGACAACTGTCATAAGTTGTCATAGTAGAAGAAGCAGTATATATCTAGTATTTATTTTTTCAACTCTTTCTGCACCTGTATGAAAGATCACTTTCAGATATTCAAGGTAGCTAAGAACATATTGAACAAACTAAAAAATCATCTACCTTGGACAATTTTTTAATTATTGCAAGTTACAATATTTTAACACCACCAGACCCAGCACAAGGTACTGTGACTCAAGCGACGAGGAGCCTGCAATAAAGAGAACAAGGACGGCCTCATTACCGCTTACATCCAGTCCTCCAAGCCTGCCAACACCTACAACTCACCCAGCTCCACCACCTCCTTCAGCTCCCCCAGCTCCACCAGTTCTTCCAGCTCCTCCAGCTCACCCAGCTCCAACAGCTCCAATGAGGCAGTGTGCCTCCACAAGTTATGCAGCATCCCCCATGCTAACTCGTAAGTGATGTCTTTGATTTCTAAGGCTAGTTAGCATGCTGTCTGATGAGACAAAAACATAACATTGTGGCAACACAAGATGCATAGACCAAAAAAAAAAAAAAATTTAGGATAAATGCAACCAGACAATACTTCTTATGCAATAGCCATGAAACATGAAGGTTAGCACTTTTTTCCTGTTGCATCACTTAAACAGTTTTTGATTTCATATCGCCAACTGAAATTTTGAGTGTATTTTTTAAAAATATATTGTATAGTTGGAAAAATACTTTATCTACAACTACCTAATTTTTGGTTTATAAGAAATGATGTTCATAATTTCCTTTAATTCCCTATATTTTCATCAATGGCAAGGGACCACGATTCTCTTGGGAATTATCATGAAAATTATTTTTATTCTTGCTCTCCCAATCTGAACACTGTGAGGGGTGGAAGTAACAAAAATTAATTGATAAAAATGGAGGTGATGAAAACGCATGTGACGGAAAAAGGAGGTGATGAGGGGCGCCCCGGTGGCTCAGCGGTCTAAGTGCGCGTACCATAAAGGCTGTGTCCTTCCCGCAGCGACCTGGGCTCGAATCCAGCTCGGGTCATTTGCTGCATGGCATCCCCCATTCTTCTCCCCAACTTTCCTGTCTCTCTACACTGTATAACTATCAAATAAAGGAAAAATTCCCAAAAAAATAATCTTTTAAAAAAAAAAATGGAGGTGATGAAAACGCATGTGAATTGAAAAATAGAGTCATAAATTATCAAGTGGATTGAAAAATAGTGATATATTGCCAATTGATTTGACAAACTTCATTCTACTATTCATCATTTACCCCACCTAACTGACATTTATCGTTTACAGCAAGCAATTTTTGTTACTTCCGCCCACACCTATCGTTTACGGCAAGCTATTTTTGTTACTTCCGCCCAAATGACGAATCAAAAACCACGCCCACTGACTAGCTGATCGAGTTTTTGGCTCTCAACTTGCAGGCCTTAATGCGCGTCAATTTGCGTCATGATTACGCCGACAAAATAAGGCTACAGTTTGCGTACAGTCTTACTCGCTAGCGAGCTAGTTTGCTACCTAGCTAGCAATAGTATGCTAGCGCGCCAATGTATTTAGCTACATAGCCAACTGGCTAGCGAGCTAAAAAGGCTGCAGTTCGCTTTCAATGCGTACACTGTCATACTTGTTAGCGAGCTAGTTGGCTTCCTAGCTAGCAAGCCAAAGTGATATCGAACTGTGTGTCATAGCTAGCACGTCAATGTATTTAGCTACATGGCCAACTGGCTAGCGAGCTAAAAAGGCTACAGTTCGCTTACAATGGAATACTCGCGAGCGAGCTATTTGGCTACCTAGCTAGCAAGATAAAGAGACATCAATATCTATAATGTTATAGCTAGCATGCCAATGTACTTAACATCTTAAAGTCGCTTTCACATCGGACGGGAAACAAATTTTTCGCACAACAGATTACATTCAAAGTCAATGCAAAGACGCGAATACTCGGATACGTCTTTGCATTGACTTTGAATGTAATCTGTCATGCGAAAAATTCGTTTCGCGTCCGGTGTGAAAGCACCTTAATTTTCCTCATTTCAGGACGGCATTCACAGTAACTATCACTGGGAATCATTAATATCTCTTCAACGATGGAAAGCTGTAGTGCCCAGCTTTCTTCACATTGGATATCAGGAACAATGTGGACTATGGAAGTGTTTTCTTTTAGGGGACTTCTTTTTCTTGGTCTTCGAAATTGTGATGCATCAACAGTACAGAAAAAAAATGCAGCCTGCGAAAAGGACACCATAAGCACTTGTCAAACAAAAAAAGGCTGAAAACAGTTATTATTTTATTATTCTTTCCACAAATTTTGATCTATTTTGTGGATTGATCTGTAAAGTAGTTCTTTTCAGTCTCATGCTTACAGGATTTTTAAACAGTGCTTTTTATATGCCCCAAGAAACAATACTGTCCTCCAATACCATACATGACTCTACAATCTTAATCACATTTCATGTGACATCATGAGCAGGTGAGATATAAAATGGCAATTTACAATATGCAGTGCTGTAAAAAAAAAAAAAAAAAGTATTTGCCCCCTTCCTGATTTATTCTTTTGCATATTTTCTTTACACTTCGTATAGCTTTTTTCCCTTAATAAATGAAATCATCATTTTTAAAACTGCATTTTGAATTTACTTGGGTTATCCTTGTGTAATATTAAAATTTGTTTGATGATCTGAAACATTTCAGTGTAAAAATATACTCTTTCACAGCACTGTATGTTAAACCAAAGTAAAATTGAACTACTCACAAACAATGTAACACAAAACAGACTGCTACAATTCCCTACCGTCAGCTCAAAGTTTGTTATTACTGAAGTGCTTGGCGCGTTTACGTGACCCGTGTCAGGATTACAATACCACGCGCTTTTCTTTATATCCACTCATGCATCACTGAAAAAACAATAAAAATCAATCAATTCTTCAATTTGCCGCAAATACAGTACATACCTCACCACTGCGTTTTTAATGGTGCTAAGTATATATTTTCAAGTTGTCTGTATTATGTCTCCCCCTCAGAGGGAGAGGGGAGACATATTGTTTTAGGCTCGGTTCCCGTTCGCGTTCCCACTTCATTTGTGGAGCATAGCTCCAGAACCGTTAGCACGATCTTAACGAAGCTTTGCATACTTACAACTCAGGTCCTGAAGTGGTGCCTTTTGGTATGTGCCTGTTTGTCCCTCCATCTATCTGTCCATCCGGATGTGATCAATTTTTGTCCAGAGCATAACTCCTACACCGTTTGCATGATCTTAATGAAACTTTGCATACTTACGTAGAAAGAATGTACCATTTAAAATACAAGGCTGTAGTGTTGGTAATGGTGTGTGAGGCGCCTCACCTCCAAAATGGCATTATTTTATTTCTAGAGTGGTGAAGTCCACTGCTGACACAGAAATGTATAAACTTCTTTCTGATAGTGGTTTTAATGGTTTTCAGTTGCTTTTAACATCATCCAGTGAAGCTCGCTGTAAATCTCACAAACTTACAGTCAATGCCTTTGATAGGAGTAAAGTTATGCGACCAGAAATGTGGCCCACTGGAGTTTGCGTCCAGAGATGGAGGGTGTATAACAAGCGCAATGGTGCAGAAGCGCAACAGTCACATGCACCCACAGAAATACATCATGGCCAGCAGTGACACTCATAACTTATCAGTAATATCATTTAATTGTGAATATGCTAATGCATCCCATCTGGATTTTATGAAATATTTATATCACAATTGTGATTTTTTATTACTACAGGAGCATGGTTTGTTCAAAAATAGACTGGATTGGTTTGCAAACTTAGGTAATGATGTGGCCATTCATGGGGTTAGTGCCATGGATGAAACTCAGTTACTGGTTGGAAGACCCCATGGTGGCTGTGCCATTTTGTGGCACAATAATTATTCTGCCAATGTGACACCTATACCCTGTGATTTCAAGAGGCTGTGTGCTGTTAAAGCTGAATATAATGGTCATACATACCTGATTATATGCTTATATATGCCATGTGATGATAATGCAAAGGATAATATTGTTGAGTATAATATGATTCTGGATGATATTTTAACCATTCTGAACACAGGTGATGCTCATTTTCTTATAATAGGAGGTGACATGAAGACTGATTTAGCCAGAAACTCCTACTGTACACGGTCACTCAATGAGTTTGTTTGTGAAGAGAATTTGCTGTATTGTGTTAATAGTCCATGTAGTTCAGTCCAGTACACTTATGAAAGTAAAGGGTCTGGGGTGCGATCTTTGATAGACCATTTTCTTGTGGGTCAGAATCTGTTTTCTTCTATTGTTACATATGAAACGTTGGATAGGCATGACAATTTTTCAGACCATGTTGCAATTAGATGTGTTTTTAGTATTACTTTCAGCTCTCCTAAAGTGAGTGATGTCCCAAATACAAAAGGATTTTACTCCTCACCGTATCTGGGCAAAGGCCTCTGAGAATGATGTTTCTAACTACAATGTTGAGCTAGTTGCCCTCTTAAAGAGTATAAATATTCCTGTAGATGCTCTTCACTGCACTGACAGATTTTGTACAGTACACGGTCAAGATATAGAATATTTTCATAATGATATTATTGAGTGTTTAATTGTTGCCAGTCATCAAACAATATCACTTTCTAAGCCTCCTTACAAAAGGGCAAAGATTGTTCCTGGTTGGAACGAATTTGTAAAACCATTTTTTGAGTCATCATTGTTATGGCATGACTTATGGGTTAGTAATGATCGTCCAACACAGGGTGTTGTTGCAGATTTGCATAAAAGCTCTAGATCTAAGTATCACAAAGCTTATAAAAATGTAGTTAAAAATTAAGATAACATTAGATGTGACAACATGGGAAAGGCAATTGTTGAGAGAAATAATCAAAAGCTGTGGAAAGAAGTACGTGGTTTCAGGAGTAGACCAAAATTAAATGCATGCAGCATTGATGGTGCACAGGATGATTGTGATATTGCAGATTTGTTTGCACAGAAGTTCTATAACTTATACAATAGTGTACCATATAATGCCCATGAAATTGAACTTCTTAGAAGAGAAATAGAGTGGAGAATTTTAAGTATTGAGTGATATTAACTCAAATCTGGGTCATACAGTAATCACTATAGGTGACATACAGTCAGCCATACATGGGTTGAAACAGAATAAGGTAGATGAAACCGTTGATTTTACATCTGATCATTTAATCTTTGCAGGCAAAGAGTTACATGTATCTGTTGTTATTGTTCTCTATGATGGTGTCTCATGGCATGTCGCCCACTGCTATGCTTAAGGAGACGATGGTCCCTCTCCCTAAGGGTAAATGGGCAAATCTTACTTTTACAGACATTTTTAGAGCGATAACACTAAGCAGCATATTGTGTAAATTGCTTGATATGGTTATTTTGTTTAAAGAGGGAGATAAGCTCAGGACATCCGACCTACAGTTTAGTTTTAAAAACACTCATCCACAACCCTTTGTACATGTATGGTTCAAGAGACTGTATCTTATTTTGTGCATGATAAGTGCAATGTTTATGGCCTGCTTTTAGATGCAAGCAAGGCCTTTGATCGCATAAATTATGCCAAACTGTTTAAAATTTTACTTGACAGAAATGTCTCTCCTCTGATTTGTCGGCTGTTGCTTCACATGTACTTAAATCAGCAACTTAGAGTCAGATGGGCTAATACTGAGTCAAGTTATTTTGATATATCAAATGGTGTTAAGCAGGGTGGGGTCATCTCTCCCATTCTTTTTTGCGTATACATGGATGGTTTACTTAATGAACTCTCCCAGTCTGGGGTAGGATGTCATGTTGGGTCTGTCTTTGCAGGTGCCTTTGGCTATGCAGATGATCTCACCCTGCTTGCTCCTCCTGTGCAAGCTCTAAGGAAGCTCCTCCTGATTTGTGAAAACTATGCTAGTGAATTTGATGTGCTGTTCAATGGTAAAAAGAGTCAACTCATCATTTTTAAATATACATTTTCAAATCCAGTTGACCCATGTATTTGTCTCAATAATGTTATCATACCAAGAGTCCATGAAGTTACACATTTGGGACATAAACTGTGTGATGATGTTTACAAGTTTGATTCATCTAAGTGTGTTGCAGATTTTAATAGGCAGTGCAATATGTTATTTGCTGATGTGAAAAATGCAAATTCATGTATAAGTAATTTTTTAGTTCACAAATATTGTTCTGCATTTTATGGCATCCAGGTTTTACCTATCTTTGATAGCTGTCTTGAGAATGTATTTACTGCATGGAGGAAAGCAGTGAGGAGGTCATAGCGTATACCATGGAAGACACACTGCAAGCTCTTGCCTCACATTGCTGGAGTAATGAGTCCTGAACTATGGACAGCCAAACGTTTTATCAAATTTATCAATGGTGCGCTGAATTCAGTAAATGCAACTGTACTGTATATTTCCAACATTGGGAAGTTGGGGCTGCACTCTATACTTGGGTGTAATTATCATCATCTCAGTGATCGCTGCAGTATGGTTGAGACTAATATTTTCAAAGAATAGTGGAGAATCTGTGGTAATGACCATGAGGTCATCAGAGTAGCCTCACAAATAGTTGAGGTCTGTGATATGCGCGATCAATGCGATTTTATATTTTTGTCTTTGAAGCAATGTGATGAAATTATAGAATTTTTATGTACAACGTAATCTTACCTAATTTTAATTTACATCATTTTTATTATGTGCAGTTAATTTTTGTTAAGTGCGAATAAAGAATTTTACAAACAAACAAACTACTCCAGTCCTGCAGTGGAACCTTTTGGTAGGTGCCTGTCTATCTGTCCGTCCGTCTGGTGGGTTAAGCAGGGAAGAGGCCCAGGGGGGAGACGTACGTTTTTACGAGTAAACACACATTCTAGTTTCCATGTTTCTACTTTTTAGGTAAGCTATTGTTGTGGTGTGGCGTCCGTCGTCTGGAACATTTCTAATCTTTTTTTTTTTAGCCAGGTGAATTTTCGTATAAATTTGCCATATCACACTGCTAGACCATATTCCCAGATGTTTGGTTTTTTTTTGGATTTTTGATTGAATCATTTTTGTCCACTTTATCGGCCCTTGAAATTTTGGCCCTATTGTTAAAGGTAGGGCTGAGAAATTTTAAAAAATTATTTCTCAAAAACTGTGCGATAAATTTTTTTCTAAATCAGGCAATCAACATTCCTTGGTACCATCAATGTACAGTGCGAGCACCATTTTGATTGAATCGACAATAGTGGGTCTAGTGGGGGCACTGTACTTTAACATTGGATCCTATAGAGACTATGCAAGATGGCCTGTGGAAGCCAAATGGTTGCAGATAGAGATTAAGTTAGTATTATCAACATTTAGGAAGTCATACATTTGTTGACCTGAACTTGACCTTCTGTGACCTTAAAAGTTCACAATTGACAAATTGAATTTTCATTGACATGTCTCACCAATGACATGTATCAGAGCTTAGGATTGTTCAGATTATTACAAGAGGTCTTATAAATGTATGTGAACTTTTATTTAGTAACCTTGACATTGACCTTCAATGATTCAAAGGGCTAATTTCACAAGAAATTTTCATAACTTGAATCATCGCTATAAGATTGCTTGCCGGAAAGCTATAGGGCCCTTGGTCCTATTTTTGTTTTCCACTTTAACTCAAGAACGCTGTAAGGCGTCATAATGAACTTTAATATATTAATGCGTTACCACTTAGTCTTGGTGATTTAACCTCTTAAACTCGACTTTTTCTGCAAAACTTCAAACAGCTCTAGCTCCCTTATCCTACGAGCTAAGATGCTCAAATTTTTACTGTAGGTTGTTCTGCCAAGGGTTCATCATATGTGTCATGGGTTTTTGATTTGACCTAAAATTCAAGGTTATGTAGGTCAAAGGTCATAAAATGCACAGATATTCTTTCAGTGCAATAGTGCCTTTAGTTTTCAACGAATCCTTTTCATATTTCATATGCATGTATATGGGCCCAAGATCTAGCCCCAGTTCAATTTTGGGCATGCAGCGATTCTCGGTTTGGCCACCAGGGAGAGTTTTCTGCAAAACTTCAAAAAGCTCTAGCTCCCTTATTCTACGAGCTAAGATGCTCCAATTTTTTGCCCACTTGGCCAAAAGGCCCAATGGGCTTCTGCTATGCTCGGGGTCTTTAGTGGTGGTATGTCGTGCATCTATGCGTTTGTGCGTAAACTTTTGGCTTGTCTTCGCTCTAGCGTCTTCAGTTTTTCACCGATCCGTTTCATATTTCATATGTGTATATAGCGTCTTAAGGTCCTGACCAAGTTCGATTTTCAGCCCAATCGGACTGATACTATGGCCAATAGGGGGCTTTCCATTTTGGCCACGTTTGGCCATTCAGTCTTTCATTAATATCTAAAAAAACTGTCTGAATCTTTTCGTCTAATTTGTTGTGAGCCTTCCTTATGATGTTTTGATTATCCCCTCCAAAAATTAGAAAATTCCATATCCCGGTTTTTGAGAAATTCAGCATTTTGCACTTAGAAAATCAGTGTTTGTGCTCATTTTTTCAGTCTTTCATTAATATCTCAAAAACTGTCTGATAACTTTTTGTCTAATTTGTTATGAGCCTTTCTTATGATGTTCTGAATATCCCTTGCGAAAATTAGAAAATTCTACGTCCCGTTTTTTGAGAAATTCAGCATTTTGCACTTAGAAAATCAGTGTTTATGCTCATTTTTAGCTTACTTGCTCTATGGGCCGATAAGCTATTGTCGTGGTGTGGCATCCGGCGTCCGTAACATTTTTTATCTTTTTTTCGGCTTGATGAATTTTTGTGTTAATTTGCCATAACATACTACTAGGCCATATCTCCAGACTTTTTTTCGGATTTTTGATTGAATAATTTTTGTCCGTTTTATGGGCCCCTGAAATTTTGGCCCCAATGTTAAAGATAGGACTGAGAAATTTTAAAAAATTATTTCTCAAAAACCGCGTGATAAATTTTTTTCTAAATCATGCACTCAATTTCCGTTGGTACCATCAATGTACAGTGCGAGCACCATTTTGATTGAATCGACGGAAGTGGGTCTAGTGGGGGCACTGTACTTTATGAATAAGCAAGATGGCCTGTGGAGGCCAAATGGTTGCAGATAGAGAAGAAGTTTGTATTATCGACATATAGGAAGTCATATATGACCTATACATTGGCATGTTAAAGTTGAACTCAGATGACTTTGAAAGGTCAAAATTGAGGTCAAGGAAAATACTATCAATGTTAAAAGATAGGACTTGAAATTTCAAAAAATTATTTCTCAGAAACCGCGCGATAAATTTTTTTCTAAATCAGGCAATCAACTTCCCTTGGTACCATCAATGTACAGTACAAGCACCACTTTGATTGAATCGACAGAAGTGGGTCTAGTGGGGGCGCTGTACTTTGTGAATAAGCAAGATGGGCTATGGATGCCGAATGGTTGCAGACACAGATTAAGTTTGTATTATTGTGATATAGGAAGTCATATGACCTATACATTGGCTATGTTGAAGTTGACCTCAGATGACTTTGAAAGGTCAAACTTGAGGTCAAGGAAAATATTATCAATGTTAAAAGATAGGACTTGAAATTTAAAAAAATTATTTCTCAAAAACCGCGCGATAAATTTTTTTGCTTTTTTTTTAAATCAGGCAATCAACTTCCCTTGGTACCGCCAATGTACAGCGCAAGCGCCACTTTGACAGGGTGGGGAAGCAAAACTTGCACTGACATTTAAATTACAAACAATCCCTCAACCACTCCCCTGAATTGTGTGCACCTGTTATTTGAAAAAGCAAAGACTACAAGCTGTAATCTGAGTCTAATCTCTTTTTTTTCAATAAACATGCCAGTTGAGAATAATATACAATCTATGGATGGTGATTTATTTAGCAAATTTTGCTTCCCCACCCTGTTGGCTTGAAAATATTGAAGATTGGGAACATATCTGTATTAAACACTTATAGGGGCATATATAAAATTTCTTTTGGTGGCCTTGAACTTGACCTTGGGTGACCTTTGAAGGTCAAACTTCACATAGCAAAATTATAATGACTTCTATCACCAAAACTATTATAGACAGAGCTTTGTATTGTGAGCATATAGGAAGTCATGTATGAAGTTTCATTTGGTGACCTTGAACTTGACCTTCAGTGACCTTCAACGGCCAAACTTTACAGTGAAATTTCAATGACTTATATCATCAAAATCGTTACAGATAGAGTGTAGGTTTGTATTGGAGACATATAGGAAGTCAAATGTGAACTTTCATTTGGTGACCTTCATATTGACCTTTGAAGGTCAGACTTGACCGAGTGAAAATTCTATGACTTCTATCACTAAAAAGGTCACCGATAGAGCCTAAACTTGTATCACAGACTTAAAGGAAGTCACACATGAACTTTCATTTGGTGACATTCAACTTCACTTGGTGACCTTTGAAGGTCAAACTTGACATAATACAATTACAATGACTTGTATTTCCAAAACGGTCACAGATGGAGCCTAGGTTTGTATTAGAGATGTATAGGAAGTCATATATGAGCTTCCATTTGGTGACCTTCATATTGACCTTCGAAAGTCAAATATGAACTAGGGAAGATTCAGTGACTTGTATCACTAAAATGGTCACAGATGGAGCCTAGGTTTGTGTTACTGACATCTAGGAAGTCACATGTGAACTTTCATTTGGTGAAATTCAACTTGACTGTCAGTGACCGAGGTTCAAACTTGACAGTGAAATTACAATGACTTCCATCACCAAAATGGTCACAGATTGAGCCAAGTTTAGAGACATTTAGAAAGTCGGATATGAAGTCCATTTACTGACCTAAACTTTACCTTCTGTTGACATATTGAATTTTCAATGACTTGCATCACCAAAACTGATTCAGAGTTTAGGATTATATTTAGGTCTTATAAATGTTGTGAACTTTTATTTGGTGACCTTGGCATTGACTTTTAATGATTCGAATGTCAAACTTCTCATGAAATTGTCATAACTTGTATCATCACTATGAGATTACTTGCCGGTAAGCTACAGGATCCTTGGTCCCATTTTTTCAGTCTTTCATTAATGTGTCATATGTGTTAATATTGCAATACTTTTCAAGGATTTCTGAAATTTAGTTATGACATGGACATTTCAGTCATCCTCAGCGGAGATCTCTAGGCGGACAGGTCTCTTGTTTGATAAATCTGCATCAGTGGAGTCAAACTTCATTTCCTATGTATGTATTATCTTTGAATGGGAGAATGTATACAGGACTGGCAGAAATGATAAAAAATAAAAAATTATAAAAATTATAAAGTGGTTGTATTTGGATGGAATGTATGCCTGTAGTGACATATAAGTGAAATTAAATGAGTTCCACAGTTTGGTATCTGAGAACACCCTGTCAGCTTGGAGAGGCCACCTAGACATTCCCAAACTAAAACCTCTAATTTTGCTCTGATTTACGTGGTTAGAATACACTTTGGCACAGATAATAGTGAGATTCTATGCTGTAATTTTTTAGGGGTTTCAGACTGCAACTGAATAATTTTATGACAAATAAAAGTAAAACTTTGTTTGGTGCAAAAAAGATTTTTCATTCATGCAGTGTTCCATCTTCATTTACTCTGATGCAGTGACCTATACACTGATTTTTTTGCACCATGAAAAAAATCCCCAAGGTGTTACCTTTATTATGATAGCAAGATTATTCAAATCGACCAATTTGTTGCAGAGATATAGTCATTTCATTTTTAACATGTCATTTTCAAGCTAGAGGCTCAAGACTTAAGGGGTTCAGGTTAGGCTCAAGAGGTCACAGGACCACTTATGTATGTAAATAAAAATAGCATTGTCAGCCATAACTGAAGAATGCTTTGAGTAATTATAATAAAACTTGGTCCTATTTTGCATAACTATGTGAAGATTACCTGAAAAGAAGTTAAGGTTAGGATGAATTAAGGTCAATGTGTGTTAAAAATACCACGTTTCAGCAATAAAGGCATATTTGTCCCCAGGTTGCAGTTGAATACATATATGTCTTGTTCTTCTTGTTTATTCCAGTAACTCTTCAATGCAAACAAAGTTTGTTGGGCCTGCATGAAACCTATTCATGAATGATATGTAGGTACAGATCCTCTGACCTACCTTTGGGGTCAGGAGGTCAAGGTTCATATGTAAACTGCATATTTCATGTATGCATGTGAAGTCAACATGCTCTAAAACTGATGGTAGTGCAACATATGAGTGTGTATGCCACTGTATTGTTCACATACATGCATTATAGTTGGCAGTTGGCCAGGTAGGTTTGGATAGCTTTTTTCCCTTAATAAATGAAATCATCATTTTTAAAACTGCATTTTGTATTTACTCTGCTTATCTTTGTCTAATACTAAAATTTGTTTGATGATCTGAAACATTGACGTGTAAAAAAATATGCAAAAGAATAAGAAATCAGGAAGGGGGCAAACACTTTTTTTACAGCACTGTATATTGTAAATGCCATTTTATATCTCACCTGCTCATGATGTCACATGAAATGTGATTAGGATTGTAGAGTCATGTATGGTATTGGAGGACAGTATTGTTTTTTGGAGCGTATAAAAAGCACTGTTTAAAAATCCTGCAAGCATGAGACTGAAAAGAACTACTTTACAGATCAATCCACAAAAGAACATTGCTGAAAGTTGGCAAAAAGAAAATGAAGAGTTGAACATTGGTAGTAAAAACAAAACTTTAGATCAAAATTTGTGGAAAGAATAATAAAAATAACCATTTTTATCCTTTTTTTTGTTTGACAAGTGCTTATGGTGCCCTCTTTGTTTCGCGTCCGGTGTGAAAGTGACTTTAGGATGTTAAATACGTTGGCATGCTAGCTATAACATTATAGATATCGATGTCTCTTTATCTTGCTAGCTAGGTAGCCAAATAGCTTGCTCGCGAGTATTCCATCGTAAGCGAACTGTAGCCTTTTTGGCTCGCTAGCCAGTTGGCCATGTAGCTAAATACATTGGCGTGCTAGCTATGACACACAGTCCGATATCACTTTGGCTTAAGAGCTAGGAAGACAACTAGCTCTCTAACGAGTATGACAGTGTACGCATTGAAAGCGAACTGCAACCTTTTTAGCTCGTTAGCCAGTTGGCTATGTAGCTAAATACATTGGTGCGCTAGCTAATCTATTGCCAACTAGTAGCCAACTAGCTCGCTAGCGAGTAAACTGAACGCAAACTGTAGTCTTATTTTGTCGGCGTAATCATGACGCAAATTGACGCGCATTAAGTCCTGCAAGTTGAGAGCCAAAAACTCGATCAGCTAGTCAGTGGGCGTGGTTTTTGATTCGTCATTTGGGCAGAAGTAACAAAAATTGCTTGCTGTAAACGATAAATGTCAGTTAGGTGTGGTAAATGATGAATAGTAGAATGAAGTTTATCAAATCAATTGACAATATATCACTATTTTTAAATTTACTTGATAATTTATGACTCTATTTTTCAATTCACATGCGTTTTCATCACCTCCATTTTTAATTCACATGCGTTTTCATCACCTCCATTTTTATCAATTAATTTTTGTTACTTCCTGTCATGGTTCTGGATGTTTGTGCATGTGTTTTGGACTTTTCTTTGTGGCTCTCGTCCCGGGACGATATCGTTTCCTGGGCTATCGAGTTCTTTGCCCAGCTGGCTGATTGAGCTGGGGCGGCGCTTCCCCGGAATCTATATGGGCAGGAAGTCCGGCACGCCTCCTTCGCTAGAGTGTCCGTGTTTAGCTACGCACTATGGCTGAAGAAATCTTTAGTCAGGTTTTGAAAGACTTTCTATTCTCTCATTTTCGGAGTTTTTCCTTTCTCGCGTTGCCTCCGGTGTTCGGACTATTAGACGTCCTTTGGAGGCGCGAGTTTTTGTGTTTGGTCTGTGTTGTTCTCTGTGTTTGTACTGTTTAATCGCTGCTCACGTTCTCTCTTTTCGCTGCATCTGGCCTCCTACACTACCGGCCATTACAGAACACTCTAGCAAGACATGGAGTCGCCAGCAGCGGATACGCTAGAGAGCATTGTCGCTGACCAGCAGTCTGTCCTTACTGCATATGGCCAGGGTCTTTCTAGCTTAGACAGTCGGCAGGTGGAGCTGACCGAGAGAATTCGCCGTCAGGAGCAGGCTATGCAGGCACAGGAAAGTCTTCTAATAAATCTCTCCGAGTGTATCAGAGCATTGTCTGCTCAGGTTACACTAAATGTTTCACAAGCACAATCAGTACACCTTCCACAAGAGCCTACACTCAAGTTACCCCCAAGATATGGAGGCGAGGCAGGAAAATGTAAAGATTTCATTGCTCAATGTGAAATATTTTTTAAAGCACAACCCTCACGGTTCTCGAATGAAGAATCACGGGTTTCGTTTATTTTATCTCTGTTGACCAGCACAGCCCTCACTTGGGTGGGGCCGCTCATTCGAGCTAAATCGCCAGTGGTTAATTCAGTGGAAACACTGTGAGAGAAATGATTAATGTTTTCGATCAGGATGTGTATGGTCAGGACGCAGCTACGCATCTAATGAATTTGAAGCAGGGTTCTAATAGCGTTGCTGATTTCTCCATCTCGTTTCGCTCCTTAGCCACAGAGACAGGGTGGCCAGAAGCACCTCTTATGACAGTGTTTGTTCACGCTTTGGCTGAGGAGGTGAAGGATGCTCTGGCTACATTAGAGCCTTTTGTTTCTCTGGATTCGTTGGTTCGTACTGCGGTGCGAGTTGATAATCGCATCCGCGAACGAAACAAGGAGAAACGTACTGCATTGGCTCTTGATAGCAACGAGGTTAATGTTCCGTGGAACAGGCAATCAGCCACAACTCCGCCCATTGAAATTTCCAATTCTAGTGAGCCCATGCAGGTTGATGGCTCATATGAGAGCCGGGCTCGTGAGTTTAAAGCCGGGCAAGTTGCCCCGAGCTTAAAGGGAGATGGGAAGCCCCTCAGGCGGTAGGGGGGGCACTAGAGGGACAGACCCAATCTCCCGTTCGTACTCTTATTTCAGTAAAGTTGACTATGGGGAAAAAGAAAATATGGATTAAAGCCTTTTTGGATTCGGGGGCTGTTGATTGTTTCATGGATGCGGAGTGGGCTAGAAAACATTCCATTCCCATCCGCTCTCTCTCACATTCGCACTCGATCAAAGCTTTGGATGGTCGACCGTTGGGAGATGGGCTTATAACTGAGGTCTCTGATTTTTTGACTATGTTTATTCCTTTTGGTGGTCATTCAGAGAGAATTCATTTTTTTCTTAATCGATTCCCCAGTTTGTCCTTTGGTTTTGGGTCATTCCTGGTTGCTCAAGCATAGGCCACAGATCTTTTGGGGCGGTCAAAGTGACCCAATCGTCCAGTGGGGCTCAGACTGTAGGTCTCACTGTAGTGAGATTCCGGCAAGTCGCCCCGAATTTCAACCCATGGGGAAGGCGTCGGGTTCTGAATAAGATTGGTATGTAGGAGCCGCACTGAACCTTGGTTTACCTCCCAACATGTCAGATGATTATGTTGATCTCGCGGAGGATTTTGGCAAACAACAGGCTTTGTCTTTGCCTCCGCATCGTGTTTACGATAGTGAGATCAAACTATTCCCGGACAAGGTGGCAGCGGATGGGAATTGGCCTGCCCCTCAGAATGTTAAGGAGGTTAAACGATTTTTGGACTTTGCTAATTTATATAGGAGGTTTAAGCGGAATTTTAGCGCTGTGGCTGCCCCCATCATTGCGCTTTCTAAGAGGAATTCCTCCTTGTCGTTTGCTTGGTCTCCAGCAGCGGAGGCTGCTTTTCAGGAGTTGAAGAAACGACTTAGTTCTGGACCTATTGTTGTTTTGCCCGACCCCTCCCTCCCATTGGTGGTGGAGGTTGATGCTTTGGAAGTCGGGGTGGGTGCCATTTTGTCCCAGCGCCCCCTTCGGGACAATAAGTTGCACCCATGCGCCTACTTCAATTACAGTATTGGTGACCGGGAGTTGTTAGCTGTTAAATGGGCATTAGAAGAGTGGCGCCATGGTTGGAGGGAGCTGAACATCCGTTTCTGGTTTGGATGAATAACAGGAATCCCCAGTGTGTCCAGCAGACCAGGTGACGGGCATTGTTTTTCAATCGCTTTGACTTTGCGTTGGCTTATCGCCCTGGCTCCGAGAGCATCAAGCCTGGCGTCTTGTCACGGATTTATGACCGCTCGGGCCGTGATCCCATTTCTGGGCCAGTTGTTCCGGCGGCTCGGATTGTGGCTCCCATACAGGGGGATACTGAGTCTGTTGTGCGGGAGGCCTTGCGGCCTGACCCTGGCTCTGGTGGGGAGCCCTCTGGCTGTTTGTTTGTCCCCATGGCGGTGCATAAATGGAAGGCTGCCGCTGATAGGAGGCACCGTTTTGCACCGGGTTATCAGGGTGGCCAGAGGGTTTGGTGTCCTGAGGAACGGTGCGGGGTCCCTGCTCGAGGTTTTTTGGGAACGTCTGGGGCTGTCCCTTGGTGGGGGGGGGGTGGGGGGGTCCTGTCATGGTTCTGGATGTTTGTGCGTGTGTTTTGGACTTTTCTTTGTGGCCCTCGTCCCAGGACGATATCATTTCCTGGGCTATAGAGTTCTTTGCCCAGCTGGCTGATTGAGCTGGGGCGGCGCTTCCCCGGAATCTATATGGGCAGGAAGTCCGGCACGCCTCCTTCGCTAGAGTGTCTGTGTTTAGCTACGCACTATAGCTGAAGAAATCTTTAGTCATGTTTTGAAAGAATTTCTATTCTCTCATTTTTGGAGTTTCTTCTCCCTTTTCCTTTCTCGCGTTGCCTCCGGTGTTCGGACTATTAGACATCCTTTGGAGGCGCGAGTTCTTGCGTTTGGTCTGTGTTGTTCTCTGTGTTTGTACTGTTTACTCGCTGCTCACGTTCTCTCTTTTTGCTGCATCTGGCCTCCTACACTACCGGCCATTACACTTCCACCCCTCATAGTACACTGTTATCCGGGTTTTATAAAGAAATGTGACCATTACTCTCATTGCTTTGTAAGGAGCATCATTTGCAAAGTCATGTAATTGCAATTTTGAAAAAATAATGAGTGACTGTACTTGATTAATTTGGTAAATTCCTCTATTTCTCTTTTAAATTACCTTTGCAGCGACGGACCGGTACATCATAAATACGCTGGAGCACTTGAAAGCAGACGTGGCCGTCATTAAGCAGATGCTGCTCCACCTAACCAAGCACTCTGCCTCTTCTGCTGTGCTGCCAGAAGGCATTAATTTGCCTCTGGCCAGCATGGCAGAAATGGAGGATATCGAGGCCAGGCTGATAGACTCAGCTTTTTTGGGAGAAATGGTGTTGTACTTTGTTCCGTGTCAAATATCAAATTATTCAAAATCATAAGCTTATTCACTTCGCAAAAATAAACTATTAGTGTGAGAAAGTTGCATTCTGGGCATGTTGCCAGCCCACTCCATTGTTGTTTCCTTGCTCCCCTGGGTTGGCAATGCCGAATACTGGATTTCTGCTAAAATGTATAGGCACTCTGGTTGTTATTTTTCTTACTTAGTACTATTATAACAATTACATCATTTTTTTTCTTACTTTGTATTTACTGTTGGAGGCATGGACGCCAAATCCACCACTCACCGTGTACTGTCTCGAGTCCTCTCGAATGGACTGGCACAACAATTGAGCTGGCAGGGATCAGGCCAAAAGGTGTCCTTTAAAGACATGCGGCTGAGCAAAGCTGTGATAGGTGAGTAAGTGTAGTCCCAAGACGAAGTCGGGCGGTTATTATTGATTAATTATTATTATTATTATTGTTTATATTGAGCGCAAACAAAAACGAAGTTCCTCATTGGCATGCCAACCAACCAGCTTCTGGGTAGCGCATGTATGCACGGAAGCTTACTGATAATGTCATGATGGCTTGGCTGCTATGTAATGTGTGCTATCGCATATTAAGTTACGTTGATCTTTGCATAGCCACCTAGGCAGCTAGTATGCTAGCTGACGTTAGCTAAGGAAAGTCTTTGTTAATGATCATCACATTAAAGCGATATGATTTGGTTTTTGCCCCAACTTTATTAACTTAGCTAGCTGTAATATGCATGAACTAATCCATGGCTTCACGGCAGAGCTGTGCAACTGCAACCCAAGTGTGCTTGCAGATTTCTGACAAGTGACCAAGCTTACTAGTGAGTTTAAAGCAATCACTTAGGTGCAGCTCGCTAGCTACTGAACCTATGGTAGCTATGATGCCTATTGAAGAAGTTCTTACAGCTCTGATTTATCACTCTCAACGTCATTGCACACACATGACCTCTTTCACCACTGGTTACCAGCTCCTTTTACGTAAACAGCAAACTGACAGTTCAGCCTGAGACATGTTATTTCATAGCTAGTTTTAGTAGCATTATCCTTCTTTACGTGCTATCGCGTATTTTATTGCTCCTCTAGGGGTGCGTTTCCTGAAATCTCAGATGCTAACTTACATTGTTGGACTCATTGACTGTGAATGGACGAACTATGCGAGTTGCTTACTTAGTTAGCAACTACGGTTTTGGGAAACGCACACCAGATTATAACGCTAGCCATCTTCCCACCCAGCTGACACTAGTCAAGGGAAATGTTTGTAATCATTGTTTTTCGCAAGCCATGTCATTTGGTAGGAACTTTCCTAAGCAAAAAAGACTATTCGGACGCAGCCCATATCTGCCAGTCTCCATGCATGTTTTTTTTTTCGTGGCACCGCCTTCAATTAGGTCAGGCCCTGATCATTCCGTGTGCATGCATGTATTTTCTTCTCTGTGACTGGCTTGTGATGCTGAAAATTTGGCTTTGGGAGTGCCCATTTGATTCAATGGGCTCTGACGTTTCCAATGAGCCCTGGGCTGCGTCCGAATAGTCTTTTTTGCTTTGGAAAGTTCCTAACTCCTAGAAAATGATCCAGAAGTATTTACGTGGCAGCCATGATAAGTGTGTTCAGATTCTTTAAATGTGAAGGTGCTACAGTGCTTCCTAATGTATCACCTTTAGCATAGGTACACTGAACCATCCTTTTAGAAAAGAAAGGAGGAAATGCTATCCCGCTATTCCGTGATGACCGTCCATTCGGCCAATCATGAAAACAAACAAACATGATGGGCAGGAGGTGGGTGATCACTGTGCCTAGTGTAAGTGCATTTGGATTCTCTTAATAGCGCGGTTCTCTTCCTAAGCTGTAAAAGAGTCCCCTTTACCTCATGACATTTTACACAGAGGTTAAAGAAAACTGGTTAGGAATTTGACGATAGGACGTAATTTTTTAACTATTCGGACGCAGCCCTGGTCCAGCATAATAGCACAAACCTAGCCTAAGGTGGAGTGTTGTGTTCCAGGTGCGTCTAATTGGGTGTCCATGTGGCAATCACATGTACACAAAGTGCCCACGAATGAATACAGTTTTTCAATCACAAAACTGGTTGCTCATTGATTATCTGCTTGGGTAGCGCTCACGAAAACGACCCCGGTCAGTTCTGGAATTTGAAAATTATTTTTCCCCTTGCATTCGAACGCTATTTGTATCTATAAAGTATGAGTATTAATTGTCCATGTCCCACAAAAAGTGTGATCGAATGAGAAAATAGTTTTTGTGTGCTGTGACATTAAATTTTAGCATGTCAGAAGTCAATTTTGGGTCAGTTTTTTACAGTATCCATTGACTACCATCTTTTAAAATAAGCATAAAACCCATGGGGAAACAATTTTGAAGTTACTTGACACAAGATTAGCAGTCCAACAGTCAAAACCATATAAAGACCACTCAACCTACCTCTTTTGTGTCATATGCCAGACCTCTGAAATAAAAAAATATGCACCTGAGTTTCATGTCTATCGCATCTAAAGTGCTTACTTCCACTTTCTGCTGTGCTGTGCATGCAAGGCAAATAATTTTTTATGCGATTTAGAACATTGAAGAGAATCTTCTTAAGAATTAAATGGCTTGTGATCTATGTTGTGGAAAAATCTCAGGAGCAGGGGCATTATTTCTGTATCATGCTTATGGACTCTGTCAAACACATTTCAGTCCGATCTAGATATACTGCAAAAAAGAATATGTTCAGCCACACTTTCCATCTTAGCATGCTCTGACACCTGGATATACACTCAGTGATGCATTAGTTTTTGTGGTTTTTCGCTTCAATGCTCATATCTTATTTTCTTGCTTTACTTTTTTAATTTAACCCAATTTTATTTCATCCTATAGATTCTGTGTTAAAAAGCAGCAAAGCTGCTACAAACGAAGTTGAGCAAGCCATTGAAAATTGGCTCTGGAATGCCCAGGACAGAGACGGAGGGAGGCAGAGGAGACAAAACAGACCTGAAGTAGGTTCAAGTGTGAAAGTGTGGGTTTGCCTCACTGTAACCTATTGTCAGTTCAGTATTTAGTCTCCACTTTCAAATGTTACCAAAACTGACAGACTCTATTGATGCTTGCTAGATATTTAAAATGGTTATAAGAAATGTCTGTAATATTCAGAATTTACTGCAGGCTAATTTGTTAGACATGTATTCTTCAGCAAATGTTTGTTTAAAATTCACTAAAATATTTGATCATTTCTGATAGCAAGACTGGTATGTGGACCCCGAAGTGAGCCCACACATAAATATTCCCACCCTTTTTGGCTTTGTGTGGGCCCTCACTCAGGTCCCACAAGTGAGGGCCCCCAAGTGGCCAAAAGCCTTGCAGTGGCTGACACACAGGTGATTTTTTTCCCCCTTTTCTAAGATTATTACATCCAGCATTTTAACTGTGTTTCAGGTTTAAGATGCTCCAACCATCCTATGGGGTTCCTGTTCCCGTTCCTGTTCCTTTTGTTCCTGTTTTGTTTGAATAAAAGTTGTAGTGTTTATGTTTTCGTGAGTTCTTTTTATTATGTTGTATAGTTTCATTTTTCCCAATTTTTTTTAATTGAACAATTACATTTTACATCTTTATTACCCAATTTTAAAATAAACTTATTTCTTAAAATTGCTTTTGTGTGTCTTATTGGATTATTGGCCCACTATTGGTCAATGGCACCTGCATGTAAAATAAGCTATGGGCCCACTGTGGGAAACTATATGCAACATAAAAACAACTCACTAAAACATACACAGTACAACTTTTATTAAAACAAAACATGAACAAAGGGAAGGGGAATGGGAACGGGAACAGGAACTTTGGAGGATGGCTGGAGGCCGAGCATCTTAAACCTGAAACACAGTTAAAAGGCTGGGAGTAATAATCTTAAAAAAGGGGGAAAAAATATCACCTGTGTTGGCCACTGCAGGGCTTCTGGCCACTTGTGGGACCTGACTGGGGGCCCACACAAAGCCCAAAAGGGAATATTGATGTGTGGGCCCACGTCAGGTCCCTCACGGGTCTACATACCAGTCTTGTTATCAGAAATGATCAAATATTTTACTGAATTTTAATCAAACATTTGGTGAAGAACAAATGTAGACCAAATTAGCCTCCAGTAAATTCTTGAATATCATGAACATTTCTAATAACCATTTTAAACATCTAGCAAGCATCGATAGAATCTCTGTCAGTCTTGTTAACATTTGAAAGTGGAGACTGAATACAGAACTAGGTTAAATAGGTTACAGTGAGGCAAACCTATACAGTAACACTTGAACCTACTTCAGGTCTGTTCTGTTCCCTCCTCTGCCTCCCTCCATCTTGATCCCATGCATTACAAAGCCAATTTTTTATGGATTGCTCAACCTCATTTGTGGCTGCTTTTTATCACAGAATCTGTAGGAGGAAGTAAAAATGGGTTAAATTTAAAAAAAGGAAATAAAGCAAGAAAATCAGAGATGAGTGTTGAAGCGAAAAACCACACAAACTAACACAACACTGAGTTTTTATCCAGGTATCACAGTGTGCTAAGATGGAAAGTGTGGCTCAACATACTGGGATGGCAAAATAAAGACATCTAGCTTATCTGAATTCCTGAATGTCTTTGGGATGAAGTAGCTGCTAACTACTCCCATAGACCAGTGTTTCTCCAACTTTTTTGGGCCCCCTTACCAACTTCCAGGTTGCTAACTGCCCTCATCAATTAAAATTAGTCTGCCTTAATTACTCATTAATATTCTGTTTTAACGATTTGTCATTAAAAACATTTTACTCAATGCCAAATAACAGATCTGTTATTTGAAACTTTATTGTTGGAATAATCACTATTAGTTTTGACAATGAATTAGGAAAAAAATGTATGGCCTCAACATACATTGTTGTGGGTCACCATATAGGCCTTGTGTTTAGGTGCAACTTATTTATTCTTATTTGTATATATGACCGTTAAAAACTACAAATGAGAGATTCATATTTTATTAAATAATAAATTGAATACATGGGGATTCAAGGAAATTCAATTGGTCCATTGCTGACACAGATTGGGACATGGCTGGGTTGATTACACAACCAAGAACTAAAAAAAAGAATAGAAATGAAACATTTCAGCTGTGTCCATATTTGCCATGCTGACCAGCAGTTCTCATGGAATGAGATGGGGAGCTGCATCGCTACTCCAAAATGCAAGCGGTTGCCAGAGAAACAAATGACAAACACATGAGGTCTACTTCCTATCACGTGCAGTAATGACAAGAACTACTTCCTATCACATGCAGTAAGCTGTTGGCTATCATGTGATATGAAGTAAGCCTAGTGCTACCTATTCAGCAAGGAGTGAGTAAGAGTTTGGGCAAACTTCAACAAAGGCCAATCAAATCAGCTGCTCTTATTCCTTTTAAAGACAGTGCACTTCCGCTATGACATGCTGACATTTTCTGGAAGAGATCAAAGCGGTTTCTTATGTTTCAGGGCAACTGGACATTCAGTCAGTATGGGCTGCACCAATGGCATATGAAGATGGGCAAAGACACTGAAGGCGCAAGTGTAAAGGACTGCAAGATGTTGCTCGTTTTTGCGTGTGTTTGGGGTCGCTGTTGTGTTGAAACACCCATTTCAGGGATATTTCCTCTTTGGTATGTGGCAACATAATCTATTCAAGTATTTCGATGTATTCAATGTCATGGTTTGTTAGGTGTGTGTGTTGTTTGGACCCTTCTTTGCAGCTCTCGTCCCAGGACGATATCAAATTCCTGGGCCATCGAATTCTTTACCTAGCTGGTTGATTGAGCTGGGGCGGCGCTTCCCCAGAATCTATATAAGCAGGATGTCCAGCACGCCTCCTTTGCTAGAATGTCAGTGTTTAGCTTCGCACTATAGCCGAAGGTATCTGTAGTCAGGTTTTGTATGACTTTATATCTTCTTATTGTTAGAGTTTTTTCTCCCTTTTTCTATCTCTCGTTGCTTCCGTGGTTCGGACTATTATACGTCCTTTGGCAGCGCGAGTACTTGCGTTTAGTCTGTATTATTCTCTGTGTTTGTACTGTGTTCGTGCTACTCTCTTTCCCTCTGTCGTTGCGCTTGGCCTCCGTATACTACCGGCCATTACAGAACACTCTAGCCAGCATGGAGTCGTCAGCAACGGCTGCGTTAGAGAAAGTTGTGGCTAACCAACAAGTTGCTCTCTCCGGTTATGGCAAGGGTCTTGTTAGCCTGAACAATCAACAGGCAGAGCTGGCAGAAAGAGTCCGCCTTCAGGCGAATGCCATGGAGAGACAGGAAAACGTTCTGTTAACTCTCACTGAGAGTATTAGAGCCCTTTCCACGCAAATCACACAAAATGTTGCACAAGCACAGTACGTACATCTTCCCCGAGAGTCAAAGCTTCAATTACCCCCAAGATATGGAGGCGAGGCAAGAAGATGTAAAGATTTCATTGCCTAATGTGAGATATTTTTTAAAGCGCAGCCTTCACGGTTTGTGAATGAAGAGTCTCGGGTTTCATTTATTTTATCCCTGTTAACCGACACAGCACTCACTTGGGTCGGCCCACTTATTCGATCTAGTTCACTGGTAGTCAATACTGTGGAAACTCGTTAGAGAAATGGTATCGGTGTTTGATCAGGATGTTTGTGGCCAGGATGCAGCTACACGTTTAATGCATCTAAGGCAGGGCTCTGAGAGTGTCGCTGCGTTTTCAGTCACATTTCGCTCCTTGGCTACAGAGACAGGCTGGCCAGAAGCGCCTCTTGTGACAGTGTTCATTCACGCTTTGGCAGAGGAGGTTAAGGACGCTCTGGCTACATTGGAGCCTTGTTTGTCTCTGGATTCGTTGGTTCGCACTGCGGTGCGAATTGATAATTGCATCCGCAAACGTAACAGGGAGAAATGTACTGCATTGGCTCTTGCTGGCAACGGGGCTAATCCTACTAGCAGCACACATAAAGCTCCCATTCCGCACCCTGAAAATTCCACTCCTGGTGAGCCTATGCAGGTTGATGGCTCATATGAGAGCCGAGCTTGTAAGCCCATTCGGAACCGTATAATCTGCTATAATTGTAACAAACCGGGACATATCCGTCCAAGCTGCCCTGAGCTTCAGGAAAACGGGAAGTCCCTCTAGCGGTATGGGGGCGCTAGAGGGACAGACCCAATTTCCCCTCCAAACTTTAATCCCTGTGGAATTGACTGTGGGGAGACAGAATATTTATCGAAGCTTTTGTGGACTCTGGCGCCATGGATTGTTTTATGGATGCAGAGTGGGCTAGGAGACATTCCATTCCTATCCGCCCTCTTTTACATTCATGCTCTGGACGGATGCCCGCTGGGAACTGGATTTATAACAGAAGTTTCTGAATCATTGACTATGTTCATCTCTTTTGGTAGCCATTCTGAGGAGGTCCGGTTTTTTTTTTAATCAGTTCTCCTGTTTTCTCTATCGTTTTAGGACACTCATGGCTACGGGAACATAGGCCTCATATCATTTGGGGAGGGCAGGATAACCCGAATGTCCAGTGGCGAACTGATTGTAGGTCCCACTGTAGGGATAGTTTGGCGTGTCATCCTGAGCATCAACCTATGGGGGAGGCTGACGCCTGGAGTGATTCTGAGGAGTTTGCCTCACACAACCCTCCTAATCTACAGAAAGGGGTGGAGGAGGGGTTGGAGTGGAATCCTCAATTTGACTGGCGGCAGCCAGAGGAGGATTGCTTTTTCGGAGGATTTCTCTGATTCGGAATCTGACTTAGAGGGGGCAGGTTCTGAACAGGGTGAGAATTTGGGGGCTGCTCTGAACTTTTGTCTGCCTCCTAATGTTCCTGACGATTTTGCTGATCTCGCGGAGGTTTTTAGCAAGCAACGGGCCTCGACTTTACCTCCTCATCGCACGTTCGATTCTGAGATCAATCTCCACCTGGGTACCACTCCCCCCAGGGGTTCATTATACTGGCTGTCAGGGCCTGAGCGGAAGGCTATGCGAGAATATATTCAGGAGGCTCTGGCTAATGGATTTCTTCGGCCCGCCACTTCTCCTGCCGGAGCGGGGTTCTTTTTTGTGGGCAAAAAAGATGGCGGCCTGAGACCTTGTATTGATTACAGGGGCTTGAATAATATCACTATTAAAAACCGATACCCACTTCCGTTGATGAACTCCGCGTTTGAACAGCTGCAGGAGGCATCGTTTTTTACCAAGCTAGACCTCCGGAATGCTTATAACTTGGTTCGGATCCATGAGGGGGACAAGTGGCAAAAGGCATTTAATACGCATGACGGATACTACGAATATTTGGTCATGCCGTTTGGATTGGTTAACGCCCCCTCTGTGTTCCAGGCACTCGTTAATGACGTCCTCTGAGAGATGTTAGAGAGATTCATCTTTGTCTACCTTGACGACATTCTGATTTTCTCTTCAACTCTCTCGGAGCATAAACAACAAGTCAGACAAGTGTTTGAGGCCCTCCCCAAAGCCAAGCTTTTCGTCAAGGCTGAGAAATGCATTTTTCATGCCAAGACTGTTTCGTTTCTTGGCTTTATTATTTCAGAAGGGTCGGTCCGCATGGATCCTGACAAAGTGTCAGCGGTCAGGGATTAGCCTGTCCCTCAAAACGTTAAGGAGGTGCAACGGTTTTTGGGGTTTGCAAATTTTTATAGGAGGTTTATCCGTAATTTTAGCGCGGTAGCTGCCCCCATTATCGCGCTTACTAAGAAGAATACCTCCTCGTCATTTGCTTGGTCTCCGGCAGCTGAGGCTGCTTTTCAGGAGTTAAAGAAACGATTTAGCTCAGAACCCATTCTTGTTTTGCCCGACCCCTCCCTCCCATTTGTTGTGGAGGTGGATGCGTCGGAAGTCGGGGTAGGTGCCATTTTGTCCCAGCGCCCCCTTCGGGTCAAGTTGCACCCATGCGCCTACTCCTCCCGGTTGTTGTCTGCGGCCGAACGGAATTACAGCATTGGTGACCGGGAGTTGTTGGCCGTCAAGTTGGCTTTAGAAGAGTGGCGCCACTGGTTGGAGGGGGCTGACAGCCATTTGTGGTTTGGACGGATCATAAAAATCTCCAATACATCCAACAGACTAAACGACGTAATTCTCGGCAGGGGCGGTGGTCGTTGTTTTTGAACCGCTTTAACTTTACGTTAATCTCTCACCCGGGGTCTAAAACCATCAAGCCCAACGCTTTGTCGCGGATTCATGACCGCTCCAGTCGCAACCCTATTCCTGAGCCAGTTATCCTGGCAGCTCAGATTGTGGCTCCCATTCAGTGGGACATCGAGTCTGTTGTGCGGGAGGCGTTGAAAAATGATCCCGGTCCTGGTGGGGAGCTGCCTGGCTGTTTATTTGTTCCTTTAGCAGTGCGGTCCCAAGTTCTCCAGTGGGGGCACTCTTCCCGTCTGGCTGGTCACCCGGGGGTTCATCGGACCAAGCAGTTCTTGGCCCGCCGTTTTTGGTGGCCCAGCATGATGGAGGACATCCGGGAGTTTGTAGCGGCGGGCTGTATTTGCGCTAGGAACAAGACTGCCCACCTCCCCCCCTCTGGTCTGCTGCGGCCGTTGCCCGTCCCTAAGCGCCCATGGAGCCATGTCGCTCTTGATTTTGTTACGGGGCTGCCTGTTTCAGAAGGCAACACGGTCATCCTGGTCGTGGTTGACCGTTTTTCTAAGGCCGCCCACTTTATCGCGCTGCCCAAGCTGCCTTCGGCGCCAGAGACTGCCCTTCTTGTTGTGGACCATGTTTTCTGGCTGCACGGCATCCCTCAAGATGTGGTTTCTGACCGGGACCGTCAATTTACGGCCAAATTCTGGTGTGCGTTTTGCAGCCAGTTAGGGGCCACCGTGAGCCTTTCCTCGGGTTTTCACCCAGAGACTAACGGGCAGACTGAGCGAACCAACCTTCGAGAATACTCTTCGATGTTTGGCGGCTGACAACCCATCCTCGTGGAGTCGATTTTTAGCATGGGCCGAATACTCCCACAATACACTGGGTAACTCCTCCACAGGTCTTTCCCCGTTTGAGGCTCAGTTGGGTTATCAGCCTCCACTGTTTCCTGAGACTGACAGGGATTCAGAGGTTCCTTCGGTTAATTACTTTGTTCAGCGTTGTTGGTCAGTTTGGGCCAGGGTCCGTTCCTCCTTGTTGCGCTCTGGACAGAAACAAAAGACCGCCGCAGATAGAAGGGGTCGTTCAGCCCCATCTTACCGGGTTGGCCAAAGGGTCTGGCTTTCCACGCGGGACCTGCCCTTGAGAGTGGAGTCACGGAAATTTGCTCCCCGCTTTATTGGTCCTTTTAAGATTGTGCAAAGGATCAATTCGGTCACAGTCCAGTTGAAGCTCCCTAGATCCTTATGGATCCACCCCTCTTTTAATGTCTCCAGGCTCAAACCGGTTAGCACTTGCATCCTGGCTCCAGTCGACAAACCCCCGCCGCCGCCGTGGATGATTGAGGGGGGGCCGGTTTACACTGTGCGTCGTATTTTAGCCGAGAGGCGTGTGGGTCGTGGAGCTCAGTTTTCAGTAGCTTGGGAGGGTTATGGTGCTGGAGGGTTATGGTGCTGGGTCCCTTCTCAGGATATCCTGGATCCTACCCTTATTTCTTAATTCCGTGCGCAGGACTCTCTGGGAACTTCGGGGGCTGTTCCTTGGGGGGGGTCCTGTCATGGTTTGTTAGGTGTGCGTGTTGTTTGGACCTTTCTTTGCAGCTCTCGTCCCGGGACGATATCGAATTCCTGGGCTATCGAATTCTTTACCCAGCTGGTTGATTGAGCTGGGGCGGCGCTTCCCCAGAATCTATATAAGCAGGATGTCCGGCACGCCTCCTTTGCTAGAGTGTCTGTGTTTAGCTTCGCACTATAGCCGAAGGTATCTGTAGTCAGGTTTTGTTTGACTTTATATCTTCTTATTGTTGGAGTTTCTTCTCCCTTTCTCTATCTCGTTTTGCTTCCATGGTTCGGACTATTACACGTCCTTTGGAAGCACGAGTACTTGCGTTTGGTCTATATTATTCTTTGTGTTTGTACTGCGCTCGTGCTACTCTCTTACCCTCTGTCGTTGCGCTTGGCCTCCGTATACTACCGGCCATTACATTCAAATCGATCCATAATCCCTGGTATACAATAAACAGGCCCAACACCATAGTATGAAAAACATCCCCATACCATGATTTTTGCACCACCATGCTTCACTGTCTTCACAGTGTACTGTGGCTTGAATTCAGTACCCGATGGTTGTCTGACATACTGTCAATGACCACTAGACCCGAAAAGAACAATTTTACTCTTATCAGTCCACAGAATGTTACGCCATTTCTCTTTGGGCCAATCAATGTGTTCCTTGGAAAATTTGAACCCATTCTGCACATGCCGTTTTTTCCAACAGTGGTGCTTTACGGGGGCTTCTTGCCAATAACTTAGCTCCAATCAAACATCTTCTGACTGTAACAATACTTACAGGTAATTTTATATCATCTTTGATTTTTCTGGAGGTGATGATTGGCTGAATTTTTGCCATTTTGACTATTCTTTGATCCGTTTTAACAGCAGTTACACGTTTCCTTCCACATATTGCAGGTTTTTGTTGCCATTTTAATGCATTTGACAACATTTGAGCATTTGGGGTATTTGCACCATGCAGTGAGGATAGATGGCACAGTCCTCATAAGTGTAGACTAAAACAAATTGTTACTCGATGGAAAAAAAAAAGTTCAGTCCAATGTAGACGCTGAAGTCAGCATTATAGACCCATCACTGCCAACTGGGCAGTGCAAGGCTGGATTAGAGTTCAAAACCAGTAATGACACCGTAACTACAGATATGCTGAATAAATTTAAAAAAAAAATCATTGCCATATTTGTGTAATCATGTGATCAATACTCACAGGCAGTCAACTTCTGCCAAGTCCAGCTGCAACCTTCTGAACAGATATCACTCAGTTGGTGCAGCAGGAATGGGGGCAGCTTGTGAATGGCATCTATGCAGATTTGATAAAAAAGCAAAAAGAAGAATATTGTCAAAATAATTGACGATTAATTTTCTTTTACATCAGATGCTTCAGCTAGGTACATGTCCATCTTTTACCTTAGAAGAGATGGCATCAAGATGCATTGTGGAAAGAGAACTAGCTGGTGAAGGGTATGTACAGTGCCGTGAAAAATTATTTACCCCCCCCTCCTGATTTCTTATTTTTTTGGCATATTTGTCACGCTTAAATGTTTCAGATCATCAAACAAATTTTAATATTAGACAAAGACAACCCGAGTAAATTCAAAATGCAGTTTTTAAATGATGATTTCATTTATTAAGGGGAAAAAGCCATCTAAACCTACCTGGCCCTATGTGAAAAAGTAATTGCCCCCTAAATCCCAATAACTGGTTGTGCCACCCTTGGCGACAACAACTGCAATCAAACGTTTGCAATAACTGGCAATGAGTCTTTCACATCACTGTGGAAGAATTTTAGCCCACTCTTCTTTGCAAAATGTTTTAATTCAGCCACATTGGAGGGTTTTTGAGCATGATTGGCATGTTTAAGATCATGCCACTGCATCGCAACCGGATTTAAGTCTGGACTTCGACATGACCACTCCAAAATCTTCATTTTGTTTTTTTTAAAGCCATTCAGGGATGGACTTGCTGATGTGTTTCAGATCATTGTCCTGCTGCATAACCCAAGTGCGCTTGAGTTTAAGGTCACAAACCGATGATTGGACATTGTCCTTCAGGATTTTCCGGTAGAGAGCAGAATTCATAGTTCCATCAATTATGACAAGTCGTCCAGGTCCTGAAGCAGTGAAGCAGCCCCAAACCATCACACTACCTCCACCATGTTTGACTTTTGGTATGACGTTCTTCTTATGAAATGCTGAGTTAGTTTTATGCCTGATGTACAAAGTAACAGGACGCATAACTTCCAAAAAGTTCAACTTTTGGCTCGGCAGTCCACAGAATATTTTCCCAAAAGTCTTGGGAATCATCAAGATGTATTTTGGCAAATGTGAGACGAGGCTTTATGTTCTTTTTGGTCAGCAGTGGTTTTCGCCTTGGAACTCTCCCATGGATGGCATTTTTGCCCTGTATCTTCCTTATTGTTGAATCATGAACACTGACTTTAACTGAGGCAAGTGAGGCCTGCAGTTCTTCAGATGTTGTTCTGGGATCTTTTGTGACCACCAGGATGAGTCGTCAATGTTCTCTTGGAGTAATTTTGGTAGGCCGGCCACTCCTGGGAATGTTCACCACTGTTCCAAGTTTTCTCCATTTGTGGATAATGGCTCTCACCGTGATTCGCCAGAGTCCCAAAGCCTTAGAAATGGCTTTGCAACCCTTTCCAGACTGATAGATGTCCATTTCTTTATTTCTCATCTGTTTTTGAATTTATTTAGCTTGCGGCATGACGTGTTACTATTTGAGATCTTATAGCCTACTTCACTTTGTCAAACAGGTTCCATTGAAGTGATGTCTTGATTCAACAGGTCTGGCAGTAATCAGGCCTGGGCGTGGCCAGTGAAATTGAACTCACAAAATGTGGTTAATCACAGTTAATTCATGATTTAACATGGGGGGGCAATTACTTTTTCACATAGGGCCAGGTGGGTTTGGGTAGCTTTTTCCCCTTAATAAATGAAATCATCATTTAAAAACTGCATTTTGTATTTACTCGGGTCATTTTTGTTTTATAATAACATTTTTTTGATGATCTGAAACATTTAAATGTGAAAATACGCAAAAAAGTAAGAAATCAGGAAGGGGGCAAATACTTTGGTAATTCAAGTGACATCAGTATGATGGAGCTATTTCAGCAGCACAAGGGGGACCTTCACTACACAAAGTAGGTGGTTTTATTCTTGTGGCTGACTGGTGCATACTATTGCTCAGGGACAAGGGTAGGTGGCCAGTACGTACTGAAAAATTTGTCAGTTCTGAGAGGAGAAATAATGCATTTGTCCAGAAGGACTGTTCCCTGTTTCATAGAATGGTTTTTGGTTGATCAGTTATAAAGTCATATAAATCCACTTATTCTACATCATCTTAAACACCCTATATACCATTATTCAACTGAGATGTGTTAATCAGTTATTACCTCCGCCAAGGAGGTTATGTGATCACCAGCGTTTGTTTGTTTGTCTGTTTGTTTGTTTGTTCGCAAAATAACTCAAAAAGTTATGAACGGATTTTGATGAAATTTTCAGACAAGGTGGGTATTAGGACAAGGAACAGGTGTCTAGATTTTGGCATATATAGGCCGAAGTACAGCTGAGATACACGCCAAAGTTCAAGATTTCAAGTCTTTCCAATGGGCCAGAGTTCCAATCGCTGTGCTTTTGGGTTTTGCTGCCACCTGGCGGAGGTCTGCGCTCTCTGAGTGCTTTTCTAGTTTCATCTGCAATTGAAAATGTAGCTACTAGCTACATTTTCAAACCTCAGCTAAATTAGACACAGGTTAAATTTAAAAGTTATTATTAAATATGTAACAATTCAAGAATCATGACGAGGACTAATATACATTAAGACATCTCCCTTCCACATCAAAGATATTAAAAGATAAAATTTCGTTAGCAACAAAAGCCAGTCAGGTAGGCAGCTAAGTTAATCCTACACTTTAGCGAGCAAGGTATGTTAGCCAGCTTCATGACGGCAGTAAATTTTGCTCCATGAGGTAACTTCGCTAGCTATCCTATCCATCACTACGCTATTCGCACAGTACTTATGTTAGTTTTAGCACTTTTGATACAGCTGTAAATGTTTTCATGTTGCAGTATTCAGAAATTAACTGATACGAATACCACAAATTACCCAGCCAGCTCGCTAACATTACAACTTAAACGGAGGACCATCCCCCTGAGGGGTGTTGGGCTGGTTTGCTAGCTATCTGTTGTCATGTTGGGCTATAGTTTGGAAAGCTAATCTAGTCTCCAACATTGGCAGGGCACAACAGGATGGAATAGGTTTAAGCGTCAATTGCAAAAATGTTCGTGACTTAAAAGATACATGCAGGGAAGTGGCTAACTCTTAAAATTCTTAAACATTACTTTTGGTTTAGCTTACCTGAATGAGCTAACTGGCGAGCTCGTTATCACTGACAGGTTATCTCGGTCAGTGATTCTCGCGCTCCGACTTCAGGAAGGTAACGGTCTTTTCCCAACATTCCTCCTTAGTTTGAAAATGGAGCGAGATAACAAGCCAATCTCTCGGCTTTTGGTTAAGATTTTGAATTGTGGATGAATGGTTTTTGAAAATGGATTGTGATGTGGCGGAGGGAGTGAAAAAGAAAAGGAAAAAAGAAGTGATAACAAAAATGAAGAGGAAACATCTGTCATAGGTATCAAGGCAGACGTAGAGGGTGGTGAAGCAAACTGTCTTTTTAGTAATGCGTATGATATCGGAAAATTTGTGAAAAGCGAAAGCGGAGACGTGAAAGCAGTAAGGGTGTCGAGGGGAGGATTAGTGATGGTAGAGTGTCGAACAGTGAAACAGAGGGATAATGCACTTAAAATTAAAAGATAGGATATTACAAGAGTAATAAGTTTTCCGCTGAGGAATAAAACTACTTTTAAAGGCGTGATGAGTGGCGTTTCTCTGTACGTAAAACTAGATGATTTTTTGAAGGTGGAGGGAGTATGTGGGGTAAGGCGGCTAAAAAGCTATAGGGAGGGAAAGATGCAGGAAAGTAGGTTAGTGCTACTTGAGTTTAATGGCGAAATACCAGAGAGAATTTTTGTGGATTTTGTGAGTTATAAAGTGAGAGTGTTTGAAAGAACTCCATTGCGTTGTTTTAGATGTCAAGAGTACGGACATGTGGCAGTAGTCTGCAGAAGGGAGATGCACAGGTGTAGACGGTGTGGTCAGGAGGGATGCATGGAGGATGACTGTGAAATGGCAAAATGCTTTCACTGTGGGGGAAATCATGAAATGGGCTCATTGCAGTGTGATAGAAGGAAAATGGAAAGAGAGGTGGAAAAGATGAGTGCAGGGTAAAATTTCATGTGCAGAAGCCACAAAGAGAGTTTTGAGCAGAAACGAAACAGTAGGGAAAGAGCGGGCTAAAGTGCAGACTGTAGAAAAGAAACAAAAGGAATTTGAGGAAGATGAGATTAGGATGGGAAGAAGAAGTATTTTGGCTTTTATACCAATGGTGCTGAACTGTGCTAGCGAGATTGAAAGTAAAACTGAGAGAATAAAGATGGTGGTGGAAGCAGCAAGAGAGATTTTGGGTGTTGTAGATGTCAGAGGGAAGACATACAGAAAATGTTGGAAAGAGGATTCAGTGGTGGTCAGATTGTAGAAAAATAAGGGCATATAGAAAGCGGTAGTGGAGTATTTGAAGTATAATTAGAAGTTTTTTTGTTTTTTGTTTTTTTGCGTCCAATTTAAGTCTTGAAGTTGTCTGGCGGAGGGCAGTAATACACCTTAGTAGCGTCTACACTGCCGGAAATACAAAGAAAGAAATGAAAAGGCCGATCTCTCCCCTTGATGTTGAGGCAAGTTTAATGGCAAGAGAACCTTTGGCACTCTTCACCAGTGATGATTTCATAGCAAACTTTTTTCTTCTTTCGAGCTGCAGCCAGTATGCAGCCAGAGTGGCCACAGCTTATTGCCTTCTAGGCATTTGGGAACAAAATCGCCGTTCCTGCACCTAAATCATGGAGCTAGGGAAATGCCACCTGAAACAGACTGCATAATTGTTTGATTATAGTATACGAACTCATTACGTAATTGCTCAGTTTAGCTTATTCCAAGTAGGCATGGGCAACGCTCTTCATAAACTCTAATGGAATGCGTAACAGCTGAACTGGGGCGGTAAGCAAGCCTCAGAAAACTTATAAAAAATGACGTAAATACCATTTTCATACAAAAAGAACACCATGGTTTGATTAAAAGCAACCTTTTCAATAGGATACCCGCATTTCGTACATGAACTCTGCGTATTCTGCCCAAAAACGCGATTTGAACAGAGCTATTGTTCGCCTGTAGGATGAATGCGTGACCTCAATTTGCGCCGTGTTTACAAATTTTCAAGGGCACGGCGTGGCAAAAATAACCATTTAGGAGGTAGATTTCAAACAGCCCGCGTCGACGTCTTATCCCAGCTACGGCCCTGATTTGCTTACAGCCATCTAATTTGAGAAATTACAAGTCTATTCATCCAGGCTAGACCTCCAGGGGATGTGAAATAAGTTCGACAGAAGTTGGTGAAGTTCGTTACAAGTTCGCCATGATTTCTTCTCAACAATAGCAAGAAAGGTGAGCGTATTTTTTACTTCACCCTACATAGTTTGTTGACAGAATATCCTGTGACCCTATTTGTGAAGTTTCAGTAAAATATACCAAGGAATAAACCGGCGCCAGGCGTTTAAAGCCACCGGTCACAAGATTAATTCACGATATCGCTTCAATTCGAGACTGCAAGGATGGAAATCTGAATAATCAATTAGGAAAAATTCTCGGCTCTCGGTAATTCTGTATATCGTTTAAACATTTTGTTAATCGGATTATGAAAGAAGACTGAAAATAAGCGCCCGCTTTTTGTTTGGATGTAAAAGCGCGTATTTAAAGGAGAATGCATTGTATATTGATTAAGCACTGAACTCTGCATAAGTCGAACTGTTTTAATATTTGTTGATGACATTGCTTCGGCTTCCTGGAAGCAAGTACGCACAAATCTGCTGTCTAGTGAGCATTTCAGGTTCGATATACTGAGTAATAACGCCGCGGAAACTTAAACTGGCCCGTCATTCTGCCGAATAGTCTTACAAACTAGTTAATCGTCTGATTGCTAATCAAGCAAAGGGGAGGTTTCTGCCTCGCCAAACTAACCTCCGACTGCACGTCACTGTGTTTTACTATGAATTATTCACAGTAGCTCATTGAAACTATCATGGGAGGAGGGTATATGGACATAGTAAAAACAGTGCAAAGTTTTTTTTTTTTTAAATCACCACGGGTTATTGAAGGGGGAACGTTTCGTAGCAGTGGGAGGGCAAACAACTGCCGGCATCAGCGACTTCACTGCATTTTATATAGTAATGGGCGAGTAGCGTTAATGTTTGCCCTCCCACCGACAATTTTGACATTTTTGCAGGCCATTGATCCAAAAAAAACTTCACAGGCAACCCATTCATACCATTTTTAATATCAATGCAAAACCTAATGTTGAACATAATTGGGTGAAATTCAATGCATTTTCCATTAAAAAGGGCCTAGGGGGCGCTGCTGTACTTCAGGAAAGGGGTAGATGACTTTAGCATCAATTATTTCTGTTAGGGTACCCTAATGGATAATTTGGCCTGGTTTATTTCTGAATAGACTGTATTTTCGAAAATGCCCTCAGGCTTCACCCCCCAATTTTCACAATGGGTTTTGTTGAAAAATGCCGAAATCAGCCATTTTTGGGACCCTGTGGCTCTGAGACCCTTTCCTGTAAAGGCGTTGGACTTGTGGCAAACTCTTCGTCTGTGTCTTCTGTACTTACCTGCAAAAAATCATTAGAAACTGATAAACACTTTGTTCTCAGCAACTCAAGAAATGTTGTCATTTTATTCATTTGTATTGCCCATGCCTATTCCAAGTGATTATTTGCATTTTCCGCAAAGTAGCCTAAAGTAAAGAAACTGCAGAAAAAAATTTGATCTTTATCTATATTGAAAGAAACAATGACACCAGCTCATTTCGAATTCTCTCAGTTGGTTTCAGAGGAAGAAACACTAACAGAAACTGTCATTGTTGTTGTTGTTATGAAAATGAAAGAAATGGAAAATGAACAATAATTGACAATGATTTTTAATTAATTTCATTTTCTCAATGCATGTTTCAAAAAAGATTACACCTACTTACCAAACACAAATTATGTCCCATTTTCGTGTCTTGAAAATATGACATGAACAAATTTAAAACATCTATTTAACCAAGTTAAGTTTTTAGAAATTAATTTTGTCATTGAATTTTCAATTAATATAAAATTTTGAATAAAATATTAATTGAATAATATAAAAATTTTTTTAAATGAGAGAAGAAATGCAGTTATTACTGAAAAATATAATATTTAATGTGTAGTATTATTACAGTGACCTATTCCAGACTTCGTAATCAAATATTAGGCGTGCATGGTTCATTATGTGTCATTTAATTTTGTAATCCTGCCTATAAGCCTAATTATTGCTAATTGTGTGTGTGTGTGTGTGTGTGTGTGTGTGTGTGTGTGTATGGGTTTGCCCACAGACAGCCCACATAGGGGCCGCAAAGGGGAGAACTGCCCCGCATGGGCTGACCCATGTGGGGCCCGTGTGGGATTAGTGTGGGCAAGCCCACAAGGGGTTTGCCCACAGACAGCCCATACAGGGCCCCAAAGGGCAAAACTGCTGTGGGCCCCGCGTAGGTTAAACCACAAGGTGCCGATGTGGGATTAGTGTGGGCAAGCCCACAATGGGTTTGCCCACAGAGAGTCCACGTAGGGCCCCAAAGGGTAAACAGCTGTGGGCCCTACAGTGGGTTTGCCCACAGAGAGCCAAGGTGGGGCCCCAAAGGGCAAAACTGCTGCAGGCCCCACGCGGGCTAACCCACGTGGGGCCCGTGTGGGATTAGAGTGGGCAGGTCCCTGCCCACACTGCCCACAGTAAACCCACACTTGCCCACAGCAGGCCCACGTGGGCATGTTTGCTGGGTAGAGAGTCCACATGGGGCCCCTAAGGGCAAAACTGCTATGGGCCCCGCGTGGGCTACCCCATGCCCACACCGCCCACAGTAAACCCACACTTGCCCACAGCGGGCCCGCATGGGCATGTTTGCTGGGTTGTTGGTTAACTAAGGTTGGATAACGGGTGTGCATTCAGTAACTATTGATGGTGACTATTATTATGGGAGACTTTAATCATCCTGGTATTGATTGGGAAATGGTGAAAGGACAGGGTAGGGGGGAGGAAGAATTTCTAGATGTCATAAATGATAATTTTTTGGTGCAGTATGTTAATAAACCCACAAGAGAGAAGGCAATTTTAGATTTGCTGCTCTGTAATGACCCAGATAGAATTAGCAATGTTGAGGTACTGGAGCCACTTGGGACAAGTGATCACTCTACTATTAATTTTGAGGTTTCATGGGAAGTTAAAAGGTGTCTCCAAAAACAAAAATTTTTTAATTTTAGGCGAGCAAACTTTGACAGGATGCGGTCATATCTAAGTGAAACAAAATGGGAGACACTCCTGGACTGTGAGTCTGTAAATGAGATGTGGGAAAGATTTAAGGGGGTTTTACTTGATTCCCAATGTAAATTCATTCCAAAGGTGTCCAAAAGTAAGCTGAAAAAAGCAGAATCCTCAGTGGATGACAGCAGCTATTCGTAGGAGTTTGAGGAAAAGAGGAATCTTTATAAGATGTACATAGAGGATAACAATGAGATTACTAAGGCCGAATTCTGTAAAATGCGGGCTGTGGTCAAAAAAGAGCTGAGGAATGCTAGAAGACTGTATGAAAGACAAATTGCAGAGGGGGCAAAACTAACCCTAAGCGCTTCTTTCAGTACTGTAGCAGAAAAAGGAAAGTCAAAGAGCAGGTTAAGTGCATAAAGAATAAAAATGGATCGCTGCTATATGATAATAAGGATATTGCGGACACCTTAAACGGTTACTTTGTTGAGAATTTTACCTTAGAGCGGGTCTTTATTCGGCCAGAGGGCTTGTCCAATGCTCAAGATTATTTAGCGGAAATTGAGGTTAGGGATAACGTCAGATTAGACAAGTTGCATCAACTAAAGGCAGATAAGGGCGGCGGGTCCTGATGGCTTATATCCTAGAGTGCTCAGGGAAGTTAGTGAGATCATCTTTAAGCCGCTATCTGCCATCTTTAGACGGTCTTTAGAAACTGGAGAAATACCAAATGATTGGAAACAGGGCAATATAATACCAATATATAAAAAGGGGACCGTACTGAGCCAGGTAATTACAGGCCAGTCAGTTTAACTTGCATTGCGTGCAAAATATTGGAATCTATCATAAAAGATGAGCTGGACTTATTTCTTGAACGTAACAATATCTTGAGGATAGCCAACATGGTTTTTAAGTAAAGGAAGGTCATGCCTGACAAACCTTCTGGAATTTTTGAAGAGGCCACCAAGACTTATGACCAGAGCAGGGCTTATGACATCATATATTTGGATTTTCAGAAAGCATTTGACACAGTACCGCATAAGAGACTAATTTTTAAAATGAGCTCCATTGGAGTTACAGGTGGTATTCTGAAGTGGATTCATAACTGGTTGCAGGACAGAACACAAAGAGTGGTGGTCAGTGGTATATCATCTGAGCTAGGTAGGGTGGGGAGTGGCGTCCCCCAGGGATCGGTGTTGGGACCCCTGTTGTTCCTCATCTACATTAATGACCTTGATAGGAATATTGAGAGCAGATTAGTGAAATTTGCAGATGATACTAAATTGGGGGGCTTGGCAAATAGTTTAGAGTCCACTAAAGTGATTCAGGATGATTTGGATAGAATTCAGAATTGGGCAGAAATGTGGCAAATGAAATTTAATGTAGCGAAATGTAAAGTAGTACATGTAGGTAATAAAAACATTAGACGGGATTACTTCATGGGAGGTTTTAAACTGGAATGTGCTCCACAAAAGAAAGATCTGGGAGAGATTGTTGAACCCTCACAGGTTCTAGCCATTGTGCCGTAGCTTTTAAAAAAAGCCAATCAGATGCTGGGATACATTGCCAAAAGTATTGAGTTCAAATCCAAGGAGGTGATGCTTCTTTTGTACAACACATTCGTCAGACCACATCTAGAGTATTGTGTACAGTTCTGGGGACCATACTTTAAGAAAGACATAGAGGCTTTAGAGAAAGTTCAGAGAAGAGCCACGAAGCTAATTCCGGGTATTAAAGATGAAAGCTATGAGAAAAGGCTGAAGATCCTTAATCTCTTTAGTCTTAGGAAAAGGAGACTAAGGGGTGATTTGATTGAGGTCTTTAAATATGTTAAAGGGATTAACAAAGTGAATTATGTAGGATTCCTTCAACCAAGTGTTGTTAGCAGAACTCGGGGTCACAAATGGAAGCTGACTAAAGGTAAATTTAGCACTGATATTCAGAAATATTTCTTCACCCAAAGAGTAATTTCGGTGTGGAACAGCTTGCCTGACCATATTGTTGAGGCAGAGACCTTGGGAGTTTTCAAGAGCAGACTTGACTTAAAGCTAGATACCATTGAGTCATTGAGTATCTGAAGTGATATATTCACGATGGTACAAAGAAACTGGCGAGCCTAGTTGGGCTGAACGGCCTGTTCTCGCCATTCATGTTATGTTATGTTATTCTATAATAGTGCATATAGCTAAAACTTGTTTCGCTTTTTCGTATTAAAATGTTCAAGATGCCCCTAAATTGAGTTGTAAATTTCCATTACCTTGAATATCTTACACCGATTCATGGTACTGTGTTTTGCTCCTTCATGTATTATATGCTGGCTACGTAGCTAGCTAAGTAGCATTAACCATGTCCAAATGTGCACTTTCAGCACCAGGGACGTGCTCAGGACGTTGCTTTGGTTGCCCGGGCAACTGCCCATTTGCCCTCCTTGACTCAACCTGCCCCTCCGAGGGGGTAAAAAAAAATCTAAATGAATGTTTTAGAATAGTGTAATGGCTAAAGAATTTGATGTAGGCCAATATCTAAAGAAAAATCGCTATATTCTTTATTAAAAAAATGTTTCATACAAGGAGAGAACGAGCAAGGCATGATGTGATAGCAACCTAAATTCTCCTGCGAAACAAAATGATGTTAGCTGTAGGTAGAGCCAGGCCCTTTCCGAGAACAATAAATCCGCCTTCCGCCTATTCACTTCCACGCGAAGCGCCTATGGTAAATGCTAGGGGAAGTGACTAGGGGGAGCTTGTTTAGGAAAGCCCCCTAGCCTACTCTGTTTGCTACAGCTGAGGTGCACGAGACCTGCATTTTACCCTGAGCATTGGAGACCGCAAGCAAACACGATTTTGCCTCAGAGTGGGACGATACTTGTGTAAGCTATTTGACGGTGTCTGACATAAGAAAAGGTGAGTTATTAAATTGTTGAAACTATCACCATCAATTATGTGTCATGGATTAAAATAAAGCTTCATAAATCAGTTTGTCAGCCTCTATGAACCAGTCAATTAGGCTAGGCTACCAATAACAATCCGAAAGAAATAAGCGGGGATTTGGCATAGCAACCTTGTTATCGGTCCAAGTTGGTTTCCACTGCTGTGAGGACTATGAAACCCGTTTCCTTGGAGTGAAAAGCCAGAGCGATCACCGACAGACTGCCCCGGCGACGCGAGCAGGAGAATACTCATTCCCCTGGTACATGTTGGAATACTTCTGAACCCATGAGCAAACGACAAGGACCATTTATTTCATTCGCTTTTGAGCAGTCTATTTCCCTGCTATATCCGTGGAATTTTGCGGTGGTACTATATAATTAATTGACCTTCGTTTTTATTACTTTTGACTTTGGAGAAACCTCCTCGCTTCACTCGAATCGGTGGACTTTGAAATTAAAGATGAATTTAGTACCTTTACTCGACTGAACAATCCCATGTGCCTTGTTTGATCTTTAATTTCGTTGGATAATTTAAGTTGGATGTACACTTGAATGCATCTCCAATGTATTAATGTGATTTTGCTTTTCGTGTTTTTCATAGGTCAATAGCATGTTTTATTAAGTTTTTATCATCGTTGTGCAACTGGTAATTCTTGGAGCGAGGAATCCGACTGTGAAGACTTGTGTTATAAGCTTGCCTCCCTGGAAAGCAAGCTTTTTTACAGTTTTGATAAAGGTAAGTCGACTTTTTGAACTCACTTTTCTTAAAGGGGTTGTGTGAAGTAAGGAGACATATCGTTTTAATTCAGTTTTCTGTTTGTTTGTGACAAGAAACTCATTTCAAAACATTCTGCATTGGAATATTTCCAAAACCCCCTCCGGTTTGCGAGAAATGGCCCTAGCAACGCCCTTAGCAACGCAGATGAAATTCTTCGGCAATCTTCGGTGATCTCCGGTAGTGACGTCCATTCCAGAACAGCCTTTGTTATGATTCTGTGCACGCCATTGAAATTCCTGTTCATTCTTTGCTGTTTTTGGTGGCTTTGTGTCAAAATTCCTAGGATGCCTCGGCGGTGTGTCACGATCTATTGTTCTCATTCAGCCCAACAGCTCGCAGACGTCATTTTTCCCTCAAGACCACACAGGAGAAGCTATAGCCCAGGGACTGCGGGAGGCACAGGACTCTTAGAGCCTGCAAGAGGAGAGACTAGTCTGTATCACAACAGACAGTGGCTCTAATGTCGTCAACGCAGCTTCTCTAAATAAATGGACGAGACTTCAGTGCTTTGGCCATAGGCCCCATCTAGCAATTGGTAAGTAGGACGAATCAAAAATACAATTTAAAAATGTACACATAATTGAATTGTGTGTAATCTGTGCTAATATAGTGGAGTGACTGTCAATGGATGAATTATGAAATGTTATTTAATATGTAAATATTCAATTTTTTTTACAATTGACAAGTTAAATAAAATAAAAAATAAAAATGGTAATTGGATAAATATGCATACAAGGTTATATTCTGTTTTAATTTAACCTGAGTCTTATGTTCTATTATAGAGAATGCAATGAGAGATCCACAGATTGACCGTGCAGTAGGGATCTGCAAAAAAGTTGTCAGCAGTTTCTCCTACAGCTGGAGGCGTAGAAAGGAGCTGAAGCTTCCAGAGCATGGGCTGAGGACTGAATGCCCCACAAGGTGGGGATCACGGCAGGCAATGATTGCAAGACTCCTGGAGCAGCAGAGGGCCATTTCGCAAGTCTTATCTTCTGATCGAAAATCAAGACACCTCATCCCAACCTGGCAGGACACTGACATCCTGGAAGCCATCAACAAAGCCCTCCACCCCCTCATTGAGTTTACTGTGAGAAGTCTACAGTGAGAAGTATGTCAGTGTTTCTTTTGTGAAGCCAGTCTTCCACCTTTTCAGCTCCTCCATTCTCAAAGTAAGTGATGATGTTCCAGACCTGAGCAACACCATCAAAACCAAAATCCTCACTTACTTGGAGGAAAAATACAAGGATCCAGAGACACAAGAACTGCTTGACATGGCCTCTGCTCTTGATCCACGATTCAAGCTGAGATACATCAGTGAGGACAGGACCAATCCAGACCAGACTCATATCTGAGATGGCTGACTCTGTAAGCATGGTTAGTAATAATTGTGGATAGATACAGAATTTATGATAAATTAAAGATGTTAAGTGGATTAAAATGTGCTCAAAGGTCATTGATGTGCTGTAATCTGAATATGGATGTTAAATATGTTTCATAAGACTATATTTGTTTTTCTTATTTCATTTATCATTTACTTTTCAAGGAGGGTAACCCAACTGATCCATGTGGAGGGACTGCAGACAGTGCAGTGGATGCACTCAGTACATCTAAGAAAAAGAAGACCTTGGGGAGCTTATTCAAGGTCACTGGGGCAGCCACACCAAGATCCTCTCCTCACCAGGAACAACAGGCTGTAGTCTCTGAGCTTCAGTCTTACCTACAGTGTGCCAACCTTGACAGTGAAGAGGACCCACTGGACTGGTGGAAGGAACATCAAAAACTCTACCCACGACTTTCAAAGCTGCCAAAAAAGTACTTGTGCATTCCTGCAACAAGTTCCCCGTCAGAGAGGGCCTTTAGCACTGGGGGAAATGTGGTGACCTGCCTTTGCTCGTCTCTCAAGCCAGAAAATGTTGACAGGCTTGCGTTTCTTGCCAAAAACCTGTAGGCCGAAGCCTAATGTTATTACCTTTTCTGCATAAGCTGTAATTGTTTCATTGCCATGCACTTCGTGATTGCACTCTGTAATAGCATATTTATTCAGTTAGTCTTTGGCTCATTATTTATCATTTATTCTTATTTAAAGTTTCATTTTGCACTGAAAGCTGTTCACATTGTTTGTTTAAAAGTAGTGGAATAAAAATACAGATGTTTTCCCTAACATCATGAATAATCGTGATTAATAATTGTGATTACAATATTGATCAAAATAATCGTGATTATCATTTTGGCCATAATCGTGCAGCCCTATTACTGGCAGTGGGTTAAATTTTTTCCTGTTGGTGACTGTTTTGGTGTTTTGGACATTGTGCAAATTGCGCAAGAGCACACAGCTGCCTCCACGTGGATGACGGGCCCCTTCTAACCAATGCCTCCATTCTTCAAGCGCTAGCTTGATTGCCAACAGCTCCTGGTTTGCTACATTGTAGTTGACCTCAGGGGGTGTGAGCTTGTGTGAGAAATGAACACAGGGATACAGCTTCTCCAGTGTCCCATGCCGCTGGGACAAGATATTACCCACCCCCACGCTGAAAGCATCGACTTTCACTATAAAGGGCTTTTCCTGGTCTGGTAATTTGAGTATAGGAGCAGTGACAAAGAGATTCTTGAGTGTGTTGAAGGCTATCTGAGCCTTCGGATTCCATCCCAGGTGTTTGGGTTTCCCCTTGAACAGACACATCACAGGATGGGCAACAGCACTGAAGTTTTTAATGAAGCATTGATAAAAGTTTGCAAACCCCATGAAGCACCGGAGTTCCTTCATCGTCCATGGGATTGGCCATTCCGCTACTGCTTTCACCTTTGCCTCCATAGCCACTCCCTCTGGTCCAATCACGTAACCAAGGAATGAGACACTGGATTGATGGAAGATGAATTTCTCTGTTTTGATGCAAAGTTGATGTTTTAGTAGGCATTGGAGTACTCTCATCACGTTCCACATGTTCTTCATAAGTACTTGAGTAGATGAGAATGTTGTCGAGGTAGGCTATCACAAATCTTCCCAGCATCTATCATAGCTCATCATTGATGTACAACTGGAACGCAGAGGAGGCGTTAACGAGGCCATACGGCATGACGGAGTACTCGTATTCCCGGAGGTGGTGCTAAAGGCCGTCTTCCACTTGTCCCCTTCCCTGATACAGAGGTTGTAAGCGCTGCGGAGGTTAAACTTGGCAAAGATATTCGCACCACGTAGCTGCACCACAGCGCTGGGGACCAAGGGGAGTGGATATTGGTACTCCATTGTGACGTCATTAAGGACCCTGTAGTCTATGTATGTCATCTTTCTTCTGTATGAAGAAGAAACTTGCAGATGCGGGTGAAGTGGAAGGGCGAATGAAGCTCTGCTGTACATTCTGCTCCATTGGTTGAGTTTCAGCCACCGATAGGGGATGGTTATAGCTCCTGGGGGCCAAACAGGAGCTCTATGTCACAATCCCACAGATGAAGCGGAGGTAACTGGGTCGTTTGAGTTTTACTGAACGCCATCTGCAGGTCCCAGTACTCTTTGGGAATATCGGGCTGGTCTCCAACAGTCGTTGAGGCAATGGTGAGGGGGCTGCAGTGCTGCCGACATGAGCGTGACTGGAAGCTGAGATGTCTTGTGTGCCAGAAGATGGTGGGATTGTGTGATAACAGCCACGGGAGGCCAAGGATGATTGGGTGACTTGAATATTTGAGAAGCAGCAGCAGGAGTTCCTCCAGATGGCGCTCTTGAATACAGAGGGAGATCGATGCCATCTGGCGGGCCACGCTGCTATTGCCCAGAGGGTTCCCATTGATTGCTGCCACAGGAAGGTGGTTGTGGAGCTGGTGAACTGGGGCACCGAGTCGTCGCACCAACTGGTTGAAGACAAAGTTGCCCACTGCACCGCAGTCAATCAGGGCCTCTGTGCAAAGGGTCACACCGTTACAGGATACCTTGACTGGGATCTTGAAATGTCCAGTAATGGCTGTAGGTGACACCTTTACCTTGGGAGGCACTGTTCTTCCCTCTTGCCCTTGGGTGCAGGGGCCAGTCTGTTTCCAGGGGGATGCTCTGCTGGATTGGAGTGCCCCGGTTCCATAGGCTCCACCCCTTCTGTTGGCAGCTGAGTGGGGTCTCAGGGCTGAGCCCGCCCCCTCTCCTGCAGGAGCTGGTCCAGGCTAATGGCGGCGCTGATGTAGGATGGCAGGGACATTTCCAGGTCCCCGCACGCCATTTCCCCCTTGAGCTCTGGACTCAGCCCCTTTCTGAATATGGACAAGAGTGCAGATACATTTCAGCCGCTGGCTGCAGCCAAGGTGCAGAATTGGAGGGCGAAGTCTGCTGCGGTCTTGCGGTCTTGCTTCCTTGGCTTAGGTCCAGCGGCTGGTCCCCAGGCTTTTTCCCAGGGTGGTCAAAGACTGAGCGAACTGCTGCAGGAAATCAGCATAGGTGGAAAAAGCCGATTCCGCCCAGACAACAGTTCCCCAGTCAAGCACCTTGCCAGTAAGGCGGGTCACCACTGCAGTGATCTTCTCTGCTTCACTCAGGGCTGGATGGTAGGTGAAATACAGGGCACACTGAAGAATAAAGCCTTTGCACGCAGTGGATTTCTGTCATAAAGCTCTGGCATCTGCTCTGACGAATCACCCTGGGGAACGGCTGAGGGAGCTTGCATTCTGGCAGGAGAGATGGAGGTCGGTGGTGGCAGTGGAGCACGGGAGATGGAGAGTTTGCGGGCCCTCCAAACCAATTCATCCCGGATGGCCCCCAGACAGGCGATCCCCCTCTGCTGTTCTGCCACCAGGTAATGGATATCAGGAGGCTGGTCAGCACACTCTCCCACTTCACGAGGCAATGAGATCCCTGCTGAGTCCATCTTGGGTGAAGTCTTCTGTAAGGGTTAAGCTTCGTGCAAAGTTCAGGTGCACGGAGGACAGGATGTTGAGTACTGGACACAGGTGCAAGGATGGGATTGGTTGTTTTATCATGCCTACTTCACAGCAGAAGGCATGAATGAAGCAATATAAAACAAAGAGGAAACTAGGTTCCTTAATAGACACTATGAGTAATACAAACTCCGGGCTGTAGCTGCAGTAATGATGTATTATAAATGGAAAATAAAAGGGAAGCGAGGTTCCCAAATATAAAGTGCCGACATAAACAATAACAGCACTCAGTCTAAAAGTTTGAAGAGTTTTGAATGTAGTAATGCAATACGTGAAAAATACGTCTATACAAGTCTAGGAATGCCACACAGGTATGTATTTACGAGATTTCACAATGAGTGAGTGTGAGTCTCGGCTTTAAATACACACTGCTACCACCCAGTGGCAATTACACAGAGATGCAAACAATGATGACTGAAGTGAAAAATACAGCCGGGGTCTTAATAGACTGGTGAGCTGGATCGCTGGAGGCCTGGTCTGACAATGGCAATGCATGATGGGAGACTATGTTGGCACAGTTCAGGCCATCACTTTGATTAACTACAAGAGGACAAATTGGCTTCGGAAAAACACTGCCACAAAAAAAAAATAGTGCCATTCATCATTGTAGCTCACGAGAATTGACTCAGTATGTTTACATGCATGGTTAAGCCGAGCTATGGTTATAGCTCGATTAGGCCATTTAATTGGACTACTGTTCTTGTCTCAGTATACATGCACAATAGGGAATCGGTTTATTGACCGAAGCATGTCTGTCTCCGCTGTGATAGTTGCCGATATTCCCCCTTTCAGCATGTTCGTGTCAGACTTTTTTCTGGCTGACCTATCACATCACAAACCAAAAAAAATTCATCGCTGTTTGATCGCATATGGAGAGAAACCCTGTCTTCAATTGCCTGTTACGATAATTAGAAAACGCGTCAATAAAGGAAAATGATTGAGAACCAGCCAGGACTGATTGTTGTCATAAAGGGACGTGTCTGTGCCACCCTAATTCCCACTTTGATCTGCCACTGCTCTGCTGCCGGTAGACGATTGGTCATATGCTACAAACGCTGTCTCTGTTAGGTGAACACGCAGATATCTAGGTCGGGAAAGCCCCGGTTGACATAACGAGTTGATAAGCAGCTTCATAGGACCGCTTAGCGAGACTGCGGTGGTTAGGCTTAGTGAAGCCCAGCAATAACTGAAAGCATGTGTGGGAGGAGAAATCATTTGTGATGTTCTATAAAGTTCATACAGCAGTAAGTTCGAAAATCCACGCAATGCTGTATTTAACACAGTGCGCAATGTGTGTCTACATGAATCGCTGTCGGCATCAGCTAATGCGTAATCTATAAATTATTGTTTTTTTTAATTGGAAAAAAATAAACTATTATCACTTTAAAAAATAAAATTACAATGACGAATAATAATTGATTATGACGGAATTTTTACGCCCCTGTCCGTCACAATGACGGACAATCAAAGTGTAACGCGACCTCTGGCTTAATTTTTACAAGTCCACAAGACTTCTGAGTCAAAGCCCTGTACGATGAATTGTGGAGCATGCACTGAGCTTATACTCCTGTTTAGTTCAATTCAAGCATATCCATGGTGGAATAATGCGACTAGTAACCACATTATCTGGGTGTGTTAGTCCAGCTATGAGAAATTTGATTTAGTACGATTCCAGTCAAACAAACGTTTATCTGTATTTTATAAGTCTAGTTTTAGTCGGACTAACGCAATTAATTGATTTTCTCTAATGTCATGTAAAGGCACTCACTGACATTGTACGATTGCAAAATGTACTGTGGGCTCCAAATTACTGGCACCACAGACTGGCAGTGCACTAACAATACAAAAAAATCTATAAACAATCTAATTATTTAGAAACGGAACATACCAGCATGTGTGAAATACTTTACCTTATGAATGTTTTGATAGAAACAACCAAAATCATAATAATTGGCACCCTTCATTTAGTACTTACTGCAATCACCTCTGGCCAAAATAACAGCATGGAGTCTTTTCCTGTAATTTTTGAAAAGGTTAAGGCACACATTTGGGGGATTTTGGACCATTCCTCTAAGCAGATCCTTTCAAGATCCTTCACATTCTTGGGTTTGTGTTTATCAACAGCCCTCTTCAACCCAGCCCACAGGTTTTCAATTGGATTGAGGTCTGGCGACTGAGATGGCCATTGCAGAACATTGATTTTGTTGTCACAGAACCATTTCTTTTTTTTTTAAGATTATTTTTTTTCGGAATTTTCCTTTATTTGACAGTTATACAGTGTAGAGAGAGACAGGAAGGTTGGGGAGAAGAATGGAGGAAGACATGCAGCAAATGACCTAAGCCGTAATCGAACCCAGGTCGCTTCGGGAAGGACGCAGCCTTTATGGTACGCGCACTTAGACCAATGAGCCACCGGGGCGCCCCACAGAACCATTTCTATGTGGATCTTGGGATTTGCTTCGGGTCATAGTCTTGTTGGAAAGTCCACCTACGGCCAAATCCCAGCCTTCTGGCGGAAGCAACCAGATTGTCAGCCAAAATGTCCTGACACTTGGTGGAATTCATTATGCCATTAATCTTAAACAGTGCCCCTGGTAATCTTGAATTAAAACAGCCCCAAAACATGACTGACCCATCATCATATTTCACCATGGGTACGAGGTGCTTCTCCTTGTATACATCTCTGTTTCAAATATGCTAAAGATGCTGATGCTGCATCTGACTGAAATCTGCACTTTTGGTCTCATCTGACCAAAGCATCTTGTTCCACTCATAATTTAAATGATATTTGGCAAACTCCAAGCACTTGCTTCTGTGTCTTCTGGTCAGAAAAAGCTTTCCTCTGGCAACCCTTCCAAAGAGCCTGTGGTTGTGGAAGTGGTGTCTGATGGTGCATTTTGAAACCTGGTGACCCCAAGATGCCACCAAGGCCTGCAATTTCTTCACAGTGATTCTTGGGGATTTTTTTGCTTCTCTCACCATCCTCCTCAGTACCTTGGGGAGCAAAATGCAGTGGCATCCTCCACCCTTGAGGTTTTCAACAGTTCCACATCTTTGGAATATTTTAATAATTGCCCTGATAGTGCTCAGTGGCATATTCAATCGTTTGTGAATCTTCTTGTAGCCATGACCAGATTTATGACGGTCTGTGATCATCTGCCTCTTTTGAACTGACAGTTATTTTGTTTTCTTCATGGGGTTGGATGACAAAGGGATATTGCATGTGTGTTACCTAATTTTTAGGCCCTAGTGAAACAGAAAGTGATGTAATGGCTCACTATAGTTCCTTAACACTTAGATAAAACTTAAATAAGCAGAATTTAATACCTGGTCTAATTTTTGTAGATGTTATTTACAAAAATCTTTAAGGGTGCCATTGATTGTGAAACCTTTATTTGAAGGAAATTGATTTTTAATTACATGATTTTGGTTGGTGTCTCTGGAACATTAATATCGTACCGTACTTCTCACATGTTGTTATTTAGAGTTTCTTGGTAAATGTATATTTTTTAGAATTTTTAATGTATTGTTTGTGCCTTGCCAGTCAGATGTGCCAGAAATTTTGGAGCCCGTTTTACATAATCTAAAAATGTATGTCAATATGCAAAGTACATACATACCAAATTTGGGTTGAATGCATCCTGAAATGCCTCAGATATAGGCAAAATTTGGATTTGTAAGTTGAAGGCTGTGACAGCCATATTCGTTGTCAGATCCAAAGAACTTTGATGTACTCATGGATAGGAACACCTATGCCAAGTTTCAACATCATCCCTCCAGTGGTTTTGGAGAAGATGATGGTTTTAGATTTTGAAGGTCACAGCTGTGGCCATATTAGATTTTGGATCAGAATATTTTGAAAAAATTTTCGTCAACTCATGCATAACAACACTCATGCCAAGTTTCAGCTTAATCCGTCCAGTGCTTTTGGACACGATGATGTTTTTTATTTTCAATTTCATGGCCATAGCGGCCATATTGAATTTTGAATCAGAACAATTTGAGCAAACTTAAATCAACTCATAGGTAGGAATATGTGTACCAAGTCTCAGCTTCATCCGTGCAGCAGTTTTGGAGAAGAAGATGACGGATGGGCCATGACTGAGGTCCAGGTGAGCCAAAAATTAACAGGTGAGCTGTTAATATCGTAGGCTGTTCATCTTTTGATGAAATATCACTATTCTGAAGAATTTCCACTAGAAAACTCTTCTGGACAATGATTTAGGTCCAACTCAACTCCTCCACAGAATCCATAACAGATCCGATTTCGGTATCATTTTCCATCATTTTCATTGATTTTTTTTTTCAAGTGAATGCACAACGTTCGCGATTGTAAACAAAAGATTTTTCTGGAAAATGAAGTCATGTGCTTTGAGGAGCCCAACTATTCAAATTTTGGTCTCATAAGAGCAGATTTTCTGCTTTCTATTGATGTATAACACAAAGTAATTGCAAAGAAATAAAAATTGCAGAAAGTTTGATTACTTTTGTCGCTGGTCATATCTAAACAGGATTTGGTGGTGCCTTATGTCCGGTATACACTGTGCGATTTTGGGCTGTCCCAGACCAAAGATGACTGTCGTGAAAGAATCGTGGCAATGTTGAGAGAGGTTCAGAGACGACCGTTGTCACGGTCTTGCGACCAAGGATGAAGGACTGACATTGTCAGAAATTTGGGATAACCATCTCACAGAGTGACAGCGCCTACGACCTACATCCACTAAGCAACCAATAGGAATGCAGCATGAAATGACGGACTGATCAACGTGACACTAGCGCTAAACCTAAACACAGGGTGCGCTCCCACCATGGAAGTGAAACGAGCAAAAAGTGGTGCTTGGGACTCGAACAGAGAAGAAACTCTTGTCAAGTTGTGGCAGCAGGGGGCGCCCCGGTGGCTCATCGGTCTAAGTGCGTGTACCAAAAAGGCTGTGTCCTTCCCGCAGCGACCTGGGTTCGATTCCGGCTCGGGTCATTTGCTGCACGTCTTCCCCCATTCTTCTCCCCAACTTTCCTGTCTCTCTACACTGTATAAATGTCAAATAAAGGAAAAATTCCCCCCAAAAAAATCTTTAAAAAAAAAAAAAAGTTGTGGCAGCAGATGCCTTGTTTATATGATGTGTCCTCCAGCTGTTACCGTGTCTGGATGACGCAAGGTGTTGACGTTTTCTTCGTATATTGACGTGCGTCTTTGCCTGCGATTCAGTAGGTGTGATCATCATTCATTCTACATACATAAAACTTGGATGTCGTACCCAAGTTTACTACAAGATCCATTTCGGACAGTGTGGTTTGCATTAAACGTAGAAGATTGCTGAAACCGCACAGTGTGTAGCCGGCGTTAGGGAAAGCGTGAAAAAATTTTGTCTAAAACCAATAAAGGCGTTGCTAATATGTAACAAAGTATGCAAAAATAAGCTGTTTTTATCTATTTTATACTTTGTACATATATCAAAAATATAATTTAAAGGCCAAACGTAGAGGTTTTAACTTAAGACATTTTGATGCTGGGTGGTGCAAACTAAATATTAAGCATGAAATTTTGCTCTAATACGTTCTGATAAAGAGGTAATTTGGCATGTTTTGAATATTTTTCACAGCTCCAAAAGTTCAACCTTTTTCCCGGACCCACTCGGAAACTATCGCTGCCTGACATCACACGCGTCAAACTGAGACTAAACGACAACAGACTGAACAGAGCTTCTAACCCTCAGTCTTGTGTCACACTTTGATAACACAAAAAGCAATGGTTTTTATCCACATCATTAATTAAAAAAAAAATCTCAATTTCTCTGAATTCTGTCTCTCATGTTTGCTTTTTTTCCTTCAAAATTTGTGTTGAACGGAATACAGGCTATATGCTACCACTTTTACACAGTGAGGCTTGTAAACGCAAATCTTTGGTGTTTCATGAGAACTTCACGAACGCAGTTATGCAAACTTTTTTTTTTTTAATTTGGCATCTCCAATCCCACCCGAATCTGGAATGTCCAATTGGGGAACTATGTACAAGGCTTTCGCATATGCGACCCCCTGTTGCCAATTCAGGAGAGTGAAGACAGTTCGCGGCTCTCCTCCTAAGCACGCGCCTGTCAGCCACTGCTTCTTATACACTCATTGGTTGAATCCTTGCAAGTTCAGAATGAGGGCGGAGGATACCCGCACATGAACAAGCTTAGAATCTTCCTGACGAGCGCCTGTCTGGCCAAAAGGAGGCGCCTAAGCAATGAACAAAGCAAAGCATTACCCTTCCCGGTATACCCTTCCCAATTTGCATCCCTGTAACGAAATGGCCAATTGTGCGCTACTCTGAAAAAGCTGTCGACCACTGCCGGTTGGTATGACCGGGGCTCGAACCCGCACCGTGATAGTCACTTCTGCTTCGCAATGCGATGCTTTAACCAAGTGAGCTATCCGGCAGCTCCAGTTATGCAAACTTGTCCAGTAGTCTTTCGAATAATTCAATCGCTTAACTTCGAGGGCATAGACTTTCAGTGGCGTAGACAGACCTGAAAATTGGCAGTGCCCAGAAGATCCCTTTACAACAATTATTAGTCTTGGCTTGTTGCCAATCATTTTCCTTTATTAACAGTGACTAAATAATTGGCTGGATGCAGAACAGAACAAGTATTGCCGCTAAACGTGGCCATGTCCCCCGCCAAGTCACGGAAATCGACTGGGTTGGCGTATCACACTAATACACATTGAAGCCAAAGATGAATGAAATCGGTCAAACCATTCTTGAGATATCGCATTCACAATAAACGGGACGTGACGGACGGACGGATGGAGCAGAATACTATGTCCCCCGCTCTGCTCGCTACCGCGGCGGCGGGGGATGAAAATAATCTTCTCATAAATAAGCCAATGCTTTACGAAAGACAAGCTGCTCTGAAACTTCTGCGGGGGCGGGGGGTGGTCCGTTAAGTGGGCTGTGGTGTTCATTTTAAAAAACTCTGTCCTGTGCTTTTCTCCAAAGTTACAAACAGTAGTTTTAACCAAAGATCAAGCTACCCAAGTCTAATTATCAAAACCTTAACTGTGTAGCTAGCTTAATATTACTACTATAAGTAGCAGTACTGTTGCAGATATTATTTTTTCTATTACTTCTATTTTGTTACTAGCAGTTGCTAGCTATTTAGTTACAACCTGTAGCTACAGTTTGTTCTTTCGTTTCCCTGACTCCTCATGTCCTGCTGCTCAAAGCCACTTTTCTTTTCTCAGTTTTGCAGATAGGAATCGGATAAAAAAAGTGAGTTTCACATTCCCTAAGTTGGTTGTGGCGCATATTGTCACACAACATTTGGGCATATTTATTATTTCAGCTAGCAGACTAAAAACACAAGAAGGCACCATCGCGGAATACAAAGTCAGTGCAGGGTCAAAGTTTCTTTTCCCCTCCAATCGGCACGGTTCTCAGAGTATGATGAGATGCCATCCATCTCAATGCAGCAGGGAGATTTGGGAGGGCTTTACAAAAATAAATCATTCAAGTATATCAGGGATGCTGAGCTTAACTTGCAGTATTATAAGCTAATGAGAAACTGCTAATATCAAACTCTCAGACTCTATCAAACTCCCTCTAACACATTATCAAACCCTACCATGCACTATCAAATTGTCTCTTGTGTGCTGTCATACTCCCAGTTTGAAAAGAGAGGGTTGAAAGTGCATGAGGGGGAGTTTGATAGTATGTGAGAGAGTGTAGCTGGGGATTATGGCCCACACAGCCTCTCATAAAGAATTAGTACTTTTATTATATCAAAAATACACCAGTAATTCTGCAAATTACTATTTTTTTTATTACAAAACATTTCATTTTTTTCATAATGTTATAAAGCTCCAGTTTATGGCATGTACTATGGTTTTCTAACATTACACAGAGTCACCTCATCCTTAAATAATCATGCTAATGAGGTAATTTGCTACTGGATAAACCAACAATCACAGTAGCTGACTAACACGTCTTTGGAAAAGCTGCTTATGTTTGGCCATTTTTAAACCAAAAATTGAATTTCAAAGCTGACATTATATGGCAAATAAAAATTTTTAAAATAGACTAAAATAGACTTTTTTTTTTGATAAGTGTTATTACTGTTTTACCTGCTACTGGACGCTTGAATCTGTTTTATCTTGCTGCCTTGTGAAGCACTTTGTAATGTGAATTTTGAAAAGTGCTCTATGAGTAAAGATTATTATTATTATTATTATTATTACTACCCTCTGCTCGTCTTAATACAATAGAGGTGGTTCCTTTTGTACCAAATTAGCATATTAGCATGAGAACTTAAAGATGAGGAGATAAAACGTGCTATTTGTACACTGTATTGGTTACTAAAAACTGGGTTTTGCAATGTATTTAAAGTTTGAATTTAATGCTACCTTGATAAATTAAAGCAGTCATTTCATTTCAACAAACATTTGTTCAAAAGTTATTTCAAAATGTTGAATGGTGGCGTAATAATTGTGATCGAAAAGATGCCATTTCTCAATATTCTGTAGCTATGCCCACTGTCATCAGTTCTGTTTGTTCGTAACAGTAAAACCAAAGTAATCATTGATCAATATTGTGTAGCCTTCCATGCAACTACTAAAATTCCATACTTTTTTGTAGGAAGTTTTCATGCTTTTTATGTGAATGAAAATGCTTGACTGCTGCTGGCCACATCAAAGTGCCACAATATGCTGAGTATCATTCATACCATTCATAGAAGAGTTTCTGGGGAGAAAGTCTAAGTAAGTCAGACAGGATGAGGATTGTGAGAAGGAGTTCTCATGAACATAGCCAAGCAATAGTTTCTTTTTCAGGTTTACTTTCAAATTCAAAGTTGGAGCTCAATATTCATGCTCAGTTCACTTTAAAAAATGACTTGAGAAAATGTTTACTTCAACCCTTATCCCAGGGGGCTCGTATCCCAAGCCACTAAATATCCAGACAGGTTTACATTTAAGACTACTTCATAACAAATGGAAATAAAACATTCTTTATACAAGAACTATAATGAGAGACCCGCTTCCACATAGAAATGCATTTACATACACTGTATATTAGAAGCACTGGAATATTATTAATAAAAAACACATTTCCATCTTCACATTTTTTTCAGTTCTAGGCTTCCCATGCCCATTTTGTGCTTTTTTTTGTATTCTCCTTCCTTAATGCCACTGCAAGGCATTTATATACTGAGCAGCAAAAGAAACGCAAGTCTAAAATTTTAATGACACAGGAGATCATGTAAAATCACTAACTTATGATGGTTGAAAAATGCATGAAAGACACAATCAAAATACCCATTTTTGGATGAACTTTAAATGCAAAAAAAGTCAACAAGCCCATGAATATCACAGTCTTTATACCGTATTAACCAAAATTTAAGTCAGTATCATGTACGCCCACCATTGGTATTCACAACTGCTCTGCATCTTTGATACATGGACTGGATCAAGTGATTGATGATGGTTATGGGGTTCCTTTGAAACGTTCTGGTGATGGCTGCTTCAAGTTCAGCTCCAGTTGTCCGCCTTGGATGCACTTCATTGAGCCTTCTTTGAAGATCATCCCGCAGGTGCTCAATGGGAGTCAGATCAGGGACTGATAGCCGGGCAAGGCAAAACTCTGATGTTATGCTACTGCATAAAATTTTGTCACCCTGGCTGTATGAGGCTGTGCATTGTCATGTTGAAAAATGTGTTGATGGCAACGAGTAAAAAATGGCACTACTTCAGGTCTAAGAACTTGATCAATGAACCGCTGTGCTATGACACCATTTCCTCGACCTGCTCCAACATTTTGGAAGACAACAGCCCCCAGTCTCTGACTGAAACCGATTCCTGCCTAAAGCATGACACTGAGTCCTCCCCATGGATCTCTCCGAGAAACACTGGTCATCATAGCCTTCTCCACACCACCGCCAAATTCTTACTCTTCCATCGGTGCGAGAAACACAAAAATGACTTTAATCTGAGATGACGACTCTTTGCCTTTGCCGATGACGCCAGTTCGGATGGTTATTGGCCCACTGTAGACTCTGTTGGCGGTGGCGTGGGGTAAGGACTGGACCACGAGCTGGACGACGACAACGCACATTACGCTGAGCAGTCGACGTCTTACAGTATCAGCACTGATTGGCCTTTGATGAATACCTATCATTGCTCTTGCTGTCTGTGCTGCAGTTTGAAACCGGTCTCGAAGATGCTGTCGTCAAATGTGACGATCTTAGCGAAGTGTTGTGACCCTTGGCCGACCACCACGTGGTCGATCTTCGGTGCTGTTAGTGGCATTAAAATGCTCCGGAAGACGGGAGATGGTCGTTATGTTAACATGGAAAGCAGTGGCCACAGTTTGGACACTGACCAGCTTGAAGACATCCAATTGGCCCGCTCTCTTTCTTGATGTGACAATCTTGGCATTTCTACGGAGTGTTGGAACTGAATAAAAGTGCAGTAACTTGGGTGTTCTTTTATAGCCCTTGGTGTCATGTGTTGCATGTGCAATTTGATTTTCATGGGGCATGCTTTGAAGCAGACTCCATACGTTTCTGTTGGTGTTGTAGTGTGGTGACATGTTAAAGGGCAAAACGGGAGACAATATTGAACAATAAGTCATTTTCTGGTTTGTCAATTGTTCCAGTGTAAATGTGAAACAAATCAGTTAGAATTATGGAACTAGTTGGTCAATTTCGTGTCAAATTTAAGATACACTTGCTTTTCTTTAGCTGTTCAGTATAGAGTTAGCTCCAACCATCAAATCGCAATTCATTCAAAGTAATATTTTAAGTTGCTCTTTTTGACATTTTAAACAATACAACAGTTATGCCAGCATAATCTATTTTTTCATGTATTCTGACAGCACAGAACAGGTCACCTGACAAAAAGAACAATCTGAAAGAATTTACTGCCATTTAGATTTTTTGTATTGTTCAGTTTTTCAATGCTAAAAAGTTTACAAGTTCCCGGCAAAAAAATATTTAAAAAAAATATGGAAATAGCACCATTTCTACTCAGTCCCCCCAAAAAAGTAAAATGAGGGAACAAAAAGGAGCCACTCCCTTTTTTTAAAAATTAGAAAAGGCCTTGTCCGTATTCTGCTGTATAATAGATCCCAATGAAAACTGGGTGCTGCCGATCTGTACACTGCTAAATGGTGTGCAAGTTTGGTGATAGGTTTTCCCTTCTCCGAGAGCTGTCCAGGTCTCTTAATTTTTCAATGTCTTGAAGAAGAAAGACAAATACGGCAAAGTGGTGGAAGGGAGTGGGTAATGGCTGCGTGTACGTTCCATGGTCTGTCACACGGTGCCGTTTTCTTGCCTGGGCTTGTGCACCATGGTGCGGGGGCTGTTAAGCGAAGGTGCTAATGTACAAAGGAATCCAGCCAGCAGAGTGAGACCCAGCCCACCCCAGGCACAAAACATAGACCAGCCATATCCATGGCTGATATCCTCTGGCAGCCCATACATGTAGCGTGGGTAACGGGACAGTTCGAAGTTGATCCCTGCCACACAGGTACACAAGGATATAATACAGCATGTTCCTGTTGGAGAAATGGGGAAAAGGAGGAAAGAATCATGTCAGTTGACTTGAATTCAGTGCTCAACACTATCAGTACATGCAAATACATTTTAATATTATTATGGCACTATGATATTGCATGAAAGTAAAATGCATTTTGACTAAGCTGTCGTCAATTGTCACCATCAAATGCTTTCTGCTTCTGTCATTTATATCTAAAAAATCAATGAGTAGACTTGAATTTAGAGCACAAACTGTGCCTATTCGCATTTACTGCCTAATTACATATTTACACCAATATGATATTGCATGAAAATTATATTTTGACCAAGCTGTTGCGGATTGTCACTGTCAAATGCACACAATCTTTGATGCTTTTGTTATTTCTTTCTCTAAAAATTCTGCAAATTTATTGAGAGAAAAAAACAGCAGGCATGTTGAGCAAAAGAGACAAAGGGCCTCCATGGTTATGATCATGGTATAGCTCAGAAATCAAGTCGTGGTTTCTCTTATTTGGTTGCAAACACGGTGATCATCTAACAACTTGATGGCACCATGCAAACATTACCAGGAGCAGCACACTGAAAACATTCTGAGTAAAAGACACATGATTTTTAACATTTTTTTTTTTAAAGTATGTGAACTTATAATAATGAAATAATAACTTACAATAATGCAATCAATCATCAGGCTAAACTAATTGCAAGACATAATGTAGTGAAGATGCTCAATAGGGCCTTATGATTTCCACTATGTAGAGAACACAGACGGAATCACGGAATTTGGTAATAAAAATTGAATCAAATGTTAAACTTGAAGAATTGTGGAATTTTCCCAATTGTGGATGCAATTTATAAAAATCAAGTGTTTTCTCAGCATTGCCAAAAGGCCAGTTTACAGCCCAGTGATAAATTGTTGCCTGACTGAAATCGCAGAATGTTAATGTGCGTTGTAGAGTCGCTCAACATTGTCAGATGCTGTTGTGGTTATGAAAAAAGTATAAACTCACCAGTGACATTCCAATGACCTGGTGCCATGGATAAAAGAGGATGAAATAATTTTGATAAATTTAATTTTGCTCAGTCCTTCACTTCTCAGTAGGTGAAAGAAATAGAGAGAAAATGTCAATTGTCAACTGATAGTCACTGCAACAAATTTGCAACACAGACAAATGCATCATCAAGTCACCAGTATCACCCAGTGAAAGACTGACCTTAACTCTAATAAGCTAATATACTGCCTGGAGGGATGCATCTGAGCAACTTTTTCACGAAGAACCGATTCATTTGCATCCATAACTTAAGCGCGAGCCATTAACAAATTGCAACGATTAAAGACACAGGCTATTATTCTCCTTAGGACAGCTAACTTCAAACACCCATGCTGCCTCAACTGCATTTCACTTGCTCAGCGTTTAATGAAAACAAAGACCGATAATGCCGTGTGTTAATAATACAACCCCAATTTCAAAATAGTTGGGACGAAGTGTAAATTGCAAATAAAATCAAAATGCAGTGACTTTCAGATCGCATGAGCCAATGGGCTCTAATTTCTTGGCGCAGCGCAGGGTGGCGCAGCGTGGCGTAGCCCATGCAGTGGTAGTTTCGTCCGGTGCAGCCCGCGCAGTGGTAATTTTGTGTAGTGCAACACCGTGCGCAGCCACTTTGGCAATTTGGTAGACGGACGTGCGCTGAGATGGGTGTGGCGGCGTAGTAGAGGGAGGTGTCACATATTCATCATGCAAGGTGACAATTTCGTGGATCAAGTCTCCGCCGAAATTGTGCAGAGACCTTGCCAGCTCCAACCTGGTTTACTTTCTGTGCAGTGGTAATTTGGCTGACTGGCGCACAGTGCGCACACGTCACCGAAACCTCACAGGCAGGTTTCCAGAATGTCAGGCACATTTCAATGCAAAAAATAATTACAGCAACCGCTATTTAAAGTAACTATCTGAATCAGGACATAAATATAGTATCTATATCAATTGTCTTGATGTCAGATTAAAGGCAGTTGGCACGCGTAATGGAAACTCGACCTGGCTTAATCAACGCAGCTGAATCTGTGATGCAAACTAACGACTTCACATCTTTCTCAGCCAACCACAAACTGCCTCGGCATCAGGCAGTGCATATATATATATATATATATATATATATATATATATATATTATATATATAATGCTTGCGTTCTATGCTCAGTAAAGCCGCTTGCACACTGGACGCGAAACGAATTTTTCGCACGACTGATTACAGTCACTTGCGATGTACGCAGTGCCTACGTGTCCGAAAGTTGGACAGGGTTTTAATATATCTCCGTGTCCGACAGTCGGATGGTTTCAATATAACTCCGTGTTCGACAGTCGATTATTGTTTTTAATTTCTTCAAATCTACTGAATCTTTTAGATATTAAACGTGAATATTTTGATAAGAGGGCTCAGTTCTTCTAGATGAGCACCGAGAATTTCAATCAATGTTTCTGTTTAAGCTCTGCTCAATAAAGTGAGTTGACATTGGCGCGGGACTTTGTGCATTTATGACGAATTTACCGACTGTCGGACAGAGATCCTAAAATACTCAGTGTCCAAAAGTCATAAAAGTTCTAATTTTTGCGAGTATTCCAGGAATTATTAGACGTACAAACTTGGCTATGTTTGTGTTCAACCTTCACAAAATGCAAATTGATAGCTATTGACTTTTCTTGGTCTTTTTATTCGTCTGTTTTCTTCTGTTGAAGATAGACAACAGTCTTTATTCGGTCTCTCTTTTGAAAATTAGTCAGATGGCTCGAACAGATTCACGCTTTATTTCCACACCAGAGATAAAATAGTGCTTGTAGTCAGTGACCAAATCAATTCCATGACCATTGACATTGTGAATTAAATATCCCATGCACGATCAAGACTGTCCGACGCGAAATGCAAAATACTCCATGTCCGGCAGCCAGCAAAAACTAAAAGTATTGATATGAGAACAGATTTATAACGAAATAAAGAATAAAAATATATCACCAACAAACAGAACAACCAAAAAAGATGGCCCGCAAATAAATAAATAGCAGTGTTCATTGGATGTTCTGTTTGTTGTTAAAATGTTTCTTTTTATTCTTTATTATGTTATCAATCTGTTCTAATCGTCCTTTTTTTTTTTTTTTTTTTGCTGTCAGACACGGAGTATTTTGCATTTGATGTCCGATAGGCATTCTACATTGTCCCGCGCCAATGTCGACTCACTTTATTGAGCAGAGCTTAAACAGAAACATTGATTGAAATTCTCAGTACTCATCTTGAAGAACTGAGCCCTCTTATCAAAACATTCACGTTTAATATCTAGAAGATTCAGTAGATTTGAAGAAATTACAAACACTAATTGACTGTCGGACACGGAGTTATATTGAAATCATCCGACTGTCGGACACGGAGATATATTAAAACCCTGTCAGACTCTCAGACACGAGACACTGCGCTCAACGAATCTGTCGTCTGAAAAAATTCGTTTCAAGGCCCACTGTGCAAGCGGCTTAATACTAGGCTACTATTTATTGTCACTTAGGTTTTATCGTTTTTAGTGGGGGAAAGGAATACAGCCTGATTGCTATGATCTCGTACTGAGTTAAGATCACATATTGAAAATAAATGTGAAACGTATCTTGCATTGTTGTCCATGCATGTTAATCCCAAAATTTTAAGCAGCAACAGGGTGTAATAATAGGAACACACTATCCATCGTTTCTCTTCCCAATGATGCAGGCAGAAGAAATAAATGAGCAACCATCGTATTTCATTCCAACTTCATAAGTTTGAATGATCTGACGTAGTTTTGTTTTGAAATTCCATTCAAGTTCGCTAATGGTAATAATTCGCGAAAGGTGAGGAGAGGAGCTCATTTGATTGGTGAAGATTTGACTCGGCTGTGTTAAACCCACTCAAGGCTTCTCTCCTCCCTCTTTGCCATTTGCGCCGGCAGGAGGGACAGAGGCAGGACAGAGGAGTACTTGTGCCAGGCTACACCGGGCACGAAATTGCAACGTAAGCCTGAACACACCTCGTTGGCACGGCGCTCCCCCCATTCGCCGCGCCTGCGCCTGGTCTACGAATTTAGAGCCCTATATGTTATTTACAGTAGAACATAGATGACATTTAAAATGTTGAAACTGGGACATTTTTCATTTTTATCCGCAAAATGAGCTTATTTCAAATTTTCTGGCTGCAAGAGGTGCCAAAAAAGTTGAGACACAGGCAAACAAGAGTCATCAGAAGATGACTTATCCCCCCGGCCCCTAATTATTTGCGAAAGTCATGTCAATCCTACATCTTCAAAGAAATTCAAACAAGAATGTTGAGGTGATTTTTCTCTGGAATTATCTGGAAGTATGTACTGGCAATATCTACCAAAGACTGTGAACCACATGTTGACAAAGGCAATAATAAAACAAGAGTCATTAGTGAACAGTGTTTTAGTTTTGCTCCGGAAACAAACCCATCCCTGCGACTAAGTACAAATCCATCTCGCTTCCATGGAAACGAAAAAAATTTTTTTTTTTCAGAAATCTGAAAATATGAAAAGGCACCACTTCAGTATGTGGGTAATACACATGCAAAGTTTCACAAAGATATAATGAACGGTTTTTGAGTTGTGCTCCGGAAACGAACCTATCTCTGTACAGAGTCCAAATGCAACTGGTTTCCATGGAAACGGAAAAAAAAAGATTTTCAGAAATCTGAAAATATGAAAAGGCACCACTTCAGTATGTGGGTAATACACATGCAAAGTTTCAGTAAGATATATTGAACGATTTTTGAGTTGTGCTCCGGAAACGAACCTATCTCTGCACAGAGTCCAAATCCAACTCATTTCCATGGAAATGAAAAAATTTTTTTTTTTTTTTTCAGAAATCTGAAAATATCAAAAGGCACCACTCCAGTATTTGGGTAATACACATACAAAGTTTCAGAAAGATATAATGAACGGTTTTTGAGTTGTGCTCTGGAGATGAACCTATCTCTGTACAGAGTCCAAATCCAACTTGTTTCCATGGAAACGATTTTTTTTTTTTTTTTCAGAAATCTGAAAATACCAAAAGGCACCACTTCAGTATGTGGGTAATACACATGCAAAGTTTCAGAAAGATATAATGAACGGTTTTTGAGTTGTGCTCCGGAAACGAACCTATCTCTGTACAGAGTCCAAATGCAACTGGTTTTCATGGAAATGGAAAAAAAAATTTTTAAGAAATCTGAAAATATCAAAAGGCACCACTGCAGTATGTGGGTAATACACATGCAAAGTTTCAGTAAGATATATCGTACGGTTTTTGAGTTCTGCAATGGAAACAAACCCATCTCTGTACAGAGACCAAATCCAACCCGTTTCCATGAAAACAAAAAAAAAAAATTTCTTTCATAAATCTGAAAAAATCAAGAGGCACCACTTCAGTATGTGGGTAATACACATGCAAAATTTCAGAAAGATATAATGAACGGTTTTTGAGTTGTGCTCTGGAGATGAACCTATCTCTGTACAGAGTCCAAATGCAACTGGTTTTCATGGAAATGAAAAAAATTTTTTTTAAGAAATCTGAAAATATCAAAAGGCACCACTGCAGTATGTGGGTAATACACGTGCAAAGTTTCACAAAGATGTAATGAACGGTTTTTGAGTTATGCTTCGGAAATGAACTTATCCTGTACAGAGTCCAAATGCAACTGGTTTCCATGGAAACGGAAAAAAAAAAAGATTTTCAGAAATCTGAAAATATCAAAAGGCACCACTTCAGTATGTGGGTAATACACATGCAAAGTTTCAGAAAGATATAATGAACGGTTTTTGAGTTATGCTTTGGAAACGAACCTATCTCTGTACAGAGTCCAAATGCAACTGGTTTCCATGGAAATGAAAAAAATAAGATTTTCAGAAATCAGAAAATATCAAAAGGCACCACTTCTGTTATGATTCTGCTCTGTTCTGTTCATGTTCTGGTCATGTTTTGCCATGCCTTGATTCCATGCCATGTTTTGTTTCTGTTTATTCCTGCATTTCCTGCCATAGTCCATTCCCTCAGTTAGATTCCGGTCTTTGTTTTGCATTTTGCCATGCTTTGCACTTTGTCTCCCCTGTCTGGTCTTGTGTTATGTGACAGCTTATTTCCCCCAGTATTGTGTGCCACGCTTTCAGGTGATTTCATGGTTTCTGGGTTTCCAATCATTCCTTCTAATCTCGTTTGCCTCCTTCACCTTGCTGTTCTGTCTTTACTAACCATACTAACAGTTTGTTGTTTTAGTTAAATCTACTAACCTAAACTAACATTGTATATAATACTAACTTACTAACGAGCACTAGGGATTGTATAGCTGCACTTTACTAATTGATTAACAAGCTCTCAGCACTCGCCCTATTCTAGTCTCCGCCCCTTGTCTTCACTCAATCTACTTTGCTGCGTTTCAGCGGATCCGCCGCGCCTGTTTAACTTTGTTCTGCCTCTCATTATCTGTGCACGTTAGAACTCCCTAACCGGAGCTGTATGTTTTGTCAATAGGCCGTCTCGTGATCCCTGTCCGCGTTTTGGCTTTTGTCAATTTCATGTGGTTAGGTTCTCCCTCGTGTTTGCTCCTTCGTAATTAGTCTGATCCAATTCACCTGTTCCCAATCATAGCATGTGACTTCCCTTGAGTGTATTTAAGCAGTCTTTTCACAGCAGTTCCCTGTCAGAACGTTTCCCTTGGCTTGCCTGTGCTACGCTTGTTTTCGCCTCGTATTCTTTGTGATTCACTTCTGACTGGACCGTCCCTGTTTATCGATTTTGGCTCTGTTTTGGATTTCTTGCTGCATCTGTATATCAAACCCTTTTTTGCCCGACTACGAGTATTGTGTTTGCTGCCCTGGTTACGACTTGGATTTCACCCTTTGGATTTTGATTTTTGGACTGTGGACTCTGTACCGTTGCCTGCTGCTCTGCGGGGGTTCGCCCCCTTCCATAATAAAATCCTATTTTACTGCACTGCTTGGTTCTCGTGTCTGGTTCCAGAGCATAACCTCACAACTTCAATATGTGAGTAATACACATGCAAAGTTTCAGTAAGATATATTGAACGGTTTTTGAGTTCTGCTCCGGAAATGAACTAGGCCTGATCTGCACTAAGTCCAGATTTGTTTCCATGGAAATGGCAAAAACAGTAATCCTTAAGTTTCCAAAGTAGCAAAAGGCACATCTAGACTATACATCGAATACATGTACCAAGTTTGGTGCTGATATCTTGCATAGTTTCCGAGTTCTGCTCTGGAAACAAAATGATTACAGACGGATGAGGTGATGCCTATATCTCTCCCCCCCCCAGCATAAATATATACAGCTGCAAGCAGCAATTTCGTTGTCCAAGCACAAATAAGCTAATTGTCTGTTAATCCCAAAATTTTAAGCAGCAACAGGTTGTAATAATAGGAACATGCTATCCATCGTTTCTCTTCCCAATGATGCAGGCAGAAGAAATAAATGAGCAACCGTCGTATTTCATTCCAACTTCAAAAGTTTGATCTGACGTAGTCTCGTTTTGAAATTCCATTCAAGTTCGCTAATGGTAATAATTCGCGAATGCCCTAGCTAGCCAGCAAACTCATATTCGTAATGCTTAATATAGACGTAAGCGGAGCAGAAAACATGCCAGAAGCAGCGAAGTAAAATGCAACATTCACGCATCATGCAGATACAGGACAGAGGCTTCTTTATTCCAATTTTAAAGGTGAGGAGAGGAGCTCATTTGATTGGTGAAGATTTGACTCAGCTGTGTTAAACCCACTCATGCCTTATCTCCTCCCGCTTTGCCACTTTGCCACCTCCAGCAGGAGGGACAGAGGCGGAACAGAGGAGTACTTGCGCGGGGCTGCACCGGGCACGAAATTGCAAAATGCGCCTGAATACACCCCGTTGGCGCGGCACTCCCCCCATTCGCCGCGCCTGCGCTGCGCCTGTGCCTGGTCTACGAATTTAGAGCCCAAAGCATACCCCAAAGGCCTGGCATTTGAAATTTTGCAACAATCGAAGTTCCGGTTCATGAGAAGAATATTTTTAAGTATTTTTTTCACATATGAAAAATTGGGTTTAAAATGGGCGTGTTCAAGCGCTTGTGGATTCTGTGTTTTTTGATGGATTGCTTTCAACTTTGGAATATCTTCTCAGTGAGGCCTTCTCATTGTGCAGAAAAAAAATTCAGAATGATTGAGGCAATGGTGAATGATTTTTGGCTCAGTTGCATATGAATGAGTAAATTAAGCAACTTGAATTGCTTGTGGCGGCCATTTTTTTCATGTTGCAACTTTTCCTTCATGAATTAGACAGAGGTTAGTGTAAGGGTTTTACATACCAGGTTTTTTGTCAATAAGCACAGTGGTTCAGATGCATACGAGTGTTAAATGCAAAAAATCTCATTAAATCATTCCATATTGTATACAATTTTTCATCACACGGCGGTTTTGGTTTTATTGGCAAAATTGGAAAAGTGGTGGAATAATAATAATAATACTAATAATACCAACTAGAGTGTGTATTTTCTGGCAATATTTCAGTGGGCAACGGCATTAACATATCTCGAACATATGAAATGGGTATGACGTTGCGTCTTGGAGAAGTCAGACATAATAAGTGATTTCCCTTGAAAACGGCCCAGAAATTGACTCTTCATCTCCCCTCAGGTAGGCAAAGATTTTTTACCTGGCCTTCTGTAATGGTCTTAAAGTTAGGCCTCTAAAATTTCGCTCAATGTGGCTTCAGACCAGGCTTAAGTCCACTTGGTGCAATCAACTCCAGCAAATTACTTAATAACTACAGCTGAATATTTTGCTGTTTAAACTGAAATATGTTAAGTGTTTGTAACACTTCTGGGGTTCTTTGTTCGAGAATCATTTTGTTATTGCCTAAATGGTCATGCAATAGAAAATGTTGCTTTACCTTTATTGTGTACAGTAACAGTCCACTGTCTAAATGGCAGTTGCTTGCACTGTCTCATGATGATTTCAATTACAGGAGTAGCATTTGCACTTTGATCTTTAAAATGTCTACACAGTACCACTTGAAGCACTTCAACTATTATATGTACAATAACACTTTACTATTTTCCATAAGCATATTCATACTTTTTAAAGGTTGGATTTTTTTTTTTTTTGACAGCACAGTTAAATTACAAAATAAACTGAAAAAAAAATTGAATTTTCAGAAGCTTTCAGGTTAGTTTAATCAGCTTTAGCCTTACATTTTGTGCAACTTGACCTCACATTTTTAGCGGCTTCCAGCTTGCCCGCGCAGTTTCCCCTAGAACTGCTCTTTTCTAGTTTTTAATCAAACTGTCCGAAAATATTTATGAAGGCTTTGGTGAATGCATTACAGTAGATTTTTAGGTTGTGCTTGTCCTATCTCGTGTCTGCATGAAATGCTAGAATTGTGTTGTGTTTGAAAGTACGATTAGTAAATGCTCATGTTTATAAAAGCAATTCCAGCTTCTATAAGAGTTAGTTTCTATGAATAGGCCTATAATGTACGGTGCGTACCAATGTAAGGCCTTTATGGAGCAATGCAGTAAAGTAGTCCAGAGTTTAGACTGTGAGGTTAATTTTTAAACCAGTAAAGAAAAACCACTGGCCCTAGTGCTTGAAAAAAGGAGTTGGTGGGTTGGGCTATTTGTGTAATTTGTAACGATTTTTCCCCTGTTGAGAGTGGTATTTGTAATTTTTTTTTTTTTTTTTGAGACGAGGATCTGTTGTTTTAGCAGTTGTATGAATTGGTAGGAAAGAAAACACATCAAGGTGGTATTAAGGATTAAAGCGATTAAATAATCCTTGCATTACACCTGTTAGCCAATCAGCAAGCAGGAACCGTTTCGCTACGATTGTGGTGATTTTGGTAGTGGAGTGGACGTCGTGGGGAAAAGGAGCTTTGTTGAAATGGTATTGTTAATATGCGTTTCAAACTGGTAAATATGTGGAAACGTATTGAGCTTGCTACGTTTAGAAAAATGTTTGGGTTACGGGGAGGTTAAGATAAAGTTTGAAAATGAAGTGTGTTATTAAATGTGGAGATGTTTTGGCGTTGCCGCAATGTACGGTTGTAAGTCAGCTGCGTGCTGAAGGAGTTTAAGCTTAAAAGGTGGCTCGCATGGTGGTTTGCCTGACGAATAATTTGTGACATCCACAGTTATTTTAGCTACCGGTAGTTACCTTGGTCTATTGTGTGTAGAGGAAAGGGGCTAAGAAATTGCAGTTTGTATTAGCACGGTATGTTGGTAAAGGCAAATGAAAGTTAATGGTAAACAGTGTGTTTCCTTAATACTGATCATAAAAACTGAAACATTTTCAGTGTTAGTCAAGGTAGCTAGCTAGCTAGCTAATAAGATACACCAGGAAACGTGGATACGAATTTAGCAAGTTCGGTAGCTTGCTAGCTAGTTAAGATATTGAAATTATTTAGTATATAGCGTTAAACCTAAAATTGGAAATCATGTATGAACGCTCTGGTACTGCACCAATCGGGTAAATTAGGAAGCTGTTAGAACAGGGCTATTCAACCCTGCGGAAAGGGCAGGTGTGGGTGCAGGCTTTCATTCCAACCAAGCACTTACACACCTGATCAAGCTCATTAGCAAAGACTCTTGGAGTTGATTAGTAGAATCAGGTGCGTAGCTGTTTGGCTGGAATGAAAGCCTGCACCCACACCGGCTCTTTCTGGAAAAGGTTGAATGGCCCTGCGTTAGACGGAAAGTTGTCGAAAGTGTTGCTAAGTATGTAGCTCGCTAGCTAGGTAAGTTAGCTTTAAAGGAGAATTTGAATTCTTGTTACGTTTATGTAATGGTTTTGGTTAATATGTTTGATTTTAGTAAAGTATGGAACCTGAGAGGAAGAAGACTAAAATAGAAGTGAATGGGTATTTACATAACATGTCCGACGTTATGGAAGGAAACCGACGAGGGAGCAAGTATTTCACAGCTGTGCTGCAGTCCGATCGCTTTAGCAAAGTTGTGGTGTTTTCACCAGCTCAGCACGTGCCGTTTTTAAGTGCACAGAAGGACAGGTGGGTGACCAGGGTTGATACATTGAGTTATTTATTTATTTATTTTTTGGTCAATAATCGGATAAGATTGGTTTTAAGTTTGCAAAGGTGGGTTTTCCGTATGAATACTGCGATGTGTGGGGATCGGTTTGTGAACAAAGTGTTGTTCGAGGAGTCCCGTCAAGCTCGATGAGGTTTTTTTGAGCCCTTCGAGACAGAAGAGGGGAGAGATGGACATCCTTGTAGGGGACAGGGCAAAGATGTCGTGCATACGCAATTTGGGATACGTGTTTGATGAGAGCTTCACAGATGAAGTGGTCAACAAGACTGCAAGAAATTGAAAGTGATGGAAGAGAATTTCAAAAGGCGAGTAGTAAAAATTAATTTCTTGTTTTTGGCAAAATAAAACAGAATTAAGTACTAACAGCATTAGCCGACTTTATTAGTGTTGTATTTTGTTTATGAAACCAATATTTTGTCGATGAAGAAAGAAGTTAAAATGTTCAATTCATATTTCACAATGTTTTTTCAGTGGTTGTGTAGGTATTAGTGATAGGAATATGAAGACGTGGTTAGCTAGTTGTGTAATGTGAGTTATTTAAAAAAAAATTTCATATTGTGTTTAAATTATATTTTGTTTTTGCATTTTGTCATTAATAAAGGTTAATGTGACAGTTAAAGTGATGGAGGAGAGGGAAAATTGTGAGACCATGACGCAATCTGGAAAAGACATGAAAAGAACTGTGTATGCCGTTTCAGACAAGACATGAAGCATGCTATTGACAGTGTGGGGAGATGTAATTGTGAATGTAGGGCACTGGTACAAATTTGAACATGTTTCTGTGAGGTTATACGATTCAAAAACTTTGCTTAGCACGACTGTGTCAACAAAGGTGACAACTCTGAGAAATAGAGGCCAAGCTTTTGTTGCAGTGGAAGATGACATGGAATGCTTACATGGAGAAATAATTGGAGGGGAAATCAGAGTTCGGCACGTGTCCAAAATTACACCAGGTGTCCACAGTAAATTGTGTTGCACTGATGACAAGGTGTGAAGCCTGCAAGTTGTTCTATAAGACAACAAAGTTACGTACAGTCACACAAGGTGAGATAATACTGGAAACACATGTAGGTGAGCAACACACGCTTAGGGTAGATGATTCAGTTTTGCATAGTGTTTTGTCATATGATGGTGATCCTCCAAAGGAGACAGACAAGTTAGTCGCTGATTTGCTGCAGCTTGGAGAAGTAGCCATATCATGGAGAAACAAACGTGTTGTGGCATTGAAGGTTGTCAGTAAAGATTAGACAGATTACAGTGAAAATGTGTCCTTACAGAGAGAGGATGAGGAAGGATGTGGTGAAGTAAGAGAGGCGGGGGACAGTGGTGTATTTGCAGAGATGGGGACAGGTCTTTCTGCTCCAAGTAGTAGTGATGAAGGGTTGTCAGAAGGAGACATGTTGGTTGAGGATGAACTCTTGAAATGAGTATGAGTACCACCTGCACATGTCACTGTGAGAAGTGGTTACTAAACATTTATTTCAAGAGTTGAAGATGGTGAAATAAGTACGTTTTTGGCTATGAGAAGTGTAAATTGTAACTGCAACAGAATCATAGCAGAAGCTCAGATTTGACTAGATTTGTGGGCTTGTTACAAATGTGACAATGGTGACATGCACACTCTGTATTGCTTTGTTGTATTGAGTATGCAAAATTGTGTCAGTTACCAATTTTTTTTTCTTTTTATGGTATACTTTATGCGGGAATACTTTGAAATTTTTTCTTTGAGGAAAGGTTTTTGGATGTATTATTTTACTATGTGCATTGTTTTGTAAGACAAGTGAAAAGACAATTCCTACTATGGAACCATTATTTTGGTACTGTAAATTGTGTAATGAAGACTGTAGTATTAATAGGTGTGGTAAGTGGAATCTGGAGCTTTTTATGTGTGGAAATGTTGTTTTGGCTAAAAGGTTGTTTATTAATAAATATGACCAACAAGTTGTTTTTGTTGTCATTTACATTGTGTATGGTTTGTAAATATATCAGTATATGTGTATAGCTTTAAACCTAAAATTACTAATAGAAATGTGGGTTTAACATTTGAAATGTAGATTTATGTGATGTTTTGGTGTTTAAATTTTGTGCCTCTGATTTATGCAGATAAAACTGTTGCTGAGACATTGTAACTATATGTATGGAAAATAGCTGATTCATGTAGTTTGAGTATTTAATGTTGTAAAATGAGTAATTGAGTGAATATGTTTTGAGTACATAAATGGCAACACAGGTATTGCTTTGGTTCAGTGAGACAACAACGTCATGCTACTCATTACGAATGATTACATAATATGGTAAAATTGTGTTGTAGTGCTTAAGTAGCATTTATATAGTTGCTTATTTGCCTATTTCTGTAATTGTTTACAAAATACAGAACCAGTGAGCTTGTTAATTTGTGTTTCATTGGAGATGTATAACAGCATATTTTGGACAATGAAGAAATGAAGTGATATATTTGAAAAGACTAAAATGGAAATAAATGAAAAGTTTGGGACTCTTCTGTGTGAATATGTGAGAAGTGAGATTATGGATGTGTTCATGCCACTTGTGGAGAGACGATTGCAGGCCTGAATGTGTGCCACGTTACAGGCTGTGTAGACCAAATGAGGACAGTTTTGCTGAGAGGTTTTTTCTTTTCAGAAGAAAACGTGACTGCTTTGATGTTAGTATTCTTGCTGGCTTGAAGAGGTGGATTCTGGAGTTCCCTTTATTTGCATGAGATTCTTGTTTTACACAACAGTTTTTTTTCTTTATCTCTTCTGTGAAGTATGTAGTATTTTTTTTTTCAGTTAGGTTTACTGCTGATCTCCTTTTCACATGTAGTCGTGTCCAGTCACTGCTATAAAGCTTGATATAATGGCTAGCTGTATTTGTTTCTCTTAGGAATTGTCAGCCGTGAGGTAACTCATATTTGCTTAGAAGTGCGATATAATTGTCAAAGTAGTAAGATAATGTGAGGAATAGTATATCTTCATTTTCGTCGAAGTGGAGCAGGTTTACCGTGTTTTTTCGTCGAATTGCTGATAGTTTGTCTGGCTTGCTAGCTAGCTGATAAGGGCAGCAAATAGTGGGTTTGTTGCAAACTCAGGATCTGCTAGCTAGTTAGTTAACGTCGAGTCAGAGCGAATGAACTGCATTTCCCACCTTTGACAGTGTCGGTAATTCCAAACGCATTGTTAATGATACTGTATTCATTTCTGAAAAGTTAAATGATGTCACATCAAGTATTTGAAAATTCATATCATTTTTACACGTGTGCCTTACCCGATGTCTTTTAACGTTAAAGTGAATGCCGACCCTGTGTTCGTGCTTGCCGAATGATTTGATAAGGGAGTGCTGATGATGTCTCAGCGGGAAGCGCTGCCGACGGGGTCCCAGGGTGCTTCAATACACGGAGTGGTGCAAACCGTCTCTTGTGCTGAGCGATAAGTTAGCTCGTGGCACTATCTGAAGGGGTTATTCGCAGCAAAATCAAAATGGTGGAAATATCGTGAAATGGCCGTGCAAATATGGCGGTTCATTTAAGTTTGCGCAAGCTCGTAAACTCGTGAACAAGCTCGGCAAGCTAAAACAAATCCAACATTGTTGCTTTATTTTACTAGTTTGTCTTTACAAGCCTCGTTCGATACGGCTATAAAGTGCAGCAAGTTGCTTTCTGCTTTCGGAAATTATATGTATCATGGGAATTGTAGTTTTTAAATTAAGTGCAACGTTCGATTGATGGGAAAGTAAGCCACGAACTATAGTTTAGAAAGCTGTCCTTGTTGTAGCGCTTCGCCGTACTGAACGCAGACACGTTAGTGGAGCAGTTGGCTAATCAGCTAGCTAGCTAGCTAGGCATCTAACGTTTGCTCTGTACACTATCTTGGAATTAATTAAGCATAGATAAAAAATCACTTTCATGCGTGAAAAGTGTTTATAGTATGACCTCACATAATTGTTAGGCTAGAGAGACATTTCAATCTCAAACTAGGCTACGTGAACATTAATGGTTAACGCTATGCGTTCCATGATGATTAATAGCCCAGCGTTCGTTTTGCGTGTAATGTTACTTTGCAGTAATTAGCTTGCTGCCTAATTCGGCATGCGAAGGTCGTCGCTAGTATGTTTAACATAAAATTCAGAACTTTGAATCAAGATCCTGTTAATTGGCTAGATGAGTTTTAATTGTGTCGAATTACTTTCTAAACACAGAAATAACTCCAAAGAGGTTTAAGTCAAAATTTTGTCTTGAATTTTTAATTACCCTTTAGATTTATAGACTAGGTGTCCATAATTACAACATGTTGGTGAATAGTTTTTATACTTTTGGATATGGAACTTTTCTATTCATCTTTACATGTTTAGCACTTGAACAATTGTTTTTATTCTAAATGTGGTTTTAATATTGATTGAGTTGTACTTTTTTTTTAAATGAGGATCAAATTAATTTTTGTAGCTAGTATTGTAACACCAAAATTACCAACGTTACAGCATGGAATTGGTTTTAATCCCCAATTTAGTGGTAGATGTGGGAAGACAAAAGTGATGGGCGAAGTTATTGGGGTCGAAATGCTTGGTAGTTGTATTACTATGTCATAAGTAATGATCTTGGATGTCTTGTTGAACTTTGTTTACTTATGCGTACTGCAGTTAATATCAAATGTTGAGTTGCACTATTTTTTTCCCCTCTTGTGTGTTACCTGGTTTGATGCAGTTTACTGATCCTGATTTGAATTAAGGTGAGTGAGATGACGAATGTTTACTCATTAATTTGTTCCTGATTCATTCAGTTTTCGCATTCAAAGTGAATTATACATAGCGTTGAAACTTACACATTTAGTAGCATGAAAATTGTGCTGTTTCAAAGAGTTTAATAAATTTACATTTGGTTATAATAATTTTGCAGCTCTGACTGACTGAATGACTGTGACGAGGTTATGTCCCCTCAATTAAAAAAGGCTGAGATTGACTGTGATGAGGTTGTGTCTCCTCAATTGAAGGCTCCGAATGACTGTGACGAGGTTGTCCCTCCTCAGCTAAAAAAGGCTCTGAATGACTGTGACGAGGTTAGGCTTCCTCACTCAAAAGCACTGACTGACCCACTGAAAAATCCTGAACCTTGCCATGAACGTAGCCTTGAATCGAGCCTTTAACTGAGCCTTGAACCGAGCCCTGAACCCAGCCATGAACCTTGCCATGAGAAAAACTCTTCTGCAAATGTTGGTGAAACCTCTGCTAACTGTTGCAACCTTGTTGACAATGATTGTGTCAACGCATTACTGTCACAATGCACTACCACTGATTTTCCCTGTGTTTCGTATTTGAAAGGTTCCTTTGATCAATCTGCTAGACAGTTTGCCCATTATGCTGGTAAGCAGTGTGTCCCCAACAGTCTTACTGCAACCGAAATGAGTGTTCTGAGAAATGTTTTAACATGGACAGCTGAGGACCTTGATGAAACTCTGTTGAATGGAAATGAGTTGTATGCTTGTTTGAGCTCTGCAGGTGCCATCAGTGATGAAGAAAGTAGATATGTTGCAGTCAGTGAATTGCCAAGGAATCACGCACTTTGTCACAAATGTTTTTCAATAAACTATGGTGATTCTTTTACTGGCCTGATTGGAGTTTCTGACTATGAAGAATCATTGCAGAATGTACTTTTGACATTAGATACAGCAATTCAGATGGTGTTTTTAGAATTTGATGCATGTTTGTTAACCTTACATGATACCACGCGCGCAGTTGTCCGACAGAGTGGTTGGTATGCGGTCATCGACTCCCATCAACGCAGCAATGCCGGTCTTCGAGATGGAACTGGTGCAAGTGTTGTGACATACCATGATGGCATTGAAAAACTGTACACGCACATTTGTAACCTGGCACAGTCATTAAATGTACTTGGTAAGCAGTTTGAGGTGACAGGAGTGAATGCAGTTGTGATAGATGTGAACTCGCAGAAACAAGGCTTTGCATGTGACACCCATCCCTGTGGAAGTTCCAGTTGCAGTCGTCCATGTTACAGTGCAGTGCTGAAAGGTAAAAGTGACATGGGTAATGATTCTATGAAAAATACTTCTGTAATGGTGAGCGCAAAGATAAGAGCAGAACGTGATGAAAATGAAGTATGTGACCATGCAGACAGAACTGAAAGCAGCCGTCCACTCTAAAGTGCAGTATTGAAAGGTAAACGTGACACTGGTAATGATTTCACAAAAAATACTTGCGCAATTGTGAGCTCAAAGATGAGAGCTGAATGCAATGACAATGCTGGCAGCAGAATTGAAGGCAACCGTCCACTTTACAGTTCAGTGCTAAAAGGTAAATGTGCCATTGGTGAAGGTTACAATGACTCCATGAAAAATCCTTGGATCAGTAGTGTGAGCTCAAACATAAGAGCTGAACGAAATGAAAATGAATGTGACGCTGCACACAGAATTGAAGGCAGTCAGCCACTCCGTAGTTCTGCGCTGCAAGGTGAATGTGTCATAGCTAATGACCAATTTGATTCGATCAAAAATACTTCTGTTGTCAATGTGAACTCAAAGAGCAGATCCAAATATAATTAAAGCTGCAAGCAGTGTTGAAAGGGCCCTCGCACCCCTCGTGCACGTTGGGCTGGTGGCGAGATGTTGATGGGTGCAGGTGTCTATTCACAGCCATTGGACACTTCTAGACTGTGTACAATGTGTTTTCCTAAGTGGTGGGCAAACAAATCAAAATCAAATAGACAAATCAATAGGTGGTGCACGTTAAAGTATGACACCTCTTCATGAAAAAAAAGTTGAAATTTTAATTCAAAACAAGTAGACATGGTCAACAACATCCCCCGCCAAAATGTCTTCTTTAAAGATACTATGAACAGAGGCTCCCAGAAGTGCCACAAGGGCAATAACTGTGGGAAAAATAATAGTGTGCTTCTTATTTTCGAACTCCATCAGGGTCTTTATGGTCTTAAGCTACACACCAAATTTGGTTATCCTATCTGGAATATTTCCCGTGAAAAGTAGTTCCCCTTTACATATACCGTGAACAGAGTTGAAAAAAGTGAATCAAGGGCAATAACTCCGGGAGAAATAATCACGCGTCTCATTTTTCAAAATCGATCAAGGTCTTTATGGTCTTAAGCTACACACCAAATTTGGTTATCCTATCTGGAATATTTCTTGTGAAAAGTTGTTCTCCTTTATAGACACCGTAGTCAGAGTTCAAAAATGCAAATCAAGGGCAATAACTCTGGAAAAAATAATCGCGCTGGTCTCATTTTCGAACTCGATCAAGGCCTTCATGGTCTGAACCTATATGCCAAATTTGGTTATCCTATCTCGAATATTTCTTGTGAAAAGTTGTTCTCCTTTATCCCGGACGGACGCACGCACGCACGCACGCACGCACGGACGGAGGTCAAATCAATATCCCCCGGCCACTTCGTATGGCGGGGGATAATAATGCACTTCCTGTTGGGTTCGGGTCATGGCACTATATAATTTTTTTAAAAGTCTTGGCACATTTCATGGCTCCACCAAATTTTGTTCATGTAGGTGAACTGACCTATGAGAACTGTTTTGTTGAAATTTTTTGGACGGCGTTATGATACCATTTTGACATGCCTGTATGCAAAACCTATAACATAGTAATCGTAATTCCGGGCTCCATGAGTGTTTTCATTTTTGTAAATTTCCAAGCATGTTGAGACGCTCAAAAGGTCAATTCTATTTAAAAAAATGTTTAGGGGGCGCTACAGAGCCATTGTGCCATATTAAATGCCAATTGGGATATCAAGTCAAAGATCATAAGACACTGACAATTTGTGCAACGTTTTGCAAGTTTTGGAAAAAGGCCTTTAAACGTGTGTTCATAAAATTTGGAAAAAATGCAGGAAATGGCTCATAGCTCACTTCCTGTTTGGCCAAAATATTTCTAATAAATGAACGTATCCATACATGAGAAATTCAATGATCACATCAAATTTCATGAACATTCAAGCACTTTTATCTTAACATGGCTCTGGCTAGAGGACGCTGTGGAGCAACCTGGCCACACCCAATCTAATATCAGCACATATTTATATTTGGAAGGAGACCGTTATCAAGTGTGAAAAAGTTTGAACCAAATCTCACATAGTATGTGTGAGTAAAATCAACTTCTTGTTTCATGGCGAAACATCGAAATTCGCCGTGACGCCACAGTTACATCGTTCGATATATCCAAAAAACCTTCGCAATGTAACATCGGAAAGGTTTTAAGAGGTCACTCACTAAATTTTAAGTTGATCAGAAAAAATCTCTAAGAGGAGTTCGTTAAATTACGACTCCTGTTAATGACGAAAAATTTTAAAAAGTTGAAATTTCAATTAAAAATTGCGGACTTCCTGTTGAGTCTAGGTCATGGCACCAGGAGACTTTTTTTTAGGTCTCAGCATAAATCACATGTCCACCGAATTTCGTACATGTAGGTTTACAGGACTGGGAGGGCTGCTTATTTGAAATTTTCTAGGGGGCGCTATAATGCCATTTTGCCACGCCTATCTGTAAGCTTTTCATCGTGGCACTATGCATGATTGGCTTTATATATGCACAAAATTTTGTGAGATTTCGAGCATGTTAAGACCCTCAAAAAAGAAATTCTTTAAAAAATCTGATTGGGGGCGCTGTACAGTCATTATGCCACATTTAGTGCCATTTGATGTATCAAATTGAAGACGATAAGACAATTAAAATTTGTGCAAAGTTTTGCAAGTTTTCAAGTTTTCTATGGCCTTCAAACGTGTTTTTGGAAAATTTGGAAAAACGCAGGAAATGGCTCATAGCTCACTTCCTGTTCAGACAAAAAATTTCAAAAAAATTACCATAACCCTGCATGACAAATTCAATGAACACACCAAATTTCATGAACATTCAACCACTTTTATCTTTCAATGGTCGTGGCTAGTGGGCGCTATGGAGCCACCTGGCCACTCCCGATCTAAAACCAGCAAATATTTATACTTGGGGAGACACTTTTATCAAGCTTGTAAAGTTTCAGGCAAATCTCACATAGTATGTGGGAGTAAAACCAACTTCCTGTTTCTTGGTGGAACATCGAAATTTGCCGCAACGCCACGGATACATCGTTAGATGAATCCTAAAGCTTCGCAATTTAACATCGGCAAGGTCTTTAGATGTCATACACCAAATTTTAAGTTGATCGAATAAAATCTCTAGGAGGAGTTCGTTAAAGTATGACGCCTGTGAATGGCGAAAAATCAAAAAAAGTTGCAGTTTCAATTAAAAATGGCGGACTTCCTGTTGAGTCTAGGTCATGGCACCAAGAGACTTTTTTTTTTAGATCTCGACATAAATCACATGGACACTGAATTTCGTACATGTATGTTCAACGGGCTGCGAGGGCTGCTTCATTGAAATTTTCTAGGGGGCGCTATAATGCCATTTTGCCTCGAACATCTGTAAACCCTTTACAATTATTAATCTTATGACCAAATTAATAAGTGTGCAAAATTTTGTGAGTTTTTGCGCGTGCTGAGGCCCTCAAAAATGCAATTATGTATTAGGGGGCGCTATAGAGCCACCATGTCACATCCAGTGCCAAATGGGATATCAAATCGAACAGCTTTATATTTTCAACTTCTGTGCAAAGTTTGGTGAGTTTTCAAGTATACTAAGGCCCTCAAAAATGTGTTTGTAAAATCTGGAAAAACGCAGGAAATGGCTCACAGCTCACTTCCTGTGAGGAGAAAAAATTTCAAAAAAATTATGACTACTAATGGCCCCACCAAATTTCGTGAGAATCCGCGCAAGTGCGTTCCAAAATTGCCGCTAATTGGTGGCGCTATAGAGCTACCGGGGCAGGTACATATACGTTGCCTGCACAAAACTAAAATTTTCGCCAAGCCTGAGGTGCCTGCCAATTTTCATGAGTTTTTGACCATGTTAAGGCACTCAAAAATGCAATTCATTTTGGTTAAAAATAATAATAATAATAATAATAATAATAATAATAAACATTACAATTACAATAGGGTCCTCGCACCATTCGGTGCTCGGGCCCTAATGAAAATGCACACAATCGAACCAAAGTTGACCCTGAAATGTTCGTAAGGACAAGTAAGTGTACACCAAATAGAAATACAACTACGGAAGCAAAGAGAAATTTGCACTTGAACAATGATGCAGGTACTGAGAACCAAAGTCTTGTGAAAGAGAGCAACAATTTGACAGTTTTTGAGCATACTGCACATGAAGTGATGTTCATGAAAGAATCAGAGAGTACTTGTTTCCTATTCTCTCCTTTGACGGTCCATCAGCAGAAAATACACTGTTCAAAGTTGAATGTTGTACATTATGCAAAGGATGATGGTGACAGTATTGAAGGAATTCCAATGGATGATCCCTGTGAAACAAATTCTATTGTAAGTGATGGAAACTGCTTTTTCAGAGCTGTATCATTTGCAGTCAGTGGAAAAGAGAATGATCACAGAAAAATCAGACTTGCTGTGGTAAAGCATATGGAGAACAATCCACTCCAGTACATGCATCATCTCAGACATGGGCATTCTTCCTTGGAGGAGTATGTGAGCACATCACAAATGAAATATCAGGGTTCCTACACATCTGGAATTTCAAAATTCCATACTTTTCCATACCCTAATTTCCAGACTTCTCTGTGTTTTTTTTTTTTTTTCAGAGAAATATGCTACATCTAAGTAAATATATCAGTGTATCATAAATAAAACATCTACTTTCATTTAATTATTATTAATATCTTTACTTTAACACATTTTAACAGTTCAATGCTTACAATTTTTTTTGTCCCTCAAGTGTCTGAACATAAAACTGTAACTAACCACACACACCCACACACACACAGAATAATGTGCAATTAATTGTAAAAAAAAAAAAAAAAACTACATACATACCTATACCTAGGTTATATGCAGGCAATTCTAGTTGTTCCACTTAAAGTTGTACCATAAAAATCAATCATGACCTTGTCACTGTCAGCTGAGTTGTGCACACCGCAATTTTGGAAGTGCTCCACAATACGCGAAATTACAAGTACACTGGCTGGTCTGTTGCAGAAGTCTGATAGTCTATTTAATAGGCCTTGGCTTCGGTGACTAATACTGAAAATCGAAGTGCAAATTTCGTGATATCAGACTAGCCGTTTGTCTCATTTACCAGTTACTATTATTATTTACCAGTTTTGTTTTTTTCGCTATTTAGATTTTGCGCATTTCTAAGGGTAATGGAAACGCGCACAGAGAGTGAGGACGATATCCGACGTTATTAGCCCCAAGAATCACAGTCTGCTTCGTGACCGTAGACTGTTCGTGACACAGACTCCTATTTGAGGCATTGCGCTGATAAGCCTTCTGGTCGCAGGAGTACAATGGGGAGGCGTTACCAGTTAGTTTTTGAATCAGTTTTGAACATTAGCTTTAATCGACAAAATATCATTCTACTGACAGCTGGCCAATTATCAGAACCCCAAAGAAAACGGACTATAAATCTATAAGAACCGCAGCTTTTCTCATCTTTATCGTACTCCAATGAAAATAAATAATCTTGCACTCGGACCAACCAGTCACCGATTTCATACATACTGCGTGAAAAATCATGTACACGCGGAACTTCAGATCAGAGTGGAAGTGCGCATCCAGTCCAATCAATCAGGATAGAAGGTTAGCGACTGATGTTGAAGGGCTAAATAAAACCATTCGCCACTGAACGCAAGCATCCATAGCTGGTATCAAGACTCAAAACAGGAGTCTGTGTCACGAACAGTCTACGGTCCTGAAGCAGACTGTGATTCTTGGGGCTAATAACGTCGGATATCGTCCTCACTCTCTGTGTGCGTTTCCATTACCCTTAGAAATGCGCAAAATCTAAATAGCGAATAAAAAACCGGTAATGAAAACACTGTCTGATATCATGAAAAAAAAAAAAAAAATTTGCGGCCCGGCATAAAACACGATCCGGATAGATTAAATTTTTGGAAATACCTAATTTTCTAATTTAGAAAACAGTATTTTAGAACAGGCGTAATATTCTGGAAACATAAATATTTTTCCATACTTTATTTTTCATTTTCCATACTTTTTAACACGTTGACTGCCAACTACGAGGTAACTCGTAATGGCGGGTCAGGGCCAGCGCCAGAAAAATTCGGGAGAAATTATCCATCCCTTTATTGACAACAATTGGTCCTGGCTAATTCTAGATGGTTTTCCTTTATAAGCACGTTTTCTAATTCAAGAATAATCAAGTGGCAATTGAAGACACGGCTTCTCTCCCCCATGCGATCTAACAGCAAATAATGGGCTACATTCAGTGCAGAAAAAATAAGTTAATTATAATTAGGTCAATGCACTGGCACTCAGCAATGGTAATTTTTTTTCCAGCGAGAGCGGAATTTCAGAACTCTTCGCGAATGAAGGTAATTCTGGTGACAAGTATACGTGGTTTCCTCCGTTTTCATTTTCCAGTCTAACAGCTGGCTATTTTTTACAGCAAGTTGCGTGACCGTGCTGCAAAAACAGGTGTAGGTACTTGCCGTAATTACCTTCATTCGCAAATGAGTTCTGAAATGCTGCTCTTGCTGGAAAAAAAATTATCGTTGCTGAGTGCCTGTGCGTAGACCTAATTATAATTAAATTATTTTTCTGCACTGAATGCAGCCCATTATTTGCTGTTAGATCGCATGAGGGAGAGAAGCCGTGTCTTCAATTGCCACTTGATTATTCTTGAATTAGAAAACGTGCTTATAAAGGAAAACCATCTAGAATTAGCCAGGACCAATTGTTGTCAATAAAGGGATGGATAATTTCCCCCGAATTTTCAAGTCTGGCGCTGGCCCTGACCCGCCATTAGCTGGCAGTCAACGTGTTAATACCTGGAAATTAATCAAATTTTTTTTCCATACTTTTCCATACTTTCCATACTTGCGTAGGAACCCTGAAATATGTTGGAAGCTGGGCAACTGAGGTAGAAATACAGGCAGCTGCAGATCTACTTGGTGTACATATTTTTACATAGAGTCATAACAAGTGGTGGAAATATTCTTCATCATATTTTGTTGCATCAAAAAAAAGATACCAATAAGGAAAGAGCAATTTACCTGAAGCGCTGCAATGAATGTCATTACGAAGTTGTAACATGTCAAAAGGAGAAATGTTGAGGGTTGTGCCAATTGGTGCAGTAAAATAGTGAAAAATGCAAGAAGTTGCCATGCTACATCTACTTGGCGTACACTTGAAAGACATAAGGCACAATATCATACAAATGCTGATTTTCGAAGTGCAAAAATACAGAAGGGTGTGAAAAGGTACCTTGAATATGAACATTATAAAGAATCTGTGAAAAAGCATAGCATTTACACGTATGCGACTGATGACCAACACCGAGCAAAGGTGAAAAAGCAGAGTGTAATGAAATATGCCACTGATGACCAACACAGAGCAAAGGTTAAAGAGCAGAGTGTAATGAAATATGCCAATGATGACCAACACAGAGCAAAAAAGAAAGAGCAGAGTGTAATGAAATATGCCGCTGATGACCAACACAGAGCAAAAAAGAAAGAGCAGAGTGTAATTAAATATGCCGCTGATGACCAACACAGAGAAAAGTTGAAAGAGCAGAGTGCAATGAAATATGCCAATGATGACCAACACAGAGCAAAAAAGAAAGAGCAGAGTGTAATGAAATATGCCGCTGATGACCAACACAGAGAAAAGTTGAAAGAGCAGAGTGCAATGAAATATGGCACTAATGGCCAACACAGGGCAAAAAAGAAAGAGCAGAGTGTAATGAAATATGCCACTGATGACCAACACAGAGCATCTGTGAAACAATATAGTATTGATAAGCACAGAAATGATGCTTCTTTTGCTGACAAGATTAAAATGGGAAATATGAAGAACTGAATCAATTCATAAAAGGCAAGAAATAGAATGCGTTATTCAGCAGTTCAGGGAAAAAATTTGCTGTGGTCCAGAATATGTGTGTTCAGTATGTCATCGACAATTATTCAAACATCAAGTAATAACATGCAAGAAAGACCTTTACTTAAAAAGAGGCAGTGTGGTGGCAGAAAATTGTGTAACTGAAACATACCTTCCTCAAACGCAAAGACAGTTGTATGTCTGACTGCACTTTCAAAAAAGGCCCAAGTCGTGTCTTGTGGATTTGTTATACCTGTCATAGAAAGCTTCTTGGTGGCAGAATGCCTGGAGAAAGTGTTGCATACAATCTAGCTTTGGATCCTATCCCATCAGAATTGGAGAGCTTAAATTCACTTGAGCAACATTTAATTGCAAAGCACATTCCATTCATGAAATTGTTAGCGTTACCCAAGCAAGGACAGAACAGTGTACATGTGTTCCATCAAACATTACAGAAGTAACAGATACACTGCCACGATCCGAAAATCGTGATTTGATGATTTGCATCAAACTGAAGAGAAAGTCAACTTACAAAGGGCATTATGAATATCAATATGTGGGTGTGGCTCACGAAAACTACCCCAGCCAGGTTGTGACTTTGAAAAATATTTTTTTCTTAGCTGGATCTTGCAATTAAGTATTTAGAAAGTGCAAGTCTTATGGGTTTATGTGCAAAAAACCGTGTGATCAAACGAGCAATAGTTTCTCCGGGGCATGTCCTTGAAGAAGGCCCTCTCAGAAGTCAAATTTGGCCCTGTCATTTACGTTATTGGCTGACTTACCTGTCTTTAATGAAGCTCAATGTACAGTTAATCAATTCCTAGCCATGTGGAAACCTGTTTTATACTAACCTGACATTCCACCAATGAAACTGACATACAGAGACGCTGCCTGCACCTCATTTTAGTAATGTGTCACCTGTTTGAAGTTTGGCCTGAAAATGTGCATGTTAGTTCTGCCGCATAACTTGAAAAACTGGACTGTTCCATTACTTCTAGTTCTGTGCAACTGCCTGCTTATTCATTTTTAGCTATTTTACATTAAAGTGTAAGTCTTTGTGATTAATCATATGTGTCCTTAAATGCGTACTACTAAATGCCTTGGCGCACAAGGTTGATCTGTGAATGGTACCAAACGATAACGTAAATGACATGATCATGAGTCTCAACTATGTGTTCTGAAAATACCTGTATATCCTGTTATAGAGCTGTTATATGCAATCAAACCTCATTTTAGTATTATATATCCATAAATCTTTGGTTAGGTACCCCAAATGCCATCCCCTGGTGCAGTTCACCTGCACTCATACTGACTTTGACAAGTAAATGAACACAAAACGTCTGAAATTTGCATCAAAACAACCCCTCAAGTCTTTATTTGCCCACTTTACACCCCAAATCAATCATAATACTTTGCTAAAACAAGTCACATTAGTTTTGCAGCCTACAGAAGGTATCACTGCACTAGAAAGCAGGGCAAATAACGTAAATGACACGGATAACGTAAATGACACTCTATGAAAATCTTCAGAAAATCATTACAGCACCCCAGTTTGGAGCTAAAAATGGCATTCTTTACATTAAACTGATTAAATATAGAAGAACCACTTGGACATTAAAACCATTATGACAAATGACATGTACGGTATCTGACGTCATAAAAAAATCACAATAATCACAGAAATGCCAAATCTCACGCATTCTGCAAGAGTCTCTGGCCTCTTAGTGGCATTCCTGTTCCTGTGCCATAGTCAGCAATTATTCAATCAATGCGCCCTGAAGAAATGCACTCGCGAAATTTCAGTCATTGTGTATTAAGTTAATCAGTTTCATGTGCATTAAGGTGGTTTTCCCCACTAGTGACACGGAAATCGATTATGGCTCGTGAATTCTCATGCTTGTCTTTACTGAGGGATTGAAAGCAATGGAATTGCAGAAAGACGTTTCAAATGGTCTTATTTCATATAAACAATTTAAACGATCATGAAACACATGCATTGTTTCCAATCCTTGAGTAAAGAGAAGCACGAGAAGTCCGGAGTCATAATCGTTTTCCATGTTATTTGTGGTGAGGTCCACCTTTACACAAGTGAAACTGAAACTTCAATGCGCAAGGATTTTAATTCGGCGTGAGAATCTCATTAATAAGCGTTCATTGAATAATTGTGGACTACGGTGAATAAGCCTAAAAATGCGTGAGACCTACGCCGAATGCGTGAGACTTGGCATCTCTGTAATCATAAAAGATGTCATTTACGTTATCCCGATATGCATACTTTGTTTTCAATCTCCTCATACTAAACTCACTCCAAACACCACAAATAAGCAGCAAATATGAAGATAACACTTATATAATCTGATTCAAATGCAAGAACATAGATGGTAAGTCATTTCAGAGACCTACAAGCATTGAAAACTGGGCGTTCGAAATTACAAACAAAAATGTCATTTACGTTATCCCGAAATCGATCCTGGGTACAAAATCTAAAGCCAAAACAACACCAAAATACTTCTGATCAGAATTTAGACATCCCTATTGATGATATCATATACAGAATTTACATTCAAACATCTTTCCCGACATGTTTTCTCACAAAAGTTTGTCATTTACAACGTAGATGGTCATTTACGTTATCAAGTCAACAGCGTTGTATTCGGCGCAATGTTTTGAAACTCAGACATATTAACAAAACTTTCTTTCGGTCTAACCATCGAAAAACATCATAGAGAGTTCGGATCTTCGGCATGGTGAATCTCTGACACTTGTTTTACACTAACACGCAGTCATTTACACCAATCAGTGTACAAATGGCAAAAACTTACTTTTTTTCGATGTAGCTCAGGTCCTCCGACCCAAAACAGCGTCGGGACACTTCTGACCAGAAGAGGAAGGTCCACGGAAAAGGCAAAATACAGCGCAAAAAGATTCAGAGGGGTTACAACGGTGTTTGGGCTGAAATCCTCCCGTGTTGCTTTGGATAACGTAAATGTCAGATAACGTAAATTACATAAATTTAATTTTTCGGGCTATGGAGACACTATTATACATGTCAAAGCGAATAATAGTTATGTTTCGTCGTGTTTTGGACCGACTGGATGGGTTTAAAAGGCTGGAAGTACCAAGGAACAAGCAGGTTCGGCACCACGTCGATACCGTAAGTGACATTCTTAAACCGTACGCCGTCAAAGTCATGAAATGATCAGTCACCACCTCGAACCCAGTACCTATAGGGTTACTTTTGCTTTATTTCCTTAATAACTGCTTATTTGGCTATAATATTGAGTATAAGTGGAGTGTTTAATGCTTATTCTAGATTATGTTACTGATAGCTGTTCAGGGATAATGTAAATGACATAATTTCATGAACATTTTACCTAGGAATGCTATTGACACAGGGTCAAGAGCAGGAATTTTAATTTAGCATGTCACTATGGCTAAAACTCTATACTTTAGAGGGAAACTTCGTTTTCATTAATAAGAAGTGGTCTACATGCTAAAAAACGTGTAATCATGTACACATTGCCTGTGCACATGCTTAAATTCTGGTATTTGAGGTTTTGAGATGACTTTAAGTAGCTATTAGAGGGGGAAATAATGGTCATAGACCCATTAAAGTAATATGTCCTTGGAGCTCCACTCATGCTCTTTCCATTAAACCTATAATCTTAAATGAATTCCGATTTTTAGAGATTTTATAGGCAGTGGACAAAATTAAAAGGGGTGGGGTCATTTTCGTGAGCCACACCCATGTACACACTGATAAAATACAAAGTACTTTGTTGTATTTAAACGAAAACAATAGCTGGTACAAAGATGTGGAGTTTAACAGTGAATGGATTAATCCACTTAGCAAAACTGAGGAAGAATTCAGTCAGCATGCTGATAACACACATATGAGTGTATTTTTGTTGACAAAGAGGAACTGGCTGAGAGAGAAACAAATGATGAAAACATGGATGATACACTACATGACCGACAACAACATGGTATGTTCATGGACACATGCTTACAACCTGTTGATATTGCACAAGAGGTACTGGATCAGCACTTTGATGGCATTATGTCTGTGGCCCTGGCAGAAGGAAACAATCCGATGAGAACACTAAGAGATGAAACCAATGAAGCCAAATGTTTCCCAGTTCTATTTCCGAAAGGAACAGGTACTTTTCATGATAAAAGGCAAGAGAACTTGACATTGTGTAGATATCTCAATGCACGCATACTAAATGCAGATGGAAGATTTGCTAAGAACTTGGACTATATTTTCTATGGACAATATTTATCTGAGATTAATCAAGTTGTATCGAATGTATCAATTGCATTGAGGAAAGGGTATGACACAGGAGGCAAAGTGAACATTAGCGCAGAAATGCTGACAAAGATTCCCTTGAAAGGATTTTCAATTTTGATGAGGGGTACAAGTTTCTTAGACCAATAAGAGGAACTCCTGTTTTTTGGCAAAGTGTTCAGAAAGATTTATTTGCTATGGTAAGACAGCTGGGTATCCCAACATGGTTTTGCTTTTTCTCTTCAGCTGATATGCGATGGAAGAAATGATGGAATGTATTCTAAAACAAGAGGGACGAGACATCCGCACTGATGATTTAGACTGGTCAGAGAGATGTAGCTTATTGAGAAGAAATCCTGTGACTGCGGCAAGAATGTTTGATCACCGATTCCATTGTTTTCTGAAAGATGTGATCATGTCACCAGCAGAACCAATTGGTAAAATTAGAGACTACTTTCGCCGAGTTGAATTTCAGCAACGAGGTTCACCTCATACTCATTGCTTGTTCTGGGTGGAAGATGCACCTCAGGTTGAAAAAAGATGATGACAATGATGTTGTATCATTTGTTGACCGCTATGTGACATGTGAAATGCCACCTGTTGACGATAATGAATTGCATGAAATAGTGTCCAGTATGCAACAACACAGCAAAAAAACAATCAAAGACGTGCAAAAAAAAAGGGAACAAACTGCAGATTTAACTTTCCTCGTCCACCATCCGAAAATACTTTTATTACAAGAAGTAAAGATGCTGAAGAACAAGCTAAGCAAAATGGTAAAAAATGTGGTCACAAAGAAAATGATGGCGAACATGACAATATGAAAGATGGCCCACGCATGAAAAAAGATGAAGCAGAAGCAATAATGAAAAGAGTAAGGGAGGTCCTGACAAATGCACATGTTAAGTTTGATTCAGCGGAGTCTTTGTTTGCATATATTGGTATATCTCAAGCCATATTTGAGTCTGCCTACAAGAAAATGACTAAAAAAAACAAGTGTTGTTTTGAAAAGAAAACCTAGCGATATTTGGGTAAATCAATATAATAAAGACCTTTTACGGTGCTGGAATGCAAATATGGACATTCAATATGTTGTTGATGCTTACTCTTGCATAGTTTACATTGTATCATATATTTCAAAAGCTGAGAGAGAAATGGGATTGTTGCTGGATCTTGCACAGAAAGAGGCATCAAACCAAGGCAATCTAAACAAGCTTTAAAAAAACTTGGCAGTGTCTTCCTTCATAATCGTGAAATTTCTGCACAAGAGAGCATCTATCGACTGACAAACATGAACTTAAAAGAGAGTTCTTGAAAGGTACAGTTTATCCCAACTGGCAAACACCCTATGAGGATGAGTCCTCCGCTCAGTGTTATTCAAAAGAAAACTGGATGTGGTGACATAAATGAAGCAAGGATATGGATGACCAGTATTGTAGACAAATATAAAGGACGGCCAAAACAAAGCAATTTTCTGAAATGTGTTTGGCAAGCTTTGCATCAGAGTCCAGATTGTTGCCCAAATCTGAGAGCTCTACACCAAACAGTATAAAGTTGGAAAATGCACTTGGATTAGTAAAGAAAAGATCACGCACAGATGTTGCAGTTGTACGATATGCGCGTTTTTCACCAACGAAAAATCCAGAGAACTTTTTTATAGCATTCTACGACTTTTTTTGCCTCATTATGTTGATTGTGAACTGAAACCATTGAATTTCAATTGTTATGAAGATTACTAAAAGACAGGATTTGTTAAACAATTTGATAATGAAATCAAGTCTGTGAAATTCATTGTTGACTCAAACAGGAAAATATTGAGAAAGAAGCTGACGACATTGAAAAAGCTCAACTGGAAATTAATGGTCCAATGGAAGATGCTTGGGCACAAATTTGTCCAGAAACTGAACTGGAACGATTAGAGTGTAATGAAAGCATGAGAACTCAAAGTACAGATGCGAGGAAAGTGATGAAATCATACCAGATCTTGAACCAAATAGAAATAAAACTTGCACAATTGATCTTGACCCATATAGAATGCAAAGGGAGGATGCAATGCTCTTGCTTCGTTCACTGAATGGAAAACAGTCAGATTTTTTGTAAAATTCATTGCTGGTGTTTAGAAAAGATACGTGGTGAAAACCCCGAGCCATTTCATGTGTTTATATCTGGTGGTGCTTGGACTGGTAAATCTCACTTAATAAAGCCAATTTACTATGAAGCATCCCGTATTCTGTCACAGTTGTCATACAACCCTTATGAAATACATGTGTTATTAACTGCTCCAACTGGTGTGGCGGCATATAATATTAATGCTTTAACAGTGCACAATTGCTTTTCAGTTGGAACAGATGCAAGACTACCTTATGAACCACTGAGAGAAGAAAAAAATCAATTCTTTGAGAGCAAAGCTGGGAAACCTCCAAATATTAATTATTGATGAAGTATCAATGATTGATCATAAAATCCTTGCATATATTCATTGAAGACTAACCCCTTGTCTCCACCGGGCGCGTTTCAGAAGCGTTTTTTACTCGCGCGTGTGACGCGGCAGATACGCTCTCATTATTATCTTTGCAGCTGTCTCCACCGGCTCCGTCAGGCGTGCGCTTCACGCGCGCAAACGCGACCTGAAGCGTTTTTTTACGCTTCAAGTCTATTTGTTTAAATTACGCACGTAAAACGGAGGGTGACTCGGCTTCTCCTTTGCTGCTCGACGCTTCTCGTTTGAAGTACGCACGCGAGCAAGACGGAGTAGGTGGAGACACTCGCTTCAGTGACGCATGAACACTGTCGTCCCGCGCGCGCGTCGCTTATATGACGCGCCCGGTGGAGACTAGGGGTAAGACCAATTAAACAAAATGGAAGTGTAAACGAAAGTTCAGTCACGAGACGAAGGAACGCCTAAGCAATTTCGCCCAATCGGAACCATGGGTCTTTTATTTAAATATCCATAACGTGTTTCCGTTCGCTGTTTGCAGAGATTTCGCATCACGCGGCTTCCGGAATGTTAGTCCGCTCACAATTTCGTTCTTTATATTTCAAATCGTCCAAGAAGACCTACAAATTCTTTCAACCTCGAACTTCTTCGTTCGGAGTTAGCTACTGGTGTTACCTGCTCTTTCAATGCCAACACGTATCCTCCTCTCTACAGCGGAGTTCTAAGTTCGGAACAGTTCAGCGGCCTCCTGCACAAGCATTGCCTCCCTGTCTTGTCCTGGTGCTGGATGCCAGCCGTCCAAACCCTGGTGATATCGCGGAAGCATCTGAAAGCGGGTCCGGCAGTAGAAGCTACAGCATTCAGCCGGCTCGTCCCTTGCAACAAAATCGGAACTCCGCGGTGTTTCCTAAATATCTTCTATTCTTAATTGGCTTTCGCTATTCCTGACATCGAGCGGTAGGTTACATTTCACCAGCTACATCAATTTATCCTCATTCATTCTCAAGTTCTACAAGGTAGGAATTTGTCGGGTCTTTATTTTCTGTTGCGGTTTTTCGAAAGGGCATTCGTGTGGTCTACTCTTGAGTGAATTCCGTATCATTAGGTGTGTAACAATTGCCTAGTTCTCTGTGGCTTTGGAGTTTATCGAGTTTTATTTGTTAATCTCGAGCGTCGTCAATACTTGATCATTAATCTACCTTTATTGCTATTGGCTGCTACGTTCTCTGGAGTATTGTTCTACGATATCAAATCTTGTTTGCTGAAGCTGCGTTACGTATCTCCAAGATTACGTGTGATTCTGTCTTTGGAGGTTACGAAGTTAAATGATCACAACTGCTGGGACTCCTCGATTGCGGTCAAAAAATTTTAGTCCTTGCAGCATCATACGGCATCAGGTCAGCGTGCCACAGTGTCGGTCAAGTGATTAGTTTATACCGTTCTAAAGGCGCTTCGAGTGTCTAGTGCTGTAAGAAGTCGCGCGTGAATCCGTAACATTCATTCATTATCAATACGCACTTCTTGGAAATCGGATGTAACCTGTCGGGATGGAAACTATCGGCCCTATTCCCATGGAATCTTGGTAAAAAAAATATGAAATCGTTTCATACAAGTTTGCTTCCTTCATTAAAGATAAATCGTATTAGTCTTGTTGCAATATATAGGTAGGCTTATGTGGATGGGGGTGAGAAATAAAATTTAAAAAAAAAAACACTTTTTCTCATCACCCTTGCCATTCTTGATAAAATTTATTTTGAGCACTTTGCTTCTATGGGATCGATCCGTAAGTGAGGATAAGTGTTGTGTTATTCCTGATTTTGATCTTGGAACTTTGGAATCCCCGTCCTTAAGCTAGAATTCTGCTTAATTTCTACTGTTGCGTTTGTGATGTTTGTAATGTGCAACCTTATCGAACAGCTTGGGGTGTGAATCTAGTTTCAGGGTCCGACCCTCATTTTGGGGGTCTGGTTTCAATCTTCAGAACTGAGACAAAAGAATCAGTTCGTCACTTGTTGGTTGACTCCCAGTCTGTTATTGCGTTTCATTGTTTGTGCATTAAGGAATTTTAATTCTAACCTTTTCCAATACGGATTAAATGTGCCAATTTGGAAATGGGCATCGGTCTCTGCCCATGGCCCTCTGCCTCAACCATCGTCAAGGTGCAGCTCTCAGTGGCCTCATCAAATTGGTATCCGTTTCTTACTTCTAGGTTGGTGGTGGTTCGCTTGTATTCAGTCGTTGTTCATACTCAACTAACTAGGTGTTGGGTGATGCTTAGTTACATGAGTCATTGATGCCTGAATTTTGATGGTTTGCAAGTTATGGACGTACATCGTAGATGTTTGCTCTTTGCGAATGAATTGTCCTTGTGCTTTGTCAATGAACGCAGCAATCCATTCAAGCTGCCAAATCGTACGAATGCTTTGCTATTATTTCATTTCTCTTTCACTAGGTATGGCTCAGCTTACAAGTGGTAATCTAATGCTTGTCACATTTACCTACTCGGGACATTCATTCAGGTTCTGAGCGTTAAATTTGCAGCTCATTGCAGACGGAACATTCCAATTTACAAGCATGGGCGTTGATCATCTGTGGGCATTCATAAATGCAGCCCTCAGCCTCAACGATAATCCAAGTGCAGTTCTCATGGCCTCATCAAAGCAGCGTCCTTAGTTTACACAAGTGGGAGGTCTCGCTTGCATGCGTGCAATGTTTGTGGTCCGATTGAGGTAGGAGATGTGAACTGTTGTTGGGCATTAACTCTTTCAACCCCAGATATTCTAGCATCACTATACCCTTCAACCCCACAGCCCTCTGTAGAGGGCTGGTCATTATCTGGACATTGTATCTTACTGTTATCTCTGGAATCCCATTAAATGTAACCTGATATGTTCCAATCAATTAGTCAGATTGTTTGAGTTTTCCCTACAGGAATTTGGGGTTGAAGGGAATATGTTGGTCAGCCCTCTGTAGAGGGCTGTGGGGTTGAAGAAGTTAATAAATAATGCCTGAATAGCATGGTTTTCAAATGTTAAATGTGCAAGGTATGTGTTCATTGCAAATTAATTGTCATTCAATAAGTTGCTGTTAAATGATTGCAATGTTTATTCTGAAGTTGTCAAACCATTACAAATTCTATGCCATGTTTTCTTGTCCTCTCGCAGTGACAATCTCATGTGCGCTACACGAGCGCCAAGGTCTCATGCTGCCTAGCTGGTCAGCCATCACGGATACTACGCATGTATCTCCTCACGTCCACTCGCAGTGGCATATTCACGTGCGCTACGCTAGCGCCAAGGTCACGTGCTGCCTCGCCGGCAGCCATCACGGATACTACGCATGTATCCACATCACGTCCACTCGCAGTGGCTCAGCTCTGGCGCTTAGCTAGCGTTTTGGTTATGGGTGCACATTGCCTAGCTGGCAAGCAGTCACAGATACTTCGCAAGTATCTACCTCACGTCCACTAGCAGTGGCAATGTTCATGTATTTAGATGGCGTGATGGTAAGTATCTATATTGGTAAGTAAGCACAAGCGCTTGGCTAGCGCTTTGGTTATGGGCACACCTTGCCTAGCTGGCAAGCAGTCACAGATACTTCAGTATCTACCTCACGTCCACTAGCAGTGGCAATATTCATGTATTTAGATGGTCGTGACTGTAAGTATCTATATTGGTAAGTAATCAGATACTTGATGTATTCACCTCGTCCACTCGCACTGTCATTGTTTATGAGCGCTTGTCTAGCGTTGGGTTATAAGTGCTTATTGCCTCGCAGGCAAATGATCAGAGATTTTATGCTAGTATTTTCCTTGTGCCCTATCAGTGGCACACTGTATCTGCGCTTAGCTAGCGCCATTGCTTGTTAAATTTTCTAATGCAAATTGTCTCCTAGGGCAGCTCATCTCGATGACTCGCCTGTCCTCAAGATCCTTCTCTTTTGGGGGATGGCTTCGCCACTGCCTGCTACGCCGGCAGATCTGCACCCCACCTCACTGAAGGATCCTTGAGGACGGAGTCATCGCCAAAGATTGTCAAATTCATTTTATTGTCAATAAATCTTTTCCTTTTAATTCCGGAGTCTTCGTGATTGAACTGGTGATTACTCTCCTTTTGAAAATGTTTCTGTAATTGCTGTTGGGGATTTTTATCAGTTGCCACCAGTGAAAGGAGTACCTCTATATTCTGAGCCCAAAGGAGTGAACTTATGGTCAAATAATTTTGCTCTGGCTGAACTAACTGATATTGTTCGACAGAAAGATGCAGAGTTTGCGCAATTGCTGAATCGCATAAGGAAACACAAAAAAGGCAAACCTTTACGAGAACAAGATGCAATTACTCTAAAGCAATGTGAGACGGGTGAAAGTGAAGCAAGTAGTGATATTCACATTTATGCAACTAACTGTGAAGTTGATGACCATAACTTTAAGATGTTGCATGAAGTAGGCTCTGATATCATTTCCATTGAAGCTCAGGATTTTGGAAGGATTGCTAAAACAGGTCGATTAGAAAGAAAAATTGGACACCATGCTAAAGTTTTTAATACTTGTGTGGAAAGATCACTCATGCTTGCTGTGGATGCACGTGTAATGCTACTTAAAATCATTGATGTTTCAGATGGACTTGTTAACGGAGTATTTGGCACGGTTTCTAAAGTTTGTTATAAAGATGATAAAACTTTCCCATCAAGAATATATGTTACCTTTTGATGATGAAAAGGTTGGTATAAAAATAAGAGCAAACACGCAATTTTTAGAACCTGAACTGCCAACAGCAGCCCCAATCGATTCAGACGAGGAACGAGTGACAAATAGTGCTGGTGTAAGATGTCAGTTTCCTTTGAAATTAGTTTGGGCATGCACTGTGCACAAAGTACAAGGTTTAACAGTAGAAAAGGCTGTTGTCTCATTGAAAAAGTTGTTCGCTCCTGGACAAGCATATGTCGCATTGAGTCGTGTTACATCTTTAAAAGGACTTACAATAGAAGATTTTAAGCAGACAGCTATATATGCAAAGGAGACCACTGAAAAGTCAATAGAAGACATGCCTGCATTCATGAAACCTTTGTATAAAGTTCCCGAGCCATCAGCTAAGATAATTTTGCAGAATATTCAAGGACTTCCATCACATATTGCAGATGTAAGACAAGATGAACGGTATATGGAGGCGGGTGTCATTTGTGTAACAGAAACATGGCTGAAAAATGAACATTCCATTGAAGATACTTATCTAACAGGTTTTGTATTTCACAGTAAACCCAGATGCCTGGCATATGACAAAAGTGAACAGCTATTTTCCGAATTGAAAGAACAGCAGAATGGCGGTGTTGGTGTGTACTATAAAAAAGGACTTAATTGTACTGTCATAGACTTGCCATGTATTAACATTGAATGTGCAATGTTTACTGTAGATGCTCTGAAAACAGTTGTTGCAGTTTCGTATAGACCACCGTCATACGTACTTCCTGCATTCCGACAGAAGCTGATAGCTTTGATTGATCACATGAATACATTTTCAGGACGCAAGATAATCATGGGTGATTTCAATGAAAATCTGTTTGCCACATCCTCTGTTCAGAAGGTAATGCAGCAGTATGGATTCACTCAACTTGTAAGAGATGCAACCACTGAAAATAGCACATTAATTGATCACGTACATATTAAAGATATTTTGACTGATTGCATTAGTGTTTGAATAATGCCGACTTATTTCAGTTATCATGAATATGTTGAAATACATTTTTTTTAATTGAAATGTTCCACAGAACAATATTTGAAAATTTTTCGCATTGTGATCGTCCAGAACTTTAGGGGGAGGGCGATACAGGGGAACACAAAACATGGACGGCCCCTGTGGGTGAACTATACACTACCGGTCAAAAGTTTTAGAACACGCCAATTTTTCGAGTCATTTTGAAAGTCACCCCATGGTAACCCCACGTGAAAGTATGTTATGTCATCACCTTGTGGCATTTTAGGCTGTCTCAATTGGATATTCTGCCCGCTTAACCAACTGGTGTCCCAACACTTTTGGATCGGCGATGTATAAGGGTATGAAAAAATGTTCTCATAACTTAGGCAACCAAATTCTGACATTTGCTATATCTGCCTAAAAGAAAAATGCAAAATTGCTACTAATCACTAATAATTATATTTTCTTCATATGATCTGCTTACTGAAATGTCGTGAATATAAAAACATTAACCAGTTTATTTCTTGAATGTGTGAAATATGTCAGAATAATGAAATCAATTGCAGGTGTTGCCTTTATGAATCATTTCTGTATATCATGTGACTAAGCAAAAAATGTAACTGATGTTGATATTGTACATTTGTATATGACTTTTCACATAGAAGCAACATTTTTATTTGAAAAGATTAATATCTGCATCACCAGTGTTCATATCTTTGATTGTAAACCAAAGCATTCACAAATGTATGTATTTCTGATGTAGTGTTACCTGGGCAGGTCAGTTAGTTTGACCTGCATATGTTTATCATTCAAATTTTACGTTGCATATGTAGTCTGAATGAATCAAGCAAGTTGACGTGCCTTCAACTACATTTATACCCCTTTTTAATGAATAACTAATTTTGTTGGGTGAACATGCTAACAATGATGCAGACAAGTGTTTTATGATATTAACTGATAAAACACAATTTTTCATGGATTTTCGTAATTTGGAAAACAGAAGACTGACACAGTGTAATGTAGCTCAGTGGGAGACCCAGAGGCACATATCAAAGACGGATAAGATCTCCTCAGGGCAGGAGGCAACCTAAGGCAGGAGTGTGCCCCCACTGAGATTTAAAAAAGAACAAAAACACATGCTCATCAAAGGCTCTTTAGTGAAGTTTGGCAACCTTGGAAAGTGCAGGATCTTCTGGCAAACAGAAGACTGTGACGCAGCGTAATGTAGCTCTGGAGGAGGCCAAAGACATATCATAAACAGGTGAGATTTTCTAAGGGCAGGAGGCAACCTAAGGCAGGTGTGTGCCCCCCTGAGAAAAAAAAAGAACAAAATGTGCTTATCAAAGGCTCTCCAGTGAAGTTTGTCGAGCTTGAAAAGTGTAGGATCCTCTGCCCCAAAACAAGCAAAGGAAGTCCCACCATTGGTCACAAAAATGAAATAGACCACTGTAATCTACTCAGGCAAATACAGTAACATTAAGCAGGTTAAATCAGCTAAATTAATCTATTTTTGTCTTTTCAAAATGTTGTACTGATGAAAATCTTGTCATTTAACTAACCAAAGACATGATGTGACTGCAATACAGTATATGATCAGGGTGCTTGTTTGAACCCACAAGATGAAGTGATTTCTAATATATTTACATGTCATGGCTTGTTTGTACTCCAATCCAGGATTGAAAAGACTTCAACGTGCCTCCTTCAACTACCAAGCAGCCAAACTTTATTCCCAAAGAGTGATGACATCTGAGAGCCATTTTAGAACAACTACATTCAAAACGGCGACTCCAATGCAAGAGACGTGTCCTGGCTGGAATTCAATATATGATTGGGGATGCATGTTTCAAAGAAATACCTACAACTCACAAGATTAAGTGTTTTCTACTATTTTTACATGTCATGGCTTCTGTTATGTTTATCACCTTTGTTCTTTGGTGAATTCAGAGATTGAATACTGAAATATATGAGAAAAATTGAAGTATGTCTTTATAATTTTTATTTTATATAGCTGCCTAATTAAACAGGAAGTACAAAATTGTGCTCCAATTTCTTTTTGTCAATTGGAATATGTAATAAGCAAAACCTGCATGTTTACCTTGCCCTAGAGTGCCACCAAAGGAGCAAAAGGAATCATATTCAAATTGAGTGCCATTTCAGTCATCCTAAACAATCCCAGAAAATGCTATGATAAAAGGTTATATTGATGCTAACTCATTCATATGTGAATTCTTTGCAGACCAGTTTATGATGATTGCAAATTGCATTAACAAGTTTTAGCTCATTAGATAGAGGCCTTTCCCTCAAAATGCATTGAAATTCTGTGGTCACACATTTTAACATGGAAAATTTCTTCATGCTAGGATTTTACATCTTGCTCTGCAGGTATTGTTTATCAAATTTTGTGCAAATTGATTGAACCAACAGAGTATACAGAAAGTAAAGGTTTAACACAGACTTCACAACAGCAGTTTGCACATCAGGCTTAGCTGATCAGTTTAATTCTTGCAACACCTGAAAAGCAGAGAAGGGAATGAACTCGTCCATATTCTAAACCGCGTTCGACCTGTGCTTGTTGGTGAATATTCAATAACTGATGCGGGAGTGCCATCTAGTGATAAAATAGTGTAACTGCGTGCATAAATACATCAGTTCCATGTCTGCAAGGATCTAAATCTGCACAAAAAGGCGAAATTCCTGGACAAATTTTCAAAAGGCTGCAGAGTTAATTTAAGATCATGTATGAAAACATCCAGTTTAAAGGAAACAAGATTTCACACTTTCATCTTTATCCATTTTTAGGTGCAGTTGAACACGAGTGGTCATCAGTAGTCTCTCCAAACACTATACATGCCTTTTCTCCATTATAAAGATCAGAATTTTGTCCATTTCTCTTCAGTCCCGCAAGCCAGCACATATAATCAAGAAAAGAACTGGTTATACTACATTGGGATGGTTTTGTGGGTTTTCACCCTTTGTCATGATAATGCATAACTGTCAGGAGAAACAATTTAATCTCGCAATAAAGGCCTAATAAGTATAAAGGCTAATGAAAATTATTTGGCTGATTTTGGCCACTTAGTTTCAGCTATCACGTTGTTCTCATAGGATTTAATGGCAAACTTCACCACTATGAAGCATGCAGAATTTCAAGTTTATAGGCCAATTGGTTAAACAGTGATGCCCATTTGTTTGCTGTAGCGCCCCCTATTGACCGTTTTACACCAAATTTGTTAAGCTGAAGGAAGGTGGCCAGATGATGCTAGGGTTTCAGTTTGGTCTAGATCGGACATTGCTCTAAGGAGTTATTGCCCTTTATATCAATCTAGGCCGCGCCTTTCAAATTGATTGGCTTATTGTGGCCACACCTTTACACCTATCAAAATTTCCATCCGTTGGGCTTTAGAGCTTGGTCCTTAGATGCTGTATACCAAATTTTGTGTAAATGGATAGCACCATCTAGCACCATCTGAAGCCTGCAAAATTTCAAGTTGATCGGACAATTGGTTCAAGAGTTATAACCATGTGTTTGTTTTAGCGCCACCTAATGACGGATTTATGCCAACTTCGGTGGGTTTGTGTCTTCTACCCTGGGGATGAATAATCTGAAGTTGGGTGAGGATTGGATTTTGGGTTCAGGATTTACAGCTCATCATATCATTTGAGGCCACACCTTAAAAATTCATTGGCTTACTGCAACCACATATTTTAACAAATGAAAATTTCCATCCGTAGGCATATACAGCTTAGTCTAAAAATGCAGTATACCAAATTTGGTGCAAATTGATCACACTGTCTAGGAGAAGATAGAATTTAAAGGTTTTTCATAAAATTCAAAATAGCTGAAAAATTTTAAATACTGAACAGGGCGTGGTCTATATCGATTGAGTTGGCTTGACCCACAAAATGTAATGGAAGTATAATTTTGTTTCTAGGACTTACTGTTCAGAAGATATAGCCTAAAACGCATTATATGTCTCTATAGCGCCACCATATGGCCAATCGGGAAAGATTTTTTTGCCTGAGTAGTGGGTGACGATAGAAACCTATGAGCCAAATATGGTATGTCTGACACTTAAAGTTTTTGTTGTGCAAACACTTTTAGGAAATAAGAATAAGAATAATAATAATCAGAACGATTACGTTAGGGTTCCAGCACTTCGTGCTTGGACTCCTAATAATGTTACAGAAACAGTGCCTTTATGTAATATTGGCACCCTTTGCTATATTAATTAAACTGGCTATGAAAAAATGTGGTTGCTACTCTCCCCATCTTTCATTCAAAATAGAAACAAAAATTTTATAATGAATTAAAAGAAAACAATGGAAGGAAAAAGTTCTGATTTTAATGTATACATTTCTTCTATAACCATGGGGGTCACTATTATTGGCAATCCTTGAAGAAAAATCTGATTGAGGAATATTACCATTCACTAAAAAGTTCACTAGAAAGATCAGGAAAACTTATATAGTCACCTATAGTGGGCTCCAAAATTACTGGCACCCCTGATGGGCAATGCACAAACAATACTTTAAAAAAAAAAAAATATTATAGAGAATCTCTGAATAACAACATGTGAACAATACTGTGCGATATTAATATTCCAATGGAACTAACCAAAATCATTTACTGGTTAAAATGAAAATCTATTTCCTTGAAATCAAGGTGCCACAATTAATGGCACCCTTAAAGATTATTTTGAATAACATCTATCAAAATTTAACCAGGTATTAAATTCCACTTATTTAAGTTTTATCTAAGTGTTAAGGAACTATATTGAGCCATTACATCACTTACTGTTTCACTAGGATATAAAAATGAGGTGACACACTTGCAATATCCCCTTGTCATCCAACACCATGAAGAAAACAAAACAACTTCAAAAAAGTTGACAAAAAACAACTTTCTCTAAAAATTCTGCAAATTTACTGGGAGAAAAATAAGTTCAAAAGAGGCAGGTGGTCATGGACCTTCATAAATCTGGTAATGGCTACAAGAAGATTCACAAACGATTGTTTATACCACTGAGCACTGTCAGGGCAATTATTAAAAAATTCTAAAAATATGGAACTGTTGAATGCCTCAAGGGTAGAGGATGCAGCTGCATTTTGCCCCCCCCAGATACCGAGGAGGATAGTGAGAGAAACAACAAAATTCCCAAGAATCACTGTGAAAGAATCACAGGCCTTTGTGGCATCTTGGGGTTACCACGTTTCAAAAAGCACCATTAGGCACCGCCTCCACAACCACAGGCTCTTTAGAAGGGGAGCAAAAACAAAGCAGTTTCTAACTAGGAGACACAGAAGGGAGCTCTTGGAGTTTGCCAAATGTCATTTCAATTTTGACTTGCACAAAGTGCTTTAACATAACATAACCTGAGTGGCGAGAACAGGCCACTCACCCCAACTAGGCTCGCCAGTTTCTTTTTACTATTGTGAATATATCACTTCAGATACTCAATGACTCAATGGTATCTAGCTTTAAGTCAAGCCTGGTCTTGAAAATTCCCAAGGTTTCTGCCTCAACAATATGGTCAGGCAAGCTATTCCACATCCAAATTACTCTTTGGGTGAAAAAATATTTCCTAATATCAGTGCTAAATTTACCCTTGGTCAACTTCCATTCGTGACCCCGAGTTCTACTAACAAAACTTAGCCGAAGGAATCCTACAAAATTCACTTTGTTAATCCCTTTAACATATTTAAAGACCTCAATCAGATTACCCCTAAGTCTCCTTTTCCTAAGACTAAAGAGATGAAGGATCTTCAGCCTCTTCTCATAGCTTTCATCTTTTATACCTGAAATTAGCTTAGTGGCTCTTCTCTGAACTTTTTCTAGAGCATCTATATCTTTCTTAAAGTATGGTCCCCAGAACTGTACACAATACTCCAGATGTGGTCTGACGAATGTGTTGTACAAGAGAAGTATGACCTCCTTGGATTTGTACTCAATACTTTTGGCAATGTATCCCAGCATCCGATTGGCTTTTTTATCTGCTACGGCACAATGGCTAGAACCTGTGAGGGTTTGGTCAACAATCACTCCCAGATCTTTTTCATGTGGAACGAATTCCAGTTTTAAACCTCCCATGAAGTAATCCTGTCTAATGTTTTTATTACCTACATGTACAACTTTACCTTTCGCTACATTAATTTCATTTGCCACATTTCTGCCCAATTCTGGATTCTATCCAAATCATCCTGAATCACTTTAGTGGACTCAAAACTATTTGCCAAACTTCCCAATTTAGTATCATCAGCAAATTTAACTATTTGCTCTCAATATTCCTATCAAGGTCATTAATGTAGATGAGGAACAGCAGGGGTCCCAACACCGATCCCTGAGGGACTCCACTCCCCACCATACCTACCTCAGATGAGATTCCACTGACCACCACTCTTTATGTTCTGTCCTGTAACTAGTTTCAAATCCACACCAGAATACCTCCTGTAACTCCAACGGAGCTCATTTTAAAAATTAGTCTCTTATGCGGTTCTGTATCAAATGCTTTCTGAAAATCCAAGTATATGATGTCATAAGCCCTGCTCTGATCATAAGTCTTGGTGGCCTCTTCAAAGAATTCCAGAATGTTTGTCAGGCATGACCTTCCCTGACGGAAACCATATTGGCTATCCCTCAAGATATTATTACGTTCTAGAAATAATACCAGGTTGTCTTTTATGATAGATTCCAGTATTTTGCATGCAACGCAAGTTAAACTGACAGTTTCTAAAGACCATCTGAAGGTAGCTGAGAGCGGTTTAGAGATGATCTCACTAACTTCCCTGAGCACTCAAGGATATAAACCATCAGGACCCTCCGCCTTATCTGCCTTTAGTTTATGCAACTTGTCTAATACTTCATTATCCCTAACCTCAATTTCCGCTAAATAATCTTGAGCATTGGACCTGCCCTCCAGCCGAATAAAAACCTGCTCCGAGGTAAAATTCTCAACAAAGTAACTGTTCAAGGTATCCGCAATATCCTTGTAATCATATAAGAGCAATCCATCTTTATTCTTTATGCACTTAACCTCCTCTTTGACTTTCCTTTTTCAGCTACAGTACTGAAAGAAGTGCTTAGGATTAGTTTTTGCTCCTTCCGCAATTTTCCTTTCATACAGTCTTCTGGCATTCTTCAGCTCTTTTTTGACCACAGCCCGCATTTTACAGTATTCAGCCTTAGTATTCTCATTGTTCTCCTTTATGTACATCTTATAAAGATTCCTCTTTTCCCTCAAACTCCTAAGAATAGCAGTGGTTATCCACTGAGGATTCTGCTTTTTCAGCTTACTTTTGGACACCTTTGGAATGAATTTGCATTGTGAATCAAGTTAAACCCCCCTTAAATCTTTCCCACATCTCATTTACAGACTCACAGTCCAGGAGTGTCTCCCATTTTATTTTGCTTAGATAGGAGCGCATCCTGTCAAAGTTTGCTCGCCTAAAATTGAAAATTTTGGTTTTTGAAGACACCTTTTTAACTTCCCATGGAACATCAAAATTAACAGTAGAGTGATCACTAGTCCCAAGTAGCTCCAGTACCTCAACATTGCTAATTCTATCAGGGTCATTACAGAGCACTAAATCTAAAATTGCCCTCTCTCTTGTAGCTTTATTAACATACTGCACCAAAAAATTTTATTTTTATAACATCTAGAAATTCTTCCTCCCCTTTCACCATTTCCCAATCAATACCAGGATAATTGAAGTCTCCTATAATAATAGTCCCACCTCCTCTACAAGCTTGCCTAATCCTCTTAAAGAGCATTTCATTGACAATACTGTCCAAAGCTGGCGGTTGATAGCATACTCCTATGTTTAAACCTGTCCCGTGTTTGCCAATGAGCCTGACCCAGATATCTTCACAGGGCAAGAAATGTTCAATTACAGGAATTTCCTGCACATTTATGCTTTTGTTCACATAGAGTGCTACACTCCCTCCTCGCCTATTACATCTATCCTTCCTAAAGAGCTTATAACCTTCTATATTATATTTAGTCAAACTTACATCGTTAGTGACCAGTCATAACACAAAAAAAATAAATTTGCAGAAATTTATTATAATTTCAAATGCAAAATTTGAAAACACTGCCATAGTCTCCACTCAATATAATCCCCACTAAATACTGTTACACAAAAGGGGGTAACCCCTTCAACACTAACAGATTCTCCATCACAAAATACATGAGTACACTGAGCAAGACTGACGGTAGCGACCCCTGTCGCTACAAAGTCACATGACTGGTCAAATGATTACACTTTAGTCAAACTTACATCATTAGTGACCAGTCATAACACAACAAAAATAAATTTGCAGAAATTTATTGAAATTTCAAATGCAAAATTTGAAAACTGCCATGATAAAGAGTATGAAAGAAAACCCTTTCTTTACCTTTCAAAATAGGGCAACTGGGCGGGATTTTAAAAATATTTTGAAAAGTAGTAGAATACACCACATGCAATGAAGCATGAAATGGATTCAAAAAGTTAACAGGAAACCATGGAAACACCCTCATTTAGAAAGACAGGTTAATAGTTGCAACATTAAACCTATGATAAACATATGATACACACTGAAGTGCATATATTAAATCTCTTCTCAGGTGCAGGAAATATTCTCAACCTTCAAGCAAACAATCTACAAATGTGGGTGGAGTTCTAGAGTGTACACAATGCCTTTAAAAGACATCAGCTGACTTCCACCTGCCTACATTTTGCACCACATGTGGATCAATGCCCTGATCAACAGCCACCGTCGCTCCTGTAGGGCGAAATGACTTGGCCGTAAAACCTAACTGACTAAGACCAGCCTGCTTAATGCCATCCTCCATAACTCTTGCAATACCACTTGAATCAAGTGCATGTAAAGGTTTTCGCAAAGACAAGAACACAGAATTGTGTGATGGACGCAGACCTGAAGTTCTCTGAATGTAGCTTACCAAGGTTCTCACAGGGCATAATTTACCATTTTCCAATGGAGGTAAAGTAACAGTAAATCCAGTCCTCCGGAGATCATTCTTTATGCCAAACAATGAGCTGAACAGGCCATTAAATGCAGAAATAGGCATAACCTCAGAACCTCTCATACACTTATGCCCCCGTCACACTTATTAAAAATCAGCAGGAATCAGGCAGAATCAGCCGGAATGAAGAATTCACGCAACATTCGGGCGGGAATTTCAAATTGACCAAAATTCTTACAGCTTTGAAATAATGCCGTTCGAATACTTAGAATGCACTTCGAACCCGCCTCAAATGATTCTTGCACATTCTGGGTGTATTAGCTCTCGAATGCAGCTTGAATGTAGTTGGAACGCAGTAGAAATATTTAGAATGCTGTTAGAATGCAGTCAGAATATTCAGAATACACTTCGAATGCCGTACGAGTGTGGTTCAATTGTTGCCTGAACACCACCCGAAGTCTGGTTGGAAGGTGCCTCGAATGCTGTACAAATTCACCTCGAATGCAGTCAGAATGCTCCCGGATTGGCCGCCGAATATGGTTGGAACGTCCAAGAATTCAAACAGAATGCAGCTTGAATACTCAGAATGAACTTAGAATGTAACACGAGTGTCCCATATGCGTTGATGAGTAATTGCTGACTACAGCAGGGGAACGTAAATATGCCGCTAAAACTGACGCCAAATGCGTGAGTTAACAGGTATGCGTTATTAATGAAAACTGGCCACACCTGATAATGTTGAAAGTTTTTGGAGTTTCTGTAATGGTCATTTAAAAGAATGATTGAAAACAGTTCATGACCAATAATTATTTTTAAGGGATGGGTTTCAGCCTCCTCTGTCGCCAGTTCACCAGCCACCACTGATTCCAGCGGCAATCGAATGATTCCAACGGCATTCAAAGTGCATTCCAGCTGAATTGTTTTAATATTGAAATAGATTCCTGCAACAATCGAGATGCATTCGAGGTGCATTCTGGCTCATTCGAGGCGCATTCAGGACATTCTTGCAGGATTTGACGTGGCTTGCCGTTTTGATTCTCCCTCGAATGCAATCAGAATGTTTTGAATGCTGTTGGAATGCCGTAAGAATATTTATAATGCAGTGAGAGCGCAGTGAGAATACACTTTGAATGCCGTTCGATATTTCTCCACTTCGAATGCACCTGGAAAGTTTTGAGCATGAGCAAAACATTTGGACCAGTCACAAGAATGGCCCGAATATTTGGAATACACTCAGAATGCAGTCAGAATTTTCAGAATGCACTTCGAATATCCAGGAATATACAAAGAATTTTTATTCCGACGGCATTCCGGCTCATTCCGCCTCTAGTGTGACTAAGGTTTTAGTAGTGCCAGATTTCACAAGTGCAGACACTAACAGTCTAATGTGAGGGTCACGTTAGATTGTCCATCTCATATGCTGCATACAAATGACCTAATGCTGCCAAAGTGGTATTTAATGTGGATCTAGGTCTCTCTGAATCATCTGCTGTGAAACACAGAAAGTCGGCTAAAAAAGATGAAGAACAAGGGGGAAAACTATGAACACTGAGTTCATAAAAATGCTTCAATTTTCGAAGTACACCATTATATGATTTTCCGCGTTCGGGAGGATAGCGAATGAGGACAGTGTCCCCTGAGGTTCATGTCTGAATTTTTAGTTAAAGTGTTGGATGACGAAAGCCTCTCCAAACCACCAGAGCTGGAAAGATGCCACAGAGTATCGATGCCCAAGCCAAGTCCTACAACGCGTCCGCGACCATTCATTCTCTGCTTCCACCGATTTCAGGAGAGAGAGTGTGTCCTCCAGTTAGCAATAAAGAAACGTCAGCTTTTCTACGAGGGTCAGAAAATTTTCATTTTCCCGGATTTGAACGCTTGGCTGGTGGCTAAGCGCAATGCATACAAGAAAGTGAAATCGCAACTCAATGAAAAGGGGATTAAATTTAGTCTACGCTACCCTGCGACGCTTATGTTTTACTTCCAAGGATCTCAACATTCATTCCGCTCAGCCGAGGCCGCTGAGTCATTTTACAACCAACACTTCGGCCTAATTTTATGGAGCTAAGCCAGCAAATGGAATGGACGGTGGGCTGCTGTGACTGCTAGCTGGCCTACATGGACTTTTCTTCTAGTTGCCCGGAGGATTAACTCCGGAACAGACTCGGTTACTAATACGGAATTCATTCGGTCATCAGCTTCGCCCTGTCTTTCTGCCTGAACTATCAAACACTGCAGGTACCTCTAATTCAACGAGAGGGTGATATATTTTTTATTTTTATAATAGACCAACAATATTTTCTTTTAGAAGGACGTTGAAAGTGGGACACACTCTGAGATGAGGGTTATGACATTATTATTATTTTTTCCCTCTATCCTTGAATGGCACTTTAGGTTTTATATAACGTTGGCAATCCTTAGTTTATTTCGTTTTGTTTAATCGATTTCTTTTAGTTTTATACTGATATTGCAAGTGCCTCTATAGCTCCGAATTGATGTACCGCTTCTGTGCATGTTGTGACTTTTTAAAGTAGGACGCATTCTGCCAACGTTAACCTTATTTACAGCTTGTTTTAGTCACCCTCCTTAAATGGCATCGCCATTTCACTGGTATATAACGCTGGCCATCCTTACTTCATTTCATTTTGTGTTATGTATTCGAAATATGATGATTATGGCCTGTTGGGTGTTTTTGGTTGAATAACTAATTTTGTACTGTGACCATTTTATTCTTGCAAAGGCTTTAGTTGGTCTATGGTTGGTAGTCAGGGCAATATCGCTGTCTCTGACCGAATTGCGATACCAGTGATTATTACTAAATTAGTTCCTTGTAAATATGTACTGTAGGCTGGTTAATTAGAGTCAGAAGCAAAATTAAGAGTAAAGAAAAGTTTCCGTTGCAGTGGTGTAAAACCCACAAAACAATAACCAACGGCGGAAATTGTAGGGCAAAGGTTCAACGTGTTCTTTTGGGCCAGTGTTAGCATGCGCGATGTCCTGGCTGGTGCGAATCACAGTAAAATGGATACATTTCTCCGTTCAAGGACGGGCACAAAAAGCACAACGGTTACAATTAATCTGACTCCAAAATAAATTTAGAATACCAAATTTAGTTATACCCTCGTTAAATATCTGACTCCAAATTAGAATTAGAATTGATAGTTTAGGGACACATGCGTGAATCTCGGAGCAACTAAGCCGCCAGACTCTTCCGTGCAAACCAGTTACTCAACCGACGCCCCCGGGTAATAGCGCGGTTGCCGGATCTTAGTTCGGTGAGAGTTCTAGAGGATGGAAGAAATTACCATGATAGTAGCAACTTTGGCATAAACATATCATGAACCCAGATTTATGTGCACCACAGGGCCCCTTAAGGAGATCGACCAGGCACCGGCTTATAAGCCCAGGGGTGCCCTTAAGGCCAAATCCCCAGGACCGATACTACATAAACCCTTTATATAAGTAGACCGTAATCTGCAATCCAACTTAAAACCCATCACTACCTTTAAAACATCAGCTAGCTAGTCTGGAATGCAAGGACTCGCCCCTAAGTACCGGTCAATAACGTGGCTAGAAAGAACAAAAGGATTAGGAGTCACGGAGACCACGCAAGCTTAAAGGAATGACAATAATTTATTCACCAGGTAGGCAAAAGCTTAAATCAAACAAATCAACGTTAAGCCAATTACAAGTTACGCATAATTTAGAAGAGGAGAATAAAGTCATACCTGGAGGAAAGGATACACGCACTAACGTCGGCGGGAAGTTCAAATACGATGTTACATCATTGAAAAAGGCTACTCGCGCGACTTCGACGTGGCGGAGAGATCGGATACGATCTTCCCCGAATGGCTTGTGTCTCTTTCCTTTAAGCCGAACCACGCCTTTGATCCAGGCGGCTTGGCCATAAACACCTGGAAGGGGGGTCGAATCTGGTTTTTGGGTTTCCACCATTCAGCAAAGAGAGAAGAATGGGGTGATTACCAGAGAGGATTCTGACCAAATTCTCAGGAGTTTCCAAAAGGGAATGAACCATAATTTCAATGGGAATGAAACATACTCCATTCAACTCCTTGGATTTCCCCGAGAATAACAAGACCAAACATGATATGAGTATGTCCTAATATGATGCAGTTGTCATGAAAAAGTCTTAAGATGAATTAATATATAGTTTAATTGGGTTATAAGTATATAAGTGATTTCTTAACAGGATATTGAACATATAAACATATTATGCTCTTCTCAGAGGTTTAGATTATTTGAAACAGATTAATATAACTGGACTTTACTTAAGAATAAGGATAGTAATATGACTCCCACAGGGGTATTGTGTCAGCCAGAGCCTTGCAACTACACCCCCGCACAAAGTAACAGTACGACCATTAACACCTTAGTAAGCATCTTGGGGAGGAAGTCCACAAAAGCTTTATTGCTATCTGGCATGGCTCTGGACTGAGCTTATCAGCCATTCGTCGCATACAGTCGCTGGGCTCCCCCACGCATCAGCGTTTGCAGATCTTACAGAGGTGCAGCTCAGAACCCAACCCAAAGGCACAGATGAATTTTACTGGTTTCGGAATGGAACAATCTTTTATAAAATGAAATATGCAATGTCTACAGTGGTATTCACCACATTTTTATTTTGGTTGGTGTTGGAATCATATGCTTCAGTGGAGTAAGGTACCTCAATGAATCACTAGAATGCATGATTAGGTAGCATTTTGGCTGGATTCAATAAGTATGATTTTAAAGGCAAGTGCATTATTTTCAATACTCCCCTAATCCTTATTTTTCATTTTATACTTTTATTCCTTGGTGTATATTTATACTTGCTTTGAGTTTGGCATTATTGTAGAGCTCTCCTAGGGAGAGTAGTTAGTTTATAGTATGGCGACAAGGAAGTTAAGTGTTTATCACAGGAATGAAGGGGGGGAAATGGAACACACAGGGATTTTTTGTCTGTTATTTTATTCCAGGATTGCATTACATTCCGGTTAGGAGTTACCAGGATGGGTAATTACATTGTATTATCACTTAATGTTAGAGGGTTAAATTCGCCATTTAAGCATTCAAAAGTCTTGGATTTTTTGCAGAGGAAAAAGGTTGATGTTGCTCTCTTATCTGAGACACATTTGAAACCAGTTGATGTTCAACGTATGCAAAACAAATACTACGAAATGGTTGCATTTTCAGGAGACGGATCAAAGACCAAGGGGGTTATGATTATAATAAAGCGTAACTTGAATGTGGCAATTGAGAAAATTATCTTAAATAATTCAGGGAGATTAGCTTACTGTGGGGTTTCTATACAGGGGAAAAAAATAGCTTTCGCAAGCATATACGCCCCCACAACTTTTGATCCATCTTATTTTCCTTGGTTAACTAAAGAGTTGCTGAGTCTCTCTAACTATTCACTTATTGTAGGATCTGATATGAATACATTTTTTGATTACAATTTAGATAGGTCTAACCCATCCATTACGCGTGCACAAGCATTATCATCCAAATCTTTGAAGAACTTTATTAAAGATGTAAATTTGGTTGATATTTGGAGGGTGCAGAATCCTACTACTAGAGATGACACATACTTTTCTCCACATCATACAATGTTTTCAAGAATAGATTATATATTATCTACACCAGACTTGATTCCAACTGTGGGTAATGTTGTATTTTTACCTCAAGATATATCTGACCATAATGCAATAATAACCTCATTTAATTTGGATTCTCTGCAGCATAGACCATCCAGATGGAGGTTCAATACAATTCTTCTAAAAAAAATGAAGAATACCTCTTACAAGTAAAACCTAAATTAGAGGAATTCATTAATATTAATAAAGATTCAGTTTCGGATAAAGCAATAATATGGTCAGCAATCAAAGGCTTTTTGTGCCATAATGCAATTGGCTTTTTATCTTATCTTCGGAAGTGTAGAATGCAAAAGATTACCCAGTTGGAACACGCATGTAGTGACTTTGAGAGAGAGCTAAAAGACAATTCTAGCAATGAGGTGGAAGTACAGCTTAAGACGGTAAGGGCAGAGCTAGATAATTTGTTGAGGCAGCGGGTTGAATTTATGATGCATATTACTAAGCATAGATACTACACCAATGGCAGTAAACCAAGTCGCACTCTCCAAGGGGGCACTCTCCAGGGATTGATGGCATCCCAGCTGAGCTATATCTAGAGCTATGGAGGATTCTGGATCCAATTTGGCTAGATACTATTAATTCAGCTATAGAAAAAGGTTATTTTCACAAGGATCTCAACACCGCGCTTACTTCAGTACTTCACAAACCTGTGAAAGACCCTCAGTATTGTTCAAATTACCGCCCTATATCGCTAATTAATGCAGATATAAAAATCTATTCCAAAGTTATTGCTATGCGTTTAGAAAAGGTGGTTGGGAAATTAATTAATCCAGACCAAACTGGTTTTGTTAAAGGTCGGATGGCATCCGATAATGTTCGCCGGCTTCTACATATTATCTCCGTGACAAAAAAGGGTCTAGCCAGTGGTCTTTTATTCCTTGACGCAGAGAAGGCGTTCGACCGATTGGAATGGAGATATTTGTGGAATGTCTTAAAAAAGTTTAAATTTGGCCCAAAGTTTATACAGATGATTCAGGTATTATATTCTAATCCCTCTGCCAGAGTTATCATAGCTGGACACTTTTCTGATCTTTTCAATATATATCGCTGTTCTAGGCAGGGTTGCTCGGCATCTCCTTCCATTTTTAATTTATCTCTTGAACCATTAGCACAATATATACGACAAAGCACCTTGGTAGATCCAGTTACAGTAGGGTGCACATCACACTCCATTTCTATGTATGCTGATGATACACTTGTTTATCTCTCTGATATACAAAGGTCACTTCCGAACGTTCTAAAAAAATTATAGAAAATTTTGGAATATTGTCTGGTTACAAGGTTAACTATTCTAAATCAATCCTGATGCTGTTAAACACTGACTTGGGGAAATTGAACATTCAATCCTGTATACCAGTGGCTCAAAAGGCTGTGTATTTAGGTATAGAAATCGGTCCCTGTATCCGTACAATATCAAGAAATAACTATTTATCTATCATGAAGAAAGTTGATGATGATCTTGTGAGATGGACAGCACTTCCTTCATCAATGCCTGCCCGTATAGCCACAGTTAAAATGAATATTCTTCCCCGCACAAACTTTATGAGCTCTATGCTTTCCTTACCAACTCCATCAGGCTATTGGAAGAAGCTTGACTCCAAATTAAGAAAATTCATTTGGAATGGAAAGAATCCTGGCATTAAATGGTCAAATTTACTGCGGTGGATGGGCCTGCCCGAATTTTCAAGTGTATCATTGGGCTTTTGTATTACGTTCTCTAAAATATTGGTTTGATGCCGAACTAAATTCACCCTGGAAAACGTTAGAGCAGGCTTTGGTTCATCCATTGAGACTTCAAGATGTGGCTTTCTCTGGATTAACACAAAAGAAGTGTGATTTACAATTTGGACCAATAGTATCATATGCAATACAAACTAAACTTAAGGTTGAGAAATACATGGGTTTCAAATCAAAATGGCATACACTCTCCCCTATTTGGTATAATGCAAATTTATTGACAGGTGGTGAGACATTCATTTCACAAATATGGGCCCAACTTGGTATCCAGACATTGGGAGATATCTCAGGTCAAAATTCAATTTTAGATTTTCCTGAACTTATGTCCCATTTTGGCATTCCAAGAAACTCACAATTTCTTTATTTTAGAATAAGATCAGCGCTCAACTCACTTGGGGTTCCTTGGGGGTCTGAATTAACCAATCACCCCATGATATCCCTAATGGCGGGAGCACCTCAAAAGAAAATGGTCTCTTACATATATAACAGTCTTATGTCACACATTACTGTAGAATCATCTGAACACAGATTATGGAAGATCGATATACCTCTAGGAACAGAGACTATTGACTGGGATGCTGTGTGGGATAATGTCTTTGGGGCATCTAAAAACCCAAATCATCAGTTAATCCACTATAAAATTTGTCATAGGACTTATTTAACACCGCGTAAAAGACATTCAATGGGCTTGGCTCCCAGTCCTCACTGTATATTTTGCAGTGAGGGCGTTGTGGGTACATTGATGCATGTCTTATGGGAATGCCCGTATGTACAAAGATTCTGGATCAATGTTGTAGATAAAATGTCTGGTCTGGTCGGGAAGAGGTTCCCTTTAGAACCTGCTCTCCTTATTTTAAATGATGACTCCAGGTTCAAGATCACTTATATAGAATGTAAGTTCTAGCTAGCGGGCATGACTGCAGCAAAGAAAATTATAGTCTTGAGATGGCTTCCTCCGCATCAATTATCAATAAAACATTGGCTACACACTCTTCTTGACGTGATTTACCTTGAGTGGTCATCAGCCAGGATCAATAATGCTAAGCCAAGAACACTAGATATGTGGGAAAAAGCTACAGAGGATGTCAAAAGGCTACTGTCATGACTTCTGAAACGCTCATCTTTGGTAACTCAATATATCCAGTTTATAACCCTGATCATCATTTAATGTTATGTCATTCACTTTTTTGGATTTTTATTTCACAGTCTTGGCGTAAAGCTGTGTATTCCATAAGGGGAGGGAGGGGATGGATGAATGTTAGGTGTTTGTGTTTGTATTTGTATGATACTTGAAAAGTTTATGTTTATGTGAATGTATGACTGTTATTTGTATGAAATATAAACATATGTCATTTGTAGAATATGATTGATTGAAATTGATATTTCAATGAAAACAGTTGATTGCAAAAAAAAAAAGCGTGTGTCTATCTGTACCTGCCGTAACAGACTGAACCACTGTTGACTTGGCCAATAAGGGGCTATAACAGTCGCAACTGCTTTCTGTTTGACAATCACATCCAAGACCTTGCCCAGGATACAGAAAGGAGCATTTACATAATTGTTCTCTATTGAGCAGTTTCTCTGGGCAAGGGCATCCACTCACTCTGTTATTGGCTCCCAAAAGCGGCTGTTGAATCTGGGTAACTGAGAGTTTGTCACACTCGCAAAACGGTCCACACTGTGAGGACCCCACAACCTGTCTATGTAATTGAACAACTTTGGGTGTAACATCCAGTTGTGGTTGTCTCTCCTGCGAGACAACATGTCTGCCTGTCCATTGTTGACGCCGGCAATATGACTGCAATGCAGAGAGGCTCCAATCTCTGTTGCTACTGACCAAATACTTTTGGCCAACACTGTTAACGGGTGAGAGGGTCCGCCCTTGTTGTTGATATAAGCTAGCGGTACTGTTGTCTGTGAGAATCTGTTTGTACAGTCCGTGAATAAGAGGCATAAATGCCATAACTACCATTAGAATAGCAAACAGTTCCCTGAAGTTTGATGATCTGTTTGAAACGGCTACACTCCAGTTGCTGGAGGCTTGCAGAGTCTCTGACATGTGGAGGGTACCACCCCATCCTACCTTAGACGCGTCAGTGATTATCTGGGCATCAAATGTTCTATGGTTAACTTCCTTGCAGTTAAAATTATCAACAGAATCTAACCACCACTGCAACTCATCTACAACATCACCTGAAAGAGACAAATGGGAATCCCAGGACTGACGAGTACTGAGAAGTCTATAACAGGCTCTAAGGAATGGCTTACCCTGGCCTACAGCCCATGATACGGACACACACTGTCAGTATTTGTGAAAATTCTAAAACCCAAATACTCAGCACACTGAGAAGGTTCTAAAACACTTTCTCAAAATTGATCTTAATACTTAAATCCTATAAAGTATCTAATATCAAGTCCCTGTGATCAGACATCTGTCTGCTATCTGACATAAGTATAAAGTCATCCACATAAACAACGACTCTCACACCGAGAGTGAAGGTATTTGATTACAGGTCTAAGGAACTTGGTGAAATAGTAAGGGCTACAACTTAAACCAAACGGTAAACACACCAACGATAAACATTGTCCCTCCATCTAAAAGCTAAAAAGTCTCGATCATCTGGATGCACGGGGACATGATGAAACCCATTTTTTACATCAAGAGTAACAATGTAGTCTTTGGTTTGATTACAGATGCAACGTCTCTAATGTCTTCATTTCTAAAAGTAGAAACATTACAGTACGAGTTAAGATACTTCTAATTATGAATAAGTCTCAATTTACCATTTTTCTTCGGTACACATGCTATAGCAGATACAAAGCTACAGATATGACAAGGTTCAATAGCCCCGCTCGTAAGTAGGTCATTTATCTCAGAATCAATAATCTCACACTCTTTCACGGAAAACATTGGATTACTAAAGTGAAATGCGGAGGAAAATTCACAAAAGGTATCCTAACCCCATCACGAATCCAGTCAATCACTGTCTCTGGAGCGTCGATCTGTCTCCATGAATCAACACGATGTAAACAGTTAACCATGCCAAGGGAGGTAACTCTAATCACTGGTCGTCGCTCTCATTTCGCTGTCCGTGACCGCTGCACTGAAACAGAGCCTGGGGAAAAACACTACTTGAAAACTGTGAATAAACATCATGACCGACGGCCTCTGTTGAATCTCCGTCTGTACTGTTGTCTGTCTGCCTGTTGTCTGTTCTGTTGTCCGGAAACTGCGGCGATTGAAACCACACTTCTCAAACACTCCAAGGCACTAGGAGAAAAACCACTTGTATTGTTCTGCAAAGCACAAAAAATCGAGAAGTGCTAGGATCGAACTGTCCTTGGACAGTTATTGCTGAGTGTTCATCTTGAAGGTAGCTGATGTGAGCCTTCAAGATTGTAAACAATGATGATATCTGATCCGGAGTCGGTGAACCGCCGTCTTCAATGGAAGCCAGAACTTTCAAGGCCGTCTCAACGTAACGTGCTGAACGGGTCAATGTGTTGAAGTGCAGCTTGTTGGTAGCGCGACACCACACCGTGATTCATTAAGTCTCAGTTCAGAAGGCAAACGAATACGCTGAAGACTATCCCTTATAGTTTGGAACTGGCCTTGCAAATCATAATCCATGAAATCACCAGCGACTGAGTGGACGTTAGCTGGTTAGCCCCACCAGTATCGCTCAACCCATGTGGTCTGGCTCCAACGTCAGGCGATGAATTCAAGTGTCCACTAGCCCCAAAACTCTGGCTAAACTGGCGTTCCAGGTCTAACTGATGCTGGCTGATGCTCCCTAACTGAGCAGAAATGCTTTCAAGGGAGAACATGCCACTTTCTCCATCACGCTCGTTAAGAATGTCTGCTCGTGGGGAGTACACCGAGCAAGTCTGATGGTAGCGACCCCTGTCGCTACAAAGTCACATGACTGGTCACATGATTACACTTCACCTCCTTCCTTTTCATTAAACCATGTCTCTGCAATCCTAATTATGTCATAGCCCTCACTAATCATAACGGCCTCAAGTTCTGGAAATGTATTCTTTATGCTTCTTGCATTTAAATAAAAACATTTCAGGTTATTACGAGTGCTCTTCCCCTTTGATTTCCCATGTGCCTGCTGCTTCAAGTCCCCACAACATTTTGTTGCTTTAAAAATGTATCATCAATAGTGCATGTAGCGCTGTCAGCTTCCATCGGGGCAGTCTGCATTTTCCTATGTATAACACTCTCCAACCTCCCTGCCCCCCAAGTCCCTAATTTAAATAACCCTGTGCTACCCTCAACATACGCTGACCCAGTGCAAAGGTACCCCTCCGGTTCAGGTGTAGCCCGTCTGGCTTGAACAGGTCACTCCTGTCCCAGAAGAATAGACAGCTTAGTCTGTTCGCGCGACCAGGAGTCTCGTGCAGTGTGTTGCCTGCCTGGTGCCCAGGTAGGAGACCTCCTGGAGCGTGCGGACAAGCTCCTGGCCAGAGCGGGGAGGGATCCAGTGGTCATGATCCATGTTGGGACAAATGACATAGGTAAGGGTAGGTTGGAGGTTCTGCAAGACAAATTTGTTGAATTAGCTGAGAAGCTTAGGAGCAGATTCTCCCCGGCTGTTTTCTCCGGGATTCTACCGGTACCACGTGCAAGCAGAGAGAAGCAGAATTTTATCTGGAGGTTTAACACGTGGCTACAAACCTGGTGTAGGGAAGAGGGGTACAGGTTTATGGGGCACTGGATCTTCTTCTAATGATTGAGTCACCCACTATCACTAACTCCTTTTTCTGAGGGGAAGAGGCTAACAGGGTGCCCTTATGCTCATCAGTCCCCCCATTCTCAGGGTCAGGGGCCAAGTCGAGTTCCTGCAAGGGCCGGAATCGGTTGGACATCTCAACCACTGGAGGAGCTGTCGCTGTACGGCGTGCATGCCCTATCCTGCGCTGACATCCTACAGTCACCCAACTTTCTCTCCCTGCCTGCTGTGGGGTCTCCGCACAACCCTGCTTTGGCGTACACACCATTTCTCTAAACGACATACTACTCAGTTCCTCTAGGAACTCTACTGATTGCGAACTATGTTGTGCCACCAATTGGCCCTGAAGATCAAGGATCTTGCTCCCCAGGTGCTCAATTAGCTGGCAGCGGTGGCAGACAAACCCACCCTGGAAATCTATTTCCAGAAGTGCAATCATTCTGCAACCATCACACAGTTTTGGCCACATTTTCAACTCCCAACCGAATGACCTCGCTCACCCTAGATAACAAAAGAAAATTATTATTGCCAAGACAGAAACTCAGGAACCACAATTTATTAACCTGAGAAGTCCTAAGCAGCAGTCACAATGGAAACCGTGGGAAAGCTATGCAAATGGATAACAAGCCTCTTTTAGCAGGGGCTTAGTTTCAGTTCACAAAAATAAAATACCAAATTGAGACAAACTCGATATGTAATAAGCACTCAGATGGCTGACTTGATTTTATATAGTCCCAATACTATTAATATACTAGTCTAAAAATATCACAGGGCTTAGCTCAGAATCCAGATAATCACAGACTGGCTTCTCCAGATTCTGTTCTCAGATGAGAGCCTCCAATACCCAGCTAAGTGATGAACATAAAATGCCAATAACCAATGCACAATATCAGCGGTAGCTTACTAGCTAGTCTCGGGCAGCTGCGATGCCCAGGAGAAACTGGGGGGGGGGAGCACTCCGGTAAACCTTACTGTTTAAGAGTGAATACACGCAAAAATCAAGCAAAATGGCAAAATCGTGGCGACAGTTGAATAGTCAACCGACCCTAATTTTGAGTTTATGTGAAGCGATTGGTGAGTTTTAAAGGGTTCTGGGGTTTATTTTTAAATTCTAATCAAATTTTGTGAGAAAAATGGGATTTTAGAATTTCGCTGGTCCTTGACAAGAAATTTGGGTCAAATACACCGGCCCGAAAAACTCGCTTTCGGAAGCCAAACAACGCTTTCTCCTCACTTAAAAACACCTAATTTGGACAAAACAGACATCAAACAATTAATGTCCAATTAATTAAACCAAATTAATTAATCAATTAATCTCTGACAAATTTCCGGTTTTAGAGGATTTTCATGACAGCTAATTGAAATTAGTGCATTCTTGTGGAGTCAAATAACAACAAGGTAGTTTACTGTGAAAACTAGAATGGCTCTAGCACTGGGGGCAGTGATTTTCATTGCTTCAAAATCAGGATTTACAACTTTGAAACATGATATTTCAAATACGTCAAATCATTTTTTGGCGTCTCAAGCGAGCGCCTTAGAAATTGCTCACGAACCCGGCTGAATTCTGTCAAATTTGCTTGGTTTACTTGACATTTTTGTTTTGAAGCGAAGTGCGAAATCCCTAATAAAACACAAAAACAATACTATGAAATACAAAGATAATAGTTTGGTTTGACTTATTTTCCGAGAGTGGTCACTCATCGGCAATTCTGGACGGATTCATGCTCTGTTTAGGCATTCTTTGGCGTTCAAACGGCGACAAGGATTGCTTTTGACAAGGATTGCTTTCATTATGTAAAGCAAACACGATAATTCAAATGAATACGCAAATCAATCAATAAATAAATAAATAAATAAATCACGATCTCTCAAACCTATTGACGGGCTATTTGCACCGTTTTACATCGTGCTATACTGACGTAAATTCTCTCTCAGCAAACAGAACTTCCGTGGTGGAATTCATGCATCCATGAAATGAAGCTTATTTTAGTAAAGGTATCCCTTTCGAATATTTAACAGAATAAACCGAATAAATTGACATGTTCGAATTACGGAAGCGTGACATTACCAAGGGGAAAAACCCAACGCCGTTATAAACTGACTGAATTTAACAGTTAAATTCAGTCCTGTGTGCATTTAGCTGTGGTTTACACTTAACATATGCAGAACTTTGGTGTAAACTTATTATAAAATTACAGTTAAACAAGAAAAAAAGATGCAAGTTTATGACCGTGTATATACTACCAAATTTAATGCTAACAACAATAAAAGGAAATCATCAGCCAAAAAACAGTTGGTGTGCAAAATGTCAGAAAGCCTTGCATAAGGTGATACTGAGTATCGATATCAATATTAACTCTGGAAAGTGCAACATCCCAATTATCTTATCTTCGCAAAGTGCGTTGTCGAGGAAAAAGCCAAAAGTGCTGAGGGGTCTCAGCAAAGCTGGATCGAAAACTGTACAGCAGGAGACAGGAGTTGTCCTCTCTGTTGGGTCAGGTATGTTTCAATTGTAAACTGGTTTAGATGGTAAAATTGTTCAACAAATAACACTAATAGTGTTCTGTGCGAGGGCGGAGAAAAACGAGAGCGCGCACCCAAAAGGGATTACACAGTACATCCATCCCTCTCCCATATTACCTCTCATTCCCGCTTACGCTTTACGAAATGAATCACATGAGTGTTTTTTAGGCAGGGAAATAGCATTGTAGATGGTGCTCTACACAGCCCTTTTTACACATTGACACCCCTTTGTTTTCCAAGTCATATTCCTTTTTTTTGTTGGAATTATTCCCTTATACAGTGAACGCGGCAAAGTAGGCTACATATGCACATCCATCACTTTGACTGTCCAAACCATGAACTTGATTAACGAAAGGCACACTGAATAATGCATGTGCAGGAGTCACGAGCTAACATGAGTCACTTGTTTATTCCACCAAAAATAACGACATCACAAACACACAAAAACAAATAATTGATTAGTTTTGTGAATTGAAGCAGTTGGCAAGCAGTTTAATCTAAAATAAAGTAACGCTTTGATATTTGTAGGTGAGTACAAATAAAAGCAAGTTTTCGATAATTAATCTGTAATCTTGGTGTTACAATGTCACGCAAGGGTTGAAAATTGACAGGCTTATTTGACAGCCCGCCATACAATCGAGCTTGGCTGTTCGGTTCAAATGGAGACTCATTTTGGGACTCATCACAGAACACTTTCAGGAGTTCAGTTAGGAATTAGATTCCAGAGGTTCTAACCAAGGGCGTAGGTTTGTATATGGATTTTGGGAAGTGGATATAGGGATTGTCCCTACCAATATTTCAGCGAACTCGCTCTTATCATCTTTCCAGACAAGCCATATAAGACCCAGTTGCAGAGGATTTGTCTCCAAGACAACCAATTTATGCATTCTAGCATTTGATAGGCTGAAAGGGCGGGGCTACCTGAAGCCTAAAAGTCGAGAGTAAACTGCCCAGCAAACATGAGACGTCCGCACGACGTGCAGGTCATATCTATATCGCGTCGGTCGGTCCAGGACCATATCTGTATGTCAATACGATGCACAAATAAGGTTCATGATTGAACCTTAGACTGAACCTCAGAAGATCGTCTGCCTGACATGCAGATCATGTCGGCAATTTTTAAAATCGCATTCAACAGTTTGTATCGCTGTTTAAGAGCATGAACATCCCCATAGTCCTGTCTCCACAATACAGAACCCACCACTTCCTGTAGCTCAACGTATATTCTCTTCAAAATGAAACACCCTGCAGTGTTAACTCAGATGACACAACTGATATGTGGTTCTACACTCATACGTCAATATATGGTATTTTTTGGATGTCTACTGACGTGCAAGACAGGTGCAGGATTTAGGTCATTTTCAGAGTTGCCATTTTACAAGACAGAGCAGGGCAAGCAAATGAGTGATTCGCTAATAAGATTGATCATGGTTTGATTCCATACTGGCGTGCCTCAACTATTCTAGTGAGACAGAAACCACAGCGCAAGGGCAGTATGGTCCCAAAACACCTAAATTGAACGAGACCATAATTTTTTTTCACCTGTGCTTGCTGCTTTGGCATGACAAAATGGCTTTTGTGAAAAAGGTCCGACAAGTAATTAAACAAAAATCAGCAAGAACTGGAGCGAGAGCACAGAGGTTGTTGTTGTTGTTGTTGATGATGATTATTATTATTATCTACCCAGCAAACATGAGACGTCCGCCCGACGTGCAGATCACGTCGGCAATTTATAAGAGTCATTCCATGCGCGCTCTCCAATTCTTGCCTATTAATTGTTCGCTTGTGTCAGACCTTTTTTACAGAGGCCATTTTGACATATCATTCATCAAGCACAGGCGTAATAATTATGGTCTCACTCCACCCAGGTGTTTCAGAGTCATATGGCTCTTATGTTGTGGTTGCTGTCTTACTGGAATGATTGTAACACACCAAGGCTACATGCAATGGAACCATAATCACTTCTATTAGCGTAATTACATCAGTCCTTGTCCAGCTTTGACATGTAAAATGGCAACTGTGAAAAGGATCTATTTCCTGCACCTGTCTTGCACGTCAATAGACGTCCAAAAAATACCCTATTTCGACGTCCAAATATAGAACCACATACCTGTGGTGTAGTCTGAGTTAACAATGTGGAGTGTTCTTTTTATTTTCAAGAGTGCGTATGTTGAGCTACAGGACGTGGTGGGTTCTTTTTTACGTATGGACGGGACTATAGGGATGTTCCTGACGTTAAACAGCGATAAAGACTGCTGAATGTAAATCTTACAAATTGCCAACATGATCTGCACGTCGGGCAGATGTCTCGTTTACTGTCTCGGTCAAGATTGATTCACAATCGTAGCCTATATACCCTGGGGGGTGGGACTGGGACCAAGGACCGTATTGCACATGAAAAGGATGGCACAGAGGAGACTCACGTGAAACGCGCATAAGAGTAATTACGTGCGGCACAAGGTATTACAGCAATCGAGTTTCGCGAGGTTTTTAAGGTTTATTACTAACACACAAGTAAGAGGCTATTCGTCCCGCAGCGCTCTGGCGCGAAAGTTCAAAGACTGGGGTGGATTATAAAATGAAATCTCTTTTTGGCCCAGTTGTGGGGAAAATAGCAGAAGTGCTTCTCTTATCCGCCCCACTGCGGTGCCAGTAGCAGAACTGCTTCTCTTGTTCGCACCACAGATAGCCAATCTCTTTCCCCCAATTAACCTCCCTGCTGGGCAAGTCGCCACTTTCAACAAACAAACAAAAAACAGACGACTATGATAATATTAAAACATAAAATTGCATGTTAACATAATTTTAATTGTTTTTATTTTCCCAACACTATAATAGCCTACTATAAGTCCAGTACATTATTTTTAATATTACGGATACAAGTTGTTATGACTTCGTTTAATGACCCGTGGAAAGTAGTCGTTGGGAAACACTTAACTACTCAGCGTGCCTAACCTAACTTTGCGGTGCAGTCGGTGGCAAGTATGGCACAGGATTGGACAGGTCAAAGGTTCGATTCCCCTCTTTTCCGCAAAAAAGGAACATTACTTGTAATAATAAGGTGAGTGTTCACTTCAGCTGTTCAAGCACGATATCGAAGAGCTAATTAAACAGTCTGAGAAATAGGGAAGTGTCGCGAGGGAGGAGACTGAAAAAAGCAAATGGTTTTTTTTTTTTTTTTTATTTCATCAAGTATCTCTAAAATAAGCGTGCAGTTGATGTTGAAAAGACGCCCAGAATGACCACATTTGAACTAATTTTTAACCTTGTGCAGACGTCTGGTGGACGTCGATGCGGGACATCCAGAGACCGTCGTTAAAAACACATCATAAAAACTTTCATTCTGGCTCCTCAGGGGACGTCATTTAGATGTTTGTGGAAGACCTCTAAAAGACGTCGTTTGGACGTATTCTTGTTTGGTGGGTGACCACTCTATTCAGGTCATGAATGTTCATTTTTGTCTAAAGCGAGACTTGAGACGCGCAACTGGATCGCCGACTTTGATTACATGTGTTTGCAATGGCTTACCCGTAGAAGAGAACCGTAATTTGGCATTTGTTTCAGATTTTTTTTCATCACGTAACCATGGCCCAACTCATGAAATACATTGATATTACCTTACGCAGCTTCCTATCTCTTTTGCGGAAATTTCATTGTCTGAGAGCGTGAAAAAAAAAGGTTGCTCCGTGTCAAGTCATTCTGCTAATATTTCGCCAAACTGAATGCCAAGTGTAATGTTGGTTGAATAAGTGATCTAACTAGTCAGAAACAGATAGTTACCTAAAGAGAAAACTTGCTAGCTACCTCCAGTTGGTTTTTACCGGAAAATAATGTCAACGAATGTTAATGAAACATGTTCGCTAATTTCAACTAGCGAACTAAACCTGGTTTCTGTCACATATTGATTAGTAATCGGGTTGCTAGCAGCTGTAAATATAAACCAGATGGATACCTCAAATTATGAGGTGAATTTCAGCATTGAAATCCCGCGAAGGTGCAATTATTAATTAATTATTTTATATGCAGGAACCACAGCAGCAAGCTAGAGAAACAGAGCTAGCTGTTGAAGATACAGGTGTATCAGGGCTTCAGGTGAGGTCATAATTATGACTTATACTGTGGAATTATAGGGAAAGCATTAAAGTTAGTCTCATGATGTTCAGCAAATATAACCTTTGAAAGTCAAAATGTCTCAACCAACTTTGGCTCAGTGGGGGAAATGAAAGAAACACGTAATCGTAAATCTATTCTGATCCAGTCCAATTAACGCTCGGTTTGCGGCTTGTCCAATTCATAGTCAGTGGTCCATTTTGAAGAGTTTATCGCGGCTGCAATCGCATTACTGCACATTAAGTTGCTTAATAGAGTTGCGAGCTGGCTTGCTAACGTAGTTATATATCCACTCACTTGTATCAATGTCCAGGGGCCTCATTTATAAACGGTGCGTAGGCAGAAAAAAGATGAATACTTCAATTTCTTTGCAGATTTCTGATTCATAAAAACAAACTGACATGCAAAAAGGGGGAAATATTAAGCTTATGCACAATGTCAAATTCCAAGTTCATCCTGATTAAATAAATGGAAATTGCATGCAGTTAATTTTTCCCATAGGTTTGTAAATTAGGTTGTTTTCTACTAAATGCCACTGAAATTTTTTGCACATAAATATTATTTCTGTATGAAATCCATGCACATTTTTTTTTTAAATAAGGCCCCTGGTTACTACATCTGAGCAGGAGTCATGAGTGCGCTGAGATGGTTTGCAGCTGTCAGTTAAACTTGCCAGTGCCACAACCTTATGTATGTGGCATCTTTGTATGAAAATTATGGAGGCACCTTCCGTAGCATAATTTAAAAAAATGGAGAAACACTCATTTGGATAATCTCTGTACACAGTAAAGGCAGTATCTGCACTCAGATTTACAAAAAATTTTCTACCTCGCGCGCTATGCGCACTCACATCACATGCGTGTCCCTACCAATTCTCACATTAAACCTACGCCCTTTGTTCTAACTATGAAAATAGCAGTGAATCGTCTGTGTCTGGTGATGGTTTTTGAGATTTCCTGCGTTATGAAATAGGCTACCGCTTCTGGACATGTGAATAATGCATAACGAACCCTTCGTCCTGGTATTTTGAATGCCAAAGAATGCCTAAGCAGAGCATGAATCCATCCAGAATTGCCGGTGAGTGACCACTCTCGGAAAATAAGTCAAACTAAACTGTTATCTTTGCATTTCATAGTATTGTTATTGTGTTTTATTGGGGATTTTGTGCTTCACTTCAAAACAAAAGGGTCAAGTAAACGGTCACTCACCAAGCAAATTTGACAGAATTGGGCCGGGTTCGTGGGCAATTTCTAAGGCACTCGCTTAAGACACCAAAAAAATGATTTGATATATTTGAAATATCATGTTTCAAGGTTGTAAATCCTGATTTTGAAGCAATGAAAATCACTGCCCCCAGTGCTAGAGCCATTCTAGTTTTCATGGTAAACTACCTTGTTGCTATTTGACTCCACAAGAATGCACTAATTAGCTGTCACGAAAATCCTCAAAAACCGGAAATCTGTCATAGGTTAATTGTTTGATGTCTGTTATGTGCAAATTAGGTGTTTTTAAGTGAGGAAAAAGCGTTGTTTGGCTTCCGAAAGCGAGTTTTTTCGGGACGGTGTATTTCACCCAAAGTTCTAGTCATTGTCTAGTACATTGGGCGCATGCGCAAGCAGCAACCAGCGGCAGTGAGGAGCTCGTTGTTTGTTTTTCCCTGTTTAAGTCTGTACTTTATTTCTGTTACTTGCAAAGTCATAGGCTCTTCTGGATTTTAATTGCTCAACCGACTCTGACGCTTCACGGTGCTACTGACCAACTAATATGGATGGGACTGTGCTTTTTGTGCTGGTGGTGTTGGCACCCGCGTGTCTCCTGACAGGAGAGCTGTGTACCGTCCCTGGAGGAAACAGGATTACTTACTCAAGGGACTTCTTGCTTCAGCAAAACATTATCGGGAGCTATAAGACACCAGTAGACCTTGTTTTTCCTAATTCTGAGGAAATTTGCCACAGAGACGATGGAGACGGTGACTTCAACGGAGCACAACGTAAACCGAGGAAGCGAGGGAGAAGAGGGGGGGCGTGGGTGCGTTTGAGACGGCAACCACTGTCTCGTATCCCGCTGCCTTCTATCATATTATCCAACGCAAGGTCCCTTCGTAACAAAACTGAGGAACTTCAGGCCCTCGTTCGTCACCAACATGAGTACAAAGAGGCCTGCATTTTGGCAGTCACAGAGACCTGGCTTGGGGAGTCGGACCCCAACAGTGACGTGGTGATTGACGGGTTCGGAGCTCCGCTTCGTACGGACTGAGACGCCAAGATCACTGGCAAGTCGTGTGGAGGTGGGGTGTGCCTATATATAAACGAGCGTTGGGGTAAGAATGTCCTTGTGAGAGAGAGCATTTTCACCAAAGATGTCGAGCTGCTTTCTGTGTCTGTGCACCCGTTTTACCTGCCACGGGAATTTACACAGATCTTTGTAACAGTGGTGTATATTCATCCTAGGGCTAACGTGATGAGCGCCTCTGAGCAGATCTTTCAGTCTGCACAGAAACTCCCGTCGCTTTCCCCTGATGCCCCTAACTTAATCCCGGGTGATTTTAATCACTGCTCACTGGACAAAACTCTTAGCAACTTCTTCCAGTATGCGTCTTGCCCCACGAGGAACAATAAGATACTTGACCGGTGCTATGGCACTGTTAAAGATGCTTACAAAGCGATCCCCCTCCCTCCGCTGGGCTCAGCTGATCACTGCTGTGTGCACCTTATCCGTACCTACTGCACGTCTCTTCAGAGGGGGAAGGTGTCCACTAAAGTAATCAAAATATGGTCAGAGGAAGCCATCTCCACCCTGCAGGGCTGCCTGGACAGTACAGCCTGGGATGTGTTTCAGGATTCCTCTGGTGACATTGATGAGCTGACGGACGTGGTCGGCTCCTGGATAACATACTGTGAGGACATTGTTATTCCTGTAAAGACTATTAAGATATACCCAAACAGCAGACCATGGGTGAGTAAAAACTTGAAAATGCTACTAAATAAGAAGAAGCATATATTTAAAACGGGGAATCTTTCTGAGCTTCAGTCTGTCCAAAAAGAGATTAAGCAGGAGACCAGAAGGGCCAAATTGCGCTACAAACAGAAAGTTGAAAATAAACTAAGTAACAATAATCTGGGCTCTGCTTGGGTTTGCCTCAAGATGATGACGGGGCAAACCAATAAAACCAGGAAAAAGGTGGCTTTAGAGGGCTTTACCTCAGATCAAGTCCTGGCAAACAAGCTTAATAACTTTTATTATAGATTTGAGTTGCATGATTTTAGTGAAGAAAGAGCCACCTTAAAAGAAACTTCGTCTGACTTCAGTGACTTGATGTGTTCTTTTAATGTCCACACTGTTATAAACTGCTTTAAACATTGTAAAATTAAAACAAGTGTCGGCCCTGACAACATTGGCAGCCGTATGCTCATCCACTGTGCAGAACAGTTGGCCATATTTTTACCTATATTTTTAATATGTCACTTTCTTTGCAGAGGGTCTCTGCTATGTGGAAACAGTCCATTATAGTCCCTGTTGCCAAAACCACTTGTCCGAAGACCCTGAATGATTTTAGGCCTATAGCGCTGACCTCTCTAGTAATGAAATCATTCGAAAAACTGATAAAGAAAGAAATGTTAACCAGGACAGAACACTTGCTTGATCTTTTGCAGTTTGCATATAGATCCAAAAGGGGAGTGCATGATGCTACTTTAACTCTGCTCAATTTCATCTATCGCCACCTTGAGGGCTCTAGCACTCATGCCAGACTATTATTTGTCGATTTCTCATCAGCCTTTAACACTATCCAGCCTCATCTGCTTGTTCAGAAACTCACTGACCAGTTCTCTGTGGAGAATAGTATTGTCGGCTGGATACTTGATTTTCTAACGTGTAGGACTCATAAAGTGAGAGTAAATGGGGAGCTGTCTGACTTGTCTGTTACATTCACTGGCTCTCCTCAGGGGAGTGTCCTCTCTCCTCTACTGTACATTTTGTACACTAATGACTGTAGAAGTACATATGAGAACCGCCACATTTTGAAGTTTGCTGATGACACGGTGATAGTGAGCCTGCTAAACAGAGATGAACTCTCTCATGGTCCTGTTGTTGATTATTTTACGACTTGGTGTCAGGATTCGTTTTTAGCAATCAACGCCTCTAAGACCAAGGACATGGCGAGTGATTTTAGACATTCCCAATCTTCTCCTGTCATCACTGTAATAGACGGTCAGAACATTGAAGTAGTGGACTCTTATAAGTACTTATGTACTATTCTTGATAAAAAACTAACCTTTGAGTGCAACACTGATTCAGTGTATAAGAAGAGCCAGCAGCGCCTCTTCTGTCTTAGGAAACTAGCAAAATTCCAGGTTGACAGGACCCTGCTGAACATGTTTTATCGTTCCTTTGTTGAGTCTGTGCTTACCTTCTCTTTTATCTGTTGGTTTCGATCTCTTAATATCAAAAACAAAAACCTACTGTCAAGGGTGGTTAATGTCTGCAGTAAAATAATTGGCATGGATCAGGAAACTCTGCAGGATATGTACAACAAAAGGGTGTACAACAAAGCAAAATCCATCTTGTCTGACAGCTCCCATCCACTATATCAACAATTCAAGCTTCTTCCTTCAAGTTCTCTTTTCAGACTCCCACCTATCAAAACCAACAGATACAAACAATCCTTTATTCCCGCCGCTATCTCCCTCCTCAACTCTAAGAGGAAGAGGTAGCTAATTGCACAGCACTTTTTAATCACAGAGCACTTTATCAGCACAGTATGATCATTTTTGTTAATTATTTATTGCTTTTAGAACTTTTGCATTAGATTCCTTATACCTATTGTTTACTCAGTGTGTCTTTTACCTGTATTCAGTGTTTTTTTTTTTTTAAATCTGTATTATCGACGTGTGTTTTATCTGTATCATCATCATCTGTGTTTCATGTTGTGGGTTTTTTTTTTTTTTTTAATGCTCCTCCACTGTTGCAATTGAATTTCCCCATTGGGGGACAAATAAAGTTATTATTGATTGATTGATTGATTGATTGATAGTCACGGACGGGCGAAATTCTAAAAACCCGTTTTTCTCACTCAATTTGACTAGAATTTAAAAATAAACCCCAGAACCCTTTAAAACTCACCAATCGCTTCTCATAAACTCAAAATTAGGGTAGGTTGATTTTTCAACTGTGGCCACCTCTTGCTCGATTTTTGTGGGCATTCACTCTTAAAATTCCAACCTAACCCAATGGATGACTCAAGTAACTGTTGCTCTACTGACTAAATACCAAGTCTCACAACCCAAGTCAAAAGTGCAAACAGTAACTATCTAGCTAGCTAGCCACAAATACAACCAACGGTAACTGAAAAAGAGTAAATCCCCAGTTTCCTTTGATTTAAACGGACCGAATAAACAAGTCGTTTACTATATGAGCTAAGTAAACACGGTATCTCCCCCAACGAGCTGTCACTAAGCACTGAAACAAGCAACTAAACTTTAACCAGCTGATCAAGGCACTGCAACCAGAGGAGAATACAAAAATAATGTAATTTGCGATGTGTTTGATCAGAAGAGCCCTTTAATAAAAATGAGATGCGAAAAGGACTAAAACCCCAGTTAGCGTTAATATTTAATTCAAGCTTGGCAGTGCGTTTATGCGATAAAAGAAAGACCTAAGAGGACTAAAAACACCGGTGAACGTCAATATTTATTAGCTAGAAGACTGTATGAAAGGCAAGCAACCAAGTATGAAACCAACCCAGGTTACAGCTAGATATCTAGGTAATTCAACAATATTCTTAGCATTGAGAAGCTTGCTGAAGTTTGTTAGCTAAATCAGCCACAGAAAAACCAGGCGAGAGTAGCACAGTCCTTGAAAACAACTCCGTTTTACTTTGTATACCATACAATTTACTTAGTTAGCTAATTATTTAGCATTTAAGTTTATTTTATTTTACTTCACTTTACTTTGCTCCCAGGAGACCGAAACCCCCCCCAAAAAACCCCATCGCCTTTGTTTGACCAGATTAGCGACTTAATTTGGCTGTTTGCTAACCGAGTTGTTACAAGGGGGGAAAAAGGGGAAGTTTCTTCCAGCGCCTAAAGCGACAAAGGTTATACCTCGGGAGCAAATCGTCTTACCTCTTTTAATGTTTGAGCTTTTAAACACAAATTATTTTCAGAAAAACCCGTTTAAACAAGAGTAAACAAAAGTAAATCTTCTGCTACAATCCTTGCACGCCTTACTCTGTCTCAACTCAAAGCAGAATGATCATCAACGAACAGTGCTACAGCACAGCACTGCTTGGTCAGATGAGACCAAAATTGCAACAGTTGTTTCTGTCAGATACAGCATCAGCATGTTTGGCGTTGAAACAGAAATGCTTACAAGGAGAAGCACATCATACCCACGGTGAAATTTGATGATGGGACGGCCATGTTTTGGAGCAGTTTTAATTCAAGTGGCCCAGAGGCACTGATTCAGATTAATGGCATAATGAATTCCAATAAGTATCAGGATATTTTGGCTGACAATCTGGTTGCCTCCGCCAGAAGGCTGGGACTTAGCAGCAGATGGACTTTCCAACAAGACAATGACTCAAAGCATACCTGAAGACCCACACAAAAATCGATGTTCTGCAATGGCCATCTCAGTTGCCAGACCTCAATCCAATGGACCTTTACGACCTGTCAATCACATGTAGCAACACAACCAATCGGATTTCCTTATCTTACTAAGGTCCACCCTACCCCGATAGCACTGCCATATTGTCCCACACTCAGTAAAATCTTTAGCTGTTTGTAATAGGCCAGGTGTCAGACTTTTTCCAAAAATGGTTCTCAGATGTGCTTGGGGAACGGGTAATAATGATGAAAAATACCCTGCCCGGCTACAGGGAGCTCAATTAATCCATTTCTCAAAGCCAAAAACGCAGTTGAAGAAGTGTTTGCCATGGAGTTTGCCATGGAGACGTGTAAGACCTCACACGCAACTCAATGTGAATAGGATCAACAAACAAAGTGGACTTCTGCATACTACAAACCAGTACTTATTCTGCTCATTTGTGCCACCCAGCACAGGCATTCACAACACTGGATAATATAGAATGTGTAGCCAGATGGTGAAGGATTTTGTAATAGCATAATGTAATCTGCTTAGAAACTTTTACGTGGGAAATGTTGACTAGGTAGCTAGCAAGCTGACTCAGAATGTCAGTTCCTTAGCCGAAATGAGTTAAGTTAGCTCGTCATAAAAATTGGTTTGGGGAAAAACGCAGATATAACAAACATTAGATTAATAACTCGATTATGTGTAATGTAGCTAGTTTAAGGGTTAGCTGTGTTGTGTAATATGATTTATTACAAAATTTTGCTTGCGTATTGCCTGACTCATGGCCAAATGACATTAGACAGCATACTGGATCCAGTGTTACTTTTTAGCTCAGTGATGGCAACAAATGTATGAAAACTACTTACCCTGCTTTGCGCATGTGGTACGATTCCTCTATTTTGCCTGGTTTGATCTAAATGTGCAGTTTATTAGGTACTCGGCTTTTCTGCATTGATCGCCAGCACTTCGCGGATTCTCTCATATCTCCACCTATTCTGTTAAAAAAAAATTTGATGTCATGCGTATATCCTTGCGTTAAATAATTAAGGCCTCTCTGGAAGACTTTGGCAGACAAGTTGGACATATTTGGTACAAAATATACCGCAATATTTTTGTGAATACACGTGCGAGAGGTCCACTCAAACTTATGCTGTGCTGTGGGAACTGAGCTGCATAGATATGGGCCTTAGCAACAGTAAGTAAGAGGGGCGGAGCTGGTCAGAGCAAGTAGGAGCTAGTCAGAAAGGACCATTGAAAACCTGTGGGCTGATTTGGAGAGGGCAGTTGATAAATGCAAACTCAAGATTGTGAAGGATCTTGAAAAGATCTGCCTCGAGGAATGGCCCAGAATCCCTCCAAATGTGTACCTTAACCTGTTAAAAATTACAGGAAAAGACACCATGATGTTATCCTTGCTAGAGGTGGTTGCCCTAAGTACTAAATGAAGGGTGCCAATTATTATGAAGTCTTGATTTTGTTGAAATTTTTTTTGTATTAAAAGATTTTGATTTAGCCTTTGTTGTTTCCTACGGTGGCAAACAAGGGCAAACGCGCTGCAACGGCCCAAAACATGTCCAATAGGAGAAACGCGCTGCAAAAACAGAAACGATGCAAAGATAAAAACACGCAAACCAAAACAGCAAATGCAAGAGAAAAACACTCAGGCCTTTTTATGAAAGGCGCGCAATTGCGCATACGCGCCTTTGCGCGCCTAAAATTGCATTTTAGCTGCACAAATAAATGTGCACGTATCCATTAAAAACATTCCATTTTTGCACGCCCAGCCATCCAAACTGCCGCGCCATCTAAACATTTCCAAACTCTTTTGCATAGTGTACAACGGCTCATGAGTTAACAGTGCGGACATACAATATGTGTTTATCATCGGTGGATTTTCAGCCATGCGAGAATTCTTCACCCAATGGAACCCCGCATTGCCCCAACCAGTAAAGATGGCGAAGCAGGCTGCGCATATCGCCCAGCATTTCCACCGTTAAAACATTGATGCAGAAACTTAGGGCATAAAACCCGTAAAAACTTTCGAAAAGGACAGCAAGGTGTGGTTATGGAAGTATGCGTCTTTTTATACAAAGTAAGAAGGTTTTCATTGCCGTTTTTTTTTTTGGATGGTGAAAGTTGGCGGGAACATTCCTGCTAATTATGTCGCCAGATCGGCTTTATTCTCATCTCGACCTCAGTTTTGGCGGTGATTTGATTAATATATTATTAGGGCTGTCCCCGACTAAAACAAATCTTGGTCGATTAACAGTCGGTCGTTTTTTCATTTGTTCAAAATTTCTGAACTCCGTTCAGAGCCCTTGTAGATTCTGCTATGCTATTGCACGTGAGAGGGCGAAGTATGACTACTCAATGGACTGATGCTCGTATTTGACCTTACCACAAAACATTCCACTTCGTAAGTTATGTTTTGTTTCATAGACAGTTGAAAATTCTCTTCGACGCCAATAGCGACTCTCAAATAGACACAAACTGGAAATAACATGAATTAAAGAATTGAGTTGAATCAGAGTTATTTTTGTATTCATTTCTGCTATTAACTGTTAACGATTTATTTGTTGGGTTTTTTATTTGTGCTTACGGAAGACCATTCCAACAGACTGCAACAACGGATACTTCGCTTTTCCTCATTATTTGAAACCACAATAGGCCTGCTAAATAAACTAATGGAGGTTCTCTCTGACTCAAGCAATATATTATTTATAACTTAACTATATGACTAATGTAAGAAATTACTGAGGAAATAAATAGAAGCAAATTCACCTATAATGTCTTAAATCGGAACTTGCGAACTGCAATGCTGAGTGAATGTAAACGGCGTTCAGGGAACTTACCCAACTCAGCCACTTTATCAATTAAATTGTGCTAAAATGCCTTACATGCCTGGTGAATTATCTGCGACGTAAAGTTTGATACGGTGTAATCTCATTCCGCTGATAAACGAAATAAGCAAATGAGCTAGTTTTTTGGGTCAGTTCTTATGGTTTATGCTAGTCAGACTGGCTTCGGTCACAAGAGGATCAGTTATCGCGCTCTCATTTTCGAAGACACTGGCGTGCTATATGTCTGTTAAACCGGCAAGCTGCAGTACTGCGTTGCTCGCGATGTCGTGGAGATGCACATTTTAATTCCGTTTCAAATTAAATAGCCTAAATAACTATTGGTTCGCATTACTAATGGCTGACATATAACAGCTCAATCTTAATATTCACCGATAAAACAGATAAAACACATGTATATGCGGAGAGAATACAAAGTAGGCTGATGTACCGTTTTCAAGTGGTACGTGGTCGTTGCTGAGCTGGGTAAGCGAAACTTCGCTTTTATATTTATTCCAGTTTTTCGATTATCTGTGACATAAACGAAATGCTCCCAAGCTCCTGATTTTTGTCTTTAATTTCAAGTTCCAAGGCCATATCGAAGTGAGCAACTAAAGTGAACCTGTATATCACCATCACTAATCCTAGGCTCCATCTGTGACTGTTTTGGCAATACAAGTCATTGTTATTATATTATGTCAAGTTTGACCTTCGAAGATCGCCAACAGTCAAGTTGAATGTAACCAAATGCAAGTTCAGAAGTGACTTCCTAGATGTCAGGAACACAAACCTAGGTTCCATCTGTGACCTTTTTAGTGATAGAAGTCGTTGAATTTTCTCTTGGTCAAGTTTGACCTTCGAAGGTCAATATGAAGGTCACCAAATGAAAGTTCATATATGACTTCCTATACGTCTCCAAAACAAACCTACAGTCTATCTGTTATGATTTTGCTGATATAAATCTGCCTTGAAAATTTGAAATTTTAATTGATTGATCTTTATTTGCTTTTACTTCCACAACAAATCATGTTACCGATATATTGAAGCAAAATACATGTATATACATAACTGTAAATTGCAAACATATTATAGCTCTATGACATGAAGTTGGTTTAAATATAAAGTTGACAATTCATAGATTAACAAAGTGAAAAACGAGGAGACCTTAAAAAAGCACAGCTTGTTGAAACAAGGTTCTTCTGAAAAAGGAATAATACTGATAGATAATATATACATATACATATACTATATGAAGAGTTTGTTTCCAAAACGCAATATATCCATTTTACTCATTTTGAGTAAATCAGCTTTTTCTATGTTGGCGCCTGTTGCATTTTACAGAAAAACACAAACTTTGAGCATGAAAAAATACACCATATAGCATGAATTTCTAAAACCCGATTTTTGCACTGTGTGTAAGAAGCACAGGGCTATTGCTCTATGGTATTATCTCAATTTTTTTTATTTTGGCACTTATTGCATTTTGGAAACAAACTCTTCAATTATGTACATACACAAATATACACATATACATATATGTTTACATACACATACATATATGCACACATACATAAAACAAAAAAGGTCAGCTTTGATATAGTATGTACGGATAGCAAAAGGGAAGAAGGAGGATCAACAAGTACATCAAATTAATCCATATACACAGACACGCAACAACAAGACAGACACAAGCGGGATAGGGAAGAATTCAAACATGAATGGAAGAAGTATTAAAAGGAGAAAGGAAGGGGAAGTAAAGAGTGTGAGGAGAGAATGAGAGCACAGTAGATTTTTTACCGAGAAGGAAAACAGTATTCCAGAGGGGAGAAGAGAAAAAAAAAGTCTTAACCCCATGAGTATCAAGTAACATAGCTGTCTAGTATACGCCTCTTCATTTTCCTTTTGAAACTAAATAAATTAACTGTTTGTTTTATAGTGTTATCCAAGTTGTTCCAATACTTTGGCCCAACAGAAGTGATAGTTTTTTTTGCAAAAGCCGTTCTTGCTGGAGGGAGACAGAAGTGTCTATGTAGTTTTTGTCTTGTAGGGTATTGGTGACTTTCACTGGTTCTTGTGAACATGGAGGTAATTGCTTGTGGAAGCTCATTTTTTGAGTTGATACATAAAGCAAACTACATCTCATACAAGTCACGTATTATGAGGATTTTTGTTTTATAAAAAAGTGGATTTGTATGGGACAAATAATGTGCATTATTTATTATTCTAACTACTCGTTTTTGCAGCAATAATATTCTATCAGTATGGCGTTTCGATGAGTTGCCCCAAGAAAGAATTCCATAGGTAATGAAAGGTAAAACTAGAGTTGAATATAGTGTGATAAGAATATAGGGAGGAAAGTGTGATTTTAGTTTATTAATAAGTCCAATATTTCTTGAAATGACCCTACAAATATGATCTATGTGAATTCTCCATGAAAATTTCTGGTCAATGTATAATCCAAGAAACCTTATAGATTCTGTATGAGTTAAGCTCACATTATCAATCATAATATTTTGTGGAAGGGTTGAAAGGGTGTTACAAAAAAGCATATAGTTGGTTTTTTGAATGTTTAGTGAGAGCTTATTCCCTTGTATCCAGTCATGGACTTTTTTAAATTAAGAATTGACTATATTACACAATACTGTGGGTTTCGGTAAGTTAGAATCATCTGCAAAGAGTATATAGGACAGAAATTGTGATGAGTGCGGAAAATCATTGTTGAGGATTATATTTCAATATTTCTCATCATATTCATCAGTAGATCAGTCGCTATGTTGAATAACCATAATCAATAATCATAAACAATAACCATGTTATGTAAGCAGCACTAACACACACACACATAACATAACACACACCCATACAAGTAGTTCACATACACGTAGGGAAGTAATGAGCAGTGCAAACACATGCACACACGCGCAGGCACATGCACGCGTACACATGCACATACACACGCAGACACATACACATAAAACACGCACACATGCAAGCAGTTCACGCACACATGTGACACATGCACACACACTTACACACGCAGCACACGTACACATGCACACACACACAGACACACACACATACAAGCAGTTCACACAGTCACACATGCAAGCAATTCAATTCACACCTGCATAAGCAGCTCACACATAAGCAGCGGGCTTCTGTAGCTTTGATTAGTAAGCAGGCTTCTGTTTAGTTGATTCGAAAACATAATCAGGTGATGTATTTGATTTCTGTAGCTTTGATCAATATTTGTTCGGTAAAATCAAAAGTTGTTACTGAAAACATAATCAATTGAATCATTTATGTATCTACTTGTATCCCATTCATCTGATTGTGTTTTTCCACTCTTAAACTGTAATTTTCCACACCTTTTAAGTGTATATTCTTTCATTTTTTTAATGAAACAAATGCTTCTGTGCTCTACCAATATTTCTCAGAGAATCCAAGGGAAAGAAAAACACTTGAGAGATAATGCAAGAATTGTGATTGGAGCAAAGTTGGTAAAAAAAAAACTTTAGAGATAAAGGTGGGTACAACCCATGTATTTTGACTGGAGCAAAGTTGGTTGAGTTTTCCCCATAAATATTGCTCTGTAAAGAACGCCGAGTTAGCACTTCTTGGCTAGGGACTGCTCACCGGGTTTGGATTTTTGCATGATTCAAGGCTGGGAATAAAGATGGCTTCTGAAGATTTTGTCTGTCTCCAATTCTTCACGAATAAGGGGACCTCAAAAATAGGTAAACATCTATTCGGGAAACCACAACATCATTTATGTATAAAAGAAACAAGAGGGGGCCAAGTAAGGAGCCCTGGGGTACTCCACAGGTAACTGGTCAAATATTTGATTCATAGCCATTAACTAAAACAAATTGTCCTCTATCGGTCAAATAAGTTCTAAACCACCTTAAGGCTTTCCCTCGCACTCCATAGTACAAAAGGTTATACAACAATATGTCGTGATTAACAGTGTCAAAGGCTTTGGAGAAGTCTAGGAAGATTCCAATTGTGTGTAAGTGGTTGTCAATTGCTTGGGCGACTTTATTAGCAAGTTGTAATGGCCGATTTAATTGAGAGGCCAAGGGAAACAGAGCAGCACTGACTCAATACAAACATAGAGAATGATACAGACCACACAACAGGAACAGTTCTCGCGCTTCCAAAAGGACGTCCAACCATCCGACAACACGGAAGCAAAGCAAGAGAGAGAAAGAAGAAGTATCTCGGAACCAAGATAAATAAAGCTCTTCAAATGGGGCGATACAAAGATTAAAGAGGAAAAGGGAATAACCCTAGAGAAATATAAACTCCAGAAATAACGAGAAGATATAACGTCAAATAAATCCTGACTACAGATATCTTCGGCTATAGTGCATAACTACAAACCACAGTCTAGCGAAGGAGGCGTGGCAGACCTCTGGCTTATATAGAGTGGGAAGGCACCGCCTAAATTCAATCAGCCAACTGGGTAAAGAATCCGATGGAAAAGGAATTCGATATTGTCCCGGGACGAGAGCCACAAAAAGAAGTCCTTAACCACACAAACATCCAGAACCATGACACAAGTATGAGTGAGGCATGTGTAGTTGCATGATTCTCAAGAAAACCGAATTGGGAGTCACAGAGTAGATTACATTGAGTTATGGGTAACGTTCTGAAGTATTTTAGAAAATTTGAAATTTCACTGTATAGTTTGACCGTTGAAGGTCACTGAAGGTCTAGTTCAAGGTCACCCAGTGCAACTTCATACATTCAATTCAATTCAATTTAATTGTATAGCGCTTTTCACAGAGACTGTCACAAAGACGCTTTACAGTGAGGGATTAAATAAATGGAAGGGCAGTGCCCAGCCTATTCCCCATTACAGCAAAAGAGGCAAAAAAACTCCCATTAGGGAGAAAAATCCTGAAACAGTGGTGAGAAAAAAACTCCCCAGTGGGAAGAAATCTCAGGAGGAACCCGGCTATAGTGGGGAAGCCCATCCTCCGTGGGCTAACTAATTAATAACAAGATAAAGCAAAATAGGATAAAATGGCAATAGAGTTCCATTAAAGTCCATGTAAACAGTGGCATTGGTAGCTCCAGGAAGTGGCATACTGAGGATGGAGCAGAACTGGATCAGGACTGGATCAGGACAGCAGGACAGGACAACGATTTCTCTGCATTGCCATCGATTGAATATTAAATTCTTTCCCGTAAAAGTGATCGATTCGCTAGCTCCACATAAGCAACGGTTCAAGCAGAAGGAACTTACGGTCTGTAAAACCTGTATTATGTTCATGACATAACCGGACCTCTAGCTAGCTCTCGCACACTATCCATAATGCGCCCAAAAGCTGGTCATTCCGAAGCAATAAGTAAACCATTACCACGGGCAATTTCCGAAAAGGCCGTTTAGCCTGGAGCTTTCGCCCCTCCGTCATATACCAGCGCGGAAGCTGTTCGTTTCTCCACGCTAACAACACACCACAGCTATACACACAAACCAGCAGGTCCTAATACACACCGAAGCAGTCCATAAGCTGTTGGTCCACTTTTAGCTGCCCCTCACTGTCCATGTTTCCTTCTAAACTCAGACCCACCGGATTTCTACGGTCTCCGGTCTACACTTGGGTTTGTTGACCCGTTCTACAAATGTGTCTATATGGGGTGGATTCTAGCTTTCCCTCAATCCTAGCAAAGAGACCTGGTGCAAATGGATCTCTCATCCCCATACACACAGAGGGCGGCTTATCATCCAAGGGATGAGCCTGGCCTCCCATCCCATCTCCTAACACAAACTCACCCTGGTAGCCTCCACGGGAATGCTGCTCGCCCTGAGACTCCTCAGCTAGCCCCGGACTGCTCCAAGAGGACAGATTTGAATACCGAGAGCCCACTTGTACATGCCCCCTCACACCTAAAAAGTACATACTTAGCCTCTCATTTCCAGGCAAAAATCAGAGCTATGCAAGAGGAGAACATTAAAACACGACAGGACTTTCAGGCAGGCGTAGCTGAGCTTGAAAGGGCACGTCGTGAGATTAAAGAGCTGTTAGAGGTAACTTGTCTACTACGAGCTGAAATAAGTCAGTCTAATGCCCTGCACCCACACAATAGCATTCATGAACCACCTCAACGCAGTGCTGCTACCACCGAGCATGACTCCGCTGAAGAACACGAAGAGGAGGATGATGAGGAGAAGGAGCGGTCTTACCCCCCATCACGCATCGAATGTAATGAGAGCCTGCACCAAGGCATACACAACATTAACCTAGGGGCATCAGATCCAGCATATAGCCAACCCTTCTATGCCCCTAAATACCCTGTGTATACACCTCACAAGCCCCCACTGTTCACCCAGTGGCCCCTGCAGAGTCTAGCCCCAGCCTCCTATAGCAGGACATCCTCGTATCCTGTGCAGGTAAAGCCTCCTCTGCTACCTCGTCCTCCTGCATACCCTGCTCAGCTTCTCACGCGCCCCTCTCCAGTCTACACTGGGTGAATGTACACAGCGCCCATACCAGTCCATCACCCATTGTCTGCCTCTAGGGCCCAGCCCCCGACCACCTAACCTGCCACGGCGGCCCTCTGTGACTGAGCAGGCATATAAGGGCCCTAGACCCACTATACCAAAATTCTGTCATCCAGACCCTAGTGAGTTTGCTAGGTTGCATATAGCTTTAGAGAACCTGCTTTCACCTGATGCCATAGAACTCTTCAGCTATCACATACTTGTAGACCATCTAAAGCTGGATGAAGCTAAGCTCATAGCTGATGCCTACCTAAACTCACCAACCCCTTTGACCCCATGGCTGCCCTGCACGACAAATTTGGCCAACCTCATCAGCTCGCCTTAAGAAAGATAGCCAGTGTCCTGGAGGCCCCTAAAGTCGTGATGATACAGCAGGGTTCCAGAAATTCTCCCTCCCAGTGCAGTCACTAGTAGGCCTGCTGCAGAGTTTAGGCCCTGAAGGGGACATCGAGCTGAGCTGCGGCTCACATGTAGCTTGACTGCTGAGTAAGCTCCCCTCAGAACAATGAGCTGACTTCCGCCGGCATCAGTGCAAGCAACCCGGGGCCACTCACACACTTTACGACCTCTCCGAGTGGCTCCGCTACAAGTCATGGTGTCAAGGATTTGACAGCTAAGCTACGGCCAAAGGCAGTAAAGACCGGCAGAACACAGGGAAGGGCGATGGTCATCACGGGAAGGCAGTGACGGTCCTACATGGTGCTGGACAGGCTTCAGAGTCCACCTTACAGTCACACCAGGAGAGTGTGACAAAGGAGAAAGCAAAGCCCAAAGCCTACTGCACGTACTGTGAGAGCACCAGGCACTGTCTCAGTGCAGTAACGTGGCAAAACTATTCGAAGAACAGCTCAAAGAGTGGATCCAGGTTAACAAGCGCTGTTGGCGCTGTGCAAGAACCCATCAGGCAGCGCAGTGCATGCTAAAGAAACCCTGTAACATCTGTCAGGGGAAACACCTCCTGGCCCTCCATGAGATAAATGTAAGAGCAGAGAAAGCAAACCAAGACCTGGTGGTCAAGGAAGAGAGCTGCCTGACGAGCTCAACCGCCAACACGCTGTACCTAGACAGGCCTGGAACTGGGCACAGAGTCATGGCTGAAGGTCGTCCCAGTGCTCCAGCACTATAGTGAGAAGACCCTAGACACCTTCGCGATCCTCGAAGACGGATCGGAGAGGACAATGCTGCTCCCAGCTGCAGCCAAGTCCCTCGGCATAAGAGGTCCTCCCGATGCTCTGCCACTACGCACAGTGCGTCAGGCTATTCAGGTGCTCCATGGACACACTATGTCCTTCTGCATCTCCTCTGTTGCCTTACCTCACGCCAGATACAAGATTAGTGGTGCCTTTACGGCAAGCTGCCTTAGCTTAACTCAGCACACATATCCTATTGACCGCCTGCAAATGAAATTCAAACACCTCTGCAGTCGTCCCTTACCTGCATTCAACGAGGCAAAGCCAACCCTCCTCATTGGCTCTGACCAGCCTCACCTGATAACGCCTGTCAAACCCATGAGACTGGGCCCTCCAGGTGGTCCAGCAGCCATCCACACCAGGCTTGGGTGGACACTTCAAGGCCCTATGCCATTCATGGGGCGGCCACCCCTCACTGCACAATGTCTGTTCACCTCTGGCCCATCGCTGACGCGTGAGCTGTACAAGCACGTCGAACAGCTGTGGAAAGTGGACACTTTGCCATACCAGTGGGAGAAAGAGGTGACAAGGTCGAAGCAGAATAAACAGAACATCGCACTGCTTGAAGCTAAGATTGTCCGCACCAAATTTTACGGGGTCCTCAGGTACGCTACACCGCTGCTGCACCACGCAGGTATGCCACAGCTGCATGCACCCAAGGAGTCAGTTATGCCTCTGTTACGCAGCACAGAGAGGCGTCTTCTGAGAAACCCAGAGCAAGCAAATGCCTACAAGTTAGAAATACAGAAACTCATCAAAGCCGGGGTGGTTAGGGAAGTCACTCAAGAGAGTCCCCCTAAAGAAAGCTGGTACATTCCCCATCACCTTGCCACGCACAACGGAAAAAATCACCTCGTCTTCAATTGCTCTCACCAGTACCTGGGGCAGACCCTGAACCAGTGCCTCCTTCCTGGCCCTGCACTCGGCGCCTCCTTGCTGGGTGTCCTGGTGAGATTTTGTGAACAGCCAGTGGCTGTTAGTGGAGACATCAAGGGGATGTTTCACCAGGTACGCCTCCTGCCTGATGATTGTCCCCTGCTGAGGTTCCTGTGGCGCGACCTGAAAGCCGACGAGCCGCCCAGAGTGTTCAAGTGGCAGGTACTTCCGTTCGGCACCACCTGCAGCCCCTGCTGTGCGACCTACGCTCTGCAATGCCACGTCATTGACTACAGTAAGCCCGACGACAACCTGAGATTCTCTGTGGAGAACTGCTTCTACGTCAACAACTGCATGCAGAGTGTGCGCTGAGGCAAAGCTGCTGGTAGACCGGCCCTAGGACCTGCTGTCCACTGCTGGCTTCCAACTGTGTCAGTGGGCCTGCAACGACCCGAGCATCCTGAGTCACCCACCTCAAGATGCCAGACCACTCACTTCTAACTGCCGGGAAACCCGTCCTGTCAAGGAGTCGCCTACTCACCCTAGCCCCTGAAATGGGTAAGGCTACAGGCCTAATAATAGTGGGGGGCCGACTCAGACGATTAGAGGGACAAATTGATGTTTCACCGCACCCTATTGTCCTCGACTCTTCTCACCCAGTGACACAGCTGCTCATCCGTCGGTACGATGAAGATCTGCATCACCCTGGCCCGGAGCGGGTCTTTGCAGAGCTGTGGCGGTCATGCTGGATCCTCCGTGGCGCGAGGCAATCCGCCGACACCAACGCACCTGTGCAGAGTGCCAGCCTTGGAGAGCTCAGAAGGCTGTCCCTAAAATGGCTGACCTCCCCACCGCCCGTCTCCAACTACACAAACCAGCTTTCAACTCAACTGGTGTAGATTGCTTTGGTCCCATGTCAGTGAAAGTATGCAGACGACAAGAGAAACGCTGGGGAGTTATTTTCAAGTGTTTAACCACCAGGGCCGTACACTTGGATCTCCTCAGTAATATGGATGCTGATGCCTACCTGATGGCCCTGAGGCAATTCATCACCGAAGAGGAAGTCCCACTGAGCTGTGGTCGGACCGTGCGACTAATTTTAAATGTGGAGAGAGGGAACTGAGAGAAGCCTTTGCCAGCATGGCACCAGCCCTACAGAAACAGCTCGCCCGCCAACGGACCAAGTTCTGCTTTAATCCACCTGTAGCCCCACACTTCGGAGGAGTGTGGGAAAGAGAAATTCTTTCAGTTAAGTCTGCACTCTATACCTGCGTGGGGGCCCAACCTGTACCGGAAGAAGTGCTACTCACCGTTCTCCTAGAAGTGGAGGCTATCCTCAACTCAAAGCCACCGGGTTATGTGTCTGCTGACATTGCAGATATTGACCCCACGACCCCAAACAGCCTGCTCATGGGGCGGCCCGATGGGTCACTTTCCCAAGTGGTCTACCCAGACACTGAAATCCTGAGTCGACGCAGATGGCGCCATTCACAGGTCCTGGCAGATCACTTCTGGTCCCGTTTTATCAGGGAATACCAACCCGGTCTGCAGACCAGACAGAATTGGCAGGCTTCACCTCCTGAGCTATGGAGAAAGCCGTGGTCCTGATGGTGGACCCTCAGCTCCCTCGGGCCCTGTGGTCCATTGGACATGTGATCAGGGTTCATCGCAGTGATGATGGGTGCATCAGATCAGCTGATGTGAACATTAAAGGTCATGTGTACACCCGTCCAGTCACCCGGCTGGTGATGTTGCCAGCCCTCCCATCAGGAGAGGATGATGATCCTCCGATCTCCTGACTGAGTGATAAGCCTATATTAGTAACAAATGTGCCCTGCACATTTGGGGGCTGCTGTAGAAAAGGTCTGGCCCCTTAAAGGCACTTCCCGCGATAAGTTGTGTGTCGCGATACGATATGTGGCAAAACTCATGTTTCTTACGGAGTTCTTTTTTCCTGTGATTGCAGCTATGAGCAGATGTACCAGTTCAGTGCCCTCTGACAAATTGTAGTTTAAGTTGGTTACATGCTGCATTAAGCATCCAGTAATCCGGTAATCTACTTCATGTGTTTACATAAGGTTTACATTAAGAATTACCGTCTGTTGTTTCGACTGCCGTAATGCACTTAGAATTCCCGTATGGAAGAAAGACTGTATATCTGTCGCGTTGACGCCATTGCGCAGTACCGCTAGATGGCGACACAGACCATGTAATAAGTGTATTTGGGGACAATGAAGTTCTCCTTTGTTAACCTGAGGGAATTCGTGTTGTATGCCTTTCCCGTGTTTGATATCAGCTTAGTCAACATGCATATGATAATAAGAATACATTTATATAAAAAAAATTAGTTGTATGTAGATTTGGCTACTTCCTGTACTTAAGTTAGATGGATTTAACTGTTAAGAAATTAGATCCTTATTGTATTTTTTTCATTTTATCTTTTCAGACTCAATCAATCTGTACGACCCTTTGTCCTACCACTGAATATCAATACTGGAAAATACAAGTTTCAAACCCATCTCTCCTCCGTCGTATATTCTGGTCCATATCCCATCTTGTATAGTGTAATTACCCCACCTGATCCAGCGCAACCCTACCACCTCCCTAACAACTTCCTATATGGCCACAATACAAACCTAACCTAAGGCCACCAAATGAAAGTTCATGCCTGACTTCCTATACATCTCCATTACAAACCTACACTTTATATGTAATGATTTTGCTGATAAGTCATTGAAATTTCATGTGAAATTTGGTCACTGAAGGTAAAGTTCAATGTCACCAAATGAAACTTCATACATGACTTCCTATATGCCCACAATACAAACCTGAGCTCTATCTGTAATAGTTTTGGTGATAGAAGTCATTGAAATTTTACTTTGTGAAGTTTGACCTTCGAAGGTCACCGAAGGTCAAGTTCAAGGCCACCAAATGAAAGTTCATATATGAAGAAAATCTCTGTTGCTTAGTTTCCTCTTTTACTGCTGATTCGACGATTCCAAAACAGGCTGTTTAATTCACGATAAATCCCGGATGGAAATAACTTGCATACAGAGCCAATGGTAATGATGAGGCATGTGAAGCACTTTATTACAAGTTCTGTTGCGGTGGGAAAACAGTCGTGCTCACGGGAGAGATCAACATCACACACAGAACAAGCAGACACACAAGCAGTATATATGATGTGAGGTAGCACCTAGCCAGACAGACACCCCCACCTGGGCCGTCCCGAGGAGATGGCTCTCTATTCATAGTATTCATAGGTAAGCCTAGTCTAGATGCTTCCCTGACAGGATGTCCAGACCCCTCACCCTCACTTAGCAATACAGTGGTGACTGTCCTCAGGTGCCAAACTGATTTACATGTTTATGGGGAAAGCAGGTAGATGGTAATCAACATGTTGGCTGCAACAAATGGTCTTCACAAAGCCAATCTATGTGTCTTTGGGACAGCAGTCCTATGGGGTGAGAACACTTAAGAAATGTTGAGAGAGCACTTAGAAAGACCCAGAAATCTTACATATATGACTTCCTATAAATGTTCAATACACATATGTGCCCGATCTTCAATATTTTCAAGCCTAGAAGCCTTTGAAAAGTGTAACATTTTGCTTGACCTCAAGTTTGACGTTTCAAGGTCATCTGAGGTCAACTTTAACACAGCCAAAATACAGGTCATATAGAACTTCCTATATGTCAGTAATACAAACTTAATCTCTATCTGCAACCATTTAGCTTCCACAGGCGATTTTGCCCATTCTCCATAAGACCCAATGTTAAAGTACAACGCCCCCAATAGACCACACCGTCGATTCAATCAAAATGGCACTCGCACTATACATAAAGTGTATCAAGGTGAGTTGATTGCGAGATTTTAAAAAAAAGTTAGACAGTTTGAGAAATTATTTTTTGAAATATCAATATCTTTTCACATTGTTAATATTTTCCCTGATCTCGAGTTTGACCATTCAAAGTCATCCGTGGTCAAATTTAATATTGCCAAAATATAGGTCATATAGGTCAAACTTAATCTCTACCTGCAACCATTTGCATATTCATAAATTACAGCGCCCCCACTAGACCCACTTCCGTCGATTCAATCAAAATGGTGCTCGCACTGTACATTGACAGTACCAAAGTAAGTTGATTGCTCTATTTAGAAAAAAAAATCATCTTGCAGTTTTGAGAAATAATTTTTTAAAATTTCTCAGTCCTATCCTTAATATTGGAGCCAAAATTTCAAGGGCCCATAAAACTGACAAAAATGATTCAATCAAAAATCTGAAAAAATAGTCTGGAGATATAGTCCAGGAGTATGTTATGGCAAATTTACATGAAAATTCACCTGGGCACAAAAAAGATAAAATCTTCCGGACAACAGATGACGGACGCCATACCACGACAATAGCTAAGCTAAAAATGTCCATTATTTCGCTATCTCGCTTATCTAGAGTTGAACCGCGAGCGTTTATGTTATACCAAATGTAACTGCTCGCTAGCTAGCTTGCTAATGTTAGTTTGCTTGCTTAGCTAGCTTTTTCGCTAGCCTAGCTAGCCAACAGTGTGGTGCACAGAAGTCAATAGAAAATACATGAATAAAAATCATCCATTATTTCGCTCTCTCACTTATCTAGAGTTGAACCATGAGCATTTTTGTTATACCACATATAACTGTTCGCTTGTTAGCCCCTAGTGTGAGTTCCCTTGCTTAGCTAGCTAGTTTGCTATCCGATCTAGCCAACAGTTTAGTGCACAGAAGTCAATACAAAATAAATGAATAAAAATGATCCAATATTTCGCTATTTCACTTAGCTAGAGTTGATTCGCAAGCATTTATGTTATACAAAATATAAGTGCTTGCTAGCCTGCTCGCTAATGTTAGTTCGCTTGCTTAGCTAGCTAGTTTGCTAGCCTGCTCGCTAATGTTAGTTCGCTTGCTTAGCTAGCTAGTTTGCTAGCCTGCTCGCTAATGTTAGTTCGCTTGCTTAGCTAGCTAGTTTGCTAGCCTGCTCGCTAATGTTAGTTAGTTCTTAGCTAGCTTTTGCTAGCCTGCTCGCTAGTTTGCTTGCTTAGCTAGCTAGTTTGCTAGCCTGCTCGCTAATGTTAGTTTGCTTGCTTAGCTAGCTAGTTTGCTAGCCTGCTCGCTAATGTTAGTTTGCTTGCTTAGCTAGCTAGTTTGCTAGCCTGCTCGCTAATGTTAGTTTGCTTGCTTAGCTAGCTAGTTTGCTAGCCTATCTAACCAACAGTTTGGTGCACAGATGTCAATACAAAATAAATGAACAAAAATTATCCATTATTTCGCTCTCACTTAGCTAGAGTTCAACCACTAGCATTTATATTATAGCAAATATACACTACAGGCCAAAAGTTTGGGGCCACCCTCAGATTTTTAATGGTGCACCAAGTGCAATGTGACCCGGGGAAGGCGTTTATACAGCATGCCGTCTTGTTACATAAAATTGTTCACGTCCTAGTGTCATAAAATCATGTAACACAAAGTCATTGGAACTCAATTATAAAACATTGTGGTCAGTGATCAATCAGTCAAGACAGCTTTAAAATGTGGTCTGGAATTCACCCAAAACCTATTGGCTTCCTATATTTTATGCACTGAAGTCAAATCATGTGCAGAAATTAAGGAAAGAACAGTTGATGTGTGATTTTTTTTTAAATCTGAGGGAGGCCCCAAACTTTTGGCCTGTAGTGTAACTGTCAGCTAGCTAGGCTAGCGAACTAGCTAGCTAAGCAAGCGAACTAATGTTAGCCAGCAAGACAGCCTTTTTGCTGACTTAGCGATAGTGGCTCGGAGTAGTTCCGTTGTGTTGATGTCTAAATGTAGCGTTTTTCTCTTGCATTTGCTTTTGTGTTTTGCGTGTATTTGGTTTGCATCGTTTCTGTTTTTGCAGCGTGTTTCTCCGATTGGGGAAGTTTTAGGCCAGGGGTGTCAAACTGGTGCCATGGAGGGCCAAGAGGCTGCAGGTTTTCATTCCACCCAAAAACTCCAGCAGGTGATTACACTGATTAGTCCCTTCTCTCTGCTTGAAGATGAGGTAATTAGTGAAGTCACCTGGTGGAGTTTTTGAGTGGAATGAAAACCTGCAGCCTTTTGGCCCTCCATGGCACCAGTTTGACACGTGTTTTAGGCCATTGCAGCGCATTTGTGTTGACATGGATATGCAGCGTTTTTCTTTTGCATTTGCTTTTTCAGTTTGTATGTCTTTTTTTAATTTTTTTGTTAAAAATTTGGCATCTCCAATCCCACCCGAATTTGGAATGCCAAATCCGAGGTCTATGTACAAGGCTTGCTCGTATACTGGTTTGTATGTTTTTGAACTGCATCTTTTCTGTTTTGCAGTACGTTTCTCCAGTTGGAGATGTTTTGGGCCGTTGCAGCTTGTTTGCCCCTGTTGGCCTCCTCAGTTCAAAACATTAATAAAGTAAAGTATTTCACACATTGGTATATTCCGTTTCTCTATAATTGTTTGTGCATTGCCTGTCAGGGGTGCCAGTAATTTGGGAATCCACTATATGCCTTCCTGTTTCCCTGGGGTATAAATATGAGGTAGCACATAAGACAGTTTACTGTAGTCGTCTATCACCAAGGTTAAGAGAAAAGAATAAAGCAATGATCTGAAATTTGTTGAGCTTCGCAGTTGTGTGAATGGCTATAAGAACTTAGTTGAAAAAAAGTAGTTTGACTGTCAATGTAATAATTAATATATTAAAGGCTTGTGGGAATGTGAAAAATTTATTCGGAAAACAGGCCTTTAGATTACCTGAATTTGGGCACATCAAGGGAGCGCAGCGACCGAGCGAGTGAGCAAAGAGAAAGGGCGGAGGGCGGGAAAGAATTTTGCATGCAAATATAATAACTTTTCAGACTGAGCATTTCAGATATATAAATTGGCAACAATGATAGGTGGATTCCTATCAGTTTTTTTCTGCCAGAGTCCTGATATGAGCTAGCAGTTTATTCTGAAAGCTTGCTAGAATGTTAGTAACATTCATATTTGGTGTATTGCATGTAATTAACAGACACTTGAGATATGTAAATAAAGCTTCACACCTTTCTTTTGTCATGTTTGTGGTTTGAGATCATTTAATACTTTTAACAATATATATCTTCAGCATTTGAGATATAATGACCAGGTATGTAAACTAAATAAAAATGTCTGATAATGAAACAAAATAATGGGGCCTATTAATTTAACTCTCTACAAAGTAACTACTTTGTCATGCACTATTTATAAAAATAAAGTTTTTTATGTGTCCCGTGAATGCTGTAGATGATTTGTCGGATATAGCTAGCCAGCAAGCAAAGAAACAGGAGTGGTTAATATGCAGCTACAGAACCAAGTGCGCACAATAAGTAAATCCGTTCTGCCGCTGTATTTCAGCAGAGAGCATACAGCAGTCTCTGTATTCTTAAGAGCATATTTTTGTGTTGGAGTTAATTTGCATGTGCGTGAAGTACCGCTCCAAAAACTCAATATTTCTTTGATTTGCTCTGCTAGTTTGCTTTTAATTGCCATTTCTTCCCCTCGAGGGTGTGTCATTTTATGACCCCTGGTATTCTGAACCATTGGGTCATATGAGGTTAAGGTCAAAGTTCTGAACAGCTCTATTTAATTATTTTGACAGAATATAATGTTACAATTGAAGCCCATGAAAGGGCTTAAATGTGAACACTCGCTACCTAAATGCATTCACACAAGCACATACCAATGGGTGAAAAATTGACACAATCGTAATTAACGTTAGTATTGTTCACTACACCAAAGAAAATCTAGAAATTATTGAATGCATTTACTGATGTTTTTGGGCAACTCAGGGTTAACTGCTGAAGAATGCTTAAACAAATAAACTAATAGCCAAAGTTTTGGTAATGTTTTTAGGTGGCTTTTTTATATAGTTGGGTGGGTTTAGAATTCTGAGGTGCCCTTTGCGGAAACATAGTTTCTAAGTTAGTGACTTGCATATTCCTCCATCCACCAACATCCAACAGCTCCATGATGTTGTCATGGAGTGGAGGAGGATCCCAGCAACAACCTGTGCAGCTTTGGTGAATTCCATGCCTAGGAGAATCAAGGCAGTGCTGGACAACAATGGTGGTTACACTAAAGATTGACACTATGGACACAATTTGGCATGTTGACAGCAAGGTGTACTCACTTTTGTTGCCACCCATTTTGGAAATAGTGATTGTTCAGTTATTTGGACAGTGCAGTAAATCTACACTGCTACACATATTGTACAATGACTACTCTAGAATATATTCAAGTTTCATTTCTGTAACGTTGTCCCTTGAAAAGATATAATCAATTAATTGTCAAAATATGAGGGGTGTACTCACTTTTGTGAGATATTGTATTTTCTGAATAACCCAGATATGTACTGTGGTTGTAAATGTTGTTTATTGTGCTTTTGGAACTCCTTTTTTAGCAATACAAAGCATTTCTTTGGTAGTATCCACACTTTTCAAGCTAGACGGAGCCTTGGAGGAAAACTCAAAACGGACCATTTCATTGCAGATTGTGCCTATGTTTAGGTGGCATTATTTTGTTTACCCAGAAAGATAGAGATCTGAAATTCTCTGGATACATAGTCCCCTTGGGGTACATTATAGCATTAGTAAAATCTCAATGATTGTATTTTCAGTTTAGATGATATTCAATGTCAAACGTTAGAAAATTTCTCCCCTGGGGGGCACTGTAGGCTGGATGCAAGTACTGGCTATCCCTAGCAATGTGCCAAAGAAATTATTTTTTTTTATTGTGATACACACAGTTTTATCTGATGATGTAGAGTTTGGTACTATGCTGACTAGATAGCTTTCTGAACAGAGCCATACCGCTAAACTCAATATATGCTTTCAATACATATTCTTTGACAAAGTGGTCCTATCAGAAATATGTACAAGGGGAGGTATCGCATACCCACGGTGAAATATGACGGTCAGTCATGTTTTGGGTCTGCTTTAATTCAAGAGGTCCAAGGGCACTGGGTAAGATCAATGACATGATGAATTTCACCAAGTATCAGGATATCTTGGCTGACAATCTGGTTGCTATTGCCAGAGGGCTGGGAGTTGGCTGTTGGTGGACTTTCCAACAAAACAATGACCCAAAGCATACCTCAAGATCAACACAGAAATGGTTCAGTGACAACAAAATCAGCGTTCTGCAATGGCCATCTCAGTCGCCAGACCTCAATCCAATTGAAAACCTGTGGCGCGAGTTAAAGAGGGCAGTTGATAAACGCAAATCCAAGAATGCGAAGGATCTTGAAAGGATTTGCTTGGAGGAATGGTCCAAAATCCCACCCAAAAGTGTGCCTTAACCTTGCAAAAAAATCAAAGGAAAATACTCCATGCTGTTATCCTTGCCAGAGGTGGTTGCTTTTAGTACTAAAGAGTGCCAATTATGAGGCCTTGATTTTGTTGAAATTTCATTTGTATTAAATGATTGTTGTGATTTCGGTTGTTTCCATCAAAAAATTAATAAGGTATTTCACACTTGTTGCTATATTCTGTTTTTCTATCATTATATTGTTAATTTTTTATTGTCAGTGCATTGTCAGTCAGGGGTGCCAGCAATTTTGGAGCCCACTGTTCACAATCAGAGCTGGTACTCGCATACGTTAAAGATATGCATAGGTAAAAGTACTTATGACCCCAAGCAACGTGTCACAGAACAAATTTTCAAACTGGTTCTCACCTCCCATGAGGAAAAGTAGTCCGGCAACGTACTGCATTAGATCATGTTGCTTGCAGCAGCCCAGCACCCCAACAATCCACCCGAAGAGGATGATAGAGACTGCCATGCCGATAAAACCTGCAGTCATTCTCCTCAGATCTGCAGAACAAGGAGAGAACTGTTAGAGGACTGGCATAAAAAATAATATATTGAATTTAAAAAAAAAAAAAAAAAAAGATAGCTGTATAGAACATAGACAAATAACAACCTCTTCCATTAGCCTGGAGCTTTATGCTTGGCCAGGGATCAGCACCCCTTGTCCAAGAAAGCTATACGGTCTGTGTAATCTGCCACTTCAGTTGTTCAATGCCCATACATAATGAAACCCAGAAAATCCCGAGGCTCTCCAAAACAGCGCAAAACTCTAGATTCCACACCAATGATATTAAATAATCCACACTGAATGCTACAAAGCTGTGTAACTCTAACAATCACTTTACAAAAGCTACATTGACCACACGCATAAACTGTGCTACGCTTGCAGTCAGAGACCCTCACATATTCCATGCTGTTAATGTGGCTGTTTCCCTCTGAATTGCAAAGTAAAATGGGCCGTTCCAAAGATTGTTAGGAGGAACAACGTAATTTGATTAAAAAGTTTGAGAGGGGAAAACGTATAAAAGAAGTGCAGCAAATTATAGAATGCTCAGCTAAAATGATCTCAGATGCTTTAAAATGGCAACAAAAACCTGAAAATGCACAGGATTTGAGCTGCGCCTTGCTTTTTAGTCCATAAGTTTTCTGGTGCGGTGGTCAAAAAATGTAGATTGCAGACAAGGGAGGACTCGCACTCAAGAAAACACAAGTCAAAAAAGTCTAGTTTAAAAACCATTGTATTTTATATATTTTTTAAAAAGTTTTTCCAAGGCTTTTTATCTCACAATGTGCAAAAGTGCAAAAAAGTGCTGTGCAAATGTTTCAGTCCCTCAGACTATCCTCAGTGCAAATGAGTAGCAGCATGTAGAACCAACCTTTTAACCAGTCCAAAACAGGTGCATACAATCAGTGGCCAAAAGGCCTAATAGGTCACATCTCATTCAAAGCAAATCACCACATAATTGGACAATTAAGGTACACGCAAAGCTCATTCGATGGACACAACACATTAGGCATAGTAATCAGGCAACCAAACAAAGTGCAATGAACCAATCGACTACATACATTTGGTAAAAGTCACAGAAAGCAGGACAGATCTAATTCCTCATTTAAGCCATTCGGATGAAGTGTTTTTAAATAAAAGATGTATCTACATTCACATTGCAGTAAACATTTGTCTACATTTCCACCACGTCTTTTAGGAGTAAAAAGGTCAATGCCACAGAATTCTAAGTCCTTGATTGAATGATTGCCGTCTGCAAAATGTCTAGCAACAGCTGATTTGGGGTCAGCTCGACGGATAGAACTTTTATGTTCATTAATTCTAAATCTAAGCTGTCTTGTGGTCTTACCAACATATTGAATACCACATTTCCGACATGAAAGAAGGTAGACAACATTACTCGAGCTGCATGTAATAAGCTTTTTAATCTTATATTCTCTCTTTGTCACATGACTCATAAACATGTTGAACTTCTTTGCATCAGAACATGCGGCACCATTGCGACATGGGAAGAAAGCTGCGGCATTTTCCAGACGCTCCTGACGGGTGGATATCCTGTGCATATCTGCATGTACCAATGTGTCACGAACATTTTTTGCTCTAGAGAAAGAGAACAGAGGGGGAGATTTAAAAATCTCTTTGCATACATCATCAATTAACAAAATATTTCAATGCTTTTTTACAACATCACATATAGAGTGGCCTAGTGGTGAGAAAGTGGTATTAAAAACACAAGAAAACGATTTTTTACTCTTAGGCCCAGTTTTATGAAGCAGATCATTTCTTTTCTTACCCTGTGCTTTAACAAATGCTGTGTTCAAGACTTCACGGGGATACCCTCTTTGTAACAACTTTTTTTTTTTTTTCAACATTATGTTTATTGAATTTTCCATGAAAACAGAAAAAAACAACTAACAGAGTGACACAAATGTGACAGTGTGTTAACATACAGTGTAAATTCTTATTGGATGGGGACAATCATTAAAGCAAATAGTATTGAAACATTGCATTAAATTATTCCCTTTATACACATATGGTCACTATAACAGTGCAAACAGGCTGACATAAATGAAAAAACTAAACACACACACACACAAAAAAAAAAAAACCCTGGCGGTTAATAAGATGCTTCAGTGAAGGTAATAACATCATGAGTCCATACAAATATTATTGCCATACAATCCAGTGATTAAAGGATGAGGGAACAGAATTATGCAGAGGGTATACTTATTCTGGTCCAGGTTCCTTCAACAGATGAGACAGATCACTGTTTTTAGTATACTGGATAAATTGACCCCACACTTTTTGGAATATCTCTTGTTTGTCCTTGAGAATGTACGAGATTTTTTCCAGAGGTAAGCAAGAAGATAATTCCCTAAACCACATGGCAATACCTGGCTTACCTGTATTTTTCCATGTTAAAGCTATTGTCCTCTTTGCTTGTAGGAAACATATGTTTAAAAAGATTTTTTCATGACGTTTTATATTATGTACATCTGGGTATAGGCCAAGTAAGAAGAGTTTGGGCTCTAGCTCCAATCTGATCGAGAGGATCCCCTGCACAGTTAATCTAACTTCTTCCCAAAACTCCTCCACTCTTGGGCATTGCCATAAACAGTGAAAAATAGTGCCCTTGTTTACACCACACCTATTACAAGTATCCGGAATATTCACATTAAATTTGTTTAATTTTTCTGGAGTAATATACACCCTCATTAGCCAATTATATTGTAGGAGTTTTAAGCGAGTATTGCCTGTCCCCGTCTGGGCTGCTTTACATGCACTGCGCCACTGTTCCAATGTTAATTCCTCCTTTAGGTCTGATTTCCATGCATTAAATTTAGAGTCCGAAGACTCAGGTGAGAAGGTTTTCAGTAAATCATAAAATTCAGAGATAATGCCCTTTCCGAAAGGGTTTTTTGTAAGAGTTTTCTCCAATAGGGTCAGGGGCGGGCAGGACAAATAATGATTTTGGTTTGCTCTGATAAAGCTCCTTAGTTGAAGGTACTGGAAAAAGTGTTTGCGAGGGATGTTATATTTTCTGATCAGCTCCTCGAATGATAAGGTATTCCCATCATCACCATATATGTCTTTTAATTGTCTTACCCCTCTATCCGCCCACAATTTAAAACCTGCGTCCGCTTTTCCTGGACTGAAAAAGTTATTCCCCCAGATTGGACTAAAGCAGGAGAGGGAGGGGGAATCTTTTAGATAATTCCTGACTTCTCGCCAGACTCCTATCATGTTTTGGACTATAGGATTAGTTGAGAACTTTTTGAGTTTTTTAAGTTCATCTGAGTATAAGTAAATGGGAAATGGGAGCTTTAGAGAGTGTGACTCAATATCCCTCCATAGTGAGGGTCTATCTGTGGTGAAATAAAACATGAGGGTCCTTAACTGGACTGCCCAGTAGTACCATAGCATATTAGGGCACTGTAGCCCTCCTCTGTCATAGGGTAAGTATAGAAGAGATTAACGAAGTCTAGGGCGCTGATTGTTCCATAAAAAGTTACTAAATAGGTTTTTCATTCTGGGGAAAAAGTTTGGTGGAGGTGGCAGGGGGATATTTTGAAATAAGTATAGGAGTTTGGGGAGTATGTTCATTTTAAGTATATTCTACCAATGAGAGAGACAGGGAGGGTAGACCATCTTTCGACTGTTTTAGAAATAGATGTGATCACTGGACTGTAGTTAACATCCACTACATTTTCTAGTTTAGGGATGATTTGGATACCCAGGTAAGTAAAAGAATCCACTGTTCTAAAATGGCAAGCAGGGATGGGTGGATTAGTCCTCTCCACTGAGTTAAGAAGCATTATGGAGGATTTAGAGTTATTAATTTTATAGCCCGAGATTTTGCCAAATGACTTAATTAAGTCTAGAAGGGATGGGATAGATTTATCCAATTTTCTAAGAAAAAGAATAATATCGTCAGCGTAAAGAGCTATTCGATGGTCAGTTTCTCCCATCCTTATACCTGTAATCAGATTATGCTCTCTCACAGCAATGGCAAATGGTTCAATTGCAATAATAAATAGTAGGGGGGACAGGGGGCAACCTTGTCTACAGCCTCTATTGATCTTTATCAGTTTTGAAATGTTGTTGTTGGTTACAATTTCTGCGTAGGGATCATTATACAAAAGTTTAACCCACTTACAAAAACCCTCCCCCAGGCCAAAGCGTCCAATAATTTCAAATAAATAAGTCCATTCCACCCTGTCGAAAGCCTTCTCAGCATCTAGTGCTAAGAAGGCACTGTCTGATGCCCCCCTCTGGTCATGCAAGATGTTCAAAACCCTTCTCACATTGTGAAAACCTTGTCGACCAATCATAAAACCATTTTGATCTTCCATTATTAGACCTGGTAGTATAGACTCCAATCTTTTAGCCAAAACTTTACAGAGTATCTTCAGGTCTGAATTCAGAAGGCTGATTGGTCTCATATTTTCACACTTATCGTTAGGTTTGCCAGGCTTTGGGAGCAGGGTAATCAGGGCACCCCTCAAGGAGGGGGGGAGTATCCCCTTTTGAAGAGATTCTGAGAACATTTCGAGAAGGGCTGTTCCAAGTTTTGATTCAAATTTTTTATAGATTTCGATGGGTAGACCATCAGGACCTGCTGCTTTTCCAGAATTCATACATCTTATTGCTACCGAGATCTCGTCCAATGTCAAGTTTGCCCCTAGCGATGACCTCTCACATTCCTCAATTTGGGGGAAATTAAGTTTGTTTAAGAATAAAAGTGAGTTATGATCTATTAGCCCTCCGTTTACTTCAGAGCTGTAGAGTCTTTCATAAAAGTCTCTGAATTTATCATTTATGGCAATGGGGTCTACGATGGGTTCCTCCTTATCATTTTTAAGAATGGCGATAGACCTTTCAATTCGATATTGTTTTATGCGCCAAGCTAAGATTTTCCCCGGTTTTTCCCCTTGGTCAAAGATACATTGTTTAAGTTTCAATAGGTTAGCAGCAGCTTTGGATGCTGTAGTTTCATTGTATTGTGCTCTCAAAAGTAACAGATCCTGATGAATCTTAGGACAGGGGTTGCTAAAGTAAATATCCTCCATCATTTTGATTTTGGCCTCTAATAATAATATTTTTTGTTTGGCTTTTTTAAATTTAGAACTTGTGAAATTAATTATCTGACCTCTAAGAAAGGCCTTGAATGCCTCCCATCTAGTCCTTGCAGATGTCTCATATTTGTTAATTGTGAAGTATTCATCTATTTGTTTTCCAAGGAAACTTATTAAATCTGGGTCCTGAAGCCATTTTTGCTGAAACTTCCATTTGGGGGGGTCGCGTTGTCCTGGGTCTACGTAAACCAGGTTGTTTGTGGCATGGTCCGAAATTAAAATGCTGTCATAGTTGCAGTCCTTAATTTTACACGTTAAACTAGCAGAAATTAGAAAATAGTCTATTCATGAGTACGAGTGATGAGTTCCGGAAAAACAAGAGTACACTGCTAAGCCAGGGTTTCTATCTCTTCATATGTCCCTCAGGTTTAATTCCTTGATGAATTGATGGATTATTGTTCTACTTTTTGTATGGGTTGCATCTAAATGTGTTGATCTGTCTTTATATGGGTCTAGCGTACAATTAAAATCACCCGCAATAATGTAATTTCCATTAAGTGTTGACAAGGTAAGGAACAAATCGCTGAAAAAATTTGGGTCGTCCTGATTTGGAGCGTAAATATTGACCAAATTGAGACATTCAGTGAAGAGTGTACCCTGGATTATCAGATATCTGCCTAATTTATCTGGTATTACCTTTGTGACATTCAGTGGAATGGACGCATGCACAAGTGTCATGACCCCTCTCGCCTGGGTAGTGAAAGGTGCTGAATACACCGCTCCCCGCCACCTCCTCTTGATCCTTAGATCCTCCTTCATTGCCAGATGTGTTTCTTGAAGAAAGATAATTTTAGACTGTATATCTTTTAGTCTCCCCATTACTTGTTTAACCTTTTTAAGTTTTTGCAACCCTCTGCAGTTCCAGGATGTGAATTTAATTTCTAACCCACTGGACATAGCAGTTAGCTTGGGATGGATTACTCATGATATAGTGTAATATGATATCTTTAACCAGCCAGAACAACCATACAAAAGAACAACATGAACCCAAAACAAAGACCCGGTATCCCAGAACCCAGGTTTCCCACCCCCACCCTCTTGTACACTCCAGTAGACTTAGCGACCATTCCACAAGAAGTGAGGAATAGTCAAACGTTGCTATCCACTCCATCTCTAATATGGTCTCTCCCTCCGTTTGTATAATAGGAAAATAAAACTAAACTCTATTTTTCCCCCCTTAAATATATGAAGGGGGTTAAGTGAAGTAGCCAAATCAACCTAGAAGTGACAATACACATGGAATTCGTTGCTTTTACTTTACTGTATAAAAGTGAATAATAGAATAGTAAACAAATGAATAACTGACAGCTGGCTGATGAATGGTTAAATTTAAACAAGTTTTTCATATATGCCCTGGTATTGAAAAAGTAAATAAATGAGTAATGAAAATAACAGTGAAAAATATATTCGTAATAAGTAATAATAGTGAAAATAGTTAAGTATATAACTAGGAAGGCACGCGTGAGTTGAAAAAAAAAATATATATATATATATATACACACATATGCACACATACATACACACTTATATGTATACACACATACATACCCACTCGCATACTTAAGCATGCCCATACACATACATAAACATTCTCTAGTCGATAGAAATAAAAATGTTGTGCGATTATGCTGTAAGTTGTTCAGCCAGAAACGAAAGCATAAACTGGGCATATCACCAGTTGTCTCCTGAGAAAGTGAGTCCAGGTGTAGGCTGAACCGCTTACACTGTGTTAAACCAATCTCTTATGAACTGTATAAATTATACTTTTAACATTTATAAAGTGAATACGTATATATATACCAGGTAACTATACCCAAACAGGGCGCCTCATGGTGAGAAAGCGAACTTAAACCATACATGTTATCGGCTAGGCTGAACCCCATTTGAAATTAGCTTTCAGCTTACCGTCAGCACAAGTGACATTTCCTATCAAAACAATACAACGAGTTTCAAACTTTACCAAATATGCAGGAACGTGGTGTTGGTTCAGACACGTCAGGTGAGTCTTGTGCTAAAGTTATCAAAAGTAGCTTTGATAAAAGGAATGTTTTTGATGACATTACCTGACTCCATATGTTCTATTTACATTAGCACCGGCATTGTTATGCTAGCCAGCTGATCCGTTTGCCAGCCCGTCACAGCTACTCAGCCTGTCCCTCCTCCTCTTGAATGTGTTGTATGAAGTCCTCCACATCCGCTGGCTTATCAAAAGTGCGCGTGTTGCCCTTGTAGGTTAGCAGTAACTTTGCAGGATACCGTATTCCATTTCTTATCCCCATGTTGCGGAGCTTCTGTCTCACGGAGTCGAAAGCCTTATGTTTCTTATGCAACCCGGCCGCCAGATCGGGGTAAAACCGTACTGCTCTGTCCTTGTAGAATATCTCCTTTTTGTTCCGGAGCTCCTTCAGAACCAGCATCTTGTCTCTGTCGTTCAGAAACTTAAGAATTAAAGTTCTTGGGGGTCCGGCCAGGTCTTTTCTCGGTCCGACTCGATGAGCTCTCTCAATGGTTAGCCTCATGTTTGATGAAGTTGTGCCCAGGGCCTCCGGGATCCAAGCCTCGAGGAAAGAGCAGGTGTCACTGCCCTCTGCGCCCTCTGGGAGGTTTACCAGCCTTAGGTTGGACCTTCTGGATCTTGCCTCGAGGTCGACAATCTTGTCCTCCATTTCTTTGTTTTGGTTTTCGAGGCTACGGACCTTAGCTACTAGGCTATCAACAGTCTCCTCTGCTTCGGAGATACGAGTTTCTGCGCCCTTAACTCGTTCCAAGCATTCACCCACTTCTTTCCTCATTCCTTCAATTGCCGTCAGGACCCCATCAAACCTGCTGCAAAAGTCAGTTTTTAAATCTTTGATGGCTTCAAGAATTGGCTGAGGATTAGTTCTTTCATCTGTGGGCTCGTTAGCTTCTTCCTCCGTCATTGCACTAGCATTAGCTGTAGCCTCTCCGCTCTGTTTAGCCGGAATGAATTCAATTTTAGATTGAGAGGGTTTGCCGCGACCTTTACCCTGCCTGCCAAGTGCAGACGCCATCGGGGGATTTTCAGCGACCCTGTAAGCTTACTTTCGGTGTCAGTAAGTTTAGTTTATTGTAGGAAATTTGGCAAAATTTTACGGAGGAGCGGGACACCCAGCCACCTAGCACGCCGCCATACCGGAAGTCTTTGTAACAACTTAGTAAAAAGTTTGTGGGCCTCAACCTGAAAATCATCCTCCCTTGCACGTATACGTCGCAACCTGAGGAACTGACTAAATGGCAAGCCTTTTTTAAGGGAGATAGGATGATAACTTTCATAGTGCAGAAGACTATTCCTATCAGTAGGTTTGGTAAAAAGTGTAGTATAGATGTGTCCCCCATCGAAAATTACCCTCGTATCGAGGAAACTCACCTGGTGATGGTCAAATTCCAGACTAAACTCAATTGACTCCATGCAATTATTAAGATGTTGGAGAAAAATTTGAAGATCACTACTAGAACCTCCCCAGATTAGAAAAACATAATCTATATAGCTTTTCCAAAATACAATGGATGGTAAGAAAGGATTGTTATTGTACACATATTGAGATTCAAACCAACCCATAAATAGGTTTGCATAGTCAGGGGCAAAACTTGCCCCCATTGCTGTTCCATGTGTCTGGAGATAAAAACTCTTACCATGGAGGAAGTAATTCTTCATTAATACAATTGCAGACATGTCAACTAGAAAATCTGTTGGGGGGACATGATCAGGTCTAGAGTCTAGGAAAAATCTAAGTGCGTCAAGGCCAAAAGAGTGTGGAATGTTAGTATAAAGACTAACTACATCCATAGTGGCTAAAATTAGCTCACTACTGTTCAAGGTCACATCAGAAAGTTGGGCGATGAAGTCACCAGTGTCTTTAAGATATGATGGAAGTTTCTCCACTAGTGGTCTAATGTAATAATCTACAAAATTAGACAAAGGTTCGGTCAGAGAACCAATACTAGCAATGATAGGACGGCATTTTGGAAAGCCATCAAAGGTTTTATGTACCTTGGGTAAGCCATAGATCACAGGTTTAATAGGAAAATCCTTAGTCAGATATTTGTATTCAGTCTGATTTATGTGACCTAGTGACAAAGCTTGTTTCAAAAACCGGTCAATTTCACCTTTGTAAGAGCATGTTGGATCACATTGCAATTTTTTGTAGAATTTACAGTCAGATAACTGCCTGTTGATTTCATCATCATACATACTAGTGTCCATCAAAACTATTCCACCACCTTTATCGGCGGGCTTAATAGTGATATTCGGGTTTTTTGACAGAGCTGAAAGAGCAGTCCGTTCACCAGGAGTACAGTTGGATCTAAAGTAAGGTCTTGGTGACTGGAGAAGTTCATTTACATCTCTTTGCACTAGGTTGTGCAGAATGTACTTTTACATTCAGCCGAGGACTGTCGTTTGTACCAACACCTTCCCCTAATCCATTTCAAGTTCAGGTAGAGCTATTTAAATTCTTTCGCTCTCTTAAGCTTAAATAAAAGAATTTAAATAGCTCTACCTGAACTTGAAATGGATTAGGGGAAGGTGTTGGTACAAACGACAGTCCTCGGCTGAATGTAAAAGTACATATATATTTAAGCCACAGTACATTGTGAAGACAGTGAAGCATGATGGTGCAAAAATCATGGTATGGGGATGTTTTTCATACTATGGTGTTGGGTCTATTTATCTTATATTAGGGATACGGATCTGTTTGAAAATGTCAAAATACTTGAAGACACTATATGCCCAAATGCCAAAGACAAAATGCCCCTGAAATGACAACAAGACGACGACTCCAAACACACAATTAAGTGAGCAACATCTTGGTTCCAGACAAACAGGATTCAGGTAATGGAGTGGCCAGGTCAATCCCCTGACCTCAACCCCATTGAAAACTTGTGGGGTGACATCAAAAAAGCAGTTCTTTTGAAGCCATTCTGTAACAGATTTTCTTCAATGATTAGGTTCATTTTGCAGCTGCATCACCCAACTTCTACTGAGCTCCAGCTGGCGGACAGCCACCCTGACATTATACTGTAGGATACCTTGATAAACTTGGGTATTCAATTACCCCTAGATGATGGCAAGCGGTTCAGACCCTGAGGCAGCAAAGCAGCACCAAATCATGATGCTCCCTCCACCATGCTTCACCGTGGGGATGATTTTCTGTTGGTATACGGTGCCCTTTTTCCACCATATGTAGTACCATGTGTGCTAGAACCACGTGGACGCTATTAGAACATTTCCACTGACACAGAACTGACACGGAGCCGGTTCCTGAACCTAGTTTTGAACCATTCCGTGCATTTTTTTTTTTTTCCGCCACCAGCCCCCCCTCATGGGAGGTCAGATTTATTTATTATATATAAAAAAAAAAAAAGGATTAACCCAACCAAGGGGGGGGAGGGGTCAAACAAAAACAAACAACAACTGAAAAAAAAAGAAAAAAATTAACATGCGCATAAACAGAGGACAGACTATCAGACAGACAGGGGGACATGCAAGTATTGTTATGTATGAGTATTTTATGTAAAGTGGTGTATATCATTTGTAAATGGAGATTTGTTACATACTATTTGTGCTGCCTTACTGGTCAGCTATTTGCTTATTTTGTTCATCATTTAGCACCCTCTGGTGGTATGTCTGTAGAAAAACATGATCTGATGCAATACCACTTGTTCGTGATGAAATAGACGAGCGCTTTCTAGAAGTTTCTGGCTTCTTCTTGCCTGGAGGGGGCCGGATCACCCAGGACTCCTGTAGATCTTTCCAGAATGTTCCTAGTCTATATAAATGCTGTGATTTTGCTGAGAGAGAGAGTTTTTGTTTTGGCATCAGAGTTACATAGTGGCATTAGAGTGTTATTACAAGATTACACTGTGGATTTTTTATAGAAATTTTTGGACCTAATCAGTGAAGAAAAAATTTGTAAGTTGTCATTGCTGGTTTTCTTTGTTGTAATTTTCAAGTCATAACAGTATAAGTACTATGAGAGAAAGAGGAAAAGAGAACAATACAGCAGAAAAGAGAAAGGAAAAAAACAATCAATGGAAGTGAGACAGGCATCAAATGGGAAACAAAATGGTCTGAAAGATGCCAGTAAAAACAATCATCATAACAGTACGTCACCCTATTAAAATAATGGCCCAAGTTATTTCCTGACGAAAGTTTTAAATGATTGATAAATATCATATGCTCTGCATTTGATAAAGTTTTTTGTGTTTTCCCAAAAACTTGAAAAAAATGACTTAGGCCATTATTTCAACAGGGTGACGAATAGTAACAATAATACTGTGCAGTACCAACCGATGGGGAGAGTGGGATACTACAGCCCATAGTAAGTGATATTCTGTCAGTGACTTTCTTCCAGAAGTTATAGGTTAGTGGGCAGTGCCAAGTGGAGTGGAAATAATCATCTGGGGTGTTCATTGTGCATTGTGAGCATGTGTCTGACTCTACAAATCCCATTTTAAACATAATGTGCTGAGTGATGTGCGTTCTGTGAATTACTTTATACTGTATTAATTGTAGGTTAGAATTTTTGGTCATTGTGAAAGTGTTCTTACATATCTGGGCCCAGAAGTTTAAGTCGGGGGAGAGAGATGAGTCTTTTTTCCCAGGCTTGGATGGGAAGGGATATTGATGAATTTGAGTTAAACATCAGTTTGTATAATTTAGATAGCATTTTTTTGAGGTTAGTCATTTTTTTAATTTCTTCTGTTATTGGGGGAGATAGTAATTTATTGTCTTTCAGTTTGATTTTTGATTTAAGGATAGATTTTAACTGGAGATATTGAAGATACTGATTGCTCCCGATGTTATACTTTTGGGTCAGATCCTGAAATGTAATGAATGAGTCACTTTGGAAGATGTGCTGCAGATGAGTTATACCACTGTCTTTCCAGAGACAAAAGGAGAGGGGTGTTTTGTTGAGACAGAAATCAGGGTTGTGCCATATTGGAGTGTATTTGCATGGTGTCACAGTGAAATTGAAGATTTTATTAAGTTTCCACCAAGCTGTCCGTTCCGTGCATTTGGACCAAATATAAATAGATTCGGAACCTAAGAAGTTGGTTCCCTGCCGGAACCAAAAAAGAGCAGGTTCTTTCAGCGAACCGTGATGACGTTAGCCTCAGCATTGGTTTGTTGACTTTGGATTATACAGACACCTCTTGGATACGAACTTTGTGGTGATCAGGATCACCACACCGAAGACATCAGATTCCAGTGGATTTTCACCATCGTCGTGGGAACATCGCAAGGATGGACAGTTTGGGCTAGTGAACAGTATTTCTATCTTTAATTTAGTAATTTCATTGTTTATCCATTCCTGTATTATAGCAATTGCTATGTTCATTCGCTCAGTTATTCAATAAATTGTTCAAATTTAATCCTTCTTCTAAATTCAAATCTTCCAGAATATTCTGGAACACATACCTGTCCGTAACATAAATTGGGGGCTCGTCCGGGATACGACATTTTTGTATATTGAGCCACTGAACGTAGCAAAATGGCTCAGCCTGCTGAATTTGTAAAAAATCCCATACTTGACATTTTGGAGACTTTCAAGAAAGACCAGTTATTGGAGATCGCTAAAATCCTCGAGATTGACATGAAAATATCTATGCGGAAATTTGACATCAAGAAATTGATTGTGGAGGTTTTGGTTGATGAAGACCTGTTGGTAAAAGAAGCCTTGCAGGATTATCGCGATCCCCAAGACCCCTTTGTGGTGGCTGATAGAGAGCTTCGGCTTAAGGAATTAGTACTTGAACAACGCTGAATTGAGGCAGAAACTGAAAGGCACCGAATAGACGCCGAGGTTGACATGAAAAGAATGGAAATAGAGGCTCGTCTCAAACATCAAGCCAGCATGGAGGAAGCCCAACGCAAATTTGATTTTGGCAAACATGTCAAACTGGTACCACTGTTTAATGAAAATGCAGTGGACAAATATTTTGCCAATTTTGAGAGAATTGCCACCAGTCTTGAATGGCCTGTTGAGGCATGGCCACTTCTGTTACAAAGCGTGTTAAAAGGCAAAAGCCAGGAGGTGTTCACTGCACTTTCGTTACATCAGAGTCAGGATTATGAGGTTGTCAAGGCCACTATCCTGAGGGCCTATGAATTGGTACCAGAGGCTTACCTCCAAAAGTTTAGAGGTTATCGGAAACAAGATCATCAAACTTATGTGGAGTTTGCCCATGAAAAAGAGGTACTGTTTGACTGCTGGTGTACCTCCAGTAAAGTCAACAATGATTTTGATAAATTGAGGCAAACAATCATGCTTGAAGAATTCAAGAGATGTGTTCGCGATGACCTCAAAACTTGCCTGAGTGAACACAAGGTTGGCACATTTGAAGAGGCAGCCATTCTGGCTGATGATTTTGTTTTCACTCAAAAGTCAGTGTTTTCCAAGAAAGGTGATAATAGTAGACCAAAACAAAATCCAGGTGAAAGGTCTGATTCCACTGGTAATCGTGATAAGTCCAATGTAAAGGATGGTCAGGAAAAGAAGTCAGAGAAGGGTCAGTCTAAGTCCGGTCCAGTTTGTTTCTATTGTAAGAAACTAGGTCATGTGATGTCTGATTGTTTCACTTTGAAGAAAAAGACGCAACCTGATGTTAACCCTAATGCATTTGTTTCCTCCAAGAAGCCTCGTTCTCATGAGACACCTGTTGTTCCTGAACATCATGTTGAGAAGTCTGATGTCAGAAAGGAATTCATTCCTTTTGTGTCTGAGGGTTCTGTGTCACTTGTTGCTCAAACCGATTCAGTGCCGATCAAGATTTTGCATGATACTGGGGCAACTCAATCTTTGTTGTTGGAAGGTACATTGCCTTTTGATTCGAGTTCTGCCACTGGTGAATTTGTTATCTTGCAAGGTGTTGAATGTGGTTTTGTGGTTTTTCTTCATCATTTAATTCCAAAAAAAGAGGAGTAGCTATTCTGATACATAAAAATATTCCATACCAAAACATAAACACAATAGTAGACCCCGACAGCCGCTTTGTCATCATTAATGGACTCATCAGGAACATCAGAATAACAATAGCTAATATCTATGGGCCCAATGACGATCACCCAGATTTTTTTCACTCAGTTTTCAAACATATCATGGACTTCTCAAACTCGATAATCATAATAGGAGGAGACTTTAACACTGTACTCAACCCGAATTTAGACAGATTAAATACCCCAAGCAACTACCGACCATGGCACTCCAGTGGAACAATAAAGCATTACATGAAGGAGTTAGGTCTTGGCGATTGTTGGCGATCCAGGAACCCATCGAACAAAGAATACACCTACTACTCATCCCCGCATAAAAGCTTCTCAAGAATAGACTATTTCCTGGTCAGCAATTCTATTATTTCACAAATAAACAATCCAGAAATCCACCCTATAATTATTTCAGACCATGGTCCAATTAGCTTTGACTATATGCTTGACACAGACCCAACCCCTCCCTGCAGGTGGCGGTTCAACAGCTCTCTCCTAATGGACCAAGACTTTAATACATTTTTTTGCAGAGAGTGGACATCCTTTATGGATTTAAATGACTCCCCGGACATATCACCATCATTACTTTGGGAAACAGCAAAAGTAGTACTTAGAGGAAACATAATCTCATATTCAACCCACAAGAAAAAGAAAGAACAACAAAAACAACAAGAACTTGAGCTCAAACTGAAACACCTGTATCTCAAACTTGCAGACTCCCCTATTGAAGAAACACAAAAGGAAATACAGAAAATAAAAATTCAACTAGAAAAAATAATACATCAAAAAACACAATTTCTTATGCAGAGAGCGAGACTAAATTTTTTTTGAAAGGAAAATACTTAGCCAACCAGCTCAAAAGGAATAAAGAAAAAACACTGATAACTGCAGTTAAAGACCAGCACAGAAACCTCAGTCACAACCCAAATGAAATAAACCGGATCTTTCATGACTATTATAAGGATCTCTATCACTCTAATAATAAATGCGACACTGATAACATCTACTCTTTTTTAAACAACACTGAATTGCCAAAACTATCAATAGAACAAAAAAATGCATTAGATCAACCCATAACTCCGGACGAAATCAGGAAAGCTATCTTCTCTGTGCCAAACGATAAATCACCTGGCTCAGATGGTTATCCCATTGAATTTTATAAACATTTTTGGCACATCATATCCCCTCTGTTTTTTAGAATGGTCACAGAATTCAAACAATCAGGAAAAATGCCACCACATATGAATACAGCTCTGATCTCAGTTCTGCTCAAACCTAACAAAGACCCAACTCTCACAACCAGGTGCAGACCAATAAGCCTCATCAACTGCGACATTAAAATAATAAGCAAAGCACTTTCACACAGACTAGAATCAGTAATATCTGACATAATCCATCTAGATCAAACAGGTTTCATAAAAGGCAGGCATTCATCTTCAAACATGCGCCGTTTATTTAATTTGATTGATATTTCTCAAAGAAACAATCTAAACACCATCATTGCATCACTGGACGCCGAGAAAGCTTTTGATAAGGTTAATTGGACATATCTCCACTACACTCTTGAGAAATTTGGCTTTGGAACGTCATTTTTTCACTTGGATCATCAACTGCAAACCAAGCTGACCGTCATTGGGCTCATTTTACAGAACTCCTCAGCAGTCCAGACTAATCCATATAAATAACACATAGTGCTCTTCTTCAACCACACAGTCACCATATATCATACCTACCATTTCAGGAATAAACCAGATGTCTCCGCCCATACAACCCCCCACAAACACTAATCCACGCCCCCGTAATATGGAGCTCCACTACGAATATTTATTAAACTACATGGACGTGTATATACGTTGATGTGTATTTAAGTATATGTGTGTGTATATATGTGAGTATAGCATTTTTCAGTCCCTCTGTTTGTTGTCTTTTGTCTTATGTTGAACACTATCCTGACCAGCAATGTGAAATCACTGCATAAAATTGTTATTTATTTTCTTTTCCTCTTTCTTTTTTGTGTACTTTTTTAAGATTGTTACATCTACCTGTTATTTGGTTTTGCTTCATCATATTTAATTAGTTGCATTCATTTGTGTAATCCCTCCTGTTTTCTCCTTTGTTATACCCCCACCCTCTGAAGACTCTGTGTTAGTACAAATTTATTGTTAATAAAAATAAAGCTGACCTCCCAAGAGGGGGGGGGTTGTGGTGGGGGAAAAAAAAAAAAAGAATGCGGTTTTGTGACAGCTCCCTTACACTATGTTGTGCTGAAGTCAGATTTGGTTTCAGGTTCTGTTGTGGTTGGGGTTGTTCCGGAGTTGCCGGTGAAAGGTGTTTCTTTGTTGTTGGGAAATGAATTGGCTGGAGGTAGGGTGGTTGCTGAGCCCAGAGTGGTTTGTGAGCCAGTCCCGTTGTCCAATAGTGACATTGTTGTGGAAGAGAATCCTGGAGTGTTTCCTTCTTGTGCGGTGACCAGAGCTCTGGCTAAGAAAATGGCCAAATTGCAGGATGTTGATGTTGAAGATGACATTGTGGATTTGTCAGGGACATTTCTAGATTCCAAGGAGGATCTTCGTCAATCTTCTGATCCCAGTAAGGATCTTGCTCAACATTCTGATGTGAAGTTAGAGACGCCAGTACCGTCTATGACAGTACTGATGTATGATGTCTTTGTATGATGTCTTTGTCCAGAGAGAAACTGATCCAAGAACAAGAGATCGATCCTGATTGGAGCTCTCGGTTTGATGCTGCTCTCCCTGAAGACTAGTTGTCCAAGGTCCCAGTTGGATACCTCGTCAAGGATGGAGTTTTGATGAGGAGGTGGAGACCACCCAATGTCCCGGCCTCTGAGAATTGGGCAGTCATACATCAGATCGTGATTGCCAAGACGTATCGTCCGGAGATTCTGAGGTTGGCACACGAGGTTCCCTTTGGAGGTCATTTAGGTGTGAACAAGACCTGCGACAAGATCATGAGGCACTTCTATTGGCCGAAGATAAGAGAGGATATGGCTTCCCTCTGTCGGATATGTCACACATACCAGATGGTGGGAAAACCGAATCAGAAGAACCCTGTCGCGCCACTGAAGCACACTCCAGCCTTTGAGGAACCATTCAGCAGAGTCATCATTGACTGTGTCAGCCCCTCGCCTAAGACGAGATCCGGCAACCGCTACCTGCTGACGATTATGTGTGCATCTACACGTTTTCCCGAGGCAATTCCACTGAGGAGCATCAAGGCTCCCAAGGTCGTGAAGGCTTTGATCAACTTCTTCATTTTGTTTGGTCTGCCAAAGGAAATCCAGTCAGATCAGGGATCCAACTTCATGTCTGGCCTGTTCAAAAGTGTGGTGTGTCAACTTGGAGCCAAGCAGATAACATCAAGTGCCTACCATCCGAAGTCCCAGGGGGCACTAGAGAGGTTCCACTCCACTCTAAAGAACATGATGAGGACCTACTGCTTCCAGAATGAGAAGGACTGGGATGAGGGAATCCCACTGCTCATGTTTGCCGCTCGAGAGTCGGTACAAGAATCCTTGGGTTTCAGCCTATTTGAGCTGGTGTTTGGCCACACAGTCCGAGGTCCACTGAATATGTTGAAAGAGAGATGGGTGCAGGAGCCCAGTGAGGATGTGAGTCTGTTGGATTATGTGTCCAGGTTCAAGGAGAGACTACGTCAGGCTTGTGGACTGGCACAAGAAAACCTCAAGTCTGCGCAGTGAAAGATGAAACGGCTGCGTGACCGAGATGCTAAGGAGCGGAGCTTCAACCCTGAAGACAAGGTGTTGGCATTATTGCCCATTCCTGGAAGCCCTCTGCAGGCAAGGTACCATGGACTGTATGAGATCATCCGTAAGGTTAACGATGTGGACTACATCATCAGGACTCCTGATCGTAGGAAGGCCTCGCAGCTGTGCCACATCAACATGCTGAAGGAGTACCATCAGAGACCTGGTGAGGTCGCGACTGTCAGCAGTTGTTCCTAGACTGGAAGGGCCGAAGAACATCAGGCGGTGAAGCTGGTAGACGATCGTCCTGTCCGATTAAGTAACTCAGAGGTCTTGGCCAACCTTCCACAGAAGCTGAGTCACCTATCTCGTGAGGTCCGACGGCAGCTTACGGACCTCCTCCTGGAATATAGGCCATATTTCCAGATGTGCCCAGCAAGGCACACATCACCAAACATGATGTGGACGTTGGGGAGGGGCCGCCTATAAAGCAGCATCCCTACCGCATCAACCCGCAGAAGGCCCGAATGAGAAGGAAGTGTCATACATGCTGGCGAATGACATCTTAGAACAGAGTCAGAGTGACTGGGCTTCACCTTGTGTCCTTGTTCCGGAGCCTGACGGTTCCATCAGATTTTGTACAGATTATCGGAAAGTGAATGCCGTGACCAAGACGGACTCTTACCGAGTCCCCCGGATTGATGATTGCATCGATCAGATTGGCAAGTCCAAGTACATCACAAAGTGTGATCTACTAAAAGGATACTCGTGTGTCCCACTGACTGAGAGAGCCAAGGAAGTATCAGCATTCGTCACCCCCAGCGGCTTATTCCAGTACAAGTCATGCCTTTTGGAATGAAGAACTCGCCAGCGACCTTCCAGAGGATGATGAATCAGTGCCTTGCAGGTCTTGAGGGTGTTGGAGTTTATATTGATGACACTGTTGTGTGTAGTGACACCTGGAATGATCATCTGTCTCGATTGAGGGCAGTTTTCCATCGGTTGTTGGAGGCCAATCTGACTGTCAACCTGGCAAAAAGCGAGTTTGGTCAGGCCAGTGTCATTTATCTGGGCTATGTCGTTGGTCATGGTCAGGTAGCTCCTATTGCAGCAAAGGTTCAGAGCATTGTTGATTTTCCTGCCCCTGAAAACAAGCGTGGCTTGATGAGGTTCTTAGGCATGGAAGGTTATTACAGGAAGTTCTGCAAGAACTTTGCTGATGTCACTGCCCCTTGGATTCATCTTCTGAAGAAAAATAGAAAATTTGTCCGGTCGGAGTCTTGTCAAAAGGCGTTAACCAATGTCAAGTGCCTGTTATGTGCACAACCAGTTCTTCAGGCTCCTGATTTCAGCAAACCTTTCACCTTGGCAGTAGACGCCAGTGATGTTGGTGCAGGTGCTGTATTGTTACAGTTGCACAACAATGGTATCGAACATCCAGTTTGTTATTTTTCTAAGAAGTCTGATGTTCACCAAAGAAATTATTCAACTGTTGAGAAGGAAACCTTAGCTCTGGTTCTAGCTATGCAACATTTTTAGGTCTATCTTTCCTCTTCAAATCAACCTGTACTGGTGTATACGGATTATAATCCGTTGACGTTTCTGAACAAGATGAAAAACAAAAACAGAAGAATATTAAATTGGAGCTTGTTGCTGGAAGAGTACAACCTGATTGTTAAGCATATTCGTGGTGTTGACAATGTTTGTGCAGATGTACTTTCTTGTTAAGTCTCAATTTTTATCTTAAGATTGGTATTAATTTGTATATAGTTAAGTGAATTCCTTTCAAGATTTAGTGTTCTTTTGTTATTGTATTTACCTACAATGCATAGCACTTTTGTCATAAAAAGTTGTCATACATTCCAACTTTTTCTTTTACGGAGGGAGGTGTGACGTTGTGACCTGATTGTATTATTTTGCTCAGCCAATAGGGGTAATGAATATTCATGAGTGCTTGTAGACATTGTGACTAGCCTGTGAACACCACAGAATCTTCAGGAGCCATCTAGAGCGTTCTTTTGTCTGCAGGATTCTTCAAGAGCCATCACCTTCAAGATTCTTCTTTATGACATCATACAGGAGTACAGGGCCTATATAAAAGGAACTTGCAGCCAATGGGGAAAAAAAATCATCTCCGGTCTGCTACACCTGAAAGCTAGACCGGCTTTGCTGGGTGCAATCGGACTTTGGATTATACAGACACCTCTTGGATACGGACTTTGCGGTGATCAGGATCACCACACCGAAGACATCAGATTCCAGTGGATTTTCACCATCGTCGTCGGAACATCGCAAGGATGGACAGTTTGGGCTAGTGAATAGTATTTCTATCTTTAATTTAGTAATTTCATTGTTTATCCATTCCTGTTTTATAGTAATTGCTACGTTCATTCACTAAGTTATTTATATTATAATATATAATAATAATACTAATAATAATAATATAAAAATAATTTATTTAATAAATTGTTGAAATTTAATCCTTCTTCTAAATTCGAATTTTCCAGAATATTCTGGAACACACACTTGCCCATAACAGGGTTACGGTGGCGTAATCAAAATAAAATTATGTTCGTCTCTTTATCGCTGGCTGTTTCTCCCTTGTTTTAATTTCTGTTGGTCGTTCCTCACTCGGACGTAATTATTTTTCTACCCACAACCTTGAATTAATATTGGGGTTTTTTTTTCGTTTGCTTGTTTTATCCACAAGTTGTAATGTAATGTTAAGTTCAAATGCAGCCCTGGAAGTTCATCATGATGATTTTTAACATCAGAATGTTAATTTTGAACAATAAAAACAATTTTGAACAATATTTAAAAATGTTTTTGTCACATTTTTGGAGATTACTGTGTTCTGGTTTTCATACTTTAAGTAAAGGTTTACTGGGGCGCCCTGGTGGCTCATCGGTCTAAGCGTGCCCACCATAAAGGCTGTGGCCCTCCTGCGGCGACCCGGTTCAATTCCGGCTTGGGTCATATGCCGCATATCTTCCCCATTCTTCTCCCCAACTTTCCTGTCACTCTCTACTGAGTGACTATCAAATAAAGGAGAAAATCCCAAAAAATAATCTTAAAAAAAAAAGTAATGGTTTACTTGCCCGCTTCACAGACCCTTTCATCTGCAGCAAACACTTTTTTCCCCCCAACTACTAGGCAAGTACGCTCTTATAATAACAGTTTGCCAAGGTGCAAGGGCATCTAGCTTTTAAAGGACATGGGAGATGATACTCTTATTTCGTGTTATGCCCAAAACACGCCTATGATCAATTAAGCGATTAAGTGCGACCACTTTGAACTTTGTGCCTTGCATTGCACCCAGATAACCCGCCATTAAACTAGCAAAAATGGATTTGGACACACCCTAAATGCACTTGTGCCAGGGGCTTCAGACTTAGATCGATAAAATAGGGCCCCCTGTTTTAACGATCTAAGCACTCGGTCTGAAACACGTGGTGCAAGTGAATTAAGGGTGTGTCCAAATCCATTTTTGCGAGTTAAACGACGGCTTATCTGGGCACACAGTAAGGTGCTCAATACAAAGGGATTGGATTTAATCTCTTAATTAATCATAGGTGTGTTTTTGGGCAAAGCATGGAACAAACCAATCAAAATGTCATCTCCCATTCCCTTTTGTATCCCATTTGTATAAGGGCAGATTTTCTGAGTATCAGAAAAAAAAAAAACTCCTCATTGCTGCAGAATGAGGGCCACTCATGTACAAATAGTCTAAGAGCTAGCTGAGATTTATTTGACATGGACCCTACAAAAGCTTTGACTATTTGGTGGGGTAGGGGTACCCTACCTGACAACAGTAATCTTTGTCTTAAGTGCAGCTATTGGTGGGCGTGGCCAGGGGGCTTTTAATTACTGCCCCTAATTAACTTTTATTTGATGTAGCGCTACAAGTCTGGGTACCACATTGCTTCATAAGGAATGTGTCACCTATTACAAATCTGCAACTTAAGACAAAATTTTTTTGATGGGAATGTCACTTAAGACAGACACTAATTAGTGCTACTTAAGGCTTTTATTTGACATAGAAGCTACATCACTGTAATCACATAGAAAATGTTAAGTAAGGTCTACATATCTATGATGACCAACTTAAGACAAGATTTTCCAGTGGAAAGGTCATTTAAGAAAAGGTCAAGGTCCCCACTATATGATTATTACTAATAAGGGCTTTTATTTGACATATGACACATTTTAACACTGTAACCACCTGGAAAATGTTAAGTATGGTTGGAACCAGGAGTGTCTTCGACTAAGGATTTTCATAGTCAAATCTGATTAGTCAGATTTTGCCCATAGTTCACTGATCATCGAATCATGTTTTTTTTAAAATAAATGAATACATATTTTGCATCACAGCACTTGACTCATCATGCTCCTAAAATGGCAATTCTCTGTGTCAGTTTCATTATTTACCATTTCATCTTGATAAAAGCTTACCCTGATTTTTTATTTTTTTTAATGTCGTCATACGTAACATGCACCGTCTCGCTGCTCACTCGCCTTTCCTAACTGTGAGATTGCTCTCAGGGTCTTATTGACGATATCAATAATTGGCATCGGGGTAGCGAAACTTTTCAAAGTTAAAACTAATTTAAAACTATTTTCGAACCTCCATGTTGCAGGAGAGACTATGCGGGCTCGCCCTTCTGTCTATCAAAAAAGATGTTGCATCCAGGCTGGATTATAAGGATTTAATTGCTGAGTTTGCGGCCCATAGGGCAAGGAAAGTGACCATCACCTAATCAATGAACCGTGAGCGGGAATCTGGTATTATAAAGTTATACTGCAGCAGAGCATTTGTGACTGACTAGTATTCGAAAATATACTGCATCGTAATCAAATGTTAAACTGTCGCGGGTGTCAGTGGATACTACGCCTTTGTTAATCTGAGATTTTTCCATAGAAATGAGTCAAAATAAGCGATCGTCATCAGTGAGTGTGAGCCATTAGGTATTAGTGTTTGTAGAATTGTAATTCGTGGTGCACTTTCATACTTCAACATGCCAATACAAAGTGACAGCTGAGCTGATTTGATGATAAAAGCCAATCGTTGTGCAGTTGATTTTTTTTTCCTTTGAAAGATTACGATATCCAAAAAATCATAGTTGAAATTATTGCCACAATAATGCTGTTTTAGTCTAAAAATGCATGTCATTTCACCGGGTATAACTAGAACAGCTATGTGCTTGCAGCTTAACATGATTAATGCGCATGCATGTGAGCAGGGCCTCGCACCCCCCCTGCGACGGCGCTGACTGCAGTGGTTGATTTATTAATGCATAGTCAGTAAAGGTCTACTGTTTAAACGCACACATCATTTTCAATTCTTTAGTAACAGAAATTAGGCTGATTTTGTATCAAAATAGGCTATATATAACGAAAACAAAGACAGTCTATGTAAAGATTTATGCTCAGCAGCCTGGGCACCCCCATGTAGTCAGAATGGTACGATCTTGGTCACAAAACAACATTTTCCGATGATTTGACTACGAGGTTGATCGTTGAATCAGACTTCTCCGAATCGAATTGTCGAATAGTCGACTATTGCAGGTCAGCCCTAGTTTGAACATCAATAATATCCAACTTAAGACAAAATTTTCTGGTGGTAAGGTCATTTAAGACAAGGGCAAGGTCATTGCTGAATGGCTTACCAGACTTAACTGTAAAACTCGAATGTATACTAATTTGTGTACAGAATGTAGCTACAAAACATTCCAAAAATGATACATAATTTGTGTTACAACAATACCAACAGTAATGAAGCAGATAGCGCCAAATCCTGTGATAAATTTGCCAAAAAAGGGGCTAAATTGAGCCCTTAACCTTGGAACACATTTTGTTAGTTGCTCCCACAAAATCAGCCGCTTGTCACAAGTTGCCAACATTGAGTGACACTTTGTTAGACCATTATATTGGAGGTCACAGCTATTGTGTTAGAGCAAAAATTTATATTTCAGCTTTTATGCCGTAACATCTATAACCCCTCTCATTATTGCGACAAGTGGCTGATTTTGTGGGAGCGACTCACATTTAATTCACATGTACATGACTCTTACAACACTCGAACCATTTGGAAAATGTAGTGTTGGACACCACGACTCTTTCATCAGGATTCTGTCTACTGGTATGTTATCAGTGTGCATGATATAAAAAACGCTGGGTAAGGCGTGTTACAATTAACAAAATGTTTGTCCTAACGTAGGAAAATATGAAAAATAGGTGCAAATCTGCATGTGCTTGTGATACCAGCATAATGTCGACAATCACACGGAAAGTAGTATTTGATACCCTCACTGACAATAGACCCCTTTGGTTTAAGGACATGAAAAAGCAAGATTTGGAGTGCGCATGCTTTTTGCAGACTATGTGGGGCAGAAGATGCGCAAGTCCTACTTAAAAGGTGGGGAATTATAAGTTCTTTCGCTTTCCCCATGGTAAAAGGCAGTTTACAGCGTGGATTCGGACTATAAACAGGAATATTTTTCGTTCGGGAACATTCTAGGGTGTGCAGCGTACATTTTGTGTCTGGATGGCGAGATTAAGAATTCTATATTCAACCTACCCCAAATATTGATTGATGTTTGGGTACCTAGAGAAACAGCAGGATATGAAAACACGTCAAGCATACATCCAGTCAAAGAAATTTAGAGTTTAGTTTCAAGTGCTGCTATTTGTGTCAGTTGCATGTCGTTAACGGCGGCTGTCATGTCACTGATGACACACTGGTTTGCTAGGGCAGGTGCAGCATATGCATTTGCGATATTAAATATTAATGTTAAGGTCTAAACCCCCTTTCTCACTGATAAAACTCCACTAAAACATATGGGTGCCCCCCTTTTAAAATCGTTCTGGCAAATAAAAAGCTGGAAAAAAGTGGAGGCTGGATCCGAAATTCTTCTCCCCCTGACGATATAGCTAAACTAAGCTCTATTAGTTTTCTCCTACAAACTGAAAGCATTGACTTCTTCAGCGCAACAGAGACTTGAGAGACTATATCGACGAGATACTGTATAGGCAAGTCCTTGACATTGTTATTTTCAGCACAGATGAAAATCCAAAATCAAATGTGTAGCATTCAGTCAAACAGTAATGACATGTCCTTTTATTTTACATGTGTACCTGTGCAGTTATCCATGTTAAGAAGCGATTAGGATCGTGTGCTTGCCAGTTGTTTTGAACAATGCGAATTCGTCACAAGAACACTGTAGCCATTAGCTGACTTAAGGCGTGGGACCCAATCATAGTGGTGTTAATGACATCATTTCACGTCCGCAAAACTAACTGGCAAGCAAATGCCACTTTGTTGGCTATATTTAGCAAGTAATTATAAAATCGAAATCAAAAGGAAACCAAATTATTATTGCAAGCAGCGAAATGAAAACCACACCTACACTAAGCTCTCCAGGGGCTAAGTTCTGTAATGTGAGCCCCTCAGAGCTTACCTAGACTGAAAACGTTGTATGGCACTAGCACTCCCCCTTTGGCTTGATATTTTTTTTGCGTAGAGTTTCACATCTACTTAAAGTCGTATATAGCCTATAGGATTGAACAAAGCCAGTCCCTTTTCAAAATGTGGATACAAAAACTGGACACTGCAAAACAATAACCCCTTGAAACAACAAAAGATTAAACAATTATTTGACGATTAGTGGGCCAGCTTAAATAACTTATAATATCAACCAGTACCTTAACTATATTTCTCCAATCAGATCGCTCTTTCCTTTTAGCTTGCGTCGGTATGAGATCCTTTCGTTTGTAGGGAAACAAAGAGCGAAGCCAACATTATTTGGGTCAACGAAGTCGGGCCAGCCCTGACAAAATGAGTACTGCAGACTCTAGTGTGACTCTAGGCCAAAGTTCTTTCGATTTATAGCTCCAATCCACGTCTGTCGTTGTCTCTTGCCACAAAAAAACTTTATGTCCCCGTCTTTATGATACCGGTTTATGCACCCCTCTACGCAACAAATAGCCACTATATTTCCTTTTGCCCCACATCAGCTATATTGGGCATGCACGCACGGACTTCCAGCCTTAAACCGAACAGGTCTATATCAACTAAAACAATATCATGTGATGATGAGGTAGAAGGCCATCACTGGATGGCTTTCATTATTTCATAACAACTGCTGAATTAATGCATGCGTTATGTTTCTAAAAATCAAACCAGGGTGGATGGTATGACAGCCCTGTTACTCCCGTGTAAAACTGAACCAATTGGAGCTGCCAACCTTATTTTTTTATGATATAAAACCCACAAAGCTGAAACCATCTGCAGGATATAGTGTTGGATCCCTCCATCAACTATCACCAAGAAGGACAGATATTGTGGTGTAAAGGTTGCTCAAGACTTAAACTGCCCCAATGTTGCTAGTTATGAAGGTTGGTTACTGCTGTGCACCAGCACAATTGAACAAATTCATAATGTCTCCATGAAATCGCTCATCATTATCTGAGGATGGCAGGGTCTCTTCATCTGAGGAGCTGGGCTCAAAATCAGTGAGGTCATCTTTGTACTCTATATTTTTCTTGACATCACCTTCAGTTGGCACAAGGGATTTGGGCATTTGATCCCCTCGAACCACACAGCTTCATATGCATTCCCTTTCATTTCCCATCCATCCTCTGTCATTGGTTTTTCAATCTATGCATTTTTCATGTGAGTCTGCCCACATTTTAGCAACAAATGTTGCCCGCCTGATTTGTTGGATGACTTCAGCCTCACATGGTGGGATCATAGCAGCATCAATCCCTTCTAATTTTTCAAGGGGATTCTTGGCTCTGGCCTTTGGTGCATATGCTCTTTCAAACACCTTATAGCAATGACTGTTTAGTGAGTGTGCTTGATTGGCTTTGGCTCCAAAGATCCTTGCTGTGAAAGACTTTATTTCATCTATGGAATTTGCTCCTACTTTTCCCTGCGCCATTTCTGCAAAGGCTGTTTGGCTATTTTTTTTTCCTTCAAGGATTTTGAAGAGATGGTTCTTTCCTTTTTTGTAGAAAGCTGAAGTGTACCCAATTGGTTATAATCTTCAGGTGGCCCATTCGTCCACAGCATGGAGATCAGTTCAACCCTTGCACATGTCATTCCTATGAATGAAAAGGCACCATAGTGAATATAACATCGTGTACCATTGTCCACAGTGAGGCTTTGTAAGCCATTTGAATCTCGATATAACTTTGCTAGAACTGGCTACGAAGGTCCAGCCTGAAGTTCAGTCATTGCTCCTAATTACTAAATCTCACAAGGGCAACTGCAGAGTGGAGTGCATCCTATTCCAGCCTTTGAGCACTTGCATCGTCCTCCACCACATTTGATCTTGCATCCACACTTGGTCAATTCCTGGCAGCTTTTAGCAACAGGTTCCAAGGAAGTCCAGACCACTTTCCATTTGTTGCCGTCTTTCGACCATCCCCACTCGGAAGGACTCGGAAGCTCTGGCTCACGAACGACCGACTACCCCCAGATATGTCCTGCTTGGAAGGCAGCACATTTGACATGTTCCTTCAGCGCTCCTTGTGCTGGTGGGATCAACTTGTACGACCTTTGCTTCCTAGCAAAGAGATCTAACCTGGTTTCATCTACTGTTGTAGCGGCCCTTGACCGGTCATACATCAGAACGTATCCATGATGTAAATAACTAGCTCTGAAAAGGCTACTGGGTATAGATCCTTCCCTGGATCACTACTCTCTGCTTTCTCTAGAGAATTGAGATATGCTCTTTCTGCATTGTACAACTTTGTGAGACATCGAAGGTGATACTTAACCTCCAGGGCAACGATGTCTCCGCCACTTAACTTTGCAAGGAGCTTTCCGTCGTTCAGGGTTCTGGCACATTGATTGAGGTGTTCATTGAGTTTCTCAGTCATCCCCTCATGCAGATTCGAAATGTCGTCTTCTTCTTCACAGAAGAAGCATTTTGCTTTTGGAATGTCTGCAGATTTTCGTCTCTTGCTTCGAGGTTCATCTGTTGCTCCGGAGGTGCGCCGGACCGCTCTTCTTTGCTGTGCTCTTTCTAACTTGGTGTTGTTGAACAGCAATCGGCAACTCTGATGATATTTAGCTCCATTTCGTATTAGAGTGGCTTCTATACCTTCACCTTCATCTAGCCTTGATGGGTCAAATGCTATCGGCATATCATTGATGGCATGAAACGATGGTACATTTCTTGCAATATTACTGTACCCAGCATAATCTTGCTTCCTCTGGAATGTACTTAGAGGTGATATGAGATTTTCTTTTCCTTTTTCCTGCTGACAAAGACAGCATTTACTCCAGTCAGTCTTCGATGTGGAAACTTCATCCATCATTGGACAGGAAAGGCCGAGGGTTTATCCTTTTACCGCCTTTTGCTCACTTTGATGTATGGGATACAACTAGGTTCATGCAAGTGCCCTACACCTAGCCCAATCGTTCATCCAATGTCATTTGAATCCCGTGCGATCTGTACACCATCCAGATAACTTGAAAAGCCCCTGTTATCCTTGGCTCGGCTCTCCCGCGTTGGCACAACCTGTCCATTCAGGTATGTCTATCTAATATCTTAGGGGCTTACTAGATAGAATTTGGGATACTTAACTCCATGTTAAGCTGACATTGAACCCCATGCTGAGTTCCACAGCAGTGTCTGTCACCAGTGTGCCCTGGTAGTGAGCGACATACACTCTCTTCACATCTTGGAAAATGGCCGCCATATTGATTTTTTCACGCAGCTAGCACTTTTATCTAAAAAAGGGACCTACAAGGAACATTCCTGCCAAATTTCATGTCTGTGTCACAATTTGCACTATGGTTTTTGAGCAAAACCATGTAACAGAGGCCCGTTTGGCGGCCATCTTGCAAAATGGCTGCCATATTGAATTTTTTTCGTGGCTGACACTTTTTTCTGAAAAAGTGATCTATAAGGAGCCCTCATACCAAATTTCATGTTTTTGTCACGATTTGCACGATGGTTTGCATTATCTGCTCCACTATTGCTGATTGATTCATATTGGCAATTAATTTGTTAATTGGTTGTAGGCTGCCAGCTACACCCTTTATTATGCTCTGCCCTTTTGGATGAAATGTTTGCCTGATGAAGGTCTTCGACCAAAATGTTGCTTTCTAAGAATTAAAATATTTTTTGCAAGTAAGACGGTGTGCGGGACTTTGTGTCTTGTATTTGGCATTACGCCTCTTTTACGCACCCGTCCAATGTCATCAATGTGCGGAGCTTTTTTCTACTTTGAATTGTAAACTACAAAGTTCAATAAAAAAGCTTATTTGCATGGGTATCATTTATGTAAAGGAGACATATTAAAATTGTACAGTAGAGCTAAGCTGTGCCCACCCAAAAATTTGGCTTGCACAGTGCCCCTGATTAGGGGCAGTAATTAAAAGCCCCCCTGGCCGCGCCCACCAGTAGCTGCACTTAAGACAAAGATTACTGTTGTCAGATAGGGTACCCCTACGCCACCAGTCAAAGCTTTTGTAGGGTCCCTGTCAAATAAATCTCAGCTCGCTCTTAGACTAAAAGTAAAAGCACGCAGGCAAACCATTGCTTAAAGTATGGTACATTACAACTTCTGCATGAAACGAGCAAACAAAATGAAGGTTTTTATTCAGGGTCGCCGATAAAAATAAATAAATAACTAGAATTGCATTTCCTGAAGGAAATACCAGTGCATGCAAAGCAAAGTTGTGAAATCAGAAAATCAATTCACAGTTAATGATTTTTTTAATAAAGCTAAAAGTTGCCCAGCCATCTAAGAGCCAACTTTGTGTAGGTATGCTTGAGCAGAAACAGTAAAGACCAGGGTAATTGTTACACCTAGGCCCTACTCACTTAGCGGAGAGAGAGAAAGAGAGGGACAGAGAAAGATAAGAAGAGTGATGAATGCACTATTGAAGTTACCTCATAACACACGAAGGAACACCATGGGGAAAACAAATATCACAGTATATGGATAGTGACAAACAGGAGTTGAAGCATGATTAACAGAGAGCAAAGTTTTAAAAAGTATTGTGACATAGATTAAGTGAAAATACATTATCGCGTCAGAATATGGTACACTTGTAATTACAAGCGCTATCAATCAGCATTTACTTTGGCGAGGAACATCATTTTTAGTTACAGAGACTTATGCTGTTGGTTAAAAACTTAGTTGCTCTGGGGCGCGTTTCCCAAAAGCGTAGTTGCTATGTAGTTCGTCCATTCACAGTCAATGGGCCCAACCATGTAAGTTAGCATCTGTGATTTTGGGAAACACACCCGTGGTTTGCTCATCTGAAGTCACACTAATAATGAATGACATCAAATATAGGCAACAATTAGTTTAATAATGAACCAATATGTTTGATGTGTGACATTGAGATTTTTGTGCAATAATTTCAGCAGCTTACCTGTAAAATTGCGTTGTAAAAATAATTATGATTACGGAGAAAATAAATTAGTTGTATGGAAATCGTGGTGACTGCAGCACCACTACCTCTCTAATTGAACCCTGATCTCTGAATTGTAGATAGGTCTCAAAAATGTCCGCTAGATAAATGTATACCATGACAAATATCATGAATATGTAATTAATATAATATACATAATAGCACTAACAACGAGCTACTACTACTACTAGAAATGAAAAGTATATGAGGAAGACACAAAAACAAGGGCAGCTACGGAAGAGGAGAAGACGCTTTAAGCATAAGCAAATGAAGCCGAGTTAATTCTCCTGATTACAATGATGGCTGTGTCTTGTTTGTTCGACTTCGATATCAAAATGACACATCAAGCTATTTTGTCCATTCTGTGAGCGGATGCATCTTAGTATTGATTGAAAGAATGCAGACATTTCGCTGGCTGGCTAGCTAACTTCACTATCAATGCTGCATAATGAAATAAAATGTTTATTTGGATATCTGTGTAGCAAGCTACGTAGCGTGGCCGCGATGGCCACGCAAGGAAAATTAGCAAGTAATTCGGTTAATTGTCTGATTATGCTGTCTAATTGAAACGAGTTAAGTTGCTAGCTACTTCGCAAGCAAAACTTGTGTGTGAAATTAAAGGTTATTGTGGAGATCTGCGTTTGTTCACTACTTTAACTTAATATTTGGGTGCAGCTTCCAAATCATTCAACACGTAAACCGCATGCTTCCATTTCGGTAAACCTCCCTTTCATTTTGTTGCCTGATTTCCCAATTGCCCATAACGTTCATTGATAATTTAATGCGTGAAAAATGGATAAAATTGCTGGATAATGCAATAAAATTTATACATCAAAGCTCACCGTTATATTAAATTTTAAATAGCCCCGGAATGCAGCAACTTAATTACTTTTTTCCTCCCCCCATATATCAACCAGTAAGTCCGAGGCGTTAGCAACATTGGCTAAGGTGACGACTGTAGCCTATTAGCGGAAAAGCCAGGCTATCAGCCACGAGCCACCATAAAACCGCTTTCACACTGGACGCGAAGCGAATTTTTCGCACGACAGATTACATTCAAAATCAATAAAAAGGCGCAAATTCATGTCGCGTCCAGTGTGAGAGCAGCTTAACTCTTTAGCTACCACCATTTCTAAAAGATGGATAATTAGCCTACTACACTTCTTAGCCAGCTCAGTGTTCAAGCAACTAATATATCTGACGGAGACTGCAGCCTAGCAGCCAACTCTGATTTAAGCCACTCCGCAAAAAATTGCGGAGGTCCGAAATCACTTTCTGTTCGCTAGCGCACATGTTCCTCCGTCTTGATCAGACCATTTTAACTAATGCGTACCCAATAATTATAATATTCAGGTATTAGTGCAAGGAATGAGCTCGTTTACGGTAGAAATCCAAAAATTTGAACTAGCAGAAATGAGCCTGGATAGGCTCTTTTCACTGTAAGAAACATATTTCATTGGAACTGACTGTCACCCAGGCTGTGTCCCAATTCAGCGGCTGCATCCTTCAAAGGACGCAGCCTTCGCGATCTACGAAGGCCACGGCCTTCTTAGACCGCGAAGGCCGAACCGAGCGGTCTTCGACATGAGACGGTCGAGTTCACGGAGGATTCGCAGTTGGCGTCTCGTGCTGTTCCCGCCCTTACCTTCGCGTCTGGAAGCCCTGCTCTCGTCGCCTAGCAACCTTAACAGCAACAGCTGACGAACTGGACCCTGCAACGTAACTTGCGAGGAGATTATTATTGGAGGAGATGGAAGAGATGCTTCGCTGCCAACGGGTGATTTATCTGGGGCCAAGAGAGCCATGTCCAGGTAAAATACATGTTGACGTTTGTACTTTGAGCCAACAGTTAAAAGTTGCTAATCAGACTACTCCCGTCAGCCTAATTAATGAATGGCTAATACCATTTGACTTTGACCATAAAGCCATTTATTCAAAATAACCAGGGGTGGAATGTAACTTCGTGTTTTTACTTAACTGCTAATTCCAGATACCTGTACTTTTTATAATTTCCATTTTATGCAAATTTATGCTACTTGTCCTCTATATCTTATGGGCAAATTGTGTACTTTCCAGCTACCCATTTATTTCTCAAATCACTAGCTTTATCCAGCTAGTTACGTTTCAGATTACAAATTTTCATGCCCTTCCTGTTCAGTAAAAACCATGTAGCTATCCCAAAATGTGTTGATGTGGATTGATAATGCTTTAAACAAACATTTAAGTGACATTCCTTTGTGAATTTACAGCATTCTCCAACTCCAAAATCAATATGGAAATCAGGAAAATTAATCACAAAGCAAAAAAAGGGCTTTTTTTTTAGCTCATCAAACTACAAAAACCAGAAGTATATTGAGTAGTTGAAATCAGCTCAACCTTTAACATCTACAGCAGTAAAATGCAAAAATGCAGAGTAGTCATACCTTTTACTTATGTAAAGGTTCTGAATATTTCTTCATCACTGAAAATACTGAATCTTATTTTAATATTAAAGAAAACCATTGCTCAGTTTAAAACGGCTGAGTAGATTGATAGGCTTTAAATTTTACATATCCAAGTTCTCCACAATAAATATCCAGCTTTTGTTCATTTACCAAGTTTTCTTCTTTCCCTATACCAGCCCAGACCCCAGAACTGCAGGGTCAACCTCAGTGTCCCTGTGCTGGACATTCTTTGGTGGAGAAGACATCAGGCCTCATTTTCAGCTGAGCAGGCAGGCCCTGGCAGTGCAGCTGGACCTCCTCAATCGGGAACGGCGACATGGATGGGGTGCCACAGTCGAGAAAGACCCTACTTTTTTTGTTTTGGCTGACAAGTGTATGCTTATACAGATAATTTTAAGACTTTTTTAAAAGCACTCAGTGGTTTTGGTATGCATTTTGTACGTTTCGTCGTAAATAGTTGTCAGTTATAAATGAATTAAGAATGAACGATGGATTTAACAAAACTTTAATTTTTTTAAATTATTATTTCTGCACCATTTTCTCTAGTAGAGACAAGAGCCCGTCCATCCTATCCCTGCTCTCAAGAGCTCTCCTCTCCTCTCTCTGCCATCTCATGTCTTCTGTCAAGAGCTCTTGTTCTTATTCCCTCCTGCTGTCGCTCCTCCCTCCTCTGCCATCAGGTCACCTGAAGCAGAAGCCTCATCATATCATTATTAGCCACAATGAGCCTCTGCATACTATACTCATCACCATAAAAACAATACATAGAAATGTATCAATTTTCAGTTATTTAATTTGGAACAATTAATTCACCCTCAGCTATGTGCTGAGCCAACTGAAATCCACTCATTTACAGTGAACAATACTTTATAATGCAGAAAGAAAAAAACAAACATCACTCAGTGCTGCGTTTTTTTATGGTCATGAATATACTTCCTGTGCATAAAAAAAGCTGTAAAATCGCCACAGTCTAGCTATGATATATATCAACATTTGAACCTTTAAAGTTTAAAACTGAAGGCATTTATGGCTTTACAGCAGTGGAGCTGCTGAACAGAAAACAGGAGGGACAGAAAATTTCCCCTGAAGAGTTTCATTATAAACCCGTTTTAAATCTTAGATTTTGATTAACATGTTTTCTGATATCAATAATCCACCGGCAGTCAAACATGCAACCTAGTGCAATGTTCAGGCGAATAAATAATCAATCCATCTCCTAACCACATAATATAAACTACTCAGGATTATCGGAGTTAATTTGCCATGTCCAGCGAAGCAGCCACCCAAACCTGCGCTTTATGATTTATATAACAAAAGCATTTCGCATCCAAATAGTTTATTGACTTCGCCGAGTTAACTCAAAGTTAGCCACACCTGAAATAGCTGAATGTTAGAATAGTTGGCTATCTTTAATCAAAGAAGATGACCGAAAACTGATTGGAGCTAGTTACCAATTTAAAGCTGCTTTCACACCGGACGCAAAACAAATTTTTTGCACGACGGATTACATTCAAAGTCAATGCAAAGACGCGAATACATGCGAACCGCGTGTTCGCGTGTATTTGCGTCTTTGCATTGACTTTGAATGTAATCTGTCGAGCGAAAAATTGATTTCATGTCCGGTGTGAAAGCAGCTTAAGGTAATGCTTAAAGCCCTCCTGGCTTTCTGTTCAGCAGTCGTCACTGCTGTTTTGAGTCAAAGGCTAAAGCACAGGTCAGATGCGAGCCGCAGCAGTTAGGTAGCTAGCCAATAACGTAGCTAATTCAAAACATGTTGCTAACTCTTTTCCACTTTTAACGCCCCTTGGTTTTATGTATTTTTCGCTATTTACCGAGATGAAACCAAAGATGTACTGGAGTGTCTTTGCTAAAACCCAGTAGCCTACTTACATTTAAGAGAGGACTCCTCGCTTCCCGCAGCCGCCATTGTTCGATTCGATTTGGATTAACCACCGCGCAATGAATCTTGGGAAAGATTAGACCGTAAAGGATCCACCTGCTGCAGCCTTCATTGCCTGCGAAAAGAAGGCCGCATTTCTTGGCCGCATTTGAAGGAGCCTTCGAAATGAGACGGCCGAGTCGCGCCGCTGTGACACAACCGGTCTTCATTTGTGGCCTTCGAAGGATGCTGCCTCTGAATTGGGACACAGCCCCAGTCTAATGGGAGAGCCGCGTTTTCTCCGCATTCACTTCAACTCCGAGAAACGGGGCCCGTTTGAACTGCAATGGTTGAAACATAGGTGAGGCCAGAGCCACCTCTGCTGACGAGTAGCATCCAGCTGCAGCCCCGGACGTGACACAAGCCCCCTGGTGTGACGGAAGAGAAATAATGGCTATTCACCGTTTTAATGCTGCATTCGGTAACGCGTCCCAAGAGCCGTGTTCTCAAGACACGACTGGTGAATTCCGTTCTTTTGACTTCATGACCTCACTTCCTCGTACCGACTTTACTTCACGACACGACTCGTGTTTACGAGTGTTACCGAATGCAGCATTATTCACTTAGCTAGCTCGCTAGCTAGGCTAGCAAACTAGCCATTTCGCTAGCCTTGCTAGTGATATTTACCCTAGCGAACGACCTAGCTAGCCAGCTTGTGAGCTAATTGCATCTTGTGCACATAGCTAAACCGATAGAAACAGTAAAGGCTTGCCCCTTCAGTGCCTATTTTCAAATCCCTCCTGAAAACACATTTCTTTTCCCTGGCTTTTGACTCTGTAAAAGTATGTCTCTGTGTAATATGTGTTCTTGCCTGTGTCCCTGATTTGTTTTCTTTTTATGCTTAACTTTTATACTATTTATTTGGTTTTGTACAGCACTTTGGTCAACTGTTGTTGTTTTAAAGGGCTCTATAATAATAAACCTAACCTAACATAACCTAACCTAAATGGTTAGTTTACCATCACTTACTGTTATTCAGCAGGCTAGCTAGCATGACTATTCAATAAATATCACTTGGTAGGCTAGCGAAATAGCTAGCTAGCTAGTTCGCTAGCCTTGCTAAAGAGCTAGCTAAGTGAATAAAAATAGAGAATAGCCATCATTTCACTTCCATCACGCCAGGGGCACCTCTGTCAAGCCAGGGGCTTGTGTCACGTTAGGGGCTTCTGCTCTGGGGCTGCAGCTGGATAGTATTGCTGCTGACAGTTAAGTTGCCACGGTTACGGTTTTAAAAATTAACGGCTGACTCACTTAACGGCTGAGTCACATTGGTCATTTGAAAATGATTTTCCTCTTCAGCCACCCACTATAAAATGCGAGATTTCTCGAAAGTCGTAAGTAGTATCATTTAAATAACACCACAGGAGGCTCGCCGAGGCTTTGCTGAAAATTTCAATATAAATATTGCGTCATTTAAGTCGAAAGAATGTGGCATTAGAGCAGTTTGAAAAAACTGTCCCTAACTGGTTTCTGGGGAAAGTCAGGCTGTCATTTTATATGGGGTTAAATGAGAGATCTGGCTGGATTTGCTGTTGGTTTGAGCCTCAGATGGAAAAAAGTGTAGGTCTGCTTCAGACTACTGATACATGAGAGAAACAAGCAAAAGTTGATCTACATTTTGATGTGAATATTATGTATGTAGTTTAAAATTTGTGGGAGAAATAGCAAATCAAAGACAAAACTTTTAGGTGATTTTCAAACTCCCCTCCACTCTAATGATTATGTCATGCACTGTAAGTCTCAAGATTCCGTGCCATAGAAACCCATTGTAAAGTTTAAATATTTTTAAAATTAAATATCTTAAAAAGTAAAAATCATAGGAAAATGAAAATAAAATAGCATCAGTGTGCTTTCCAAAACCTACGCAACGGAGTTTGAATGAAGTCTCTAAGTTAAACGGTTGAGGCTGAATTAATCGCAATGGCTTGGTTGGAAGAAAGGAAAACTATAATAATAAGAAGAAGAAGAAGAAGAAGAAGAAGAAGAAGTCTAGGAAGAACAGTACAGTGCATTGCTTTGCATGTACTGTAATAATAAGAAGTCTAGGAAGAACAGTACAGTGCATTGCTTTCCATGCACTGTAATAATAATAAGAAGTCTAGGAAGAACAGTACAGTGCATTGCTTTGCATGCACTGTAAAAAGAAGTCTAGGAAGAACAGTACAGTGCATTGCTTTGCATGCACTGTAATAATAATAATAAGTCAAGGAAGAACAGTACAGTGCACTGCTTTGCATGCACTGTAATAATAAGAAGTCTAGGAAGAACAGTACAGTGCATTGCTTTGCATGCACTGTAATTACGCACTGTGGGGAAGGATCAACAGAAATTAACATGTGAGAAAAACAATCGGCAAGAAAGCAACAAAACTAATGTTATTTTGATTAAGTACTGTAACCCCTTGAATAACATCCAACAGGAGTGAAAAGAACTTGTTTCTGCTTGTCCTACAACTGAAGGTCAATCGGATATATGGAAGAAATTCGGATTAATGATGGACGGTGACGACAATTTCATCCATTTCTTTTTCTGCATCTTAAAAGTTCCAATTTTTTGGGCCACTTCGTTTGTCAGCCAAACGGTAAATAATAAATCAGTTTCCAAATGAAATGTGGGATTTTGCATTTGGTAATGGAAACGGGACAGCAGGCACTGTATTAATGGATCAGGTCAGATTCAAAATTAGTTTTTCAGATAATTGCAGATGACGGGTTTACCCATTCAGGACTTCCAAATTTATGAAGCGCATTTTCAGCACTTCAAACACTCGTTCAATTACAATTCGTGTTTCTTGTGATAGAACAGAAATCCATCCATTATTCACACATTATATGCCATATATTTCAACAACCAGGCCCCTGTATATCTGACATGCTCCACCATCACACCCCCTCCCGCTGCCTTCGTTCCACTTACGCCAACCTCCTGTCACCTGCACTTAGGACCAAGCGCTGAACCTGCGGCGACAGGGCTTTTTCCATAGCTGGCCCCTCCCTTTGGAATTCCCTTCCCAAACCCATCCGTGACTGTCCTGGCGCCTATTGCACAAAGACGGGATAAGGGATTAGCCCAGGATCAGCACGGGATTAGCCTGATCTCAAGCCCCATTTCAGTTGCGCAGAGCGAGTGAGCTAAGCCATAGTACTAGATACTATGGAAACAAAATCTGTGGAGCTAGCCAGGCCCACAGCAGGCTTACTAAGAAGCTAAGCTCCTGCCTCCAGTCAATTTCACCTAACCTCAGTCAACAGTCACCCAAATTGAAAATCAATGTCCTTAACAGTCATTCTAAATTGTCCACTACACATTGCTATCTCAATTATAGTAGGCCCAGAGTAAATCTTAAAAACTTGTGACCATTTATGTCAGTAAAATAGCCAATATTCAATCATTATATTCAAGTATCCATGTGACAGTCACCATCACAATTCAATCAGACCCCCGTCCATGTCACATTTAACCAAATTTAGAATCCGTCATTATCAGATTTGTCCTTATTCCCCAAGTTGAGACTTCGTCCTGAGTTGAAGATGAGCAGTGCTGTATGAAGTGGGTTACCGTGTTTCAGTGCGGTCTTAAATCGCTGTGGTAACCCCCTTCATACAGCACTGCTACTTTTCTCCGTCTTAAGGCCCATTCACACCGGGGCGGAGCGGAAAAGCGGCACGGATTTGCAGAATATTCGCAGCACGAAAATTCCGTGTTAAACCCATAGACTGTATAAAAAGATGGACGCAGCACCCTGGTCTGAAAAATGAAGCCCATGCGGAAGTACCGTAAAATGGCATTCTATTTAATGGCCAGCAGATGGCGACATCGGTGGTTGCAGATGGAAGTTCAATGCTATAGAAGTCTATGAGAAAATGACCCTACTTTTCCACCTAATTTTTCATTTGAATAATGATTTTTCACATTATTTTATGGTAGCTATAGCAAGTTTCAAGTCTCCTTTGATATATCATGATGCTCATTTTTGTAAATTATGGTCCCATATAGACTAGAATAAAGGATGAAGCCAGAATATGCTTTAGGGGCGTGGCTATCCTCTGGTGCTCGTCCGATACGGTCAGATCCAGAGCCACGGTCCTCCCCGGATCTTCAATGCACGCTCTCGTCCAATAGAAATCACATCCGGTTTCAAAATGACAACATGGCGCAATTCAAATTGCCAAAATCGAGGCTTCCTTTATGGTATGCTGAAACCAATGGGTGACGTCAAGGTAGCTTTGTCCATCTTGTTATACAGTCTATGGTTAAACCATTCACACCGGACTCGGTGCGAAATTTCGCGTTTTTGTGTTCCAATTCCGCGCAGCAGAAAAACAAATTCGTGAGTTATAGCTAATTTAACCTAAATGAACCATGATAGCAGCAGCAGCAACGATGACATTGTTTGTATGTATCTGAACCATAACTTTAGCCTCGCAGTCTATTTTTGCACTGATGTAGCCAACGAACGCTTTCCTTATTGATGTCCAGACCTGGGGCTGTTTCAATAAACTTGTCCAGCCCAGACGAAGCTTCGTCATAATTTGCACCTCAGCGACACACAGCTTCGTGATTTGGTGCAAAAATATTCAACATTTGAAAACGTTCATCGGAAATAAACTATGATTAGCTAGATCTCCAACTACTATGAAAACGTAAACTAATTGCACACATAGCTATAATATGTCACGTTAAATTTAAGTGTTAACTGAATACAAGCTATCTGGCTAATCAAAAGGTTCGAATGCTGTGACATCGATAAAAACAATTCATTTCATTGGCTAAAAGTACAATTTCACAGGCGGATTTTTGCAGGAGCTTAAGTCCGTGCGGATGTTTTTTCTGCCGCACGGAAATGCCGCCTTGGTGTGCAAGCTTACATTAGAACCCATGGAATTAGCTCCTATAAAAATCTGTGCGAATAATCCGCATGGAAATCCGCGCTTGGTGTGAATGGGCCTTTATTCAGACCGTGACGGGAAAGGTGGAGTTGTTGCCTTATTGCCGGATACGTGTGCAATGTCACTCGCTTCGCAATACAGGAATCAAACATTTTCAGGAGGCTCCTTGACATTATTTTCTGCCATAATATTTTACTTTTTAATTTGAATATGCCCCCGTCAGAAGTGATTAAAAGCAGAAAAAAGTCAACTAGTCTGAAAACTTCTTCTAGATCAGACTATCATTTCAGTTTGTGCAGGACAAAAAAGGGCTTGTAGCAAAACTGTGGTATGTATATAGGAAAAAATATGCTTGTAAAAATTCGTAAGCACTTGGGTTTCTTCGGCAGTTCACGTGTACATTTTATGCACAATCACATCTGCCTATTTTCTTGTCTTGATGTTATATCTTAAATTTGTCTGGCAACGACGGCTTATCCCATTCACACAGACGCCGAAGTGCATCAGCTACTCCTTTTCAACGGCGCTGAAACACCTCCCGAGTTTAACTTTAGTTTAGCTCACTTTAATACTCCTCTCAAATGCCTTGCACCATTCAGACAGAAACTGAAGGAGTAGCAAGCTGAGGCGTTTCAAAGACAACATCGTCCCTCTGTCTGAACGCTTTCTTTGAGTGAAAGTTGGCGCATCTACTGCTGCATCTACTGAGTGTCCATCATAGACATATGTCTATGGCGTCCATGGTGATGATCAGCGATTCTGTGATTGATCTCGGGGTCTATTTGAGATAGCCGTGTGCGCGCACTCCGCTGGATCAGAGACAGCGGGCTTCACTTAGCCGATCCTCCTCCACCCGCTGTTGGCTTTGTGCAATCAATTAACCCCTTTGCGCAGAAGCCAAATCTGGCTATTAATGTGTTACCTTATTTAAGGCTTTATATTTCATATATATTGAAACATTTAGAATTCCGTCATATTTCAGTTTATTTTCATGATTTTGGTAGAGAAAAAGGGCTGCAAACACAAAATATCTCATGAAAATTCAGCATTGAAATCGTAAAAAAAATAGTACCAAGAATTGAAAAATTGCTAGGTCTTAAAATTATACATTTCTGGGATCATAAACTCCTTGACTACAAATACGAGTCAACTGACAATTGAATTCTAGATTACCTACTCTCTAGGACCCAAATAAGACAGCTATCCAGGTGGCTTCCCAAACTCTAACATCCACCAAAATGGTCCTCTGCCAAATCATAAAATAAACATATATTTAACACAAATCAACTTTTGACGTATGAAATTCAATACGAAGTAATTATTTTTTGTTGAATTTAGCATGAATTTATCAATATAGGTGCAGTTGTACATCAATGGTCACCAGTGACCTCTCTAAACGCAAAACAAGCCTTTTCTGCGTGATGAAGTTTAGAATTTTGTCAGTTTTTGTTCTGAGTCCCACTAGCCAGCACACACACTCATTAAAGGAACCGCTTATTTAGCGGTAAGAACATTCACCCTGCAATGAAAAGCTAGGAGTTCCCACTTCCAAACTCGCGACCTTATATAAACACTTACCACACCTTATAAGGAACAAGTATAACTCACTAACTCAGTAATATCTGAAATATACCTTATTTTGACAGAGTAGACATTCCATTATCAGGAATAATCTGCCAATTTTATACCCCAAATTGAACAGAATGGTGCAATAAATGTACCGGGGGTCTACCGAAGTGCATGAGCTGCTTGCATTTTGAAGAAACAAAAACCTCGGCATTCGATTTTGTTGAACACGGTATAAATTCTAAAACAAAAAGCCACATTAAGTAAAATGCAAAGAGAGTAGCAGTATAACCTTTATCATTGAATCCTTCCTCCAGAGACAGATGTATCGGGTAGAAGGAACCCTCCAGTCCTGTTCCATTCAGAATAATCCCATTGACCATGTCTGTACCTCATTTAAATTCTGTAAATGTAACCGAACACTTCAGGCCGGTTTTGGATGTCTTTTTTTTCTTTGAAATTGCGTCATTTTCAGCTGCGCAACCATGCCTGACATTAGGAGAATACAACCCACCTTACTTTATGCACAGGTTTGTATACTATTCTTATTGTTCAAACAATGTCTTTCAGTTACTGTGGAAAGTTTAAACTCTCTGGAATTGGATAAGAAACTAGTCAATCAATACATTGTTACCGCGGAAGTTTCACGTGGGTGTTAACTATAAGTGTGCGTTACGCAGATGAGCCTTAGTGAATAACTGAGTGATCGGCTATCAACATGAGTACTTACAAGGATATAAGGGAGCGCAGAATTCGTCGATGGAGGAGTCTTTGCGTAAATCCGTGGTAGGGAACTATGCGTTTTTTCATATGTGATGACTATAATTGATAGTAGAATGGCATAGTATTAATACCATGTAGAATTTTTGCTTCAGAAAACTGATTTTCCTTTACTACTAATTAGGATACCATTGACTCACTGTAGCTGAAGTGGTTGCTACAGAGGATAATTTTTTTTTTTCTGAACCAAGAGATCATTTTTCTTGAACGGCTGGATAGATACTATGGGCAAGTATATTAAGCAGTTTGCACATCAGGCTTAGCTGAGGAGTTTAATTCAGGCAACTCCTGAAAAAAAGGGATTGGAGTGAACTCGTCCATATTCTAAACCGTGTTCTAGCTCGGGTTGCTTGTGAATATTCAATAACTGATCCTGGTGTGCCATCTAGTGATAGAATATTGTAACTGCATGCATATATTTGCAGCTCCAGGTCCGCAGGCAGACACATCTGCAAAAATGGGTTAAGTCAGCGAAGCGCTGTTTGGGATATGGCAATCCCCGCTTTGACGTTGATCCAGGATCTCAGGATCCGTAGGCCCCTGACCTATCCACCTTCAAAACACTACTTAAAACACACCTACTTAAAATTGCTTTTCATATTTAATTTTACTGTGCAATAATATATATGACTTTGTATTTTATTTGCTTTTTACTTGTACATATGTTTTGACATCATGTAAATGTGGTTTAACTTGTATATGGGTCACTCCATACTAAACTGCACAATTCATTGTGTTGTATAAGAATGGTCAATAAAATTTTTTTCTAAGAGAATTAAATGATTTGCATTGTTCATATTTATTCACTCCCAGATTGAAGATATACATAAGAAAAAAAATCTGAGTCATCGGTCCAACAACACAGCAGCAAAAGTGGTTTCCTGATGTCAGGCAAGGCACTGTGACGGACATATTTTGTTACAAAATTTGGCAGCCAACTTCATGAAATACTCATGAGATGTCTGTTGATACTTCAAAAGAAAGTGAAATGAAATGTTGCAGAGAAATACCCATAAAAACGGTTTCAATTGTCTGCACTAAATTATTGGGACTCATCTGATCAGGAATGCAATTTGAAATGACTGTCGTGGGTTTAACCTGTTGTGTCCTCACATGTTACTTCCATCCCCGTGGGTTGTTTTGCATAATGTATGCAAATGGCATAAAGATGACCTTGGCAAAATAAGGTACTCACTTCCTGCATCAAAATTTCTTAAGGCGTCGGACAATCATATATACCATGCTTTTGAAAATAATGATTGAAAAAAGAAAATTTTTCTGTGTCCTAATATTGTGTTACGACCATAAAAACATAAACAATCTGTGCGCTATCACCACAGACTGAATAAAAAGATGGTGGGTCTGAAAAGTGAGGCCAGTGCGGAAATTGCATTCCATTTAATGGCCAGCAGATGGCGACGTCGGTGGTTGCAGAATTGCAAAAGGTGTATTTGAATTTTTATCACCAATGTAACACATTTGAACAGTTTAGTATGGAATGAGTCAAATCTGTTTTTATTATTATTATCCCCCCCGAAGGGGGAGGGCGAGGGTATTGTTTTTGGTTTGGTTTGTTTGTTTGTTTGTGAACACTTTAGCAGCAAAACTAATGGCCAGATTCACCTCAAATTGGGTTTAGGGATTGCCACTGACCAAGAATAGATGCCTATTGAATTTAGGAAAAGTAGGTCGAAGTTCAAATTTTCTATGAATTTTTAAAATAATTTTTTTCCCCATTCACTTATAATGGGGAAAGTTTCAAATGTCTATTAAAACGTCAATTTTACCCCAATTTATTTCAAACTTGGGACAGATATAGAGGCTAATTTTAGACATTACTCTGTGTAATATTTAAGTGATATGTCATTTTTAAAAATTTTGGTAAATTTAAATTTTTTTTGCCCCATTTACTTATAATGGACGAAATTTAAACTGTCGATAAAAAAACCAATTTTACTGCGATTTATAACAAACTTTGCATTTTATATATATATATATATATATATATAGAGTGAGAGAGAGAGAGAGAGAGACAATATATACACATAGCTCTGTCAAACAGTTAAGCGATGTCCCATTTTTCAGATTTTTGCTGAATTTTTAAAATATTTTTTTCCCACCATTTACTTAACATTGCAGCGCTCGGCCATTATAAAGTATAGGCAAAGCAGTCAAATTAAGCATTTCTAATCAGCTCATTCTAAAATTTGACTTGGCATATCTTCACACCAAAAATATTCTACAAATGTATGAATAAAGTCTATATACCAGAAGGAAATTGGACAAAAACTGGATCAATGCCCAAATAAGCTACAACACGTGCAAGGGGTGGGGTTTGTTGTGCCTGGCACCACTTGTTGTTAATTTTATTGCTGCTGTGTTGTAAAGTGTCCTTGAGCTTTTGTTAAAAGCGTTTTATAAATAAAATGTACAACCCCAATTCCGAAATAGTTGGGACAAAGTGTAAATTGTGAATAAAATCAAAACGAAATGACTTTCAAATCACACCAGCCAGCATTTTATTAACAATAGAACACAAATAACATAGAAAATGTTGAAACTGAGAAATTTTACAATTTTATCCACAAAATGAGCTCATTTCAAATTTGATTGCTGCCACAGGTCTCAAAAAAAGTTGGGACAGGGGCCTGTTTACCATGGTGTAGCATCCCCTCTTCTTTTTAACACAGAGTGGAGGCGTCTGGGCATTGAGGAGACAAGTTTCCTGAGTTCAGCCATTGGAATTTGATCCCACTCTTGTTTAATACAGGCTTTCAGCTGCTGGAGAACTTTGGGTCTCCTTTGACGGACTTTTCGTCTAATTATGCGCCAAATGTTCTCAATCGGTGAAAGATCAGGACTGCAGGCAGGCCAGCTCAGCACACGGACTCTTCTACTACGAAGCCATGCTGTTGTAATAGCTGCAGTATGTGGTTTTGCATTGTCCTGCTGAAATACAAAAGACCTTCCCCGGAAAAAGGTTTAAAAAATTTAAATTTAGTGATGATCTATGGCTTTTGTGTCAATATAAGACCAGTTAAAACAGCACAGTCAAATTTGACCGCAAACACTGAAATAAGGGGGGTAGCAACGAACACTGGAGGTTTAAATGATGATTTCATTTATTGAGAGATAAAGCTATCTAAACCTACCTGGCCCTATGTGAAAAAGTAATAGCCCCCTAAACCTAACAACTGGTTGTGCCACCCTCAGCGACAACAACTGCAATCAAGCGTTTACGATAACTGGCAATGAATCTTTCACATCGCTTTGGAGGAATTTTGGCCCACTCAGCTTTGAAGAATTATTTTAATTTAGCCACATTGGGGGGCTTTCGAGCATGAACCGACTGTGTAAGGTCATGCTACAGCCTCTCAATCGGATTCAAGTCCGGACTTTGACTAGGCCACTCCAAAACCTTCAGTTTGTTTTTTTTAAGCCATTCAGAGGTGGACTTGCTGGTGTGTTTCAGATCATTGTCCTGCTGCATAACCCAAGTCTTGAGTGTTAAGACAAAACCTAGTAAGTCTAATTTTGGTTGAAACTGAGTTAGGACCATTTTTGTACTTATTAGGCTTTGCCTCATCATATACAATAAGATAAATGAAAAATAATCATTGATATCCCATGTTTTGCAATGGCAAAACCTAGCAACTCATCGGTATTTAATCAGTAGTGAAGTAAAAACCTAGCAAGTTGATCTTCCTTGGTTCTTCCACATAAAATTTTCTAATTTTTTGTTATGATAAAACCTGGCAAGTTGAATTATCCAATTTTGAAGCAGCATGTCTCTTACATGATTTGCCAAGTTAGTCCCCATGCAAAGAATTGGATGCGCAGGAGATTAATGGTTAGAATTCATAATTCACGCAATTCACGTACTCATGATGACTGAAAAATGGCTTCAAGAGGGAAGCAGATGGTGCAGTTAACACTGAACTGTCAAATGCCACTGCAACTGCATAATCGTTAGATTTTTGTCCATCATTTTGAGAAATGAAATTTTACATTTTCAGATGGAAAAATTTTGTAATTGCCATGGATACTGATAAAAAAGAAAAAAAATTCCTCCATAAATATCGCTTATTAAGTAATGAGCAAATAACTGCCAAGTCAGTTTTATTGTCGGACAAGAGCTTAACCCCAGAGGGATACAGTTTTCTGTCTTTTTCTTGGAATCTGCTTTTTGTGACTAACTAGGTTTTTCCACAACACTCAAGAAGTGCACTTGAGGTCACCAACTGATGGTCAGAAATTCTCCTTCAGGATTTTCTGGTAGAGAGCAGAATTCATGGTTCCATCAATTACGCCAAGTCGTCCAGGTCCTGGAGAAGCAAAGCAGCCCCAGACCATCACACTACCACCGCCATGTTTGACTGTTGGTGTGATGTTCTTTTTATGAACTGATGCGTTACTTTTGTGCCAGATGTAGTGGGACGCACACCTTCCAAAAAGTTAGATTTTTGTCTCGTCCGTCCACAGAATATTTTCCCAAAAGTCTTGGTTATCATAAAAATGTTTTTTGGCAAATGTGAGCCTTTGCGTTCTTTTTGGTCAGCAGTGGTATTCGCCTTGGAACTCTCCCATGGATGCCATTTTTGCCGTCTCTTCAGGCAAGTGAGGCCTGCAGTTCTTCAGATGTTGTTCTGGATTCTTTTGTGACCTCCAGGATGAGTCATCAGTGCGCTCTTGGAGTAATTTTGTTAGGCTGGCCACTCCTGGGAAGGTTAACCTTGTTCCAAGTTTTCTCCATTTGTGGATAATGGCTCTCCCTGTGGTTCGCTGGAGTCCCAAAGCCTTAGGCTTTGTAACCCTTTCCAGACTGATAGATGTCAATGATTTTGTTTCTCATCTGTTCTTGAATTTCTTTAGATCGCGGCATGATGTGTTGCTTTTTGAGATATTTCAGCCCACTTCACTTTGTCAGACATGTTCTATTTTGTTCTATTCTATCTTGATTTCTTGATTCAACAGGTCTGGCAGTGATCAGGCCTGGTTGTGGCTAGTGAAATTGAACTAAGAAAATGTGGTTAATCACAGTTAATTCATGATTTAACAAGGGGGGGCAGGGGGGCATACAGCTGCTGATACAGCTGCTCTATCTATGCATGCAGTCACACTTTTCGATCACTAGATGGCACACCCAGATCAGTTATTCAATATTCACTAGCAAGCCGAGCTTGAACACGGTTTAGAATATGGACAAGTTCACTCCCATCCTTGTTTTTCAGGAGTTGCATGAATTACACTGCTCATTTAAGTCTGATATGCAAACTGCTCAATGTACTTGCCCATAGTTTCTAAAGAGCAGTTCAGAAAAATGATCTCTTGCGACAGAAAAAATCATTGTCCTCTGTAGCAACCACTTCAGCTACAGTGAGCCAATGGTATCCTAATTAGTAGCTAAGAAAAATCAGTTTTCTGAAGCAAAAATTTGACATGGTATTGATACTATTTCATTCTACTGTCAATTGTAGTCATCACTAATAAAAATGCATATTTCCTTACTGTGGATTTTTGCGTAGATTCCTCCATTGACGAATTCAGCGCTCTCTTATATCCACCTAAGTACTGCTGTTGATAGCCAATCACTCAATTATATACTCAAGCTCATCTGTACACTTATAGTTCACGCCCTGGTGACGCTTCCCCAGTAACAATGTTTGATTGACTCGTTTCTTATCCAATTCCTGAGTACGAAAATTTAAACTTTCCACAGTAACTGAAAGACATTGATTGGACAAACAGAAGAGTATACAAGCCTTTGCGTATCAGTAAGGTAGGTTGTATCCTCTCAACGTTACGCACAATTGCGCAGCAGAAAATGATGTGATTTATAGAAAAAAAGACTCCCAAACCCTGCCTGAAGTGTTCAGTTAAATTTACAGGATTTAAATGAGGTAGGGACATGGTCAATGGGAATTATTCCAAATGAAACAGGACAGGAAGGTTCCTTCTACCAGATACATCTGTCTCTGAAGGAGGGATTCAATGAAGAAAGGTTATGATGCTACTGTGGTAGCATTTTGCTCATTGTGGCTTTTTGCCTTGTAATTTATATTGTATTCAACAAAATCGAATGCCAAGGTTGTTGCACGTTCAAAAACGTGAACTGCTCAAGCACTTCAGTAGACCCCTGGTACGTTCATTGCACCATTCTTTTGAATTCCATATTCAACAAAATAGAATTCCAAGGTTTTCACTCGTTTAAAATGCTAACCGCTCAAGGACTTTCGTAAACCCCCTGCTACATTTGTTGCACCAATTCTATTCAATCTAGGGTAGCATATTGCCTGCTTTTCCACATAGTGATGTCTGTTTTGTAAAAATAAGGTATTTTTCTGATATTACTGTGTTAGTGAGTTATACTTGCTCCTTATAGGGTGTGGAAAGCGTTTATACAAGCTTACATTTTGCTTGGGTGCAAGGAGGTGGAAACAGCTAGCTTTCCATTGTAGGGTGAATGTTCTGACCATAAAATAAGCAGTTCCTTTATTGAATGCATTTGCTTGCTGATGGGGCTTGGAGGAAAAATGGACAAATTCTAAACTTTATCATGGAGAAAAAGCATGTTTTTGTTTGGAGAGGTTCCTGGTGACCACTGATGTCCATCCACCACTATACTGATAAACTCATGCTAAATTCCGCTAGAATATCATTAATTCATTAATTATTGAACCTCATGAGTGTAAAGTTGATTTGTGTTAAAAATATGATTATTTTATGATTTGATGGTGCACGATTTTGAGGGTTCTGAGGGCGTGGAGAGCCACAAGGATTGCTCCCTTATTTGACTCATGAACAGTCGATAATTTTGAATATCACACTCAGAAGAAGTACGTACACTTTTGGTCAAGGAGTTTATGATCCCAGAAATGTATCGTTTTAACTCCCAGCCATTTTTCAATTCTCAGTATTTATTTATTTATTTTTACAATTTCAATGCTGAATTTTCATTCAGAATTTTTGTGTTTGTGGCCCTTTTTCTGTGCCGAAATTATAAAAATAAACTGAAATACGATGGAAATCTAAATGCTACAAGTGTCACGTTTGATTTAAGCCATTTCACCCCTCTCCTTGAAGCTCGAATCTTGAATTATAAAGCCTTAAATTGGGTAACACATAGTTAGTCAGATTTGGCTTCATATAAAAAAGCCTGAGTAACTTAAATGTATAAATATAATGCAAAACAATGACTGATTGGCAAGGATTGAATCAGATTATGACTTGCAGTCAAGTAAATTCTCTTTCTTTGGATGTAAGTTCTAAGCATGCGCAGTAATCGTGACACAGCTCCTTTAAGACCCTTTGGCTTTGCCATTATATCAAACAGATTGGAATCATCATTACCCAAGGCGCACACACAACATTTAACTTGTGATGTTGGATCCTGCAAAAATGTGAGTAATATTGCTACATAAAAATATTCAAGGTCATAGTGTAAAGGTCAAAGGTCAAATACAACGGCAAATGCACAGGTCCATCCCATGCACTTTATATGTGGCCAGTTTCACAGTGCTATTGTTAAACAGCCTACTCAAATTTTCAAGGTGACAATCACTGCACTTAGATCAAAGGTCAAATCTCGATAAAAGCAGATCATATTACATGTAAAGACCTTGGGCTGTAGTTGTGCAAAGTATGATGGAGTAAATATTAATAGCTGCTGAGTACTGGCCTGCTGTCATACCCTGGCACCCAAAGATGTTGAGAATGGCGCCAGGGCAAGGAGTTGAGCGAAGGACCCAGATGCAGGGACATGGAGTGTAAATAATAAGTGAAGGGAAAACTAAACAAATACAAAACTTAGGAGAATATAAAGGGGAGTGCACCTAACACGAAAGGGGAACCAGACTAAGGCTACCTGCCCGAATGGGCAGAAACTAAGGTAAAAATACTCTAGGAAGTTTATTTAACTAAGAGGAAACAGGTGAACAGAATTTTCGCAATGAAACAACAGGTAATTGATACATTAAGTGCAGGGCAGGAAGCCACGGAAAATGAATGCCAGAGGGGAGGGGCATTCTACCTGCACAAAATGTGAGACAGACAGACACACAGATGCCATCATGATGACAATACCCCATCGGCCATCACGGCCAAGGGGTAAAAACACGATTGCCTTTCTCAAACCCTGGCTTACCACTGATTCATGGATTTTACATTGTAACCTCAATTTCTGAAATATGTGGTTTCTGGCCCATGGTTCTATTTTATGTAATAATCTAGATTGTTTGACAGCCAACAATTCCTATTTGGGCTTTCTCGAGTGGGATAATCTCCTCTTTATGTCGCGTGCTATTACCAACCTCGTACTCTGCCGAGACAAGCTTCGCAGTAGGCGGGCCGCCGAACCTACACACGTATGCCTAGAGTCTGCCAAATGCGCGACGTAATGTAGTCCGAATTAGGCCTATGCACAGTTGTTACTGAGAATAACTTTTTACACGCGGATTTAATAGATCTAATACGTTGTTGCGTTGCTGCATTGTTGTTGGTAATCGCTAATCACTAATCCGTGAAAATCGAGGGTGGGCTAAAGAAGAGTATACAATATCCAGCAGCAGTTAAAGAATCACTTTGACAATCTCAGTATACATGTACCGCTGGTCTGAATAAAACATAATGTGCTACATCCATGTAGATTGTAATTTTGCGTTTATTTAAGCCTGTTTACTGTTTCATCACTTCATCAGGTCATGTGGTAGAGGGAGATAACTCATATTATGTTTGCTGTTTAATAGCCTTCTGTTTGATGATGTTGGTTTATTCTTAAACATTATACTGTAAATGCACCGTAGAATGTTTTCTGTGCATGTCTCATAAATAAATAAATAATGTGCATGTGTCATAAATAAAGCAACAAATCTATCGATTCACGTGTCAAATTATATTTATAGCGATGCCTTCTTGCAGTATCCTGAAAACGATAGAGCTCACATTCCATGTCGTTTTTCCTTCAATTGGAATTGGTTAAGTGTACAGTAATTATTAGTTTGATATTTGTCTGGCGTATAGATTTCACCTCTGTATGTATAGTTTGATGGATTTAGTTTGAATGGATATCCCTTCTTCTGTGATCAGACAGTCTCTTATGTGCGATGGCGTTTCTTAATTTTCATACAGAGACATTATACGCGCTCCTAAATTAGGGGAAATACGACGTATCTTCTCATCATTATCTGGCGACCCTGGGGGCCAGGGCACACTGTACAACTCACCGCCACACTGTTCGGTCGTTCATGGCAGTCTCAAGGTCTCGACGGGGGGGCAAAAGGGACTGCTATCCCCGGGCATCAGACTAGGGGGGGCATGAAACTGACCCCCTGATTTTAAAATAATCTGCTGGAAAATTCATCATAATAAATATCGGTGAAGATTTAACATAGTATTTCCCAGTTTCATAAAAGCTTTATATACTCTATTTTGCTCATTTTCCTTGACAAATTACATAGTGGTACAAATAGATTTACACCGCCCCCCCCCACCAAATGCAAGTGGTTTGGTCCGTCTTTTGCGCCGCAACATAAGACTGATGACTTGAGCTACCACACACGCTCGCTCGCCTGAGATCCCTTGTTGCGTATCTTTCTGATTTTGCCCGTATGGGAGGCTGGAGGCGAGCGCACTTTCAGTAAACTTAAATTAATATAAAATCACTTGTGCTCCACCATGTCACAAGAGAGACTAAATGGTTTAGTGATGATCTCGATAGAACATGAACTGGCCAAGAGAATTGATTTTGATGATATTTGCAACTAGAAAAGTGTGGCGCCTTTCATTTGTCAAATGAATAGGCTATGTGTAGCCCACTTTGTTTTTTGTTTTTGTTTTAATTGGCCTGTCAAAACATTTACCTAAGTATGTATTTAACAATATTCATGATTTTATCTGTTGTGATCCTTGAGAGTACATATTTCGAATAGGCTTCTGAGACATTTATCCAGTGGCGGGCGGTGGACAGAGAACAAGGAGGGCGATAAACATGTCTTTAAACTGCTTATTAGTCTTAATCTGTTTTTAGTCAATTTCCCTGGTAAAAGACACATGAACTCTCCCCTCTCAGGTGTAGCTAATTGTCTTCGTTAAGACGAGAAATCAAACGCACCAGTTGAACGCAAAAAAGAGCGCGTTTCAATCTTTTTCAATTAAACAATCATTACGCACATGTTTGTCGACTTGCTTAGGATGTGACAAAATTTAACGCGGAAGATCCACAGTGGTTTTTTTTCGTGAAGAGTTGCCCATTAAGGCATGTGAATTAAACATTTTGTAGGATTTATTATTCACTCACCCAAACATTTCATTATAAGGGAAACTAACATGTTGACCAAAAACAATGATTGAAATCGGGTCACTAATCTCATCCGTTTCAAGGGATGTTTTCCGCCCCCTCGGTTTTCCGTCCACCGCCCGTCACTGCATTTATCTGTGAACTCATGCATCTGTTTGAGAAAAGTAGCCTACATTATTTATTTTACATGCGATCCTTGAAACATGATATGATTTATCTAAACAACACTAAGCAAGTGTCACATAAAGTGTCCTGTCAGCGTGTTTTTACATCATTCTATTTTTCATTCTGTTATTGTAGCCTAAAAATTAACTCTATAGCCTACTTGGGGGGACATTATGCGACCCATTTTATCCCCGGGCATTGGCTAGGCTGACGGCGGTTTTTGGTTTGGTTTTTGGTTTTTCCTTTCATTATTTGTGATAATATAGCTATCCTTTAACACACCCCACGTCCCAATCGATCGGTCCAAAACTCTAAACTTAACAGAGCCGATAAACCTCTCAATCGGATAAATACAATAATCACAGACTAATAAATCTTTTTTTGACCAGTTTAATAATAATCCGATGACGGTTACACTCAAAATATGAATTTGTTACTTTTAACAAAATGTTTATCAAATTAATTTGTTCCATGAGAGATGACAAATTAATTTGTAAAAATCAATCCAACAAAATGAATTTGTTCAGGAAGTAACAAATTAGTTCATTTTATTAACAAAGTAAAATTGTTGCTGTATTAACAAAATATTGTGTTAGACTAACAATTAAGTAACAAACGTGTTTTGCTTACACGATTGGACCATAAATTATTTTGTTGGGATTTTTGTTAAAATAAATCTACACAAACCAATTATGCAGCCGATGTACATGTACGTAGATGAAATAATTTAAGTGCGTACTTTTATTACTTCACAGTGAAGTGGTAATGCAAGACGTGAACAGTAAGGCGAGTTTTTAACCAATGCCAATAAGTTTTTAACAAATCAATCAGCTGTTAAAGGAACAAAAACAGGTAGCCTATCAGAGGCAGTATCCTCATGTTTAATGGCCTGGTTTGCGGAAGATAAAATATGGTGGGATAGGAATATCATCTGGACACACAAATATCTAGATTGCGACACAAAAATAAAGATACAATAACGTTGTCAGTGTATGTCGCTAAATATTAAAACTTAAAGAACGAGGACATATAGTATACAGAGAAAAGATGGCATCGGTTGAAACTCGCCTTCCCGTTCCGTTCCTGCTCATTTCAAGATCCTTCGCAGTCAGACGACACTGAAATTGGTGCACGTGATTGATTCTCGCCAATTAAAAGTGACAACAGGAAATTCGCTGGGGCCGTGCAGAAAACTAATAAATCTGTTTTGTTAAGACGACTGGGCAAAATCTATTTTGTTAAGATTTTTGTTAGAATAAACAATCGGATTCTGTTGCATCAACAAATTATTTTGTTACAAAGGCATAACAAATTTGTTTTTCTTAAATTTTAACAAAATTATATTTTGAGTGTATTATCAATTGGTACATAAGAAAATCAAAAACATAAATGACATTGTCCAGGAGCCATATTTTAAACGTGCGTGAGACAGTAAACCTAAAAACTGGATGTTAGACATTCGGAATCTCGTTCACTGACAATGCTGTTTACCGACACCAGTTTCATGCGAGACTTATCGCGATACACAAGTTTACTTGTCACCGGCACTAGGCCTATTACTTTTCCTATGCACGATATATGTGACTCGTACATTTACGCTGCGTTGCGATGTTCTTATGTATGTCTCGTGTATTTCTCCCGATAATCTCACGTAGAAATGGCGCTGTCTGCTGGCCTGTACAGTATGTGGGATAGTGCCAGAACAAAATCAGTGTTTTCACAATGTACATAAGACACGTATTCCATTTCAAGAAACTTCTCCATGGCACGTCTGGTTTGGTAAGATCTGACATATTGGTAACAGCCCACCATAATGATATATTTTCGAACATTCGTCCCCTTATATCGAGACATTGGCAAAGAATGCCATAAAACTTCTTTTGGCATGGTAAAACATCCTGAAAGGGCTGGAGACTCAGCTAATTTCAAGGCTCTATCTTCTTGGTTAATATTTTTACGGGCCCCTGAACATCACTACAAATAGGCAAATTGGAGATTTTGTCAAAATGTCTGTAGTCGCTGCTCCAAGATGGAGCATAGTGCCAAAGATGTTTCTGGTGTCCTTTGTTAAGCCCAAAGGAAGGTTCAAATTGATGGTCTACCCATCCCCACAGGTGTCTGGTTATTCATTTTAATCCACTGTACAAACAGGAAAAAATTAACCCACACCCAACTTTGGGAGCAAGTACCGTGTCTCGAAAAACCAAAAAAGTGCCAGACTAAATACCTCAAAATTTTTCTCACCTTTAATGTCTGAAAACAAAACAGGTAAGATGAAGTTGGCACTGGTCTGGTGTAAAAATTAAAATAAGCCTGAATTTGTAAAAACATATTTTTTTCTTTGTACACAGATTTCTTGTCATTGCGCATATAACCAATATGATCACCAGGTGGCACTTTCACATTTAAAAAATTTGGGTATCCCAGTATCAAATACAATCATAACTTGTTTGGCACATTGAAGCAGTTATCCACAATATTCTGAAAAAATTGTTTTTTTTCCCTAAAAATGCTCAACTTGGTACCTGACTTGTCCACTTTTAGGTGGCATTGTAGCCATATCGATAAAAATTGTGAGCTCAAACTTTGGGATTTTCTGTTACACGTACAGTGCCATAAAAAGGTATTTGCCCCCTCCCTGATTTCTTACTTTTTTGCATATTTTTTACACCTGAATGTTTCAGATCATCGAACTAATTTTACTATTAGACAAAGATAACCTGAGTAAATACAAAATGCAGTTTTTAAATTATGATTTCATTTATTAAGGGGAAAAAGCTATCCAAACCTACCTGGCCCTATGTGAAAAAGTAATTGCCCCCCCCTTATTAAATCATGAATTAACTGTGATTAACCACATTTTTTGAGCCCAATTTCACTAGCCACACCCAGGCCTGACTACTGCCAGACCTGTTTAATCAAGAAATCACTTTAATAGAACCTGTCTGACAAAGATAAGTAGGCTAAAAGATCTCAAAAAGCAACATGTCATACCACAAACTAAAGAAATTCAAGAACAGATGAGAAACAAAGATATTGACATCTATCAGTCTGGAAAGGGTTACAAAGCCATTTCTAAGGCTTTGGGACTCCGGTGAATCACTATGAGAGCCATTACTCATAAATGGAGAAAACTTGGAACAGTGGTGAACTTTCCCAGGAGTGGCCGACCTACCGAAATTACTCCAAGAGCGCATAGAGGACTCAACCAGGAGGTCATAAAAGAACCCGGAACAACATCTAAAGAACTGCAGGCCTCACTTGCCTCAGTTAAAGTCAGTGTTCATGATTCAAAAATAAGAAAGAGACTGGGCAAAAATGGCATCCATGTGAGGGTTCCAAGGCAAAAACCACTGCTGACCAAAAAGAACACAAAGGCTCGTCTCACACTTGCCAAAATACATCTTGATGATCCCCAAGACTTTTGGTAAAATATTCTGTGGACTGACGAGACAAAAGTTGAACTTTCTGGAAGGTTTGCGTCCCGTTACATCAGGCGTAAAACTAACACAGCATTTCATAATAAGAACATCATACCAAAAGTCAAACATAGTGGTGGTAGTGTGATTTTTGGGGCTGCTTTGCTGCTTCAGAACCTGGACGACTTGTCATAATTGATGGAACTATGAATTCTGCTCTCTGCCAGAAAATCCTGAAGAAGAATGTCCAACCCTCAGATTGTGATCTTGAACTCAAGCGCACTTGGGTTATGCAGCAGGACAATGATCTGAAACACACCAGCAAGTCCACCTCTGAATGGCTTAATAAAAACAAAATGAAGGTTTTGGAGTGGCCTGGTCAAAGTCCCGACTAAAATCCACTTGAAATGCAGTGGCATGACCTTAAACAGGCCATTCATGCTCAAAAACCCTCCAATACAGCTGAATTAAAACAATTCTGCAAAGAAGAGTGGGCTAAAATTCTTCTACAGGGATGTGAAAGACTCATTACCAGTTATCGCAAATGTTTGATTGCAGTTCTTGTCGCGGAGGGTGGCATAACCAGTTATTGGGATTTAGGGGGCAATTCTTTTTCACATAGGGCCAGGTAGGTTTAGATGGCTTTTTCCCCTTAATGAATGAAATCATCATTTAAAAACTGCATTTTGTATTTACTCGGGTTGTCTTTGTCTAATATTAAAATTTGTTTGATGATCTGAAGCATTCAAGCGTGACAAATATGCAAAAAAAAAAGAAGAAATCAGGAAGGGGGCAAATACTTTTTCAAGGAACTGTATTTACGTTTTGGCCCTTTTTTTAATGTTGTGTTTTCTTCTGTCCATCCAGGTGCCTGAGGGGAGTTGACCCCTCTGATGCTCTGACTGGATACTAAGATCCTCCAAAAAACTCAGAAGTGGTGTGATATATTTTTAAATCATTTCATAGACACTGCATTTGTAAATGCCTTCTTCCTCCACAAGAATATTGCAAAGGTAAAGGAGAGGTGCCCATGCACCAGAGGGCATTCAAAGAGACCCTCGCAAAGGAGCTGGGTATCCCACGGACCCAGACCATTTTCTGCTTTGCGGAGCACATTACTGATCAGTGAATATCAGTGGGCTCAGCAGCCAAACACTCCACTGATGTGCTCCTCTTGTGATGTGCCTTTGCGTTTTGTCCCCGGATGCGACAGCTACAATGACTGGCATGTTGCCAATAACCCGCAAAAAGTATAATTAGGTATATGTGTAATTCTGTATGTGAATGGAAATTGTTTGCCATGTAAACTGCTTTTCCATCATATATTACTTGTTTTGACTCTTTTGTAAACACTAAGTTTAGTACAACCCCATTTCGAGAAAAGTTGGGATGGTTTGTAAAATGTAAATAAAAACAGAAAGCAATGATTTTCAAACTATTTAAACCCTATATTTGATTGAAAACAGTGCAAAGACAATATCACAAATGTTGAAACTGAGAAATTTTATTGCCACCACATGCAGTATTATTAGCAAAGACTCTTATTAACCAATGCAGCAAACAAGCACTGTGATCATCATGGCTATAGTAACACCGAGAATAAAAAAACAGCTGGCCAGCTAGCCATGAGCAAAAAAATATAAAATTGAACTCACCCATAAAATGAAGAAAAACCTTTCTTCATTAAATTCTTCCTCCAGAGACAAACGTGGATCTATCCGGTAGAAGGAACCCTCCAGTCCTGTTTCATTCGGCATAATTCCCATTGACCATGTCCATATCTCATTTAAATCCTGTAAATGTAACTGCGCATTTCAGGCCGGTTTTGGAAGTGTTTTTGTCTTTTCAATCACGTCATTTTTAGCAGCACAACATTAAGAGAATACAACCTAACTTGCTGTCACGCAAAGGTTTAAATACTTTTTTGACGGTCCAATCAATGTCTTTCAGTTACTGTGGAAAATTTACACTCACTGGAATTGGATAAGAAACATTTCAATCAATAGCTAATTACCGGGGAAGTGTCATGTGGGCATGAACTGTAACTATTAAGCAAGCATTAGAGTGACTATCACTGAGAGTTCTTTGGACGATATTTGTTGATGGAGGAATCTACACGTAAATCCACGGTAGGAAATTATGCGTTTTTAATATGTGATGGCTATAATTGATAGTAGAATGACATAGTATCAATACCATGGCAAATTTTTGCTTCAGAAAACTTATTTTTTAAACTACTTAATTGTGATACCATTGGCTCACTATAGCTGAAGTGGTTGCTACAAAGGGCAACAATTTTTTATCACAAGAGATCTTTTTTTTAACTGCTGAATAGATACTATGGGCAAGTTTATTGAGCAGTTTGCACATCAGGCTTAGCTGAGGAGTTTAATTCATGCAACTCCTGGGAAACAGGGATGGGACTGAATTTGTCCATATAAACCATGTTCGAACTTGGCTTGTTAGTGAATATTCAATTACTGATCCGAATGTGCCATCTAGTGATAGAATAGTGTAACTGCGTGCATAAATAGAGCAGCTCCATGTCCGCTGGTGTCTACGTCTGCGCAGAGGGGTTAATAGTGGCATAGAACCTCAATGTCTTTCGAAGCTATTGAATTCCCCCACTTCACAAAACAGCAGAGGTAGACTGACCATCAGGAATATCGTGAGTTTTCCTGGTGGGCCGCTGGGTCAGTGCGCCAGTCCGGCGGGCGAAAAAAAAAACAAAAAAAAACGCAGTCCCGTAGACTGCCCACTGGTGGCCATTGGCCCGCATTTAGGTGAGCAAAAGCGCAATGGAATCAACCTGGTGAATGACAGCCGCCATGTACTTTGTGCCACTATTCGTTGATTTATTACTTGTTGCTAGTTTGCACATCTTGTGGTGTTTATCTTGTGGCCATTGACTGTAATAGAATGCTGAGTGACTTGTGGTTTATATACCACTTTTGAAGGTTCTGCTTCACTATTCCGGTTATCTTGCATCATGGCCATTATTTGTATCTATTTATATATTTGCTTTATGATATAGGAATGACCAAAAAACTGTATTCTTGCAAATAATAAACGATGCATGGGCTCAAGCTAAACTGTATTCTTGCAAATAAAAAACGATGCATGGGCTTAAGCTACAGTATGTACAATTTATTTTTTGTTGTTGTTTTCAACGTAAAAGTTTAAGAAGGCAGGCTTGCTGGGAAATTTGTTTGACCAATGGCCTTGCTTGTCCCCTGCTGCGTTAACTGTCTAAAAATGCGTTTCAACAACTATGAGATCAGACGAAAATGTCAGAAAGCAATGGAGAGGCAGAAAAGCTTAGAGACAGAGTAAGCAGACTTTGGAGGCTCAGGTTTCAAATGCAAAAAAATTGACCAGCTGTTTGGCCATGATAATCCTCGTGGCAAGCAGTTTTCATTTGGAGGGGCACATGGAAGCGGTAAGACTGACATTGAATTAATAGACTATCACAAGTATCTGTTCAGTTAAACTTTGCTTGAGCTTATGGACCAGTTTTTAATAGTCTAATATTTGATGCATATTGATTCATTGTTTTACGGTACCAAATGAAATCTGTCCTGGAATACAGGAAGACTTCCAAAGGTGGGGTCCCATCAAGGGCGTTTTCTGGCCCAAATCACCGATTTCAAAATAATTTTCAGCATTGACAATCCACCCCATGGGGTTCATGAGTCCACCAGAGAAACCTCCGATATGAATTTTCTTTATGACAAAGAATGATATTTTTAACATTTTTTAGTTTTTGGGAGGAGCCACCCATTCTGGGGACAAAGTGTCAATAATGATTATAATCATGTACTTATAGAAGCAAATTGTAGCTGATATATTTAACTAATGAATGAAAAAAGAATTTGTTGAAATTGATGTCATACTGCAGAAATAGGAAGATATTTGTTCAAAAAATATGTTCTGAAATGGAGATTTCCAATGGCCACGTGCGTAAACGGCAGTACATTTGACAAAGTTCCTGGCCATGACACACTAAGGAAATCTGCTGAAAGTTGCCCTCGGGTATAGCCAATATTTTATGAAAAAACCAGGATGTGTCGACACCGGTAACATCTTCATCAGAACACTTGCATCAACCGACTGTAGTAAACCCTAAAATGGAGTGCATTGATACGAAATGGATTGTGTGAGAATGGCTCTCACTTAATTCTTCTAGTTTAAGTTTTAGCAATATAGTTATTAACTATGACCCTTGTGATGTTTATGCTTAAAATTTTTGCCTATTCTTAGACCTTCAAACTGAAGGAGCCTGAAGACCAAGACAAGGGGTTGTATTTCTACGCCTTTGCAACAGCAAAAGGGAGAAGAAATGCCTGAATTCTCTATTTTTGTTGGAAACATTTCTCCCCGTCAGCTCATGGCAGATTGTGCACTCGCCATTTCTCCCAAGTACAATACGCTTCTCATCCCAAAATAAAGGCATATTGGGGATACTGGAACGCCAGGCCGCAGTTAACGGAGCTGTTCACTGAGTGGCATTGTTGGCACCAGCACTGGAAATCTGGGGGCTACAGAACATCCCTTTATAACACCAATTAATCCTGACTAGTTCTCAATCATTTTCCTTAATAGACACATTTTCCAATTATAGTAATAATCCACTGGCTATTAAAGACACGGCTTCTCTCCCCATGCAATCTAACAGCAACAAAATAATGGGCTAAATTCAGTACAGAAAATTTGCTTATAAATAGGCCTATGCTTTACGAAATATAAACTGCTCTGAAACTTCCGAGCAATCTTTTCCGCACGTCAGGTGATTTAACTTGCACTTCATGATCGTTTAAATTGTTTAAATGAAATAAAATACAATTTGAAGCATCTTTATGCAATTTCTTAGCTTCCAACCCCCGAGAAAAGAAAAGCGAGAGAAGACTTCAATTCCGTGTGAGAATTTCTTAAATATGCGTTGATTGAATAATGACTGATTCCAATGAATTATCGGCTTTCACTCTCAGTACAACGTGGGTTGATATAAAAGTGGGACTCCACAATTAAATATAATGTTGTTTGCAGAATTACATTTTTTCAACCTTCACTTTTGTTATTAAGTGTAAAATTGCAGACTACGAGGTTTTGGACGTGATATGCCACTAAAAAGCATTAGACTCATCCCATATGTGTGAGAGCTGATGGGTATGCAGTTTTGAATAACGCTGATTTAAATGCACCAAAGTACGTGTCCAAATGAAAGATTGTCGACGTCATCCCTAAAGGGGGAGAATTAGTAGCACCTGATGGTGTGAAGTGCTCTCAGAGTGAATCTATTTTTAATTATGACAAGAGGCCCATGGGCCTTAACGATCACCTGAGTTGTATAAAAACTGATGTTACTGATGTCAATGAACCAAATATACATAAAAGTATCATTTTCCCATATAAAGTATAGTAAACGTCACCCTCTCCCCAGGGGCAAACATGGAGCAATCTCAGTCTGGAGAAGAAGATTGTTGAAATTTTTGCCAATATGACCCCATTTGGGCCCCACCCCTCAGCCCCTGGGGAAGAGACAGGGTCAAAAATGTCATAGTATCAAACTATCATGGTTATAATGCCAATCAAGTTTGAATGATTTCCAGTAGAAAATGAACAAAATATACCTAAAAGTATCATTTTCCTATATAAACTATAGTAAATTTCACCCCCTCCCCAGGGGCAAATATGGAGCTCAAGGGTCATGAAGTTCACAATTTTAATAAAGCACCTCAAGAGACTTCCATCTATGAAGAGCATTGTTTTCCAGCATATCTGGGTCTGGAGAAGAAGATTTTTGAAATTTCAGCCAATTTGACCAGTTTTATCCCCGCCCCTCAGAGCACCTGGGGGTGGGCACCATATAATTCATAATTTTGGTGCATATTTGACCAAGGAAGGTTCCTGCAAAATTTTATTGAAATCGGATCAGCGGTTTCTGAGAAGAAGTGGAAAATGTATTGACCAGTTTTAGCTCCGCCCCTCAGAGCCCCTGGGGGTGGCCACCATATAATTCACAATTTTGGTGCATATTTGACCAAGGAAGGTTCCTGCAAAATTTTATAGAAATTGGATCAGCGGTTTTTGAGAAGTCAAAAAAGTATTGACCAGTTTCAGCCCTGCCCCTCAGAGCCCCTGGGGGTGGGCACCATATAATTCACAATGTTGGCACATATTTGACCAAGGAAGGTTCCTGCAAAATTTTATTGAAATTGGATGAAAGGTTTCTGAGAAGAAGTCGAAAATGTATTGACCAGTATTATCCCGGCCCCTCAAAGCCCCTGGAGGTGGGCACCATATAATTCACAATTTTGGTGCATTTTCGACCGAGGAAAGTTCCTGCAAAACTTTATAGAGATCGGATGAGCGGTTTCTGAGAAGAAGTCGAAAATGCATTGACCACTTTTAGCCCCGCCCCTCAGAGCCCCTGGGGGTGGGCACCATATAATTCACAATTTTGGTGCACATTTGACCAAGGAAGGTTCCTGCAAAATTTTATTGAAATTGGATCAGCGGTTTCTGAGAAGAAGTGGAAAATGTAAATTGTTTACGGACGCACGACGGACAATGCACGACGCACGACGCTCAATGACGGACAAAAGGCGATTAGGTCACACTAGACTTTGTCTCAGGTGACCTAAAAATGACTGAGAACTAGCCAGGACCAGAGCGGTAGATAACTCAGAGCGCCACCCATTGACTTCGTTGTTAGAGTGGTCACATGGTTCGTGGGGAAACGCTATAGTTCCGAACACACGCCGCGCTGTCATTATCTCCTATGGGACAGACAGCAGCGATTGCGTTACTGATCATTAAATATTAAATTAAACCTGACACAATTGCCGCAAACGTATTTCTCTTAATGAATTACATAATTTACATACATGTTTATAGAGGTCATGCTTTTTCTATTAAGATCATGTCATAGCTTTTGGAGGGAAAGATTCATGTTAGCATCAGTGAGCTGGTACTTATACGTACCGTTGATCCGCTATAATTTCTAAATAAATTTAATACTGTATTTACACTGTCATGGGTATGGATAATTTAACATATTTTAGCTTTATTAAGTTACATTATTGGATTACCAGGGTCTGCCTTTATCTTCTGGATTTACCCACAATTTACCATGTTAAGGTTCTGCTGACCTGTTATATCATTCAGTGTCATGCCAGTACTTCCTTAAAGCAAAGGTGCACCACCATGCTCATTTCAGAGCCCTTGATATTCTCAGTTCTAATGTTTAGATAAAATGAACGAAACACGTGTAACCTACAGCTCGCGAGACCAGGAGACTGAATGAGATTAAATACAATGACTGATGCAAGAGAAGGGTTTCAACAAAAAGATTTTTATTGAACAGAGGAAAACAGGACGGCACAGAAATTGAAGTTGAAAAACAAATTAAACAATGACGGTTGCAAGTGTGAATGAGTGAACCATGAGTCAACCTTGAACAACAAAGAACAAAAGAAATACAACGTTGTACATAGTAATGTGGCAGGGTGGTGGTGGGTTCTGATGTGGGAGAAGGGGTGATCAGTGTCAAATTAATAAACCTTCTCGATGTGTGGAACTACTAAATGTGTGTGTGTGTGTGTGTGTGTGTGTGTGTGTGTTTTCAGTACAGGGCAGAACAGGGTTGTGAATAGAACTATAATAACTAAATGGATTTAACAGGAATGTACTGAATAGAACAGACAAGTAAACTCTTGGAAAAAGAACAATACTGTGAGGCATAAACATTTGTGGAATTACAAATAATTAAATAAAGAGGTTGGGGACATTACAAATACAAGGGCCAGGAATGTTGGAAGAGGTTTGCAAATTTTAGACATCTCAGAACTTCCCACAAATCCTGTAGCCTCCATTGCCAACAGCAGCCTCTGCCCGCCTCCGCCAGCGCCTGCCTCCACCACTGCCAGCAGCACAGGGTACCTGCAGGTTTTCAGTGAGTTAAATTTAAGACCTTTTTAAGTCTCCCAAAAAATTGACATATAAGACACTTGTGCAATTACAAAAGTTAACAAAATCATTGCATTATTTTAAAAAGGAGTTTTACATTTAATTTGGGATTAAAATAAATGTGCGATTTGCAAAGTTTAGACATCTCAGAACCTCCCACGAACCCTATAGCCTCCATCGACGGCAGCCTCTGCCCATATTAACGGTAAATTAACGGTAAGCCTACATGGCACAATGAAATGAGCACAGAAAAGTAATAAAGACTAACCACAGCCACCACATCTCTTCAAGAGTAAATCATTTAAAAAGACCATCTTTTTGCAAAATACAACATGGCATATATAACAGCTAGCTGACTACAGCAAGATCGCTAGAAAGCTAACAGCGCCTGGCATGACAAATGCAAATTGAGAGATGCAATTTCATAATAGCTAGCTAAAACATGGTGGGTGACACTTAGGTCGTCAATGTCCTAACTTGTGGTTTCATCCAATTTTATGAATAACAAGTGGTTTTAATCCAAAATGGTTATTGAGAGCTAAACTGAGTTAGAAACTCCACAACCGTTTGTGATAAAACTTAAAACAGCGGATCAAGCTAGGCTAGGTAAGAGCATGTCAAAATTCTCAAAGCTAACTTTAAAATAAAAAAAAACATCACCGAAACCAGCCACAGGCACCTCATCCCATCATTTACCGTCCTGATTTATGTCGGTTTTGTGAGAAATAGAAACTCCGTAGAGTTCATGACTGAATTCCCACAGCTGACCAAGATAAACTACGAAGCAAAGAACATGACCTTAAATTATCACAACTTCTTCAGACTTAAAATATATATATCGTCATGGCGATCATACACAATTGGAGATTATAAATGATACATGACCACTGATATGATATATATACATTTCGTGAATCATAAGACTTCTATATTTTATTACTTACCGTCGATGTTGTCTCAATGGAAGTGAATCGGTCCGAAGCTTCAAGAATCCTCTTTTGGAAGTATTGGAAGTTCCCAGACCTGGAAGTGCGCCACCATTTTTTGTACACCAGAGTCATGGGAGTGTCGTAACTCTGAGAATATCAATGGCTCTGGCCAGGACTAATTGTAGTTATAACGGGATGTTCTTTGAGCCCTCAAATTTCCAGTCCTGGCAGCGCCACTGATTGTCCTGTTTTGGATCGTCTGTGGCTGGTATTTCTATCATCATACGATGCATGTCCAATCCCGATCATCAGTAATTTTTTAAAATTTATATGATGACGGATATGAGTTCCCTCAGTGTCCGTGGGTTGTCTTCTTCCATTGTGCAGCGATAAATGTGAGACAACAGATAGCTCTAAAAACTATGGAAGATCTTGTGGGAACAGTTGCATATCTTGCTTTGTTTTCACTGGTGTGATGCCACACGGTCACATGATCGCATAGCTCATTAACTTTCAGAACTGGCTCAGTGTGTTCTGCACGGCTTATTTGAAATGCCCATAATTTTTTTTTCCACAGATTTAAAGAGCAAACTTTGTTTTTTTTTGTTGTCAGTGTTATATATGCAATGCTCTGGGAGCGCCAAGAGCATTTATTTACATTTTATTTGTTGAACCCTTTAAGTACGTTGTCAATGTAGCCCATCTGTGATCTGTAATTTCTCTGTAATTTCCTAATAATTACAGGCTTATATATTGGTCTTGATTTTTCAGTAAATAAATAGTGTGATTATTTAATCAAGCTTAAACAGGAACAGCTTGAAAGCAATGGGTCTCATTCATGAAACGTTCGTAAATCTGCGAACAGATTTACACATAAAAGCCTACTCTACTAAAAACCTACTCCGGATTCAGGAACACGTGAAACTGTGTTCGGGAAACTCAGATCTGATCGTAAACACATGTGTAGATCATGAATGCCAAACGATCGTGAAATTGACAGCGCGCTCCCGTAATCAGCTATTTGCATAAATCTCCGCCCAATTGCCAATGACCGCCATATAAGGAGGTGTAGATGCATCCAGTCGACCTGTCAGTCAAGGCGCAAACAAAGAAAGACAGAGAAAGAAAAAGGAATTTTTCCGAAGCGGAGATAGAAATTATTTTGGGTGAAGTGGAGTTTAGAAAAAACATTTTATTTTCATCTGTTAGCAGTGGTATGACAGGGACAGGCAAAACGAAGGCTTGGAGGGAGGTGACAGATGCCGTTAATGTTGTCTCTGTAGTCCAAAGAACTATGTCCAAGGTGAAGCGTAAATGGTTTGACATGAAACTAGAGGCAAAGAAACGCATAAGCGCACATCAGCCACAGGTTGAGGAGGCTCACAGTCACAACTATCAACTGCAGACGAGCGCATCGCTGGCATAATTGAGGAGACCTCTCTGTCAGGAATTATACCTGACGGAGACAGCAAAATGCCTCCACTTTTATTTTTGGAAGTGGCTATTCGCCCCGCAGCGCGCTGAATTGGGGGAAAGAGATCGGCTATCTGCCCCACAAAGGGGCCGACAAGAGAAGCAGTTCTGCTATTCGCACCACGGTGGGACGGATCAGAGAAGCACTTCTGCTATTTTCCTTGCAGTTGGGCCAGTAAGAGATTTCATTTTATAATCCGCCTCGCTCTCTGATCTTTCGCGCTGAACCGCCGCGGGGCGAATAGCCTCTTCGTTTAGTTTTTTTTTTTTATCATCATTCAACATGTAGAAAGAACGTGTAATCTATTGAGTCGATTCACATAGATCATTCACAAACATGAACCTAATCTGGATCTTAAACCTGCCAATTGCCAACTAATTTAACTAAATGTGTTATATTTTTAATCATTTGTCATGTTGAGGCTATATCACGTGTTTCAAAGGCATCTGCCTATTATTTACATAACAGAGCACAATATGAATTAAAATTGTAATTTACAATAGTGACAAGCATTTTTTTATGTGTTCGTAAATTTACACAAGCGCTACACATGGTCGAAAGCATGTGTAGATTTTGTTAGTAGCTACGAGCAGATCTGAGCTACTAAAATGTTGATGAATGCGAGATTCACGTAAATTTACGTCTACGAACAGTTTACACACAAATTCGCTCTGCTCACGTTTCATGAATGAGACCCAATGTGTTTAAGGGTCAGAGGCTCACCGCACACCACTGAAAATCCTGTTACACCAACGTTACTGCTGAGGGTACTTTGGGATTTAAGGAGTTAAAGTGCAGTCTTTTTTGAGCATATTTCCTCCCAAACTAAAATGCTTACTGTTCTTTAGCCACTATGGCTACAGGCATAATCATGGTCTCATTTGAAAGGTGACACTCAGTACATTTCCGTCATATTGTGTTATGTATGAGTATTTTGTGTACAGCACTGTATATCATTTGTAAATGGAGATTTGTTAGACACTATTTAAATGCCCATTATGACTGGTCAGCGATTTGTTTATTTTGGTTATTATTTAGCACCCTCTGGTGGTATGTCTGTGTAACAGTCTATTTTGCATGGTCTGATGCAATACCACCTGTTTGTGATGAAATAGACTAGTGCTTTCAAGAAGCTTCTGGCATCTTCGTGTCTGGAGGGGGCATGAAGGAATCCTGTAGATCTTTCCAGAATGTTGCTAGTCTATGTAAATGCTGTGATTTTGGTCAGTAAAGGCAGAGTTTTTGTTTTGGCATCAGAGTTACATAGTGGCATTAGAGTGTTATTATAAGATTACAGTGGATTATTTGTAGAAGTTTTTTTTCCTAATCAGTGAAGAATAAATTTGTTTAAGTTGTCATTGCTGGTTTTCTTTGTTGTGATTTTCAAGTCATAAAAAATTGGAGGTTCCACAGAGATAAACCATACATTGGCTCAACGATTGGATTCACCAAAGATTAAAGCTGATCTATCCTTTTTAAATCTTGTGACTTTTTGAAAAGCCAGCAATCATGACTTTTGATGTTGAAAATTTTTTGAAAACTCCAACCCAGGAATCAATTATGCTGGCAAAGAAGAAGGACTTGCTGCTAATAGCCTCAAACCTTGGATTATCTGATGTGAAATCATCAATGAAGAAACAAGACATATTGAACATTTTGGTTCAACATTTCATCAATGAAGAGATCTTTGGGGAAGAAGCAGCAGAATTGATTAAAGATGTGGAAGTGTCTGCGACAGAGCTGCAAAGACTTGAGGTGCAGCTACGCCTGAAACAACTAGAACTGGAAGAAAGAAGGTTGGAGAAGGAGAGAGAACTTAAAGAAGATTGGAGAAAGAACTGGAAGAAAGAAGGTTGGCGAAGGAGAGAGAACTGGAAGAAAGAAGGATGCACTTGCAGTACGAATTGGAAATGAAGAAAATAGAAGCAGGTACTGTTACAAAATCTTTTGGACTTTCTGATCATTTTGATGTGGTTAAACACATCAGACTTGTTCCTCCCTTCCTAGAATATGATGTAGACCAATACTTTACCCATTTTGAAAAAATTGCTGAAAATTTGAAATGGCCAAAAGAGCATTGGACAATGATGTTACAAAGTGTTCTTACTGGTAAAGCTAGGAAAATCTATAACCAGTTATCTGTCCAACAGTGTTCTGATCTGTTATGGTTCTGCCTCATGTGTGTTGTCTTTGTGCTTATTTGTGCTTGTGCTTTACTTTCGTTTTATTTTTCAGCTTTCATTCCCGCCGTCTGATGTTCGATTCTCTCTTTCCCAAACTCCAGTGATGTCGTGTGACAGCCTTCAGCATGCCTGAGTCTCGTTGTCAATCACGTTTCCTCTTTCAGTTTCGGCTGTGGTATTTCATTCATTGCTTCCATCTGTGCTTAATTCTGGGTCTTGCTAAACTCTGAGTGAATGTGTTCTCTGATAGGATAATTACTAACCCGTACTAACCAGCACTTATTTGAGGGTGTTTGTATATATTTCATCACGTAGTATTAACCTTAATTAACTCATTAGCGAGTGCGAGTGTTTCTAGCTTTTGTAATTCCTGCCTAAGCTTTCCCTGATTAACTGCGTTTAAAGCTGACTTTTCCTTTGCTTCTCTCGTGGTGCTTTTTACTCGTCACATTTAGATTACCTCAATCTAAACTGCCTAGCTTGATTGATTGTCTTAGAGTCTTGTCTCGAGTCATTATTTGTTAACCCAGTTCTCATGGAATTGTTTTATTAATCCCATGTGTTTCTGTTCCATTCGAGATTGCATTCTGAGTCCCCGCCTCCTCTCGTGGCTATATCTGTGGCAAGGTGAGAAGCGACATCAGACGGAACTTTGTATTGGCTTTGCTCTGCATTGTGAAATCCCCGCTCCTGTGCCTTCCCGAGTATTTCCTTTGTATGATTCCCCGAGCCTTGTGTTTTGCTGCTTTAACGTCTTGTCTGCCCTTTGTCTAAGTCTCCCAGTGTGTCCGTCAGTTTAGTTAGGTCCAGTTTTTGTTTTTCTAGTTTATCCACTCTAGGAGTGAGTACTTCTGTTTCCCCCTGCCTTTGGCAGTGTATCTTAGTTTTTCCAATCGTTCAGTGCATGTGCACGGTGTTTTGTTTCTGGCCTGCGTGCCCATTTTCTCCCAGTGTTTTGTGTTTTAATAAACACTTTGGATCCTGCATCTGGTGTCCCCCTGACCTCTTCCTAACAGAAGTTCCGTCTCCTGGACACCAGCAGGATGGATTCCCGCGATGCCGAGCTCCAGCGCCAGCGGCAGCAGATCCAACACCTGACTGCTGCCCTGGCAGCGCAGCAGACCACCACTACTGGGAGCATGGGGCAGCCTTACCCTCCTGCTGGAGCTGCTGCATCGCCACCTCCTGGTCTTGGGCCAGAGCCTCAGCTACCGCCTCCCGAGTGCTACGATGGCAACCCTGGGTCCCGCAGGCCGTTTCTGACCACCTGCGAGATGCACTTTGCCCTGCAGCCCAGAACCTACGCCACGGAGCCTGCCAAGATGGCCTTTGTCATCTCCCACCTGACAGGTTCAGCCCTCCACTGGGGAACCGCCGCCGGGTCAGCCTGCCTACCTTGTGTAGCCTCCTTCTCTGCACTATCCTCCGAGACAGAGCGACTTTTCGACCGCACCAGGCGTGGCACTGCCACCGGAAGGGAGCTGACTCGGATCCGGCAGGGAAGCCGCTCGGTGGCAGAATACGCCATCGAGTTCCAGACCCTCGCTGCCAGTTCCCAGGGGAATCCTGAGGCGCTCCGAGACGCATTTGTGGAGGGTCTAGCTGATGGCATCAAAGACCACCTCATCTTCCATGAGCTACCCAAGACTCCCGAGGCTGTGGCGGATCTTGCCATCCAGATTGACAACCGCCTGGAGGAGACTGCCACTCGCTTGGGGCGACGTCGGCCAGCTCCCAACAACTGCCAGTAGGAGACTGCCACTCGCTTGGGGCGACGTCGGCCAGCTCCCTCCAACCCCTCCAATTCTCCTGTCGTCCAGCCTCCGTCACCAGTTCCCAGTTGTACATCCACCTGAGTCCACCAATCCGAGCCAGAGCCTATGCAGGTGGGGCGCAGCCGCCTCACTAAGGAGGAGAGGGATCATCGCATGCGATCCAGGGCCTGCCTCTACTGTGGTCAGCACGGGCATTTTGTTGCCAATTGCCCGGAGAAAGACCAATGCCCACTAGTGACCGGAGAAGCACTAGTGGCGATCTCCTGCACTGAAGCCTCCTCCAGCTGCCGCACCTGCATTCCGGTGACCATCTCCTGGGGCAACCAGAGCCGCCGTACATCCACCTTGGTGGATTCAGGAGCGAAGGGGAACTTTCTGGACGCCGAAGCCGCTGCCTCCTGGGGTGTTCCATTCTGTCCACTGGCGCGGCCTCTGACCGTCTTTGGCCTTGGAGGCCAAAGACTGGCTCAGATTCAACATCAAACGGCTCCAGTCCAGCTTCTGGTCTCAGGCAACCACCGTGAGACCATCTCCTTCCTGATCATCCGGTCTCCCAGATCCCCGGTGGTTCTGGAACACCCCTGGCTCTGCGAGCATGGCCCAGTCTTGGACTGGTCCACTCACGAGGTTCATGAGTGGAAGTCCTCCCGTTCTGCCCGCTGCCTTCGCCACATGGCCTCACCTGTGCCTGGGTCTCAGGTTTCTTCCGAGCCAGCGCCTGATCTCTCTTGAGTCCCCGCTGAATACCATGACCTGGGTGCGGTATTCGGCAAGTCTAGGGCGGTGTCTCTGCCACCTCACCGGCCCTATGATTGCGAGATTGACCTGCTGCCGGGAGCAGTTCCGCCCCGGGGGTGGGTCTTCTCCCTGTCTCAGCCCGAGAGGGTCACCATGGAGAAGTATCTCCAGGAGTCTCTCGCGGCTGGGATAATTTGGCCCTCCACGTCGCCAGCAGGAGCTGGCTTCTTCTTCGTTGCCAAGAAGGATGGGTCGCTCCGGCCCTGCATCGACTATAGAGGGCTGAACAAGATAATGGTCAGGAACCATTATCCCCTGCCGCTCATGTCGTCCGCCTTCGACATCATCCAAGGGGCCCAGGTGTTTACCAAGCTGGACCTGCGGAACGCCTACCACCTGGTGAGGATACGTGAGGGGGAAGAGTGGGAGACCGCCTTTAACACCCCCAGCGGTTACTGGGAATACCTGGTGGTTCCCTTTGGCCTCACCAACGCACCCGCAGTGTTCCAGCGGCTGGTGAACGATGTCCTGGGTGACATGATCGGTCGGTCCGTTTATGTCTACCTGGACGACATCCTCATCTTCTCACACACCCGGGAGGAGCACATTCGGCATGTGCGCCAAGTCTTGAAACGCTTGTTGGAGAACCGCCTTTTCGTGAAGGGCGAAAAGTGCGAGTTCAACACCTGCTCCACAATGTTTCTGGGCTACATCATCTCTCCCGGGTCCCTGAGAATGGATCCTGCCAAAGTGCGGTCCGTCCTGGAATGGCCCCAGCCCAAGGACTGCAAGGCCCTCCAAGGATTCCTGGGTTTCTCCAACTTCTATCGGCGCTTTATCCGAGGATACGGCTCGGTGGCAGCTCCCCTGACCGCGCTTACCTCCATCAAGCAGCCGTTCTGCTGGAATCCCCAGGCGGACCAGGCCTTCCAGCAGCTCAAGCGGCGGTTCACATCTGCGCCCATCCTGATGACCCGGACCCAGCGTCCCAGTTCATCGTGGAGGTGGATGCCTCCAACGTGGGCGTGGGAGCGGTGCTGTCCCAAAGATCCACCAAGGACGGGAAGGTCCTACCCTGTGCCTTCTTTTCGCACCGCTTCACGCCTACGGAGGCCAACTATGACGTCGGCAACCGGGAGTTACTGGCAGTCAAGTTGGCTCTGGAGGAGTGGTGTCACTGGCTGGAGGGAGCCACTATGCCATTGCTGGTGTGGACGGACCACAAAAACCTCGAGTATCTGAAGACGGCCAAGAGGCTTAATCCCCTCCAGGCCCGGTGGGCCTTATTTTTTGAGAGATTCAATTTCTTCTTGGCATACAGGCCTGGGTCCCGTAATGCCAAGGCTGATGCCCTTTCCCGGCGGTACGAGACTAATACCGCTTCCGAGAACCCTCCCGAGACCATCCTCCCTCCGAGTCGTTTCCTCAGTGCCATCCAGCTCCCCATCAAGGAAAGGGTCCGGGCAGCACTGAGCGGGCAGGCCGCGCCCAGTGCCTGTCCCGGTAACTGCCTGTTTGTTCCCCAGGCCCTCCATTCTGAGGTTCTCCAGTGGGGACACTGGTCCCAGTTCTCGGGTCATCCTGGGATCGAGAGGACCACCGCCTTCATTCGGCGTCGCTTCTGGTGGCCGGACCTACCAGACGACGTCAAGGGCTTTGTGAGTGCCTGCTCAGTCTGTGCCATGGCCAAAACCCCGCACACACCCCCCTCCGGTCTCCTTCAGCCACTCCCTATCCCTCACCACCCCTGGTCCCACATTGCCGTCGATTTTGTTACTGGCCTACCTGGCAATATCACCATCCTCACCATAGTAGACCGGTTTTCGAAAGCAGCCCACTTCATTGCACTCCCCAAGCTCCCTTCAGCCAAATCCACTGCCAATCTCCTCATTCAGCACGTTGTCCGTCCCCATGGTATCCCTGCAGACGTTGTGTCTGACCGTGGTCCCCAGTTCACCTCCCGCTTTTGGAAAGCTTTCCTGTCCCTCCTAGGCCCTTCCTGTTCCCTCAGTTCCGGTTTTCACCCTCAGTCTAACGGCCAGACTAAGCGGGCCAACCAGACCCTGGAGACCATGCTGCGGTGCGTGTGCGCCAAGAACCCAAGAACCCTGTTGGTCGGCCCATCTGCCTTGGGTTGAGTACGCCCACAATTCCCATGCATCTGCAGCCTCTGGTCTCACCCCCTTCGAGTGCTGCCTGGGGTACCAGCCTCCCCTGTTCCCCTCACAGGAGGTGGAGGTGGGGGTCCCCTCTGCCGAGGCCTTTATAAGGCGGTGCCGCAACACCTGGCACTCCGCCCGCCGCGCTCTCATCCGGGCGGGGAAGCAGATAAAGGACTCGGCGGACAAGCGACGCAAGCCGGCCCCCACCTACCGTCTCGGCCAGAAGGTCTGGCTCTCCGCCCAGGACATCCCCCTCAAAGTTGAGTCCCGCAAGCTCGCCCCCAGATTCCTCGGTCCCTTCCCCATTGACAAAATCATCAGTCCCACCGCCATCCGTCTTAAGCTTCCCCATACCATGCGCCGCATCCATCCTGTGTTCCACGTGTCCCGAGTCTGGCCCTCCGTCACCCACCCCCTCCACCCGGATCCCGAGCCCCCACCTCCGCTGCGCATCATCGACGGTGGAGAGGCCTTCACCGTCCGCAAGCTCCTGAACTGTCGGCGGAGGGGTAGGGGACTCCAATACCTCGTTGATTGGGAAGGTTACGGTCCCGAGGAACGTTCCTGGGTTCCTGCCAGATTCATACGGGACAAAGACCTCATCAGAGTTTCCCATCAAACTTATCCTAAGCCTTAGCCCCAGCTTATGCTGGAGACCTCAAGCATTCTTGTTTGTTTTGTGTATTTTGTTCTTGTGCTTAGTGTTTGGTTAGGTGTTTTGTGTTTTAGTCTTTAGGGTTTTGCCTTTCTTAGTCTTGTGGGGTTTTGTATTTAGTTTTTTGATGTTTCTTGTATTTTTAGTTTCTGATGTTCCGTTTAAGCGCCAGGTGATGCTTCTTGGGGGGGGTTACTGTTATGGTTCTGCCTCATGTGTGTTGTCTTTGTGCTTATTTGTGCTTGTGCTTTACTTTCGTTTTATTTTTCAGCTTTCATTCCCGCTGTCTGACGTTCGATTCTCTCTTTGCCCAAACTCCAGTCCTGTCGTGTGACAGCCTTCAGCATGCCTGAGTCTCGTTGTCCAATCACGTTTCCTCTTTCGGTTTCCGCTGTGGTATTTCATTCATTGCTTCCATCTGTGCTTAATTCTGGGTCTTGCTAAACTCTGAGTGAATGTGTTCTCTGATAGGATAATTACTAACCCGTACTAACCAGCACTCATTTGAGGGTGTTTGTATATATTTCATCACGTAGTATTAGCCTTATTTAACTCATTAGCGAGTGTGAGTGTTTCTAGCTTTTGTAATTCCTGCCTAAGCTTTCCCTGATTAACAACGTTTAAAGCTGTGTTTTCCTTTGCTTCTCTCGTGGTGCTTTTTACTCGTCACATTTAGATTACCTCAATCTAAACTGTCTAGCTTGATTGATTGTCTTAGAGTCTTGTCTCGAGTCATTATTTGTTAACCCAGTTCTCGTGTAATTGTTTTATTAATCCCATGTGTTTCTGTTCCATTCGAAATTGCATTCCGAGTCCCCGCCTCCTCTCGTGGCTATATCTGTGGCAAGGTGAGAAGCGACATCAGACGGAACTTTGTATTGGCTTTGCTCTGCATTGTGAAATCTCCGCTCCTGTGCCTTCCCGAGTATTTCCTTTGTATGATTCCCGAGCCTTGTGTTTTGCTGCGCCCACGTCTAGTCTGCCCTTTGTCTCCCAGTGTGTCCGTCAGTTTAGTTAGGTCCAGTTTTTGTTTTTCTAGTTTATCCACTCTAGGAGTGAGTACTTCTGTTTCCCCCTACCTTTGGCAGTGTACCTTAGTTTTCCCAATCGTTCAGTGCATGTGCACGGTGTTTTGTTTCTGGCCAGTGTGCCCATTTTCTGCCAGTGTTTTGTGTTTTAATAAACACTTTGGATCCTGCATCTGGTGTCCCCCCGACCTCTTCCTAACATGATCATGATTTTGTCAAATCTGCCATTCTGAAGGGTTATAAATTAGTCCCTGAGGCTTACAGGCAAAAATTTAGGTATTCTCGCAAGAAAGCCAGTCAAACTCATGTTGAATTTAGCAGGTTGAAGGAACAGTTGTTTGATCAGTGGTGTAATTCCATGAAAGTTGAGAAAGATTTTGACAGAATGAGGCAACTTATTCGGTTGAGGAATTCAAAAGGTGTATCCAGCCTGATATCAAGACTTTCCTTGAGGAGAAACAAGCCATTACTTAGCAAGATGTTTCCACCCTGGCTGATAGTTTTGCATTAACTCATAAGTCTTCTTTTGTCCAAAAATCCACTTTTTCTAAATTTCAAAGCAAGTCTCAGTCCAAGACTTCTTATAATCAGGGGTGCACATAACTTTTTTGGTGTGGTTCTCAAGGGAGCACCTGGAGATGCTCCCTGGTGCTCACTCTTTACACAGCGCCCATCCTACAAGGTGTCATCATCGCAGCCGTCCTTTCCTGCAGAGCACTCAATACGCATGCGTTTTCGATGCAAATCAGCCCACAAACGAGGAAGTTGAGCAAAACAAAAAAATTAAAATATTTCTTAATGTATATTTACTTTTACTTAGAAAACAGTAAATCTTTCTTATGTTCAATTTCATCAAGCAAGAGGAGGATTTCTTCCTTTGTGAATGCTAACTTTCGTGGCCTTTTCCCCTACATGACCGATTGTCAGACACCGTGTTGCCACATGCCAATTTATTGGAGCAATCAGGCTCTGGATTGTTTAACTGAACAATGAACTGAGCAGACAAAGGTTAAATGAGTTTTACATCATTATTAAACCTTTTCTTAATTATTTCTATTCTTGTGATCTTTCGTTGTAATATTTCTGTAAGCTAATTTAATTAAAAAGACACTGAATCAATTTAGTCATATACTAATGATGATGACAATGTGTTTTTAAAACATTGTATTTCAGTGTTGATTGGTTAAAACGAGGGACGTTCAATCTCATAGCATCGATTTATTAACAACTAATTCTTTAGCGAGGACTCAAGAAACTCTCCGCAAAATTCCTCTTTAGGCCCGTCTAACGACTGTGTTTGGGAAACCCACATAAGGAAAATGTGACGAACATGAGAGAATTTTCGTTGCTTAAGAATCTCTGTGCCACGCTCGTTAATCCTGAGATCCAACATTATCGGGAAACCCACTGCAGAGCTTTAAACAAGCATGGTTGCCAGTCAAAACAGCCTCTGATGGCTCTCAAGTCAAGAACACACAACCTTAAAACAAACAGCTTTTGGTCTACGGACGCAATCCAAGGGAACAGTGGATTGTTAATGGATAAGAATAGTTTTTTTTCAGTATGGGAAATGTAATACGTAAAATGTAGATATTTCTTATAGAAATTTTCCAATAAGGCACCGGAGTTTAAGGTAGGATTACGAAGCTTCTGAAAGGGATTTGCATGCATCGGTGCTCTTGTTGAAATGGGGCAACGCATAAAATCTAAGCAAAAAATTAAGTACTTCGCTTGTACCATTGCGGAGATTTTCAGAATTTAATATGTGGTGTGCTTTGATGTCTTCTATGACATTGTCGATCGTAGAAGGTATTTTCAAAGCATTATCTAGCTAGCTCCTGCGATTTTTGTCGCATTAAATTGCCCATGAACATAATGGAGGTTTCTGGATTTGGGCCAAGTTATGGTCCAGTTGCCTCCGGAACCGGGTCGGTCAAAAAAGTTTCTGATCGATAAAATTTCACAGAATCTAAATAGAAATATTAAAGATCACGTCTATTTAGTTTTTAACAGTGTCTGGCCAGTATTTTGTGTAAATTATACGCCTACACCTTGAAAACGACAGATGCTTACAACCGTTCATGAAACGGATAATGTGCGCAGATCTTAAAACTTAAAAGATGAGGATATAAAGGCAGTTCCGCTACTCCATATTCAAATAGTACTTAGGAATACCGCAACAAAAGCCGACAAGAAGCGAGTTTTTCTGGGACAAGTCAAAGTTCAGGCAGCTCTGCACGGAAACCGCATTCGGGCAGAAAATAACCGATCGCGGACCATGCCGATTTTCCCTGCTTTGATGGATTTGACGTTTTGCTAATTTGGGTGAAAGCTGAGTAAACTTTAAAAGCTAATAATTAATGAACACACTTGTCATAATGTCTTCTGTCTTACCAGAGATGTATGGAGAAAAATCCTATTTCAGTAGCCGAAGTAAACCAGTCAAAAATGCCAAATATGCTGGTACGCAATTGAGCTTCCCTTCAAGTTTTCTGCCGCGCAATTTCTATTTTTTCTGCGCATGTGCACCAGCGCACCAATTATGTGCACCCCTGCTTATAATAAAACTTCTAATTATTCTAAGGCCACTTCTGAGAGGAAACCTTCCAGTGAGAAGCAATCCTCTGATTCTTTGCATTCTGTGTCTTGCCAATACTGCAAAAAGCAAGGTCGACTTATTTCTGAGTGTTATGCTCTCAAGAAAAAACAACAATGAGAAGAAACCAAGCCAACTGCTTTCACTATGAAAGAATCTCTTGTATCAAAGGTCAGTTCGTCTGATCTTCTTCCTTCTGTGTCTGATTCTGTTATGGAGGGTTTTGAGCCATTCAGCACCGATGGTTTTGTCTCACTTTCACATGATTTTTCCTGATCTGCTCCTGTTTGAATTCTAAGGGATACTAGGTCTTCCCAATCTCTTATTCTTGCAGATATTTGGCCTTTTTCGGACAAAACGTCTACTCAGGCTAATGTCCTTATTCAAGGAGTCAAAATGCACAGGATTTGAGCTGCGCCTTGCTTTTTAGTCCATAAGTTTTCTGGTGCGGTGGTCATAAAAATGTAGATTGCAGACAAGGGAGGACTCGCACTCAAGAAAACACAAGTCAAAAAAAGTCTAGTTTAAAAACAATTGTATTTTATATATTTTTTTAAAAGTTTTTCCAAGGCTTTTTTATCTCACAATGTGCAATAAGTGCAAAAAAGTGCTGTGCAAACGTTTCAGTCCCTCAGACTATTCTCAGTGCAAATGAGTAGCAGCATGTAGAGCCAACCTTTTAACCAGTCCAAAACAGGTACATACAATCAGCGGCCAAAAGGCCTAATAGGTCACATCTCATTCAAGGCAAATCACCACATAATTGGACAATTAAGGTACACACAAAGCTCATTCGATGGACACAACACATTAGGCATAGTAATCAGGCAACCAAACAAAGTGCAATGAACCAATCGACTAAATACATTTGGTAAAAGTCACAGAAAGCAGGACATATCTAATTCCTCATTTAAGCCATTCGGATGAAGTGTTTTTAAATAAAAGATGTATCTACATTCACATTGCAGTAAACATTTGTCTACATTTCCACCACGTCTTTTAGGAGTAAAAAGGTCAATGCCACAGAATTCTAAGTCCTTGATTGAATGATTGCTGTCTGCAAAATGTCTAGCAACAGCTGATTTGGGGTCAGCTCGACGGATCGAACTTTTATGTTCATTAATTCTAAATCTAAGCTGTCTTGTGGTCTTACCAACATATTGAATACCACATTTCCGACATGAAAGAAGGTAGACAACATTACTCGAGCTGCATGTAATAAGCTTTTTTAATCTTATATTCTCTCTTTGTCACATGACCCATAAACATGTTGAACTTCTTTGCATCAGAACATGCAGCACAATTGCGGCATGGGAAGAAACCTGTGGCATTGTCCAGACGCTCCTAACGGGTGGATATCCTGTGCGTATCTGCATGTACCAATGTGTCATGAACATTTTTTGCTCTAGAGAAAGAGAACAGAGGGGGAGATTTAAAAATCTCTTTGCATACATCATCAATTAACAAAATATTCCAATGCTTTTTTACAACATCACATATGGAGTGGCCTAGTGGTGAGAAAGTGGTATTAAAAACACAAGAAAACGATTTTTTACTCTTAGGCCCAGTTTCATGAAGCAGATCATTTCTTTTCTTGCCCTGTGCTTTAACAAATGCTGTGTTCAAGACTTCACGGGGATACCCTCTTTGTAACAACTTAGTAAAAAGTTTGTGGGCCTCAACCTGAAAATCATCCTCCCTTGCACATATACGTCGTAACCTGAGGAACTGACTAAATGGCAAGCCTTTTTTAAGGGAGATAGGATGATAACTTTTATAGTGCAGAAGACTATTCCTATCAGTAGGTTTGGTAAAAAGTGTGGTATAGATATGTCCCCCATCGAAAATTACCCTCGTATTGAGGAAACTCACCTGGTGATGGTCAAATTCCAGACTAAACTCAATTGACTCCATGCAATTATTAAGATGTTGGAGAAAAATTTGAAGATCACTACTAGAACCTCCCCAGATTAGAAAAACATCATCTATATATCTTTTCCAAAATACAATGGATGGTAAGAAAGGATTGTTATTGTACACATATTGAGATTCAAACCAACCCATAAATAGGTTCGCATAGTCAGGGGCAAAGCTTGCCCCCATTGCTGTTCCATGTGTCTGGAGATAAAAACTCTTACCATGGAGAAAGTAATTCTTCATTAATACAATTGCAGACATGTCAACTAAAAAATCTGTTGGGGGGACATGATCAGGTCTAGAGTCTAGGAAAAATCTAAGTGCATCAAGGCCAAAAGAGTGTGGAATGTTAGTATGAAGACTAACTACATCCATAGTGGCTAAAATTAGCTCACTACTGTTCAAGGTCACATCAGAAAGTTGGGCGATGAAGTCACCAGTGTCTTTAAGATATGATGGAAGTTTCTCCACTAGTGGTCTAATGTAATAATCTACAAAATTAGACAAAGGTTTGGTCAGAGAACCAATACTAGCAATGATAGGATGGCATTTTGGAAAGCCATCAAAGGTTTTATGTACCTTGGGTAAGCCATAGATCACAGGTTTAATAGGAAAATCCTTAGTCAGATATTTGTATTCAGTCTGATTTATGTGACCTAGTGACAAAGCTTGTTTCAAAAACCGGTCAATTTCACCTTTGTAAGAGCATGTTGGATCACATTGCAATTTTTTGTAGAATTTACAGTCAGATAACTGCCTGTTGATTTCATCATCATACATACTAGTGTCCATCAAAACTATTCCACCTCCTTTATCGGCGGGCTTAATAGTGATATTCGGGTTTTTTGACAGAGCTGAAAGAGCAGTCCGTTCACCAGGAGTACAGTTGGATCTAAAGTAAGGTCTTGGTGACTGGAGAAGTTCATTTACATCTCTTTGCACTAGGTTACAGAAAGTTTCAATATTTGCACAATTAACTTGTGGACAGAATGTACTTTTACATTTCAAAGGCAAAGGAGCATTCACTTCATTAGCAACATTCTGAGCATTAAAGGCAGATTGGTTCTCCCCTTACCATAGAAATATTTAAGCTTAATAGAGCAAAAGAATTTAAATAGCTCTACCTGAACTTGAAATGGATTAGGGGAAGGTGTTGGTACAAACGACAGTCCTCGGCTGAGAATGGAGGTTTCTTCATCACACAGTCTCTGGTCAGATAGATTAAACATTAGGCTAGCATTTTCCGATTGCCTGCAGGTTTCAGTTGGCCTTGACTTCTTGTAAATTTAGTCAGTTCCTCAGGTTACGACGTATATGTGCAAGGGAGGATGATTTTCAGGTTGAGGCCCACAAACTTTTTACTAAGTTGTTACAAAGAGGGTATCCCCGTGAAGTCTTGAACACAGCATTTGTTAAAGCACAGGGTAAGAAAAGAAATTATCTGCTTCATAAAACTGGGCCTATGAGTAAAGAATCGTTTTCTTGTGTTTTTAATACCACTTTCTCACCACTAGGCCACTCCATATGTGATGTTGTAAAAAAAGCATTGGAATATTTTGTTAATGGATGATGTATGCAAAGAGATTTTTAAATCTCCCCCTCTGTTCTCTTTCTCTAGAGCAAAAAATGTTCATGACACATTGGTACATGCAGATACGCACAGGATATCCACCCGTCAGGAGCGTCTGGACAATGCCACAGGTTTCTTCCCATGCCGCAATTGTGCTGCATGTTCTGATGCAAAGAAGTTCAACATGTTTATGGGTCATGTGACAAAGAGAGAATATAAGATTAAAAAGCTCATTACATGCAGCTCGAGTAATGTTGTCTACCTTCTTTCATGTCGGAAATGTGGTATTCAATATGTTGGTAAGACCACAAGACAGCTTAGATTTAGAATTAATGAACATAAAAGTTCGATCCGTCGAGCTGACCCCAAATCAGCTGTTGCTAGACATTTTGCAGACGGCAATCATTCAATCAAGGACTTAGAATTCTGTGGCATTGACCTTTTTATTCCTAAAAAACGTGGTGGAAATGTAGACAAATGTTTATTGCAATGTCAATGTAAATACATCTTTTATTTAAAAACACTTCATCTGAATGGCTTAAATGAGGAATTAGATATGTCCTGCTTTCTGTGACTTTTACCAAATGTATGTAGTCGATTGGTTCATTGCACTTTGTTTGGTTGCCTGATTACAATGCCTAATGTGTTGTGTCCAACGAATGAGCTTTCAGTGTACCTTAATTGTCCAATTATGTGGTGATTTGCCTTGAATGAGATGTGATCTATTAGGCCTTTTGGCCACTGATTGTATGCACCTGTTTTGGACTGGTTAAAAGGTTGGCTCTACATGCTGCTACTCATTTGCACTGAGGATAGTCTGAGGGACTGAAACGTTTGCACAGCACTTTTTTGCACTTTTTGCACATTGTGAGATAAAAAAGCCTTGGAAAAACTTATAAAAAAATATATAAAATACAATTGTTTTTAAACTAGACTTATTCAAGGAGTAGAATGTGGTTTTACAAGTGTACCTCTCCATAATGTTCATCTCAAATCAGACTTGGTCTCTGGGCCTGTTGCTGTTGGCGTTAGGTCTTCTCTTCCTTTAAGAGCTGTTCATTTGCTTCTTGGTAATGATCTTCCTGGGGATAAGGTTGTGCTTTACCCTGTTGTAACTGACACTCCTTTGATTGATCAAGGATCGACTCTATAGAGGAGGAAATTCCAGACCTCTATCCTTCATGTGCAGTTACTCATTCTATGGCCAAGAAGGCTATTCAAGATGATGCTGACCTGGACTTCAACCTGGCTGACACCTTCATTGGGCAGTCTTTTCATCAGGAACCTTCCAGTCCTTCTGAGATGTCTGGGAAATCTTCAGACTTGTCTTTGTCAGGTCATTCTAATGACATTCTGTCTCGGAAACAACTTATTCAGGAGCAACAACAAGCTCGTGATCTAGCGCATCTTCTACCACAGGCTGTAAGTAAACAAGAGGCGACTTAAGTTCCTGTCTGTTTTCACTACAACAATGGTGTGCTTATGAGAAAGTGGCGTCTATCTGATGTTTCTGCAGATGAAGAGTGGATGATCACCCATCAAATTGTTCTTCCAAAGTCTTATCGTCAAGAAACTCTTAGTCTGGCCCATGACAATCCTATGTTAGGTCATTTGGGTATCAAGAAGACCCTTCAACGTGTCAGGAATCATTTCTTCTGGCCTTCAATGAGGTCCGATGTACAGGAGTACTGCAGATCCTGTCATACTTGTCAAATGGTTGGGAAGCCGAACCAGAATATTCCAAAGGCTCGACTTAAGCCCATTCCTGCTTTTGAAGAACATTTCAGTCGGATCATCATTGACTGTGTTGGACCATTGCCGAAGACTAGTTCTGTTTGTGAGTACCTACTGACTATCATGTGTGCTTTCACCCAGTTTCCTGAGGCAATTCCACTTTGTAACATCAAGGCGAAGACTATCATCAAGGCTCGTACCAAGTTTTTCTGCTTTGTTAGTCTTCCTAAGTCTATTCAGTCTGATCAAGGGTCAAATTTCATGTCTGAGATATTTCAACAAGTTATGCATGAGCTTGGTATTAAACAATACAGGTCATCAGCTTACCATCCTGAGAGTCAAGGTGCTTTGGAGAGGTTCCATCAAACCCTGAAGAACATGATAAGGACCTACTGCCCTGACACAGAGAGACTGGGATGAAGGTGTCCAGCTTTTTTTTTTTTTTTTTTGCTGGTGAAGCTGTTCAGGAATCTCTTGGGTTCAGTCCTTTTGAGCTTGTTTTTGGGCATACAGTCCGTGGACCTCTGAAGCTTCTGAAGGAAAAGTTGCTGGCCGAAGATGATGTCCCAATGAACTTGCTTCAGTATGTCTCTGATTTCCGTAATCATCTCTCTAAGGCTTGTGACTTTGCTAAGTCTAATCTCAAAGAGGCTCAGGGCAAAATGAAAACCAGATATGACCTTCATTCCCAAGACAGAAGTTTTAAAGCCGATGACAAAGTCCTTGCACTTTTACCAGTGCCTGGAAACCCTCTAAGAGCCCAATATTTTGGCCCTTACACGGTCCTCAAAAAGATCAGTGATCTAAATTACGTCATTTTAACCCCTGGAAGGAGGAAACAAAAACAAATGTGTCACATCAACATGCTGAAAGAATACATTGACAGAGACACTCAGCACAAGCCAGTCAACATGGTAAATACAACTGAATTGGAAAATTTTGAAAAGATTGTGACTGCACCTTGGAAAATGAACCTGGTCCAGCCAAACTTGAAAATTCAGACATTCTTCAAAATATTGGCAGCAAGTTGTCCCACCTGGGCCCTTTTCAACAAAAAACAGCTAAAGCAGCTCATATTTGAATATAGTCACATGTTCCCTGACATTCCATCAAGGACTGATATGGTTTACCATGATGTCATCCTACAAGATAATGCCAAGCCTGTAAAACAGCATCCTTACAGAATGAATCCAGAGAAGCAGAAATACCTTAAACAAGAAGTCAAACCAATTGATGCAAAAGTAAAAGTTATCACTGAATTTCCTGAACCTACAACTAAAAGACAACTAATGAGATTTCTAGGGATGGCTGGCTAATACAGGAAGTTCTGTAAAAATTTCTCCATCATTTCTGAACCTTTGACAAATTTACTGAAGAAAAGTGCAAAATTTGTTTGGGATGAAAAATGTCAACATTCATTTGACCAAGTGAAAGCTACCCTCAAAAACGCACCAGTTCTCTTATCTCCTAATTTCAAAAAGGAGTTCAAGTTGGCTGTTGATGCCAGTGATATTGGTGGAGGCGCAGTTTTACTGCAAGCAGACACTGATGGAGTAGATCATCCTGTTTGTTACTTTTCCAAAACGTTTGATAAACATCAGAAAAACTATTCAACAATTGAAAAAGAATGATTGGCACTTGTTTTGGCTTTACAACATTTTGAAGTCTATTTGACTTGTTCAGCTACTTCCATCAAGGTTTTCAGTGATCACAATCCCCTCACATTCTTGCATAAGATCAAAAACAAGAATCAAAGATTACTGAGATTGAGTTTACTTTTAAAGAGTGTGATTTAGATATTTCTCACATCAGGGGAAAAGATAATGTTATTCCAGATGCACTTTCTCGCATGTAATTTTACTTGATTGTGAAAATTGCACTGGTTGTTATGTATATGATTGTTATAATGATCAATGATACTTTTCGTGTAAAGTTCAAGATTATACTGATTATAAAGCTGTGTTAATTTTAAAAAAAGAAAGCTTTTAGCAAACCTTTCTTTTCTTAAAGAGGGGAGGTGTCATGTTTGAGTATTTTGTGTACAGCACTGTATATCATTTGTAAATGGAGTTTTGTTAGACACTACTTAAATGCCCATTATGACTGGTCAGCGATTTGTTTATTTTGGTTATCATTTAGCACCCTCTGGTGGTATGTCTGTGTAACAGTCTATTTTGCATGGTCTGATGCAATACCACTTGTTTGTGATGAAATAGACTAGTGCTTTCTAGAAGCTTCTGGCATCTTCTTGCCTGGAGGGGGCCAGATCACCCAGGAATCCTGTAGATCTTTCCAGAATGTTGCTAGTCTATATAAATGCTGTGATTTTGGTCAGTCAAGGCAGTTTTTGTTTTGGCATCAGAGTTACATAGCGGCATTAAAGTGTTATTATAAGATTACAGTGGATTATTTGTAAAAGTTTTTTTTTTACCTAATCAGTGAAGAATAAATTTGTTTAAATTGTCATTGCTTGTTTTCTTAGTTGTGATTTTGAAGTCATAACAATTGTCAAAATTGCTGAGAAAATTACCCAAATTGAGTAACAACACTAGAAAAATGTTTTTGTCAATCAGAAAAAGAATTTATGATTTCTTCTACCGTATGGCGCTGTGACCAAGCCTCATCAACCTAGAAAAATAATGCAGCCACAGCCAGAGGTCTAAACAACTGCAGGTTCAAATATTATGATTGAGCAACAAAAAAATGAATATTCTACAGTTTCATTTTCTTGGTTATGTTTGTTGTTCTTTCAACAAACAATATTGGAGAGTACAAATTTCCCTGTGTTCCTAGCAACTGTTGCGATCCCTGTTACAACAGTTTGCCAGCTTCCTTCCATCAGTACTCCTTCCCAATATGTCAACTAAATCTTCACCCATACACCCGCCCGATTCCCTGTACTGGTGTGCGGTTGTACATGCACAATAAAACTGCTTCCAAAACTCCTTTGCTTCATTGAACCCCCCCCCCCCACACACACACACTCCCTTGTCAGAAACACTGAAACTATTCCTCCTTGTAAAAATCCCTTGGCTACCATATGCATCCATCTTTTTGAAGGTTCAGACCACTGGCTGCCTGTGTAATCTAAAAGAATTTGATTTTTAGGTTATTGGAGTGAGGGCTGATGGGCAAGAACACTTATTTTTCTGTTAGATCAGCACATAACAACCAGTGGGTGTGCTTACTTTGTTCCTAAAGGGCTACTGTACAATTTACAGCACTGCATAACGAGCAAAAAAAAGCTAATAGCAGTGAAATTCACAAAGACACACAGCCACCACCTCAATGTCCAAATTGACTTGGTGATGTTTGTCCATTCTTGCTTGTTTTGCAGATTAAAAACTGTAATATGTTTTATGTCTGGACCGCTACTGAGTTAAGAACATCGATTTCAGCATATTTTGACTAATCTGAACAATGCTATACGATTTACCCTATGCGACTGCATAGTCAGGCTGAGGGTTGCCATGACAATTTTGACTACTGTTTTCTTCTATTTTGTTCGCATCATAAAATGGCTTACAGTTAAAATGCTGAGTCCTCAAACGTCGAATGATACAGTTCAGTCAGGTTCACTTTCTAAAAACCTAATTATATAATCATTTGCAGCAAATTACTTGGAATATTTGAATTTGGCATCTTGGTTCTCTTCTGGGGCCTCCCTGCCCTACCATGCACATGCATGAAAAGCCAGTTGGGAGGGAGAGCCAAAAACCTCCCTGTCCTACCATGCTTACGCATGACGGCCAGTGGCAGAGAGAGCTGCAGCAATCCCCCAAGGGTACAGAACAGAGCAAGCATCAATGACTTGCATCATCATTTAATAAGTCAGATAAACATGTAAAAAAGCAGCTGGGGATGGAGGTGGGTTGCAAATGAGAGGAGTAAAGCAGCAATAGTAGGCAGGCAAAACATCTTGAAATAGGGCGCCTTGTTTAAGATTTGCCAATTGAGTGCCTGGAGGGAATCAGCTGAACTCCCACTTTAATTGCTTTGAGGCCATGCGTGAAAAACCAACACAATAAGCCGTAAGTAATTTTCCATCCAATTCGTGCGAGGCAGTTGGAACCTCAATGCATTAAAGTGCAAGCATGCACCCTTAAAGCACATGGGCAGCATTTATTTGTTTGATGCCAGCAAATTCCAGCCTCCTGGAGGTAGCTTCAAGATTGCAAATACAGATCATAGTATTTATTCGCGAGGACAGAATGTTGCCATGCTACGTGTCAGCATTAAATAATCAGAAGCTGTTGCTACATTTCCTTAGTTCTTGAGGCGTAACTACAAATCTCATGCACACCCCTGCTACCAAAGCATTTGATTAGGCTATACACAGGCAGCGATTCCACTTCGAAAAGCCCTGTTTAAAAAGCAAGGTTTTTTGGAGGCTTAACCTTTAAAACCTTTGTTTTTAAATAAGTTTGAAAACTCAGAATAAACTGTATGGTGTAAAAACGGCCTGCACGCAAATCCATACGGGAATTAATTGAATGCACCGGAGGTTACTCAAAGGTGCACATTATTACAATTAGACAGAAATCCCAACAATGGGTTTCAGATTTAAGCTCAGAATCCACAGTTTTCTGGTGATGAGACAAAACAACTTAATTAGGCATTAACTGAATACCGGCTCCTTCAGGCAGTCAAGCTTCAGCATTTAGTAGATCTGAAAGGAGAGTGCAAGCGTAAAATCAATCTATATCTTCATCAGCCAAATTAACCTCTGCCAAATTGCAGTATGTAGAGGAGAGACAAACCTAGACATTTTATTTGTGAATATTATGATAATAGCTCCCGCAAGACTGAAAAACCACAAACTCCATAGCAGGTGGGGCAGATTAGCTTCAAATGGGATAGGAAGTGAAAAACACCTCTCGCTGCCCCATAATGGCGACAAAGGTTTACCTTGGGAGCAGTCAACGTCACAAAAACCAAAGAAATTGTCACGCTGCTCAGAGATGAGAAACAGATTCTTAGTAACCCGGTGTTGAGGGCACGCTGCCTTTGCAAATGAGCAATAGTAAGGAGCCTTGTTTAACCCCTTTGCGCAGAAACCAAATATGGGTATTTATGCATTACCCGATTTTAGGCTGTATAATTCATGATCTGAGCCTCACAGAGACGGAGCAAATGGCTTTAATTATATACATTATTAATTATTTAATTATACAACACTTGCAGAATTTAGAATTACATCATATTTCAGTCTCACTTCATAATTTTAGTTCAGAATAAGGGCCACAAACACAAAAAATCTTCATAAAAATTTGGCAATGAAATTATAAAAAAATATAATACTGAGAGTTTAAAAATGGCTGGCAGTTAAAACAATACATTTCTGGGATCATAAACTCTTTGACCACAAGTGTGTACATCACCTGCCAGTAATTTTTAAAAATATCTCCCATTACTGAGCAAAATAAGGGAGCTATCCAAGTGTCTCCCCATGCTGCCATCGGCCTCAAAATTACGAACAGTTAAATCATGAAATAATCATATGTTTAACACAAATCAACTTTTGACACATGAAATTCAATATGAATTAAAGATTTTCTAGCAGAATTTAGCATGAGTTTATCAATATTGGTTCTCATGGACATCATAAGTCCCAGTGACCTCTCCAAACCAAAAACATGCCTTTTCTCTAAAAATAAAGTTCAGAGTTTTGTCCATTTTTCTGCAAAGCTGCATCAGCGAGCATACACACTCACTGAAGGAACTGCTTATTTTTCATTCAGAACATTCACCCCGCGACGGTCAGCTTGCTATTTACAATTCCGATCATACAAGCGAAATTCAAGCTTGTATAAATGCTTATCACACCCAATAAGGAGCAAGTATAACTCACTAACACAGTAATACCCGAAATATATATAATGCAGCCATTATGCTACTCTTGATTGAACAGAATTGGAGCAACGTACGTGCCAGGGGTTTTACCGAAGTCCTGGAGCTGTTCTCATTTTAAACAAACAAAAACCTAGGCATTTGATTTCTTTGAATGTGGTATAAATAAAACATCACTACATGGAGCAAAACGCTGCCATTAGTAACAAAGGCTAACGGTTACTTATACTAACCAATGTGACAAACAAGCTTTGTGATCATCATGGCTATGGTAAACCAAAAACAAACAAAAAAAAAAAAAAACAGCTGGCTAGCTAGCTAGCTATCCATTAGCTTTCCATATTTTTCAAATCAATGTACTCCCTCAAACATGAACCAAAATTCTCCATCTCCAGAGCAACAGACCTTTCCGGTACGAGGAACCCTCCAGTACTGTTCTATTACTCTTCCATTATCCATGTCGGTTTCAAACTGCTACCATGTAAATATAACCTAGACACTTCTAGGTTGGTTTTGGAAGTCTGTTTTTACTTTGTACTCACGTCACAAAGTGCTGCGCACAGTTGAGAGAATTCAACCTTGCTGTTATGCAAGGGTTAATATACTTTTCTAAGAGTCCAATCAAAGTCTTTCAATTACTGTGGAAAGTTTATACTGTCTGGAATTGGATAAAACCGTGTCTATCAAATACGTAATTACTGGGTTATAGTTCAGGTGGGCGTGAACTATAACAGTGGTTTATGCAGATAAGCCCGAGCAGCCATTAGAGACGATAGATAATATTTAGAGATTGTGTGAGGTTGTAAAGAACCGCTGAATTCGTTGTGAGATGAATCTACGCGTAATTCAGTGGTAGGGAATCACGCGTTTTTAACCTCTTTACGCAGAATACAAATAATGCCAATTTTTTCCTGTTATGCATGAACGTATTTAGGCTTTATAAGTCAGTATTTGTGTCACAGGGACTTTGAAAATTTTTTCCAGTGAAGCAAGACATTTGGAAATTCAATTACAGAATTATTTAGGAATTAAAGCAACACTATATAGTTTTTTCACTCTCAAACTATATTTCCAAGATCATTCTGGTGATACATCAACTCACAATAGGTTGAATGACACCTTTATCATGGCTCGATCGCACCTGCATCGCCTTCACTGGCACTATGTAACTTCGGGTTTCGGGTAGGAACCAGGCCCAACAAGAACTACAAAACTTACTTACTTCTTTTCGGCATACGTCACACAATCCCCCTCCCCCACGTCTCTCAAGACCAGCGAGCGAATGTAGAATGAAGCAGAGTTGGAAGTGGTTGTAATGGCTGAAGCGGCGAGGAAACCGAAGAAGGCAAAGGTGTTCTCCGAGGAGACATTTAAAAGAAAACGAGAAAGCGATAAAATAAGAGCTAGGACTAGGGTCAACATTGGACCGACTTTCATTCGCTGGCGAGAGCTGAAAGGGGAGGAGGGATGTGCGACTGATGGTGACCTGGCGTTGTTACTTTTGGACAAGTAAGTACAAATTGTTACCTTAATCCTTCACTCTAGATCTAGTTCTTGTGCGTCTGAACTTGCTTGTGTCAGGCTGTGTCACTGAAATCATCTAGTACCCCGTTTATGCACAGTCAAATAATCGTCTACAGCGATTTATCTAGCTAGCTGGTATCTGACATGCTAGCTAGTTATCATGCTATCGCTAGCTGGCAAACATTGCTAAACTAGTCGCCAGTCGAATTGTTTGATCATAAACGTGTACTTCACTCCCGTATAGAGTTCTAAAGGTAGAAGATTTGTCGTGTTTTATTTTGGAAGGATAAAGTAATGATCTGGGTTGGCATGTACTCATGTCGTTTCAGGGATTTTCTGTCAACTCCCTGCCGCCCGCTTGTTATATTGCACAAGCTAATCAGTTCTGTGCATGATGACTTTGTGGTTGGATTCTACAAAGGAACTGGCTATTCGAACAGTGACTCTGCATGTAAGTGGCGTCCACTCACTTCTTAGCAGAGCAAAAATGAATTGCTGCCGATTAGGGCTAGGGTTAGTAGCAGCTGTGTATGTAAGCGACGCCAACTCGCTTTCTTGCAGAGCATTGCGGAGCAAAAAGGAACCAATGATGGTAAGGTTAGGGGTTAGAGTTAGGGTTAGGGGTTACGGTTAGGGTTAGGGATCGGATCGCACATTACATGTCCTGCTTCAGAAAGTTCGCTGGTGTTGTTGGCTTGTCAACAAATGCAAGTGTAGACAGATTTTACGACAGTTGTAACAGACAACGCCAATTATCAACTGTAGGGGGACACCACGAGCGAAACCGGCGAATACTACATAGTGTTGCTTTAAATTTCAGAATTTACGGACGCTGGCGTCTATATCTGCACAAAGGGGTTAATATCTGATGATAATAATTGATTGTAGAATGATATAGCATCAATACTATGTTGAATTTTTGCTTCAGAAAACTGATTTTTTTCACTACTTAATTGAGATACCTTTGGCTTATTATAGCTGAAGTAGTTGCAACAAAGGACAACAATTTTTTCTGTCACAGGAGATCATTTCTATTAACAGCTGGATAGATACTATGGGAAAGTATATTTGGCAGTTTGCATATCAGCTTGGCTGAGGAGTTAAATTCACACAATTCCTGGGAAACAGGGATGGGACTTAACTCGTCCGTATTCTAAATCAGTAACAGGCAAAGCTCTGTCGTGAATATTCCATAACCGGTTTGGGTGTGCCATCTATTTTATAGAATAGTGTAACTGCGTGCATATCCAGAGCAGCTCCATGTCCCCTGGCGTCTACATCTGCACAGAGGGATTAAGATTTGCCAGTTGAGTGTCTAGAGGGAATCAGTTGAGCGGTCAGTTGATGTGGGGTTGGCTTGCGAACTGTACCATCACTAAAGAAGGCAGGCTTTGCAAGCTAGGCGTGACTCCGTGGCCTGCCTGAACTACTGCTGTGCTCAATTTCTGCAACAAAGCACAATATTTATAGCTTTTATACTTGTATATTATGTATAATATTGCAGCTTGTCCTCAGGTTATATTTGGTTAAATTTGAGCCTACAGTTTATTTATTGCCAATTTTCCACTGGATATGTTTGATATGCTCCCAAATAGGCTACAGAATCGAGTATAACTGAGACAAACATTCAAAAGCATACATCACTATGTCACAGACATGATTACTTACGAAGTGCATGCCACTCATCCTGACGGATAGTCTTGGTTATGTTCTCAGGCAGGTTCCGGGGAAGGGTGGATGAGGAGTAGTGGTACTTCACGGGAGCACAGCGCTGAATCAGCCCTTCAAATAAAAAAAAGAAAGAATACCTCAGACAAGATGAAACAATAGCTTTGAACTAATAAACAGTGGCTTCCAAAAGCATTCAGGGCCCTTCACTTTTTGCACTCTGTATTGTTCAGAATTAAATGAAAATGGATGAAATTCTCTATTTCACCCATTTGTTTATGAAACAAGCTAAGTTCAATCTCATTGCATTATACAGGACCCTGCAATGTGGCCAGCATAATTTGATGCCTACAAGCAGCCAGTTTGCTGGCTACAGAGCTACCCAAAAAAATGGGCAGCTCAATGCCACAGTTTTCATGTAGCTCTGTAGGTAGCAAGCTGGCTACTGTAGACGTAAAATAAAGGTATATGCAAGTAACTTTAGTGCAGTGCACTTCAACTGAGCCAGAAACACAAAACAAACATCGCTAGCATAACTATTAGTGAAATCGAGCCTTTATCAGGCTTTGACTGAATCGCTAATAATTCTAACACACTAGCTAGCTTGGGTTAGCAAGCTAAGTGATAGAAGCAGCACGCAGTCCTAGTGGACTGTACAGGACCGTGCGATATGGTGCGTTTTTGCATATTAATTTAGCATTATGCAACTTCACAGATTCAACCAAGTTTTAATCAGCTCATCCGCTACACTATATCTGATAATGTGCGAAGTTAAAATGCTGTGGATAGAAGCATTTTTGAGATGTAGAGTATAAAATGATCGTGACTCACTCATTCACTCACTCACTCACTTCCATTATGGCCATATTAGCTCACAATCGCAGGGAATATCATAACCAAAAATCACAAATTAAAGCAATTTTTCTTTAAATATATTTTCTGGATATTTCCCTTTTTTCCCCCACCCTGAACACAGCCAAACTGTTTAGCCCACCAAAAGCGAATTTCCCCATCGACTCAGGAGGAAGATGCTATGGCACGTGATTTCTCCAAGTCATGATGTAATGACTTGGCCTCGCTTCTTAATACTATGCAGTCGCACCGCCAATTGTACACTGCCTATGCCGTCAGAGGATCACATAGTCAGTGTACAATTTCGCTCATACTGCTACATGCACTAGGTCAACCAGAAGTGGTTGTTAGAGAGCGATGAACTAACAAATTTTAACTGGTTATCCCCCATTATTCCCAGAGAGGCTGCGCAATTATTTTCTCGCCCATGAGGACCTCTGGCCATAGATGGCATTGGCACAGCTGGGATTCAAGCACCCAGCCGCAGGACTCACTGACGAACGTCTTAGCTGTGACCCGCCCAGTAGCCCACCAACAGCTATTTTTTTTAGAAATTCTTGCAAATGCATCAAAAATCAAAGAGTGAAATACTTTAATTCATTTAGTACTCAAACCAATCATTCACTACTTTGTAAAAGCATCACTTTCAGTAATCACATTCTCTTTGGGCAAGTCATTACAAGACTTGTGCCCCTGGATTTGCATCAGTTTTGCCAATTTTTATTGGAAGATCCTCTCAAACTCAGTCAAATTGGATGGGGAGTGATCGCAAACTGCAATCTTCTGGTCTTGATAGGTGAACCAGATCTGCTTTGGGGGTAAAATCTGTACTTTAGCTGGGCCACTAAGGGACATTGAGAAATTTGTCCTGTAGCCACACTAGCACTGGCAGTTTGTTTTGGGGCCTTGTTGATTTCACATGTGAACTTTCACCCCAGCAAGTTAAAGCAAGTCTTTTTAATATGGGGAAACAAGGTGCAATACCTGTTTGTACCTCTAGGGAAGTGCGGAGTTTGTGTACTGCTGCTATACCTAAGCTGATAGAAAGACATTCCAAGATATTCCTTAAGTGCTCAAGGCAGTACAAATGTACATGCGTGGCTAATAGAATCCACCTGTGGCTGTAATAGAAAGTAAAAGAGTGCAGTGCCTGTTGGGGGCCATTCAAAGCTATTTTTGACTGGGCACAGCAAAGTGCCTGCTGGGGGTGATTCATACCCATTTTAAACAGGACACATGAAAGTAAATGAGAAAAAATACTTCAGTAGTTACCACAATCACATTATATTTAGGAGATCAAGAAGCAAGCGGAAGACGGTGATTGGAGTTACGGAGCGGCCATAAAGGTTATAAAATGCTGCTAAACTGATGCAGCTGCTAAGTTTATTTGTATGCCTGTGATATGAACGACTAGCAGTTGGCTGATGAATTGTAATTTCCTTGAACATTGTTCTTTTTTAACATTGCAAACCGATTGCCTATATTTTCATGTCAGTTTGAGAATAAGGCAGAAGTTTCTTGCATCGACCATGTAGTTGTAGCCAGCCTGGGGTGCGTTTCCTGAACAACAGTGGAAGTTAGCTTTGAACTAACATAGTACGATGCATCATAAAACTAATCAACATCTGAAGTACAACGGTTTCCCGAAATTGTCTAACCTTGTTCGTGCCGCAATAGTTTGAACCATGTTGGTCTGAACTACTGTCATTTGAAAGACCAATTTTTTAGTTCACTTGGTGCAACAGACCAAAGGGCATGGCATCACGCGACTGTGTCAGCATCTGCGTTAACTTTGATCTTCTTCTGCCAAACCATAGAAGAGATCAATGAAAAATTTGGTGGGGAGGTACATATGAATGTACAGATTACATTTTTTTTTTTAAACCCATCACCACCCCCCAGCTCTGGAGGACAACTTTGTTAATTCAGTCAGTTATATAATTGTGTACGAGTCCTCCTACCATCACCCGACAGAACAAAACTCGCAATAATTTAAAAAAAAAAATACAATACAATACAATACAACACAATAACGATTACATTCCCAATGCTTTTCTACCTTTGCATTAGTAGTTATTAGCTCATCTATTCCATCTCTCATTATTCCCAACCTTCAGCCTCCCTTACTATATCCCATCTTTTGGCATAATTTACAAGTCCTGTCTCATGGGCCATCACACACTCAGTTCCGCTGTAATACTTGACAAAATTTTTGAATTTCTCAATTCTTAATGCCTCAACAGATGTCAATCCGAAAATAAATATTTTTGCCAAATATATAATTATATTACAGATTAGGTGTGTTCCTTTTGTTACATCACCCAATAATACTTTAAATAAATCTAATTGTATTCTATTATACTGAGATATCCAGTCTTGCACCTGTATCCAAAATAAGGCTATAATAGGACAGTACCAAAATAAATGGTCTACTGACTCCACTTCTTCCTGGCAGAATCGACAAAGGTGTGTGTGGAAACAATTTAGAATTGATTTACTTGCTTATTTGGTTATTGATTGTTTATCCTTGCTTGCTCTTGATTTAGTATTGATTTACTTATTTATTCAGTCATTAGGTGTTTATCCTTGCTTGTTCTCGAGTGGCCAAGGTGACCTAGGCCATGCATGATTGCAACTTTTATAATCTAGCTTGTTCCTATGTAGAAGCGTGATGAAGTGTCTTTACTGAAACAGTGTGTTCTTTCTGAAGCCTGGAGTGTTCTAAATAAGACCCAAGGAAACGTAAATTTCTGTGGGGGGAGAAACTTTTTAGGATTACTGAAGCCAGACTCACGTGGGATGCGCACACACGCAGCTGACGCAGAGGGCGTACATCATGATGTTCTGCTCATGCGTATATCTAAGCAAAGGAGGAATTCCTTTGTCTTTGTTCTTGCATCTAACAAAGACCCTATTTGCAAGTAGTAAAGGATCCTATTTACTATCATCTTGTCTCAGTCTGATTTCTTTCAGGAGTACAATTTAAAATTCCCACAACAGGTGATGACTCTATTCCCCATATATTTAGAATCTTTTTAGTTGCTAAAAACTTATATATTGACTTATATTGAAAATATCTTATGTTTGGATCAAGTGATGTATTGTAAAGGATTTTAAAAACTTCGTTCTAAGGGACAGGTGTATCTAACATATTTTCCCAGCTGTCTAGAATCCTGTACGGTATAGCAACTAAATTCTTTATTCTTAAATAAAAAGTGTATATATGTTTGTTGATCTTTATTCTCTTTAACCAACTTACCAATTTCATATGAGGCCTACAGACTAAGTGTCCTCCTGTTCCTTTGATAATTTTTGATTTCCAAGCACTTGGTAAAGCTCCAATAAGTTGATTATATTGTTGCAGTGTACAGACTGTTCCATAAAAACTAGTTAATTGTTTGTGAGACATGAGTTTATTATCCTCATTCACAATATCCCTTATAAAAATAATACCTTTATCCAACATCAGTTTCCAAAAAATCATCTTTCTATCAACGAGTATATTAGAATTCAGCCATATTATTTGTTGTAGAACTTGTTCTGCATTTTCTGGTGGGTGAAATTGAAATTGTAACCAACTTTGTAGAGCTTCTTCCAGAAAGTGGAGACACCAGAAAACATGTCATGAATTAATGCGAAATGCATAGGTTTAATTTGCAGAAATGGAAAGAAGCCTTTATTAAATATAGGATGGACACTTTTAAGTAATTTGCTAGAAAACCTGTTTGGATTGAAGTGGAATTTTGGAATAAGGGAAGCCGTCAGTGAAAGATTTAAAGCTTTTAAGTTTAAGAGTTTTAGCCCACCAGATACATAATCCTTGTAGAGATATGTACGCTTACAAAACCCAAAACCAGTGAAGTTGGCACGTTATGTAAATCGTAGATAAAAACAGAATACAATGATTTGCAAATCCTTTTCAACTTATATTCAATTGAATACACTGCAAAGACAAGATGTTTAATGTTCAAACTGAGAAACTTTATTTTTTTTTTTGCAAATAATCATTAACTTAGAATTTAAAAGGCAGCAACACATTGCAAAAAAGTTGGCACAGGGGCCTTTTTACCACTGTGTTACATCACCTTTCCTTTTAACGACACTCAGTAAACGTTTGGGAACTGAGGAGACCAATTTTGAAGCTTTTCAGGTGGAACTCTTTCCCATTCTTGCTTGATGTACAGCTTAAGTTGTTCAACAGTCTGGGGTCTCCGTTGTCGTATTTTACGCTTCATAATCGCGCCACACATTTTCAATGGGAGACAGGTCTGGACTACAGGCAGGCCAGTCTAGTACCCGCACTCTTTTACTACGGAGCCATGCTGTTGTAACACTTGCAGAATGTGGCTTGGCATTGTCTTGCTGAAATAAGCAGGGGCGTCCATGAAAAAGACGTTGCTTGGATGGCAACATATGTTGCTCCAAAACCTGTATGTACCTTTCAGCATTAATGGTGCCTTCACATATGTGTAAGTTGCCCATGCCTTGGGCACTAATACACCCCCATACCATCACAGATGCTGGCTTTTGAACTTTGCGCCTATAACAGTCCGGATGGTTCTTTTCCTCTTTGGTCCGGAGGACATGACGTCCACACTTTCCAAAAACAATTTGAAATGTGGACTCGTCAGACCACAGAACACTTTTCCACTTTGCATCAGTCCATCTTAGATGAGCTTGGGCCCAGCGAAGCGGGCGTTTCTGGGTGCTGTTGATAAATGGCTTTAAGCTTTGCATTGTAGAGTTTTAACTTGCACTTGCAGATGTAGCGACGAACTGTAGTTACTGACAGTGGTTTTCTGAAGTGTTCCTGAGCCCATGTGGTGATGTCCTTTACACACTGATGTCGGTTTTTGATGCAGTACCGCCTGAGGGATCGAAGGTCACGGGCATTCAATGTTGGCTTTCGGCCTTGTCGCTTACGTGCAGTGATTTCTCCAGATTCTCTGAACCTTTTGACGATATTACGGACCGTAGATGATGAAATCCCTAAATTTCTTGCAATAGCTCGTTGAGGAATGTTGTTTTTAAACTGTTCGACAATCAGCTCACGCATTTGTTCACTAAGTGGTGACCCTCGCCCCATCCTTGTTTGTGAATGACTAAGCATTTCAGGGAAGCTGCTTTTATACCCAATCATGGCACCCACCTGTTCCCAATTAGCCCGTTCACCTGTGGGATGTTCCAAATAAGTGTTTGATGAGCATTCCTCAACTCTCTCAGTCTTTTTTGCTACTTGTGCCAGCTTTTTTGAAACATGTTGCAGGCATCAAATTCCAAATGAGCTAATATTTGCAAAAAATTACAAAGTTTACCTGTTCTAACATTAAGTAACTTGTCTTTGCAGTGTATTCAATTGAATATAGGTTGAAAAGGATTTGCAAATCATTGTATTCTGTTTTTATTTACGATTTACACAACGTGCCAACTTCACTGGTTTTGTAATTTTATCAGGTTTATCATTCCATATAAATTTGAATATCTTCTGTTCATATATTTTGAAGAATGATTCTTTAGGGGTTGGTAATGCCATAAATAAGTATGTAAACTGGGATACAACTAATGCGTTAATTAAAGTTATTTTGCCATAAATGGTCAGATGTTTCCCTTTCCAGGGCAGCAGAATTTTTTAGATTTTACTTAATTTATTATTAAAATTAATAGTTGAAATTTCACTCATATTTTCTGGGATGTGTATACCAAGTACACTAACCAATCCATCTGTCCAATGAATTGGTAAATTGCATGGATGAGTGAAATTCCTATTTTTCAGGGAACCAAGCCTCAATATTTGGCATTTCTCATAATTTGGCTTCAGTCCAGATAGGTTTGAAAAGTCATCCAGATCTCTTGTTAGGCTCTGTAGCGATGTAAAATGAGGGCTCAGTAGAAAAATTGTATCATCAGCGTACATTGAAATTTTTGTATTTAGACCTTGCATTTCCAAGCCTTTGATATTATTATTTGTTTGTATTTTTATAGCGAGTATTTCTATTGCCATTAAATAAATACGGTGATAACGGGCAACCCTGTTTTAGCCCCCGTGAAAGTGCATTGGGTTTTGAAATACAACCATTATTTATAATTTTGGAGACAGAGGTATTGTACATAACTTTAACCCATTGTATTAGAGACTCACCAAAATTTTAAAATTCTAAACATTGATAAATAAAATCCCATCTTATTTTATCGAAGGCCTTCTCAAAGTCTGCTATAAAAACCAAACCTGGTTTCTTTATTTTATCATAATGTTCTATAATTTCAAGTAATTGTCTTATATTATTTGCAATATTTCGTCCTTGAATAAAGCCAGACTGGTCATGGTGTATAATATCAGGCAGGACATTTTTTATATGCAATGCTATGCATTTAGCTAATATTTTAGCATCGTAGCACTGAAGAGTAAGTGGTCTCCAGTTTTTTTTAAGTGAACTGGATCTTTATAGTGGCCACTAGCTTCTTGTTGTAAGATTACAGATTAAAATTTGTTTGAGGCGTAAAGACTTAAAATCGAACATGGCCATCAGTCAGCTATATTTAAAATAGCCTATATTATGCTGGGGAGCATTTCAAAGCAGCTAGAATGCTGAAACTTTGTATACACATAATTTTTAGGATATAAAAATAAAATGCTTAGCTCTTAATTTGCTATAATACTTCCTTGAGCAACACATTTAAGCCCAATAGCCAACTGGTTAACTCTACAGTATATAATACTGGCTAGAAAGATCTGGTGTCTGGGGCTTGATATTTCAATGGAGCAGCGGTATGAAAACAGTACAGAACTGCAAAAAAATGACATGATGAAACATCAATCCATGATGTCAAATTTTGCTTGAAATTTTAGTTTTTTTTTCCTACACAAATTACAAAAGGTATCTTCATTTTCCCAATGTTGGACCCAAGCATGAAAAATACTAACACTCGTGAGCTTACATAACACTAAAGCCCAAAATAAACCAGGTGAGCTACAGTGCCCAAGGCACTATTTTCTAGATATGCGCCAGTGTAGTTCCTCAGCTTCCAACAACTCATAAACTTAGTAATATTATGCCTAAATATGAGAGTTACGACCAATATTACATTATTAATTTATTATATAGGGTATTTATATTATATTCATATACCAATAACAATAAAATTAATAGAATGATTCATTTAAGTTAAATTTTAGACAACAGATCTTGTAAAAAAACTGAAAAGAATGATAAGCTATTTTAACGCATTTAATGAAATAAGCTCTATCTGTACATACATGTTTTTAATTAATTTTTTAATTAAAATTATTACCCCTTTGTGCAGAATACAAATAAGGCCAATTTGTCCTGTTATGTATGAGCCTATTTTGGCTTTATAACTCAGGTTTTGTGTCAGAGAGACTGTGGGAAATTATTCTAGTGAAGCAAGACCTTAGGAAATTTAATTACAAAATTATTTAGGAATTAAATTTTGGAATTTATGGACGCCGGCCTCTTTATCTGTATAAAGGGGCTAAAAAGTATTACTACCTGGCCCGACACGGCGCGGTGGACTAAACGAGTGAGGACAACGTCTCCTCTTTGTGCATTTTAAAATGATGGTTCGTATCCTAAGTGGAGGTGAACTTTCTTTTAAATGTCAACATGTGCTTTCAGTGATTAACCAGTGATCACTGAATTATTTTGACAGCTTAATGGCATGCTGCCTCTTTTGAGACGCTTGTAATGAAGAACAACTTGAGAACGCCCATCTTCTTCATTGGGCATAGAAATATACACAGACAAAAAAAGAGAATATTAAAAGTTGTTTTTTTTTGCTTTTTCTTAAATTAAAAATTAATGAACTGATCCAAAGACAAAAAAATTTGGCAGAACATCACAGAGAAAAATAAATTCTGTGGGGCGTGGATGGAGATGGACAGCAGAGGATGTGAGGGGGAAATGGAGGAACTATGCCACCGTCACTAAAATGGAGGCAGCAGCTCTAAGGAGTGAGCTACAGAGGACTGGTGGTCAGAGCTCCAGTCTGCATCCTCTTTCTCCTGAGGAGAGTTTTGTCAATCCTAAGCCCAATAGTGCTGGAGGGAGTCCCAGAGTCCCAGGGGCATAAACATCTGCGGTATACACAGCTAATGAGGAATCTCAAAACCACAGGTGGGCTGACCAGAGGTAGAGGCCTGCCTGAGACCCAGAAACTAGTATGGTGCCTGTCAAGACCTGTCTGCGCAGAAATTAACCTTGCCATGCAGCAACTGACTTCTCTCACTTATGAAAATAGTGAACAGCTTAAAGACCTAACTGGTGCAAGGCAGACGAGGGACACTGGAGATTCGGCTTAACCCTTTAGGCGCCGGAGTTAATTTAAGAAGATATTCCATTTTCATTTCAAGATTTCTAAAGGATTTAGCTTGAAAGTGGTGAGAGATAAAGGCATACTGTAAATGACAAAAATATTCATTATGACCCAAAGTTTGTGACGGGAGTAAATTTACTCATCTAATTTGCATATTGTGACGTCTCTAGGCGGTGGCCATATTGGATTACATAACTCTCAGTAAAACTGAATGTGGAACATATTTGCACAGATTATTATTATTATTATTTTGTATTCTCATCCTCAAAATAAGGAACAGGAATCAGTAAAAGGTAAAACAGACAGTAATAAAATTTAGTTTTCTAGTAGCCCACCAGCCAAGTAGCACAGAAGTCTAATCTATCTATCTATCTATCTATCTATCAAGATGGCATTGTTTGTAGTTTTCATTCGCTGGTCAGCTGTATCTACTCCTCCCATAAAGGAGTTATAACCGTCAACGCACTCTTGTTTCTTGATTTTACAAAAACCAGTCACATTTCCCTTGGTTCATACATTTCAGAAGTCTGGGTATGATCAATGACGTGCTGTTTTTTGTGGACCGTCTTTATGCATGCTATGCACAGACGCACCGTCACTTTCACTTTCATCACTCGGCGACCAATCGTCATCTGAGGGTAAATATTTCCTGTCAGGATCGGAATCGGCAAATAACTGAGTACGTCATCAACGGTAAAAAAAAAAAAAAATCCTTTCGGTATTCCATGTATTTTTATTGTATTTCGCTCTCTATCTTTCTCTATCTGCTGTCTCTCGCTCTGCTTTCTCTGACGGCACTCACTGGGGCACCCTCGCTGTGTCCACTCTGCTTAAACCCTATTTAAAGCTCTGTTTTCTCAATTTTTTTGAATGAAGACACACCTCTAAATTACGTCAGGATTACTGCTGCACATGGTCGCCATCTAGGGGTACAGAGCAGTTACAAAATTTGGCAGCATGTTTAGAACAATAGCCTGTTCTATGCAACAATGTTGCATGTGACAATTTTGTGACTTTGGCGCTTAGAGGGTTAACTCATATCCTTCATTGAATTAAGGTCTCCATTTGACAAGAACCCGCCTCTTCGGAATGTGGTCAGTGGCATCACAGCAGGCTCCCAGGTAAATGTCCACTGCGCAAAAGAGACTGGTGAGGGTATCATACAGAAAATGGCTGGAAAACAGGTCCTCAAGCATTTAATCAAAAGATCAGACCAAGCCGAACATCTGACTCTAAGGATTCTGTCAAGATTTTTGATGTCATCCAGATTGAGCCCCTCCTTTTGTTCCAAAGACTGGTTATCACAGGGTCGCAGTCCAATGACCTAGAGAATGCTCGCACATACGAACTCTGTAGTTACCCTCCAGCACTTTTTGAAAGAAAATACCTTCTCCTGAAAGCTGATAACCTGCATTTTGCAAAGGCTATCAGGTCTGCAGTCCCGACAGTATCACCTCCGAGTCAGAACATCATTTACCTCATTGATGGAGGTGCTCTTCCGCATCGTATTCCTTGAGCAACAGGTGACACCTATGACAAGATACTGCAAGACTACGCTGACTACGTGATGAAGCATTTTGGGAAAAGCTGTGGTAGTGTTTGATGGCAATGTTGCAGGACCTTCAACAAAAGACTGCACTCATGAGCGGAGGTTTGGGTGTGAAGGTCGCAAAGTGGAGTTTAACTCCAGATGAAGAATTAAGAGTTCTTATCGAATCAGGAGAACAAACAAAGGTGCCTTGTACTTTTGGGGGAGAGGCTGACTGCATAAGGATGTGAGGTGCTCCAGGCTACAGGTGACGCTAACTTATTGATAGTCCAAAGTGCAGAGGCTGTGTGGTGGGAGATGACACAGACCTTCTAATTCTCCTCATTTATCTAGGGGGCAGTGACCAAGACAACTACTTTCCACTAAAACCAAAGAAAGGAGTGACTGCCACATGTATCAGTGTGAATACAGCTAGGGACCTGTTAGGAGAGGTAATCCACAAGACCATTCTTTTTTTCTAAACTTTCCTTAGGTGGGACACTACATCACATCTTTGGTTTTGGTAAAGCAGTCGGGCTGAACCTTATTAGGGATAATAAACTGTTTTGTGAAAAAGCTGAAAGATTAAGACAGTATAATGGCAGCAGGTGAGAAGGCTATGGTAATTCTTCATAAAGGACAAGCAGGAGATGACCTGAACTCCATGAGGTATAAGCGATTCCAGGAACTGGTTACTGTCAGCAAAAAGGCCATACACCCGAACATGTTAACACCTATGTTTGCTGGCACCAAGTTCCATAGCCTGCGTGTGTTCCACCAAGTACAGCAGTGGCAGGGCAACTCTATACCAGCTGAAGAATGGGGCTAGAAGGTTCCTGATAGAAAAATGAACTTGGTCCAGTTGGACAAGGAACCAGCTCCCCAGTCGCTCCTTGATCGAGTTAGATGTTCATGCAAGTCTGGGTGTAGGACAATTCGCTGTGGATGCCGTCGACATGAATTGGAATGCTTACCTGCATGCACTGGCTGCAGTGGAATTTGTCAAAATATGACAAAGGATGACTCAGACAATGGAACTGATGATGATGGTAGTGAAACCTAACTGTGTAAGGGAAGAATGATGAAACATGGTTAAACATTCGCTCTGGGTGACAAATTTATATCCCCTTTTTTGGTTTTAATGTTTATAATCAAGGCAAATTGTTGTTGTGAGAAACTTGTAAACCGTGCATTCAGTCTCCAGACAATTGCCTTTTTAATTTCCCTCACCATGGAAAGATGGTAAAATCTAATGGACCAGTTATGTTTCCGTAGTCACGATTAATTGTCACTGTAAAACGTGGCAATGTGATTGATGATGTCACCAATTTGAATATTACCCACTACATCATTGTTGCTGGACTTCATAATAGCTTCAATAACCTTCTTGATCTAGATTATATACAGTAGGTTCATACACAGAGTATTTTTCCTGGGTCTATATTTGCCAATCTGTGTCGATTTCCTCATATTGGAGCTAATTAGCATATTTGACCTACTTCCACTCAATGGATTACAAAAAATTTTTTGTCCGTTATTCAGCATTCAAAGCTGAGTTAGATGCACCAGGTTTCCTTTCTGTTGCAATTGTGGTAGGTCCGACCATAATTTTACTGGACTATCTACTATAATGTATGAATAGATGCAATTATTTCTACAATACATAAAGTCACAAGTGGGCAAGCAACATTCTCTCCCATCAATACAGTAAAAAATACATCAAGCTAAACAGTAAGAACATATGTTCTTCCTATTACTAGCTATAGAATGTTGCCAACTCAAATTATTTACTATCATACCGTCTTAAAACGTGAAACCTCCATACGTAGGCTGGATTACTTAACCACCTCCCACTCCACCGAACAAAAAAACTTTGGACTGAAATAGTGTGGAACTACTAGAAGAGCGTAGTTTAATGTCGCCAACAATTAATGCTACTCCACTAACGCACACTGAGGCTGCAAGTAATAAGATTTCATAGATACGACCACAGGCCAACACATAAACAGAGAAATACAATAACAAAAGTTCTTCAGACTAGCTACATTTCATAGAACTGTTTTGATATATGTTTGTACAGAAATATTGTCAAACATTTTCAGCTACTCATCTTATATTTACCCTTCGGGAACTGCTGCAGTCACAAGGAACTGAGCCTCTGGCAACAGCTTGAGAGGTGTAGTAGTAACTACACAACTTAACAACAATAGTTGCCAACGTTCGTTCAAACTACGGTTTCGGGGAACACCAAGGTCGCTTAACAATGGTTCGTAGTAAGTAGCTTACCTCGATAATTCCAAGAATGAATTTGGGAAACACTTCCGTCGCATCTGCATAGTTCGAGTTTTGTAAGTAGCTACCATAGTTAGCAACTATGCTTTTGGCAAACACACCCCTGGTTTGAGGAGAACCATTACAAGTCATTTAACAAGAAAAGCTAGATGGCCTGCAAATCTAAAATCTCAAGGGCCAGTAGAATGCGGCTTGGTCACAATTTACAGTATTTACCGTACTATGAAGAGAGTGGTACAAAGTTAAATGCATGATCTGAAAAGAATGTGAGTAGCAGAGCCTGTTAGCTTGCTGAAATTATATTTAAAAATCCAACTGATGGAACAGAATCAATGAATTTATGAGATCACAAAGCCAGTAGAAAATGGCAGTTAGCATTAGGCAGCAGTCATAAATGTAAGAAAATGTTGCTTGCATACACACACTGATATGGTAGTAGTTTTTTTTTGACTACCTGTTATGGGAATGAATTGTATTTGGTTGATGAATTATAATCTTCTCAAATGCTCAGCAATTTTAATATGCAACCCCAATTCCGAAATAGTTGGGACGAAGTGTAAATTGTGAATAAAATCAAAATGCAATGACTTTCAGATCGCATGAGCCACTATGTTATTTATAATAGAACATAGATAACGTTTCAAATGTTGAAACTGAGACATTTTACATTTTTATCCACAAAATTAGCTTATTTAAAATTTTCTGGCAGCAACAGGTCTCAAAAAAGTTGGGACACAGGCATAAAAGGACTTAAAAAAAGCAATTAATATATAAGAGAATCAGCTGAAAGAACATTTAGGAAGTAATTAAGTCAACGGGCATCAGATGTGTAACATGATTGGCTATAAAAGGGAAGTCTTTGAGAGGCTGAGTCTCTCAGAAGTGAAGATGGCCAGAGGCTCTCCAACCTGTGAAGGCTTGCGTAAAAAAATTGGGGAATACTTCAAAAACAATGTTCCTCAACATCAAATTGCAAAGGCTTTGACGGTGTCATCATCCACATATGCATAACATCATCAAAAGATTCAGAGAAACTGGAAAAATCTCTGTGCATAAGGGACAAGGCCGAAGACCTTTACTGGATGCCCGTGATCTTTGGGCCCTCAGATGCCACTGCATCACTCACCGGCATGATTCTGTCATTGACATTACTAAATGGGCCCAGGAATACTTCAAGAAACCACTGTCTGTAAACACAGTCTGTCGTTCCATCCACAGATGCCACCTAAAACTCTATCATGCAAAAAGGAAGCCATTGCTGAGCATGATCCAGAAGCGCCGCCGTGTTCTGTGGGCCAAGGCTCATTTAAAATGGACTGTAGCAAAGTGGTGCCAAGGCTCATTTAAAATAGACTGTAGCAAAGTGGCAAAGTGTCCTGTGATCAGACGAGTCCAAATTTGACATTCTTGTTGGAAATCATGGGCGTCGTGTCCTCCGGGCTAAAGAGGAGAAAGACCACCCCTCCTGTTATCAGCGTTCAGTTCAAAAGCCAGCATCTCTGATGGTATGGGGATGCATTAGTGCATATGGTGTGGGACACTTGCTTTAAAAAGCACCATGAATGCTGAATGGTATATAAAGGTTTTAGAGCAACATATGCTCCCCTCCAGACGACATCTATTGCAGGGAAGGCCTTGTGTATTTCAGCAGGAAAATGCAAAACCACATACTGCAGCTATTACAACAGCATGGCTTCGTAGTAGAGGAGTCCGTGTGCTGAACTGGTCTGCCTGCAGTCCTGATCTTTCACCAATTGAGAACATTTGGCGCATAATTAAATGAAAAGTTCGTCAAAGGAGACCCAAAACTCTCCCGCAGCTGGAAGCCTGTATCAAACAAGTGTGGGATCAAACTCCAATGGCTAAACTCAAGAAACTTGTCTCCTCAAGTTGTAATGCACGGTTCTCATTAATAACGTCCATTCAGATAACAACTTATCAGTGCAGATACGACACAAATATGTGATAGTGTATGTTTATGTAGCCTTTCTTCTATTGCTCAGTGAAGAAACAAATTGAATAATTGGGTAGTAAATTATTACGGAGTAAACCTGGCCGATTTTGTTTGTACTCAGCAGGTGAATCTGGCAACAGTGAGGCTCAGTCAAACACCTCAAGAGAAAATGATGCCAAGGATGATGCAGCCACTGAAGACTCTGGGCCCAAAGCACCACCTCCACCTGCTGCTGAACCAAAGCCACAAGCTGGGTTCTCGTTTACTAATGTTTTTGACAATTCTATAACATCTATTCATTTATTTGGATGTTGAAATTCAATTGCATCATTCTGTAAAATTTGAATTAAATAATTGATTAGAAACAACATTTCTGTAGTGAGTTCATATAATAATAATATATTCGTACTTTACATACATTCAGTTGTTTGAGTGAATGTGCTGACTAAATCAGTTCGGTCACATATTCATATATTACACTTTTGAAATGTATTGAAATAAACAAAACAGAAAAAGTTGATCTTTGAGGAGGCACTAATTTGTTGCTGAAGAAATAGAACTTGAACTGAATCTCTGTTTCATTGAATTTTCCTGTTATTCATAGGTTTTATCTATTCAGTTTGCTAAAAAATGTTTTGTTTTTATAGGACATCACGGAAGAAAGGGGCGAAAAACCAAGATAATGGAGGCACTGGACAAGGGTCTGGACCATCTCATCCAGACTGACAACACCCAGGACCACGAGAAGGAGCGGTTGGACTGGGAGAAAGAGGTGGAGAGAAACAGAATGGAGCTGGAGAAGAAACGACTTGATTTCGAAATGAAGAGGATGGAAATGGAGGACAGAAGAGCTAAAGAAAACAGAGAGTTAATGCTCCAGCTGTTTCAGTGCTTTAGGCCCCAGCCCCACTTTCCACCTTATATGCCCCCTCATCACTTCTCTTATCCAAGGCCCATCAGCTGAGAACATGGACTTTCCATCCACAACCCCTGGACCCCCTGCTCCAGCAGCAAATCTGGTGCACTACATTAATGACCCACCAAACTAGGTTTTTATTTGTGCAGCAAAGTATTACTTGTTCTTGTCATGTCTTTTAGACATTGGAAATTCAGGTTGACTGTTTAAATGAAAGTCCCAAGTTGTGACAGTTCAGTTTGCTTTTGTTTATTTCAAATACGGGAAAGCATTAATTTGCACATTTTGTTTTTTTAATTGTATTCCATTTTTTGTAAACTGAAAAAGGTTCAAAAAACCAACAGTTTGTTTTATAACTAAATTGAAACTGAATGGTAAGTATAGAAATGTGCCTTTATCTGAACAGGAATTTTTGCACTTTTTCTATACATTTTACAACCCCAATTCCGAAATAGTTGGGACAAAGTGTAAATTGTGAATAAAGTCAAAATGCAATGACTTTCAAATCACACCAGCCAGTATTTTATTCACAATAGAACAAAGATAACATAGCAAATGTTGAAACTGAGAAATTTTGCAATCGTATTCACAAAATTTGTTCTTTTCAAATTTGATGGCTACTACAGGTCTCAAAAAAGTTGGGACAGGGGCCTGTTTACTCAGGTGTAGCATCCCCTCTTTTTTTAACACAGAGTGGAGGCGTCTGGGCATTGAGGAGACAAGTTTCTTGAGTTTAGCCATTGGAATTGGATCCCACTCTCGTTTAATCCAGGCTTCCAGCTGCTGGAGAGTTTTGGGTCTCCTTTGACGAACTTTTCGTTTAATTATGCGCCAAATGTTCTCAATTGGTGAAAAATCAGGACTGCAGGCAGGCCAGTTCAGCACACGGACTCTTCTACTACGAAGCCATGCTGTTGTAATGGCTGCAGTATGTGGTTTTGCATTGTCCTGCTTAAATACACAAGGCCCTCCCTGGAATAAATGTCATCTGGAGGGGAGCATATGTTGCTCTAAAACCTTTATATACCTTTCAGCAGTCATGGCGCTTTTTAAAACATGCAAGTGTCCCACACCATATGCACTAATGCATCCCTGCACCATCAGAGATGCTGGCTTTTTAACTGAACGCTGATAACAGGAGGTCTTTTTCCTCTTTAGCCCGGAGGACACGACGCCCATGATTTCCAACAACAATGTCAAATTTGGACTTGTCTGACCACAGGACACTTTGCCACTTTGCTACACTCCATTTTTAAATGAGCCTTGGCCCACAGAACACAGCGGCGTTTCTGGATCATGCTCAACAATGGCTTCCTTTTTGCATGATAGAGTTTTAGGTGGCATCTGTGGATGGCACAGCAGACTGTGTTTACAGACAGTGGTTTCTTGAAGTATTCCTGGGCCCATTCAGTAATGTCAATGACAGAATCATGCTGCTGCATGATGCAGTGGCGTCTGAGGGCCCGAAGATCACTGGCATCCAGTAAAGGTCTTCGGCCTTGTGCCTTACGCACACAGATTTTTCCAGTTTGCCTTCATCTTTTGATGATGTTATGCACTGTCGATAATGAGACCTTCAAAGCCTTTGCAATTTGATGTTGAGGAACATTGTTTTTAAAGTATTCCACAATTTTTTTACGCAAGCCTTAACAGGTTGGAGAGCCTCTGGCCATCTTTACTTCTGAGAGACTCAGCCTCTCTAAGACATCCCTTTATAGCCAATCATGTTACACACCTGATGCCAGTTAACTTAATTACTTGCTAAATGTTCTTTCAGCTGATTCTCTTATACATTAATTGCTTTTTCAGCCCTTTTTTGCCTGTGCCCCAACTTTTTTGAGACCTGTTGCAGCCAGAAAATTTGAAATTAGCTCATTTTGTGGATAAAAATGTAAAATGTCTCAGTTTCAACATTTGAAATGTTATCTATGTTCTATTGTAAATAACATATTGGCTCGTGATCTGAAAGTCATTGCATTTTGATTTTATTCACAATTTACACTTTGTCCCAACTATTTCAGAATTGGGGTTGTATAACAATTATTACTTGTACATTTCAAAGGAAACAAAAGTTTCAAAAAGGAAGTTGAAACTGTTGCAAACTTCTAAAACATGCTCTGCACTTTAAATAAATTGAGTTCTCACATGTGTCAAATTCAGTCTCACATGTGTCTTGCCTGTGTTGTGTGGACATGAGCTACTAAGGCCTCCCGGATGCGCTCTGCTGGGGAGAGAGCAGGAACATCAGGTGCATCATGCTGCTCTGGTCTTCCCTCTGGCTGCTCCAACATATCTTCCTGGTGGTCCTGGTAGGCAACCTTCTGCAGCTCACAGAAGTTGTGCAGCACAATGCACGCTGACACAACATATTTCACATTATTTGTTCGTGAGTCGTTTCTCTTCATGATGCATTGCCAGCGACCCTTAAGGCGGCCAAATGCTTGTTCAACGTGGATACGAGCACAGCTCAAGCAGGCGTTGTAGGCTGCCCTCGGTCCCCTCACTGTACCCTCCAGGAAAGGTTTCATGATGTTTCTGGTCAAGCTGTAGGCAGAATCAGCCACAATCAGCGCAGGTATGTTGACCCCTTGTATGTTCCTGCTGACTGGAGGGAAAAAAGTGCCATCCTCCAGCTTGTGGCACAGACGGGAACACTCAAAAACGTATGCATCTGTCATAATCTGTGTATTTTGGCTTGGTTATGTTTATCATTTATTGTTTCATTTATCAGTCATGTGTTTAGGGTTGCACCTCGTCTGCCCCAGTCGCGTCATGTACGTCTTTCATGTGATTTGAGCCATGCACTTCCCTGTCCGCGTTCATGCATCTATTCGGGTATTTCCGTTGGTTTCCGTGGTTTCCGAAATTCTTCCTTCACGTCTCGTTTTCTGTATTTCCCGCTATTCACGTATTAACATATTAATTAAGACTAATACTTCATGTTACGTTATGTCATTACTAACATAGACTAATATACTCATCCTGAGTAATTTTGTGTTTTAACATTCACCTGTCATGTAATGGTGTGTAAATATCACGTTGTTCATTTTTTACTAATACTCTTTGCATTCGCTCTAGTCTGTAAACTCCGCCCTCCTGTTTCCTATCCCTGACTCTGCTGATTACTGCGATCTCCTGCACCTGTTTTTACCTTGCGCTGCCTCCCATTCTATTATGCACTTAGGCAACTCCCTGATCGGAGTCTGTTTTCATGTTTAGGATTGGTTTGTCAATTGTGATGCGTGATCATGGTTTGTCTTTCCCTCGTGTGCTTATTAGATTTGATTGTTTAGTAACTCCCACCAATCCTGTTCCCCGCCTAGTTTAGTAATTTCTTTGTGTATATATTGTCTCAGTTCACTACAGATTTCTGTCAGATCTTCATTCCTTTTTCTCCCTTGCCTGTGCTTAGTGCCAGTATTCTTGTTTTTGCTTCCCGTGTACAACTATAGCCTGTGTCTGACTGATTACTCTTTTGCCTAGCCCCTTTTGTTTTGATTGCCTCATTTATTGATTCTCGTGTACGAACCTTGCCTGCCTGACTACGTCTCTGTGCTACCCCTGGCTTCCCGACCCATTGCCTGAATAAACGACTACGATTTTTGGATTTCCTGACTCGCGTTTGGTTCTTCTGTCTGCCATGACAGAAAGATCTAACCAGAGGATGGAACCAGCGAGTGACCCGCTGCAGGCAGCAGTGAGCCAGCAGGGAGCAGCGCTCGAATCTCAGCAACAACAACTGCTGGCAATTATGCAGCATCTGCAGGCTCTGACTCATTCCGTCAGCAACCTGACGATCCAAGCAAGGGCTACTCCATCCGATGGCACACCGCAACCATCAGCTCCACCTGTGCTGGCGTCTCAAGCTCCTTCCACACCGGAGCCCCGCCTACCACCCCCTGAGAGGTACGCAGGCGAACCAGGTACCTGCCGCGCCTTCCTGACGCAGTGTAAGCTCATCTTCCAACTTCAGCCAGTGACCTTCCCGTCAGAGCAATCCAGGGTGGCCTACATTATCACCAAGCTAACTGGGAGAGCCAAGCAGTGGGCTACGGCAGCGTGGGAAGCTGGACTACCATGCACACGGTCTGCGGAGTCCCTGGCCGAGGAGATGACGAGGGTTTTCGACCGGTCCAAACATGGTCATGAGGCAGGACGGGAGATCCTCTGCATCCGCCAGGGGGCCAGAACAGTCTCAGACTACTCCATTGACTTCCAGACCCTGGCTACCAATAGCGGATGGGACAAGGCCTCCCTGTACGATGCCTTCCTTAATGGACTATCCGAACCGGTGAAGGATGAACTGCTGACTCGTGACTTGCCCGAAGATCTCAATCGTCTCATGGAGTTGGCCATCAGAGTGGACGCACGCCTGGAGGAGAGGCGCAGGGTTCGTCAGTTCTGTGGAAGGGTGGCCGACCAGACATCCACACCTCAGAGCAAGTCTCCATCTCCCTCCAGTGGCGACAGAAACAAGCAACCCATTCCGGGTGGAAGAACCTATGCAGGTGGACCGGACTCGGATATCCAGTGCAGAGAGGCAGAGACGGAGAAGGGAGAACGCCTGCTTTTACTGCGGCGGTGCCAGACATCAAGTTAGGCATTGTCCAGTAAAAGCCAATGCCCACCAGTGATGAGAGGAGCATTGGTGGGCGTACTCCCTGTCGAATCCTCCTCTAGAAGCCGCACCTGTCTGCCTGTAACCATTGAATGGGATGGAGGGTCACAAAGAGCCACAGCCCTCATCGACACTGGGGCAGAGGAGAGCTTCCTGGACACTAGCATGGCGAGTCGATGGGGGATTCCGACACAACAGGTTGAACGTCCACGAATAGCCAACTCACTCAATGACCAGAAGATCGGCACTATCACCCATTCCACCATCCCGCTCAAACTGCTTGTTTCCGGCAATCACCAGGAGAGGATCCAGCTCTACATCATCAACTCGCCACATGCACCGGTGATTCTGGGCCACCCCTGGATGAGGACCCACAACCCGGAGATTGGCTGGGAGAGACACGTGATCCGGGCCTGGAGCCCATCGTGCCTATACAGATGTCTCGGTCAAGCCCATGTCCCTGTCCAGAAGCAAGAACCTGAGGAGAGCCCGGACTTAAGCAAAGTCCCAACAGAATACCATGACCTGAAGGAGGCCTTTAGCAAGTCTCGTGCCACCGGCCTTCCCCCGCACCGGCCATATGACTGTGCCATTGACCTTAAACCAGGGACCACACCACCCAGGGGGCAACTGTGTTCTTTGTTCCGGCCCGAGACGGTGGCAATGGAGAAGTACCTGAGGGAGGCGTTATCTGCTGGCATCATTCGACCATCCTCCTCACCGGCTGGCGCGGGATTCTTCTTCGTTAAGAAGAAAGATGGGTCACTCCGACCATGCATTGATTACCGGGCACTCAATGACATTACGGTTAAGAATCGCTATCCCTTGCCTCTCATGACTACGGCATTCGATCAACTCAGTGGAACCAAGCTATTCACCAAACTGGACTTACGCAATGCCTACCACCTGGTGCGTATCCGTGAGGGCGATGAGTGGAAGACTGCTTTCAACACCCCTACTGGCCACTGGGAGTATTTAGTCATGCCATTCAGACTCACCAATGCCCCCGCTGTGTTCCAAGGTCTGGTCAATGATGTGTTACGGGACTTCATCAACAGATTCGTCTTTGTCTACCTCGACGATATCTTAATTTTTTCCCGCCACCAAGAAGAACACAGACGTCATGTCAGACTGGTCTTGCAGAGGCTCCTGGAGAATCGCCTATTCATCAAGGCTGAGAAGTGCGAGTTCTCATGCACCACGACCACCTTCCTGGGCTGTGTTATCTCCACGGGATCTCTCAGCATGGATCCAGCTAAAGTAGAGGCAGTTACCAGCTGGCCTCAACCTGAAGATCGCAAGGCGCTTCAACGGTTCCTAGGTTTCGCTAACTTTTACAGGAGGTTCATCAGGAACTATAGTTCGGTCGCCGCTCCACTCACATCACTCACCTCCTCCAAGTCCCGGTTCAGTATGGGGGAGAGGGCGGCGACTGCATTCAGACTGCTCAAGCGCCTGTTCACCACGGCACCCATTCTGATCCATCCTGACCCCAACGCTCAGTTCATAGTGGAGGTGGACGCCTCGAACATCGGAGTAGGAGCTGTGCTGTCCCAAAGATCGGCCTTGGACAACAAAGTACACCCATGTGCGTTCTTTTCAAGACGACTTAATCCTGCCGAAGAAAATTATGACATTGGAAACCGGGAGTTACTTGCTGTCAAACTCACTTTGGAGGAGTGGCGTCAGTGGCTGGAAGGAACACAGATACCGTTTCAAGTTTGGACAGATCACAAGAACCTAGAGTTTCTCTCGTCACCCAAGAGACAGAATCCCAGACAGGCCCGATGGGCCTTATTCTTCTCCCGTTTCAACTTCACCCTCACTTATCGACCTGGATCCAAGAACATCAAGCCTGACGCCCTTTCCCGAAAGTTCGAGGTCACAACCAACGATGACCCTCCAGATACCATCATACCATCACAAATAGTGGTCAACGCAGTCGAAATGGACATCGAGCGGGAGGTCCAACAGGCCCAGGGGAACTCTGGCAATCCCAGTGACTGTCCTGACCATAGACTGTTTGTGCCAGAAGCCATGCGCTCTCAGGTTCTCCGTTGGGGACATTCTTCCCAACTCTCCTGTCACCCGGGCAGAGGGCGCACTCTCCATTTCATTCGTTGCAAGTTCTGGTGGCCTCGCATGATTAAGGACATCCTGGACTTTGTATCCACCTGTTCTATCTGTGCCCAAGCTAAAGTCACTAATCAACCACCACAGGGACTTCTCCAGCCACTCCCCATCCCACACCGCCCTTGGTCGCATATTTCCCTTGACTTCATCACTGGCCTACCTCCCTCCAACCATAATACCACTATCCTCACCATTGTGAACCGTTTCTCTAAAGCTGTGCACTTCATACCGCTCACCAAACTCCCCTCTCCCTCCGAGACTGCATCTCTGTTAGTCCAGCATGTCATCAGACTCCACGGCATTCCCTCCGATATTGTTTCGACAGAGGTCCTCAGTTCTCTGCCCGCTTCTGGAAGGCCTTTTGCAAGCTGCTTGGGACATCCGCCAGCCTCAGTTCAGGGTTCCATCCCCAAACAAATGGCCAAACGGAACGGGCCAACCAAAGTATCGAGACTGTCCTCAGGTGCCTGTGTTCACACTGTCTGTCCAGCTGGAGCCAGGAACTACCATGGGCGGAGTACGCCATCAACAGTCATACCTCCTCTTCTTCACAATTGTCACCCTTTGAATGCTGTATTCGCGATCAACCCCCCATCTTCCCCAGCCAAGAGGAGGAGGTGGGAGTTCCATCAGCCGCCGCCTTCATCCGTCGATGCAAACGCACCTGGAGGATTACACGTACCAACCTGCTCAAGGCGGCGGCCCGAACCAAACTACTGGCAGATCGTCGGCGTACTCCGGCCCCTGTTTACAAGATTGGACAAAGGGTCTGGCTTTCCACCAAGGACATTCCCATTCACGGGGGCACTCGTAAGTTGGCACCCCGCTATATTGGACCTTTTTCCATAGTCAAGATCATCAGTCCCACAGCTGTGCGCCTTCGGCTTCCACCCACCATGAGACGTCTTCACCCGACCTTCCACTTCTCTAGAATCAAGCCTGCTGTCAACCATCCCCTGCACGAGGATCCGGCTTCTCCCCCTCCACCCCGTGTCATTGACGGCGGTGAAACCTTTACCGTCCGACACATCATGGACTGCCGTCGTTGGGGCCGTGGGCTCCAATATCTCATTGACTGGGAGGGCTACGGCCCTGAAGAGAGATCCTGGGTCCCAGCCCGCTTTATTATTGACAAATCTTTGATCACTGAGTTTCATAAGAACCATCCTGTGCCACCAGCTAAGAACGCCCAGAGGCGTTAAAGAGGAGGGGGGGGGCTGTCATAATCTGTGTTTTTTGCTTGGTTATGTTTATCATTTATTGTTTCATTTATCATTCATGTGTTTAGGGTTGCACCTCGTCTGCCCCAGTCGCGTCATGTACGTCTTTCATGTGATTTGAGCCATGCACTTCCCTGTCCGCGTTCATGCATCTATTCGGGTATTTCTGTTGGTTTCCGTGGTTTCTAAAATTCTTCCTTCACGTCTCGTTTTCTGTATTTCCCGCTATTCACGTATTAACATATTAATTAAGACTAATACTTCATGTTACGTTATGTCATTACTAACATAGACTAATATACTCATCCTGAGTAATTTTGTGTTTTAACATTCACCTGTCATGTAATGGTGTGTAAACATCACGTTGTTCATTTTTTACTAATACTCTTTGCATTCGCTCTAGTCTGTAAACTCCGCCCTCCTGTTTCCTATCCCTGACTCTGCTGATTACTGCGATCTCCTGCACCTGTTTTTTACCTCGAGCTGCCTCCCCATCTATTATGCACTTAGGCAACTCCCTGATCGGAGTCTGTTTTCATGTTTAGGATTGGTTTGTCAATTGTGATGCGTGATCATGGTTTGTCTTTCCCTCGTGTGCTTATTAGATTTGATTGTTTAGTAACTCCCACCAATCCTGTTCCCCGCCTAATTTAGTAATTTCCTTGTGTATATATTGTCTCAGTTCACTACAGATTTCCATCAGATCTTCATTCCTTTTTCTCCCTTGCCTGTGCTTAGTGCCAGTATTCTTGCTTTTGCTTCCCGTGTACAACTATAGCCTGTGTCTGACTGATTACTCTTTTGCCTAGCCCTTTTGTTTTGATTGCCTCATTTATTGATTCTCGTGTACGAACCTTGCCTGCCTGACTACGTCTCTGTGCTACCCCTGGCTTCCCGACCCATTGCCTGAATAAACGACTACGATTTTTGGATTTCCTGACTCGCATTTGATTCTTCTGTCTGCCATGACAGCATCGTGGCACTTCCCAGGCCAGCCAACATCAAAATCAAGGAACCTGTAAGTGTGGTCCACAAGTCCTTGAAGGAGAACACTGTACTATCCTTTTCTGGTATAATAGTCAGTGGGATAGTTCTCTGGAGCAATGATGGGGATGTGTGTGCCATCCAAAGCATCAGCACACATGGGGAATCCCGTCTTCCTCTTAAAACCTGCCATGATAGCTTGGACTTCAGGGACAGTTTTTGGCCTCTTCACATAAATCCTCCTGAGCTTGCACAGTGCCTCACACACCTCCCAGAAGATGTTACAGGCTGTGCTGGCTCCGATACCAAACAGATTGGCAACATCATGGAATTCCACATTACTGGCAAGCCTGTAGATTGTAACTGCAACCCTCTTCTCTAACGGTACCGGTTTCAACATGTTTGTGTTTGGGGGTTTACATATGAGCGCAGTTGGTCACAGAGGATATAGAAGGCTTCTTTGGGCATTCTGAAATTGAGGTACCAGTCTTTCTCCAGAAATGTATGGGGCACCTCTGTTTCCCAGAAGGAATGTCCTCGCTACTGTGGTGTTCTTTCAACATACCATGTATCTGCTATAAAAAAAAAAGGCAGTCAGTATAAGCATGCCAGTTTGCAGTGTTGACATTTTTTGCACATTTTGATGGGTACAGTTCACACTCAATTAATTAAATTCAATTAATAAATCTCTTATGCTTTATAATAAAAGGATGTACTAAAAAACTGTTTGCATAAGAACAGTGTCATGTCCAACCTATTAAGAAATGTAAGTATTACATTTAACTCAGCCCTGACAGGCATACACTGTCTGTTTCCAAAGTACTAGAAAACAGATAACTGCTTGCATTTAACAGCCGGGAGGTAAGCTACTTGTTAATTGATAGCTTAATAATAGATGATGTGAGGAGATGTAAAATTGTTAATATTAATCTTGAATTAAGATGTGAATCCCCTGGCTTGTTTGTACAATATTTTTGAGAAATATTGATTGGAAAGTGTCTGGTCAAGTTGTTGAACTAAAGTGACAACATACGTTATACTTCATTCAGGTTGCATAGCCTACTACACATGCTTATGTGACCTGAATAGGAGTTCCTGCAGTATTGCCATATTCACAGCTGTTAAGTATACATTATATTTAAATAGTGTGGCACATTTTGACAGCTGTTAAACCCGTGAACCTATACTGTATAAAAATCTTGGTCACATTATTATCTGATGGGTCACAGTAAACAACAGTACAACGTCAGTAAACACCATGTCATAAAGTAGCAATGGGACTGCGGGCATTAGTCGTCAGGATAACGGGCTGACGTGCGTTTGTATTGAGCTTGTTAAAAGATATAAAAATGATCCTTACCGCAGGCTGCTGCACATGTTATCCATCTCAACATCTTCTGAACTTTCGCTCTCCTGATGGATTTGAGCTTGCTGTTTCTGCGAACGGGTCTCCATACTGTGTAGCGAGATGATGAGACTCTTGCATTTGCACCTACAATGCTATCAAGACTGTCATTCATAACTTCCACCACAGCCTCCATAATTCTACTGGGAAAGAGGTAGAAAAACGCACGGAAAAAGAAGAAAATAAAAAAGCTAGAACACACCCCCAAATCACTGACATGTCAATTCGCACGGGACTAGTATTATCACATGACGTCCATGTTTGGTGAAATATGGTAGGTAATTTGCGGTGGAATTTTTACTTTACAAATTACAGACACGGCGCATTCGCACGGGATCAAGATCACAGACGTCGTCCGCAATTATTACAAATTACCAGAGGTCCCCAGGTAATACTAATCCCATGCAATTAAAGCGTAAGTCTGTAAATGAGATGTGGGAAAGATTTAAGGGGGTTTTACTTGATTCTCAATGCAAATTCATTCCAAAGGTGTCCAAAAGTAAGTTGATAAAGCAGAATCCTCAGTGGATGACCACAGCTATTCGTAGGAGTTTGACGGAAAAGAGGAAACTTTGTAAGATGTACATAAAGGACAACAATGAGAATACTTAGGTGGAGTATTGTAAAATGCGGGCTGTGGTCAAAAAAGAGCTGAGGAATGCTAGAAGACTGTATGAAAGGCAAATTGCGGAAGGGGTAAAAGCTAATCCTAAGCGCTTCTTTCAGAACTGTAGTAGAAAAAGGAAAGTCAAAGAGGAGGTTAAGTACATAAAGAATAAAGATGGATCACTGCTATCTGATAATAAGGATATTGCTGATACCTTAATAAATATTTACTTTGTTGAGAATTTTACCTTGGAGTGGATTTTTATTAGGCCAGAGGGCATGTCCAATGCTCAAGATTATTTAGCGGAAATTGAGGTTAGATAAAATGCAGTATTAGACAAGTTGCATAAACTAAATGCAGATAAGGCGGTGGGTCCTGATGGCTTATATCCTAGAGTGCTCAGGGAAGTTAGTGAGATCATCGTGAAACCGCTCTCTGCTGTCTTCAAACGGTCTTTAGAAACTGGAGAAATACCAAATGATTGGAAGCAGGGCAATATAATACCAATATATAAGAAAGGGGACGTTACGGAGTCAGGAAATTACAGACCAGTCAGTTTAACTTGCATTGCATGCAAAATACTGGAATCTATCATAAAAGACGAGCTGGAATTCTTTCTTGAACGTAATTTCTTGATAGCCAACATGGTTTCCGTAAAGGAAAGTCATGCCTGACAAACTTTCTGGAATTCTTTGAAGAGGCCACCTAGAATTTTGACCAGAGCAGGGCTTACGGCATCATATAAGTGGATTTTCAGAAAGCATTTGATACCGTACCGCAAAAGAGACTAATTTTTAAAATGAGCTCCATTAGAGTTAAAGGAGGTTTTCTGGAGTGGATTCAAAACTGGTTACAGGACAGAACACAAAGAGTGGTGGTCAGTGGAATCTCATCTGAGCTAGGTATGGTGGGGAGTGGCATCCCTCAGGGATCGGTGTTGGGACCCCTGCTGTTCCTCATCTACATTAATGACCTTGATAGGAATATTGAAAGCAAATTAGTTACATTTGCAGATAATACTAAACTGGGAGGTTCGGCAAATAGTTTTGAGTCCACTAAAGTGATTCAGGATGATTTGGATACAATCCAGAATTGGGGAGAAATGTGGAAAATGAAATTTGATGTAGCGAAATGTAAAGTTCTACATGTAGGTAATAAAAACATTAGACAGGATTACTTCATGGGAGGTTTAAAACTGTAATGTGCCCCACATGAAAAATATCTGGGAGTGATTGTTGACCATTCCCTCTCAGGTTCCAGCCATTGTGCCGTAGAAAAAGTTCAGAGAAGAGCCACTAAGCTAATTCCAGGTATAAAAGATGAAAGCTATGAGAAGAGGCTGAAGATCCTTAATCTCTTTAGTCTTAGGAAAAGGAGACTTAGGGGTGATTTGATTGAGGTCTTTAAACATGTTAAAGGGATTAACAAAGTGAATTATGTAGAATTCCTTCGGCCAAGTTTTGTTAGTAAAACTTGGAGTCACAAATGGAAGTTGACCAAGGGTAAATTTAGCGCTGATATTAGGAAACATTTTTTCACCCAGAGAGTAATTTCAATGTGGAATAGCTTGCTTGACCATATTGTTGAGGCAGAAACCTCGGGGATTTTCAAGAGTAGGTTTGACTTAAAGCTAGATACCATCGAATCATTGCGAATCTGAAGTGATATATTCACGACAGTAAAAAGAAACTGGCGAGCCTAGTTGGGCTGAACGGCCTTTTCTTGCCACTCGTTATGTTATGTTGCTTCCATTATACAGGCAATAACTTAAACGCCTTAAGCCACAATCCTACAGCGCCCCACAGTGGACGGAGGATGCCATGGTGAAACTCCAAGGCTCCATGGCATGCACCTGCTGGGACATTTTTGATGGGGAGCCTCAGAGGCACTCTGTCATCATGAACTATACTGATAGACTTTAAAAACTTATAAGTCTGACTAGACAGAAATAGTATAGTTGGGTTAGGGGAACTTTAATTAGATGATTACATAATTGATATGCAGTTGTCTTTGAGTAAGGAGACACAACAATGCGTGAGGTCATGACCTTGTTTGTGTCTGTGGAGCAGGATTCGAGGAATTAGTGATGTAACCTCGTCCGGCTTCACTGATCACAATTGCAATGCTGTCAAATGCCTTAAAACAATCCTTGAAGTCATTAAGGCCAGAACCCGAGAGAATTTGTTCAAAGACACTACGTGCGCCATTCCTTGCCTTTCCAGACCCCAACGTGATCAAGCCATTGGGCTGTGGATGGCTGGAACATCCCAAAATCACATAACCCAGCGTTTTGGGGTAAGCCAACCCACAATCTCTAACCTTGTGGCTCATTACCAGGAGACTGGAAGCATTAATGATCGACCCCGACCTGGTCAGCCTAGGATCGCGACCCCAGCCCAGGACAATCAGATCCGCCTCGTCCACCTGAGAGATTGGTTCGAACCTGCACCAGGACGGCTCAGGAGACCCTAGGAATCCATAAACTAAGGATCAGCAGAAGAACAGTGAGTCGCCGACTTGCAGAGCCCACAGGGCATGTGCTGGAATGCAGCTTGATGCACGGCGCAGGGCTACCAGGCTTCGCTGGGCTGAAGAATATGGTCAGAGACGAGTCCCCACCCGATTCTGGAGCAATGTTGTCTTCAGTGATGAGTCCAGATTTTGTCTGTACCGACATGATGGAAGACAGAGGGTCTACAGACGACAGGGTGAGAGATACGCGGCCCCCTGCATTGCTGAGACAGATCGCTTTGGAGGAGGCTCGGTGATGGTCTGGGGTGCCATTCGGTACGGCTGGAGGTCCGACCTGGTCATAATCAATGGAAATCTTAATGCAGCCCGCTACTGTGACCTTGTCATCAGACCGCACGTCGTGCCTTACATCACAGACCACCCTGAGGTCACGTTCATGCAAGACAACGCACAACCTCACTCAGCACGTGACCCAGCAGCACCTGAATGAATGCAGCACCTGAACCAGAATGGTGTGCGAGTCATGGAATGGCCACATTTCAGCCCTGACATGAACTGCATCGAGCATGTGCGGGACCTGTTGGATCAGCGGGTTCGGCAACGCACTTCAGCGCCCAGGACAAGGGCGGAGCTCCAAGAAGCCCTTCTCCAGGAGTGGCAGGCCATTCCCCAGCAACAGCTCAACAGAATGGTGCTGTCCATGCCAAGACAAGTGATAGCTTTGTTGCAGGCACGTGGCGGTCACACTCGGTGCTGAGATTGGAGTTGATCTTTAGTTTATTTTGTTGTTAAACTTATCATTATTGATTCTTTTGTCATTCTTTTTTTGTTGATGTTATCTGACATTTTGTCGAAGTTGTTGTTATAGGTAAAGTCAATAAACCTTTAAAAATTTGAATCCGAGTTTGGCTACAATTCTAGTTATAAGTTTTTAAAGTCCATCAGTGTATATTCATTTCAATGAAGGCACCTGTATAACAGTCAAAAAATAACCAGATATCCCAACTCCAAACCATGGATCACTCCTCAATTAAGACAAAGCCTGAACAAGAAGCATGATGCCTTCAGACGCAAAGACTGGGCCGCTGTCTCGGCAGCAAACCAGACTGTTAAAAATAAGATTTTTCATGCCAAACTACAATAGAAAAACAAATTGGAACATAAATTCGGCAATATGAACACCAGACAAGCTTTCCAGATGGTTAGGACTCTGACGAGAGGAGAAGCCCAACCGTATCTCAGGAAGGGTACTGAAGACGTGCGCATCAGAACTGGCACCAGTCATCTACTCAGTCTACTGTGAATCCTGCTCTACCATGGCACTATCCACTCTCTGGACAACCTCAACCATAGTCCCAGTCCCCAAAAGACCCTGACCCATATAAATTAATCATCACTGCCCAATTGCTCTCACATCCATATTATGCTCCATCCTGCCACTTGTTAAACAACAACTGGACCCCTTCCAATTCACCTACAGTGCTGGGAGGGGCAAGGAGGACGCTGTGGCCAGCCTGCCGCATCTCCTCCTTCAGCATCTGGACTCACCTGGCAACTTCATCAGAATCCTCTTCGCAGATTTCAGCTCCGCTTTCAACACCATCCAGAGACACCTGATGATCCACAAACTTTGTCGACTCAACATCCCCACCCGTCTCATCCAGCTCATCTACTCCTTCCTCAGCAACAGACAGCAGTCAGTTCCAGTAGGCAGAACAACCACTCCTTCAATCACTACTAACACCAGAGCACCGAAAGGTTGTGTGCTCAGCCCATTTCTCTACACCCTGTACCAGTGGCAGATTTAGATCTGGGCAACATGGGCAGTCGCTCAGGGCAGCATCTTGACAGGGGGCACGGGAGCAAAATAAAAAAAAAAAAAAAAACACTCATTTGCTGCCTTCACTTGTTTAGCTAACTCAAGTCAGTGGATTTAAAGGTGACATAGAATAGTTGAACGGGGTATTTTGGGGTTCAAGCCCGTAGGGCAGAAACCTTATTGTTTTTGTGCTGGTTTATTATTAGGGGTTCAAGCCCGTAGGGCTGAAACCCTATTGTTTTTGTGCTGGTTTATTTTTATTATTATTATTATTATTATTTCTTTTCTTCTTCAGAAATGTTTTTGCAAATTCCCGTGAGATGGTAAATGGTAGAGACCTGAAATTTTGCACATTGGTTGGAAGTTGTGTGTAAATGCTGCCCAAGGCATTTTAAACTCAATCGGCCTGATAGTGGCGCTATAATTCAAGAAAAACTGTTTTTCACTTTAAAGGTCATAACTCTTATGCTGTAAGTCCGATTTACATGAAACTTGGTACAGACATTCCTTGGTCCAAACTCTACAACTTTCCCATAAAGACCTCTAAGGTCCGCCATATTTGATTTTCCGGAATTTTGAATTTTTTGAACAACACATTTTTTGCAGGGGCGTAGGAAGCAATGTCATATTGCTCCAGCTGACAGCGCTGGGGGGATGGTATGGAAGGGGGGTGTCCCCCCTTCCATCATGAGAAAATTTTTTGAAACTGGGGATTGATTTGGTTAGCTGTGGTAGCATCGAGACTCATCTTTAGCCTCAACAGTGTCAACTTTTGGGTGGTGTTTCTAGTCACGACACAACAGCAGATTACTTCAGTCTGTGGTCTATAGTATGCACTTTCCAGCATTAGCAGTTTGAAGCATTTCATCCATGAACGTGATATAAACCTTTGAGACAGTGTTCAAGCAATGAATTGGAGGCTTATAGAATACCTTAGAAAATTGAGATGTATAAAAGAAGGTAACTTCCAGAGTAATGGTGTCAGGGTTATCCACCCATAGAAACTGACTGTCAGTTTCCTTATGTTCTTTTTGTCCCTTGCTTTTTACATTTACTGATTTATCTTATTTATTTCATCCCATATAATGCAATTAGGCCACCTATCTAAGAAAAGAATAATAAAACACTGACACAAGATTACCAAGAACGGGTAAATCCCGTCATAGGCTAATTCAGTTATCATATTTGGACATGCGATACGCACGTAGGTAACTAACCCCTAGCTCTAGAAATACAAAGTAAAAACACAAGCAGGATACAAGCTCCATTAACATTGTGTGGATTGAAATCTTACCAGGAATGTAGGGGCGCAAACCAGGGCGTGCAGCTGATGATAACTGTATGAACTCGGAAGGTGGATACCCACACACACAGTTCAGGATGAACTGTTTAAAACGTGTTAGCAACAATTAGTTTTTAACCTGGTTAATATAAAGAGACAAGTTTTCGTGAGCTTTCTTGGACGCACTTAGAATACACTGCTTCCGCACACAGACCCCATCTCACTCGTGCCCTCCACCAAGCTTGAAAAAAAAATCATTTCTTTCAGACACGTGGCCCTTCTAAAAGCACAGTGCGCCTCCAAAGCATTCGGTTTTCAGCGCGCATCCGTGATGGCCAGCAATTTGAAAAGATCTGAGCGGCATACGCCAATTACAGATGCCAGTCGGCGTTTGGTGGGGGATTTGTCATTAAATAAATCAATTAAAAATTAAAATGAAAAAAAAAATTGAAGGGGAGCTCTTCATACAAGGAAGTGCATCCAGATCAAGCAGTTAAATGCAAATATGGGGATAACGATAGTTTGCGCTGCTTAGGTCTGGTAAATAATCCATTACATTCGAATTAAAATAAAATTGCACTCTGTGATTGTCTGTTGCAATGTGAGGATGGAAGTTTAGCAATTTTAGGTGATCACCGAGAGACTGACTGCCCTTCAAGCATAGTCCTTATCTCAGGGGCAAAACTGTCTAAATAAATTAGTAAACCATCGCTCTCGATGCAAATTGTATGCATTAAACAAGCGCGTGAGGTCACGAACCAAAGCCCTGTAATGCCAAAATCGCGCGGAAATTAATAACTTATAATAAATAAGAACGTTTTTTGCACTGGATGATAATTTATGAGAGTGTGCAGTAGCATTAGTATCGCTGACGAACGCTAATGACACTGGTCTCGCGGCAGTGCATTAATCTGATAGGTGATAAGCAGCCGGGATCGGCTAGACGGTCTAAAGCTGCTTTCACACCGGACGCAAAACAAATTTTTTGCGCGACACACTACATTCAAAGTCACTGCAAAGACTTTGCATTGACTTTGAATGTAATCTGCATGCGAAAAAAATGGTTTCGCGTCCAGTGTGAAAGCGACTTAAGATTGGCATGACATGAGGGAGAGAGGGGAGGGGGAGGGGCGTATTCGGGAAAATATTGGTCCGGCGATCGCTGGGTCTGCCGGGCCGGTTCCTACACCCATGTTTTCAGATCTCCTCCTAGGCCGTGGGTTCGATTTCTTCTAAATTTGCTGTGGATCATCATTGGACCAAGCTTATCAAAGATTGCATAAGGCTTGGTGAAATCTCATTTCGTTTTTAAGATATTGACCAATGAACTTCAGCAGGGGCATGGCTTAGCACAAAAATGGACAAAATTCAACATCCATTGGGCCAATCATCACAGAACTTGCAGAATATGTCCAAATAAGAACCAGGAACATAACCCCACAGTTTCATGCAAATCGGCCCATAGGGGGTGCTATAAATGCAAAAAATGGGCATGGCATCACACAAATCAGAGTATAAATCAGCAATTGTTTGTCCTATAGCCATAAAACTCACAGGATATACTCATATAAGTACCTGAAAGATATACTGAAAATTTAATGCAAATTGATTGATAGTGGGCGCTATAAATGCAAAACAAAGCAGCATAGTATAACACAAATCAGACTATAAATCAGCAATTGTTTGTCGTATAGCCATAAAACTCACAGGATATATTCATATAAGTACCTGAAACATACCCAGAAAATTTCATTCAAATTGACTGATAGGGGGCGCTATAAATGCAAAACAAAGCAGCATGGTACAATACAAATCAGACTATCAATCAGCAATTGTTTGCCCTATAGCCATAAAACTCACAGGATATATTTGTATAAGTACTTGAAACATACCCTGAAAATTTCATTCAAATTGTCCAATAGGGGGCGCTATAAATGCAAAACAAAGCAACGTGGTATAACACAAATCAGACTATAAATCATAAATAGTTTTCCCAATCATTACAAAACTCACAGGATATGTCCACATAAGAACCTGAAACACAGCCTGAAAGTTTCAATCAAATCAACCGGTAGGGGGTGCCATAAATGCACAAGATAGCCAAACGTAACACAAATCAGACTATACATCATAAGTTGTTGGTCCAATCATTACACTGGCAAAATAGGTCCACATAAATACCTGCAACACACTCTTAAAGTGGTTTTTGTCCCAAGCCGCCACGGTAGCGAGCGGAGCGGGGTACATAGTATCCAGCTCCGTCCGGCCGTCCGTCATGCCCCGTTTGTTCTGAACGCGGTATCTCAAGAACGGTTTGACCGATTCCAATCATCTTGGGTGTTCAGGTATATTGGTGTGAAACGCCGACCCCAGTAGATTTCCGTGACCTTGGCATTATTCTCAAGGTCATTACGATCATTTGACCACTTACAAATTCCTTGTCAACATGATATCTCAAGAACGGTTCGACCGATTCCATTCATCTTTGGTGTCAAGGTGTATCAGGGGAGGGGGACATAGTATTCAGCTCCATCCGTCCGCCCGGCCGTTTGTCTGTCCATCCCGTCCCGTTTGTTGTGAACGTGATATCTCAAGAACAGTTCACCGATTCCATTCCTCTTTGGTGTCAAGGTGTACTAGGGGTGGGGGACACAGTATTCAGCTCCGTCCGTCCATCCGTCCGTCCATCCATCATGTCCCGTTTGTTGTGAACGCGATATCTCAAGAATGGTTTGACCGATTCCATTCATCTTTGGTGGCAAGGTGTATTAGGGGAGTGCTCACAGCCCACTCGATTTACTTGACCTTGCCATTATTCTCAAGGTCATTACGACCATTTGACCACTTACAAATACCTTGTCAACATGATATCTCAAGAACGGTTTGACCGATTCCATTCGTCTTTGGTGCCAAGGTGTATTAGGGGCAGGGGACATAGTATTCAGCTCCGTCCGTCCGTCCATCCGTCCGTCATGTCCCGTTTGTTGGGCACGTGATATCTCAAGAACAGTTCGACCGATTCCATTCGTTTTTGGCGTCAAGGTGTATTAGGGGCGGGGGACATAGTATTCAGCTCCATCCGCCCGTCCGTCCATCCGCTATGTCCCGTTTGTTGTGAACGCGATATCTCAAGAACGGTGTAACCGATTCATTCATCTTTGGTGTCAAGGTGTATTAGGGGAGTGCTCACAGCCCACTCGATTTACCTGACCTTGCCATTATTCTCAAGGTCATTACGACCATTTGACCACTTACAAATACCTTGTCAACATGATATCTCAAGAATGGTTTGACCGATTCCATTCATCTTTGGTGTCAAGGTGTATTAGAGGCAGGGGATATAGAATTCAGCTCCATTCATCCGGCCGTCTGTCCGTCTCATCCCGTTTACTGCAAACGCGATATCTCAAGAACGGTTTGACCGATTCCATTCATCTTTGGTGTCAAGGTGTATTAGGGCTGGGGGACATAGTATTCAGCTCCATAAGTCCGGCCGTCTGTCTATCACGTCCCGTTTGTTGTGAATGCGACATCTTGAGAACGCTTTGACCGATTTTATTCATTTTTGGCTTCAATGTGTAATTTGGTGATACGCCGACCCCAGTCAATTTTCGTCACCTGGCAGGGGACATGGCCACGTTTAGTGGCAACACTTGTTAATTAAGCTGTTAAAGCTTTCAACTACTAATGGTCTTTCTTGGCTTGAACCCCGGAATTGCCGCTTGCGGCTATATTTATCCTTGTTCTGTGATGTGACATTTAGACAGCAAAATTTTGCTTGGGTCTGTAATGCCTCAGAAGCTTCCTAAAAACCTCTCTCAAATAACCTATGTTAGGGCGGGGGATTTTGAACGTGTTGTTTTGCACCTATTTGGTGGCCTTTCGGACTTAACTGGCAACCTCATTATGAAATGCAAGCACTTGACGCTGATTGGCTGGCTTTGCTGCCACTCAAAAGAATGCAACTTTGCCCAGAGCGTTAGGGAAAATGGAAAACACTCGCCGGCTTCGGAACACGGACAGACCAACTTTATGCAGCAATGGCATATTCAGAGATTCATTCTTATATGTTTGAGCCCGAATCTGATGAGGACACTGAATTGGAGGAAGAAACAGTCCAGCAAAGGCTGGATTTAAACGTTTCTGAATGGTAAATTTTTGAATGGTTTTTTTTTTTTTTTCAATCGTAATAACCAGCTACTTCAGAGCTGCCAAGGCTTATGCATTCAGAGTGAGCCTCTCGCATTGATGTTCCTGTGCCAAAGTCAGCAAGTATTCAATCAAAGCGTACTGAAGAAAATTCATTTGCGGAATTTAAGTCCTCGTGCAATAAGTTAATCTGTTTCATGTGCATTACGCTGGATTTTGTGGAAGGAATTCTAGCCCGGGGCCCCAGGGTTAGATCTTCCCCTTATCTTGTAGGTCCTCTGACAAAGAACGGACGCAATCTTCAGAGTCTTATGTAATTGGGTTTATTGTATTCCAGTTCCAGGTAAAATACAGAAAACCCCAGGCTGGTCTGCTCAAACCACAAAGCATTCAAATCCATCAATCGCCCCACACCGACTGCCCTCAGGCTGTCCGAACCCTCATTTTTACTGACCTTTTGGCACGTTTTTTCAGGTGGGATTAAATGTGACTCTCTCCACCTTCCCTCATATTACTAATTCTGATTGGTAAATTGTCCCATGGCGACCCTCCTCCCTCAGCAACAGGTTTGCCATTACATCATAGCGTACCTTCATTTTCGACCGCAAGGGACGCTCGAAGACCACACCTAAGTCTCCCAAACCTTGGGTTCAGCTGAAGTTCAGTAACTTATCTGGGTCATGGATGGTTCAAGAACACTCAGGTGCGCATGCTCAGGTACTGAAACCGGGCTAAAGGATATGGCCATTCTGGAAGGTTAGCTCATTAGGCCGGCCTTGAGGGCCTGGACGGAGTTTGGCTTATCTGGGTTTCATGGCAGGTTCATAAGTTTTTCTTCTTCACAGCTACTTCTTTTACAGCAGTTTTTTCTTTTTAAAGGGTTTTCTTGTTGAACTGAGACTATGGTTTTACCCTGAATTTCGAACATTTTAGGATATTTTTCCCACCACAATTTCCCCACTAGTGACACGGAAATCGATTATGACTCTGGAATTCTCACGCTTGTCTTTACTGAGGGATTGGAAGCAATGGAATTGCATAAAGACATGCATGCAAATTATTTTGAAGGGGAAGAAACGGAATGAGAGTGGGGGGGTGAGATACATGTGACATCATATGTATCCGTTGTTCAGATTGGCCCGTTTTCTGGCGGTCATTTTTAAAAGAGGAATTTCTATGAAACGGAGATGTTCAGAATGTCTTGCACTTTTCGTATGTTCTTGAATGCTGGTAGACTACTGTTATTCAACATAGACGAGGTAAAAATGCTTTCTGATTCTATGTCACCTTTAAAATATGCACCTGGGTGCCCTCTAGTCAACTCGGCAGGCTGCTGGCTGCCTATGTTCTGGCAAAGACACTGACAGGCCTCTCTGGAGTGAGAAGGGAAGGGTCAAGTCGTATGTATACATAGACGCCGCATTAGCAGCTTTGGCCCGTTGCTCCGAAACATCAGAGCGTCACCCATATCAGAGATTGCAGGGTCTGCATGTAAACAAATGCAAGTAAAGTAAATGGGGGAGATGTGGACATTCTAAATCTATAACGTTTATACTTCTCAACTGATTTCAACAAGCTGTATATATGGGGTTTATGATCAACATGGAATATGGAGAAAAATCTGAATCTCGGTAAATTAATTAAGCTATGATTACTGTTAGATGTTCAAGAGAGGGTGATGGTATCAACGTTAGAGTCGTTTAAATGAACTGAATTACTTAATGGAAAATAATTAACCGTTGTAAGGAATTGTGAAAACTTGTTTAAGCGTGAATCTAGCTTCTGTCTTCTGAAGGTGGGAGAGGGCAAAAAAATAACAATAATGTTACCCCAGACCAATACCCGAAAATGGCAATTTTAATGCTTGTAAAGCCTTAGTTTTCGATATAATTAGTTATCAACATTTTATACTTTCAAGACCCCATTAAAAGTCTCAGCTTTCATTGCTAGCGGACGTTATCGATGACATTGGCTTAGCTATTAACTGGGAAAGAATTTCGTATCCAGGCTGCCGGGTTGGCTCACTTGGTTAAGGTGCCTCACTTGCGAAGCAGTAGTGACAACCACGGTGCGGGTTCAATCCCCAGTCGTACCAACCGGCAGTGGTTGGCAGCTTTTTCAGAACAGCGCATGATTGGCTGAGGCGCTGTAGGGATGCAAATTGGGAAGGGACTGTTGAGAAGGGAAATTAGGAATGGTTGCCTTGTTCATTTCTCAAGCGCCTCCTGTTGGCCAGCCGGGTGCTCATCAGTGAGATTCTAAGCTTGCTCATATTCGGGTATCCTCCGCCCTCGTTCTGAACTTGCGATGGTTTCGACCAATGAGTGTTAAGATGCGGGGGCTGACAGGCGCGTGCTTCAGAGGAGAGCTGCGAACTGTCTCTCTCCTGAGCTGGCAACAGGGGGTTGCATACAAGCAAGACTCGTACATAGTCCTCGGATTGGGCACTCCAGATTCGGGTGGGATTAGAGATGCCAAATTTTTTCAAAAAAAAAGAAAAAAGAATGCCTTTTCCAACCTCCACTTTTTCCGCTTTTTGTTTGGCAAAACAATTTGAAAAGGGGGTGCCAATATATTTTGGGGGGTTTTATTAGTGACAAGGGTATTTAGAATTTAATATTAATATCATGGAATATTGCAAATGTATATATGCTGCGCATGCCCCGGCCACCCGATGTGTTATCTGTATCATGGCTGCCGCCGTTATATGCCTCTACCACGTCTAGCAGCACAGCGCTGGAAATTAAACTCTAAATTCTCTTGACTGGATCTAAGCTTGAAGTTTTTACACACCCGAATGCTTCTCTTGCTTCTCTGTGTACACAGAATAATGAGTAATTACCGAAAAAGTAATGATTTCATTCGATATTGGTACAGGTTAAATATGGAATTCTTTCTGTTTGTTTGCTAGCCTGTGTTGCTATTCTCACATATAAAATAGGCAAAATTATCCATTGTCACTGTCAGGTTGACTAGTACAAAGCTGTTCTAATATAATTTCAAATAAGGAAGGATGGTGATGTGTAGTTTGGGCCTGTCTGAAAAAAAAAAAAAATTAGAACCAATTTAATCTGACCTAACACTTTATTTATCATTTGGTTAACCTTAAATAGCAGACAATGTAAAGCTTATTAATTGTACTGACTAGGTCCAAGGTTTAGGAAAAAATAGTGGCAAAGCCACTGCACCCACTCGGCCAAAATGGAATGCCCCCTATTGGCCAAAGTATCAGTCTGACTCGGCTGAAAATCGAACTTGGTCTAGACCTTATGACCATGTATACACATATGAAATATGAAAAACTGAAGACGCCAGAGCGCAGACAAGCCAAGATTTTACGTACACACGCACGCACGCACGCATGCACGACAGACCACCACTTAAGACCCCGAGCATAGCATAAGCCCCTTGGGCCTTTTGGCCAAGCGGGCTAATGACATTTTCAATGCTGCAGACTTCATTAAAAGATGCATCTAGTGCCAAATATACTGATAAAGGTGTTTTTGTGGGATTTCTACTGCCAGTTGAAGGTTGTAAGTTGTGTGGTTCTGGTTCCTATTCTGAAAGCGTAATAGGCCAATAATATACAAGATAAAATATAAGTTATAATTAATTAATCGGTGCATATGGTGTCAGAGACTTATTTATGGTATTTCACTGCAAATTAAGGTGCGCTTCTGAAAAATCTGTGCTGTCTATTTAATGTCTTTTTATTAATTCATTATTTTTATTTTGAATGCACATATTGGGTGCATATTGCCTTATTTGTGTATTCTTTAATCCCTTTGCGCAGAAGCCAAATCTGGCTATTTACGAGTTGCCTTATTTAAGGCTTCATAATTCAAGATTGCAGCTCACAGAGAGGAAGGGTATGGCTAAACTAAGGCAAGACACTTATAGTATCTAGAATTCCATCGTATTTCAGTTTATTTTCATGATTTTGGTAAAGAAAAAGGGCTGCAAACATGAAAAATCTTCATGAAAATTCAGCACTGAAATTGTCAAAAAAAATAATACTGAGAATTGAAAAATGGCTGGGGGTTAAAACTATACATTTCTGGGATCATAAACTCCTTGACCACAAATAGAATCAATATCAGCATAAAATTCTAAATTACCAACTCTCTAGGAGCCAAATAAGACAGCTCTCCAAGTGGCTTCCCAAACTCTAAAATCCCCCAAAATGGTGCACTGTCAAATCATAATATAATCATATATTTAACACAAATAAACTTTTGACGCTTGAAATTCAGTATAAAGAAATGATTTTCTCATTGAATTTAGCATGAGTTTATCAATATAGGTGCAGCTGGACATCAGTGGTCACCAGTAACCTCTCCAAATACAAAATATGCCTTTTCTACATGACGAATTTAGAAATTTGTCAATTTTTCTTCAGAGTCCCACTAGCCAGCACACATACTCATTAAAGGAACTGCTTATTTACTAGTAAGAACATTCACCCTTGCAATGAAAAGCTAGCAATTCCCACTTCCAAGCTCACAACCTTTTATAAGACACTTATCACACGTTATAAGGAACAAGTGTAACTCACTAACTCAGTAATATCTGAAATATACCTTATTTTAACAGAATAGACATTCCATTATCAGGAATAATTAGGCAAATTTCCACCCCAAATTGATCAGAATGGTGCAATGAACGTACCAGGGGGTCTACCGAAGTGCATGAGCTGCTTGCATTTTGAAGAAACCAAAACCTCGGCATTCAATTTTGTTGAACACGGTATACATTCTAAAACAAAAAGCCATATTGAGCAACATGCAAACAGAGAGGCAGTCTAACCTTTCTTCATTGAATCCCTCCTCCAGGGACAGATGTATCGGGTAGAAGGAACCCTCCAGTCCTGTTTCATTCTGAATAATTCCCCTTGACCATGTCCATACCTCATTGAAATCCCATAAATGTAACTGAATACTTCACGCCGGTTTTGGATGTCTTTTTTTTTTTTATTCACGTCATTCTCAGCTGTGCAACCATGCCCAACATTAGGAGAATACAACCTATCTTACTTTTACACACGGGTTTGTTTACTATTCTTACTGTCCAATCAATCGTCTTTCAGTTACTGTGGAAAGTTTAAACTCTCTGGAAGTGGATGAGAAACTAGTCAATCAATGCATTATTACCGCGGAAGTTTCACGTGGGCGTGAACTATAAGTGTGCGTTACGCAGATGAGCCTTAGTAAATAATTGAGTTATTGGCCTTCAACATGAGTACTTACAAGCATAGGCAGCGGGTGAGCCTGACGTTTGGGAAGGCTATCTGACCAACTTTTATACACAGCGACAGGATGAAACTACTGATATTGAAATATATAATTAACTATATGCAATAGTTTCAGAAAGAATAAATAATATAATAGCAACCACAACAAGGCTTTTGTTTCAAAAACACTTTGCTTTTATTTAATCAATCAGCTGGAATCGTCTGTCTGTCTCTCTCTTTCTCTCTTCCCTCCTCTTTGGACTTTGTTGCTGTGGGGGGAGAGAATTAATAAGATCAACACCATGTCGAATTTTTGCTTCAGAAGACTGATTTTTCTCAACTACTAATTGGGATATCATTGGCTCACTTTAGCTGAAGTGGTTGCTATAGAGAACGATTTTTTCTGAAACGAGAGATTTTTTTTTGAACTGCTGGATAGATACTATGGGCAAGGCTATTGAGCAGTTTGCACATCAGGCTTAGCTGAGGAGTTAATTCAGGCAACTCCTGAAAAACAGGGATTGGAGCAAACTCGACTTGCTTGTGAATATTCAATAACTGAACCGGGGGTGCCATCTAGTGGAAAATATCGGAACTGGGTGCACAAATTTGCAGCTCCATGTCCGCTGGAACATACATCTGCACAAAGCGCTTAAGATAGCCTGCAGAGCACCGCTGTTCTTCTCGAACATGCCACATCCAGATAGAGCACCGCTGTTCTTCTCGAACATGCCACATCCAGATAATCCTTAAATGATGAATTACATTCATATTTTAATTTAGAACGAGTAACGAAGTGGCCAGTGTCAAAGTAACAAAGTAAAAATATACTTTTTATCTTTTAAATGTAGTAGAATAAAAGTAAAAGTCCCGGTTTAAAAAAAAAAAAAAACTATGTTTCTAGGGAAAGCCCGTCTTTGTTTACGCCAAGTTCGGTTTGTTCTGACGTCTCCTATTGGTTCACGTTTGAACCTACATAGTCATCTCATAAATAATCAAATAGAGGGAATTCCCCGCTTTGCAATGACACCAACAATGTTGGGGAAGCGATTTTTGTCAGCTCATTTTTCATTGTTTTTGGGCTAATTACACAAAGATTTTCACCACCCACTTCTCCAAAATCAAGTTTAGAGGCACCTATGGTAGGATTTTTGCGAAATACTCTCTTGGGATGGTATCTTAAGTTATTTCTCTAAAGTTTAATGCACAAATCGAAAAATCGATCATTTTAATGTAAAATGTATTAGCGCAAAATGGGCTCCTGTGATTTACAACTGGTTTTGTGATCCGGGGTCACATATATGATTTTCCAGCAGAAAATTTGGGAAGGCTTAGCCTTCCCTAGCCTTCATTACGCGCCACCCATGCTTATAAGGATATAAGGGAGTGCTGAATACGTGGATGGAGGAGTCTATGCGTAAATCCATGGTAGGGAACTACTCATTTTTCATTTGTGATGACTATAATTGATAGTAGAATGACATAGTATCAATACCATGTTGAATTTTTGCTTCAGAAAACTGATTTTTCTTTACTACTAATTGGGATACCATTGGCTCACTAGCTGAAGTGGTTGCTACAGAAGACAACAATTTTTTCTGTAGCAAGAGATCAATTTTTTGAACTGCTGGATAAACACTATGGGCAAGTATATTGAGCAATTTGCACATCAGGCTTAGCTGAGGAGTTTAATTCAGGCAACTCCTGAAAAAAAGGGATTGGAGTGAACTCGTCCATATCCTAAACCGTATTCGAGCTCAGCTTGCTTGTGAATATTCAATAACCGATCTAGGTGTGCCATCTAGTGATTAAATATTGTAACTGCGTGCATAAATTTGCAGCTCCATGTCCAAGGGTGAACACATCTGCACAAAGGGGGTAAATGTTACTAAGTTCTGAGCACATGTGCAATAAAACGGAAGGCGGATATTTTTGTGTTTACTGAGTCTTGGCTGTCCAACAAGGTTAATGATGATGTGATTTCCCTTGAGGGATATAATGTCTTTAGGTCTGACAGACTCAGACCTTCAAGGGGCAGCGGTGTGGCCATTTATGTGAAAGAATGTTTTACCGTTTCTGTTTTAAACTCTGTATCGTTGTTCAGGTGCTTTGAGTTTTTAGCTTTGAGTGTCTGTTTAGGAAATGGTGTAAACTGCAGCCGACTGACAGTTATTGGGGTTTATCGTCCACCATCAGCTCAATCCGACACAGTCGATAATTTAGCGAACTTGTTGTCTGCGCATGAAAACTCTGAAATCATTTTACTTGGTGATTTGAATATCGACTGGCTCTCAGATGCTTCAAATAGCTTGAGAGATGTGTGCATTAATTTGAATATGACTCAACTGATCTCGCGTCCTACACTGACTGACCCTAAGGATCCTAATAGAGCTACGCTCTTGGATCTTATTTTAACTAATAGGCCTCGAAATTTTAAAGCTAATGACGTTTTCCCTTTGGATTTTAGTGACCATTGTCCTGTAGCTTGTGTCAGGAATAATAATAACCCAAAATCAGAATCCAGGGTCATAGTCAAAAGAAATTTTAAACACTTCACGGAACAAGCCTTTTTGTATGACTTGTATCTGAGTGACATGCATGACTCTGCTGTTATTCCTGACCCTCATTTAGCGTTAAGCCATTTTATCACGTCTTTTAATACTGTGGTGGATAAGCATGCCCCCTTTAAAAAGTTGAGAGTTAAGAACAGGGCGAATCCCTGGTTTTCCCCTGATTTCTCGGAGCTGTTAAAAACTTGCGATTTCGCTTGGAAAAAAGCGCGTGTTTCTGGGTTGCGTTCTGGCTGGCAAGATTTTTGTTACCTTCGCAACAGAACCCTTATAGCAATTAGGAAAGCCAAGTCATCCTATTATCTCTCCAACTTATCTGACTCCGGCGGCAATTCTGCGAAATTTTGGAGAACTTTTAAATCCTTGTCTCAGCTCCCCTCCTCGGCTTTACCAAGTAGGATTACTAAGGATTCTGTCATTATTCCAGATAAAGGGGAACTTTGTAATATTTTCAATGAGCATTTTGTTAATGCAGGCCACCTCTTTGAAAATTTAGGGTTATCGCTGGCTGTTCCTACCTGTGATAGCAGGCCTTTTGTACCTGTACCGAATAACTCCGGTTGTTTTTCCTTGCGTCCTTTTTCTGAAGAGGAAGTGCTTAAAGAACTTTTTAGCATTGACCCTAAGCAATCCACTGGGGCGAATAAATTGGACCCAAGCCTCTTATTGCTGGCTTCACCTTTGATTGCTATTATCCTGACACACATTTTTAACTTAACCCTGTTGACCGGTTCGATTCCTGTCTTGTGGAAAACGGCTTTTGTTCTTCCCTTGCATAAAGGTGGTTCTTCAGATGTTCTGAATAACTATCGACCAATTTCAAAGCTGCCGTGCTTGGCTAAGGTTTTAGAGAGACTCGTCAATAATCAAGTTAGAGCATTTTTATCAGACCATGCTATCTTGAATGTGTTTCAGTCAGGCTTCAGACCAGGTCATAGTACTGTATTAGCTGCAGCCAGGGCATTAAATGATATTATTTCTGCCTTGGACAATAAGCAAGACTGCGCTGCCCTTTTTATTGACCTATCAAAGGCGTTTGACACAGTTGACCATTTTAAACTCATAGAGCGGCTAAGTGCAAGTGGGTTTGATATTAAATCTCTGAATTGGTTTAAAGATTATCTATCTGGTAGGTGTCAAGCTGTTGTGGCCGATGGCTATCTATCCAACTTTATTTATCTTAGCAAGGGGGTTCCACAGGGTTCAATTTTGGGGCCCTTGCTGTTTGCACTTTTTATTAATGAGTTTGGTGCTAATTTTCTCAATAGTAAAATCCACCTCTATGCAGATGATACAGTCATCTACTCGGCTGCCCCTTCTGCTGATTTGGCTCTTAAAAATTTGCAGTCAGATTTCCAAATCTTCCAGAAGGATCTTTAGACCTTAAACTAATTTTAAACTCTGAAAAAACTAAATTCATGCTATTCTCTCATAAACCAGATGCTAGGTTCCATAATGGCAGGATCACGACAGTAAATGGAATCCAAATCGAAAGAGTTCCTTACTACAAATACCTTGGCATTTGGGTGGATGACAATCTTAATTTTAAGAAGCATACTGATGAGCTGGTTAAGAACTTGAAGCCAAAATTGGCTATGCTGTACAGGAATAAAGCCTGCTTTCTGAGGAGTTGCAGAAGACAGATTGTTCAAGCAACTATTCTCTCTAGAATAGATTATGGTGATGTAATTTATATGCACGCTGCACCCTCCTTGCTGAAGTCACTTGACACAGTGTACCACGCTGAATTAAGGTTCATAACTGGAGATGGCTTCCGAACACATCACTGTACACTTTATTTTAATCGCTGGTTGGTCTTCGCTGGCCGTGAGAAGGGAGCAACATTGTTGCCTTTTTATATACAAGGCATTGTTGGGTAAACTGCCTGGATATCTGACCAGTTTGCTTAACGTGAGGAAGGGGGAATACGGTCTGCGCACTCTTGACTTTTTGGTTTTAGATGTCCCAAGGGTGCGTAATGAACTGGGTAAAACTGCTTTTATGAATTATGCTCCACAGAAGTGGAATAGGATTCAACAGTTTTTAAAGTTGGAAAGTCTTATTTCAATTGATTGTTTTAAATGTCTTTTATTGGCTGCCACAAAGCAGGAATGTACATGTGTAATGTAGTCATTGTTTTTATTTATTGTACTTCTGTTTTCTGTTTTTTGCTACAGGGCTCCGTTGCAAAAGAGAGCTTGCTCTCAATTGGACTCCCAGTATAAATAAATAAAATAAAATAAATAATAAAATAAAACTGTTTTGTGCAACACCAGCCCATCACCTAACTGCACCTACCTAAAATACTCAGATGACACTGCCATCCTTGCCCACCTCGCAGGTAACCAACCCACCCAGGACTACCATAACACTGTCTCCCACTTCAACCAGTGGTGTGAGCAAAACCACCTCCACCTCAATGTCAGCAAAATGAAAGAAATGATCATAGGCAGCCAGTCACCTCAGCAACCCATCATCATTAACAATGAAACCATTAGACAAAGTTGATAGTTTCAAATATCTCAGACTCACACTCGACAAAAAACTCAGCTTCGATCAGCACACAAAGGACATTAAAAAAAGAAGCCAACAGAGACTCTCAGCCATCCGCAAACTTAAATGACTCTACATTGCCCCCCATCTCCTCCTTCTGTTATATCAGAGTATTGTTCAAACCATTCTACTTTACTGTTCCACCTGTTTCTTTAACGTGCTCACTGTTGCAAACCGGGTCAAACTTACACGCATAGCCAACACTGCTACCAAGATCATAGGTCTCCCCACTCCCAATCTCTCGGAACTGAACGACAAGGCCATCACATGCATCACAAATGCAATAGCACAAGACTCCACCCAACCACTACACTGTCACCTCACTGTTCTGCCCTCTAGGCGGAGGTACAGGACACTGAAGTACAGAAGAGACCGTTTTATGCTGGGCTTACACCAAACGATTTTCACAGTCCCAGACTAAAAACTGACAGTCTTTAGGAGTCTATCTGGAGTCTCGGCGCGCTCCCGTCATCTCGATCGTTAAGTTTAAGGTGGTAATCTGCAGTCTGCGACCACGTTTCATACCAGTCTTTCGTAAGAGCCTGATACCCTCACCCATAGCCATCCTAAACAGAAGAAAGCGCTACGGTACTGTTTCATCTCATCCACTGTACAACCTGTCATGTGTAACCACCATTGCATGCTTTGCACTTGTTGAATGTGTATTTTTTCCTCTCTCTCTTCTATATGTGAAATGTTTGTTCCGCAAACCTGTACACTTATTTCTGTGAAAACAAATTTCTCTTCGGGGACAATAAACTAACTGACCAACTAATTTAGACCATATCTAAACTAATCAAGTTCACGAGTGGTGACAGACGTGTGCAGGACAAATATATACACATACAGTGATCTTATGGCAGCGATTATCACCCAGTCCGCCACAAATCCATAAATCAATATTTATTCGGTGTCGTTGATGGAAATGTGATGAGTGGTCAACTTTAATTTATAGGTTGATCATGAGTCAATGTGCAGTTAACACTGGTATTTTAACCCTTGATGACAACAAACATTTTAATAAAAAAAGACAAAATTATACCATGTTATATAGCCTCTTTACTCAACAAATAGGAAACTATAGGCAAGGGTGAGTGCAAATATCTGCCGGTCTGCTGGATTATTTTTCGTAACTAAGTTGGGGAAAAATTGCAGTAACGTACAATCAAGACAACAGGACACCTAAATAAGCAATTAGCAGGAGATTGTCCTCCATTTTAGACCACATTTCCAGAGCACTGTGTTTATCTAAGAAATCTGAAGACATCAGTTCAAACTCATCACAAAACCAAGGTAATGTAGGGAAAAATGAATCTTATTAACAGGCTTCTGAATAGATTATTATGAATGGGGGTTAAATGGTCTTTTTGAGTGAAAATAGGGGGTCCCTTTCTGTATATTCCAATAGGCTTTTATCAGATTGAGAATCCCCTCCTGATTTGGGGGGGATTTCACCACAGCTCCCAGGTGCTTGTGAAACCTGCATATACATCAGCTGCTGGTAAATTACAAGATAATATTAGGGTGGCTATGCAGGACACTAACTTTTAAATGTTGCTCAGTTTTGATGAAGTTCAAGAAACTGGTTAGGCAGCTGTGAAATGTTCTTGATGTTGATTTAAAGCTAGTATTTCAAGTTTCAAAGTTGGATTACTGAACATTAGACCATATTTGTTTACATGGGGTTAATCTGGGCAATCTGACTAGTATTATTAACTTAGTTCTTGTATTCAACATACAGCGAGCAAAATAAGTATTGAATGCGTCAACACTTTTCTCAGCAAATATATTTTGAATGGGGCTATTGACATTAATTTCCACCAGATGTCAGTAACAACACAAGTTATCCACACATACAACGAAATCCAAACACATAAGTCCATAAATTATGTGTAATAAAGTGGAATGACACAGGGAAAAAGTATTGAACACGCTTACTGAAATTTATTTAATACTTAGTAGAAAAGCCTTTGCTGGTAATGACAGCTTCAAGACGCCTCCTGTATGGAGAAACTAGTCGCACGGATTGCTCAGGTGTGATTTTGACCCATTCTTCCACACAAACTGTCTTCAAATCTTAAAGGTTCCAGGGGCCTCTTCTATGAACTCTGATCTTCAGTTCTTTCCATAGATTTTAAATTTTAAAATCTAAATTCTTTAGATTTTAAGTTGGGTGATTGACTGGGCAATTCTAGCAGCTTTTTTTTCTTTCTCTGAAACCAATTGAGAGTTTCCTTGGCTGTGTAATTGGGATCATTGTCTTGCTGAAATGTCCACCCTTGTTTCATCCTCAACATCCTGGTAGATGGCAGCAGATTCTTATCAAGAATGTCTCGGTACATTTCTCAATTCATTCTTCCTTTAACTATATGAAGTCTTGGATTGGATTGGATTGACTTCATTAATCCCCCAAAGGGAAACTGGTTTGCCACCAGGCCAACAGACACACATCACACAGTGCACAAAACCACAGACAGCAACCAAAAAAAAAAAAAAAATTTACCGGCAAGCAGTCTAATAGTGGTGATACAAGTTATGAGAATTAACGTGAAGTTTGACATTCGAATCAAAGAAAATCAATGTCAAGGTCACTAAATGAAAGTTCACATACATTTATAAGACCTCCTGTAACACAAACACAATCCTAAGCCCTGAAGCAGTTTTGGAGATACAAGTCATTGAAAATTCAATATGTCACTTGTGAACGTTAAAGGTCATAGAAGGCCAAGCTGAGGTCAGCAAATGGACTTCATATATGACTTTCTAAATGTCATTATATAAACCTTGTTGGTGATACAAGTCATTGTAATTTCACTGTTGAGTTTGACCCTCAAAGGTCACTGACAGTCAAGTTGAATGTCACCAGATGAAAGTTCATATGTGATTTCCTAGATGTCAGTAACACAAACCCAAGCTCCATCTGCGACCATTTCAGTGATACAAGTCATTGAATTTTCACTAGGTCACAATTTCTCCTTTGAAGGTCAATACGAAGGTCACCAGATGAAAGTTCATATATGACTTCCTATATGTCTCTAATACAAATTTAGGCTACATCTGAAACCGTTTTGGCAATACGAGTCATTGTAATTGTATTATGTCAAGTTTGACCTTCAAAGGTCACCAACAGTCAAATTGATTGTCACCAAATGAAAGTTCATACGTGACTTCCTAGATGTCAGTAACACAAACCTAGGCTCCATCTGTGACCTTTTCAGTGATAGAAGTCATTGAATTTCACCAGGCCAAGTTTGAGCTTCGAAGATCAATATGAAGGTCACCAAATGAAAGGTCATATATGACTTCCTATACGTCTCCAATACAAACCTACACTATATCTGTAACGATTTTGCTGATATAAGTCATTGAAATTTCACTGTAAAGTTTGGCCATTGAAGGTCACTGAAGGTCAAGTTCAAGGTCACCCAATGAAACTTCATACATGACTTCTTATATGCCCACAATACAAACCTAACCTCTCACTGTAATAGTTTTGGTGATAGAAATCATTGCATCAGACGATGATGAAGAGCTGTAGTGCTCGAAACATCACGTTGGTGTAATAAATAGTGGATACTGGAGCCTTGCAGTGTGCGAGTCATTTATCTATTTGTACATTAATTTCTTTTTTTGACTCTGCACCTGCTCTCTCCCTGGCTTTGGATGTGCGTGTATTTCTTTTCTTATTCGTGATAGAAATCATTGAAATTTTACTACGAGAAGTTTAACCTTGGAAGGTCACCGAAGGTCATGTTCAAGGTCACCAAATGAAAGTTAATATATGACCTCATATAAGTGTTCAATACACATATGTTCCCAATCTTCAATATATTCAAGCCTAGAAGCCTTTGAAAATTGTAACATTTTGCCTGACCTCAAGTGTGACCTTTCAAGGTCATCTGAGGTCAACTTTAACAGCCAAAATACAGGTCATATATAACTTCCTATATGTCAGTAATACAAACTTAATCTCTATCTGCAACCATTTAGCTTCCACAGGCAATTTTACCCATTCTCCATAAGACCCAATGTTAAAGTACAGCAGCCCCACTACGCCCACTTCCGTCAAAATGGCACTCGCACTGTACACAAAGTACACCAAGGTGAGTTGATTGCCAGATTTATAAAAAAAGTGATCAGACGGTTTTTGAGAAATAATTTTTTGAAATTTCAAGTTATATCTTTTAACATTGTTAATATTTTCTCTGACCTCAAGTTTGACCTTTCAAAGTCATCTGAGGTCAACTTTTACATTGACAAAATATAGGTCTTATATGACTTCCTATATGTCGATTATACAAACTTGATCTCTATCTGTAACTATTTGGCCTCCACAGGCCATCTTGCATGTTCATGCCCACACTAGACCCACTTCCATCGATTCAATCAAAATGGCGTTTGCACTGTACATTGACGGTACGAAGGTAAGTACCTGATTTAGAAAAAAATTTATCACGCACTTTTTGAGAAATGATTTTTTAAAATTTCTCAGTCCTGTCTTTAAAGGGGACTTATTATGCTACATTTCCAAGTTTATATTTTGATCTTGGACTCCCCTAGAGTACTCCTGATTGTTCAAAGTCCAAAAAAGGGTCCTTATTTAGCTCATACTGCCATCCTCAAAAAAACCCATTTGTAGTCCATTGTAGTCTCTGCCTGAAATGCCTCATTTGGGCGGCTCTTCCGCTATGGCCCCCCCTTATCGCGTGCCCCCTTTCTTCTGATTGGCCAGCTCCGTGGAGGGCGGAGCTGGGCGGGACTCGGCAGAACACAGTTTTCCAGGTCCACCTCCCTGGTGTGAAACATGAGACGCGTCTGCCATCTGAGCCAAGGAATCATCGGGGAAATTCCACTGTCAAACGCTGTACATGTGTATAGATCTAATGAAATGAACTTGTTCTAATAAACGCAGCGGCGAAAGTGGAGGACGCAGTGCAAAAGTCTGGCAGCTCAAGCTCGAATTTGCTATCTACCTACGGCATGGTGAGTACACTGGTGTTTCCACTCTATAGCTAGGATTGAGGGAAAGCTAGAATCCACCCCATACAGACACATTTGTAGAACGGGTCGACATACCCAAGTGTAGACCAGAGACCGTAGAAATCCGGTGGGTCTGAGTTTAGAGGGAAACATGGACAGTGAGGATCAGCAAAAAGTGGACTAACAACTTATGGACTGCTTAGGTGTGTACTACAAGGACCTGCTGGTCCGTATGCATAACTGTGGTGTGTCATTACCGTGGAGTAACGAAAAGCTTCTGTGCTGGTATATGATGGAGGGGCGAAAGCTCAAGGCTAAACGGTCTTTTCAGAAATTCCCCGTGGTAATGGTTAACTTAATGCGTCGGAATGACCAGCGTTTGCTCATGGAAAATGGGCACGTTATGGATAGTAAGCGACAGCAAGAGAGAGCTCCGGTTATGTTATGAGCATAATACAGGTTTTACAGACCGTAAGTTCCATTGGCATGAACAGTTTCTTATGTGGAGCTAGCGAATCGATAACCTCTGCAGGAAAGAATTTTGTATTCAATCTCCGCCTTTTTCGGCTTTTTATTAGCCAAAACAATTTCTAAGGGAGGATGAAATTATGCCAGGGCAATGCTGCAGAGAAATCGTTTGTTATTCCAGACACGTTATATCTTGTGCGTTTCGCGATTGTTTTCACCGCGGTAGCATCAGAGAGCTTGCCCAGATATTGGTGCAGTATCCGGCTGACCCCGGTCATGGATAAGTAGAGCAATCATTTCACAAGCACCCAAACATGCACCCCAAGCTCTGCAAAACCTACGTCTGGTCTAACTGCAGCCTTTTGCAGCACTGATCCGGTTAGCTTCAACTATAGTGACTACAATCAGGCAACGTTATGATGAAACTGCCACATTGATGCTTACCAAAGTAACACAAGCATACCAATCAGAATTACTGCATATAAGTTAAACAGGAGCATTTTTAAGTAACACAGCATGGGAACTAACATGCGGTAGCTGGTAACCGAGCGGTCATAACAACAGACACAAACGTGACCCTGCGATACTGGTTTTACAGACAGCAAGTTACGTTAGCGTGAACAGTTGTACCAAGCAACCAAATTGCAAACAAGTATAAAAAGTTAGCTTCAAATGAGGTTTATGTTCACACACCTTCTGTTGAATGTCCCCTGATATTCCTCTTGCATATATAGGACACAAACATTAGCAACAGTAACTTGGCTACGTTAGCTGCAGTACTACAGCCACATTCAACAGGCTATCACGTTAGGTAGGCTTATGCCGTAAAGCAATTTACAGCTTCAGCGTCTGTGAGTCACGGACAGTCGCTACCAATCCAGGATTTATCTTCAGATATTCTACAAAGCCTGCGTTTGAGGCCAGTTGTTAGTGCTAACTATCGTTAGCAGTTCTGCTAGCCACCTGTAACACGTTAGCTTCACTTACATTATTTGCTATTATATCGTTACATACAGCTTGTGGCTCCGAGCACTTGATCGATGCAACTTCTTCAGGTTTGAGAAGCAGCTGAAACGCTTATCCAGTGTCAAATTATCCTTTATTGACAAAGCTGTCTTTGGCGAAATGCTGAGCACAAACAGCTAACATTCCCTTTCGCCCTGGCTGTTTGCTGCCAGCAAACAAAAAAAGCCACCCACTGATTTCTGGTGGCATCGTCTTTTCGAAGAGAAAATAGTTGGGCTTTTCTATGCGTCCAAAAATAAACGGACAAGCAGCTTTGGGAGAGATAATGACAGAACTGTACCTCAAATGATCTGCGGTTCTTCTTTTATATTTCCAGAAGTAGACAAAATAGTTGCGCTTTTCTTTGTGTCCAAAAATAAACGGACGAGCAGCTTTGGGAGAGATACTGACAAAACTGCACCTCAAATGATCTGCGGTTCTTCTTTTGTATTTCCAGAAGTAGAAAAACTAGTTGTGCTTTTCTTTGTGTCCAAAAGTAAACGGACAAGCAGCTTTGGGAAAGGTACTGACAAAACTGCACCTCAAATGATCTGCGGTTCTTCTTTTGTATTTCCAGAAGCGTAGACGTTACTAAGGCATAATATGATCCACAGTTGTTTGTGCCGGCTAGAATAGTTTCCGGGGTGGGCAGGTCCAGCGTCATGATTGGCTCTGGCTAAGTCTGTATTAATTGGACGGCACAACTTGACATCAGGTTTTGCCCAGATCTCGTGAAGATCTCAGGACGAGCTGTTCAGAGATCATGTTCACGATATCACGTTCTTGGATTACGGCAAAACCCCTGTATCTTATGTTTAGAAACTTTACTGAGGTTGAGTATGGACTTCCAACCTTATAACATTACTTATATGTATTAAAAGAAGGATCAGCATAATAGGTCCCCTTCAACATTGGGGCGAAAATTTCTAGGTCCCATAAAACGGACAAAAATGATTAAATCAAAAATCCGAAAAAATAGACTGGAGACATAGTCCAGTAGTATGTTATGGCAAATTCACACGAAAATTCATCAGGCCAAAAAAAATATAAAAAATGTTCCGGACGACGGACGCCACACCACGACAATAGCTTATTGGCCCCAAAATCATCACAACAATGAAAACATAGTGCCAAGTCACAATAATAAATACAATCACATAATATATACCACAAATATTACACCCCACATTACAGCTAATATTAGCCAGCAGCTATCATAAAAACTCTGATTGCTGTAAGAACAATAAAAATATCAAGCTATGTCACAATAATAAATGCAATCACGAGTCGCAATCATAAATGCAACATATACAACCAAAACAGCAATCACAATAATTTCAATATTTACAATCACAATATGTGACAATACTATACAAAACAAACTACAGCACCATTAACAAGATTTCAGTTGGCAGCCTTTATTGAAGACCCTGATTGCTGTAGGAACAAAGGACCTCCTAAGTCTCTCAGTAGTGCATCGGGGAAGAAGGAGCCGTTCACTCCTACTACCTTTTTTTTTTTTTTAAATAAATTTGGCATCTCCAATCCCACCCGAATCTGGAATACCCAATTGGTGAACTATGTACAAGGCTTGCTCGTATGCGACCCCTTGCTGCCAATTCAGGAGAGTGTAGACAGTTCGCGGCTCTCCTCCGAAGCACGCGCCTGTCAACCACCGCTTCTTATACACTCATTAGTTGAATCTTCGCAAGTTCAGAACAAGGGCGGAGGATACCCGGACATGACCAGGCTTAGAATCTTCCTGACGAGCGCCCGTCTGGCCAACAGGAGGCGCTTGAGCAACGAACAAGGCAACTATTGTAATCCCTTCCCAGCAGTCCCCTCCTAATTTGCAACCCTGTAGCGCAATAACCAATTGTGCGCTACTCTGAAAAAGCTGCCGACCACTGCCGGCTGGTACGAAGTGGGGCTTGAACCCACAACGTGATAGTCACTTCTGCTTCGCAACGCAGTGCTTTACCGAGTGAGCTATCCGGCAGCCCCACTCCTACTACTTTTAATAAAAAAAGCCATGCAATGGATGGTCCTGCCGTAACAATATCATCCACAGCTTTCTTCTAGTTCTCAGCTCCATAGTGGTCTCCAAAGAACCAGGGCTCATACCTACGATGGAACCAGCTTTTTTTATTATTTTGTTTATCCTGTTCCTGCCCTCCACTGTCATACTGCTTCCCCAACACGCCGCATAGAAAAGGACACTTGCTGAAATACCATGATGAAAAATGTTTATGATAGGCGCAGTGACCTCAAATGACCTGAGGTTTCTCAGGAAGAACAGTCTGGACTGGGCCCTCTTCACTATGACATTGGTGTTCTGCTTCCATGCCAGCTTACTGTCGATGTGAACACCCAGGTATTTGTATGAGGGGACTACCTCCACTGTCTGCCCTTTGATCGTAATAGGAGTAGTCACTACCTTCGATTTCCTAAAATCGATAATCAGCTCTTTAGTCTTGTCAATATTTAAAATTAACTAGGCTTCGTCACACCATCTGACAAAACTGTCTACTTCCTTTTGGCAGGACAGATGGTCATTATTAAAAATGTAATCAACCAGAGCAGAGTCATCAGAGAATTTTTGTAAATGACAGGAGTTACTCTTACTTCTGCAGTCAGAGGTGTTTAATGTAAATAAGAATGGAGATAACACTGTACCCTGAAGGGCCCCTACACTAGTGGTTACGGTGTCTGACAGAGAGCCGTGGAGTCTCACATACTGAGGTCTATTCTTGAGGTAGTCTGAGATCCATGTAATTGTGGAGCTTTTGAGGCTAAAATCACGGAGGTTCTTGGCAAAAATATGTGGCTGTGATGTATTAAATGCACAAGAAAAATCAAAAAATAAAACTCTTACAGATGAAGCATTTTCTTCCAAGTGACTATATACTCTATGCAACAAATAGAGGAGGGCATCATCCACGCTGACTCCTTCTGCATAAGCAAACTGGAGTGGGTCCAGAAAGACAGAGACCTGGCTCTTTAAATGCACAAGTACAGTCCTCTCAAAGCATTTCATCACATGTGAGGTCAGTGCTATAGGTCTAAGGTCTTTCAGTGTACTGGCGTTAAGCTTTTTAGGCACCGGCACAATACAAGAGGTTTTCCATGTACAACCCCAATTCTGCTATAGTTGGTACAAAGTGTAAATTGTGAATAAAATCAAAACGCCATGACTTTCAAATCACACCAGCCAGTATTTTATTCACAACAGAACAGAGATAACATAGCAAATGTTGAAACTGAGAAATTTTACAATATAATCCACAAAATGAGCTCATTTCAAATTTCATGGCTGCTACAGGTCTCAAAAAAGTTGGGACAGGGGTCTGTTTACCATGGTGTAGCATCCCCTCTTTTTAACACAGAGTGGAGGTGTCTGGGCATTGAGGAGACAAGTTTCTTGAGTTTAGCCATTGGAATTTGATCCCACTCTTGTTTAATACAGGCTTCCAGCTGCTGGAGAGTTTTGGGTCTCCTTTGACAGACTTTTCATTTAATTATGTGCCAAATGTTCTCAATCGGTGAAGGATCTGGACTGCAGGCAGGCCAGTTCAGCACATGGACTCTTCTACTATGAAGCCATGCTGTCGTAATAGCTGCAGTATGTGGTTTTGCATTGTCCTGTTGAAATACACAAGGTCTTCCCTGAAATAGATGTCATCTGGAGGGAAGCATATGTTGCTCTAAAACCTTTATATACCTTTCAGCATTCATGGTGCTTTTTAAAACATGCAAGTGTCCCACACCATATGCACTAGTGCATCCCCATACCATCAGAGATGCTGGCTTTTGAACTGAATGAAATAACAGGAGGGGTGGTCTTTCTCCTCTTTAGCCCGGAGGACACGATGCCCATGATTTCCAACAAGAAAGTCAAATTTGGACTCGTCTGACCTCAGGAAACTTTGGCACTTTGCTACAGTCCATTTTAAATGAGCCTTGGCCCACAGAACACGGTGGCGCTTCTGGATCATGCTCAACAATGGCTTCCTTTTTGCATGATAGAGATTTAGGTGGCATCTGTGGATGTCATGGCGGACTGTGTTTACAGACAGTGGTTTCTTGAAGTATTCCTGGGCCCATTTAGTAATGTCAATGACAGAATCATGCCGGTGAGTGATGCAGTGGTGTCTGAGGGCCCGAAGATCACTGGCATCCAGTAAAGGTCTTCGGCCTTGTCCCTTGTCCCGCTCAGAGATTTTTCCAGTTTCTCTGAATCTTTTGATGATGTTATGCACTGTCGATGATGAGACCTTCAAAGCCTTTGCAATTTGACATTGAGGAACATTGTTTTTAAAATATTCCACAATTTCTTTACGCAAGCCTTCACAGGTTGGAGAGCCTCTGGCCATCTTCACTTCTGAGAGACTCAGCCTCTCTAAGACATCCCTTTTATAGCCAATCATGTAACACACCTGATACCAGTTAACATAATTACTTACTAAATGTTCTTTCAGCTGATTCTCTTTTATATTAATTACTTTTTCAGCCCTTCTTTTTTGCCTGTGTCTCAACTTTTTCGAGACCTGTTGCAGCCAGAAAATTTGAAATAAGCTCATTTTGAGGATAAAAATGTAAAATGTCTCAGTTTCAACATGTGAAATGTTATCTATGTTCTATTGTAAATAACATATTGGCTCATGTGATGTGAAAGTCATTGCATTTTGATTTTATTCACAATTTACACTTCGTCCCAACTATTTCGGAATTGGGGTTATAACTGGGACCCTGGACAGTGACAGCGACATAGAGAATAAATGGTGGAGCACAGTGCACAGCTGATCCGCACATGCTTTCAAGGCACTCGGCATGATCCCGTCAGGGCCAGGAGCTTTGTTTGCATTTATTCTCTTAAGCTGCGATCGAACTTCCTCAACTGTGATAGTTATAGGGGGGCAGGGGATGGTATGATCCCCTGGTCCTCCTGAAGTGAGGATGGAGTAGGATGGCTCCTCCTCACCTATCGGGGTATTAAAACGGGAAAAGAAACGATTTGCCTCATCAGGTGTAAATGTGCCCTCTTGCAGATTATCCATAGCTTGTCCATAACCTGTAATTGACTTTACACCCCTCCATAGACCCTTGACATCACAATCCTGCAGTTTATTTTCTACCTTATCCTTACAGTTTATCTCACCCTGCCATATTGCCCGCTTAAGATTTTTCTGTGCAAGTTTAATACCTTACTTGTCCCCGCTTGAAAAAGCAGCCTTTATATCATTAATAGCCTTCTTGATATCCTCAGTGACCCATGGTTTATTGTTAGGATATTCTTTAATAATTTTACATGGGATAATCGAATCTGTGCAAAAATGAACATAGTCCGTTATACATTCAACAACTCTGTCAATATTATTAGGACCGTCCCCCTCATGAAAAACTGAAAATTCGTGCATTCAAAACAGAACTTCAACTCCTCACACGCCTCCTCAGTCCACGCACACACAAACTTGGTGGAAACAGGCTGCTTACGAGTCAGGGTGCAGTATTTGGATGAACGCATCACCAGATTCTAATCTGAGTTGGCGAGTGGGGGTAGTGGGGTGGATACATAACTGTTCTTTATATTTGCATAAAAATGGTCAATAGTTGTTCTTGTAGGGCAGGTGACACACCGCCTGAAAGAGGGAGGAAGTGAGGAAGAGGGGGTGCAGAGGTTAAAGTCCCCATTTATAATTACAAGAGCGTCCGGAGAGTGACTTTGAAGGCGGTGAGTAACTCCCACTATTGTGTCAGTTGCCAGTTTGGCATTAGCGGATGGTGGTATGTACACCAGTGACCTGCGCGGAGTACAAGATGTACATCATGTCCCCACCGCAGCCGCAGGTTGCTTCTCCACATCCGCATCGCATCCGCAGGAATTAGATCAAAATCCACACCACGGTCGCGGAGTTCGCGGCTCCACTATCCGCTCACGGTGAGCGGACAATGTTGTGGAGCTGCGAACTCCGCGACCGCACTGCAGAGCGGTGTGGATCTTGATCTAACTCCTGCGGATGCGGTGCAGATGTGGAGAAGCAACCTGCGGTTGCGGTGCGGACATGGTGTACATCTTGTACTCCGTGCAGGTCACTGATGTACACCACCATAACAATGGCAATGGAAATCTCACAGGGTAGATAGTATGGTCTGCAACTCACAGCAAGCAGTTCAATGTTATGATCACTGACTATCTCTTTCACTGTGATGTGCCCGCGATGACACCATTGGTCGTTCACGTACAGACAGACTCCTCCCCCCGTTCTCTTGCCAGTCTTTTCCGGATCCCGGTCCAATCGGCACATTGCGAAGCCATTCATCTCAGTGTACGTATCCGGAATATTACCATTCAGCCACGACTCCGTGAAGCAAAGTAGACTGCATTGTCAAAGCGCGTGATCGTATTTCAGGAGCGCTTTAAGTTCATCAACTTTGTTCGCAAGGGAACGCACATTTCTTAAGCCTGTTCCTTACCCGCACGCCACCTCGCTGACCCCTTTTCCTTCATTTCAACTCAGAAGGTACAGTATATCCTGAGGTGGGGGCGGATAATTCTGCAAAGCGTCCCGAATGTTGTATAGCTCCCCATGGCTATATGTTACGGTAAAAACCCCTGGGGTGTCCATTCCCTGGACACTTGCATTGAAAGCCAAACAAACATAGGTCAGTAGGGCAGGTTGTCCAATTGTCTGCCATACCATATTGATGACAAAAGCACAAAACCTTATCTGCAGAATTTTTGCTGATTGGCATTTCACTTTTGATGAGCAGCCTTACTTGTTCTCATCATCCAAAGTGAAAAGCCGCTAATCAGAAAAATTCTGCAGATAGGAGGTTTTGGCGTTTGGTCATACCATATGGTAACAAAGACACAAAACCTATCTGCAGAACTTTTCTGATTGGCATAGTGTGCTTTATGCATTTTAGTGTGTTAAGTAAGTGTGTTTCTTTCAATGAAGTGTTGCTGATTTGAGCACAATATCGCGGCATAACGTTGGGTCTGAAAGTTTTCACGGCTGGACTGCTTCTATGGCTCTTAATATGGACAAGATCTGTTTGTTTGGCTGCAAGTGTCCAGGGAATGGAAAAACAGCCCCCCCCCCCCCTTAATCTTCCCACCTCCAAACTTCACTGTTGGTATGGTGTTTTGTGCAGTGCCGTTTGTCCTCCAAATATGGTGTGTGCTATGATATCCAAAGAGTTCAATTTTGGTCTCATCTGATGAGACTGTATCCTCCCAGTATTTCATAGGCTTGTCCAAATCTTGTGCAGCAAACTTTAAACGAGCTTCCACATGCTTTTTCTTAAGCAATGGAGTCATGCGCGTTGAAAGTGCATAGAGGCCATGGCAGTTGAGAGCATTGCTTATTGTTTTCTTTGAAACAACTGTACCTGCTAATTCCAGGTCTTTCTGAAGCTTTCTGTGAGTGGTCCTTGACTCTTGGACAACTCTTCTGATTATTCTTTTGACTCCTCTGTCAGAAATCTTGCAAGGAGCACCTGATCGTGGCCGGTTTATAGTGAAATTATGTTCTTTCCACTTCTGGATTATAGCCGCAACAATGCTCACTGGAACATTCAAAAGTTTAGAAATACGTCTGTAACCAATGCCATCAGTATGTTTTGCAACAATAAGGTTACAAAGGTCTTAAGAGAGCTCTTTGTTTTTACCAAGATGCTTCCTGTGTGACACCTTGGTAATGAGAAACCTTCTTACAGGCCATCAATTAAGACTAAACCAGCTGATATTAATTTGCACTGATAGGGGCAGGACTGCTTTCTAAATACTGACAGATTTCAACTGGTTTCTTGGCTTTCCATGCCTTTTTGCACCTCCTTTTCTAAATGTGTTCAATACCTATTCCCTGCGTCATTCCACTTTATTACAGATATCTTAATTTATGGACTTATTTGTTTCGATTTCTTTGCATGTTTGGATTACTTGGGTTGCTACCAACATTAGGTGAAAATATCATGTCAATAGTCCAATTAGAAATATATTTACTGAGAAAAATGTTGACGCATTTGATACCTATTTTCTCCGCTGTCAGTCTCAGAGCTTGGGATCCTGTGGAATCATGCATCAAAAACTTTTTGACATCTGGTGCAAATGTAAACTTGCTATTTAAGCCATGAGAGTTATCATTTCTTGACACTGAATTTATAAAAGATAATCAATGTATTGTTCCAGGACAAAACACATTCACTTCCAGTTGTCACTCATCATGTCACTACCTTTTCCATCCAAGTGAAACACTAACAAGTGACTGAAAACTGAGCCAAGAGGCAACAGTATTTGTTGAGCGCCCCACATCATATTATGTTAGGGGCAAGTCCTCTATGAACCTTAAAGAGGATCTGAACATGTTCTTGTTGCTAATGGCTACAACAAAGGCTGGTATACAACTTCAACATTTCAAAGTACCATTTATTTCTTTTGAGAAGCATTGACTCTGTAACATGTCACTTCTGTCACGTCCGTCACACCACAAGTCACGTCAGTCACACATGTAATTTGACAGCATGGAGTAAAATTAAAGATAGTGCATAAAAATGTTATGGATGGTTAATACTTTGTTATAACAACAAATTAAGAGAGTTAATTTTATATTCAGCTCATGAAGAATTAACCTACAAAAAAAGAAGACAATTTTTTTGGTCATCGGGGACAAACTTTTAATATCATGGTATCGTATTTTCTGTCCATGGTTGAAAAAAAATGTCCTGTCCCTGTTTATCTAATCACATCTGCCTCTCTGTGCCAAAAAATCCTCAGAAATCACCATCTGGTTCATTTTAGTAATGGTGTGTGACAGACGTGACATAAAAGTTTAATTGTATCAACTTTAACCACAGCATTTTCCAAGATGGGTCAAAATATTTACTTTTCATTATGATTTCCATGTGTGGGAACTAGTCCAAGATTAGAATAAGTAAACAGTTCCTTAATTGGCAATAATAAAATACACACCCAAATTTTTTACAGAAGTGTTCAGTTTTTCGTGACTTCACACATAGGCATTCGGTCCTGTCACACATTTGGTGAGGGTGCATGGAAAAGTGTTCCAGAGACATGTCAACCAAATGACTGACACAGAGATTGAAATGGGTGATGTGTCAGGAGAGTCTAATCCTGATCTGAGCGGTCTTGCAACCGTATAGCATACTTGTGTTGCAATGCCTGTTCCAGAATCTACCGAAAGTCGAGAGCCGCAAAGTTCATGGGATGATGCCTAAACCTCAGTCTCAGAGGACAGTCATAGACCAAAGCGACAGATGAAACCACCTGACAGATTAAATCTGTAATAACGCAGTTCAAATAATAGGAGAATGGGCTTTTTTTTTTTGAATGAATTAATGAATTAATGAATTTTAAATTGTGTTGAAAAAAAGTCGATGTACTGGATTCAGATTTTCATGGGAGAAGTGTAGAGTATGGAAACAAACACACAAAAAAGAATGGTTTCATTTTTCCCATTAACACTTACAGTGGGCTCAAATTACTGGCACCCCTGACTGACAAAGCACAAACAATACTTGAAAATTTCCAAAAAATACATAGAAACACTGAATATCTACATGCGAGAAATACTGTAGGATATTAATCTTCCAATGAAACCAGCAAAAATCATTTACTGATTTAATTAAAAATCAATTTCTTCCAAATCAAGGTTTCACAATTAATGGCACCCTTAAAGATTATTGTACGACGTTGTAAATAAAATCTACCAAAATTAAATCAGGTATTAACACGTTAACTGCCGACTATGAGGTAACACGTAATTGCGGGTCAGGGCCGGCGCTGGACCTGAAAATTCGGGGGCAAATATCCATCCCTTTATTGACAACAATTAGTCCTGGCTAATTCTAGATGGTTTTCCTTTATTAACAAGTTTTCCAATTCAAGAATAATTAAGTCGCAATTGAAGACACGGCTTCTCTCCCCCATGCGATCTAACAGTGACAAAATAATGGGCTACATTCAGTACAGAAAAATAATTTAATTATAATTAGGTCTATGCACTGGCACTCGTCGACGGCATTTCAGAACTCCTCAGTGAATGAAGGTAATTTTGGTGACTAGTACGTGGTTTCGTCCATTTACATTTTCCAATCGGACAGCTGTCTATTTTTTACAGCAAGTTGCATGACCATGCTGCAAAAACAGGTGTACGTACTTGTCGCCGAAATTACCTTCATTCACAAAAGAGTTCTGAAATGCAGCTCTCGCTGGAAAAAAACTACTGTTGCTGACTGCCAGTGCATAGACCTAATTATAATTAAATTATTTTTCTGTACTGAATGTAGCCCATTATTTTGTCGCTGTTAGATCGCTGATGGCTCATGAACAGATAATTTTGAATATCACTGTCAGAAGAAGTACACTTGTGCTCAAGGAGTTTATGATCCCAGAAATATATTGTTTTATCTCCCAGCCATTTTTCAATTCTCAGTATTCTTTTTTTTATCATTTCATTTCTGAATTTTTAGCAAAGTTTTTTTGTGTTTGCAGCCCTTGCTCTGTACTAAATTTGTGAATAGAAACTGGAAAAACAATGGAATTCTAAATTATATGCGTGTCTTGCTTCGCTTCAGCCATTTTCCTGCTGTAAAGCTCAAATCTTGAATTATAGAGCCTTAAATACGGTAACGCATAAATAGCCAGATTTGGCTCTTGCACAAAGGGTTAAAACCATCAGGGCATGTGTGCCTACACAATGCCCCGGAAGTGAGTAATATTTACTTTTCTGTTGGTATTCAATGTATAACAGTGCAGCAGACTTTCTTTTAACCACTAAGCAGATGGAATAATGTAATTTATAATAATTGTGTGTAGGTCATACAATATGGGTGCTGTTTCTTTTGTCTTTTTTCTTTAGCCTACAATATGGTATATTTTTCCACTATTAAAATGTTTTTTTTTCCCCCATCCAGCCAAGGTCTAGATCACTGGAGAGAGCAATGTCCAGCATGGGGCTTAGAGAGCTATAAAGACCATGGGGAACAACCTTGGTATAGATGATATCTACTTTAAAGGCGAAAAGAATTACAAACACCCTTTGTTTTTCAGAATTTGGCTGGTTTTACTGAGCTTAAAGTATATTTTCAGAAAGAACAAAAAAAAATTAAAGCTGCAAGCAGCGTTGAAAGGGCCCTCGCACCCCTCCTGCACGTTGTGGGTGGTGGCGAGATCCTGACGGGTTCAGGTGTGCATTCACAAACATCGGACAGTGCGAGACTGTGACAATGTTATTTCCTGAGTGGAGTGCAAACACCATTCCTGAAATCGAAAGGTGGAGTATGTTACAGTATGATGCCTTTTAATGAAAAAAAGTTGAAATTTCAAATCAAAATAATGGACTTTGTGTTGCGTTCACGTCATGGAACTATCTAATTTTTTTTTAAGCCTTGGCATGTTTCATGTCTCCACCAAATTTTGTTCATGTAGGTGAACTGAACCATGAGAACTGTTTTGTTGAAATTTTCTGGAGGGCGCTATGATGCTATTTTGACATGCCTGTGTGCAAAACCAATACCATAATAATCAAAATTCTGGGCTCCACGAGTATTTTGATTTTTGTAAATTTTCAAGCATGTTGAGACCCTCAAAAGGGCAATTCTTTTAAAAAAATGTTTAGGGGGCGCTACAGAGGCATTGTGCCATATTAAATGGCAATTGGGATATCAAGTTGAAGATCATAAGACACTGACAATTTGTGCAATGTTTTGCAAGTTTTGGAATATCTGAAGGCCTTTAAATGCGTGTTCATAAAAATTGGAAAAAACGGAGGAAATGGCTCATAGCTCACTTCCTGTTTGGCCAAAAAAATTCTAATAAATGACCATATCCTTACATGAGAAATTCGACGATCACACCAAATTTCATGAACATTCAAGCACTTTTATCTTAACATGGCTGTGGCTAGAGGGTGCTGTGGAGCCACCTGTCCACACCCGATCTAATATCAGCATATATTTATACTTGGAAGGAGGCCGTTATCAAGCCTGTTAAGTTTCGGGCAAATCTCTCAAAGTATACTGCTCAAAATTTGAGAGGGATCATAGGAATTTTTTTGTGAAATGACATGCAAATTTGGTCACTGCCACTGATGAACAATAAATTAGATAAATGACATGCAGTCAGACGCAAAACACATTTGCAAGTGTATTTAATGACATTAAATGAGCGTGCAGCCTCACACTTTTGGCTTTCACGAACACTTCATGGTTTCACCTCTGACATGTAAAGTGAAAACAGTGTTCGTTTGATGTTTCATTACCACAGTTAATGTCAATAACGGGTATGGCCTCCCCTAGCTTGAATGACGGCTTGACAACGTCGGGTCATACTGTCAATCAAAACCTGGATGCTTGCAATTGGAATGTTGTTCCATTCTTCAACAAGGGCATTTCTGAGCTCTTCTAGAGTTGTGGGTTGTGCCCTACGACCGGAAATGGCGACCTGCAGCATGTTCCACACATGCTCGATAGGGTTCAGGTCCGGCGAACGCGCGGGCCAGTCCATGCGGACAATTGTCTCCTGCTCTAGGAATGGATTCACCACCCTAGCATGATGGGGACGGGCATTATCATCCATCAAGATGAAATCAGGGCCAACAGCACCAGCGTATAGTTTTACGTACACATTGAGGATCTCATCCCTGTACCGTACCCCTGTCATCGTCCCTCTCCCCATGACATGCAGGTCCGTTCTGCCGTTCCTGCTTATTCCTCCCCAGACCATAATTGATCCGCTACCATAACGGTCGTGTTCGTTGATGTAGGCATCATTAAATTGCTCACGTTGTCTTCGCCACACCCCTTGCCTCCTGTCAGTAAAGTCCAAGCAATATCGTGACTCATCAGTAAAGAGAACTGGAGCCCAATCGTTGTGTGTCCATGTGACATGATCGTGAGCCCAATCCAAACGGTCACGCCTATGATGCACGGTCAGTGGGATTCGAACACATGGCCTTCTTGTGTTGAGGCCGGCAGTATGAAGACGATTCCGTGATCGCCTGAGTGGATACCCTGACCCCGAGGCGTTATGAAGGTCATTTCGTAGGGTGGTAGCTGTCCAGAAAGGATGACATCGTGCCTGAAGTGTGAGAAAGTGGTCTTGTCGTTGTGTAGTCGATCTCTAACGACCACCCCCGTGATGGTGTGCTGCTGTACCAAACGTTTGATGCCGGTTCCACGCTCTGTTCACAACGCTTATGCATTAACAACGTGGCGCCAGTGAGAAGCCAGAGTCAAGCATTCCGATGCATCTTCCCAATTGCTCTGAAGTCAATCGACGTCTAAGACGTTGAGGAGACATTGTTATTGCTAAATGTAATGCAAAAAATTTGGGAACTTCCAAATTTTCACCAACAAGCAACACACACGTCTGAGTTGAAATGGTGAAGTGTTAGTCAAAGCCAAAATGTGAGGCTGCACGCTCATTTAATGTCATGAAATGCACGTGCAAGTGTGTTTTGTGTCTGACTGCATGTCATTTATCCAATATATTGTTCATCAGTGGCAGTTACCAAATTTGCATGTAATTTCACAAAAAAATTCCTATGATCCCTATCAAAATTTGAGTAGTATATGTGTGAGTAAAATCAACTTCCTGTTTCATGGCGAAACATCGAAATTCTCCGCGATGCCACGGATACATCGTTAAATATTTTCAAAAAACCTTCGCAATTTAGCATCGGAAAGGTCTTAAGATGTCACTTGTCAAATTTTACGTTGATTGGATAAAATCTCTACGAGGAGTTCATTAAAGTACGACGCCTGTTAATGACAAAAAATTTTAAAAAGTTGAAATTTCAATTAAAAATGGCGGACTTCCTGTTGAGTTTAGGTCATGGCACCAAGAGACTTTTTTTAAGGTCTCAGCATAAGTCACATGTCCACCGAATTTCGTACATATAGGTTTACCGGACTGCGAGGGCTGCTTTTTTGAAATTTTCCAGGGGGCGCTATAATGCCATTTTGCCACGCCTATCTGTAAGCTTTTTATCATAATAATATGCATGATGAGCTTTATATGTGTCCAAAATTTTGTGAGTTTTCAAGCATGTTGAGACCCTCAAAAGGGCATTTCTTTTAAAAATCTGATTGGGGGCGCTATAGAGCCATTATGCCACATTTAGTGCCAAATGATGTATTAATTTGAAGACGATATGACAATTATAATTTGTGCAACGTTTTGCAAGTTTTCGAGTATTCTAAGGCCTTCAAACGTGTGTTCATAAAATTTGGAAAAACGCAGGAAATGGCTCATAGCTCACTTCTTGTTTGGCCAAAAAATTTCAAAAAAATTACCATAACCTGGCATGACAAATGCAATGATCAGACCAAATTTCATGAACATTCAAGCACTTTTATCTTACCATGGCCGTGTTTAGAGGGCGCTGTGGAGCCACCTGACCATACCCAAACTAATATCAGCAAATATTTATACTTAGAAGGAGACTGTTATTAAGCCTGTAAAGTTTCGGGCAAATCTCACAAAGTATATGTGAGTAAAACCAATTTCCTGTTTCATGGCGGTACATCGAAATTCGCGGCGAGGCCACGGATACATAGTTTGAAGAATCCAAAAAAGCTCCGCAATATAACATCGGCAAAATCTTTAGATAGCATAAACCAAATTTTAAGTTTATCGGATAAAATCTCTAGAAGGAGTTCGCTAAAGTACGACGCCTGTGAATGGCAAAAAAATCTAAAAAACTTGCAAATTCAATTAAAAATTGCGGACTTCCTGTTGAGTCTAGGTCACAGCACCAAGAGACTTTTTTAAGCTCTCAGCATAAATCACAGGAACACTGAATTCCGTACATGTAGGTTCAACGGGCTGCGAGGGCTGCTTCATTGAAATTTTCTAGGGGGTGCTATAATGCCATTTTGCCATGCCCATTAAAAACCTTATATCATAGTGAAACGAATGACCAGCTTAATAGGTGTGCAAAAATTTGTGAGTTTTTGAGCATGCTGAGGCCTCAAAAATGCAATTATGTATTAGGGGGCACTATAGAGCCTCCATGTCACACACAGCGCCAAATGGGATATCACATTGAAGAGCTTTATGTTTGTAACCTCTGAGCAAAGTTTGGTGAGTTTTCGAGTATGCTAAGGCCCTCAAAAAAGTGTTTTTAAAATCTGGAAAAACACAGGAAATGGCTCATAGCTCACTTCCTGTGAGGCGAAAAAATTAAAAAAAAATTTACAAAAACCGTCATTATGACTGCTATGGCCCCACCAAATTTCGTGAGAATCCGAGCAAGTGCGTTCCAAAATGGCTGCTTGTTTGGTGGCGCTATAGAGCCGCCGGGGCACGCACATTTACAATGCCAGCAAAAAAGTAAAACTTGCCTGCCAATTTTCATGAGTTTTTGACCATGTTTAGGCCCTCAAAAATGTAACTCTTCTCGGTTAAAAATAATAATAATAATTAAAGCTGCAAGCAGCGTTGAAAGGGCCCTCGCACCCCTCGTGCACGTTGATGGTGGTGGCGAGATGTTGACGGGTGCAGGTGTGCATTCACATCCATTGGACACTGCTAGACTTTACAATGTGTTTTCCTGAGTGGAGTGCAAACACCATTCCTGAAATCAATAGGTGGAGTACGCTAAAGTATGACAGCTGTTCATGAAAAAAATTGCAATTTTAATTCAGAATAATGGACTTCCTGTTGGGTTCACATCATGGCACTTCATAATTTTTTTACAAGTCTTGGCATGTTTCATGTCTCCACCGAAGTTTGTTTATGTAGGTGAACTGAACCATGAGAACTGTTTTGTTGAAATTTTCTAGAGGCACTACGATGCCATTTTGACATTCCTGCGTGCCAAACCTATACCATAGTAATTGTAATACCAGGATCCACGATTGTGTTGATTCTTGTCAGTTTTCAAGCATGCTGAGACCCTCAAAAGGGGAAATCTTTTGAAAAAATGATTAGGGGGCGCTACAGAGCCATTGTACCACATTAATTGCCAATTGGAATATCAAATTGAAGATCATAAGCCACTGACAATTTGTGCAACGTTTTGCAAGTTTTGGAATATCTGATGGCCTTACAATGTGTTTTTGTAAAATTTGGAAAAACACAGGAAATGCTCACTTCACAGTTGCAGGTGTGCACTCACGACCAGTGGACAGGTCAAATACAGGCAACAACCTATGATAAAGTTTCGAGCGAATCGGACAAAGCCGGAAGGAGTTATGTAAAGTTGATAGTTCATCCAACAGGGGGCGCTCTGAGCATAACCAAATGTGGGCAGGTGCATTCAGGGGCAGATGCAAAGTTTCGAGCAAATCGGCCAATGTCAATGTAAAATATGGCATTTCCTGTTTCCACAAGGGGGCGCTATAGAGACATTTTGCTCCCCCCATAGGGGAGGCCCCTATCAGATTTAACAGCTTGCCATCCTTGACCTGTGTATCAATTTTTATGATGATATGAGTTCAGTAAAGACATCAAAAACACAAACGTATTTTCATGGCAAGGGATCCATCTTTACCGCACTGCCACACGAACGCCATTACTTATAGCTACACAGCATCATAATGTAGCTTCACCAACTTGTTCTGCATGTTTTAGAAGTGGAATGAAGTTGATGGGTTCAACTATGTGTCATCAGTACATGTTAAAGTAAAAAATGGTCACTTCCTGTTACCAGCAGAGGGCGCTATTAGTAAATTGGGAAGTTAATATATTTGGATGTTCAGGGCGGAGCCATCATCATCTCCAGCAAGATTGAAGCTTCTACGATCAAGTATGTTGGCGTGAGAGCATTTTGAAATTTTTTTGGCAAGTCGCCAATTTTTGTCACGCCCTAGCAGCCACGCCCTTTTACCTACAGACATGCAGAGCACAACTTTTGATCAGCTTGGTCTCCAGATGATCTGTACCAAATTTGAAGTCAATCGGTCGAAAACCCTAGGAGGAGTTTGTTTTAAAATTCAAAAATTCAAATCAAAATGGCCGACTTCCTCTTTTGTTTAGGGCGTGGCTCCAATAAGTTTTTTGTACGTCTGGGTATGATACATATGCGAATCGAATTTCGTCTGCCTACAACAAAGTAACCAAAATGGTCACTTCCTGTTACCACAGGGGGGCGCTATTAGTAATGTGGGAAATTATTATATCATGACGTTCAGGGCGGAGCCATCATCATTTCCAGCAAGTTTGAAGCTGCTAAAGTCAAGTATGTTGGCGTGAGAGCATTTTGAAATTTTTTTGGCGAGTCGCCAAAATTTGTCACATGCTAGCAGCCACACCCTTTGACCAACACACATGCAGAGCACAACTTTTGATCAGCTTGCTCTCTAGAAGATCTGGACCAAATTTGAAGTCAATCGGGCAAAATCCCTAGGAGGAGTTCGTTTTAAAATTCAAAAATTCAAATCAAAATGGCCGACTTCCTGTTGGGTTTAGGGCGTGGCTCCAATGAAATTTTTTGTATGTCTGGGTATAATACATATGTCTACCGAATTTCGTCTGCCTACGAGAAAGTAACCGAATTTCCCTATGGGAATTTTGAAACGTGTTTAGGGGGCGCTATTTTGGCACTTTGCATCGACCATGAACGATCGCCCAAAAATATCGAATTTCGGATCCGGCCGGACAAATGCGGAAAATTAGACGCGTTTTTACCATTGGGAAAGGGGCGAAATTGGCCTTTGAAATGTCAGAAGAATAATAATAATAATAAAAAAAAAATTATAATAATAAACAGCGCGATGTCAATAGGGCCCTCCGCAGAGGACTTGCAGTCGGCTCGGGCCCTAATTAAAGCTGCAAGCAGCGTTGAAAGGGCCCTCACACCCCTCGTGCACGTTGGGGGTGGTGACGAGATGTTGACGGGCGCAGGTGTGCATTCACATCCATTGGACACTGCAAGACTGTACAATGTGTTTTCCTGAGTGGAGTGCAAACACCATTCCTGAAATCAATAGGTGGAGTACGTTAAAGTATGACGGCTGTTCATGAAAAAATTGAAATTTTAATTCAGAATAATGGACTTCCTGTTGGGTTCGCGTCATGGCACTTCATAATTTTTTTACAAGTCTCGGCATGTTTCATGTCTCCACCAAAGTTTGTTTATGTAGGTGAACTGAACCATGAGAACTGTTTTGTTGAAATTTTCTAGAGGCAAGCACTTTTATCTTCACATGGCCGTGGCTAGTGGGCGCTGTGGAGCCACCTGGCCACTCCCGATCTAATACCAGCATATATTTATACTTCGGAGTTTTGCAAGTTTTGGAATATCCGATGGCCTTAAAACGTGTTTTCATAAAATTTGGAAAAACACAGGAAATGGCTCATAGCTCACTTCCTGTTTGGCCGAAAAAATTTCTAAAAAATGACCATAACCCTGCATGACAAATATAATGATCATAACAAATATCATGAACATTCATGCACTTTTATCCTAACATGGCAGTGGCTAGTGGGTGCTCTGGAGCCACCTGGCCACTCCCGATCTAATATCAGAATATATGTATACTTGAGAGGACACTTTTATCAAGCTTGTAAAGTTTCAGGCAAATCTCACATAGCATGTGGGAGTAAAACCAACTTCTTGTTTCATGGCGAACATCGAAATTGCGTTTGACGCCACGGATACATCGCTCGATGAATCCAAAACGCTTCGCAATTTAACATCGGCAAGGTCGTTAGATATCATTCGCCAAATTTCAAGTTGATCGGATAAAATCTCTAGGAGGAGTTTGTTAAAGTACGACGCCTGTGAATGGCGAAAAATCCAAAAAAGTTGCAATTTCAATTAAAAATAGCGGACTTCCTGTTGAGTCTAGTTCACGGCACCAAGAGACATTTTTTTTAGGTTTCGGCATAATCCACATGTCCATTGAATTTCGTACATGTAGGCGAAAAGGACCCCGAGGGCTGCTTCGTTAAAATTTTCTAGGGGGCGCTATAATGCTATTTTGCCACACCCATATGTGATCCCAATATCCTTGTGAAAAGAATGACCGGCTCAATACGTGTGCAAAATTTTGTGAGTATTCAAGCATTTTAGACAAACAAAAGGGCAATTGTTTTAAAAAAATGATTGGGGGTGCTATAGAGCCATTGTCCCACATTAAGTTCCAAATGGTGTATCAAATTGAAGACCATAAGATAGTTATAATTTCTGCAACGGTTCCCAAGTTTTGGAGTATTCAAAGGCCCTCAAACATGTGTTCGTAAAATTTGGATAAACGCAGGAAATGGCTCATAGCTCACTTCCTGTTTGGCCAAAAAATTTCAAAAAAATTACCATAACCCAGCATGACAAATTCAATGATCACACCAAATTTCATGAACATTCAAGCACTTTTATCTTCACATGGCCGTGGCTAGTGGGTGCTGTGGAGCCACCAGGCCACTCCTGATCTAATATCAGCAAATATTTATACTTGGGAGTACACTTTCATCAAGCTCGTAAAGTTTCAGGCAAATCTCACGTAGTATGTGTCAGTAAAACCAACTTCCTGTTTTATGGCGGAACATCGAAATTCGCCGCAACGCCACGGATACATCGTTAGATGAATCCAAAAAAGCTTCGCAATTTAACATTGGCAAGGTCTTTAGATGTCATATGCCAAATTTTAAGTTGATCGGATAAAATCTCTAGGAGGAGTTCGTTAAAGTACGAAGCCTGTGAATGGCGAAAAATCAAAAAAAGTTGCAATTTCAATTAAAAATGGCGGACTTCCTGTTGAGTCTAGGTCATGGCACTAAGAGACTTTTTTTTTAGGGCTTGGCATAATCTACATGGACACCGAATTTCGTACACGTAGGTTAAACACGCTGCGAGGGCTGCTTCATTGAAATTTTCTAGGTGGCGCTTTAATGCGATTTTGCCATGCTCATCTGTAAACCCTATATGAGAGTAAAACGTATGACCGGCTTTATAAGTTTGCAAAATTTCGTGAGTTTTTGAGCATGGTGAGGCCCTCAAAAATGCAATTATCTATTAGGGGGCGCTATAGAGCCACCATGTCACACCCAGTGCCAAATGAGACATCAAATCGAAGAGATTCATGTTTTCAACCTATGAGCCAAGTTTGGCCAGTGTTCGAGTACGATAAGGCCCTAAAAAATGTGTTTGTAAAATCTGAAAAAACGCAGGAAATGGCTCATAGCTCACTTCCTGTGAGGCAAAAAAATTTCAAAAAAATTGACAAAAAACTTCATAATGACTACTATGGCCATATCGAATTTCGTGAGAATCCGAGCAATTGCGTTCCAAAATGGCCGCGTATTTGGTGGCGCTATAGAGCCACCGGGGCATGTCCAAGCACAAAAATAACAATAGTTTGGAATTTTCACCACGACTGACGTCTCTGCAAATTTTTCTGAGTTTTTGTGCATGGCAAGACCCTCAAAAACGCGTTCTCGCTGCAGAATAAAAATAATAATAATAACTAAGAAGAAGAAGAAGAAGAATAAAAATCCCTTCAAAAACAATAGGTTCCTCGCACCATCGATGCCAGGGCCCGTTCCGGGCCCTGGCACCGGTCGGTGCTCGGGCCCTAATAATAATAATTAAAGCTGCAAGCAGCGTTGAAAGGGCCCTCGCACCCCTCGTGCATGTTGGGGGTGGTGGCGAGATAATGACGGGTGCAGGTGTGCATTCACATCCATTGGACACTGCTAGACTGTACAATGTGTTTTCCTGTGTGGAGTGCAAACACCATTCCTGAAATCAATAGGTGGAGTATGCTAAAGTACAACGGGTGTTCATGAAAAAAAATTGAAATTTTAATTCAGAATAATGGACTTCCTGTTGGGTTCGCGTCATGGCACTTTATAATTTTTTTACAAGTCTTGGCATGTTTCATGTCTCCACCAAAGTTTGTTTATGTAGGTGAACTGAACCATGAGAACTGTTTTGTTGAAATTTTCTAGAGGCACTACGATGCCGTTTTGACATTCCTGCTTGCCAAACCTATACCATAGTAATTGTAATACCAGGCTCCACGAGTGTGTTGATTCTTGTCAGTTTTCAAGCATGCTGAGACCCTCAAAAGGGTTATTCTTTTGAAATAATTATAAGGGGGCGCTTCAGAGCCATTGTGCCGCATTAAGTGCAAATTGGGATATCAAATCGAAGATTATAAGACACTGACAATTTGTGCAACATTTTGCAAGTTTTGGAATATCCGATGGCCTTAAAATGTGTTTTCGTAAAATTTGGCGAAACGCAGGAAATGGCTCATAGCTCACTTCCTGTTTGGCCGAAAAATTTCTAAAAAATTACAATCACACTGCATGACAAATATAATGATCATAAATATCATGAACATTCATGCACTTTTATCCTAACATGGCAGTGGCTAGTGGGCGCTGTGGAGCCACCTGGCCACTCCAGATCTAATATCAGCATATATGTATACTTGAGAGGACACTTTTATCAAGCTTGTAAAGTTTCAGGCAAATCTCACAAAGTATGTGTCAGTAAAACCAACTTCCTGTTTCATGGCGGAACATCGAAATTCGCCGCAACGCCACGGATTCATCGTTCGATGAATCCAAAAAAGCTTTGCAATTTAACATCGGCAAGGTCATTAGATGTCATATGCCAAATTTTAAGTTGATCGGATAATATCTCTGGGAGGAGTTCGTTAAAGTACTACGCCTGTGAATGGCGAAAAATCAAAAAAAGTTGTAATTTCAGTTAAAAATGGCGGACTTCCTGTTGAGTCGAGGTTAGGGAACCAAGTGACTTTTTTTTTAGGTTTTGGCATTATCCACATGTCCCCCCAATTTCGTACATGTAGGTGAAAAGGACCGCAAGGGCTGCTTCGTTAAAATTTTCTAGGGGGCGCTACAATGCTATTTTGCCACACCCATGCGTGATCTCAATATCCTTGTGAAAGGAATGACCGGCTTACCACGTGTGCAAAATTTCATGAGTATTCAAGCATGCTTTGACAATCAAAAGGGCAGTTGTTTTAAAAAAATGATTGGGGGCGCTATAGAGCCATTGTCCCACATTAAGTTCCAATTGGTGTCGCAAATTGAAGACCATAAGATAATTTTAATTTCTCCAACGTTTTCCAAGTTTTGGAGTATTCTAAGGCTCTCAAACATGTGTTCGTAAAATTTGGATAAATGCAGGAAATGGCTCATAGCTAACTATGAAAGTACGACACCTCTTCATGAAAAAAAAGTTGAAATTTTAATTCAAAATAATGCACTTCCTGTTGGGTGTGGGTCATGGCACAATATAATTTTTTTAAAAGTCTTGGTACATTTCATGGCTCCACCAAATTTTGTTCATGTAGGTGAACTGACCAAAGAGAACTGTTTTGTTGAAATTTTCTGGAGGGCGTTATGATACCATTTTGACATGCCTGTATGCAAAACCTATTACATAGTAATCGTAATACCGGGCTCGATGAGTGTGTTGATTTTTGTAAATTTTCAAGCATGTTGAGACCCTCAAAAGGGCAATTCTTTTAAAAAAATGTTTAGGGGGTGCTACAGAGGCATTGTGCCATATTAAATGCCAATTGGGATATCAAGTCAAAGATCATAAGACGCTGACAATTTGTGCAACGTTTTGCAAGTTTTGGAATATCCAAAGGCCTTTAAACGTGTTCGTAAAATTTGGAAAAAATGCAGGAAATGGCTCAAAGCTCACTTCCTGTTTGACCAAAAAAATTTCTAATAAATGACTGTATCCTTGCATGAGAAATTCAATGATCACATCAAATTTCATGAACATTCAAGCACTTTTATCTTAACATGGCTGTGGCTAGAGGGCACTGTGGAAACACCTGACCACACCCAATCTAATATCAGCACATATTTATATTTGGAAGGAGACCGGTATCAAGCGTGAAAAGTTTCGGGCAAATCTCACAAAGTATGTGTGAGTAAAATCAACTTGTTGTTTCATGGCGAAACGTCGAAATTCGCCACGACGCCACAGTTACATTGTTCGATATATCCAAAAAACCTTCGCAATTTAACATCGGAAAGGTTTTAAGAGGTCACTGGCCAAATTTTAAGTTGATCGGAAAAAATATCTAGGAGGAGTTTGTTAAATAACGACGCCTGTTAATGACGAAAAATTTTAAAAAGTTGAAATTTCAATTAAAAATTGCGGACTTCCTGTTGAGTCTAAGTCATGCCACCAAGAGACTTTTTTTTAGGTCTCAGCATAAATAACATGACCACCGAATTTCGTACGTGTAGGTTTACTGGGCTGGGAGGGCTGCTTTTTTGAAATTTTCTAGGGGGCGCTATAATGCCATTTTGCCACGCCTATCTGTAAGCTTTTTATCATAGTAATACGCATGATTGGCATTATACGTGTACAAAATTTTGTGAGTTTTAGAGCATGTTAAGACCCCCAATATGGCAATTCTTTTAAAAATCTGATTGGGGGCACTATAGAGCCATTATGCCACATTTAGTGCCAATTGATGTATCAAATTGAAGACGATAGGACAATTATAATTTGTGCAATGTTTTGCAAGTTTTTGAGTATTCTAAGGCCTTCAAACGTGTGTTCGTAAAATTTGGAAAAACGCAGGAAATGGCTCATAGCTCACTTCCTGTTTGGCCAAAAAATTTCAAAAAAATTACTATAACCCGGCATGAGAAAAGCAATGATCACACCAAATTTCATGAACATTCAACAATTTTTTTTAAAAAATAGCCTTGGCTAGAGGGCGCTGTGGAGCCACCTGGCCACTCCCGATCTAATATTAGGACAAGATTATACTTGGAAGGAGACCATTATCAAGCCTGTAAAGTTTCGGGCAAATCTCACAAAGTATGTGGCAGTAAAACCAACTTCCTGTTTCATGGCGGAACATCGAAATTCGCCGCAACGCCACGGATACATAGTTCGATGCATCCAAAAAAGGTTCGCAATTTAACATCGGCAAGGTCTTTAGATGTCATACGCCAAATTTCAAGTTGATCGGATAAAATCTCTAGGAGGAGTTCGTTAAAGTACGACACCTGATCATGGCAAAAAATTTTTAAAAATTGCAATTTCAATTAAAAATGGCGGACTTCCTGTTGAATTTAGATCATGGCACCAAGAGACTTTTTTTTAGGTCTCGGCAAAATCAACATGTACACTGAATTTCGTACATGTATGTTCAATGGGCTGCGAGGGCTGCTTCATTGAAATTTTCTAGGGGGCGCTATAATGCCATTTTGCCTCGAACATCTGTACACCCTCTACATTTATAAACCTTATGACCAACTTAATAAGTGTGCAAAATTTTGTGAGTTTTTGAGCATGGTGAGGCCCTCAAAAATGCAATTATGTATTGGGGGCGCTATAGAGCCACCATGTCACATGCAGTGCCAAATGGGATATCAAATCGAACAGCTTCATATTTTCAACCTCTTTGCAAAGTTTGGCGGGTTTTCAAGTATGCTAAGGCCCTCAAAAATGTATTTGTAAAATCTGGAAAAATGCAGGAAATGGCTCACAGCTCACTTCCTGTGAGGAGAAAAAATTTCAAAAAAATTGACAAAACCTTTGATTATGAGTTCTATGGCCCCACCAAATTTCATGAGAATCCGAGCAAGTGCGTTCCAAAATTGCCGCTATTTGGTGGCGCTATAGAGCCACTGGGGCAGGTACATATACGTTGCCAGCACAAAACTAAAATTTTCGCCAGGCCTGAGGTGCCTGCCAATTTTCATGAATTTTTGACCATGGTAAAGCCCTCAAAAATGCAATTCATTTTGGTTAAAAATAATAATAATAATAACAAGAGCAATCCGAGATTTCTGATCTCCGCCAAGGGATGATGTTGATACAAATGCAAGATCTTTCTCTTTGGAAGATTTCAGGACCACCCATGTGACAAGTTTAAATGGGATTTTTGTATGTTTGAAGCATCCATTCTCCAAAGCCGTCATCAAAGTACAGAGCGATCACATGATCATCACGTGACCATGATGTCACGTGATGATCGTGTGATTGCGCAATCGCATCGATGTGACTGCACAGGCCATGATTGGACGATCACTGCGGTGTATGATTGCGCAATCAGTGGTGTGATTGATAATCACCGCCGCTGGCGTGTGATTGGACAATGGCCGCCCGGGTGTGATAGCGCAATCAGTGGCCTGACTGGACAATTACCCTCGGGTGTGATTGCGCAATCACTTTCCACCTTGATTTCATCAAAATCTGTTCATTAGTTTCGGAGAAATGTCACTTAGATGGTAAATACAGATCCGGATCCAGAATCCAAATCCGGATCTGGATCATGACACAATTTTAATGGAGTCGTCCCTTGACCAAGATCTATCTCTGGTGAAAATTTCATGAAGATCCGTCAAGTAGTTTCCAAGATATGCCACTAAGATTGTAAATACAGATCCGGATCCAGAATCCAAATCCGGATCCGGATCATCACAAAATTTTAATGGAGTCGTCCCTGGCCCAAGATCTGCCTCTGGTGAAAATTTCATGAAGATCCGTCCAGTAGTTTCCGAGAAAACCTGTCCACAGACAGACAGAAGGACGGACAAATAAATAAATAAACCGACTCGATCGCATTATCTCCTTGGCGGAGATAATAATAATAATTAAAGCTGCAAGCAGCGTTGAAAGGGCCCTCGCACCCCTCGTGCACGTTGGGGTGATGGAGAGATGTTGATGGGTGCAGGTGTCTATTCACAGACATTGGACACTTCTAGACTGTGTACAATGTGTTTTCCTGAGTGGAGTGCAAACACCACTCCTCAAATCAATAGGTGGTGCACATTAAAGTATGACTCCTGTTCATGAAAAAAAGTTGAAATTTTAATTCAAAATTATGCACTTCCTGTTGGGTTCGGGTCATGGCACTATATAATTTTTCTAAAAGTCTTGGCACGTTTCATGTACACCAAATTTTGTTCATGTAGGTGAACTGAACTATGAGAACTGTTTTGTTGAAATTTTCTGGAGGGTGCAATGACACCATTTTGACATGCCTGTGTGCAAAACCTATAACATAGTAATCGTAAAACCAGGCTCCATGAGTGTGTTGATTTTTGTAAATTTTCAAGCATGTTGAGACGCTCAAAAGGGAAATTCTATTAAAAAAAATGTTTAGGGGGCACTACAGAGGCATTGTGCCATATTAAATGGCAATTGGGATATCAAGTCGAAGTTTATAAGACACTGACAATTTGTCGACGTTTTGTAAGTTTTGGAATATCCGAAGACCTTTAAATGTGTGTTCGTAAAATTGTGAAAAAACGCAGGAAATGGCTCTTAGCTCACTTCTTGTTTGGCCAAAAAATTTATAATAAATTACCAAATCCTTGCATGAGAAATCCAACGATGATACCAAATTTCATGAACATTCAAGCACTTTTATCTTGACATGGCAGTGGCACGAGGGCGCTGTGGAGCCACCTGGCCACACCCAATCTAAAATCAGCATATATTTATACTTGGAAGGAGACCGTTATCAAGCCTGTAAAGTTTCGGGCAAATCTCACAAAGTATGTGGGGGTAAAATCAACCTCCTGTTTCATGGCAAAACATCGAAATTCGCCGCGACACCACGCATACATCGTTCGATATATCCAGAAAACCTTCACAATTTAACATCTAAAAGGTCTTACAATGTCATTTGGCAAATTATAAGTTGATTGGATAAAATCTCTAGGAGTAGTTCATTAAAGTACCACGCCTGTTAATGACGAAAAATTTTAAAAAGTTGAAATTTCAATTAAAAATGGCGGACTTCCTAATGAGTCTAGGTCATGGCACCAAGAGACTTTTTTTTAGGTCTCAGCATAAATCACATGTTCACCGAATTTCGTACATGTAGGTTTACCGGGCTGCGAGGGCTGCTTTTTGAAATTTTCCAGGGGGCGCTATAATGGCATTTTGCTACGCCTATCTATAATCTTTTTATCATAGTAATACGCATGATTGGCTTTATATGTATACAAAATTTGTGAGTTTTTGGGCATGTTAAGACCCTCAAAAGGGCAATTCTTTTAAAAATCTGATTGGTGGCGCTATAGAGCCATTATGCCACATTTAGTGCCAATTGATGTATCAAATTGAAGATGATACAACAATTATAATTTGTGCAACGTTTTGCAAGTTTTTGAGTATTCTAAGGCCTTCAAACGCATGTTCGTAAAATTTGGAAAAACGCAGGAAATGGCTCATAGCTCACTTCCTGTTTGGCAAAAAAATTTCAAAAAAATTAGAATAACCCGGCATACCAAATGCAATGATCAGACCAAATTTCGTGAACAGTCAAGCACTTTTATATTAACATGGCCTTGTCTAGAGGGCGCTGTGGAGCCACCTGACCACACCCAATCTAATATCAGCATATATTTTTACTTGAAAGGAGACTGGTATCAAACCTGTAAAGTTTCGGGCCAATTTCACAAAGTATGTGGGAGTAAAACCAACTTCCTGTTTCATGATGGAACATCGAAATTTGCCGCGACGCCACGGATACATCGTTCGATGAATCCAAAAAAGCTTTGCAATTTAACAACGGCAAGGTCTTTAGATGGCATAAGCCAAATTTGAAGTTGATCGGATAAAATCTCTGGGAGGAGTTCGTTAAAGTACAACGCCTGTGAATGACGAAAAATCAAAAAAAGTTGCAATTTCAATTAAAAATGGCGGACTTCCTGTTAAGTCTAGGTTTTGGCACCAAGGGACTTTTTTTTAGGTCTCGGAATAGTCCACATGTACACAGAATTTCGTACATGTATGTTCAACAGGCTGCGAGGGCTGCTTCATTGAAATTTTCTAGGGGGTGCTATAATGCCATTTTGCCTCGAACATCTGTAAGCCCTCTAAAATTATAAATCTTATGACCAACTTAATAAGTGTGCAAAATTTTGTGAGTTTTTGAGCATGCTTAGGCCCTCAAAAATGCAATTATGTATTAGGGGGCGCTATAGAGCCACCATGTCACACCCAGTGCCAAATTGGATATCAAATCGAACAGCTTTATATTTTCAACCTCTGTGCAAAGTTTGGCGAGTTTTCAAGTATGCTAAGGCCCTCAAAAATGTGTTTGTAAAATCTGGAAAAACGCAGGAAATGGCTCACAGCTCACTTCCTGTGCGGAGAAAAAATTTCAAAAAAATTGACAAAACCCTTCATTATGAATGCTATGGCCCCACCAAATTTCGTGAGAATCCGAGCAAGTGCGTTCCAAAATTGCCGCTATTTGGTGGCGCTATAGAGCTACCGGGGCAGGTACATATACGATGCCTACACAAAACTAAAATTTTCGCCAGGCCTGAGGTGCCTGCCAATTTTCATGAGTTTTTGAACATGTTAAGGCCCTCAAAAATGCAATTCATTTCGGTAAAAAATAATAATAATAATAATAATAATAATAATAATAATAAACATTACAATTACAATAGGGTCCTCGCACCATTCGGTGCTCGGGCCCTAATAATAATAATTAAAGCTGCAAGCAGCGTTGAAAGGGCCCTCGCACCCCTCGTGCACGTTGGGGTGGTGGCGAGATGTTGATGGGTGCAGGTGTCTATTCACAGCCATTGGACACTTCTAGACTGTGTACAATGTGTTTTCCTAAGTGGAGGGCAAACACCACTCCTCAATAGGTGGTGCATGTTAAAGTATAACACCTCTGCATGAAAAAAAGTTGAAATTTTAATTCAAAATAATGCACTTCCTGTTGGGTTCAGGTCATGGCACGATATAATTTTTTTAAAAGTCTTGGCACATTTCATGGCTCCACCAAATTTTGTTCATGTAGGTGAACTGACCTATGAGAACTGTTATGTTGAAATTTTCTGGAGGGCGTTATACCATTTTGGCATGCCTGCATGCAAAACCTATAACACAGTAATCGTAATACCGGGCTCCATGAGTGTTTTGATTTTTGTAAATTTTCAAGCATGTTGAGACCCTCAAAAGGGCAATTCTTTTAAAAAAATGTTTAGGGGGCGCTACAGAGGCATTGTGCCATATTAAATGCCAATTGGGATATGAAGTCAAAGATCATAAGACACTGCCAATTTGTGCAACGTTTTGCAAGTTTTGGAATATCCAAAGGCCTTTAAATGTGTGTTCGTAAAATTTGGGAAAAATGCAGGAAATAGCTCATAGCTCACTTCCTGTTTGGCCAAAAAATTTCTAATAAATGACCGTATCCTTGCATGAGAAATTCAACGATCACACCAAATTTCATGAACATTCAAGAACTTTTATCTTAACATGGCTGTGGCTAGAGGGCACTCTGGAGCCACCTGGCCACACCCGATCTAATATCAGCATATCTTTATACTTGGAAGGAGGCCGTTATCAAGCCTGAAAAGTTTTGGGCAAATCTCACAAGGTATGTGTGAGTAAAATCAACTTCCTGTTTCATGGCGAAACATCGAAATTCGCCGCAACGCCACGGATACATCGTTTGATATATCCAAAAAACCTTAGCAATTTAACATCAGAAAGGTTTTAAGATGTCACTCACCTTATTTTAAGTTGATCAGATAAAATCTCTAGGAGGAGTTCGTTAAAGTAGGACGCCTGTTAAAGACGAAAAATTTTAAAAAGTTGAAATTTCAATTAAAAATGGCGGGCTTCCTGTTGAGTCTGGGTCATGGCATCAAGAGAATTTTTTTTAGGTCTTAGCATAAATCACATGTCCACTGAATTTTGTACATGTAGGTTTACCGAGCTGCGAGGGCTGCTTTTTTGAAATTTTCCAGGGGGTGCTATGATGCCATTTTGCCACACCTATGTGTAAAATTTTTATAATAGTGATACGCATGATTGGCTTCATGCGTTAACAAAATTTTGTGAGTTTTCGAGCATGTTGAGACCCTCAAAAGGGCAATTTTTAAAAAAATCTCATTGGGGGCGCTATAGAGCCATTATGCCACATTTCGTGCCAATTGATGTATTAAATCGAAGACAATAAGACAATTATCATTTGTGCAACGTTTTGCAAGTTTTCGAGTATTCTAAGGCCTTCAGAAAAACGCAGGAAATGGCTCATAGGTCACTTCCTGTTAGGCCAAAAAATTTAAAAAAAAAATCAACATAACCCGGTATGACAAATGCAATGATCAGACCAAATTTCATAAACATTCAAGCACTTTTATCTCAACATGGCTGTATCTAGAGGGCGCTGTGGAGCCACCTGACCACACCCAATCTAATATCAAAATATATTTATACTTGGAAGGAGACTGTTATCAAGCCTGTAAAGTTTGGGGCAAATCTCACAAAGTATGGGGGAGTAAAACCAACTTCCTGTTTCATGGCGGAACATCGAAATTGGCCGCGATGCCACGGACACATCGTTCGATGAATCCAAAAAAGCTTCGCAATTTAACATCGGCAAGGTCTTTAGATTTCATATGCCAAATTTTAAGTTGATCGGCTAAAATCTCTAGGAGGAGTTTGTTAAAGTACGATGCCTGTTAATGGCAAAAAATTTTAAAAAGTTGCAATTTCTATTAAAAATGGCGGACTTCCTGTTGAGTCTAGGTGATGGCACCAAGAGAATTTTTTTTAGGTCTCGGCATAGTGCACATGGACACCGAATTTCGGACATGTAGGTTAAACAGGCTGCGAGGGCTGCTTCATTGAAATATTCTAGGGGGCGCTATAATGCCATTTTGCCACGCCCATCTGTAAACCCTACAACTTAGTAAAACTTTCAACGAGATTAATATATGTGCAAAATTTTGTGAGTTTTCGAGCATGCTGAGGCCCTCAAAAATGCAATTACGTATTAGGGGGTGCTATAGAGCCATAATGACACATCTAGTGCCAAATCGGATATCAATTCGAAGAGCTTCATACTTTTAAACTCTGAGCAAAGTTTGGCGAGTTTTCGAGTATGATAAAGCCCTCAAAAATGTATTCGTAAAATCTGAAAAAACGCAGGAAATGGCTCGTAACTCACTTCCTGTGAGGCGAAAAAATTTCCAAAAAATTGACAAAAAACTTTATTATGACTACTATGGCCCCACCAAATTTCGTGAGAATCCAAGCAAGTGCATTCCAAAATCGCCGCATGTTTGGTGGCGCTATAGAGCCACCAGGGCACGCGCAAGCTAACAAACAACAACAGTTTGTAATTTTTCGCACGCCTGACATATGTGCAAATTTCTGTGAGTTTTCGTGCATGGCAAGGCCCTCAAAACCGCGTTCTCGCAGCAGAATAAAAATAATAATAATGAGAAGAAGAAGAATAATAAAAATCCCCTCAAAAACAATAGGTTCCTCGCACCTTCGGTGCCAGGACCCGTTCCGGGCCCTGGTACTGGTCGGTGCTCGGGCCCTAGTAATAAACACTACAATTACAATAGGGTCCTCGCACCATTCGGTGCTCGGGCCCTAATAACAGAATAACACATAGAAACACATATCTTAGGCTTGAGGCACATAAGTTGGTACACAGTCACTTTTTCGGGGTGTTCTTGCTTTGGCCTCTTAACACTCTTTCCCATTAATAGTTTCTGAAGTTCGCATAATTTATTCTGAAAGAGAATGAACTGGGGATTCTTAAAATGTATGGTTTGTATATACTCAATTTTTTCGCATGAGAAACTCTTGAAAACCAAAAACTGGGAAAAAAAAGCCACACTTTTTTGTTACATTGCAATTTTGGAAATTCCGTTTTTCTGAGTGCGAAAGAAAATTAGGGTCAATTTCTCGCACTTGTGGGATTTTTTTCATGAGTTTATCTTTCTATTAACAGACTAAATAGGTGATAAGAAGTCATGAGTTTTTTTTTTTTAATTTTTTAAAAATTATTTTCTTATTTTAAACAGCAATATACAAATTACACAAAAATCAATACCCAAAACCAGACCTAAACATATCCATAAACGCACTCTTACACACACACAGCCCGGGGAAGGAACATGAAAAACCCCCCCAAAAAAAGATCTTAACCACAGATCAATAACAGAAACTAATTAGAAAATACCACATTAAATCTATGCTTGATTGCCAAATACTATCCTTCAAGAACAGAAGTACACCACAACAAAATAAGAAAAAATAAAACCACACCACAAGACATATTGAAGGCACCAAGGGGAGTTAAGTGCCTAATTTTAGAAGGAAAAAAAAAGAAAAAGATGCTATACTGGCCATTTTTCCAAGGAATAAGTTAATTACAATTTTTATTTCTAAATCCTACCTTATAAAATTACGGCCAAAATTTCAAATGTCCAGAAAATTGAAAAAAAAAAACCAAACAATTTGATCATAAAACCAGAAGAAAAAAAATGTAAATACAGATGAACTCAGTGTGAATCAAGATATTGCAAGAAAGGACCCCAAGATTCTTCCCATTTATGCTGACAATTCAAATCATTAGTTTGAAGCTTCTCCATATGAATAACCGAAACAAGCTCATGTAGCCAGAGTTTGAAAAAGAGAATAATTGATGTCTTCTAATTTTTAAGAATAAGTTTTTTAGCCAGTGCCATACCCAACAAGAGAGCTGTTTGAATGTGTGAGGGAAGAATTAAAGAGTCCTCAGAGCATCCAAACAGAGCAAAATCTCTGTCAGGAGAGAGGGTTCTATGATAAGCCCCTGAAAAAAAGAAAAAAAACTCTTGACCAAAAAGGATAAATTAGTGGACAATTCCAAAATAAATGCAACAATGTACCCTCATTCAATTTACATTTATTGCAGATTGGAGACACAGAGGCATAAAACTTGTGCAGCATAACCTTAGAATAATGAAAGTGATGGATCACTTTAAACTGAATTAATCTGTGTCTACTATTTATTGAAGAACTATGAATATGAGTAAGTGAAGTAATTCACAAATTTAGTCATAAGCTGCTTGCTCTCTGGTGAAAGAGAAAGCAATTCTAAAAATACATGCTGCTCGCAGGTGGACTCAAAATGGGGAATGTTTTCCCTTACAAAATGTCTAAGTTGCAGATAACGAAAAAATTTGAGTGAGGTAGATTGTATTTTCGACGCAACTGACCAAAGGACGCATATGAATATGCGCCCCATAAGACAGTGGGGCATATGGTTTTGTTAAGGACATAAGCTCTAATTTCAGCCAGATGGGGACAAAATTAAACAAATCATGCTCCGGGGAACCCCATTGCCAGTATGTCACTGCCCTAACATTAGCTGCCCAATAATAATCTCTAAAAACTGGAAGGCCAAGACCCCCCTCTTGAGCAGGCATGAATAAATGTCTTCTTGATAATCTGTGTTTTTTATATCCCCAAATAAAGTCTACAAGGATTGTGTCAAGCTTCTTAAAGAAATTAGCTGAGATCCATAAAGGCAAATTCTGAAACAAATATAAAAATTTTGGAAAAGATACCATTTTAATGGCATTTACTCTGCCAATCATGGATAGGGGCGAGGTCCTCCAATATTCTATGCTGCGTTTTAATTTATCAATGCCTTCTAAAAAATTTAATTTCAACAGACATTTAGGATTTTTTGAAATTTTAAGAACCAAATACGTAATATAATCCTGAGCAACCTTGAAGGGGCAGTCCTGTAGAACGGTTTCTTCTCCAATGAACATAATTGCACTTTTAGCCCAATCAATTGTATAGCCAGAAATACTGCTAAATGAATTAATATATTGCAGGAGATGAGGAGTACCTACTTCCGGATTCATTAAGGTCACCAATAAATCATCTGCATATAATGTAACTAAACATTCTGATGTACCAACTGGGATTCCCTTAATGTGAGGATGACTCCTTATTCCAATTGCCAAAGGTTCCAATGCTATGTTAAATAACAAAGGGGACAGGCAGTCTCCTTGCCTTACACCTCGATATAAATTAATCGGTTCTGATGAAACATTATTTGTTATGACAAAGGATTTAGGAGAACGATATATCATTGGAATCCGTTCCACAAAAATCTCCCCAAATCCAAACCTCCTCAAAGTTTTAAAAAAATAAGGCCATTCTATGGAGTCAAAAGCTTTCAGCGCATCCAATGTCACTACCGCTGTTTTATATGTTTTATATATTTGTTCTCTATGTATGATTTGTTCTTCAATTTCTTTTAGTCTTGTAAATTTTGCTTTTTTCATTGAGGTCACAAAGGAGATAATAAGTCCTCACATAATAACTTTCAATGTTTCCCAGAAAGTGGCGTCTTGAAACCTCTCCATTGTCATTTATCTCCAAAACTTCTATGAGATTTTTGTTCAAGTATTCTTTAAAACCTGCTGATGACATTAGCACAGGGTTAAATCTCCATTTATATTTTGGTTTGGAAAAAGAAGACTGTAACTGCAAGGTGAGAGGACTAAGTCTATTGTGTTAATACGTGTCACTAATATTAGACATTAAACCTGCATCTACTATAAAGTAGTCAATTCTAGTATATGACTGATGCGCATGCGAGTAAAATGAATATTCCTTTGAATTGGGGTGTTGTACTCTCCAAATATCTACCATGTTTCTAGATTTAATCAAATTATTAAATATTTGAACAGAATTAATTAATGGAGGAAGTTTGGAAGATGATCTGTCAAGAGAGGGATCCAAATAGCAGTTAAATTCGCCCCCAATTATGATATTGGAGGAACCATCCTCTGGGACTAAATCAAAGACTTTACGAAAAAATGTAGAATCATCAGAATTTGGGCCATATATGTTCAAATAGGTAACAGGAAAAGAGTTAATATGCCCTGAAATCAAAATAAATCTACCAATCGGATCTACAATCTTGGATTTAAGTAAAAAGTTAATAGAGTTACGAAATAGGATAGGCTTCTCCCCTTGCTCGAGTTGTAAATGGGGCATGGTGCACCTGCGAGATCCAACCAGATTTTAATTATTCAGTAATTTTAGTAGTATGGGTCTCCTGTAAAAATACAATGTCAGCTTTCAGAGAATTCAAGCAAGAAAAATCCCTTCCACATTTTATTCTATTCCCCAGGCCCCTAACATTCCAGGACATTAATGTAATTTTAGCATTTATGGTTGTAGACATATTTTCAACTAGATCAAATAATCAATGATAATCAAATAACCATTCAAATATTTCATGCATGGATGATAAAAATAAGATCAAAGTGGTAGTGGGCTTTCAGACCAAGCATTGCACTTCTCCCCTCGGACCATTCACACTCATACACACACCCCCAAACCAGTCTCAGAGTCTCGTCCATTTATCTACAAAGTCGCGTCAGCAAGCACAGTTACTCATTAGAGGAACTGCCGATTTTACGGTCAGATCGTTCACTCAGACGGAAAGCTTGCTGTTTATAATTCCGATCATCCCAGCGAAATGCAAGCTTGTAACAACGTTTTTCACACTCTCTATGGAACAAGTATAACTCAGGTCACAGTAACAGCTGTTCGCACTTTAAAAGAGCGAAAATGCAAGGCATTCCATTTCATTGAATGTGGTATAAATTCTAAAACTGATCGCCTAGTGAAGGCGAGACATGGCAGGCAAAAAACATGGATTTTTCAGTGGTCAATTTGAGATTTTGGGCTAGTTTAATCCTTGAATATGTATTCTTTCAAACTGCAATAAAGAAAACATTAAAATTATACATTTAGACGTTTATTTTATTACATTTTGTCTACTTGCGGCAGTAAGTTTCTTCCGAATTTACTAAAAAGTTAGCATTCCAACGCAACGAACAGCACTTCGCCTCTTCACTGAAATCTGTAATGACCGGTACCGTTGTAAAGCTCTGATTCTCCTGCTCAACGCTGTGTAATCCAAATAAGGGCATTTCCTTTCTGTGAGTAACCAATCGTGAAAGTTCATAGGGGGATTTAAAGCTAATGACAAAATCTCATTGGCTACTGCTGGTTTCTGCTAACGTGATTCGCTCAGATGCATCACGTGGTGCACTCTGACACTTCCGTCTTTAGCTTGCTGCGGAACCTTGGCTGCGTCCGAATAGTAAAATAATCACGTCCTATCGTCTAATTCCAAACCACTTTTCTTTAACCTCTGTGTAAAACGTCATGGAGGTAAAGGAAAGGTGTAAAGGGGACTCTTTTACAGCTTAGGGAGAGAACCGCGCTAATAAGAGAATCCGAACGCACTTACACTCGGCACAGTGATCACCCGCCTCCTGTCCGTCATGTTTGTTTGTTTGAGATTTGGTGGCATGTTCGCGTTCCCGTGCCATAGTCAGCAATTAGTCAATCAACGCAATGCATGTGTTCCACGATCGTCCAAATTGTTTAAATCAAATAGGACCATTTGAAACGTTTTTATGCAATTCCATTGCTTTCAACCCCTGAGTAAAGAAAAACGTGAAAAGACTGGAGGCATAATTATTTCCATGTTACTAGTGGTGAAATCCACCGAAATGCATGTGAAACTGATAAACCTCCATGTACAAGGACTTCAATTCCGCCTGAAAATCTCTTACAAACGCGCTGGTTGAATGGTTGCTGACATACGGCACAGGAACGTGAATATGACATTTAAACGGCCGAATGCCTGAAAGTTGACAACCTTTTGTCCTAATTGTGCTGCGCCGGGTCTGACAATAAACATTGATCCAGGAAATCATGGGTTCTGCAGCAGTTTATTGCTCGAGTGCAGTAATTGCAAAAGGGACACTAGTGCAGACGAAGCGTCTTTACATCTACACCAGTGGTCTTGTTCCTGGGGACCCACTGTGGATGCTGCCTTTTGTTCTAACCACAGTTGTAATCGCAGGATTTTAACGAGCTGTTCATTAGTCTTAATTAAGTGTATTTAATGTTTAGAGCAGTTATTTGGCCTTTTAATTCACAAGATAACAGAAATATCTATGTTTGCCATCCAGAATTTAAAAAATGCCATACCCACATTGCTATGCATTGGAAATAACAGCATAAAATGAGAGAAAACAATGTAACCAATCAAATTAAAGATGTACTTGGCTCCTACTTGGTGAAAACTAATTGGCACATCATGACAAATTTATTCGACAAGCAAATGGTAAAGAGTCAAACCAGCTGTGTGTTCATCTAATTAAGTTCACCTGAAGTTTTTGAAAGAACTTGAAACAGTTGTGTCCCTCAGCCCAATTTGGGGTTTACGGAGTTCCTCAGTGTCTGATTTGATCAGTTTCAAATGTTACAATGCTGGAAATTTCTTGCAGTATAGAAATAAAACCACAATCTTCAAGGATATTTTATTCTTCATACCATGTATGGATGTTTCTATGTAATATTTGGCTAAAAACAGTAAGTAACAATGCTAAATATGAAAAACAACTAATCAAGACATTAACAACTTGTTAAAATCCTGTGATAACAATTGTGGTTGAAACAAAAAATCAGCATACACGTTGAAGACCACTGATCTACACGATTGCAGAGTGAGAGTAGAAGTGATGTCGCGTTTGACGTGAGTTTTGTCTGCAAGTTTGTGCAGTGTAGGCCAATATGTTTATTAGCTGAATAACTACAGTTGTAGGCCTTAGATGCCTGTCATGTTATTAAATGATCAATTTTCATGAGCTTAAAATATACCACATTACTATTAATAAGGGCTTGAACATTAATTCTGTTTGTGAGCAATTGTTTCCAACAGAAATGCATTAAATTCCCTATGTAAATCTTTGAATGCCGTTTTCTCAAACTGAGTTTTTTATCATACTCCAAGTCAAACTTCTCCGCCTCTGTAGTACCTATGTATACCAAACTTTGCAGTTATACACTTAGCTATAGATATTTAGAGAGGGATTTGTTAATATATCATCCCTAGCCTGATTTATGAGACATTTTATTCCCAAAAATATGGCGAAAATTGATTTTTTAAGGCCATGGACAGCATATTTTGATTTTTCTCAGTAATAAAAGCAGATATCCTTAAATCCCTCTGTAATTGTTTTTTCATCTTATATGTAAACAAAATGAAAAAAGAATTTTGCACCTGGCTTTATCAGATGTTTAGATTTATCTTCCGAAAATATATGCAAATTAGCACATATTTAAAATGAGATAATGCATAATTTGCATATTTAAACATAAAAATTTCAAAAACTTGTAATTTTTTTTTCATACTATTGCAAGTAATCAACTGAGGAAGTTTCATGATGATATCTATTATTTAAAAATCTTACCCTATTCACCTGTAGTGTCTCGCCTTAAGAAAAATGCCAGCACACTGCAGTATTGACTACTCTTTTGTTACCCAATGTGACAAACTAGCTCTGTGATCACGGTGGTAAACCAAAAATAAGAAATAGCTGACTAGTTAGCTATCAGGCTAAAAGTAAGATAGAGCTACACCATACAAAGACAGCTTTACTCACTTTTCAAAAGAATTATTGAGCTGCTCCTCAAAAGTATCAATGCTGTCAGCCCTCCTGTCTGTTCCATTCAGGATAACTGCTATTTTCCACCTCAGAATCACATTTCCATCCCGCAAATAAGCTCAGCTCTTCAGGCTCAGTTCTGGAGGTTTTTTGTTCCCATGCAACCACGTCAGTCTGAGCTGCGTAAAGTTTATTGAATACAATGTAGCCCTATTACGCAAGTATTTTAATATGTTTTTTAAGGTCCAATCAATGTCTTTCACTTATTGAGGAAAGCTTATACTGTCCACAGTGGAGGCGTTGCACTGGATGCAGAAACCGTAGTGTAAGTCACGTGATCCCCGAAGTAACTCAGGAAGATGGCTTTGATGGGATGGGAATGCATCGATTAATTATTATTTATTTATACAAAAAAATGTATTTCCTTGCTCTGAAATGTCGCATGTATAACTGGATATTGAACCTCAGGTCCAAATGCTCCGCCTTATCCACGACACTAGCTCCAACAGACTATATATTCGCTGGTCGATTTAGCACTTGTATAGCTGCGCTGTGTTTGAACTTGAGCATATTGGCGCAAGGATGCTCAGTCATCAACCGGCTTTGAAAACAACAGTTGAATATTTAGCGATTAATTATAGAGAAAATACAAAAAACAAACCATTTAAGTGATTATACTGCTGAGGTCTTCCAGTGCATAGCATAATGGTGAGAGGACTCTCAGATAGACTGGCTAAAACAATAGCAAGCTCAGATTTACCCACAAACAGCTTTTATGACAAAATATCAAAGGTAAGAAAAATTTTTGCTCATCTCTGTAGCATTTAAAGTGTATGCCTGCTGTTCTTTGAGTGTGGTGTCAATTTAAAATGACAAGGCTTATATCGTTGGAATCTGTGGACTGTCCTTTTTCATTTGAGGTATCGTTTGTATGCATATCACAAATTCAGTAGAAATGCTTGCGATCGAGCACTGATTATTTAATCTTATTTTATTTAATGTTTTGCTAGATGCTTATTTACTTGCTTGGTACTTGAATTGTGTTCGGTTTGGGTAAAAACGGTCATCACGAACTTTTCGCCGAGTTTCTTCGCTTTAAGAGGATATGCCACATGACGAGGTTGCTATTAGGAAACATGCTGTATTTATTATGTAAATTCATTGCCCCCGTTACTGGGGCGTTCAGGCTTAAGGTTAATATTTGTATTGAGTATATAATTTCCACTAATTTCTTTAAATCTTCACTTTAAAACCAGTTTTCATTGCAGCAAAACTGTTGACTTACTTGTGAAATTCTGGTACGTGAAGCAGCTTTTCTCGAAGTGCTCTGAGCAAAGAACTGAATGTTTTGTTGGTTTGTAAGGCTTTCCACGGTCAATTCTTCTTAATTTAACAAGCCAATCTTTCAAAAGGGCTTCATTATCGATGGATTATTGAAATTGATGGAAACTTATTTTGCCGTATTTTCCAGACGACTGAATGGCATAATTATTGGTGCAAGCAACAGCAGCACAAGATTTCCCCATTTTCACTATGCTGCGATCAACCTCTGTGTACATTTTGCTTCGGGGATCATGTGACCACCTACGTAACTTGCAACGACCTCATTGGATAAAAATTGTGTCCACCAACTGGTAATTACCAGAAGAATTTCACGTGGGCGTGAACTACAGCTGGGCTCTCACGCAGATACCATTGAATCACCATTAAAGTGATTGGATTTCCGTGAGAGCTTGTATGAGGCTCTAACAGACAGCTAAATTCTTCAACCGACATATCTAAGCATTAATCCACGATAGGAAATTGCGCGTTTTTTAATATGTGATGACTGAAATTGATAGTAGAATGACATAGTGGCAATACCGTGGAAAATTTTTGCCTCAGATAAATGAATGACTCGCACACTGCAAGGCTCCAGTATCCACTATTTATTACACCAACGTGACGTTTCGAGCACTACAGCTCTTCATCAGACAATCAATAGTAACCCACAGCGCCATCTTAAATACACATGGCAAAATATCATGTGATCAAGACACGTGACCCAGTAGTCTACAAAATCGATGACAGACATCTCAAAAAGTTAAAAAACCTCAGCACAAATATAAACAAACACATACACACAACACACACACAAAATTTTTGCCTCAGGAAACTGATTTTTTTTTAACTACTTGGAAAACCATTGGGTCACTGTAACTGAAGTGGTTGCTACAGAGGACAATGAATTTTTCTGTCGCAAGAGATCATTTTTTTAAACTGCTGGATAGATACTATGGGCAAGAATATTGAGCAGTTTGCACATCAGGCTTAGCTGAGGAGTTTAATTCATGCAACTCCTGAAAAACAGGGATAGCAGTGAACTCTTCAATATTCTAGACAGTGTTCCAGCTCTGCTTGCTTGTGAATATTCAATAACTGACCCGGGGGTGCCATCTAGTGATAGAGTAGTGCAACTGCGTCCATAAAAAGAGCTGCTCTATGTCCGCAGGCGTCTACATCTGCAGAAAGGCGTTAATACGCCATCAATACTTCCTTACACAGTTGGTGAAAATATTAAGCCAGTAATCAAAACGAAGTTAACATTCTCACAGTCCTCAATACCAAAGCCTATATCAAAGTTCTCGTTACTTGTTCAACTCCAGTTCAATGAAAGACATAGCATCTCCTTGAGAGGTAAAAATAGGACCAAGGGTCCTGTAGCTTACCAGCAAGCAGTCTTACAGTGATGATACAAGTTATTACATTTTCATGTGAAGTTTGACATTTGAATCAATTAAAATCAATGTCAAGGTCACTAAATATAAGTTCACATACATTTATAAGACCTCCTGTAATACAAACACAATCCTAAGCTCTGAAGCAGTTTTGGAGATACAAGTCATTGAAAACTCAATATGTCAATTGTGAACTTTAAAGGTCACACAAAGTCAAGTTGAGGTCAGCAAATGGACTTCATATATGACTTTCTAATTGTCTCTATACAAACTCTGGCTCAATCTGTGGCCATTTTGGTGATACAAGTCATTGTACTTTCACTGTCGAGTTTGACCCTCTGGTCACTGACAGTCAAGTTGAATGTCACCAAATGAAAGTTCATATGTGACTTCCTAGATGTCAGTACCACAAACTTAGGCTCCATCTGTGACCATTTTAGTGATACAAGTAATTGAATTTTCACTAGTTCACATTAGACCTTAGAAGGTCAATACGAAGGTCACCAAATGAAAGTTCATATATGACTTCCTATATGTCTCCAATATAAACCTAAGCTCCATCTGTGACCATTTTGGCAACACACGTCATTGTAATTGTATTATGTCAAATTTGACCTTCAAAGGTCACCAAAAGTCAAGTTGAATGTCACCAAATGAAAGTTCATATGTGACTTCCTAGATGTCAGTAACACAAACCTAGGCTCCATCTGTGACCTTTTTAAAGATAGAAGTCATTGAATTTTCACCAGGTCAAGTTTGACCTTCGAAGGTCAATATGAAGGTCACCAAATGAAAGTTCATATATGACCTCCTATACGTCTCCTATACAAGCCTACACTTTATCTGTAATGATTCTGCTGATATGAGTCATTGAAATTTCACTGTATAGTTTGGTTGTTGAAGGTCAAGTTCAAGGTCTCCCAATGAAACTTCATACATGACTTCCTATATTCCCACAATACAAACCTAACCTCTATCCGTAATAGTTTTGGTGATAGAAGTCATTGAAATTTTACTATGTGAAGTTTGTCCTTCAAAGGTCACCGAAGGTCAAGTTCAAGGCCACCAAATGAGAGTTCATATATGACTTCCTATAAGTGTTCAATCCACATATGTTCTCAATCTTCAATATTCTCAAGCTTAGAAACCTTTGAAAATTGTAACATTTTGCTTGACCACAAGTTAGACCTTTCAAGATCATCTGAGGTTAACATTAACACATCCAAAACATAGGTCACAAGAAAATTCAGGTTGTGAAGGCTAAACGCACAGTTCTCTAACTTGCCCGTGTTCCCATATTTTTGCCACTATGAACACAATTTTGACGTAGATTACTCAGCAGACGCTCCTCTTTCGTATGGTACCTGCATTTCGTAGATCAGACTTACCATCTTTGAGTTAGGAGTCGCAATATGTAAGAAACGCCTTCGCTAAAATCTCGATTGGACTAAACGATTCAGCCATTAACTCAAATATAGACTAGAGAATGCGGTGAACTTAGCCGGGGTGTTTATAGTAAATCTGATAATGTGCTCATATTTGTAGCGAAAGATCACCTTGGCTTTACTTCTATGATACCGAATGTGGTGAAGTTAGCCGAGGTGTTCATAGTTAATCTCATAATGTGCTGGGATTTGTCGTGAAAGATCACCTTGGCTTTACTTCCATAATACTTGGGCATGTGCACGTATTCGTATTGTTATGTAAAGATGAATGGTGGCCTTATATAATTTTAGTGTAGCCGATGCAAGCCTTTCGCTAATGAATGCGGTCCTCTTCAAAAACATCCTTATCCCTCAAGGACAGAACATTCTGCCCCTGATAAGAACTTCTGGACTCTGCATTCCACCCCACCTCCCCCTCCCTCTGCCACAGGCTGCCTCCGCATTTTTCATTACCCCTTCTTCCCCCACCTCCCATCCCCCCCCCCATTCCCATTAAAAAATTCCTACGCGTTTCCAGCGTGTCGTGTTATAAACCTGATGTGTATTAAGTCTGATGTCATCAATATGTGTTATAAATGTTTTTCTGCGTTAACTGCAACCTTAATTTTCGAAGAAGAAAGTGGAGTTGGCTGCGCGACGCACGTTGTAGCGGCCCGGAGCACTTTCTCTCCAAACGTAAATCTCGTTGTTACTCTGTAACAATGACAACAAAGTCATCTGAATCTGAATCTGAATTTAGCCGGGGTGTTCATAGTTAATCTGATAATGTGCTCGGATTTGTAGCGAAAGATCATCTTGGCTTTTGAGTAGGGATGCACGATATTGGATTTTTGGCCAATATTCGATATGCCGATATTTTGCAACTCATTTGGCCGATAACCGATACCGATATTTTTTCCCCCACACCTAATTGCAGAGATCATCTAGGTTCTGTAGTGGAATTAACATACGGAATTATTCTGCATACTCTTTATCATGTCAGCCCGCTGGAAAATGCAGACATAAGACAAAGCTGAAAATGATGTAACATCAGTAATCATTCCTTGAGCAAATTGAGAAAAATACTTCAACTTACATTATGTAAAACATCATATTTATTCATGACAATTGTTTTTAAACAAAACAATTAAGATACTTGCATCTTATCCTACTTAAAACAGACTTGGATAATGCTCTCCCTGAGACAATCATGACAATACCCACAACTAGGGCAAATTTGGCAATTTTACATAACCTCTATTCACAAGGAACAAGTGAAAAGTGCATTGTACAACTGTACAGCAATTAAATTTTATTCAATAAATCAGCCTGCTGCAGAGGACGATTATTTCTGTAGCAAGAGAATTTTTTTTTTGAACTGCTGGATAGATACTGTGGGGAAGTATATTCAGCAGTTTGCACATCAGGCTTAGCTGAGGAGTTTTATTCAGGCAACTCCTGAAAAACAGGATTGGAGTGAACTCGTCCATATTCTAAACCTTGTCCGCTTGCTTGTGAATATTCAATAACTGATCCTGGTGTGCCATCTAGTGATAGAATATTGTAACTGTGTGCATAAATTTGCAGCTCCACGTCCACTGGCAGACACATCTCCGCAAAGATACCCTGCCGAGCACCGTTGTTCTTCTCGAACACGCCAAATCCAGATAATCCGTAAATGATAAATAAAATCATATTTTAATTTGAAACGAGTAACTAAGTTGCCAGTGTCAAAGTAACGAAGTGAAAGTATACTTTTTTTAATCTTTTAAATGTAGTATAGTAAAAGTAAATGTCCCGGTTAAAAAAAAAAAACTTAAGTTAAGTACAAATCCTCAAAAAACTAGGCTACTTAAATGTACTTCGTTACTATGCACCTTTGAAAACGGGAGTATCATGCACCCCCCGGGGAAAATCTCACTCTAGCCTGCATTCAAAACTTGAGAACCCTGTGTCATGGTTTTTGGAGGCTGGCGAGCTTTCTTTGTTACTCTCGTCCGGGACGATATCGTTTTGCCCACAATCAGATTTTTTGGCCACCTGGCATCAATGGTGGGCGGCGCCCGGACTCTATTTAAACCCAAGTTCCGCCTCGCCGCCTTTGCTAGAGTGTCAGTGTTACCATTGCACTGTAGCCCGCAAGATCTCTAGCTAGAGAAGTGTTGGGGAATTAGTTCCAAAATAGGAAAGTGTTCTTCTAGGGAATCTTTCTCTTTCCTTTCCTATTTCTGTGCACCGTCTGGTGCTTTTTTATCTCGGTTCCCGAGATTTTTCCTTTGTTTCGTACTATCTAGCTCTCTCTGCTTCCTTGTTTATCTTGGATTGGATTTATGTCCTTTGGAAGCGCGAGTCTCTCTCCCCTGTTTTGTCTGTGTTTGTCTCTCTTGCATTCCTGTGCTTCCTTTCATTCCGGCCACTGCGTTTGGCGTCTCGAAACACCAGCCGTCACAGTACACTCTAGCCAACATGGAGACGTCAGCGGTGGCCGCGATTGAAAAGGTTGTTACCAGCCAGCAAGCTATGCTTTCTGATTTCTGCGAAGGGCTTTCCAGCCTGGGCAACCAGCAGGCTGGTTTGGCTGAGAGACTCTGCCTTCAGGAGAGTTCTTTGCAGAAACAGGAGAGCGTTCTGTTAAGTTTAACCGAGAGTATTTAATCCCTGTCTACACAAGTTTCACAAGACGTCGCACAAGCATCATCCATACACCTTCCCAGAGAACCGAAACTGCAATTACCCCAAAGATATAGCGGCGAGGCCGGAAAATGTAAAGATTACATCGCCCAATGTGAGATGTTTTGTAGGGCTCAGCCGTCACGGTTTGTTAATGAGGATTCTCGGGTTGCATGTATTTTATCCCTGTTGACTGACAAAGCACTCACTTGGGTCGGCCCACTTATCAGATCTAATTCACCGGTCGAAAATTCTGTGGAGGCTCTTGTTAAAGAAATGGTGTCAGTGTTTGATCAGGATGTTTGTGGTCAGGACGCAGCTACGCGTTTAATGCATCTGAAACAGGGAAATGAAAGTGTAGCGGAGTTTTCTATTTTATTTCGCTCCCTGGCGACAGAGACAGGCTGGCCGGAGGCTCCTCTTATGACTGTGTTTAGTCATGCTCTCACTGAGGAGGTAAAAGATACGTTGGCTACATTGGAGCCCTGTTTGACTTTAGATTCTTTGGTTCGCACTGCGGTGGGAATTGACAATCGCATCCGCGAACGTAACAAGGAGAAACTAAACAGATTGCCGCTTGCTGACAATGACGCCAAGGCTGCTAGTGGCAAGTGTGCGGTTCCTATTCCACCCCCTGAAAATTCCACTCCGGTTGAGGCCATGCAGGTTGATAGCTGGTTTGAGAGTCAGACTCATAAACCTGCTCGCAGAAGAATAATCTGCTTTAATTGTAATAAACCGGGTCATACCCATCCACGTTGCCCGAAGCTCCAAGGGAAACGGGAGATCCCTCTCGTGGTATGGGGGGCGCTAGAGTGGCAGACCCAATTTCCCTTCCGAACACTAATCCCTGTTGAACTGACAGTGGGGAGCAAAAGAGTTATTATTGAAGCGTTTGTGGATTCGGGTGCCGTGAATTGTCTCATGGATGTTCAGTGGGCTAGGAGGCACTCCGTTCCTACCTGTCCTCTTTCACAGCCACGCTCTGTGAGAACTTTGGACGGTCGTCCGCTTGGAACGGGAGTTATAACCGAAGTTTCTGAACCACTAAATATGTTCATTTCTTTTGGTGGCCATTCTGAGGAGGTTCGGTTTTTTCTTATCAGTTCCCCTGCTTTTCCCATTGTTTTAGGGCATTCTTGGCTACGGGAGCATAGGCCTTGCATCTCTTGGGGGGAACAGAATAATCCTATCGTCCACTGGGGTACCAATTGTAGGTCCCATTGTAGAAGGAATGTGACTTGTTTTCCCAGACATCAAGCTATGGGGCAGACTGATGCCTGGAGCAAGTGTGAGGAGGTTATCTCACCTTACCCTCCTAAACTAGAAAAAGGGGCAGAGGAGGGGTTGGAATGGGACCCTCAATTTGATTGGCGACAGCCAGAGGACGATTACCTTTTAGAGGATTTTTTTCGATTTGGAATCAGTCACTGAGACGTCAGGTTCTGAACAGGGTGAGGATTTGGGGGCCACCCTGAACTTTGATTTACCTTCTAATGTTCCTAATGATTATGCTGATCTCGCCGAGGTTTTTAGTAAACAACGAGCCTCGACTTTACCTCCTCATCACCCGTACGATTGCAAGATCAATCTCTACCCTGGTACTACTCCTCCCAGGGGTTCGCTATACTCGCTGTCAGGGCCTGAGCGAAAGGCCATGTGAGAATATATTCAGGAGGCTCTCGCTAATGGTTTTATTCGGCCATCAACGTCTCCTGCCGGAGCGGGGTTTTTTTTGTGGGAAAAAAAAAGATGGTGGTCTGAGACCCTGTATTGATTATAGGGGTTTGAATAAGATCACCATTAAAAACCGATACCCCCTTCCGTTGATGAATTCCGCGTTTGAACGATTGCAGGGGGCGTCATTTTTTACCAAGCTAGATCTCCGTAATGCTTATAACTTAGTTCGCATTCGGGACGGGGATGAATGGAAAACGGCATTTAATACACATGACGGGTACTACGAATATTTGGTCTTGCCGTTCGGATTGGTTAACGCCCCCTCGGTGTTTCAGGCAATCGTTAATGACGTCCTCCGGGAAATGTTGGAGAAATTTGTCTTTGTTTATCTTGACGACATTTTGATTATTTCTTCAACACTGTCGGAGCATAAACATCGCGTCAGACGTGTGATTGAGGCCCTCCTTTATGCTAAGCTTTTTGTTAAGGCCGAGAAATGTGTCTTTCACGCCCAGACTGTCTCGTTTCTTGGCTTTATTGTTTCCAAGGGGTCGGTCCACATGGACCCGGACAAGGTGGCTGCGGTCAGGAATTAGCCTGCCCCTCAAAGTGTTAAGGAGGTCCAACGCTTCTTGGGCTTTGCTAATTTTTATCGGAGGTTTATCCGTAATTTTAGCGCAGTTGCTGCCCCCATTATTGCGCTCACCAGGAAGAATACCTCCTCAGCGTTTTTTTGGTCTCCAGCGGCTGATGCTGCCTTTCAGGAATTAAAGAAAAGCTTTAGCTCAGAGCCCATTCTGGTTTTGCCCGATCCCTTCCTCCCATTTGTGGTGGAGGTGGATGCTTCAGAGGTTGGCGTGGGTGCTATTTTGTGCCAGCGCCCCCTTGGGGATAATAAGCTACACCCATGCGCATACTTCTCCCGGTCTTTGTCCTCGCGGAGAGGAATTACAGCATTGGTGACCGGGAATTATTGGCGATCAAGTTGGCGCTTGAAGAGTGGCGCCACTGGTTGGAGGGAGCTGAACATCCATCTGTGGTATGGACAGACCATAAAAATCTCCAGTATATTCAGCAAACCAAGCGACGCAATTCCCGGCAGGCGCGGTGGTCATTGTTCTTTAACCGCTTTAATTTCACGCTAACTTATCGCCCTGGCTCTAAAAACATTAAGCCTGACGCCTTTTCGCGAAAGTATGACCGCTCTGATCGCGATCCTACCCCAGAGCCAGTTATTCCGGCTGCTCAGATTGTGGCGCCCATTCAATGGGAGATTGAAATGGTGGTTCAGGAGGCTTTGAAGACCGATCCCAGTCCTGGGGGGGAGCCTCCTGGCTGTTCGTTTGTCTCGCCTAGGGTTAGGCCACAGGTCCTTCAGTGGGGACACTCGGGGTTCCTGGCCCGATGTTTTTGGTGGCCCGATATGATGAGGGACATTCGGGAGTTTGTTGCTGCCTGTGGCATATGCTCCAGGAACAAGACTTCCCACCTCCCCCCCTCTGGTCTGCTGCGACCATTGCCCGTTCCCAGGCGCCCTTGGACGCATATTGCGCTGGATTTTATTACTGGGCTGCCTGTGCCTGAAGGCAACACGGTCATCCTGGTCGTGGTTGACCGTTTTTCTAAGGCCGCTCATTTTGTTGGGCTACCCAAGCTGCCTCCGGCATGGGAGACGGCCCTTCTTGTGGTTAATCATGTGTTCTGGCTGCATGGGATTCCGCAAGTTGTTGTCTCTGACCGAGGCCCTCAGTTTACGGCCAGATTCTGGCAGGCGTTCTGCAAACAGTTGGGGGCCACTGTGAGTCTCTCCTCTGGGTTCCACCCAGAGACCAACGGGCAGACTGAGCGTACTAATCAGTCTTTGGAAAACACTCTTCGATGTTTAGTGGCGGATAATCCATTCTCATGGAGTCGATTTTTAGCATGGGCCGAGTATTCCCATAACTCACTGAGTAATTCCTCTACGGGTCTTTCCCCGTTTGAAGCTCAGGTGGGTTACCAACCCCCACTGTTTCCTGAGACTGAGAATGATTCCGAGGTTCCCTCGGCCAACCATTTCATTCGTCGCTGTCGGTCGGTTTGGACCAGGGTCCGTTCTTCTCTGTTGCGCTCGGGGCTCAAACAAAAATCTGCCACTGATAGAAGGCGTCGTTTGGCCCCATCTTATCGGGTCGGTCAGAGAGTTTGGCTGTCTACCTGGGACCTCCCCTTAAATGTAGAATCCCGAAAACTGGCGCCCCGCTATATTGGGCCGTTCAAGATAGTGCGGAAGATCAATCTGGTCACTGTCCAGTTAAAGCTCCCTAGATCTTTACGCATCCATCCGTCATTCCATGTCTCTTGGATTAAGCCAGTTAGCACTAGCGTCCTAGCACCTGCTGACACACCCCTGCTGCCACCGCGAATGGTCGAGGGGGGGCCGGTTTACACTGTGCGCCGCATTCTTGCCAAGAGGCGTGTTGGTCGTGGGGTCCAGTTCCTTGTTGACTGGGAGGGATATGGCCCTGAGGAGCGCTGCTGGGTCCCTTCTCGGGATATTCTGGATCCCACGCTTATTTCTGAGTTCCGCGCACAGGGTTCCCTAGGGACTTCTGGAGCTGTCCCTTAGAGGGGGGGAGGGGGTCCTGTCATGGTTTTTGGAGGCTGGCGAGCTTTCTTTGTAACTCTTATATATCGTTTTTGCCCACAATCGGATTCTTTGGCCAGCTGGTATCAATTGTGGGCGGCGCCCAGACTGTATTTAAACCCAAGTTCCGCCTTGCCGCCTTTGCTAGAGTGTCAGTGTTACCTTTGCACTATAGCCCGCAAGATCTCTAGCTAGAGAAGTGTTGAGGAATTAGTTGCAAAAAAGGAAAGTGTTAGTTAGTAAAGGGAATCTTTCTCTTTCCTTTCCTATTTCTGTGCACTGTCTGGTGCTTTGTCTTTTTATCTTGGTTCCCGAGATTTTTCCTTTGTTTCGTACTATCTAGCTCGCTCTGCTTCCTTGTTTAACTCGGACTGAAATTAGGTCCTTTGGAAGCGCGAGTCTCTCTCTCCTGTTTTGTCTTTGTTTGTCTCTCTTGCATTCCTGTGCTTCCTTTCGTTCCAGCCACTGCGTTTGGCGTCTCGAAACACCAGCCATCACACCCTGAGACTTAATTCCGGCGTGTCCCGGCTTCTCGATGAGCAGGCCGCGGCATTGTGTAGCAGCATTGTGTGTGTCAGTTTACCTTTCATATGCAAAAACATCGTATTTACAGAGCTACGATGCTGCCACCTAAATTGGCGCTTGATCCTGTCTGAAATAAGAAATGAAACAAAAAAGTGCCCCCTTGCGCCAATTTTGGGCAACCTCCCGGGCGATAAACAAAAGTTTTTTTTTTTTTTGCCTTCGCCTTATCGGTTAATTATATCGGCGGATATCAGCGGAATGGCCGATGTCCGATACTTAATTTTAAAGCCAATATCGGCCGAGACCGATAACGTGCCGATAATATCGTGCATCTCTACTTTTGAGTTCGCTCCAGACTGACTGAAGCCAGCACTGGAAACTTGGGGTCCGGCTGTGTGAAACAAAGCGAGGCTGAATCAAGCCTGTGTGAAGCGAAGAGAAATGATAAGGCCAGCGTTCATCTCACTGTAACGTCATGACGTACGATGAGTGACGTACGTTGTGCGCTATGCACTGCTGACAGAGGGAGACAGACACATCACTCAAATAGTATTAGTGATGTATGACTTCCTATATGTTGATGATACAAACTTAATCTCTGTCTGCAACTATTCAGCTTCCACAGGCAATTTTGCCCATTCTCCATAAGACCCAATTTTAAAGTACAGCGCCCCCATTAGACCCACTTCCGTTGATTCAATCAAAATGACTCTTGCTCAACACATAAAGTGTATCAAGGTGAGATGACTGCCAGATTTAGAAAAAAAATGTATCAGACAGTTTTTGAGAAATAATTTTTTGAAATTTCAAGTCCGATCTTTTAACGTGGTTAATATATTCCCTGACCTCGAGTTTGACCCTTCAAAGTCATCTATTGTCAAATTTAATACTGCCAAAATATTGGTCATATATGACTTCCTATACGTCGATAATACAAACTTAATCTTTATCTGCAACCATTTGGCTTCCACAGGCCATCTTGCATATTCATAAAGTACAGTGCCCCCACTAGACCCATTTCCATCAATTCAATCAAAATGGCGCTCACACTGTACATCGACGGTACCAAGATAAGTTGATTGCCTGATTTAGATAAAAATTTTATGGCGCAGTTTTTCAGAAATAATTTTTTAAAATTTCTCACTCCTATCTTTAACATTGGGGCCAAAATTTCAAGGGGCTATAAAACGGACAAAAATGATTCAATCCAAAACCCGAAAAAAATTTCCGGAGATATGGTCTAGTAGTATGTTATGGCAAATGTACAGGAAAATTCATCTGGCCAAAAAAAAGATAAAAAATGTTCCGGACAACAGACGCCACACCTCGACAATAGTTTATCAGCCCATAGGGCCCTTCTTTTACCATGTGCTATGAGGAAGAACAGTGTAGGATGTTCTTCTCATCCTCTTCGATGGAAATTTAAACCTGAGTGTGTCACCTTGTGTCTATATAACCTAAGGTCAAACATTCAAGGGTATGTAAACTTATGGTCAGGGCCTTTCAGATGATTTCAGTCATCATTTTGATTTAAAAAGGAGCCAAACACCTATGCGATGATAAATGACTTCACGTGATCACTATCCTTAAATACAAGACAAGTGTTTTGCATGATGAGTCATATTCTTTAAATAAATGGCAACATTCACAAATTCCGCTAGGGTATGCAAATTTTGAACATAACTGCAAAAGGATTTTGTCTTCAAGGAAAAAATGTGGTTGGAAAAAAATCTTGAATGAACGTGATTGAAGATTACGTTAACGTTTGGTGAACTCAAATCGTAAAGAAATCAACAGTAGAACTCACGGTAATGTTTACTATTGAAAGTAAGCGCATTTCACATGCACAATGCGAAGAGAACTCAAGGCATTGGGATGAAACAGTTTTGTAGCCTTAAATTTGCTAGGGAGCCTTAAGATTGGACTCTAAGGTCATGTGGTCTGATGACTCCAGATTTACCCTGTTCCAGAGTGATAGACACATCAGGGTAAGATCAGTGACACATCAGGGTAAGAACAGAGTTGGATGAAATGATGCACCCATAATGCCTAGTGTCTACTGTACAAGCCTGTGGGGGCAGTGTTATGAGCTGGGGGTGCTTCAGTAGGTCAGGTCTAGGTTCAGCAATGATATGTGTCCAAAAAATGAGGTCAGCTGACTACCTGAATATACTGAATGACCAGGCTTTTGCATCAATGGATATTTTCTTCCCTGAAAGGACAGGCATATTCTAAGACTACAATGCCAGGATTCCTTGGACTAAAATTGTGAAAGAGTGATTCAGAAAGCATGAGACATCATTTTCACACATGTATTGGCTCCCACAGAGTCCAGACCATAACACCATTGAGCAAGGCCGTAGTTTTGATTTCAAAGGTGGGGGGGACACTTTTCTGGTGCAAATTCTCAAAAGGGCTTTAGTTCTGAAGTAGAGCAAAATAAGCATGTTTTTTGATCATTAAATAAAATAAATTTAATGCAAAATACATCAGAGAGTAATGAAATTGATCAAAATATTGGCGTACCCCATAAGGTGGAAAAGAGCGCAACAAAACCACCCTGGATCAAGGTGGGTGCGGGGTTATGGGGGTGACCACTTAATCTCATGTAATTTTTCACCCATTGCTGAAATTTTGTAAGAATTTGCTATAATAATACTCTGATAGCTGTCATCAAAGCAACATGAATATCAAAATATGTACAACCCCAAATCCGAAATAGTTGGGACAAAGTGTAAATTGTGAATAAAATCAAAACGCAATGACTTTCAAATTACGCCAGCTAGTACTTCATGCACAATAGAACAGAGATAACAGAGCAAATGTTGAAACTGAGAAATTTTACAATTTTATCCACAAAATGAGCTCATTTCAAATTTGATGGCTGCTACAGGTCTCAAAAAAGTTGGGACAGGGGCCTGTTTACCATGGTGTAGCATCCCCTCTTCTTTTTAACACAGAGTTTTGGCCTCTGGGCATTGAAATTTCTCGAGTTTAGCCATTGGAATTTGATCCCACTCTTGTTTAATACAGGCTTCCAACTGCTGGAGAGTTTTGGGTCTCCTTTGACGGACTTTTCGTTTAATTATGCGCTAAATGTTCTCAATCGGTGAAAGATCAGGACTGCAGGCAGGCCAGTTCAGCACATGTACTCTTCTACTACGAAGCCATGCTGTTGTAATAGCTGCAGTATGTGGTTTTGCATTGTCCTGCTGAAATACACAAGGCCTTCCTTGGAATAGACATCATCTGGAGGGGAGCATATGTTGCTCTAAAACCTTTATATACCCTTCAGCATTCATGGTGCTTTTTAAAACATGCAAGTGTCCCACACCTTATGCACTAATGCATCCCCATACCATCAGAGATGCTGGCTTTTGAACTGAACACTGATAACAGGATGGGTGGTTTACTCCTCTTTAGCCCGGAGGACACAATGCCCATGATTTCCAACAAGAATGTCAAATTTGGACTCATCTGACCACAGGACACTTTGCCACTTTGCTACAGTCCATTTTAAATGAGCCTTGGCCCACAGAACACGGCAGCGCTTCTGGATCATGCTCAACAATGGCTTCCTTTTTGCATGATGGAGTTTTAGGAGGCATCTGTGGATGGCACGGGGGACTGTGTTTACAGACAGTGGTTTCTTGAAGTATTCCTGGGCCCATTTAGTAATGTCAATGACAAAATCATGCCGGTGAGTGATGCAGTGGCGTCTGAGGGCCCAATGTGGAATCATTTTTATATTGATTCATTCAATTATTATTAATTGTTTATCCTTGCTTGCTCTGGCTCAATTTTTCTTAGGCTATGGTAGTGTACTCTTGCCTGTTTCTGATTAGCCTAGGCCTTCATAGCTGTAGCTTCCACAAATTTGAACAATGCGTAATTGCTCATAGTTTATCTGGAGCCATGCAGTCCTGACAGAGCCAAGTTGTTCTCTTTCTCTCTCTCAAGTTTATGTGTTCTCAGGAAAAACAGGCAAGTTGAGCCTGGGATGCCGAATGATACGATATATGCATACTCCGGGGCCGGCTTTACGTGGGCTGTGTGCGTCTGCAACATTCCTGTTGATACCATGATGCGTAAATCAGCTCGAGGGGGAGGAGGATGTCAAGATGGACTCTTACTTAAACCACAGCAAAATCCTTTTTGGTTATCCTTGCTTTTGCCTGTAACAAGAGTTCTCGCATGTGGTGGGGATCCTTTTTCTGCAGAAAAAGTAAACTGACTTTGGCTTCAAAATTAACTCCTTTGTCTCTGTTTGAGTTCTTTTTGAGAAGGTAACACCAGGAATATAAAATCAAAATTCCCACAACATTGGGGGCTACGTCCGGAATTCCAATATCTCACCTGCCCTCCCTGGAGAATCGGCGCCGACTGAAAACCGTGTACATCGTCTTGAGAGACGTAAAAGGGGAAAGTCCTCAAACCCCTAGCGACTGGCAAGGCTCTTTGGGTGTGTAGTAAGGCCAGGAGGGAGGTTCTCCAAAGTTTGTGGTGGAGGTGCGGGTGAGTGACGGAATTCTTACTGAATTCGGCTTAGTTGCTGTGTGAGACAGAGGAATTAATATTGCCAATTATGGGACAGACGAACAGTAAGGGGTTGTTGTTCTTGTTGTTCTTGTTGTAAGGACTGCTGTTCTGGGACAAATGGTGATGTGACTTTGACTGAGACTGGGCAATTTGTTGAAAGTTGACATAATGGTTCAGGGAATCATTGTGGGTAAAGGAATTTGGGTTCAGTTGAAATAGAGCGTTGTCTGTGTGTTATCGAAGCAACAATGGTGTCAGATCATAGGAAAATTAGAGCCTTGGATCTTTTCCAATGTGAATGAATGTGAGAGAGGAAAGTGCACTGAGGTATGTGTGCATGTGTGTGTGTGTGTTTGTGTATGTATATGTGTGTGTATATGTCTTCTGAGCTCAGATTGTGCGTGTGTGTGTGGAAATCAATGTGAATGAACCGAACTCTGTGAGTGTCTGTAAACAACTGCATTGCTGGCATATTTGTTAGTTCTGTCTTTGTTAGATTGAATACAGCTGTCATTCTATTCCATGAAGTGCTCATGTAGCGGTCTACAATAAAATTAGTATTTATTCAAGAATAATTTGAGGTGCCCGTTGATTAGCCAATATTTACAGTATTTTATGGAATCCTTACTGTAATTACAGGATTGGTAAAAAGTGAAATTTCTAAGAAAAAAGTGTATAATAACTGTGCAAATTTGTGGGAGTTAAGCCATTTTAATGACTGTGGAGTTGTAAAAGGACAAAGTTGCAGAAGTAAACAGAATAATTATTCCTTATGAAACCGAGCAAAAGTCCCTATTTCTTGATAAAATAAATGGTAACCCCTCTTAAACGATCAGCAACTATAAACAGAGGGAAATTTAGATGAAGTAACAATTGAATGTAAATTATACAAACATGGACAAGTGTTCCTAAAATTGTAAAGAGCTAGAAAATCTAAGCAGTTTTCAGTAAATAATTAGACTGTGTGAGATTGGTGTGCTAGAAGCATATCTCTGTAAAGAAAATGAAGGAAAAGTAGAAACAAGAATAACACAGTATGTTCAAAATTTGCCAAAGTACTGTTTAACACTGTATACAACGAGACTGTGTGCTATGTTCAAAATTTGCCAAAGTACTGTTTAACACTGTATACAACGAGACTGTGTGCCAAATTCAATTGATGCAGAGGTTTTTCTATCAAGCATTGAAAAATTTCAATTGCTATCTGAAGGTAAAAAATTAAGGTAAAATGATCAGAAAAGTGCCAGTAAATATAAAATATAATATGAAATTTAATGATACATATTAAATTAATATTAAAAAAATCAAGTGAACTATTGTGGGATTAGAGACTGCATGGGTTCTTAAACAAAGGCGCCAGAGTCAAAACAATAGGGCGAATGGAGCCTTATTGACCAAAGCAGATAAGTGGCACAGATAGGTGAAGGGTCGACATACAGAAGTCAGAACAGAAGGATGAGGAACAAATGTGACTGAAAGCTTTCCTGATCAAAGAAATGCAATTAAAGATCTTTTCTCCACTTTGAACAGGAACTGTCAACGAGCGTCTTCATGGCAAAGGAACTGAGAGGCTGATAACCTTAATCTGTTATTTAACTTTGACAGGGAAGGATCCGAACGAGTTGAATTAAAACAAAATTGTTCATTTTTGTTTGTCTCTAACCCCTCTCGGAACTTTTCCACAGAGAGCACTGCTGACGAAAAGTGATATGCTGGCCAGCTGGGGATTCAACTGTGGGGTTTCCGCTTAAAAGTTTACCTTCTAAAATAGATTTGGGGAAATCCAATTAGAAGTATTAACACGAGACTAAATTCAAAAGGTGGACTACCATATAATTGAAAAAGTCCACTAGTAACGTGATCACGTATTACTTTGTCATTTCTAAAATTTATTTTTGATTAAGTGGACAGTCAAATAAAAGGTACTGACTGAGGGGACCTTTATGTGCTGGGAGCCCAACGTGAAAACTATTAGTTGAATATTAAATATGTAGCAATTTTTGTGAATAAAAAAATAAAAAAATTTTCTTTTTGCAAATTGTAACATGGTCTAAACTAACTCCACCCGGTTCTGCTGATGATGTGGGAAAATGTAAGAATGGTTGGGGCTAATAAGCCCTGACTGTGCATTTCCTCCATGCTTTTAGTGGAACCCTAGACTGAGGTGGATTGCTTAATCATAATTCATTGAGAGGAAAAAATAAAAAATAAAAATGTATTCTCCATTGTGTGAAAGAAGTCCTATCTAATAATACCGCATGTTCTGGACTTAAGGACACCCTACTATCAAACCCTGATATTGAATACTTTGTTGATGGTTCGGCGTCAAGAGTCGATAAAGGCAACCTGTGTGTTGGATATGCTGTCTGTACTCATGATAGCTGTGTTGATAGTGGCCCTCTATAACCTACTCACTCTACAGAAGCAGCAGAGCTGGTGGCTCACATCAAAAAAATGTTGACCCAATCAGTTTGGCTGACGCCTTTGCAGACAGAGAAGCAAGGGACAGCCAAACACACTCTTGTGGGGCTATTACACCAATCTGAAGACTCAATTTCATGTGACCTGCAGCGAGCAGAGCATGATGCTGCTCCCCCACAAGAAAAATGTCAATCGACATCACATGGAACACAATGCACTGATGACGGGTGGGTAGGACCCAATGGTAAGCCTGTATTACCAAAATCCCTCTTCCATATTGCTGTAGATTTGGTGCATGGGCAGTGCCATGTACCAAGAGGGGGGACCAAGGGGTAAATAGATCAAAGTACTATCACTTCTTTACCAAAAAAAATTTTTTTAAAGAAATGTCCAACATGATGAAGTTATATAACACACAGGACACACGGGGAGGGGTATTACCACAGAGGGGGGCAATTCCTGTGCCCCCTGAGCCATTCCATACATGGATGATGGATTTTATACACTTATGTGTTGGTATTGGTATGACTCTTTTCTAGATGGATAGAGGCCTTCCCAGCTGCAGCTATAGATGCAATTACAGTGGCTAAAGTTTTGAGTAGGGAAATTATTCCTAGGTGGGTGATTCCAAAAGCGTTATATAGTGATAATGGGCCAGAATTTAGAAATGAAGTACTGGCTCGTTTGGGAGTAAAATTGGGAATAGAACTGAAAAAACATTGCGCATATCATCCACAATCAGCGGGACTGGCAGAAAGGACTAATGGGACCTTAAAAGCAAAACTGTGCAAAGCCATGGCTGAGACTAAATGGAACTGGGTTGCATGTCTGCCGCTGGCATTAACTAGCATGAGAATAACACCACAGGGGGGATAGGGTTGTCACCTTACTAAGTAGTACATGGGAAACCTTTTGAATGATCACATTTTTTGCAGAGAACACAAATAGAAGAAGCAACTCTGGCAGAGTATATGAATAGGATGTTAAATAACAAAAGTGAGATTCGAAATGTGCTTCCTCCCAGATCAGTAGCGGAGCTGCCACCTGGAGAGATAAAGCCTGGAGATTGGATCCTGGTGCGGAGTGTCAGTAGAAAGCAGAAGTGGAGTGACCCGGCGTGGAAGGGTCCATATCAAGTGCTCCTGACCACACCGACTGCAGTAACAATCCAGGAGAGAGAGACGTGGATACATCAGTCACATTGTAAGGTGGTATCTCCTCCTCCAGCTGGTGTGTAGGTACATCTGAATAAGTCAGGATAGACTTGGAGGGAGTCCGATTACAAAGGGGGGCGTGGCATATAGAGCTCGTCTGTCTCAACCTCGGTGAAGAACTTATTTACGCTCCAAGTCAGTAGAGACTCCGGACTTATTCATTAAAAAAAAAAAAAAAAAGAGGGTCTAATAAAATGGCTTACCTCTCCCTGTGTCTGTTCATTTTAAACATATGTAGCGCCTACAATGAATTTGAACAGTATAGTTAAATGCGCCATGGCAGTGTCTACTGCTCGTAGTGGATTAGTTTCAATAGACCCCAGTCTACCCCCACTTAATATAGTACTGTGTTGAAATACCGCGCCAATAGGGATAGATATCTGAAGTTGGGAAATATGAGTTCTAATGTCCCACTCATGGTAGTCCATTACAGTTCGGAGCAGAAGTCTTGGCGATGTGTCAAAGGAAATGGCACAGTGTTTGTGGGGGTAACCCAGGGGTGCCAGGGGAAACTATTGATTTTCTGTGGGTATCCACAAATAAGTGACTAGAACAATTCAGAATGACTAACCGCCCTGGGGGAAGGGTTAGCATCTGGGGAGCCATTGCCCTATGATGAAATTAAATTGTTTGCATTAATGGCTGCACCAACGAGTGCTTGGAGAACCCTGATTGTAAATGACACACCAATTACTTTTCTGTGTGACACGGGGGCATGTCGAGCTGTTCTCAGAGAAGTAAGCGTAATTTTTTTCCACATCGGCTCAGCACTGATATGATACAAACTTGTGCTGCGAATGGGGAAATGGACCAGCGTAGCAACAGAGGAACTCAAATTTGAGGATCCTGATGAGGGAATTGCTACAGAAATGTTGCAAATAGTGCTGGGGAGAGGACTGAAGGCCCCCGTGTCTGGTGAAGTGGTGTCAGAAGTGGGATGAATTGACATACTGCCGTGGTACGGTCTATTCAGCGTGTTTGTCGCATGTAAGGTTGTGGGCAACACGTGGTACGTGGGTGACAGCCCACACCTAGCAGAGGGGCGTTGGAGACAACCTCTGCGAACAGGTGAGGCTGGTGAAACGGTCAAAGTCAATGCGTCAGTCGGCGAGTGGTACTTCTGTGATCGGTGGGAGACACCGGGAAGCAGAAGGCAGAGTTCTCAACCTGGGGGAGCCCGGGCAGAGATCTCTGTGGAAAGGGATCTAGCCTGGGACTGCGCCCTGAATGGGAGGTTCGAAGGATCTAAGTGGTCAAAAATATGTGCCCAAGTTGGAATTGCAGGATGCTACTACTGCTCATTGTATTTGTTGACAGCAGCACAGGGAGGGTCTGCCAGCTTATAGGGCCCACACTGTACCTATATACCCGCTAATGATGAGGCAGGAGGGGTGACTGACCAAGCCTTGCAACGTTTGAAGGAGATATCTGAGGCTCAACAGCGAGACCTCGCACCAGCATCGGCAGACTCCTGATGGGACTGGCTCCTGTCTGGAGGATGGGAAGCAGGAGTTACATCTGTATTTAGTCTTGTAGCAGGGGGATTTCCAGTACTGCTCTTCTGCAGTTGCTGTGGGGTTCCCATAATTAAAGGATTGATATCAAAAATGTTGAGTGCTAATCCACAATATCAGATGTTTCTGTTTCAGGACACCAATGAAGTGTATACTCTCCCCGTGAATGAAGCATAAGGCGAAAATCGAGAGAAGTGGCATGCTGGCGGATAATCAATTATAAACAGGGGGGAAATGTGGAATCATTTTTATATCGATTCATTCAATTATTATTAATTGTTTATCCTTGCTTGCTCTGGCTCAATTTTTCTTAGGCTATGGTAGTGTACTCTTGCCTGTTTCTGATTAGCCTAGGCCTTCATAGCTGTAGCTTCCACAAATTTGAACAATGCGTAATTGCTCATAGTTTATCTGGAGCCATGCAGTCCTGACAGGGCCAAGATGTTCTCTTTCTCTCTCAAGTTTATGTGTTCTCAGGAAAAACAGGCAAGTTGAGCCTGGGATGCCGAACGATACGATGTATGCATACTCCGGGGCCAGCTTTACGTGGGCTGTGTGCGTCTGCAACATTCCTGTTGATACCATGATGCGTAAATCAGCTTGAGGGGGAGAAGGATGTCAAGATGGACTCTTACTTAAACCACAGCAAAATCCTTTTTGGTTATCCTTGCTTTTGCCTGTAACGAGAGTTCTCGCATGTGGCGGGGATCCTTTTTCTGCAGAAAAAGTAAACTGACTTTGGCTTCAAAATTAACTCCTTTGTCTCTGAGTTCTTTTTGAGAAGGTAACACCAGGAATATAAAAACAAAATTCCCACAACACCAATGATCACGGGCATCCAGTAAAGGTCTTCGGCCTTGTCCCCTACACACAGAGATTTTTCCAGTTTCTCTGAATCTTTTGATGATGTTATGCACTGTCGATGATGAGACCTTCAAAGCCTTTGCAATTTGACGTTGAGGAACATTGTTTCTAAAGTATTCCACAATTTTTTTTTACGCAAACCTTCACGGGATGGAGAGCCTCAGGCCATCTTTACTTCTGAGAGACTCAGCCTCTCTAAGACATCCCTTTTTTAGCCAATCATGTTACGCACCTGATGCCAGTTAATTTAAACTTGCTAAATGTTCTTTCAGCTGATTCTCTTATATATGAATAGCTTTTTCAGCCTTTTTTTGCCTGTGTCCCAACTTTTTTGAGACCTGTTGCAGCCAGAAAATTTGAAATGAGCTCATTTTGTGGATAAAAATGTAAAATGTCTCAGTTTCAACATTTGAAATGTTATTTATGTTCTATTGTAAATAACATATTGGCTCAAGTGATCTGAAAGTCATTGTATTTTGATTTTATTCACAATTTACACTTCGTCCCAACTATTCTGGAATTGGGGTTGTATTTACTTAGAACCAGAGCCCAGCGGCTTTTAAAGCCACATTATGTGGGAATTGGAATTTTTTCAAAACTGCACCCCCTCAGGTTCTGCGTGTTAGATCACTGTTGTAAGTCACACGCTTCATCTCCAACCCCCCCAGGAAAACAGTAAACGCCAGAGTAATAACTGCTTGCTAGTTAGGGCAAAAACCACATCACATCACTTCAATATGATGATTATTTTCAAAGATTTTCCTTAACTAACGTTAGCTAGCTAGCTAGATGACTCTATAATCTCAACAATAATGTAATTCGCAATTGTATACGGAATAACATAAGGCAGATAATGATAATGCCTCTAGCCAAAGTGCATTCTTGCTGTGTTCAGCTAACAAGAAGCTGTTAGAGGTTGTGTGGGCGTGATCGCGTTGAAAGCAACCAATCATAAGAGGGCTAGTGCCTCCCCCTACCAGTGTGTATGCCCTCCCGAGAAGCTTATTGCCTGCAAAGTCGGCTTGAACTTGTTTTCAGCCAATCAGAGTTGTCAAAACTTCTCCCCTACCTTTCTTGTTTGGGAATCACACATTCGAGCTTTGGTGCAGGGTAAACATTCAGCAATCAGTGGTTCTCAAACTCGGCCCTGGCGCCCCACTATCTATGCTGGTTTTTGTTCCAACCATAATTGCAATCTTAGGATTTTAAAAAGCTGTTGATTTGTCTTAATCAGGTGCATTTATATTTAGAGCAGTTCTTTATCTTCTTCAGCCACATTTGACAAATCTATACATGCCATGAAGAATAAAAATTCCATATCCTAGTTGAGATATATTAAAAACTACTACAAATAACTGCTGAGGGAAACAATTTAACCAAACATTTAATCAATGTAAACAATTGGTTAATCAACAAACAATAGGTTCTCATCAGTGAAGCTGTTGACACACGGTTGCAAACACTAATTATTTACTGGCAAACAATAGAGTCGCACCAGTTTTGTGTCATGTTTATTCAGTTCAGGCAAATCATTTAGCGAGAACTCAAAACACCACTATGAGCAACCTAATTTGGAGCTTACTGATTTTATCAGTCTAATTTGATCTGTTTAATAGTGTTTTCACCTGAAAATCCTCACATTATAGAAAATAAGCACAATATGTTCAAGGGTTTTTATTCTTCGTGGCACAAATGGACATGTCCATCAAAACGCAGGTTAAGATGGTAAATAACTGCTCTTAACATGGAATGCAGCTAATTAAGACCAATAAACAGATAGTTAAAATCTTACGATTGCAATTGTGGTTGGATAAAAAACCAGCACACACAGTGGGGCGCCAGGACCGAGTTTGAGAACCACTGGCATACGTCAACATGCTGATTTACCCCGGGAAGAAATGAATCACTGAAGTGGTCCTGAAAACCAGATGAAACCTCAAGATACTTCGAAAATATCAAATCCTGCTTCGTAGTGCAGTCCCAGGTCAGATCTGAACAGAGACATGCGGTCAGGGGAGGCAGTGACTTCTTTTTATCGGTAGATTTTGTCAACCTGTTTCCACGTACTATGCCTGATTGACAATCAGTCAATTTTAACTTTTTCTCTTTACCAAACAATTAAGAACTAGCATAGGCTTTATGTAGCCTGTAAGGATTAAGAGATGATAGTGACCAAAAAAAAAAAAAAATCATCTACATCTACGCTTTGATTCGAGACTGCAAGTATGTAAATCTTAATAGTTAATTAGAAAAAAAACTCAACTCCCTCGGTAATTCCGTGTACCGTTTTGATCTTTTGTTTATCGGTTTATGAAAGAAGACTGGAAATAAACTCCCCATTTTTTGAATGGCATTTAAAAGTATGGATTTAAGGGGGAAAACATAATCATAAACATGAGCATTTTAAATTCGATGCACTGCGCAATAATGTCGTGGATGGAACTGGCACGCCATTCTGCCATTTAGTCTTGTAAATCCATTTAGTCTTGTAAATCAGTTAATCAATCCTCAGATTGCTAATCAAGCAAAGTAATAGAGTTATCGTTGGTTTAACGGTGAGGATTCTGCCTACCCTAACTGACCTCCGACTGCACCTCACTGGATCTGAATTGTCATGACCGGGGATGAAACAATATTGGTATTTGCTTGCTAAGCAGCTAACTTTAACAATCAATCCCCCAACTCAACAACGTCGTTTAAGGAAGTTCCTAATACTGTTTATCTACGTAGCTAGCTATAAAAGAGGAAAAAAAGCAGTTCCCCGCAAAATATACGTTCGTAAATTGGGTTTCATGTGACTCGCAGTTTTTTCTTCATATAAAATCTTATGTAATCCGTCTTCGGTGGTTATGGGGTTCATACATTGAGATTCGCTAGTGTTTTTTATTAGATGCTGGCAAAGCCTACTGTCTGTTTGAATGAAAGGCGTGACTTGGAGAGAAGAGGGGAAGGAAAGTTGAACAGGATTGGCCACTGGCAGCTCGAGCGGGTATTATTATCCAATGCTGCCTTTTCAAAAAGTGCAGGGGACATGTCCCCTGTGTCCCCCCCTAAACTACGCCCCTGCCATTGAGAATCTTTGGGATATGGTGAAGAAGACTTTACGCAGCGGTCCAAATCTCCCATCATCAATACAGGATCTTGGCGAAAAATTGATGCGACTTTGGATAGAAATAAATGTTGTAACACTGTATAAGCTTATCTCAATGATGACACGGCAAATGTGTGCCGTAACAAAATATTAGTGTGCGTGACTTTTTTTGACCAGGCAGTGTATTCCAGAAACAACATTTTGAAACAGATCAAATTCTACGTGATGAAAATTAGGTTGCTGAATACAGGTGTTCAGTGGTATCTCAAGATAATTAGCATGAGCTTAACCCTTTAAAGCCCCCCAGTCATTTTGTGAGCAAATTGTCCCCCCCAAACTAAAATGCTTACAACAGGGGAGGCTAAAACCCATCCCCTGAAAATTATGATTGGTCATGACCTGTTTTCAATCATTCATTTAAGTTACTATTACAAAAGCTCCAAAAACTCTCAACATTACCAGGTGTGGTCAGTTTTCATTAATAACGCACACCTGTCAACTTTCATGCATTCCGCGTAAGTTTTAGTGGTATATTTACGTTCCCCTGCTGTAGTCAGCAATTATTCAATCAACGCATGTGTAAGAGATTCTCGCACGGAATTGAAGTCCTTGTGCATGGACATTTATCACCTTCATCTGCGTTATGACTCTGGATTTCTCATGCTTTTCTTTACTCAGGGGTTGGAAGAAGTACATGTGTTTCATGATCGTTTAAACTGTTTAAATGAAATAAGATCATTGGAAACAATGGAATTGCATAAAGACGTTTAAAATGATCAAATTTCGTTTAAACGATCGCGAAACACATGCATTGCTTCAAACCGCTGAGTAAAGAAAAGCGTGAGAAGTCCAGAGTCGTAATCGGTATGCGTTATAAATGAAAACTGGCCACACCTGATAATGTTGAGAGTTTTACGGAGTTTCTGTAATGAGTTTCTGTGATGAAACCTCTCCTCAGAACAAGGGTATAGCAAAACAACAACACCACAGAAATGTTCGGACATAACTTAGAGGCAAAAAGAAGACATAAATGATTCCCCCCCACCCCATCCACCAAAGGGCATATACATGATTCCTATTATTCACATAAAGACCAAATACTCAAGTTTCAGGTATATAACTACACACAGTTTCCAGTTACATACATCAATAACAAGTATTCAAAGATAATTCCATGCTCAAGTCTTCTGGTGTCAGTCTCTTCCCCTACCTCCCCATAATCCCACCCTCCTCCCTCCAAGAATTCGTTCTTTAGACTACATCAGGGTTTAACTTACAGTATATTGGTATAAAGTAGGAACAGACACAAGGGGGGAAAAAAAAACTTTAAACCTATATATAATTAATAAGCAGTAACAGTGACAACAGTAATGGCATTAATTAATTAATTAATCAGTCAATTGACATATCAGTTAACTAAATCATTAATCAGATGAGTCACATATTAATTAAGAAACACGAACTATGCCATGTTGTAATTTCAAGCTAAATATTAGATAGACTTGATATATTCTTCTAATGGACCCCACATTTCGATATATTCTTTTAGTTTAGCTTCCATTGCTGAAACAATTTTTTCCATGTTAATCATAGCTATTGCTTCATTTATGCATTCTATATAAGTGGGTATGTTTGCATCAATCCATGTCTTCATACTTTTACATCTTTTTTGTAAACATGCATGTTGAAAGAAAAATATTTGAAGACCACAATGGAAAAATGAACAGTCACATTTTCACGTTGTGGAGAAATGGTGAATTAAAAATTCAAAAAGATCTTAAAAACAAAGCACTGAAAAAATATGCAAAAAATATAAAATATATAAAATATTATAATAATTTATAATATTATTATTTATAATAAATAAAATATTAAAAAATGCTAAATTTGGACTGATCGTTTTTCCTTTGTGGTCTTCATTTCTATTATTACATGAAAGCTTATTGCAGTTATGTAGGTCTCCAAGAATACATTTGAGGATTTAGTGGTATATTTATTTTATTGGCATTCCGGATCTGTTTGATTATACCTAACCATATCTCTATAATTTTCTCACATTCCCATAACAAATGCAATTATGATCCTTCACAAGTGCTACATTTTACGCATTTACCATTCTCTTGTAGTCCCATTTTTAAGAACTTTCAATTGTCTAAATTTGTTTTTTGTAGATCGAAAGGGATATGTTGCATTTTTCCATATATCAGACCATGAGATTTCATCCTCTTGCTTATCAAGATCCCTAACCTATTTCAATGCACAATTTGTGATCAGTTTGTCAGCTGTTTCATTAAACAATGCATAGAATGATGACATTGAGCTTTTTTCTCTTATGTTTAAACAGAAAAGTTAGCTTTTTAATTTATGCACGTTATCATTCCCCTTATCTATTAGTATAAAGTTATTTATGGCATGTTTTAATGCCATATAATTTAGTTATTTAGACTTTGGTATACCCTTTTCCGTAATCAGATCATTAAGTCTTAAAACAACCATTGTTCAGAAGATGTTGAACATCAGTAATCCCAATTTTTTTCCATTTAATACAGTTTATTCTTTTTTTTTATTTACCAGTATATTAGGTTTTTATTCCTTAATGGTTGAATTCCTGAAGAAATTGAATTCATACCCAAAACCATTTTTGCTTAATTTCAGTATTTCAAAGAATGGGCCTCATGCAAGAAGCACTTGTACGAACAGATTCGTTCTTAAATGGTTCGTACGAGTGATTTAGGAGAAACTGCCGCATTCACCAATTTTCTCGTATTTTTAATCTTCTCTCAGGCACGAACAAATTTTACGAGTGCTCCAGACCTGACGTAGGAGTCTTGCGCAATTAGTCTGCTGTTATCCAAACCTAAGTTTTTCACTAAAGGATTGTATTTGTCGTTACTTTGAAGCAATTTTGAGTTTTAAAATCCAATATAAATTACACATCATTATGTATCCTATTTTACTCTGCAATTCGAATTTTAAATTATATTTTTATTCACATAGCCTGATATCATTGTTAATTTCAATGTATAATTGATGCGTTTGGATAACACTTCAATATCAATATGAACATTTCAAACTGCAAAACGATTAAATTAAATAAAATTAAATTATGTACTAATTGCAAGTTAATTTGTCTCAGTATATAAGGAGGTAAACGCAAGGTGAAACCAGATGCGTCATGGCTGACTTGCTTCTTTTGGATGCAAGAGCGCGTCAGGCTCTTGGAAGAGAGCGTGTCTTTAGACAGCGTGAGAATATTTTTGCAGAGACAGATGAGTGGTTGTTGTCGCGATTTAGATTACCACAGCCAGTGCTTCTACAAATCTGTAACTTGTTAGAGCTACAACTCCGCAAGCAAACAAGGCGATCAAACCCAATTCCACCACATGTCCAGATCCTCACCACAATCGGATTCCTCGCCACAGGAACTTTTCAAAGGGAGATAGGAGACAGGTCGGGTGTCTCCCAGTCTGCTTTGAGTCGTGCGCTCCCCTTGGTCCTCAAAGCCTTCATCAGATTATCGCCCAGGTACATCAAATTCCCATACACCACCGCTGAACAAGTACAAATTAAGAGTAACTTTCATGCCATTGCTGGACTACCCAACGTCATAGGAACAATAGACTGTACACATGTGCGCATCAAAGCGCCTTCCCCTAATCCATTCCCCTTCCTAAACCGCAAGCAGTATCACTCCATCAACGTGCAAATTATATCAGATGCAAAATACAACCTGCTAAATGTCGTTGCTCGATGGCCCGGGGGAGCTCACGACTCCTTTGTGCTGCAAAATAGAGAGGTTGGCACGCGTCTTGCGCAAGGTGCCCATGGAGATGGTTGGCTAATTGGTAAGTAACTTGTCAGCTGGTAATTGTCACCATGCAAACTAGTTTAATTTCATTTAACTAAAATTCACCACTTACTTCAGGTGATCGAGGTTATGCTTTGGCTCTTTGGCTCATGACACCTCTACTCCACCCACAGAGTAGGCAGGAGCACTCATACAACGAGCGTCATACACGCACCCGTTCTGTGGTAGAGCGCACAATTGGCATTTTGAAGGCCAGGTGGATGTGCCTTGACACAGCTGGTGGCAAGCTACTCTACACACCGGAGAAGGCATGTCACATTATTTTAGCATGCTGTGTGTTGCACAATATTGCAATGAGTGAGGGCGTTCCATTACCGGACCCAGCACCTGCAGAGAACATGCCAGATGACCCTCTACATGGACCACACCACCAAAATGCCATAATGATTAGGCAACAGCTGATTGCACGGCTTTAGGGTAGGCTATCATGCTAATTCATTAAAATAATCATAGACGTTCTTTAGACAATAGTATGTTTTATTGCCATGTGATTTTTTTTTAACACGTCATCTAGAAAAAATATCAGACAGTCTAGCTAGACTGTCTGATATTTTTTATAATGTGGCAGACATAGACTGAAGACATTTCAAAATCTCCTCCTGGTTTTTCAGAACTGCATCAGACACCACTTGTGTGCGTGGGAGACGACGGCACGGAGCATCCAACCGGGCATCAGATGGTCCTGGTTGTGGTGCAGAGTCTTGATCGTCCTCTGAATAAAAGAAAATATTGAACACGGTTGTTTGACGGTCCCTTCCACAGAGCTTACATTTACAACATTTAGACAAATGAAAATAAAAGGATCAGAGTGAGAAAAATTAGAATTCAAAGCCATGTCCATTATATGCCAGTTGATGGTTAGTTTGGTTACATTAAACGTGTCACCTGTGCACAAAATTTCTTTCCCCCTTTTTTTCTCCTTTAAAAAATATTTTTAATTTGCTATTTTGGACTACAAAAAAGCAATTTTTGCTGGAAGCACAGATTCATCAACAAGGAAAAAATAAAGGTTGAAGAAAAGTGAAAAAATGACAAATTAATAAGATAGTAAACAAAAAAAAATCAAATAAATAGGTAATTAAAAAATCAAATAATTTTATAAGACGATTTATTAGGTTTCAGACAGTTAAAAAAAAAAAAGAGTAATGCTTTACATACCATCTTTGTCAGGACCATTGGCCTCATCTTCACTTGCAGCCGGCAAGTCGGTGTCCAGGGGAACATCATCTGATATAATGCCTGACAGGGAAACATCACCTATGATGGCCCGGATTCTTTCGTCCACCTCTGTGGTGGAGACATCCTCTTGGCCTCCACCAGTAGTTTTCATTGACTGCCTTGCTTTTGCTAGATGTCTTTTTGACACCATTTTCATATCAAACCATTTCTTTTTAACTTCTGTAACAGTGCGACTGACAGGCGACACGGCGTTTACAGCGCTTGTTATTTTTTCCCACTGCTTGGATTTTGCCGGTCCTTTAATTCCGCTGCTGACGCTGCTAAAAATGACTGATTTCCCTTTATGGATCTCAGTCAGCAGGACCTCGATCTCTGAACTGGTAAAGTTCTTCTTCTTTGTCTTTGATGCCATTTTTGTGAATGAACACTTCCTGACAAGTGTGGGAGGTCGCAGAGCCTTTATATGGAATTATTGGGGCGGTAATTATGCAGATTTGCAATTCTCGTGAACGCGCGCTCACTTACGCACAGGTGGAATGCATCATGTTTACGAGGGTCATTTACGCAGTTATCTGAAGTTAAGAGCGTTTGTTGAATCTGACGTGGCACACTCGTACGAGCCCATTGTAGGAAAAATAGTAAGAAAAAGTTACGACAAGAATACAAAAATGTTGTTGCATGAGGCCCAATGTTTCTATTGGACTATGTACAATTTCCTTAGGTTTTAATTCTATATAGTATCGGCTTTTTAATCCTATATTCATTTTCTCCATAACAACCCTTTCAGTCTTTATTATTCATCGTTGGATCAAGCCAATACCATATTTTTTGACACCCGAATGCCAAGTAATAATGATTTAAGTTGGGCAATTGGAGGACCCATTTCCACCTGGAGCTAGATAGTCTCAAATACGCACATCTTGCCTTCTTTTCCGCCATGTAAACCTAGCAATAGTCTTATGTAGACATCAAACCAGTTTTTGGCGATAGCTAATGGTAGCATTCTTAAAATATAATTTAAACCTGGTAATACAGTCATTTTAACTACATTGGTTCTTCCCCATAGGGAAATTGGCCATCTCCCTATATTATTATTTATTTTATTCATAATTTGGGCATGATTAGTATCTCTATTTCCTTTAAACGATACAATATCCCACTGTCACGAATAATTTTAATTTTCAGAGGCTCTAAACTCATTTCCAGCAGCTTTAACCTCACACTGTCAGCAATTCGAACTTCACATTATCGGAAGCATCCAGCTTGCCCATGCAGTTTCCCCTGGAACTGCACTTTTCTAGTTGATCAAGTGATCTTAAACAGGGTCAGTTTGAAAGCAATTAGGTGTTTAAAGGTCAAAGACTCAAAGCACTTAATATGAAAAACCTGTGACGCCGGCATTGCCGCCAGGGGGACGTCAGGCTTGGCAGTTAAAGTTACATTTGGCAATTAAGGTCAAATAAATGTTGTCAGTGTATCAGCAAAACTAATAAAAGCAACATTTTAAAGTGATTGTTTTTTAACTTGTGTAACACCCGTTTGCGTAAATTACCTTCTTATGGGCAGGCAAATGTGCAATTCAATTCATGCCGAAGATTTGCCATAGGCTACCGTTAAGATAAGTGATGTGGGCAGTGGCGGAGCCAAAACTGGGAATTAGGGGGGAACAGATACGTCCCTTTATGACAATAATTAGTCCCGGCTAGTTCTTAATCATTTTCCTTTATTGATGCGTTTTCTAATTATCGTAAAAATCCATTGGCAATTTACGACATGGCTTCTCTCCATATGCGATCTAACAGCGATGAAATAATGGGCTGAATACAGTACAGAAAAATAATTTACTTATTCATAGGCCTATGCTTTACAAAAGACAAACTGCTTTGAAATCTCCGCGCTACCTATCCTGCACATTAGGTGATAATTTGCACACCATGATCGTTGAAATTCATTGTTTAAAAACTGAAAAACTGCCATGTATAGAGACTTCAATTCCGCTTGAGAATCTCTTAAATATGCACTGATTGAATAATGACTGATCCGCGTTCCAATGAAATATCGCCTGTCACTCTCGGTACAGTCTGGGTTGATTAAAACCCAGCGCAAGTGGCAAAGAGGAAGGAGAGCAGGCGTGAGTGGGTTTAACACAGCCGAGTCAAATCTTCACCAATCAAATGAGCTCCTCTCCTCACCTTTAAATATTGGAATAAAGAAGCCTCTGTCCTATATCTGCATGATGCATTAATGTTGCATTTTACTTTGCTGCTTCAGGCATGTTTTCTGCGCCGCTTACGTCTATATTAAGCATTACGAATATGAGTTAGCTGGCTAGCTAGGGCATTCGCGAATTATTATCATTAGCGAACTTGAATGGAATTTCAAAACGAAACTACGTCAGATCATTCAAACTTATGAAGTTGGAATGAAATACGAAGGTTGCTCATTTATTTCTCCTGCCTGCATCATTGGGAAGAGAAACGATGGATAGCGTGTTCCTATTATTACACCCTGTTGCTGCTTAAAATTTTGGGATTAACATGCACGGACAACACTGCAAGATACGTCACACATTTATTTTCAATATGCGATCTTAACTCAGTATGAGATCATAGCAATCGGGCTGTTTTCCTTTCCCCCACTAAAAACGATAAAACCTGAGTGACAATAATAGTAGTATAAGCCGCTTGCGCACTGGATGAGAAACAAATTTTCGCACGACAGATTACTTTCAAAGTCAATGCAAAGACGTGAATACGCACGTGTATTCGCGTCTTTGCATTGACTTTGAATGTAATCAGTCGTGCGAAAAATTTGTTTCGTGTCCAGTGTGCAAGCGGCTTTACTGAGCATAGAACGCAAGCATTTTATATATATATATATATATATATATATATATGCACTGCCTGATGCCGAGGCAGATTCACAGATTCAGCTGCGTTGATTAAGCCAGGTCGAGTTTCCATTACGCGTGCCAACCGCCTTTGATCTGACATCAGGACAATCAATACACATACTATAATTTATGTCCTGATTCAAATAGTTACATTAAATAGTGGCTGCTGTAATAATTTATTGCATTGAAATGTGCCTGACATTCTGGAAACCTGCCTGTGAGGTTTCGGTGATGTGTGCGCACTGTGCGCCGGGCAGCCAAATTACCACTGCACAGAAAGTAAACCAGATTGGAGCTGGCGAGCTCTCTGCGCACTTTCAGCGGAGCCTTTATCCACGAAATTGTCACTGCGTCATGATGAATATGCGACACCTCCCCCTACTACACTGCCACACTCATCTCAGCACATGTCTGTCTACCAAATTGCCAAAGTGGCTTTGCACGGTGTTGCACCGCACAAAATTACCACTGCGCGGGCTGCACCGGACGAAATAACCACTGCATGGGCTGCGCCACACTGTGCCACCCTGCGCCAAGAAATTAGAGCCCCTTATGTTAAAGAAAAAAACTGTAGCAAGGCAGATTTTGTCTTTGTCACAGACTATCAAAAAAATTGGAATGACTTTGCGAGCAACGTTTAACTTGCCTTGGTTTGACAACGAATATGATTTCCACTTGAAAACGATAAATCAGCCTTTATATTCTTTCCACGCATAAATGTTCGTTATAAATTCGTTATAAATCTGTTCTCATACTAATACTTTTACTTTTTGCTGGCTGCTGTAGATGGAGTATTTTGCATTTCGCCTCGGACAGTCTTGATCGTGCATGCGATAATTTATTCACACTGTCAATGGTCATGGAATTGATTTGCTCACTGACTACAAGCACTGTTTTATCTCTGGTGTGGAAATAAAGCGTGCATCTGTTCGATCCATCTGACTAATTTTCAAAAGAGAGACCAAATAAAGACTGTTGTATATCTTCAACGGAAGAAAACACACAAATAAAAAGACCAAGAAAAGTCGATAGCTATCAATTTGCATTTTGTGAAGGTCGAACACAAACATGGCCAAGTTTGCACGTCTAATAATTCCTGGAATACTCGAAAAATTAGAACTTTTATGACTTTCGGACACGGAGATATATTAAAACCCTGTCCGACTTTCGCGTCTTTGCATTGACTTTGACTGTAATCAGTCGTGGGAAAAATTCGTTTCGCGTCCAGTGTGCAAGCGGGTTTACTGAGCATAGAACACAAGCATTATATATAGGGAGTTTGTGGTTGGCTGAGAAAGATGTGAAGTTGTTAGTTTGCATCACAGATTCAGCTGCGTTGATTAAGCCAGGTGGAGTTTCCATTACGCTGCCAACGCCTTTTTATCTGACATCAGGACAATCGTTATAGATACTATAATTTATGTCCTGATTCAGATAGTTACATTAAATAGTGGTTGCTGTAATTATTTATTGCATTGAAATGTGCCTGACATTCTGGAAACCTGCCTGTGAGGTTTCGGTGACGTGTGCGCACTGTGCGCCGGTCAGCCAAATTACCACTGCACAGAAAGTAAACGAGGTTGAGCTGGCGAGCTTTCTGCGCCTTCAGCGAAGACTTTTTCTCTTAAATTGTCACTACGTCTTGATGAATATGTGACACCTCCCCCTACTACGCCGCCACACCCATCTCGGCGCGTCCGTCTACCAAATTGCCAAAGTGGCTGCGCGCACGGTGTTGCAATCAAGACGAAATTACCACTGCGCAGGCTGCACCGGACGAAATTACCACTGCGTGGGCTGCGCCACGCTACGCCACGCTGCGCCACCCTGCGCTGCGCCAAGAAATTAGAGCCCACTATGTGTGAATTCGTTTTACCCCATTTATTTTGATAGTAATTTATTTAATTGGTCATTTTGTTATTAAATAGTTGTCCAGACTTCTCATGCTTTTCTTTTCTTAGAGGTTGGAAGAAATACGTGTGTTTCATGATCGTTTAAACTGTTTAAATGAAATACGATCATTGGAAGCAATGGAATTGCACGAAGATGTTTCAAATGATCTTATTTCATTTAAACTATTTAAAAGATAATGAAACACATGCATTGCTTCCAACCCCTGAGTAAAGAAAAGCGTGAGAAGTCCGGAGTCAAAACGCAGGTGAAATTGCTAAACCTCCATGCACAAGGACTTCAATCCGAGAATCTCTTACACATGCGTTGATTGAATAATTGTTGACTACAGCAGGGGAAAATATACCACTAAAACTCACGCGGAATGTGTGAGAGTTGACAGGTGTGCGTTATTAATGAAAACTGACACACCTGGTAATTTTGAGAGTTTTTGGAGCTTTTGTAATGGTAATTTAAATGAATGATTGAAAACATGACCAATCATTATTTTCAAGGGATGGGTTTGAGCCTCCCCCATCGCCAGTTCACGAGCCGCCACTGGTTGTGAGTATGATCTTAAGTTAACTTAAAGAAGACTTTGAAATATACTTGCAGTTTATAAACTAAAAATAGGACCAAGGGTCCTGTAGCTTACCGGCAAACAGTCTTCCAGCGATGATACAAGTTATGAAAATTTCATGTAAAATGTGACATTTGAATCAATGAAAATCAATGTCAAGGTCACTAAATAAAAGTTCACATAGATTTATAAGACCTTCTGTTATACAGTCCTAAGCTCTGAAGCAGTTTTGGTGACACAAGTCATTAAAATATGTCAATATGTATTCAATATGTCAATTGTGAACTTTAAAGGCCAAAGAATGTTAAGTTGTGGTCAGCAAATGGACTTCATATATGACTTTCTAAATGTCTCTATACAAACCTTGGCACAATCTGTGACTATTTTAGAGGTAAAAGTCATGTAATTTCACTGTGGAGTTTGGCCCTCAAAGATCAACAACAGTCAAGTTGAATGTCACCAAATGAAAGTTCATATGTGACCTCCTATGTCAGTAACACAAACCTAGGCTCCATCTGTGACCTTTTCACTGATAGAAGTCATTGAATTTTCTCTAGGTCAAGTTAGACCTTAGAAGGTCAATATGAAGGTCACCAAATGAAAGTTCATACATGACTTCCTATACTTCGCCAATACAAACCTACACTCAATCTGTAACGATTTTGCTGATATAAGTCATTGAAATTTCACTGTATAGTTTGGCCGTTCAAGGTCACTGAAGGTCAAGTTCAAGGTCACCCAATGAAACTTCATACATGACTTCCTACATGACCACAAAAACCTAAGCTCTATCTGTAATAGTTTTAGTGGTAGAAGTCATTGAAATTTCACTATGTGAAGTTTGACCTTCAAAGGTCACTGAAGGTCAAGTTCAAGGCCACCAAATGAAAGTTCATGTATGACTTCCAATACATCTCCAACACAAACCGAAACTATCTGTAACCATTTTGCTGATATGAGTCATTGAAATTTCACTGTGAAGTTTGGGCATTCAAGGTCACTGAAGGTCAAGTTCAAGGCCACCAAATGAAAGTTCATATATGACTTCCTGTACATCTCCAATACAAACCAAAACGATCTGAAACCATTTTGCTGATATAAGTCATTGAAATTTCACTGTGAAGTATGGGCATTCAAGGTCACTGAAGGTCAAGTTCAATGTCACCAAATGAAACTTCATACATGACTTCCAGCATGCCCGCAATTCAAACCTAAGCTCTATCTGTAATAGTTTTGATCCTCTCTGAACAGCTTGTCCCGGGATCTTCATGAGATCTGGGCAAAACCTGACGTCAGGTTGTTGCATTCAATCAGGACAGACCTGGCCAGAGTCAATCACCTGCCCACCCCAGAATTTATTCTTTTAGACACATACGAGCCCAAATCATGTTACAATCGTGTTACGTGTAGATTTATCAGTATGTCTCCCAAAGCTGTTCGTACGTGTTTTTGGATGCGAAGAAAGCACAACTATTTTCTCTTCCAAAAGACGATGCCACCAGAAATCAGTGAGTAGCTTTTTTGTGTGCTGGCGGCAAACAGCCACACTCAAAGGGAGCGTTAGCTGTTTGTGCTCGGCATTTCACAGGAGACAGCTTTGTCAATAATGGATAACTTGATCCTGGATATTCATCTCAGCTGCTTCTCAAACCTGGAGCAGTTGCATCAATCAAGCGCTCGGAGCCACAAGCTGTAAGTAACGATATAACAGCAAATAATGTAAGTGAAGCTAACATGTTACAGGTGGCTAGCAGGACCGCTAATGATAGTTAGCACTAACAACTGGCCTCAAACGCAGGCTTTGTAAAACATCTGAAGATAAAACCTGGATCGGTACAAACTGTCTGTGATTCCAGGGCTCCAGACTAACTTTTTGCACTAGGAGCACCAGTGCTCACAACGGAAAATTCTAGGCGCACCACCTAAAAATTTAGGCGCACTACCTATATCAACATGCGACGCAACACAGCAAACATTTTTCTATAATTGCATTACTGATAAATATGGTAATGAATAAACAATTTACGAAATAACAAAGTGCTGTTTTATTTCAAACAAAAATGTCACAATGAAATACTGTTGTGCTTAGAGAAAAATCATTAACTTAAATAGTTCTTTAAACCGACACCAAATAATAAATGAACAAATGTAAAGGTACGTGGTCAGAATTTGCAATCAACAAAACACAACCACAACATAACAAGTTAACAAAAAAAAAAAAACTATCTGGCTTTCCTTCCCTTTATAGCACATCAACTTGAGGGCCGCTAAGGCTGGGCACCTCTGAAGGCCAACCATTGTAGTTGGGCCTTCTAGCTCTTTTACTGTTGCTAAACCATATCTGTACAGCCTCCTTCACATCAAACTCCTCCAAGCTTGCTCCCTCAACACTAAAGGCTTTTTTGGGGGCATCATAGATTCCTTTAATAAAAATTAAATATCTGTTATTGTTATGTAAGGGATAATGTACAGCAAGGCAGTCATTATGGCGGATCAAAACCCTCGACATGGAGATCAGGGTTTTTATCCCGCTTATCACACAGCTACTTACCAAGGTAATAAACTAGTTGATGTAAAATATCATTTTTCATATGATTTTATTGATTTAAAACAAGTTCATTGATTCCGTGAATGTAAATAGTTACATACGTTGTCATGGACAAAGAACTGCACGCATAGCAACAGTCTGTTATACATAGCAATGGTCTGTAATCAAGAAATAACAGACCGTGGATGCCGTGATTGACCAATCAGAAGACTGTATTCACCATAGCCGTGTAATAATGAATACTAAATGTGCCTCTTTTTTCTGTAAAAACGTAAGTTTCATAGCCTGATGCTAAAATGAACATACCTTGAGCATTCGCATGCTGGACTTCAACATGGCCAACCAAAATATTTGTCAGCCTCCCTTGATGCAGGATCTGTGCTTAGACTATTTCGCATTCCAGACATCAGTGTAACCGTCATCATGAAGAACAGATAAGTGGACTCCTTTATCTTTTCACCGGTCTTCTTTTTAATTGAATCTGCGATTACTCCAATTAACTACGCGCATGCTGTGTAGTTGCTGTAAGGGGGATTCACTTGAACTCCGTTTTTTTTAACAATTCAATTTGACCCCTGAATTTAGTAAATGGCAACTCCCCTTCACAATATAATGGGCTGTATTGAATTTTATTATCATTTCAGCTTCTTCAGCAGACCGATTTTTAGATTCCTGCCTAACACAGGATGGGTTGTTTTTATTGGCTGAGTTGATTATTAAAGGAGGACTATCATGGCTGGGAAAGTTGGGTGTTATTATTTCAATATATCATGAAAAAAGCTCCTACAACTTTGTTTTCTTTATTTTGCGATTTCTTTAATTTTTATGAGCAATTTTACAAAACTAGTGGACCGCACCATTTTCACCACAGCAGACGAAAATTCACCCTCAATCCGCTTGGGGTGCCCCTAATCGTGACGTCAGTGCGGCTGTCAGCGCCATGATTTTCCATTGTCCTGCGGTCCTGCATTGAGATTGTTGAATGACCGAGATATTCCCGCTTCCTCTATGGGGCAGACAGACGAGCTTGATTATTACCTTTTTCTATCCGACAAAACTTTAATTTAGAGGTGAACTAACATCAGAGGCCATTTGAAATGCTTCCGGAAAGAAAAGTGCGATTTGAAGTCTGCTAATTATCAGCGAGGCTGGACAGCTGCCGTCACCTTGGCATATTAGCTCACCTTAAATCAATTCCCGTGTACTTTGCCTAACTTGTAATCAAGCCATTTATTCAGCCAACTGACCAGTCAAAACCAAAATCACGCCAATAATGATTTAGAAGAGATAATGAGAAGCAGACAAACCGAACCAGGCTACCGTGCTAGATTGAAATAATGTCAGTAATCTGAATAAATAGCAGACCTCTGAATTCCACCTCTCGTCGGAAAACTTTCACGTATTAAGGTCTTCAAAATCATCCTCCTCTACTCGACAATTGCTTTCACCCCCTTCCCATTTACCTGGCTCAATTTGCAATCAAACAGTTGATTCGCCCGATGAACAATTTTAAATTGGTTGGTAGTCTAATTTATTTCGATATCCATGTATTCAGACATTTTGACATCGCATGCATCATGCACGTGAATGCATGTGGCAGCCGCAGTGTTATGATCTTGCAACTTCTCATGCCACTTGTGGCGTTTATGGCGGCCTTCTGGAAACAGCAATTCCGGCTAATTAATGGTCATTTAAAAGAACAGGGGGTACGCATGGACAAAAAATCGACCGTGGATATTATGTTGGAGTTAATTACTATAAGATTAAGTCAAAATGTGTAGTCAGTATAGTCCTCCTTTTAGCCAAAGTGATGCGCGGCTCGGCTCTGATAGCACCCGAAATCAGCGTGTACGAATCAATCATCCAGCCGCACCCGTCTGCAGCTGCATGGACATTTCCAGCGCTCTGTGCAGGCCAGGTTACCTTTTAAATTCTGTGGAGCAGCGCCAGCTTTCCAGGTGATTATTCTTTAACGATTAACTTCAAATATTTAAAGCTAGTCCTTAAAATTGCCTTCAGTAATGTAAACATTTCCATGCGCGCAGTAACGTCACTGTAGCAATATAGCCTAAACTTGACAGGACAGAGGAAACTGCTGGGGAAACAGAATTAAACTTTAAGCTTCTGAAATAAAATTTATTAGACAGCTGTGATGGCGCTCAGAATTTATCAAGAAGATAGCTTTTTTTTTTTTGGCTCCAAACAGTTTCACTATTTAAACATGGACAAGCTTTTGGATTTGTAGAACAAAACATTAATTAACATTAGATGACCGATCACGTCGACGTGTCTGGAGAATTTTAATAATACTCACGCTGCTGTACCCGTGTGTAAATGCGCACGGCTGGAGAAAATCAAATCAAAGCTTGAATATAATTGTTGCCTAGCTTATAGTGTTTGGGTTCACGTTTGACACATTGTAACAGTCTGACATGTAGAAAGCTGGTGGTGCAATTTGTAAATTGAACATATATTATTTGTTTTTGTTTGATATGTTAGTATGAGCTAATGAAAACATTGTTTCCTTTCAGACATCTGCGAGATTAAAATTTTGTAAATGACACTCCTTTATATGAATATATATAAATATTTATTTTATCAACAGAAATAATACAACTGCGCATGCAAGTTAGTGCAAGCAAGTTTGTTGGTTTCTTAGTCAATGTTAAGATGTTTTCACACCGGACGCGAAACGAATTTTTCGCACGACAGAGTACATTCAAAGTCAATGCAAAGACGGGAATACATGCCTTTGCATTGACTTTGAATGTAATATCTGTTGTGTTTCGCGTCAGGTGTGAAAGCGGCTTTAGCTGGCAACCTTTTTACTCGGCACATTTTAATGCCAGCTAGCAAGCTAAATGCTCGCGGTGCAACTCCAGCCAAATTAGTTCGCATAATCATGGCTATAAGCATTTTAAATTGACTAAATTTAAATGCATAAAATATAACGTTTGCTAGCTAGCACGAGAGCATTTATGCCAATTTAGCTAGCTATAGCTATTTAATGTATGTATATGCGAGCTAGGTGCCTAAGTGGCGAAGTTATAACTATTCGCAATTATCCATTGATTTCTATGAGCAAGTCCAAAAATAATGCAACTGCGCATGTGTACCGGAGGTCGCGGCCAAATAGCGGTAGAAATGTAATAACGGTCAAGGTAAAATATACACTGCCAAACAAATATCTCTCTGTAGCTGAGGTAGATACAAGTCAGCTAATAAAGCTACACAGTGGTCAGCAGTGCTGGATCGGAAGTGTCGCACAAAAAAAACGGAAGCTGGCTGCGTTCTGCTTTGCCTCCGTGTTTCCGTGAAAAATAAGGTGAATAGAATGCCAGGTTCCGTGTTGACCAATGAAATTATCGCTGCCTCGCTGCAGGCCCATTCGTTTAACTTCATACAGTGTACCGTAGGGGCGGTGACTTTTACACAGACCTACTCCGAAGATTCTGCGGAATGTGTGGCTATGCCGTGAATGCGCTATCGCTTATAAAACTATGTTACTCTGTAGATTATGTAGCCATCTAGCTAGCTAGCTAATGTTGACTTTGTAGAATCTTTGTAAATGATCGTCCTAATTAAGCGGTGTCATTTGTTTTTGCCCTAATTTAACCCGCTTGTTAGCTGAACCAGTGATACTCGGGCCGCACATTCGCAGGACAATCGCGACCCCGAAAAAGAAGAATGGAGCCGAAGTATACAAATATACTTCTTTTTTGTATGCGGTGGATCACTGGACGGAAAGAACGGAGAGGATGGCCCATCGTCCAATTGCGTTGCTTGAAATGCGTTTTGACTTATTACTGGAGCTGAAGTTATCCCCAAGAACAGTTCCCGGATTCGCACTAACTTTTTGGCACAAGAAATTACAATGTATCTGTCAGCAAAAAAAAAAAAAATGGCAGCAAACAGTTGCGTGAATTGTTAAATGGCTAATGGAAATGCTAATAACGAATATCTGTTTGCGGCAAAAATCACGAAATCTCTTGTCAAATGTCATTCAAAATGTCGCAATTTCTTAAACGAATTTTCCACGCAGATTTTCATTACTGATACATCAAGAACACGCACTCCTCATCGATAAAGAAGAACTCCGTATTCAACCGTCAGTTAGGCCTCTTATTAAGGAGACAATACGATAGCCCAATTTTTAAACAAGTAGTAGTCCTACTGGCTTAAATAAACAATAAGATAGTATTACCCATCTTCGCTGAGTAAGAGTTCTGAGCGAAAGGAATTAAATGCCTGTTCATATAGCTAGACGCCTGTTCCAAAACAGACCGGCTGAATTTAGCGATTGAAATAAATTAAAGCTTGGGCTATTAATTTAAGTTTTACGAATGTTCTATAAAAACATAGCAATGTAATGGCAATGGTCTAGATAATATGGTCTATATAATGCAGAAATGATCATGCCAAACTCCATCTGTGTTTACAAAGTAGGGTCAGATCAAATCCTGACTGAAAGCACACCTTCCGCTGATGTACAGGCTTATCTGAAGATCACTAGCAAATCTCACAAGCCTGCACCATGAAAATGTGACTCATGCGGTTGTAACTCAATATATTACGCATGTTTTGTTGTGACTCAGTATGTTAAGCAAGCAGACGTGGTGAAGAAGTTTACGTTATTGATGCAGTTCCAAGTGGTTACACGCACATCCAAGTGTTACAACAGGTGCAGGACAAACTTGCGTCAAAGCTGAAAATGAAATGTCTGCACACTGTTAAATCAGCTCACAATAATTTATTTTATTAATTGATTATGTATGTTATTGCTTGCATACAGTAAAAATGGCCTGCCAATATATCTTGTATTGGCCGAGTTGTGTAGGCCGACCACCTTAAGCTGTATTGGCCGAGGTCAGCACGTGCACAAGTGAGCATTGGCAACTGTAGCATTCGCTCACTTCAAAGAAGCAGACGACAGTCGCGGACCTAGCATTTAGCTCTTTAATGAGCCTTGAAGTCACGTACTTCAGAAGTCATAGTCATAATATTGTCAAGATAGCACAACATACTTAACCAATTAATAAAAATATTATAAATTGCTTATTTTCGCATTGCCTTGGTATTGGACTTTGGGTCGCGGCATTGGCCCTTGGCCGGCGGCCCTCAGGCTAATACCAAGGCAATACGGAAATATCGGTAAGCAATTAATAACATATAGTACAACAGTTTCGGCCGATGTGGCCTTCGTCAGGCTTTTATTGACCCAACATTAGAATGCGCAAAATAGGCTACATTATCTAAGTGACTAAGCATGGTAATTGTTTTGTGGTGCCAGACATGGGGGGTTCTAGCATGTCCACTACTGCTGACTTTCTGGGAATATCACACACAACTGGGAATCTTAGTTTCAGTTTTTTTTCCCCTTCTTACTCAATTTTTAGAGCGTTTCAGTTAAATAATCAAGCAATATCGTTCAAAAAACATTCTTTCTTTCTGTAATTCAGCTGAATAACTAAAAGCATAGGTTTTCACTTATGGAGTGGCTATTCCCCCAATCGTTGGGCGAATTACCCGCGTCAGACTGGCTATTTCCCCAACCGTTGGGCGAATTGTCCGTGTCAGAGTGGCTATTCCCCCAACTGTTGGGCAAATTGTCCATGTCAGAGTGGCTATTCCCCCAACCATTGGGCTAATTGTCCATGTCAGATTGGCTATTCTGCCAAGCCGCTGGGCGAATTGTCCGTGTCTGTTCTCTTATTTACCCAACCATTCTCAGTCCATGAAATGCATGGAATATTTCGCGAAACCGTTGGGCGAATTGTCTGTCTGTTCTCTTATTTACCCAACCATTCTCAGCCAATAAAATGCGTGGAATATTTCTTGAGTGACCTCCTTCGGTAAAACTTTTTGGCGCCATTTTAATAGCCTCGTCCGGAGCGCAGCGGTTTCGTATGGAGCGCGGCGTCGCTGGAAAATGTCTCAAAACTTAGGTTTAAGCGTAAATGCTGAATATGAGAGTTTCGCCGATTTTGAAAGAGCACTAAATAACTATAGCGAATAGAACAATGTTCTGTTAATTGCTATTAATTATTATTAATAATATTATTATTAACAATCTAATAATTGGAGGACTGTGGAAAACGCAAACAAAAAAAATCGCCGAAAAAATCGACCCTATATCCATCTCATTTCAAATACAGTTTTGTCAAATACACATGCAAGCACTATGGACCGCCAAAACCAACTGGCAAGGGTAATCTAGAATGTAATGCGCAAGATGAATTATATATATATATATATATATATATATATATACTATATTATCCCAGAAATGTATAGTTTTAAGCCCCAGCAGTTTTTAAATTCTCAGTATTATTATTATTATTATTTTATTTATTTATTTTTTTTTTTTTTTTTGCAGTTTCAATGTTGAATTTTCATGAAGATTTTTTGTGTTTGCAGCCCCTTTTCTCTACCAAAATCATGAAAATAAACTGAAATACGATGAGAGTCTAAAGGTTTCAAGTGTCTAGACTCATTTGAGCTATTCCTTTCTTGTCTGTGAAGCAATCTTGAATTATAAAGCCTTAAATAAGGTAACCCCTAAATAGCCAGATTTGGCTTCTGTTCAAAGGGGTTCAGTGGATTTAATGTTTAGAGCACTGATTTGCCCTCTTAAAAGTTAACAGAATTTTCTAGGTTTGTTTTTTTTTTTGTTTCTCACTAAAACATCTTTCAACCTGATTACTGCATTTGTAATTTGATTGTGTCCCCTTAACATCAGACAGGAGATGTAATGGGCTGGGTTCAATTCTTTTTTTATACTGCCTGATCAAGTGCCAAGATGTCATGTTGCTCAAAAATTTGATTAAGAGCAACCTTCGCCCCTGTTTGATCAACTGTTGGGGGAATAAGAGCACCCGTTGCCCCTGTTTGACCAACTGTTAGGGGAATAAGAGCAACTGTTGCCCCTGTTTGACCAACTGTTGGGGGAATAAGAGCAACCTTCACCCCTGTTTGACCAACTGTTGGGGGAATAAGAGCACCCGTTGCCCCTGTTTGACCAACTGTTGGGGGAATAAGAGCACCCGTTCCCCCTGTTTGACCAACTGCTGGGGGAATAAGAGCAACCGTTGCCCCTGTTTGACCAACTGCTGGGGGAATAAGAGCAACCGTTGCCCCTGTTTGACCAACTGTCGGGGGAATAAGAGCAACCGTTGCCCCTGTTTGACCAACTGTTGGGGGAATAAGAACAACATTCCACCCTATTCCACCAACGGCTGGGGGAATAAGAGGAACCTTCCCCCCCTGTTCCACCAACGGTTGGGGGAATAAGAGCAACTTTCCCCCCCGTTCCACCAACGGTTGGGGGAATAGTCTTTGCCTTTAACTTATTTTACTCAATGCTGGCCATAGCTACATTCAGAGCAGAAAGGAATTGATGCGTTCAATCCATTAGTCAATCAGCCTGTATGATATCATATGGAAGAGGCTATTGGCCTCGCAGCACTTCGGCGCGAAAGTTAAAAGAGTGGGGCGGATTATAAAATTAAATCTCTTATTGGCCCAGCCGCAGTGCGAATAGTACAACTGCTTCTCTCGTCCGCCCCGCTGCGGGGCAGATAGCCGATCTCTTTCCCCCAATTCACCCCGAATAGCCACTTCCATATCATATAATAGCTGCAGGTCCTGTGGAACTAAAATTATGATAATAACGTCTTTTTAACCACCCCACAGAACTGAACCACTGATTGAGAGAAAAAAAAAAAAAAAACAATTAGGCTACATCAGTGTTACAATTTATCGTTGTCGTGGAGTTGTTTTAATGCCAATATATCTTTTAAACAAGCATTTTATTATGAAAATATTTCACGCTCACTCCAGATTGGCAGGCTCGAAATCAGAGATCCAAAAAAAAAAAAAAAAAAAAAAAAAGCCCCAGTGTGCACATTTACGTGAAATTGGCTTTTGGGCTAAATTAGGTTCAACGGAGTGATAAGCAATCCGTTCGAAGTATTTTTCATGTAACAGTAATCTGGACGTACCCGGACGTTAATCAATTATTGGGCCTAATTATTTATTCTCCTAAAGCAGGGAAAATATTCGGTCAATTATACATCAAACATTGTGGGTTTGCAACTTACATTTACAGTAACAAAGTAAAATCGATCTGACTAAATGGTACCGGAGACAGCTCCTCTTAATCCGTCATTGCTCTTTCTCGGTCCGCGGTACATCAGGTGCGCCCCACGCAAAGCTTAAGACGGACGGGATGGGTGCGCAGAATTTATTTCCACGGCCAGAAAAGGGGTTTCTTACCACCATCATCAGTCTTGCCACCGTCTTTTCATCTGCACCATGCATTGCCTACCGCTGCACGAAATATATAATACGTTCACGAAAAGGGAAATTAAAATGGTCTTTGTTCCAATGGGGTATAAGCGAAATGCCTTAAACTATGTTTGCACGCTGTTCGGACGTGGGATAGCCTACGAGGAAGGCGCTTGCCATACCGCACATAAAATATCTCTCAGCTGTGTAGTCACTGTGATTGTATTTGAACGGCGTTATGTTCAACGCTATGGTAATTGCTCACAAGTATACATACCGTAAGCTATAAAAATAAAATAATGTTACAAGACAGTGATCCATTCTACCTCAGGCTTCTTAATTATGTCTTTGGTTGATGCGCTATCGGCAATTGACAAGAACATTGACATAATATTTAATAATGTATATATCCTAACCTTTATAGATGAGGTCTTCAGTCTCCAGGTCAAACCCCTCCCGATGACACTTTCTCCACAACCCAGAAATGGTAGAGTTGAACTGCCGACTGCAATGAGACTCCATTGCTGAGGCAGAGGCCAAGAAGTGCCGCTTAGCGCGATGAAGGGCTTCGACACTAACCCCTTTCCCTTTTCTATTGCTGTCATTCGAAGGCATTCGGAGGGGTAGGTTGGAAATGTAAATATATCCGGGATCATTTCGCTTGTTCGCGTAATTCTTACACCGTTCCCGGTGCCTCCTCGCATCAGTCTCGTACCAGTAGTCAGTACATATGGCCATTGCTAACAATCCTAAAGCACAAAACGCCAAAAACAGTCCAGTGCTGGTTAAAATCTTTATGGCAGCCATATTCCACGCTCGCTGGAGACTTCAGATAGATGGACCTTTATTCATCGGCGATTAAATCAAATCACAACTGAGCTCATTGATTACCCGACATGTTGGTTGCTGTCCGAGGAGCACCACTCGAGCTTAATGCTTTCCTGTTATCGTGTAGTTTGTGGACAGAGGTAATATTTTACATCATCTGTGCTGGTATTTGTGCTGATCCTGGATGCTACAACCAGAGGTCGGTGATGCAATACTTTTTTTCTCCGCTTGGATTCAGTCTGCAGAGGAAAAAACAAAGCGCATAGCCTGAATACCCACGGAACCGACAGCGCTGTAATAATAATAATAATAATAATAATAGCAACAGGCTCATAAAAACAACAACAATAATATTGTGTTTTTGAATACAGATAGTAATGATAAGATTACGGTCAATGGTGCTGATATTGTTTTGAAATGTAAAAAAATAATTGAAGTTAAGTGGTGAATTCTAGTTTTGAGTGTGATAATGAGAATTCTAAGATTGGACTGTTGATTTGATGTCATTTACATTGCCCACTATCAGTACCCAAATCTATGTATTTAATTATTTTACAACCTCATTTCCAAAAAAGTTGGGACACTGCATAAAATGTACATAAAAACAGAATGCAATAATTTTCAAATCATTTGAACTTCATATTTACTTGAAAATAGTACAAAGACAATATATCAGATGTTGAAACAGATATTTGCTTGTTTTTTGAAAAATATTTGCCCATTTTGAATTTGATGCAAGCAACTCATTTCAAGAAAGTGGGCACAGGGGCAAGTATACCACTGTGTTGCATCACTTATTCTTCAATCAACACTCTGCACATGTTTGGGAACTAAGGAGACCAACTCATGTAGTTTTGAAAGCAAAATGTTCTCCCATTCTTGTTTTCTGTGGGATTTCAGCTGCTCAATACTTTGCAGCCTCCTTTCTCATATTTCTCATTTCGAAATGCAGCAAATATTGTGAGTGAATGACAGGTCTGGACTGCAAGTGGAGCACTTTAGCACCCAGGCACTTTTACTACAGAGCCATGTTGTTGCAATATGTGCAGAATATGGTGTTTGGCATGGTGTTGCTGAAATGAGTGAGGCATTTAAAAAAGGCATCTGGATGACAGTAAATGTTGCACCAAAACCTGTATATATCATTCACCATAAATGGTGTCTTCACATATGTGCAAGTTACCCACGCCATGTCTACTAATGCACCCCCATACAATCATGAATGCTGGCTTTTGAATTGCTGGCTGATAACAAGCAGGATTACCCATCTCCTTCTCAGCCCAGAGGTTGTGGCATCCATGATTTCCAAAAACAATTTCACATTTTGATTAGTCAAACCACTGGGCAGTTTTCCACCTCGCCTCAGTACATTTTAAATGAGCTTGTGCCCAGAGAAGAAGGCCGTGTTTCTGGATCTTGTTTATAACGTATATGGTTTAATCTCAACATTGCAGAGTTGTAACTTGCATTTGTGGATGCACTGACAAACTTTGTTTACTGACAATGGATTACAGAGGTTTTCCTGAGTCCATCTAGTGATTTCCGCCACAGAATTCTGTCCATTGTTAATGAAGTGCCGTTCTTCTGTTCTTCTACTCAAATTATCAAAAACAAGCTTCCAATCTTAATCAGGGTTAAAGACTTGGACCACGTTCATGCTTACCCATCCAGTTTTCTCTCCTTGTTCAGTTTGTTAGGAACAAGCTTCCAGTCCAGAACTGGAACCAGGACTAGGACTGGGCGATTGCAGCTCAAGCTTAGCCTTTCAACTGTGCTGAACTGTCTATCCTCCTTCGAGTTCTGTCCCTGCTATCTAATCTTGGGGTTCCACCCCCAATCTCAAGCACACTGCTGTCAAGAAACTACCAGTTGGATTGTACTTCTGACTCCATGCTTGATTCCTGGTCTGGACCTTAACAATACCATAACAACACAGTAAGGTCTGTGTGTATATGGACAGTGACACAATTTCAAAGGACTGTAATTATGACACAGTTCACTGCATAGGCAAACAATTTCCTGTCAGGTTTAGTTTGAGGGCATCCACCCCAATTAAAAACATAGGCATATAATGGAAAATGCAAATAAAATACAGTAGAAGAGGAGTGATTTGAAAAGTCCACTCACCCTACTCAATACTCTATAACAACACACAATTTGATGCTTTAACTTGTGAATTGAAATGTTTATTGGAAATATACACTTATTGACTGAACTTACTAATATAAATAAAAAGCTAAAACTTAGTAGAAAAATGTAATATACAACACATCTCAACATATAACTGACGGGATCTGACAATTTATGGAAAATTTCCATTTTGTGACCTTTGACATTCCTTCAGCCATAGACACCTATTTGAATGACTAATAACCTCTAGTGGCCACAAAAATTTATCGAATTTGATGAAACTTTGCATAAAATTTAAGGACGTAAACTAGCTGGTATGTCATGCCAGCCTTGTACCTCACTCACAAATGGGGATGGCTGGAAGGCAGACCAGTTGAGTTTTTGTTTCACTTGAACCTTTAGTCTCATATCTGATGACTGCAATACACGTAAAAAAGTTGACATAGAGGCAATTATAAAAAGTTATAATTATAAATTATAAAAGTTGGCAAGTTGCAATAATAGGGTAATTTGAAACAGGTGATATGAAAAAGGTGAGATAATTGTATTAGAGTATAAAAGGAACCTCAGAAAAAGGCCCAGCCCCTCAATAGTAAATACGGATCGAGACTCACCAATCTGCCAAGAGATGGGAAAGCTCATAATCCATCACTTTGATTACAATGTTCCTTAAAGACAAAAAAGTAGGAAATTGAGCTTTTCAACCTTCTTCAATGGGTAATATAACGATAATATAGGAAGAATCTGCACAAGCCTTAGCGCCTAAAATGCAAGTATGAAAACGACTCCTGAATACGCCTGACCTCTGATCCTTCAGACCTCACGATCATAAAAACCATCATGCGACTCTACGGAATATGATAGCATGGGGCCGGAAATTTTTTGGGAAACGTTTGTCAGTCAATCTTTCGCTGGAGCAACCACAAATGTCACTTAAAGGGGATCTATTATGCTGTTCCTTCTTTTAATACATATAAGTAATGTTATAATGTTGGATGTCCATACTCAACCTCTGAAAAGTTTCTAAACATAAGATACAGGGGTTTTGCCATAATCCAAGAACGTGATTTCATGAACGTGATTTCCTCTCTGAATAGCTTGTCCCGAGATCTTCACGAGATCTGGGAAAAACCTGATGTCAAGTTGTGCCGTCCAATTAATACAGACCTAGCCAGAGCCAATCACGGCGCTGGACCTGCCCACACCGGAAACTATTCTAGCAGGCACAAACAACTGCGGATCATATTATGCCTTAATAGCGTCTACACTTTTGGAAATACAAAAGAAGAACCGCATATCATTTGAGGTGCAGTTTTGTCTGTATCTCTCCCAAAGCTGCTTGTCGGTTTATTTTTGGACGCGAAGAAAAGCACCTATTTCTCTTCCAAAAGATGATGCCACCAGAAATCAGTGGGTAGCTTTTTTGTTTGCTGGCAGCAAACAGCCACGACCAAAGGGAACGTTAGCTGTTTGTGCTCAGGTTTTCACTTAAAACAGCTTTGTCAATAAAGGATAATTCGACACAGGATAAGCGTTTCAGCTGCTTCTCAAACCTGAAGCAGTTACATCGATCAAGCGCTTGGACCCACAAGCTGTAAGTAACGATATAACAGCAAATAATGGAAGTGAAGCTAACGTGTTACTGGTGGTTAGCAAGACCGCTGACGATAGTTAGCACCAACAACCGGCCTCAAACGAAGGCTTTGTAAAATATCTGAAGATAAAGCCTGTATTGGTCGCGACTGTCCGTGACTCACAGACACGGAAGCTGTAAGTTGCTTTTACAGCATAAGCCTACCTAATGTGATGGCCTGTTGATTGTGGCTGTAGCACTGCGGCTAACGTAGCCAAGTTACTGTTGCTAATGTTTGTGTCCTAAATATGCAAGAGTGATATCAGGGGAAATTCAACAGAAGGTGTGTGAACATAAACCTCATTTGAAGCTAACTTTTTATACTTGTTTGTAATTTGGATGCTTGGTACAACTGTTCACAGTAACAGAACTTGCTGTCTGTAAAACCTGTATTGCAAGGGTTTGTCTCTGTGGTTGTTATGACCGCTTGGTTGCCAGCTACTGCATGTTAGTTCACGTGCTGTGCTGCTTAAAAATGTTCCTGGTTAACTTATATGCAGTAAATCTGATCGGTATGCTTGTGTTACTTCGGTAAGCATCACTGTGGCAGTTTCATCATAACGTTGCCTGATTGTAGCCATTACAGTTGAAGCAAACCGGAGAGGTGCTGTAAGTGTCAGCAAAGTTGGGCTGAAAAGGCTGCAGTTAGACCAGATGTAGGTTTTGCAGAGCTTGGGATAAGTGTTTGGGTTTGTGTACGGCTGTTTGTGATCGCTTCACTTATCCGTGACCGGGGTCAGCCGGATACCTCACCAATATCTGGGCTAGCTCTCCGATGCTACCGCAGTGAAATCAATGCAAAACGCACAAGCTATAACGTGTCTGGTATAAGAAATGATTTCTCTGCACTGCCGTGGCGTAATTTCATCCCCCTTTAGAAATTGCTCTGGCTAATAAAAAGCCAAAAAAAGGCGGAGATTGAATAGGAAATTATTTCCTGTAGAAGTTATCGATTTGCTAGCTCCACATAGCAACTGTCCACGCTAACGGAGCTTACGGTCTGTAAAACCTGTATTATATTCATAACATAACCGGAGCTCTCTCTAGCTGTTGCGTACTATCCATAAACCTGCTTTCACACCGGACGCGAAACGAATTTTTCGCGCAACAGATTACATTCAAAGTCAATGCAAAGACGTGAATACACGCGTTATGGGCACGTTATGCCGCTTTCACACCGGACGCGAAACAAATTTTCCACGCGACATTACATTCAAAGTCAATGCAAAGAAGCGAATACACGCGTTATGGGCGCGTTAAGCCGCTTTCACACCGGACGCGAAACAAATTTTTCGCGCGACAGATTACTTTCAAAGTCAATGCAAAGACAATGCATTGACTTTGAATGTAATCTCTCACACGAAAAATTTGTTTCGCGTCCGGTGTGAAAGCGGCTTAACGTGCCCATTTTCCGCGAGCAAACGCTGGTCATTCCGACGCAATAAGTAAACCATTACTACGGGCAATTTCCGAAAAGGCTGTTTAGCCTGAAGCTTTTGCCCCTCCGTCATATACCAGCGTAGAAGCTGTTTGTTACTCCACGCTAACGACACACCACAGTTATGCGTACGAACCAGCAGGTCCTTATAATACACACCTAAGCAGTCCATAAGTTGTTGGTCCACTTTTTGCTGCTCCTCACTGTCCATGTTTCCCTCTAAACTCAGACCCACTGGATTTCTATGGTCTCCGGTCTACACTTGGGCATGTTGACCCGTTCTACAAATATGTCTGTATGGGGTGGATTCTAGCTTTCCCTCAATCCTAGCTATACTGTAGAGTGGAAACACCGATGCACTCACCATAGAAGCCATAGGTAGATAGCAAATTTGAGCTTGAGCTTCCAGACTTTCGCACTGCGTCCTCCACTTTCGCTGCTGCGTTTATTACAACAAGTTCATTTCATTAGATCTATACACATGTACAGCGTTTGATTGCGGAATTTACCCGCCGATTCCTTAGCTCAGATAGCAGAGGCGTCTCACGTTTTACACTAGAGAGGCGGACCCGGAAAACTGTGTTCTGCCAAGTCCCGCCCAGCTCCGCCCTCCACAGACCTGGCCAATCACAAGAAAGTGGGCAAACGGGGGGGGGGGGGGCATAGTGGAAGAGCAGCCCAAACGAGGCGTTTCAGGCAGAGACTGCAATGGACTACAAATGTGTTTTTTTGAGGATGGCAGTATGAGCTGAATAAGGACCCTTTTTTGGACTTTGAATGATCAGGAGTACTCTAGGGGAGTCCAAGATCAAAATATAAACTTGGAAATGTAGCATAATAGGTCCCCTTTAAAGCTTTACTATGCAAGGACAAAGCCATACATCATCCAAATCCAAAATCATGGACTTGCACGAGGTGCTGTTGAGGACGAAAGACAGTTAAAAAGTGTGAAGGGGGATGAAATATATTCATGAGAGAGATCCAGTAACTTTGTGACTGGACCCCTCTCACAAGGTTTCATTTCCTCTCGCACCATTTCAGTTGGCCTTGCTGGCTAACTGGACCTTTCTTTAGAAGTAACTGGATCGCTTTCACATGAATATTAGCCGAACCACAGAACTGTAAAATTTTGCTCTAAGTTTTACGTAAGGGCTTATGTCATCATAATTATGTATGAAAATGATATTTGATTTTTGAAAGTATTTTTTGATTTTGAAAGTACGAGTTAATTGATTTAATGTGTATTTATATACACGACTAAAATGGCTAAATATCGACGAATCAGCCTGGAGCATTTCTTTCAGCTAGGTACTAACGAAGATTGCTGATCTCAGGCTAAAATGTGCATGTCAAATTTAATAGAAAGAGCCCCTTTTGCCTGTTTCTGGTGTGTCATGGCAGAAAATTCATGAGTGCATGGATATATGGGCAACTATACATGGTACTGAGAAAAAGAAGCAGTCAATTTTGACTGTGCAGCTTGTAATACTGCAGGATATCATTGTAGATGCTATCTGCGATTTAAATTAAAGAAATGCACTGACCGCAGAATGAGGCATAGAGAAAAAGGGTGTTTCTGGCATACAAATGGTGAGATAGATAATTGCATCATTGAATCATCCCATAAAAAGCTAGAATATTTCTTAGATCCAACATGAACACTTATGTAAATGTTCCAAGGTGTTCAAAACATGCACTCTCAGAACAGTGTATAATATGCCAAAACTGCAAAATTACGGTTGATAAAATGACATTGAAGTGGAAAAAAGTTGCCCTTATAAGATGAAATAAATGCTGACAGACAAGTCACACAATAAAAAAAAGATGACTGGATATCACTGCAGACTGGGGACATGGATCCAGTTAGTATTGAAGTAGGGCAGGGCCGGACAGGGAAAATCATTCAGGCCGGGAAATATAGCACAAAATAAAGGCTCAGTCAGGCCACTTTTTAAGCAAGGGTCAGGGGTCCCCAACCAGAAAAATTCAGGTTAAAAACCCCCTTTCCTGCATTCTGGTGAATTTTAGTGCATGTGAATATAAAACCAAAGCTGCGTATCATAAAGGAGGGAGATGACACAAGGACTAACCTTTAGCCAATATGTATGAATAATACATAAAATAAAATGATCTTTTATATGTTATTTAATGTATTACAATATAAGTCACTGTCAACAATTTGCAATAGCTGTTTTTCATTCACCAGCAAAGTTACTGTGGTCCAGATGACACCTGTTTGCACCACTGAGTCACTGTCATACGATTGGCTGATCAGATATTTGCATTAATGAGCAATTGAACAGATGTACCTAATGAAGTGGTCGTTGAGTGTATATGTGTGATATTTTGCTCCGTCCCCTTTGTGTACCATTGAATTCAATACACTACTCACAACAAGTTAGGGATATTGCAGAGTGCACAAAGATATGTCACTGAGGGTATACATTCTGCATGAATGATTGTATGTGATTAGACAATAATTGTATTTTGCTTCCTTCAGTTTTTTATTTTTTCTTTCTTTTTGGGTAATCTGTTAGAGTGATTTTGTTTTTGAGGGGAGGATTTTATATAAGCCCTTGGGCTTCTTTTCCTCTCCGGCACAATTATTTGTCTTGTATCATTGAGTTTGTTCTTGTTTATCATTGTGCATATCAATCAATAAATAAATAATTGAATCTGCATGGCTGACACACCTTGTTTTGTCATGTCTGGGAAGTGTGCTCAGAGTATGAGGTCCATCTGCCATACTAGGGTCACCACTCCAAAAACTAAATAATGGAAAGTCATGTCAATCAACCCCTCCCTTTTTCTCAAGGCTGTAAAATATTCATATTTGATGCATATAGCTTCACTAGTACATCAGATCCTCACCAATGAATGCACGCGGATGATTGACAGAGGAGCAGCGCCATCTGGCTCACAATCCATCTCAGGGTTGGAAGAACACAGTCTGATGTCGCCACTGAACTTGGTCTTTCCCAGAGTGTCATCAGTAAACTGTATCAATGTCATTGAGCCACTGGTGGTGTGCATGATCAGCCCAGAAGTGGAGCACCACGTGAGACCACTTGAGGCTGGCTTATAGACCCAGTCAGTGAGACCAGTGCCCCGGGGCTTCGGACTCCCAAGGGGTCTCCGAGCCTAAGGCCACGCATGGCATGAGTCGGAAGACTTCTGTGGGAAGTTGAATACCATGGTCCTCAGTACACAATACTTTAACTGACATATGACAACTTATACCATGACCTAACCACTGAGGGCCCCAATCTACGGTCTTGGCAATAGCAGGCCCCTGGGCCCCTTGGTGCTTACAAAACGAGCCCCCCCCCCCCGGATCCCTGGTGCTTAGAACTTGAGCTGCCCTAAGGGCCCCTGGTGCTTCAGCACTTTCAGTGTTAGGGCCCTAAAGGCCCCTCCAGTTGGTGGGTTTCCATTGTGGGCAGTGGGGGAACTAAAGTATGAGGTAGGGCCTTTTATCAGATTTTCCCTTCCCCCCTGCCCTTCACGAGTCATGTCTCCATACATGTTGGACCCCGGTAGGACCCACCAAACTCTGGAGAGCGTGTGAATAGCTAGTTGGCTAACATGCTAGCACTTGCATCGAAAATAAATGTAAGCAGTAGTATCCCAGATGACCTGTCCTCCATATTTGAACCAAGGGGCAGGGTTTTTCCAGGAATGCTCTAAAGTCCCTGCTGCAAGGCAAGGGCTAAAATCATTCCCAAAAAAAGTCCCGAGAACACTCCTTCAGGGCCATGCCTGCTGGTGTAGACATGCAAAACAACCAAGTTCCTGTTAAAAAGATCCTGGAACTCCTTGTAATGGAGACCTCCCAAGTGTTCGGGCCCTGAGGGCCCCTTGGCATTTAAAGTGTGAACTGACCACTAGGAGCCCTATGGGGCCTCTGGGCACCTAGCGTGTGAGAGACGGAGGCTAAAACATGCTCGCCATTTACTGTAGTGGCTGTTTTTCCCCTTTAAAACCCTGCACCATCTTCCACACAGTGAAATTGGGACAGAATTTCACCCAATGAAATTTCACTTTGGGAGAATCTTATTGCGGTGAGAACTAGTTTAGCTGTTGGTATGTTTTTCCAGATGGAATATGGTTAAGCAAACTGCTAATTCCTCCAGTCCTCATTTTAAAATGGACAAAGCATTTCTGATAGGACTATTTTATCAAAAAGAGAAAATTTATTAAAGACACACAGGCGTACGAGCGTACATTGATTTTGGCAAAAGGAAGGGACATTGTTTTTCATGGTAATTTAGCCACAAGTGAACATAATCAATGCATGCTAAAAATTAATAGGGGTATGAATAATTTTGGGCATGACTGTATGACTGGCCAACCAGTCATGTGACAGCAAAGTCAGATGACAGTCAAATGCACTCAGGTGACTCTCCAGCAGGTAGCATCTCCTCAGCATTAAGCAAGCTTGACTCCACGGAATTTATGTCAAAGCTCCATTTCTGATAGATCCACTTTGTCAAAAAGAGAAAATTTATTGAAAGCACACAGGCATACATTGGGTTTGGTGACATGGCTCTGTTCTGAGATCCCTGTTCGTCCAAGCATGGAATGAAAGGCAGGGAGCTGCTGCCTTTCTCCCCAAACAGAACCATGCCTGGCATAGGCTCATTTGAACGCAGAATAAATTAAGAAGTGTTCAATGTGTAGTGGCAGCCTGGCGGCTGGCACAATTTCTCTTGATGCCAATACAAGAGAAATATCCTAAGCAAAGTGAACTATATCGATAGCCTCATGCAAGAAGGGCGTAAGGGACATTTTACAAATTTTACAAGAGAGCCAAAAAGCTGCCACAGCACCACCTGTTGGCTATACGCTGAACTATCCATGATCGAAGTATAGCACTTGGTAACCTATTGGGATGCCTACTAGACATTTTCATAATTCTTCGCAATTTGGGAGATAATTAGCAAAATGCACATAAGCCCATTTAGCATGGGTGAAGATGACCATTTCAATCACAGCTGCACCAATGTTAAAAAGGCATTTTAACCCCTTTAGCATAAGAATTGAGAATCAAGACTTTGTCAGGAGATGGGCTAGTCTCAGTTATTCCAAAACAACCAAAAGTGACCGAAGTGCCACTTATGCCCTTCTTGCATGAGGCCACAGATATGTAGTGACAGCCCGCTGGCTGGCACAATCTCTCTTGATGCCAATACAAGACAAATATACTATCTGAAGTGTTCCATGTAGTAACGGCCCTATGGCTGGCACTAGTTCTCTTGAAACCAATACAAGAAAAAAATACAATATGAAGTCTGCCATGTGTAATGACAGCCCCATGGCTGGCACAATTTCACTTGAAGCCAATACAAGAGAAATATACTGCGTAAATGAAGTGTTCCATGTGTAGTGGCCACCCGGTGGTGGGCACGATTTCTCTGGAAGCCAAAACAAGAGAAATATATGAACCATTTAATGAGGTAGTATCTGAAGTAATAGATAAAAATTAGAGATAGCAAAATGGTGAGCTTAGCTGGGCTGAATGGCCTGTTCTTGCCGCTCATGTTATGTTAGGATATGTACTATGCGTACTGACGTCCCAATGGCTGCCAGAATTTCAGTGGAAGCCAATTCAAGAGAAATATGCTATAAAAGTGAACTGGGTAGACACAGCCTGATGGCTGGTACAGTTGTTTGAAAAGGAGAAGTTTAGGACCTTTATCATGAGTTGTGTAGAGGTGGATGAGTTGGCATTAGCTATGCATTGTCACTGCCAATGTGAAAGGAAGATATTCCATACAACGCACGAGCCGGTAGTGAGTGCTAAGATGAATGTGAAGAATATAGAGTGACTACGTGCAAGACAACCGCCATGTTGTCATATGCTTTAACTTAATACAAGAGAAACCGTTCATTTCATCAGAATTGCACATTTAAAAATAGCATGCTGTCGCAAGCGGGACCCCTCAGCCTTGCGCTTTATTGGCAGCCATATTGATTATCGGAGCAGGACACAAATCGATAGCTTCCTGTAACCACCCCAAACATACCACCAAAAAATGAGAACATTTGGCCGTGGCGTTTTTCAGTTATCGTCCGGAAAGGAAAATGAAGATGGCTGGCGTGGCGGCCATACTGATTATCGGAGCGGGACACAAATCGATTGAAGCTTCCTGTAACCACCCTCAACATACCACGAAAAAATGAGAACATTTGGCCAAGGCGTTTTTCAGTTATCGTCCGGAAAGGAAAATGAAGATGGCTGCCGTTGCGGCCATATTGATTACCGGAGTGGGACACAAATCGATAGGGAGCTTCCTGTTACCACCCCCAACATACCACCAAAAATGAGAACATTTGGCCGAGGAGTTTTTCAGTTATCGTCCGGAAACCAAAATAAAGATGGCTGGCGTGGCAGCCATATTGATTATCGGAGCAGGACACAAATCAATAGGGAGCTTCCTGTAACTACCCGCAACATGCCACCAAAAAATGAGAACATTTGGCCATGGCGTTTTTCAGTTATCGTCCGGAAAGGAAAATGAAGATGGCTGCCGTGGCGGCCATACCGATTATTGGAGTGGGACACAAATCGATAGGGAGCTTCCTCTAACCACCCCCAACATACCACCATAAAATGAGAACATTTGGCCAAGGCGTTTTTCAGCTGTCGTCCAGAAACGAAAAGTTAACGGACAGATGGACAGACAGACGGACGACAATACCCCTTGACCGAATTTTGTTGGCTGAGGGGTAAAAAATATTGTCACGATGCATGTCACTGTAAACCCTGGCCTGAATACCCTCAAAAGCAAGCCAATGGCAACAGCGGCAAGAAAAAAACTCCCTATATGGATCAAAATCGGAAGAAACCTTGGGAGGAACCAGGCTTGGGTGGTTACAGGCTTAAGAGGGGTAGTCCATCCTCCTCTGACCGGCCTAGGGTATGAGTTCATGTTTGCCATAATGCAAAAAGAGTCTGTGTGACAAGCAGTCAAAGATTTGTAGTTCGCTGGTTAGGCTCCATGGACTAGACCGTTCCAATGGTGGAGACTGGGCAGCACTTGAGCAGAGGGCCAGATGGCGATGATTGCATAGACCAGCAGCAGCATGCTCAGGGCAGGGCCCCGCCGTAGACATGGAGACAATACAAAACAAAACCAGTGGAGAACAGCAGGTGGAAGCAGTGCTGGGGATATACCATGAGATAATGTTGTGTACTCACTGAAGTTGATATAACAATAAAAAAATACCATGGTTGCGAAATATGAAGAGCATTCATGAATCTGAAAGCTGAGAAAGCTGTCAGCATCCCCCAAAAAACCATTGAAACAGGCATAACCCAAAGACCAGAGGCTAATGACAGAGTGCCTTTGGAGCCAGAGACCATTTGGTCTCCAATTTATGGCTTTTGGGTTAACCAACTAGCACACTTAGAGGCTGTAGGACATTCTGAGCAGGCTGAGGCAAAGCAATTTTGAATTAAATGATGAGCAAATGACCTAAGCGGGAGCTAGTTTGCTGACGTGAGGTAAATATTGGTGAAGTATCAGCAACGTGTCGCCGCACCATGGCATTACTGAGCATGTGCATGGTCAGCCACAGCTTGAGAATGTGAGCTTGATATTATTAAGCAACCCAAGGCTTACATGCCAAGCAAACAGACAGCAATCATAATTCTATCCAAACTAGGGTTCAAGTGCGTGTACAATTAACATCGAGATTTGGAAAGATAATGCAAATTATATCAATTCATTTACAAACAAGGTTAAGTAGGACCTGCTTGATCACAGAAATTCCAATGCTAACTGGAATAGCTTCTCCGAGCCCCGATCATTCCACAGCATTTAGCAGAAATTTTGGTTGGAAGTCCATCCACCTAATAAAAATTTTTTTAAGAATCCCTGAGCACTCCGGTTGCAAGCATTCTTTGCGGGTTTATTGTCACAAGGTATATGCAATGTGATTTGCGAACTGTTGCCTTAGCTGGACACTGCTAATAATATCAGCACCTGCTAGGGAAAGACGAATAACACTGAAAATGGAGTAGTTGCAGCATTACTATTGGAAACAAGTAGAATTAAAGCTGCAAGCACCGTTGAAAGGGCCCTCACACCCCTCGTGCACGTTGGGGGTGGTGGCGAGATGTTGACGGGTGCAGGTTTGCATTGACAGCCATTGGACACTGCTAGACTGTGTACAATGTGTTTTCCTGAGTGTAAGTTTTCAAGCATGTTGAGACCCTTGAAAGGGCAATTCTTTTGGGAAAATAATTAGGGGGCACTATAGAGCCATTGTGCCACATTAATTGGGGTATTAAATCAAAGACCATGAGACACTTACACTTTGTGCAACCTTTTGCAAGTTTTGGAATATCCAAAGGCCTTTTAACGTGTGTTCATAAACAGGAAATGGCTTATAGCTCACTTCCTGTTGGCGAGAAAACTTCAAAAAAATTACCATAACCCTGCATGACAAATTCAATGATCACACCAAATTTCATGAACATTCAAGCATTCAAAATTGGCGGACTTCCTGTTGAGTCAAGGTCATGGCACCATGAGACTTTTTTTTAGGTCTCAGCAAAAATCACATGTCCACTGAATTTCGTACGTGGAGATTTACCGAGCTGCGAGGGCTGCTTCATTGAAATTTTCCAGGGGGTGCTATAATGCCATTTTGCCATGCCTTTCTGTAAGTTTTTTTATTATAGTAATAAGCATGATTAGCTCTATACGTGTACAAAATTTTATGAGTTTTCAAGCATGTTGAGACCCTCAAAACAACAATTCTTTTAAAAATCTGATTGGGGGCGCTATAGAGCCATTATGGCACATTTAGTGCCAATTGATATATCAAATTGATAACGATAAGACAATTATACTTTTTGCAACGTTTTCCAAGTTTTCGAGTATTCTAAGGCCTTTAAACGTGTGTTCGTAAAATTTGGAAAAACGCAGGAAATGGCTCATAGCTCACTTCCTGTTTGGCCAAAAAATTTCAAAAAAATTATCGTAACCCGGCATGACAAATGCAATAATCACACCAAATTTCATGAACATTCAAGCACTTTTATCTTAACATGGCCGTGTCTAGAGGGCGCTGTGGAGCCACGTGGCCACTCCCGATCTAATATCAGCATATATTTATACTTGGAAGGAGACTGTTATCAAGCCTGTAAAGTTTCGGGCAAATCTCACAAAGTATGCGGGAGTAAAACCAACTTCCTTTTTCATGGCGGAACATCGAAATTGGCCGGGACACCACAGATACATCGTTCAATGAATCCAAAAAAGCTTCGCAATTTAACATTGGCGAGGTCTTTAGATGTCATAAGCCAAATTTTAATTTGATCAGATAAAATCTCTCGGAGGAGTTCGTTAAAGTACGATGCCTGTGAATGGTGAAAAATCAAAAAAAAGTTGTGATTTCAATTAAAAATGGCGGACTTCCTGTTGAGTCTAGATCATGGTACCAGGAGACTTTTTTTTAGGTCTCGGCATAATCCACATGGGCACCGAATTTCGTACATGTAGGTTAAAGGGGCTGTGAGGGCTGCTTCATTGAAATTTTCGAGGGCGCGCTATAATGCCATTTTGTCACACCCATCTGGAAACCCTATATCATAGTATAACCTCTCACCGGCTCAATAAGTTTGCGAAATTTTGTGAGTTTTCGAGCATGCTGAGGCCCTCAAAAATGCAATTATGTATTAGGGGGCGCTATAGAGCCACCATGTCAAACCCAGTGACAATTGGGATTTCACATCGAAAAGCTTGATATTTTCAACCTCTCAGCAAAGTTTGGCGAGTTTTCGAGTATGCCAAGACCCTCAAAAATGTCTTCGTAAATACTGGAAAAACGCAGGAAATGGCTCATAGCTCACTTCCTGTGAGGCAAAAAAATTTCAAAAAAATTGACAAAAAACTTCATAATGACTACTATGGCAATATCGAATTTCGTGAGAATCCGAGCAATTGCGTTCCAAAATGGCCGCGTGTTTGGTGGCGCTATAGAGCCACCGGGGCATCTCCAAGCACAAAAATAACAATATTTTGAAATTTTCACTGACGTGTGTGCAAATTTTTGTGAGTTTTCGTGCATGGCAAGGCCCTCAAAAACACGTTCTCGCAGCAGAATAAAAATAATTAAAACTGCAAGCAGCGTTGAAAGGGCCCTCGCACCCCTCATGCACGTTGGGGGTGGTGGCGAGATGTTGACGGGTGCAGGTGTGCATTAACATCCATTGGACACTGCTAGACTGTACAATGTGTTTTCCTGAGTGGAGTGCAAACACCATTCCTGAAATCAATAGGTGGACTACTTTAAAGTATGATGGCTGTTCATGAAAAAAAATTGAAATTTTAATTCAGAATAATGGACTTCCTGTTGGGTTTATGCCATGGCACTTTATAATTTTTTACAAGTCTTGGCATGTTTCATGTCTCCGCCAAAGTTTGTTTTTGTAGGTGAACTGAACCATGAGAACTGTTTTGTTGAAATTTTCTAGAGGCACTACGATGCCATTTTGACATTCCTGCACGCCAAACCTATACCATAGTAATAGTAATTCCAGGCTCCACGAGTGTGTTGATTCTTGAAAGTTTTCAAGCATGCTGAGACCCTCAAAAGGGTAATTCTTTTGAAAAAATTATTAGTGGGCGCTACAGAGCCATTGTGCCACATTAAGTGCCAATTGGGATATCAAATCGAAGATTATAAGACACTGACAATTTGTGCAACGTTTTGCAAGTTTTGGAATATCCGATGGCCTTATAACGTGTTTTCGTAAAATTTGGAGAAACGCAGGAAATGGCTCATAGCTCACTTCCTGTTTGGCCAATAAATTTCTAAAAAATTACCATCACCCTGCATGACAAATATATTGCTCATAACAAATATCATGAACATTGATGCACTTTTATCCTAACATGGCTGTGGCTAGTGGGCGCTGTGGAGCCACCTGGCCACTCCCGATCTAATATCAGCATATATGTATACTTGAGAGGACACTTTTATCAAGCTTGTAAAGTTTCAGGCAAATCTCACATAGTATGTGGGAGTAAAACCAACTTCCTGTTTCATGGCGGAACATCAAAATTTGTCAAGAATGCCACGGATACATCGTTAGATGAATCCAAAAAAGCTTCGCAATTTAACATCGGCAACGTCTTTTGATGTCATACGCCAAATTTTAAGTTGATTGGATAAAATTTCTAGGAGGAGTTTGTTAAAGTACGACGCCTGCGAATGGTGAAAAATCAAAAAAAGTTGCAATTTCAATTAAAAATGGCGGACTATCTGTTGAGTCTAGGTCATGGCACCAAGAGACTTTTTTTTAGGGCTTGGCATAATCTACATGGACACCGAATTTTGTACATGTAGGTTAAACACGCTGCGAGGGCAGCTTCATTGAAATTTTCTAGGTGGCGCTATAATGCGATTTTGCCATGCCCATCTGTATACCCTATATCATAGTTAAACGTAGGACCGGCTCAATAAGTTTGCGAAATTTAAATGAGTTTTCGAGCATGCTGAGGCCCTCAAAAAATGGAATTATATATTAGGGGGCGCTATAGAGCCACCATGTCAAACCCAGTGCAAAATGAGACATCAAATCAAAGAGATTCATACTTTCAACCTATGAGCTAAGTTTGGCGAGTTTTTGAGTATGATAAGACCCTCAAAAATGTCTTCGTAAAATCGAAAAAGACGCAGGAAATGGCTCATAGCTCACTTCCTGTGAGGCAAAAAAATTTCAAAAAAATTGACAAGAAACTTCATAATGACTACTATGGCCAAATCGAATTTCGTGAGAATCCGAGTAATTGCGTTCCAAAATGGCCGCGTGTTTGGTGGCGCTATAGAGCCACCGGGGCATGTCCAAGCACAAAAATAACAATATTTTGAAATTTTCACCACGACTGACGTCTCTGCAAATTTTTGTGAGTTTTGGTGCATTTGAAGGCCCTCAAAAACGCGTTCTCACAGCAGAATAAAAATAATAATAATAATAATAATAACAAAGAAGAAGAAGAAGAAGAAGAAGAAGAAGAATAAAAAATCCCTTCAAAAACAATAGGTTCCTCGCACCTTTGGTGCCAGGGCCCCCGGTCAGTGCTCGGGCCCTAATAATTAAAGCTGCAAGCAGCGTTGAAAGGGCCCTCGCACCCCTCAAGCACGTTGGGGTGGTGGCGAGATGTTGATGCGTGCAGGTGTCCATTCACAGCCATTGGACACTGCTAGACTGTGTACAATGCGTTTTTTCCTGAAGGAGTGCAAACACCACTCCTGAAATCAATAGGTTTAGCATGTTAAAGTATGACACCTGTTCATGAAAAAAAAAAAGTTGAAATTTTAAATCAAAATAATGCACTTCCTGTTGGGTTCGGGTCATGGCACGATACAATTTTTTTACAAGTCTTGGCACGTTTCATGTCTCCACCAAATTTTGTTCATGTTGGTGAACTGAACTATGAGAACTGTTTTGTTGAAATTTTCTGGAGGGCCCTAGAATACCATTTTGACATGCCTGCTTGCAAAACCTGTACCATAGTTATTGAAATACTGGGCTCCATGAGTGTGTTGATTTTTGTATATTTTCAAGCATGTTGAGACCCTCAAAGAGGCAATTCTTTTAAAAAAAAGTTGAGGGGGCGCTACAGAGGCATTGTGCCATATTAAATGGCAATTGGGATATCAAGTCAAAGATCATAAACAATGACAATTTGTGCAACGTTTCGCAAGTTTTGGAATATCCGAAGGCCTTTAAACGTGTGTTCGTAAAATTTGGAAAAAAACGCAGGAAATAGCTCATTTCCTGTATGGCCAAAAAATTTCTAATAAATTGACAAAAAACTTCATAATGACTACTATGGCAATATCGAATTTCGTGAGAATCCGAGCAATTGCGTTCCAAAATGGCCGCGTGTTTGGTGGCGCTATAGAGCCACCGGGGCATCTCCAAGCACAAAAATAACAATATTTTGAAATTTTCACCACGACTGACGTGTGTGCAAATTTTTGTGAGTTTTCGTGCATGGCAAGGCCCTCAAAAACACGTTCTCGCAGCAGAATAAAAATAATTAAAACTGCAAGCAGCGTTGAAAGGGCCCTCGCACCCCTCATGCACGTTGGGGGTGGTGGCGAGATGTTGACGGGTGCAGGTGTGCATTAACATCCATTGGACACTGCTAGACTGTACAATGTGTTTTCCTGAGTGGAGTGCAAACACCATTCCTGAAATCAATAGGTGGACTACTTTAAAGTATGATGGCTGTTCATGAAAAAAAATTGAAATTTTAATTCAGAATAATGGACTTCCTGTTGGGTTTGCGTCATGGCACTTTATAATTTTTTTACAAGTCTTGGCATGTTTCATGTCTCCGCCAAAGTTTGTTTTTGTAGGTGAACTGAACCATGAGAACTGTTTTGTTGAAATTTTCTAGAGGCACTACGATGCCATTTTGACATTCCTGCACGCCAAACCTATACCATAGTAATAGTAATTCCAGGCTCCACGAGTGTGTTGATTCTTGAAAGTTTTCAAGCATGCTGAGACCCTCAAAAGGGTAATTCTTTTGAAAAAATTATTAGTGGGCGCTACAGAGCCATTGTGCCACATTAAGTGCCAATTGGGATATCAAATCGAAGATTATAAGACACTGACAATTTGTGCAACGTTTTGCAAGTTTTGGAATATCCGATGGCCTTATAATGTGTTTTCGTAAAATTTGGAGAAACGCAGGAAATGGCTCATAGCTCACTTCCTGTTTGGCCAATAAATTTCTAAAAAATTACCATCACCCTGCATGACAAATATATTGCTCATAACAAATATCATGAACATTGATGCACTTTTATCCTAACATGGCTGTGGCTAGTGGGCGCTGTGGAGCCACCTGGCCACTCCCGATCTAATATCAGCATATATGTATACTTGAGAGGACACTTTTATCAAGCTTGTAAAGTTTCAGGCAAATCTCACATAGTATGTGGGAGTAAAACCAACTTCCTGTTTCATGGCGGAACATCAAAATTTGCCGCAATGCCACGGATACATCGTTAGATGAATCCAAAAAAGCTTCGCAATTTAACATCGGCAAGGTCTTTTGATGTCATACGCCAAATTTTAAGTTGATTGGATAAAATTTCTAGGAGGAGTTCGTTAAAGTACGACGCCTGCGAATGGTGAAAAATCAAAAAAAGTTGCAATTTCAATTAAAAATGGCGGACTATCTGTTGAGTCTAGGTCATGGCACCAAGAGACTTTTTTTTAGGGCTTGGCATAATCTACATGGACACCGAATTTTGTACATGTAGGTTAAACACGCTGCGAGGGCAGCTTCATTGAAATTTTCTAGGTGGCGCTATAATGCGATTTTGCCATGCCCATCTGTATACCCTATATCATAGTTAAACGTAGGACCGGCTCAATAAGTTTGCGAAATTTCGTGAGTTTTCGAGCATGCTGAGGCCCTCAAAAATGCAATTATATATTAGGGGGCGCTATAGAGCCACCATGTCACACCCAGTGCAAAATGAGACATCAAATCAAAGAGATTCATACTTTCAACCTATGAGCTAAGTTTGGCGAGTTTTTGAGTATGATAAGACCCTCAAAAATGTCTTCGTAAAATCGAAAAAGACGCAGGAAATGGCTCATAGCTCACTTCCTGTGAGGCAAAAAAATTTCAAAAAAATTGACAAGAAACTTCATCATGACTACTATGGCCAAATCGAATTTCGTGAGAATCCGAGTAATTGCGTTCCAAAATGGCCGCGTGTTTGGTGGCGCTATAGAGCCACCGAGGCATGTCCAAGCACAATAATAACAATATTTTGAAATTTTCACCACGACTGACGTCTCTGCAAATTTTTGTGAGTTTTGGTGCATGGGAAGGCCCTCAAAAATGCGTTCTCACAGCAGAATAAAAATAATAATAATAATAATAATAACAAAGAAGAAGAAGAAGAAGAAGAAGAATAATAATAAAAATCCCTTCAAAAACAATAGGTTCCTCGCACCTTTGGTGCCAGGGCCCCCGGTCAGTGCTCGGGCCCTAATAATTAAAGCTGCAAGCAGCGTTGAAAGGGCCCTCGCACCCCTCAAGCACGTTGGGGTGGTGGCGAGATGTTGATGCGTGCAGGTGTCCATTCACAGCCATTGGACACTGCTAGACTGTGTACAATGCGTTTTCCTGAAGGGAGTGCAAACACCACTCCTGAAATCAATAGGTTTAGCATGTTAAAGTATGACACCTGTTCATGAAAAAAAAGTTGAAATTTTAAATCAAAATAATGCACTTCCTGTTGGGTTCGGGTCATGGCACGATACAATTTTTTTTTAGTCTTGGCACGTTTCATGTCTCCACCAAATTTTGTTCATGTTGGTGAACTGAACTATGAGAACTGTTTTGTTGAAATTTTCTGGAGGGCCCTAGAATACCATTTTGACATGCCTGCTTGCAAAACCTGTACCATAGTTATTGAAATACTGGGCTCCATGAGTGTGTTGATTTTTGTATATTTTTCAAGCATGTTGAGACCCTCAAAGAGGCAATTCTTTTAAAAAAAAAAGTGAGGGGGCGCTACAGAGGCATTGTGCCATATTAAATGGCAATTGGGATATCAAGTCAAAGATCAGAAACACTGACAATTTGTGCAATGTTTCGCAAGTTTTGGAATATCCGAAGGCCTTTAAACGTGTGTTCGTAAAATTTGGAAAAAAACGCAGGAAATAGCTCATTTCCTGTATGGCCAAAAAATTTCTAATAAATTAGCATATCCTTGCATGAGAAATTCAACGATCACTCCAAATTTCATGAACATTCAAGCACATTTATCTGAACATGGCTGTGGCTAGAGGCCGCTGTGGAGCCACCTGGCCAGACCCGATCTAATATCAGCATATATTTTTATTTGGAAGGAGACCGTTATCAAGCCTGTAAAGTTTCGGGCAAATCCCACAAAGTACGTGTGAGTAAAATCAACTTCCTGTTTAATGGCGAAACATCAAAATTCGCCACGACACCATGGATACATCGTTTGATATATCCAAAAAACCTTCGCAATTTAAGATCAGACAGGTTTTACGATGTCACTTGCCAAATTCAAGCTAATCGGATAAAATCTCTAGGAGGAGTTCGTTAAAGTACCACACCTGTGACTGACGAAAAAATTTTAAAAGTTGAAATTTCAATTAAAAATGGCAGACTTCCTGTTGAGTCTAGGTCATGGCACAAAGAGACTTTTTTTTAGGTCTCAGCATAAATCACATGTCCACCGAATTTCATACATGTAGATTTACCGAGCTGCGAGGGCTGCTTCATTGAAATATTCCAGGGGGCGCTATAATGCCATTTTGCCACGCCTTTCTGTAAGTTTTTTTTATCATAATAATATGCATGATTAGCTTTATACGTGTACAAAATTTTGTGAGTTTTCAAGCATGTTGAGACCCTCAAAACAACAATTCTTTTAAAAATCTGATTGGGGGCACTGTAGAGCCATTATGACACATTTAGTGCCAATTGATATATAAAATTGATAACGATAAGACAATTATACTTTTTGCAACGTTTTGCAAGTTTTCGAGTATTCTAAGGCCTTTAAACGTGTGTTCGTAAAATTTGGAAAAACGCAGGAAATGGCTCATAGCTCACTTCCTGTTTGGACCAAAAATTTCAAAAAAATTATCATAGCCCGGCATCACAAATGCAATAATCACACCAAATTTCATGAACATTCAAGCACTTTTATCTTCACATGGCCATGTCTAGAGGGCGCTGTGGAGCCAACTGACCACTCCCAATCTAATAATAGCATATATTTATACTTGAAAGGAGACTGTTATCAAGCCTGTAAAGTTTCGGGCAAATCTCACAAAGTATGTGCGAGTAAAACCAACTTCCTGTTTCATGGCGGAACATCAAAATTGGCCGCGACGCCACGGATACATCGTTCGATGAATCCGAAAAAGCTTCGCAATTTAACATCGGCAAGGTCTTTAGATGTCATAAGCCAAATTTTAATTTGATCGGATAAAATCTATAGGAGGAGTTCTTTAAGGTACGACACCTGTGAATGGTGAAAAATCAAAAAAAGTTGTGATTTCAATTAAAAATGGCGGGCTTCCTGTTCAGTCTAGGTCATGGCACCAAGAGACTTTTTTTAGGGCTTGGCATAGTCTACATGGACACCGAATTTCGTACATGTACGTTAAACAGGCTGCGAGGGCTGCTTCATTGAAATTTTCTAGGGGGCGCTATAATACCATTTTGCCACGCCCATCTGCAAACCCTATATCATAGTATAACCTCTCACTGGCTCAATAAGTTTTCGAAATTTCGTGAGTTTTCGAGCATGCTGAGGCCCTCAAAAATGCAATTATGCATTAGGGGGCACTATAGAGCCATTGTGCCACATTTAGTGCCAATTGATATATGAAATTAGAGATGATAAGACAATTATAATTTCTGCAACGTTTTGCAATTTTTCGAGTATTGTAAGGCCTTTAAACGTGTGTTTGTAAAATTTGGAAAAACGCAGGAAATGGCTTATAGCTCACTTCCTGTTTGGCCAAAAAACTTCAAAAAAATTACCATAACCCTGGAAGACAAATTCAATGATCACACCAAATTTCATGAACATTCAAGCACTTTTATCCTAAAATGGCCAGTGCTAGAGGGCGCTGTGGAGCCATCTGGCCACTCCCAATCTAAAAGTAGCATCTAATTATGCTTGGGAGGAGACTGTTATCAAGCTTTTAAAGTTTCGGGCAAATCTTAAAAAATATGTGGGAGTAAAACCAACTTCCTCTTTCATGGTGGAACATCGAAATTCGCCGCGACGCCAAAAAAGCTTTGTAATTTAACATTGGCAACGTCTTTAGATGTCATATGCCAAATTAGAAGTTGATTGGATAAAACCTCTAAGAGGAGTTTGTTAAAGTACGACGCCTGTTAATTGCAAAAGATCAAAAAAAGCTGCAATTTCAATTAAAAATGGCGGACTTCCTGTTGAGTCTAGTTCATGGCACCTAGTGACTTTTTTTTAGGTCTCAGCATAATCCACATGCACACGGAATTTCGTACATGTAGGTTATACGGGCTGCGAGGGCTGCTTCATTGAAATTTTCTAGGGGGCGCATTAATGCTATTTTGCCACACCCATGCGTGTTCCAAATATCCTTTTTAAAGAAATGACCGGCTTAATACGTATGCAAAATTTCGCGAGTATTCCAGCCTTTTTAGACAATCAAAAGGGCAATTGTTTTAAAAAAATGATTGGGAGTGCTATAGAGCCATTGTCCCACATTAAGTTCCAATTGGTGTATCAAATCGAAGACCATAAGATAGTTATAATTTCTGCAACGTTTTGCAAGTTTTGGAGTATTCTAAGGCCCTCAAACATGTGTTCGTAAAATTTGGATAAACGCAGGAAATGGCTCATAGCTCACTTCCTGTTTGGCCAAAAAATTTCAAAAAAGTTTCCATAACCCTGCATGACAAATTCAATGATCACACCAAATTTCATGAACATTCAAGCACTTTTATCTTAACATGGCCGTGGCAAGTGGGCGCTGTGGAGCCACCTGGCCAATCCCGATCTAATATCAGCATATATTTATACTTTAGAGGACACTTTTATCAAGCTTGTAAAGTTTCAGGCAAATCTCACATAGTATTTGGGAGTAAAACCAACTTCCTGTTTCATGGCGGAACATCGAAATTCGCCGCAACGCCACGGATACATCGTTAGATGAATCCAAAAAAGCTTCATAATTTAACATCGGCTAAGTCTTTAGATGTCATACGCCAAATTTGAAGTTGATCGGATAAAATGTCTAGGAGGAGTTTGTTAAAGTACGACGCCTGTGAATGGCGAAAAATCAAAAAAAGTTGCAATTTCAATTAAAAATGGCGGACTTCCTGTTGAGTCTAGGTCATAGCACCAAGAGACTTTTTTTTTAGGGCTTGGCATAATCTACATGGACACCGAATTTTGTACATGTAGGTGAAACATGCTGCAAGGGCTGCTTCATTGAAATTTTCTAGGTGGCGCTATAATGCGATTTTGCCATGCCCATCTGTAAACCCTTTATCATAGTAAAACGTATGACTGGCTTTATAAGTGTGCAAAATTTCATGAGTTTTCGAGCATGGTGAGGCCCTCAAAAATGCAATTATCTATTAGGGGGCGCTATAGAGTCTACATGTCACACCCAGTGCGAAATGAGACATCAAATCGAAGAGATTCATGTTTTCAACCTATGAGCCAGGTTTGGCGAGTTTTCGGGTATGATGAGACCCTCAAAAATGTCTTCGTAAAATCTGAAAAACTGCAGGAAATGGCTCATAGCTCACTTCCTGTGAGGCAAAAAAATTTCAAAAAAATTGACAAGAAACTTCATAATGACTACTATGCCCATATCAAATTTCGTGAGAATCCGAGGAATTGCGTTCCAAAATGGCCGCGTGTTTGGTGGCGCTATAGAGCCACCGGGGCATGTCCAAGAACAAAAATAACAAAATTTTGAAATTTTCACCACGACTGACGTCTCTGCAAATTTTTGTGAGTTTTTGTGCATGGCAAGGCCCTCAAAAACGCAATCTCGCAGCAGAATAAAAATAAAAATAATAATAACTTAGAAGAAGAAGAAGAATAATAAAAATCCCTTCAAAAACAATAGGTTCCTTGGACCTTCGGTGCCAGGACCCGTTCCGGGCCCTGGCACCGGTCAGTGCTCGGGCCCTAATTAAAGCTGCAAGCAGCGTTGAAAGGGTCCTCGCACCCCTCGTGCACGTTGGGGTGGTGGAGAGATGTTGATGGGTGCAGGTGTCTATTCACAGCCATTGGACACTTCTAGACTGTTTACATTGTGTTTTCCTGAGTGGAGTGCAAACACCACTCCTCAAATCAATAGGTGGTGCGTGTTAAAGTATGACTCCTGTTCATGAAAAAAAGTTGAAATTTTAATTCAAAATAATGCACTTCCTGTTGGGTTCGGGTCATGGCACTTCATAATTTTTCTAAAAGTCTTGGCACATTTCATGTACACCAAATTTTGTACATGTAGGTGAACTGAACAATGAGAACTGTTTTGTTTAAATTTTCTGGAGGGCTCTATGATACCATTTTGACATGTCTGTGTGCAAAACCTATAACATAGTAATCGTAATACCAGGCTCCATGAGTGTGATGATTTTTGTAAATTTTCAAGCATGTTGAGACCCTCAAAAGGGAAATTCTATTAAAAAAAAGTTTAGGGGGCGCTACAGAGGCATTGTGCCATATTAAATGCCAATTGGGATATCAAGTCGAAGTTTATAAGACACTGACAATTTGTCGACGTTTTGCAAGTTTTGGAATATCCGAAGACCTTTAAATGTGTGTTCGTAAAATTTTGAAAAAACGCAGGAAATGGCTCATAGCTCACTTCCTGTTTGGCAAAAAAATTTATAGTAAATTGCCAAATCCTTGCATGAGAAATCCAACGATGACACCAAATTTCATGAACATTCAAGCACTTTTATCTTAACATGGCAGTGGCAAGAGGGCGCTGTGGAGCCACCTGGCCACACCCAATCTAATATCAGCATATATTTATACTTGGAAGGAGACCGTTATCAAGCATTTAAAGTTTCGGGCAAATCTCACAAAGTATGTGGGGGTAAAATCAACTTCCTGTTTAATTGCAAAACATCGAAATTCGCCGCGACACCACGCATACATCGTTCGATATATCCAAAAAACCTTCACAATTTAACATCGACAAGGTCTTATGATGTCATTTGGCAAATTTTAAGTTGATCGGATAAAATCTCTAGGAGGAGTTCGTTAAAGTACGACGCCTGTTAATGACAAAAAATTTTAAAAAGTTGAAATTTCAATTAAAAATGGCGGACTTCCTAATGAGTCTAGGTCATGGCACCAAGAGACTTTTTTTTAGGTCTCCGAATAAATCACATGTTCACCGAATTTCGTACATGTAGGTTTACCAGGCTGCGAGGGCTGCTTTTTTGAAATTTTCCAGGTGGCGCTATAAAGGCACTTTGCCACGCCTATCTATAATCTTTTTATCATAGTAATATGCATGATTGGCTTTATATGTATACAAAATTTGTGAGTTTTCGGGCATGTTAAGAGCCTCAAAAGGGGAATTCTTTTAAAAATCTGATTGGTGGCGCTTTAGAGCCATTATGCTACATTTAGAGCCAGTTGATGTATCAAATTGAAGACGATAAGACAATTATAATTTGTGAAACGTTTTACAAGTCTTTGAGTATTCTAAGGCCTTCAAACGTGTGTTCGTAAAATTTGGAAAAACGCAGGAAATGGCTCATAGCTCACTTCCTGTTTGGCAAAAAATTTTTAAAAAAATTATAATAACCCGGCATGCCAAATGCAATGATCAGACCAAATTTCATGAACATTCAAGCACTTTTATATTAACATGGCCTTGTCTAGAGGGCGCTGTGGAGCCACCTGAGCACACCCAATCTAATATCAGCATATATTTATACTTGAAAGGAGACTGGTATCAAGCCTGTAAAGTTTCGGGCAAATCTCACAAAGTATGTGGGAGTAAAAACAACTTCCTGTTTCATGGCGGAACATCGAAATTCGCCGCAACGCCACGGATACCTAATTCGATGAATCCAAAAAAGCTTCGCAATTTAACATCAGCAAGGTCTTTAGATGTCATAAGCCAAATTTGAAGTTGATCGGATAAAATCTCTGGCAGAAGTTCGTTAAAGTACGACGCCTGTTAATGGCAAAAAATTAAATAAAGTTGCAATTTCAATTAAAAATGCCGGACTTCCTGTTGAGTCTAGGTTATGGCACCAAGAGACTTTTTTTTAGGTCTCGGAATAGTCCACTTATACACCGAATTTCGTACATGTATGTTCAACGGACTGCGAGGGCTGCTTCATTGAAATTTTCTAGGGGGCGCTATAATGCCATTTTGCCTCGAATATCTGTAAACCCTCTACAATTATAAATCTTATGACCAACTTAATAAGTGTGCAAAATTTTGTGAGTTTTTGAGCATGATGAGGCGCTCAAAAATGTGTTTGTAAAATCTGGAAAAACGCAGGAAATGGCTCACAGCTCACTTGCTGTGCGGAGAAAAAATTTCAAAAAAATTGACAAAACCCTTCATTATGACTACTATGGCCCCTCAAAATTTCGTGAGAATCCGAGCAAGTGCGTTCCAAAATTGCCGCTATTTGGTGGCGCTATAGAGCTACCGGGGCAGAAACAAATACGTTGCCTGCACAAAACTAAAATTTTCGCCAGGCCTGAGGTGCCTGCCAATTTTCATTAGTTTTTGACCATGTTAAGGCCCTCAAAAATGCAATTCATTTCGGTTAAAAATAATAATAATAATTAAAGCTGCAAGCAGCGTTGAAAGGGCCCTCGCACCCCTTGTGCACGTTGGAGTGGTGGCGAGATGTTGACGGGTGCAGGTGTGCATTCACATCCATTGGACACTGCTAAACTGGACAATGTGTTTTCCTGAGTGCAGTGCAAACACCATTCCTGAAATCAATAGATGGAGTACGTTAAAGTATGACGGCTGTTCATGAAAAACAATTGAAATTTTAATTCAGAATAATGGAATTCCTGTTGGGTTCGCGTCATGGCACTTCATAATTTTTTTACAAGTCTTGGCATGTTTCATGTCTCCACCAAAGTTTGCTTATGTAGGTGAACTGAACATTGAGAACTGTTTTGTTGAAATTTTCTAGAGGCACTACGATGCCATTTTGACATTCCTGCGTGCCAAACCTATACCATAGTAATTGTAATACCAGGCTCCACGAGTGTGTTGATTCTTGTAAGTTTTCAAGCACGCTGAGACCCTCAAAAGGGTTATTCTTTTGAAAAAATTATTAGGGGGTGCTACATAGCCATTGTGTCACATGAAGTGCCAATTGGGATATCAAATCGAAGATTATAAGACACTGACAATTTGTGCAACGTTTTGCAAGTTTTGGAATATCCGATGGCCTTAAAACGTGTTTTCATAAAATTTGGAAAAACACAGGAAATGGCTCATAGCTCACTTCTTGTTTGGCCAAAAAATTTCTAAAAAATTACCATAACCCTGCATGACAAATATAATGATCATAACAAATATGAACATTCATGCACTTTTATCCTAATATGGCAGGGGCTAGTGGGCGCTGTGAGCCATCTGGCCACTCCCGATCTAATATCAAAATATATGTATACTTTACAGGACACTTTTATCAAGCTTGTAAAGTTTCAGGCAAATCTCCCAAAGTATGTGGGAGTAAAACCAACTTCTTGTTTCATGGCGGAACATCGAAATTCGTTGCGACACCACGGATACATCGTTCGATGAATCCAAAAATGCTTCGCAATTTAACATCGGCAAGGTCTTTAGATATCATTTGCCAAATTTTAAGTTGATCGGATAAAATCTCTAAGAGGAGTTTGTTAAAGTACGACGCCTGTGAATGGCGAAAGATCCAAAAAATTGCAATTTCAATTAAAAATGGCGGACTTCCTGTTGAGTCTAGGTCATGGCACCAAGAGACTTTTTTTTAGGTTTCGGCATAATCCACATGTCCCCCGAATTTCGTACATGTAGGTGAAAAGGACCCCGAGGGTTGCTTCGTTAAAATTTTCTAGGTGGCGCTATAATGCTATTTTGCCACACCCATGCGTGATCCCAATATCATTGTGAAAGGAATGACCTTCTTAATACGTGTGCAAAATTTTGTGAGTATTCAAGCATGTTTAGGCAATCAAAAGGGCAATTGTTTTAAAAAAATGATTGGGGGCGCTATAGAGCCATTGTCCAACATTAAGTTCCAATTGGTGTATCAAATTGAAGACCATAAGATAGTTATAATTTCAGCAATGTCTTGCAAGTTTTCGAGTATTCTACGGCCCTCAAACGTGTTCGTAAAATTTGGATAAATGCAGGAAATGGCTCATAGCTCACTTCCTGTTTGGCCAAAAAATTTCAAAAAAATTTCCATAACCCTGCATGACAAATTCAATGATCACACCAAATTTCATGAACATTCAAGCACTTTTATCTTTACATGGCCGTGGCTAGTGGGCGCTGTGGAGCCACCTGGCCACTCCCGATCTAAAACCAGCATATATTTATACTTGGGGGGACACTTTTATCAAGCTTGTAAAGTTTCAGGCAAATCTCACATAGTATGTGGGAGTAAAACCAACTTCCTCTTTCATGACGGAACATCAAAATTTGCCGCAATGCCACGGATACATCGTTCGATGAATCCAAAAAAGCTTTGCAATTTAACATCAGCAAGGTCTTTAGATGTCCTACGCCAAATTTTAACTTGATCGAATAAAATCTCTAGGAGGAGTTTGTTAAAGTACGACGCCTGTGAATGGCGAAAAATCAAAAAAAGTTGCAGTTTCAATTAAAAATGGCGGACTTCCTGTTGAGTCTAGGTCATGGCACCAAGAGACTTTTTTTTCGGTCTCAGCATAGTCCACATGTACACCGAATTTCTGCATGTATGTTCAACGGCCTGCAAGGGCTGCTTTATTGAATTTTCTAGGGGGCCCTATAATTCCATTTTGCCTCGAACATTTGTAAACCCTCTACAATTATTAATCTTAAGACCAAATTAATAAGTGCGCAAAATTTTCTGAGTTTTTGAGCGTGCTGAGGCCCACAAAAATGCAATTATCTATTAGGGGGCGCTATAGAGCCACCATGTCACATTTAGTGCCAAATGGGATATCAAATCGAACAGCTTTATATTTTCAACCTCTGTGCATAGTTTGGTGAGTTTTCAAGTATACTAACGCCCTCAAAAATGTGTTTGTAAAATCTGGAAAAACGCAGGAAATGGCTCACAGCTCACTTCCTGTGAGGAGAAAAAATTTCAAAAAAATTAACAAAACCCTTCATTATGACTTCTATGGCCCCACCAAATTTTGTGAGAATCCGAGCAAGTGAAATTGCCGCTATTTGGTGGCGTTATAGAGCCACTGGGGCAGGTACATATACGCTGCCAGCACAAAACTAAAATTTTCGCCAGGCCTGAGGTGCCTGCCAATTTTCATGAGTTTGTGACCATGTTAAAGCCCTCAAAAATGCAATTCATTTCGGTTAAAAATAATAATAATAATAATAATAATAATAATAATAAACATTACAATTACAATAGGATCCTTGCACCATTCGGTGCTCGGGCCCTAATTAAAGCTGCAAGCAGCGTTGAAAGGGCCCTCACCCCCCTCGTGCACGTTGGGGTGGTGCCGAGATGTTGACGGGTGCAGGTTTCTGTTCACAGCCATTGGACACTGCTATACTGTGTACAATGTGTTTCACTGAGTGGAGTGCAAACAACACTCCTGAAATCAATAGTTGGAGCACCTTAAATTATGACACCTGTTCATGAAAAAAAGATGAAATTTTAATTCAAAATAATGCACTTCCTGTTGGGTTCGGGTCATGGCACTATATTATTTTTTTACAAGTCTTGGCACATTTCATGTCTCCACCAAATTTTGTTCATGTAGGTGAACTGAACTCTGAGAACTGTTTTGTTGAAATTTTCTGGAGGGCGCTATGATACCATTTTGACATGCCTGTGTGCAAAACCTATGCCAAAGTAATCGTAATACTGGGCTGAACAAGTGTGTTGATTTTTGTAAATTTTCAATCATGTTGAGACCCTCAAAAGGGCAATTCTTTTGAAAAAAAATTAGGGGGCACTTAAGAGCCATTGTGCCACATTTAGTGCAAATTGATATATGAAATTAGAGACGATAAGACAATTATAATTTCTGCAACGTTTTGCAATTTTTCGAGTATTCTAAGGCCTTCAAACGTGTGTTCGTAAACTTTGGAAAAATGCAGGAAATGGCTTATAGCTCACTTCCTGTTTGGCCAAAAAACTTCAAAAAAATTACCATAACCCTGGATGACAAATTCAATGATCACACTAAATTTCATGAACATTCAAGCACTTTTATCTTAAAATGGCCAGTGCTAGAGGGCGCTGTGGAGCCATCTGGCCACTCCCGATCTAAAAGTAGCATCTAATTATACTTGGGAGGAGACTGTTATCAAGCTTGTAAAGTTTCGGGCAAATCTTACAAAGTATGTGGGAGTAAAACCAACATCCTGTTTCATGGCGGAACATCGAAATTCGCCGCAACGCCACGGATACATCGTTAGATGAATCCAAAAAAGCTTCGCAATTTAACATCGGCAAGGTCTTTAGATATCATACGCCAAATTTTAAGTTGATCGGATAAAATATTGAGGAGGAGTTCGTTAAAGTACGACGCCTGCGAATGGCGAAAAATCAAAAAAAGTTGCAATTTCAATTAAAAATTGCGGACTTCCTGTTGAGTCTAGGTCATGGCACCAAGGAGACTTTTTTTTAGGGCTTGGCATAATCTACATGGACCCCGAATTTTGTACATGTAGGTTAAATACGCTGCGAGGGCTGCTTCATTGAAATTTTCGAGGTGGCGCTTTAATGCGATTTTGCCATGCCCATCTGTAAACCCTTTATCATAGTAAAACGTATGACCGGCTTTATAAGCTTGCAAAATTTCGTTAGTTTTCGAGCATGCTGAGGCCCTCAGAAATGCAATTATCTATTAGGGGGCGCTATAGAGCCACCATGTCACACCCAGTGCGAAATGAGACATCAAATCGAAGAGATTCATGTTTTCAACCTATGAGCCAAGTTTGGCGAGTTTTCAAGTGTACTAACGCCCTCAAAAATGTGTTTGTAAAATCTGCAAAAACGCAGGAAATGGCTCATAGCTCACTTCCTGTGAGGCAAAAAAATTTCAAAAAAATTGACAAGAAACTTCATAATGACTACTATGGCCATATCAAATTTTGTGAGAATCCGAGCAATTACATTCCAAAATTGCCGCGTATTTGGTGGCGCTATAGAGCCACCGGGACATGTCCAAGCACAAAAATAACAAAATTTAGAAATTTTTACCACGACTGACATCTCTGCAAATTTTTGTGAGTTTTCGTGCATGGCAAAGCCCTCAAAAACGCATCCTCGAAGCAGAATAAAAATAATAATAATAATTAAAGCTGCAAGCAGCGTTGAAAGGGCCCTCGCACCCCTCAAGCACGTAGGGGTGGTGGCGAGATGTTGATGGGTGCAGGTGTCCATTCACAGTCATTGGACACTGCTAGACTGTGTACAATGCGTTTTCCTGAAGGGAGTGCAAACACCACTCCTGAAAATTTGGAAAAAATGCAGGAAATAGCTCATAGCTCATTTCCTGTTTGGCCAAAAAATTTCTAATAAATTAGCATATCCTTGCATGAGAAATTCAACGATCACACCAAATTTCATGAACATTCAAGCACATTTATCTGAACTTGGCTGTGGCTAGAGGGCGCTGTGGAGCCACCTGGCCACACCCGATCTAATATCAGCATATATTTTTATTTGGAAGGAGACCGTTATCAAGCCTGTAAAGTTTCGGGCAAATCCCACAAAGTACGTCAGAGTTAAATCAACTTCCTGTTTAATGGAGAAACATCAAAATTCGCCGCGACACCATGGATACATCGTTTGATATATCTGGAAAAACCTTCGCAATTTAAGATCAGACAGGTCTTACGATGTCACTTGCCAAATTTTTAGTTGATCGGATAAAATCTCTAGGAGGAGTTCGTTAAAGTACCACACCTGTGACTGACGAAAAATTTTTAAAAGTTGAAATTTCAATTAAAAATGGCGGACTTCTTGTTGAGTCTAGGTCATGGCACCAAGAGACTTTTGTTTAGGTCTCAGCATGAACCACATGTCCACCGAATTTCATGCATGTAGATTTACCGAGCTGCAAGGGCTGCTTCATTGAAATATTCCAGGGGGCGCTATAATGCCATTTTGCCACGCCTTTCTGTAAGTTTTTTTATCATAATAATACGCATGATTAGCTCTATACGTGTACAAAATTTGGTGAGTTTTCAAGCATGTTGAAAACCTCAAAACAACAATTCTTTTAAAAATCTGATTGGGGGCGCTGTAGAGCCATTATGACACATTTAGTGCCAATTGATATATGAAATTGATAACGATAAGACAATTATACTTTTTGCAACGTTTTGCAAGTTTTCGAGTATTCTAAGGCCTTTAAACGTGTGTTCGTAAAATTTTGAAAAACGCAGGAAATGGCTCATAGCTCACTTCCCGTTTGGCCAAAAAATTTCAAAAAAATTATCATAACCCGGCAACACAAATGCAATAATCTCACCAAATTTCATGAACATTCAAGCACTTTTATCTTTACATGGCCATGTCTAGAGGGCGCTGTGGAGCCACCTGACCACTCCCAATCTTATATCAGCATATATTTATACTTGAAAGGAGACTGTTATCAAGCCTGTAAAGTTTCGGGCAAATCTCACAAAGAATGTGTGAGTAAAACCAACTTCCTGTTTCATGGCGGAACATCGAAATTGGCCGCGACGCCACGGATACATCGTTCGATGAATCCGAAAAAGCTTTGCAATTTAACATCGGCAAGGTCTTTAGATGTCATACGCCAAATTTTAATTTGATCGGATAAAATCTCTAGGAGGAGTTTGTTAAAGTACGATGCCTGTGAATGGTGAAAAATCAAAAAAAGTTGTAATTTCAATTAAAAATGGCGGACTTCCTGTTCAGTCTAGGTCATGGCACCAAGAGACTTTTTTTTAGGTCTTGGCATAATCCACATGTTCACTGAATTTCGTACATGTAGGTTTACCGGGCTGCGAGGGCTGCTTCATTGAAATTTTCTAGGGGGCGCTAGTTTGCCATTTTGCCACGCCTATCTGGAAACCCTATATCATAGTATAACCTCTTACTGGCTCAATAAGTTTGCGAAATTTCGTGAGTTTTCGAGCATGCTGAGGCCCTCAAAAATGCAATTATGTATTAGGGGGCGCTATTGAGCCACCATGTCAAAGCCAGTGACAATTGGGATTTCAAATCGAAAAGCTTGATATTTTCAACCTCTCAGCAAAGTTTGGCGAGTTTTCGAGTATGATAAGCCCCTCAAAAATGTGTTTGTAAAATCTGAAAAAACGCAGGAAATGGCTCATAGCTCACTTTCTGTGAGGAGAATAAATTTCAAAAAAATTGACAAAACCCTTCATTATGACTACTATGGCCATATTGAATTTCGTGAGAATCCGAGCAATTGCGTTCCAAAATGGCCGCGTATTTGGTGGCGCTATAGAGCCACTGGGGCATGTCCGAGCACAAAAAAATAACAAAACTTTGAAATTTTCACCATGACTGACGTCTCTGCAAATTTTTGTGAGTTTTAGTGCATGGCAAGGCCTTCAAAAACGCGTTCTCGCAGCAGAATAAAAATAATAATAATAATAATAATGATAATGACTAAGAAGAAGAAGAAGAAGATAATAAAAATCCCTTCAAAAACAATAGGTTCCTCGCACCTTCGGTTCCAGGACCGGTTCCAGGCCCTGGCACCGGTCGGTGCTCGGGCCCTAATAAAAATCCCATCAAAAACAATAGGTCCCTGGCACCGGTCGGTGCTCGGGCCCTAATAAACATTACAATTACAATAGGGTCCTCGCACCATTCGGTGCTCGGGCCCTAATAATAACAAAGAAGAAGAAGAAGAATAATAAAAATCCCTTCAAAAACAATAGGTTCCTCGCACCTTCGGTGCCAGGACCCGTTCCAGGCCCTGGCACCGGTCGGTGCTCGGGCCCTAATAAAAATCCCATCAAAAACAATAGGTTCCTCGCACGTTCGGGGCACTGGTCGGTGCTCGGGCCCTAATAACAAAGAAGAAGAAGAAGAAGAAGAATAAAAATAAAAATCCCTTCAAAAAATATAGGTTTCTCGCACCTTTGGTGCCAGGACCCGTTCCGGGCCCTGGCACCGGTCGGTGCTCGGGCCCTAATAATAATAATAATAATAATAATAGTAATAATAATAAACATTACAATTACAATAGGGTCCTCGCACCATTCGGTGCTCGGGCCCTAATAATAATTAAAGCTGCAAGCAGCGTCGAAAGGGCCCTCGCACCCCTCGTGCACGTTGGGGTGGTGGCGAGATGTTGATGGGTGCAGGTGTCTATTCACAGCCATTGGACACTTCTAGACTGCGTACAATGTGTTTTCCTAAGTGGAGGGCAAACACCACTCCTCAAATCAATAGGTGGTGCACGTTAAAGCATGACACCTCTTCATGAAAAAAAGTTGAAATTTTAATTCAAAATAAGGCACTTCCTGTTGGGTTCGGGTCATGGCACGATATAATTTTTTTAAAAGTCTTGGCACATTTCATGGCTCCACCAAATTTTGTTCATGTAGGTGAACTGACCTCTGAGAACTGTTTTGTTGAATTTTTCTGGAGGGCGTTATGATACCATTTTGACATGCTTGTATGCAAAACCTATAACATAGTTATCATAATACCGGGCTCCATGAGTGTTTTGATTTTTGTAAATTTTCAAGCATGTTGAGACCCTCAAAAGGGCAATTCTTTTAAAAAAATGTTTAGGGGGCGCTACAGAGGCATTGTGCCATATAAAATGCCAATTAGGATATCAAGTCAAAGATCATAAGACACTGACAATTTGTGCAACGTTTTGCAAGTTTTGGAATATCCGAAGGCCTTTAAACGTGTGTTCGTAAAATTTGGAAAAAACCCAGGAAATGGCTCATAGCTCACTTCCTGTTTGGCCAAAAAATTTCTAATGAATGACTGTATCCTTGCATGAGAAATCTAATGATCACATCAAATTTCATGAACATTCAAGCACTTTTATCTTTACATGGCCGTGGCTAGTGGGCGCTGTGGAGCCACCTGGCCACTCCCGATCTAATATCAGCATATATTTATACTTGGGAAGACACTTTCATCAAGCTTGTAAAGTTTCAGGCAAATCTCACATAGTATGTGGGAGTAAAACCAACTTCCTGTTTCATGGCGGAACATCGAAATTCACCGCAACGCCACGTATACATCGTTAGATGAATCCAAAAAAGCTTCGCAATTTAACATCGGCAAAGTCTTTAGATGTCATATGCCAAATTTTAAGTTGATCGGATAAAATCTCTAGGAGGAGTTCGTTAAAGTACGACACCGGTGAATGGTGAAAAATCAAAAAAAGTTGCAATTTCAATTAAAAATGGCGGACTTCCTGTTGAGTCTAGGTCATGGCACCAAGAGACTTTTTTTTAGGGCTTGGCATAATCTACACGGACACCGAATTTTGTACATGTAGGTTAATCACGCTGCGAGGGCTGCTTCATTGAAATTTTCTAGGTGGCGCTATAATGCGATTTTGCCATGCCCATCTGTAAACCCTATATCATAGTAAAACGTATGATCGGCTTTATAAGTTTGCAAAATTTTGTGAGTTTTCGAGCATGTTGAGGCCCTCAAAAATGCAATTATCTATTAGGGGGCGCTATAGAGCCCCCATGTCACACCAAGTTCCAAATGAGACATCAAATTGAAGAGATTCATGTTTGTAACCTATGAGCCAAGTTTGGTGAGTTTTCAAGTATGATAAGACCCTCAAAAATGTCTTCGTAAAATCTGAAAAAACGCAGGAAATGGCTCATAGCTCACTTCCTGTGAGGCAAAAAAATTTGAAAAAAATTGACAAAAAACTTCATAATGACTACTATGGCCATATCGAATTTCGTGAGAATCCGAGCAATTGTGTTCCAAAATGGCCGCGTGTTTGGTGGCGCTATAGAGCCACCGGGGCATGTCCATGCACACAAAAAACAATAATTTGAAATTATCACCATGACTGACGTCTCTGCAAATTTTTGTGAGTTTTCGTGCATGGCAAGGCCCTCAAAAACGCGTTCTCGCAGCAGAATAATAATAATAATAATAATAATAATAATAATAACAATAACTAAGAAGAAGAAGAAGAAGAAGAAGAATAAAAATCCCTTCAAAAACAATAGGTTCCTCGCACCTTCGGTGCCAGGACCCGTTCCGAACCCTGGCACCGGTCGGTGCTCGGGCCCTAATAATAATTAAAGCTGCAAGCAGTGTTGAAAGGGCCCTCGCACCCCTCGTGCACGTTGGGGGTGCTGGCGAGATGTTGACGGGTGCAGGTTTGCATTCACATCCATTGGACACTGCTAGACTGTACAATGTGTTTTGCTGAGTGGAGTGCAAACACCATTCCTGAAATCAATAGGTGGACTATGTTAAAGTATGACGGCTTTTCATGAAAAAAATTGAAATTTTAATTCAGAATAATGGACTTCCTGTTGGGTTCGCGTCATGGCACTTCATAATTTTTTTACAAGTCTTGGCATGTTTCATGTCTCCACCAAAGTTTGTTTATGTAGGTGAACTGAACCATGAGAACTGTTTTGTTGAAATTTTCTAAAGGCACTACGATGCCATTTTGACATTCCTGCGTGCCAAACCTATACCATAGTAATTGTAATACCAGGCTCCACGATTGTGTTGATTCTTGTCAGTTTTCAAGCATGCTGAGACCCTCAAAAGGGCAAATCTTTTGAAAAATGATTAGGGGGCGCTCCAGAGCCATTGTACCACATTAATTGGCAATTGGAATATCAAATCGAAGATCATAAGCCACTGACAATTTGTGCAACGTTTTGCAAGTTTTGGAATATCCAATGGCCTTAAAATGTGTTTTTGCAAAATTTGGAAAAACACAGGAAATGACTCATAGCTCACTTCCTGTTTGGCCCAAAAACTTCCAAAAAATTACCATTACCCTGCATGACAAATATAATGATCATAACAAATATCATGAACATTCATGCACTATAATCCTCACATGGCAGTGGCCAGTGGGCGCTGTGGAGCCACCTGGCCACGCCCGATCTAATATCAGCATATATGTATACTTGAGAGGACACTTTTATCAAGCTTGTAAAGTTTCAGGCAAATCTCACGAAGTATGTGGGAGTAAAACCAACTTCTTGTTTCATGGCAGAACATCGGAATTCGTTTCGACGCCACGGATACAAGGTTCGATGAATCCAAAAACGCTTCGCAATATAACATCGGCAAGGTCTTTAGATGTCATTCGCTAAATTTTAAGTTGATCGGATAAAATCTCTAGGAGGAGTTTGTTAAAGTACGACGCTTGTTAATGGCAAAAAATCAAAAAAAGTTGCAATTTCAATTAAAAATGGCTGACTTCCTGTTCAGTCTAGGTCATGGCATCAAGAGACTTTTTTTAGGTCTTTTCATAATCCACATGGACATCGAATTTCGTACATGTAGGTTAAACGGGCTCGGAGGGCTGCTTCATTGAACGATTCCAGGGGGCGCTATAATGCCATTTTGCCACGCCTATCTGTAAGTTTTTTATCATAGTAATACGGATGACTAGCTTTATACGTGTACAAAATTTTCTGAGTTTACAAGCATGTTGAGACCCTCAAAATGACAATTCTTTTAAAAATCTGATTGGGGGCGCTGTAGAGCCATTATGGCACATTTAATGCCAATTTATATTTCAAATTGATAACGATAAAACAATTATACTTTTTGCAATGTTTTGCAAGTTTTCGAGTATTCTAAGGCGAGTTTTCAAGTATGCTAAGGCCCTCAAAAATGTGTTTGTAAAATCTGGAACAACGCAGGAAATGGCTCACAGCTCACTTTCTGTGAGGAGAATAAATTTCAAAAAAATTGACAAAACCCTTCATTATGACTACTATGGCCATATCGAATTTCGTGAGAGTCCGAGCAAGTGCGTTCCAAAATTGCCGCTATTTGGTGGCGCTATAGAGCCATCGGGGCAGGTAGATATACGTTGCCTGCAGAAAACTAAAATTTTCGCCTGGCCGGAGGTGCCTGCCAATTTTCATGAGTTTTTGATGATGTTAAGGGCCTCAAAAATGTAATTAAGTTCAGTAAATAAATAAATAAATAAAAATAATAATAATAATAAACATTACAATTACAATAGGGTCCTCGCACCATTCGGTGCTCGGGCCCTAATAATGCACTTCCTGTTGGGTTCGGGTCATGGCACGATATAATTTTTTTAAAAGTCTTGGCACATTTCATGGCTCCACCAAATTTTGTTCATGTAGGTGAACTGACCTATGAGAACTGTTTTGTTGAAATTTCTGGAGGGAGTTATGATACCATTTTGACATGCTTGTACGCAAAACCTATAACATAGTAATCGTAATACCGAGCTCCATGAGTGTTGTGATTTTTGTAAATTTTCAAGCATGTTGAGACCCTCAAAAGGGCAATTCTTTTAAAAAAAATGTTTAGGGGGCGCTACAGAGGCATTGTGCCATATTAAATGCCAATTGGGATATGCAGTCAAAGAACATAAGACACTGACAATTTGTGCAACGTTTTGCAAGTTTTGGAATATCCAAAGGCCTTTAAACGTGTGTTTGTAAAATTTGGAAAAAACGCAGGAAATGGCTCAGAGCTCACTTCCTGTTTGGCCAAAAATTTTCTAATAAATGACCGTATCCTTGCATGAGAAATTCAATGATCACATCAAATTTCATGAACATTCAAGCACTTTTATCTTAAAATGGCTGTGGCTAGAGGGCGCTGTGGAGCCACCTGGGCACACCCAATCAAATATCAGCATATATTTATGCTTGAAAGGAGACTGTTATCAAGCGTGAAAAGTTTCGGGCAAATCTCACAAAGTATGTGTGAGTAAAATCAACTTCTTGTTTCATGGCGAAACATCGAAATTTGCCGCGACGCCACAGTTACATCATTCGATATATCCAAAAAACCTTCGCAATGTAACATCGAAAAAGATTTTAAGAGGTCACTAGCCAAATTTTAAGTTGATCGGATAAAATCTCTAGGAGGAGTTCGTTAAATTATGACGCCCGTTAATGACGAAAAATTTTTAAAAGTTGAAATTTCAATTAAAAATTGCGGACTTCCTGTTGAGTCTAGGTCATGGCACCAAAAGACTTTTTTTTAGGTCTCAGCATAAATCACATGTCCACCAAATTTCGTACATGTAGGTTTACTGGGCTGGGATTGCTGCTTTTTTGAAATTTTCTAGGGCGCGCTATAATGCCATTTTGCCATGCCTATCTGTAAGATTTTTATCATAGTAATACGCATGATTGGCGTCATACGTGTACAAGATTGTGTGAGTTTTAGAGCATGTTTAGACCCCAAAAATGGCAATTCTTTTAAAAATCTGATTGGGGGCACTATAGAGCCATTATGCCACATTTAGTGCCAATTGATGTATCAAATTGAAGACGATTAGACAATTATAATTTTTGCAATGTTTTGCAAGTTTTCGAGTATTCTAAGGCCTTCAAACGTGTTCGTAAAATTTGGAAAAACGCAGGAAATGGCTCATAGCTCACTTCCTGTTTGGCCAAAAATTTTCAAAAAAATTACTATAACCGGGCATGAGAAACGCAATGATCACACCAAATTTTATGAACATTCAACAATTTTTTTTTTAAAAATAGCCTTGGCTAGAGGGCACTGTGGAGCCACCTGGCCACGCCTAATCTAATATTAGTACATGATTATACTTGGAAGGAGGCCATTATGAAGTGTGTAAATTTTCGGGCAAATCTCACAAAGTATGTGGGAGTAAAACCAACTTCCTGTTTCATGACGGAACATCGAAATTCGCCGCAACGCCACAGATACATTGTTCGATGAATCCAAAAAAGCTTCACAATTTAACATCAACAAGGTCTTTAGATGTCATAAGCCAAATTTCAAGTTGATCGGATAAAATATCTAGGAGGAGTTCGTTAAAGTACGACACCTGATCATGGCAAAAAATTTTAAAAAATTGCAATTTCAATTAAATATGGCGGACTTCCTGTTGAATTTAGATCATGGCACCAAGAGACTTTTTTTTAGGTCTCGGCATAGTCCACGTACACTGAATTTTATACATGTGTGTTCAACGGGCTGCGAGGGCTGCTTCATTGAAATTTTCTAGGGGGCGCTATAATGCCATTTTGCCTCGAACATCTGTAAACCCTCTATATTTATAAATCTTATGACCAACTTAATAAGTGTGCAAAATTTTGTGAGTTTTTGGGCATGCTGAGGCCCTCAAAAATGCAATTATGTATTAGGGGGCGCTATAGAGCCACCATGTCACATCCAGTGCCAAATCGGATATCAAATCGAACAGCTTCATATTTTCAACCTCTTTGCAAAGTTTAGCGAGTTTTCAAGTCTGCTAAGGCCCTCAAAAATGTGTTTGTAAAATCTGGAAAAATGCAGGAAATGGCTCACAGCTCACTTCCTGTGAGGAGAAAAAATTTCAAAAAAATTGACAAAACCCTTCATTATGACTTCTATGGCCCCACCAAATTTCGTGAGAATCCGAGCAAGTGCTTTCCAAAATTGCTGCTATTTGGTGGCGCTATAGAGCCACTGGGGCAGGTACATATACGTTGCCAGCACAAAAGTAAAATTTTCGCCAGGCCTGAGGTGCCTGCCAATTTTCATGAGTTTTTGACCATGTTAAAGCCCTCAAAAATGCAATTCATTTCGGTTAAAAATAATAATAATAATAATAATTAAAGCTGCAAGCAGCGTTGAAAGGGCCCTCGCACCCCTCAAGCACGTTGGGGTGGTGGCGAGATGTTGATGGGTGCAGGTGTCCATTCACAGCCATTGGACACTGCTGGACTGTGTACAATGCGTTTTCCTGAAGGGAGTGCAAACACCACTCCTGAAAATTTGGAAAAAACGCAGGAAATAGCTCATAGCTCATTTCCTGTTTGGCCAAAAAATTTCTAATAAAATAACATATCCTTGCATGAGAAATTCAACGATCACACCAAATTTCATGAACATTCAAGCACATTTATCTGAACATGGCTGTGGTTAGAGGGCGCTGTGGAGCCACCTGGCCACACCCGATCTAATATCAGCATATATTTTTATTTGGAAGGAGACCGTTATCAAGCCTGTAAAGTTTCGGGCAAATCCCACAAAGTACGTGTGAGTTAAATCAACTTTCTGTTTAATGGCGAAACATCAAAATTCGCCACGACACCATGGATACATCGTTTGATATATCCGAAAAACCTTCGCAATTTAAGATCAGACAGGTCTTGCGATGTCACTTGCCAAATTTTTAGTTGATTGGATGAAATCTCTAGGAGGAGTTCGTTAAAGTACCACACCTGTGACTGACGAAAAATTTTTAAAAGTTGAAATTTCAATTAAAAATGGCGGACTTCCTGTTGAGTCTAGGTCATGGCACCAGGAGACTTTTTTTTAGGTCTCAGCATAAATCACAAGTCCAACGAATTTCATACATGTAGATTTACCGAGCTGCGAGGGCTGCTTCATTGAAATATTCCAGGGGGCGCTATAATGCCATTTTGCCATGCCTTTCTGTAAGTTTTTTTATCATAATAATATGCATGATTAGCTTTATACGTGTACAAAATTTTGTGAGTTTTCAAGCATGTTGAGACCCTCAAAACAACAATTCTTTTAAAAATCTGATTGGGGGCGCTGTAGAGCCATTATTACACATTTAGTGCCAATTGATATATGAAATTGATAACGATAAGACAATTATACTTTTTGCAACGTTTTGCAAGTTTTCGAGTATTCTAAGGCCTTTAAACGTGTGTTCGTAAAATTTGGAAAAACGCAGGAAATGGCTCATAGCTCACTTCCTGTTTGGCCAAAAAATTTCAAAAAAATTATCATAACCCGGCATCACAAATGCAATAATCCTACCAAATTTCATTAACATTCAAGCACTTTTATCTTAACATGGCCATGTCTAGAGGGCGCTGTGGAGCCACCTGACCACTCCCAATCTAATATCAGCATACATTTATACTTGAAAGGAGACTGTTATCAAGCCTGTAAAGTTTCGGGCAAATCTCACAAAGTATGTGTGAGTAAAACCAACTTCCTGTTTCATGGCGGAACATCGAAATTGGCCGCGACGCCACGGATACATCGTTCGATGAATCCGAAAAAGCTTCGCAATTTAACATCGGCAAGGTCTTTAGATGTCATACTCCAAATTTTAATTTGATCGGATAAAATCTCTAGGACCCGTTCCGGGCCCTGCCACTGGTCGGTGCTCGGGCCCTAATTAAAGCTGCAAGCAGCGTTGAAAGGGCCCTCGCACCCTTCGTGCACGATGGGGGTGGTGGCGAGATGTTGACGGGTGCAGGTTTCCGTTCACAGCCATTGGACGCTGCTATACTGTGTACAATGTGTTTCACTGAGTGGAGTGCAAACAGCACTCCTGAAATCAGTAGTTGGAGCACCTTAAAGTATGACACCTGTTCTTGAAAAAAAGTTGAAATTTTCATTCAAAATAATGCACTTACTGTTGGGTTCGGGTCAAGGCACTATATTATTCTTTACAAGTCTTGGCACGTTTCATGTCTCCACCAAATTTTGTTCATGTAGGTGAACTGAACTATGAGAACAGTTTTGTTGAAATTTTCTGAAGGGTGCTATGATACCATTTTAACATGCCTGTGTGCAAAACCTATACCAAAGTAATCGTAATACCGGGCTCAACAAGTGTGTTGATTTTTGTAAATTTTCAATCATGTTGAGACCCTCAAAAGGGCAATTCTTTTGAAAAAAAATTAGGGGGCACTATAGAGCCATTGTGCCACATTAAGTGCAAATTGATATATGAAATTAGAGACGATAAGACAACTATAATATCTGCAACGTTTTGCAATTTTTCGAGTATTCTAAGGCCTTCAAAGGTGTGTTCGTAAAATTTGGAAAAACGCAGGAAATGGCTTATAGCTCACTTCCTGTTTGGCCAAAAAACGTCAAAAAATGAGCATAACCCGGGATGACAAATTCAATGATCACACCAAATTTGATGAACAATCAAGCACTTTTATCTTAAAATGGCCAGTGCTAGAGGGCGCTGTGGAGCCACCTGGCCACTCCCGATCTATAATTAGCATCCAAATATACTTGGGAGGAGACTGTTATCAAGCTTTTAAAGTTTCAGGCAAATTGACAAAGTATGTGGGAGTAAAACCAACTTCCTCTTTCATGGCGGAACATCAAAATTCACCGCGACGCCACGAATATATCGTCAGATGAATCCACAAAAGCTTCGCAATTTAACATTGGCAACGTCTTTAGATGTCATATGCCAAATTTGAAGTTGATTGGATAAAACCTCTAAGAGGAGTTCGTTAAAGTACGACGCCTGTTCATGGCGAAAAATCAAAAAAAGCTACAGTTTCAATTAAAAATGGCGGACTTCCTGTTGAGTCTAGTTCATGGCACCAAGAGACTTTTTTTTAGGTCTCAGAATAATCCACATGCACACCGAATTTCGTACATGTAGGTTAAACGGGCTGCGAGGGCTGCTTCATTGAAATTTTCTAGGGGGCGCTTTAATGCTATTTTGCCACACCCATGCGTGTTCCCAATATCCTTGTTAAAGAAATGACCGGCTTAATACATATGCAAAATTTGTGAGTATTCAAGCATGTTTAGACAATCAAAAGGGCAATTGTTTTAAAAAAATGATTGGGGGCGCTACAGAGCCATTGTGCCACATTAAGTGCCAATTGGGATATCAAATCGAAGATTATAAGACACTGACAATTTCTGCAACGTTTTGCAAGTTTTGGAATATCCGATGGCCTTAAAACGTGCTTTCGTAAAATTTGGAAAAACACAGGAAATGGCTCATAGCTCACTTCCTGTTTGGCCGAAAAATTTCTCAAATTACCATAACCCTGCATGACAAATATAATGATCATAACAAATATCATGAACATTCATGCACTTTTATCCTAACATGGCAGTGACTAGTGGGCGCTGTGGAGCCAACTGGCCACTCCCGATCTAATATTAGCATATATGTATACTTGAGAGGACACTTTTATCAAGCTTGTAAAGTTTCAGGCAAATCTCACAAAGTATGTGGGAGTAAAACCAACTTCTTGTTTCATGGCGGAACATCGAAATTCGTTGCGACGCCACGGATACATCGTTCGATGAATCCATAACGCTTCATAATTTAACATCGGCAAGGTCTTTAGATGCCATTTGCCAAATTTTAAGTTGATCGGATAAAATCTCGAGGAGGAGTTTGTTAAAGTACGACGCCTGTGAATGGTGAAAAATCCAAAAAAGTTGCAATTTCAATTAAAAATGGCAGACTTCCTGTAGAGTCTAGGTCATGGCACCAAGAGACTTTTTTTTAGGTTTCAGCATAATCCACATGCCCCCCGAATTTCGTACATGTAGGTGAAAAGGACCCCGAGGGTTGCTTCGTTAAAATTTTCTAGGGTGCGCTATAATGCTATTTTGCCACACCCATGCGTGATCCCAATATCTTTGTGAAAGGAATGACCGGCTTAATACGTGTGCAAAATTTCGTGAGTATTCAGGCATGTTTAGACAATCAAAAGAGCAATTGTTTTAAAAAAGTGATATGGGGCGCTATAGAGCCATTGTCCCACATTAAGTTCCAATTGGTGTATCAAATTGCAGAGCATAAGATATTTATAATTTCTGCAACGTTTTCGAAGTTTTGGAGTATTCTAAGGCACTCAAACATGTGTTCTTAAAATTTGGAAATACGCAGGAAATGGCTCATAGCTCACTTCCTGTTTGGCCAAAAAATTTCAAAAAAATTTCCATAACCCTGCATGACAAGTTAAATGATCACACCAAATTTCATGAACATTCAACCACTTTTATATTTACATGGCCATGGCTAGTGGGCGCTGTGGAGCCACCTGGCCACTCCTGATCTCATATCAGCATATTTGTATACTTGAAAGGACACTATTATCAAGCCTGTAAAGTTTCAGGCAAATCTCACATGGTATGTGGGAGTAAAACCAACTTCTTGTTTCATAGCGGAACATCGAAATTCGTTGCGATGCCACGGATACATTGTTTGATGAATCCAAAAACACTTCGCAATTTAACATCGGCAAGGTCTTTAGATATCATTTGCCAAATTTTAAGTTGATCGGATAAAATCTCTAGGAGGAGTTTGTTAAAGTACGACGCCTGTGAATGGCGAAAAATCCAAAAAAGTTGCAATTTCAATTAAAAATGGCGGACTTCCTGTTGAGTCTAGGTCACAGCACCAAGAGGCTTTTTTTTTAGGTTTCGGCATAATTCACATATCCTCCGAATTTCGTACATGTAGGTGAAACGGACCCCGAGGGCTTCTTCGTTAAAATTTTCAAGGGGGCGCTATAATGCTATTTTGCCACACCCAAATGTGATCACAGTATCCTTGTGAAAGGAATGACTGGCTTAATACGTTTGCAAAATTTCGTGAGTATTAAAGCATGTTTAGACAATCAAAAGGGCAATTGTTTTAAAAAAATGATTGGGGGCGCTATAGAGCCATTGTCGCACATTTAGTTCCAATTGGTGTATCAAAATGAAGACCATAGGATAGTTATAATTTCTGCAATGTTTTCCAAATTTTGGAGTATTCTAAGGCCTTCAAACGTGTTCGTAAAATTTGGATAAACACTGGAAATGGCTCATAGCTCACTTCCTGTTTGGCCAAAAAATTTCAAAAAAATTACCATAACCGTGCATGACAAATTCAATGATCAAACCAAATTTCATGAATATTCAAGCACTTTTATCTTTACATGGCCGTGGCTAGTGGGCGCTGTGGAGCCACCTGGCCACTCCCGATCTAATATCAGCATATACTTATACTTGGGAGGACACTTTTATCAAGCCTGTAAAGTTTCGGGCAAATTTCACATAGTATGTGAGAGTTAAACCAACTTCCTATTTCATGGCGGAACATCGAAATTCGCGGCAACGCCACGGATACATCGTTAGATGAATCCAAAAAAGCTTCGCAATTTAACATCGGCAAGGACTTTAGATGTCATACGCCAAATTTTCAGTTGATCGGATAAAATCTCTAGGAGGAGTTCGTTAAAGTACGACGCCTGTGAATGGCGAAAAATCCAAAAAAGTTGCAATTTCAATTAAAAATGGCAGACTTCCTGTTGAGTCTAGGTCATGGCACCAAGAGACTTTTTTTTAGGGCTTGGCATAATCTACATGGAAACCGAATTGTGTACATGTAGGTTAAACATGCTGCGAGGGCTGCTTCATTGAAATTTTCTAGGTGGCGCTATAATGCCATTTTGCCATGCCCATCTGTAAACCCTATATCATAGAAAAACCTATGACCGGCTTTATAAGTTTGCAAAATTTTGTGAGTTTTCGAGCATGCTGAGGCTCTCAAAAATGCAATTATCTATTAGGGGGCGCTATAGAGCCACCATGTCACACCCAGTGCCATATGAGACATCAATTCTAAGAGATTTATGTTTTCAACCAATGTGCCTAGTTTGGCAAGTTTTCGAGTATGATAAGACCCTAAAAAATGTCTTCGTAAAATCTGAAAAAACGCAGGAAATGGCTCATAGCTCACTTCCTGTGAGGCAAAAAAATTTCAAAAAAATTGACAAATAACTTCATAATGGCTACTATGGCCATATCGAATTTCTTGAGAATCCGAGCAATTAAGTTCCAAAATGGCCGCGTGTTTGGTGGCGCTATAGAGCCACCGAGGCATGTCCAAGCACAAAAATAACAATAATTTGAAATTTTCACCACGACTGACGTCTCTGCAAATTTTTGTGAGTTTTCGTCCATGGTAATGCCCTCAAAAACGCGTTCTCGCAGCAGAATAAAAATAATAATAATTTAAGCTGCAAGCAGTGTTGAAAGGGCCCTCGCACCCCTCGAGCACTTTGGGGGTGGTGGCGAGATGTTGAGGGCTGCAGGTGTGCATTCACATCCATTGGACACTGCTAGACTGTACAATGTGTTTTCCTGAGTGGAGTGCAAACACCATTCCTGAAATCAATAGGTGGAGTACGTTAAAGTATAACGGCTGTTCATGAAAAAAAAAAAATTGAAATTTTAATTCAGAATAATGGACTTCCTGTTGGGTTCGTGTCATGGCGCTTCATAATTTTTTTACAAGTCTTGGCATGTTTCATGTCTCCACCAAAGTTTGTTTATGAAGGTAAACTGAACCATGAGAACTGTTTTGAGCTGAAATTTTCTGGAGGCACTACGATGTCATTTTGACATTCCAGTGAGCCAAACCCATATCATAGTAATTGTAATACCAGGCTTCACGAGTGTGTTGATTTTTATAAGTTTTCCAGCATGCTGAGACCCTAAAAAGGGCAATTCTTTTGAAAAAATGATTAGGGGGCGCTACAGAGCCATTGTACCACATTAATTGCCAATTGGAATATCAATTCGAAGAACATTAAGACACTGACAATTTGTGCAACGTTCCACAAGTTTTGGAATATCCATAGGCCTTAAAACGTGTGTTCGTAAAATTTGGAAAAACACAGGAAATGGCTCATAGCTCACTTCCTGTTTGGCCGAAAAATTTATAAAAAATTATCATAAACCTGAATGACAAATCTAATGATCACACCAAATTTCATGAACATTCAGGTACTTTTATCCTAACATGGCCGTGGCTAGTGGGCGCTGTGGAGCCACCTGGCCACTCCCGATCTATGATCAACATATAAGTATACTTGAGAGGACACTTTTATCAAGCTTGTAAAGTTTCGGGCAAATCTCACAAAGTATGTGGGAGTAAAACCAAATTCCTGTTTCATGGCGGAACATCAAAATTCGTTGCGACGCCACGGATACATCGTGCGATGAATCCTATAAAAGCTTCGCAATTTAACATTGGCAACGTCTTTAGATATCATTTGCCAAATTTTAAGTTGATCGGATAAAATCTCTAGGAGGAGTTCGTTAAAGTACGACGCCTGTGAATGGCGAAAAATTCAAAAAAGTTGCAATTTCAATTAAAAATGGCAGACTTCCTGTTGAGACTAGGTCATGGCACCAAGGGACTTTTTTTTAGGTTTCGACAAAATCCACATGTCCACCGACTTTCGTACATGTAGGTGAAAACGACCCCAAGGACTGCTTCATGAAAATTTTCTAGGGAGCGCTATAATGCTATTTTGCCACACCTAAGGGTGATTTCAATATCCTAGTCAAAGAAATGAACAGCTCAGTATGTGTGCAAAATTTCATGAGTATTCAAGCATGTTAGACAATCAAAAGGGCAATTGTTTTACAAAAATGATTGGGGGCGCTATAGAGCCATTGTCCCACATTAAGTTCCAATTGATGTATCAAATTGCAGACCATAAGAGATTTTTAATTCCTGCAATGTTTTGCAAGTTTTGGAGTATTCTAAGGCCCTCAAACGTGTTCGTAAAATTTGGATAAATGCAGGAAATGGCTCATAGCTCACTTCCTGTTTGGCCAAAAAATTTCAAAAAAATTAAGATAACCCTGCATGACAAATTCAATGATCACACCAAATTTCATGAACATTCAAGCACTTTTATCTTTACATGGCCGTGGCTAGTGGGCGCTGTGGAGCCACCTGGCCTCTCCCGATCCAATATCAGCACATATTTATACTTGGGAGGACACTTTTATCAAGCTTGTAAAGTTTCAGGCAAATCTCACATATCTCACATGTTTTTTAGGGCTTAGCATAATCTACATGGAAACCGAATTTTGTACATGTAGGTTAAACACGCTGCGAGGGCTGCTTCATTGAAATTTTCTAGGTGGCGCTATAATGCCATTTTGCCATGCCCATCTGTAAAACCTATATCATAGTAAACCTTATGACCGGCTTTATAAATCTGCAAAATTTTGTGAGTTTTCGAGCATGTTGAGCCCCTCAAAAATGCAATTATCTATTAGGGGGCACTATAGAGCCACCATGTCACACCCAGTGCCAAATAAGACATCCAATTGAAGAGATTCATCTTTTCAACCTATGAGCCAAGTTTGGCAAGTTTTCGAGTATGATAAGACCCTCAAAAATGTGTTTGTAAAATCTGAAAAAACGCAGGAAATGGCTCATAGCTCACTTCCTGTGAGGCAAAAAAATTTCAAAAAAATTGACAAGAAACTTCATAATGACTACTATGCCCATATCAAATTTCGTGAGAATCCGAGCAATTGCGTTCCAAAATGGCCGCGTTTTTGGTGGCGCTATAGAGTCACCGGGGCATGTCCAAGCACAAAAATAACAAAACTTTGAAATTTGCACCACGACTGACGTCTCTGCAAATTTTTGTGAGTTTTCGTGCATGGCAAGGCCCTCAAAAACGTATTCTCGCAGCAGAATAAAAATAATAATAATAACAAAGAAGAAGAAGAAGAAGAATAATAAAAATCCCTTCAAAAACAATAGGTTCCTCGCACCTTCGGTGCCAGGACCCGTTCCGGGCCCTGGCACCGGTCGGTGCACGGGCCCTAATTAAAGCTGCAAGCAGCGTTGAAAGGGCCCTCGCAACCCTCGTGCACGTTGGGGTGGTGGCAAGATGTTGATGGGTGCAGGTGTCCATTCACAGCCATTAGACACTGCTCGACTGTGCACAATGTGTTTTCCTGAGTGGAGTGCAAACACCACTCCTGAAATCAATAGGTGCAGCACGTTAAAGTATGACACCTGTACATGAAAAAAAGTTGAAATTTTAATTCAAAATAATGCACTTCCTGCTGGGTTCGGGTCATGGCACGATATAATTTTTTTACAAGTCTTGGTACCTTTCATGTCTCCACCAAATTTTGTTCATGTAGGTGAACTGAACTATGAGAATTGTTTTGTTGAAATTTTCTGGAGGGCGCTATGATGCCATTTTGACATGCCTGTGTGCAAAAGCTACACCATAGTAATCGTAATTCCGGGCTCCGCGATTTTGTTGATTTTTGTGCATTTTCAAGCATGTTGAGACCCTCAAAAGGGCAATTCTTTTGAAAAAATAATTAGGGGGCACTACAGAGCCATAGGGCGCAACAGAGACATTGTGCCATATTAAGTGCCAATTGGGATATCAAGTCGAATATCATAAGACACTTACAACTTGTGCAACGTTTTGCAAGTTTTGCAATATCCGAAGGCCTTTAAACGTGTGTTCGCAAAAATTTTGGAAAAAACGCAGGAAATGGCTCATAGCTCATTTCCTGTGAGGTAAAAAAAAATTTCAAAAAAGAAATTGACAAAAAACTTCATTATGACTTCTATGGCCCCACCGAATTTCGTGAGAATCCGAGCAACTGCGTTCCAAAATGGCCGCGTGTTTGGTGGCGCTATAGAGCCACCGGGGCACGCCCAAGCTCAAGAACAACAATACTTTGTAATTTTTCGCACGCCTGACATATATGCAAATTTCTGTGAGTTCACGTGCATGGCAAGGCCCTCAAAAACGCGTTCTCGCAGCAGAATAAAAATAATAATAATAATAACTGAGAAGAAGAAGAATAAAAATCCCTTCAAAAACAATAGGTTCCTCGGACCTTCGGTGCCCGGGCCCTAATTAAAGCTTCAAGCAGCGTTGAAAGGGCCCTCGCATCCCTCGTGCACGCTGAGGTGGTGGCGAGATGTTGATGGGTGCAGGTGTCTATTCACAGCCATTGGACACTTCTAGACTGTTTACAATGTGTTTTCCTGAGTGGAGTACAATCACCACTCCTCAAATCAATCGGTGGAGCATGTTAAAGTATCACAGCTGTTCATGAAAAAAAGTTGAAATTTTAATTCAAAATAATGCACTTCCTGTTGGGTTCGGGTCATGACACTATATAATTTTTTTACAAGTCTGGGCACGTTTCATGTCTCCACCAAATTTTGTTCATGTAGGTGAACTGCGCTATGAGAACTGTTTTGTTGAAATTTTCTGGAGGGCGCTATGATACGATTTTGACATGCTTGTGTGCAAAACCTATAAAATAGTAATTGTAATACCGGGCTCCATGAGTGTGTTGATTTTTGTAAATTTTCAAGCATGTTGAGACCCTCAATGAGGCAATTCTTTTAAAAAAATGTTTAGGGGGCGTTACAGAGGCATTGTGCCATATTAAATGCCAATTGGGATATAAAGTCAAAGATCATGACACTGGCAATTTGTGCAACGTTTTGCAAGTTTTGGAATATCCAAAGGCCTTTAATCGTGTGTTTGTCAAATTTGGGAAAAAACGCAGGAGATGGCTCATAGCTCACTTCCTGTTTGGCCAAAAAATTTCTAATAAATTACCATATCCTTGCATGAGAAATTCAACAATCACACCAAATTTCATGAAGATTCAAGCACTTTTATCTCAACATTGCTGTGGCTAGAGGGCGCTGTGGAGCCACCTGGCCACACCCAATCTAATATCAGCATAGATTTTAACTTGGAAAGAGACCGTTATTGAGCCTGTAAAGTTTTGGGCAAATCTCACAAAGTATGTGGGAGTAAAATCAACTTCCTGTTTCATGGCAAAAAATCGAAATTCGCTGCAACGCCACGGATACAAATTTCGATATCTCCAAAAAACCTTCGCAATTTAACATTAGAAAGGTCTTAAGATGTCACTCGCCAAATTTTAAGTTGATCAGATAAAATCTCTAGGAGGAGTTCGTTAAAGTACGACGCCTGTTAATGACGAAAAAATTTTTAAAAGTTGAAATTTCAATTGAAAATGGCCAACTTCCTCTTGAGTCTAGGTCATGGCAGCAAGAGACTTTTTTTTTTAGGTCTTAGCATAATCTACATGTCCACCGAATTTCGTACATGTAGGTTTACCGGGCTGCGAGGGCTGCTTTTTTGAAATTTTCCAGGGGGCGCTATAATGCCATTTTGCCACGCCTATCTGTAAGATTTTTATCATAGTAATACGCATGATTGGCTTTATACATGTACAAAATTTTGTGGGTTTTCAAGCATGTAAAGACCCTCAAAAGGGCAATTCTTTTAAAAATCTGATTGGGCGTGCTATAGAGCCATTATGCCACATTTAATGCCAATTGATGTATCAAATTGAAGATGATAAGATATTTATAATTTGTGCAACGCTTTGAAAGTTTGAGTACTCTAAGGCCTTCAAATGTGTGTTCCTAAAATTTGGAAAAACGCAGGAAATGGCTCATAGCTCACTTCCTGTTTGGCCAAAAAATTTTTAAAAAGTTATCATAACGCTGCACGACAAATGCAATGATCACACCAAATATATCATGAACATTCAAGCACTTTTATCTTGACATGGCCATTGCTAATGGGCGCTGTGGAGCTATTTGGCCACACCGGATCTAATATCAGCATATATTGATACTTCGGAGGAGACTTTTATCAAGCTTGTAAAGTTTCGGGCAAATCTCGCAAAGTATTTCTGAGTAAAACCAACTTCCTGTTTCATGGCAGAATCTCGAAATTCGCCGAAGGGCCACAGATACATCGTTCGATGAATCCAAAAAAGCTTCGCAATTTAACATCGGCAAGGTCTATAGATATCATTGGCCAAATTTTAAGTTGATCGGATAAAATCTCTAGGAGGAGTTTGTTAAAGTACGACGCCTGTGAATTGCGAAAAATCCAAAAAAGTTGCAATTTCAATTAAAAATGGCGGACTTCCTGTGGAGTCTAGATCATGGCACCAGAGACTTTTTTTTAGGTCTCGGCATAATCCACATAGACTCCGAATTTCGTACATGTAGGTTAAACGGGCTGCGAGGGCTGCTTCATTGAAATTTTCAAGGGGGCGCTTTACTGCCATTTTGCCACGCCTATCTGTAAACCCTATATCATAGTAAAAAATATGACTGGCTTAATACGTTAGCAAAATTTCGTGAGTTTTCGAGTATGGTGAGACCCTCAAAAATGCAAATATGTATTAGGGGGCGCTATAGAGCCACCATATCACACCCAGTGCCAAATGGGATATCAAATCGAAGAACTTGATATTGTAAACCTCTGAGCAAAGTTTGGCGAGTTTTCGAGTATGGTAAAGCCCTCAAAAATGTATTTGTAAAATCTAGAAAGACGCAGGAAATGGTTCGTAGCTCACTTCCTGTGAGGGGAAAAAATTTCAAAAAAATTGACAAAAAAACTACATTATGACTACTATGGCCCTACCAAATTTTGTGAGAATCCGAGCAAGTGCGTTCCAAATGGCCACGTGTTTGGTGGCGCTATAGAGCCACCGGGGCAGGCCTAAGCTCAAAAACAACAATAATTTGTAACTTTTTGCACGCCAGATGTATATGTAAATTTCTGTGAGTTTTTGTGCATGGCAAGGCCCTCAAAAACGCGTTCTCGCAGCAGAATAAAAATAATAATAATAACAATAATAATAATAATAATAATAATAATAATAATAATAAATATAGCCGCAAGCTGCAATTCCGGGGTTCAAGCCAAGAAAGGCCATTAGTAGTTGAAAGCTTTAACAGCTTAATTACCAATTGTTACCACTAAACGTGGCCATGTCCCCCGCCAGGTGACGGAAATCGACTGGGGTCGGCGTATCACAAAATTACACATTGAAGCCAAAGATGAATAAAATCGGTCAAAGCGTTCTCGAGATTTCGCGTTCACAACAAACGGGACGTGATGGAAGCACAGCCAGACGGATGGACTGATTGAGCTGAATACTATGTCCCCCGGCCCTAATACACCTTGACCCCAAAGATGAATGGAATCGGTCAAACTGTTCTTGAGATACCACGTTCACAACAAACGGGACATGACGGACGGATGGACGGACAGACGGAGCTGAAAAATATGTCCCCCGCCCCTAACACACCTTGACACCAAAGATGAATGGAATCGGTCAAACCGTTCTTGAGATATCATGTTGACAAGGTATTTGTAAGTGGTCAAATGGTCGTAATGACCTTGAGAATAATGGCAAGGTCACGTAAATCGAGTGGGATGTGAGCATTCCCCTAATACACCTTGACACCAAAGATGAATGGAATCGGTCAAACCGTTCTTGAGATATCGCGTTCACAACAAACGGGACATGACGGACAGACGGACGGAGCTGAGTATTATGTTCCCCGCCCCTAATACACCTTGATACCAAAGAGGAATGGAATCGGTCAAACCGTTCTTGAGATACCACATTCACAACAAACGGAACATGACGGACGGATGGACGGATGGACGGAGCTGAATACTATGTCCCCCGCCCCTAACACACCTTGACACCAAAGATGAATGGAATCGGTCGAACCATGCTTGAGATATCATGTTGACAAGGAAATTGTTAGTGGTCAAATGATCGTAATGACCTTGAGAATAATGCCAAGGTCACAGAAATCTACTGGGGTCGGCGTATCACACCAATATACCTTAACACCAAAGATGAATGGAATCGGTCGAACCGTTCTTGAGATATCGCGTTCAGAACAAACGGGACATGACGGATGGACGGGCGGACGGAGCTGAATACTATGTCCCCCGCCCCTAATACACCTTGACACATAAGACGAATGGAATCGGTCGAACCGTTCTTGAGATATCGTGTTGACAAGGAATTTGTAAGTGGTCAAATGATCGAAATGACCTTGAGAATAATGCCAAGGTCACAGAAATCTACTGGGGTCGGCGTATCACACCAATATACCTTAACACCAAAGATGAATGGAATCGGTCGAACCGTTCTTGAGATATCGCGTTCAGAACAAACGGGACATGACGGACGGCCGGATGGAGGTGAATACTATGTCCCCGGCTCCGCTCGCTATCGTGGCGGCGGAGAACAAAAACCACTTTAAGAGAGTGTTGCAGGTTTTTATGTGGACCTATTTTGCCCGTGTAATGATTGGACCAACAACTTATGATGTATAGTCTGATTTGTGTTATGTTAGGCTATTTTGTGCATTTATGGCACCCCCTACTGGTCGATTTGATTGAAACGTTCAGGCTTTGTTTCAGGTTCTTATGGGGACATATCCTGTGAGTTTTATAGTGATTGGAAAAACTATTTATGATTTATAGTCTGATTTGTGTCATACCACGTTTCTTTGTTTTGTATTTATAGCGCCCCCTATCGGACAATTTGAATGAAATTTTCAGAGTATGTTTCAAATACTTGTATGAATGTATTCTGTGAGTTTTATGGCTATAGGACAAACAATTGCTGATTCATAGTCTGATTTGTGTTATACCATGCTGCTTTGTTTTGCATTTATAGTGCCCCCTATCAGTCAATTTGAATGAAATTTTCTGGGTATGTTTCAGGTACTTCTATGAATATATTCTGTGAGTTTTATGGCTATAGGCCAAACAATTGCTGATTTATAGTCTGATTTGTGTTATACCACGCTGCTTTGTTTTGCATTCATAGCGCCCCCTATCAGTCAGTTTGAATGAAATTTTCAGAGTATGTTTCAAGTACTTATATGAATATATCCTGTGAATTTTATGCCTATAGGACAAACAATTGCTGATTTATAGTCTGATTTGTGGTATACCACGTTGCTTTGTTTTGCATTTATAGCGCCCCTTATCGGACAATTTGAATGAAATTTTCAGAGTATGTTTCAAGTCCCTATATGAATATATCCTGTGAGTTTTATGGCTATAGGACAAACACTTGCTGATTCACAGTCGGATTTGTGTTATACCATGCTGCTTTGTTTTGCATTTATAGCGCCCCCTATCAGTCAATTTGAATGAAATTTTCTGGGTATGTTTCAGGTACTTATATGAATATATCCTGTGAGTTTTATGGCTATAGGACAAACAATTGGTGATTTATAGTCGGATTTGTGTTATAGCGCCCCTTATGGGCCGATTTGCATGAAACTGTCAAGGTATGTTCCTGGTACTTATATGGACATATTCTGCAAGTTCTGTGATGATTGGCCCAATGTTTTTTGAATTTTGCCCATTTATGTGCTAAGCCACGCCCCTTCTGAAGTTCATTGGTCAATATCTTGGAACCGAAATAAGATTTCAACAAGCTTTATGCGATCTTTGATAAGGTTGGTCCACTGATGATCCATAGCAAATTTCCAAGGAATCGGACCTATGGCCTGAGAGAAGATGTCAATAATGTGTTTTTCAAAAAATTCAAAATTCCGGAAAATGCAATATGGTGGACCTTAGAGGTCCCGGTGAACCTTGTAGAGATTGGACCAAGGAATGTCTGCACCAAGTTTCGTGTAAATCGGTCTAACAGCATAGGAGTTATGACCTTTAAAGTGAAAACCTGTTTTTCTTGAATTATAGCGCCACCATCAGGCCGATTGAGATAAAGATGCCTTAATCAGCATTTACACACAACTTCCAACCAATGTGCAAAATTTCAGGTCTCTAGCATTTACCATCTCACAGGAATTTGCGAAAACATTTCTGAAGAAGAAAATAAATAATAATTAAAGCCGCAAGCGGCGTTGTATGGGCCCTCGCACACCGATGCAACACCCAGAACGAGCGACCGCCAATCCCTGCGCTCGCCGACTGGAGGTAACGTTGCTTGGGTCTGTCTCAGGAATTGCATGTAAATGTTCTTCAGACCTGTCACTGTCGCCTGTCACGGAAAGATGCTCAAAATGGCCGCCCCGTCACACCCACACCGTTAATTGACAACAAGAGATTTTGATAAGTTTTCATGTCACAGGGCTCAAGAGTGTCCAAACCCTTTTTAGTGACATTCAGATGAAATCTGCTGGAGAAGTTCGCAAAAGTATGACACATGCACAATTTTGGTAATTTCCTGTGGCCAGGAGGGGGCGCTGTCAGTAGGGCTAAATTTGATCATGTGAATGGCTTCAGGGCGGGACTCTTATGATATGCATAAAGTTTGGTGCATCTCGGACGATGTACACTGAAGTCATAAGCATTTGAATTTTCATGGCGAATCGCTTTAAATAGCGGCCCTGCCACGCCCACATCATGACTCCCACCGAAATGAATTTAATAACTTTTGCTCTTCAAGGGGTCAAGACTAAACACAGCGGTTTTCATTAAAATCCGAAAAAATCCCAAGGAGGAGTTCGCAAAAGAACGCAACATGCAAATCGCCAAAAATGGCTGTTCAATTCAAAATGGCCGACTTCCTGTTGACTTTAGCCTATAGTGTCAAGAGACTTTTTTGTAGATGTGGGTGTGCTACATATGCCCACCAATTTTCATTAGTGTACATGGAAGAGTGCCTTGGGGCTGCAGTTTAGGGGGCGCTAGCGAGGCAGTTGGCCCTGCCCACTTGCGAAACCGATACAGTTCATAAATTACTATGGAAACTGACCAGTAAGTGAAGTTTATTGTGTAATGAACAGGGTTTTACAAAATTTATTAGGGAATTGTTGTTCACACTGAGATACTCAAAATGGCTGCCCTGTCACGCCCGCAGGGTTAATCCAAACAATAAGAGTTTAATAATTATTGATGTCATGGCTCTCGGGAGTGTCCACGCCCATTTTCGTTTAATTCAGATGAAATCTGTAGGAGGAGTTCGCAAAAGTATGACACATGCCCAATTTTGACCATTTCCTTTCGCCAGGAGAGGGCACTGTCAGTATGGCTGAATATGACAAATTGATTTGCTTCAAGGCAAGACTCTTATCATACTCATAAAGTTTGGTGCATGTGGGACAATGTACACTGAAGTTATAAGCATTTGAATTTTCATTGTGAATTGCTTAAAATGGCGGCCCTGCCACGCCCACATCGTGACTCCCACCGAAATGAATTTAATAACTTTTGATCTTCAAGGGGTCAAGAGTACACACAGCGATTTTCATGAGAATCAGACAAAATCCCTAGGAGGAGTTTGTTAAAGTATGCAACGTGCAAATCGCCAAAAATGGCCGTTCAATTAACAATGGCCGACTTCCTGTTGACTTTAGCCTACGGTGTCAAGAGACTTTTTTGTAGACGTGGGTGTGATACATATGTCCAGCAACTTTCATCAGTGTACGTGGAAGAAGGCCTTGGGGCTGCAGTTTAGAGGGCGCTAGCGAGGCAGTTGGCCCCGCCCACTTGCAAAACCAATACAATTAGTAATTGTCTATGGAAACTGACCAGCTTGTGAAGTTTGATCTGGAAAGAACAAAGTTTACCTAAATTTATTAGGGAATCAATGTTCACGGCGAGATGCTCAAAATGGCCGCCCCATCACGGCCACAGGGTTAATCTGTACAAAAAGATTTTACTAAATTTTCATGGTACAGGTCTCAAGAGTGTCCTCGTCCATTTTAGTCACATTCAGATGAAATCTGTAGGAGGAGTTCGCAAAAGTATGACACATGCCCAATTTTTATCATTTCCTGTCGCCAGGAGGGGGCGCTGTCAGTATGGCTGAATATGACCATTTGACTGGTTTCAGAGCGGGACTCTTATCATATGCCTGACGTTTGGTGCAGGTCGGACAAATATCACTGAAGTTATAAGCATTTGAAATTTCATGGCAAAACACTTAAAATGGCGGCCCTGCCACGCCCACACCGTGATTCCAACCGAGATGATTTTAATAACTTTTGATCTTCAAGGGGTCAAGAGTAAACACAGTGATTTTCATGAGAATCCGGCAAAACCCCTAGGAGGAGTTCGTTAAATTCCGATGCCTGAAATCGGCAAAAATTGCCTTATTTTGTATTTCAACGCCACCTAGCGGGCATCCTGTGCATTGGACAAAAACGTCCTGAATGGCAAATCCGTTTGTCTTGGCAAGCTCTACATGCCTACCAAATTTCAGCATAATCGGGCAAACCACAGATTTTTCATGAATTTTTAAATTTTTCTAGGGGGCGCTGTGGAGCCATTTTTCCCCGCCCACTGGCGAAACCAAAAAAATCATAGCATTTTCACCAGGCCTGATTTTTCAGCCACATTTTTGTTCGAATTTAAACACGTTAAAGCCCCCAAAAAGCCCTGTAAAGAGGAAGAAGAATAATAATAATAAGAATATAATAATAATAATAATAATAATTACTACAGATACAATACGGTCCTCGCACCGTGAGTGCTCGGGCCCGTAATAATAATCACTACAGATACAATACGGTCCTCGCACCCTTAGTGCTCGGGCCCGTAATAAGAATAATAATAATCACTACAGATACAATACGGTCCTCCCACCGTGAGTGCTCGGGCCCGTAAATATAGCCGCAAGCGGAAATTCCGGGGTTCAAGCCAAGAAAGACCAATAGTAGTTGAAAGCTTTAACAACTTAACGAACAAGTCTTGCCACTAAACGTGGCCATGTCCCCCGCCAGGTGACGAAAATCGACACGGGTCGGCGTATCACACAAATACACATTGAAGCCAAAGATGAATAAAATCGGTCAAAGCGTTCTTGAGATTTTGCGTTCACAATGAACGGGACGTGACGGACGGACGGCCGGAGGGATGGACTGACGGAGCTGAATACCATGTCCCCCGGCCCTAATACACCTTGACCCCAAAGATGAATTGAATCAGTCAAACCGTTCTTGAGATATCGTGTTCACAACAAACGGGACATGACGGACAGACGGACAGGCGGAGGAAGCAGAATACTATGTCCCCCCCCAATACACCATGACACCAAAGATGAATGGAATCAGTAAAACCGTTCTTGAGATATCACGTTCACAACAAATAGGACATGATGGACGGATGGGCAGACAGACGGAGCTGAATACTATGTCCCCCGCCCCTAACACACATTGATAGCAAAGATGAATGGAATCGGTTGAACCGTTCTTGAGATATCATGATGACAAGGAATTTGTAAGTGGTCAAATGGTCGTATTGACCGTGAGAATAATGGCAAGGTCACGTAAATCGAGTGGGCTGTGAGCACTCCCGTAATACACCTTGACACCAAAGATGAATGGAATCGGTCAAACCGTTCTTGAGAAATCGCATTCACAACAAACGGGACATGACGGACGGAGAGACGGACGGACGGAGCTGACTACTATGTCCCCCGCTCCTAATACGCCTTGACACCAAAGACGAATGGAATCGGACAAACCGTTATTGAGGTATCACATTCACAACAAACGGGACGGGACGGACGGACGGGCGGACGGATGGAGCTGAATACTATGTCCCCCGCCCCTCATACACCTTGACACCAAAGATGAATGGAATCGGTCGAACCGTTCTTGAGATATCATGTTGACAAGGAATTTGTAAGTGGTCAAATGATCGTAATGACCTTGAGAATAATGCCAAGGTGAAGCAAATCTACTGGGGTCCGCGTATCACACCAATATACCTTAACACCAAAGATGAATGGAATCGGTCAAACCGTTCTTGAGATATCGCATTCAGAACAAACGGGACATGACGGACGGCCGGACGGAGCTTAATACTATGTCCCCCGCTCAGCTCGCTATCATGGCGGCGGGGGAAAAAAACCACTTTAAGAGAGTGTTGCAGGTATTTATGTGGACCTGTTTTGCCAGTGTAATGATTGGACCAACAACTTATGATGTATAGTCTGATTTGTGTTATGTTAGGCTATTTTGTGCATTTATGGCACCCCCTACTGGTCGATTTGATTGAAACTTTCAGGCTATGTTTCAGGTTCTTATGAGGACATATCCTTTGAGTTTTGTAATGATTGGAAAAACTATTTATGATTTATTGTTTGATTTGTGTTATACCACGTTGCTTTGTTTTGCCTTGATAGCGCCCCCTATCAGACAATTTGAATGAAATTTTCAGAGTATGTTTCAGGTATTTATATGAATATATCCTGGGAGTTTTATAGCTTTAGGACAAACAATTGCTGATTTATAGTCTGATTTGTGTTATACCATGCTGCTTTGTTTTGCATTTATAGCGCCCCCTATCAGTCAATTTCAATGAAATTTTCAGAGTATGTTTCAAGTACTTATATGAATATATCCTGTGAGTTTTATGGCTATAGGACAAACAATTGCTGATTTATAGTCTGATTTGTGTTATACCGTGCTGACTTGTTTTGCAGTTATAGCGCCCCCTATCAGTCAATTTGAATGAAATTTTCTGGGTATGTTTCAGGTACTTAAATGAATATATCCTGTGAGTTTTTTGGCTATAGGACAAACAATTGCTGATTTATAATCTGATTTGTGTTATAGCGCCCCCTATGAGCCGATTTGCATGATACTGTCAAGGTATGTTCCTGGTACTTATATGGACATATTCTGCAAGTTCTGTGATGATTGGCCCAATGGTTTTTGAATTTTGACCATTTATGTGTTAAGCCACGCCTCTGCTGAAGTTCATTGGTCAACATCTTGGAAACGAAATGAGACTTCAACAAGCATTAAGCAATCTTTGATACGCTTGGTCCACTGATGATCCTCAGCAAATTTCGAAGGAATCGGGCCTACGGCCTAGGAGGAGATGTCAAAAATGTGTTTTTCAAAAAATTCAAAATTCCGGCAAATCAAATATGGCCGACCTCAGAGGTCCTTAGGGAAAGTTGTAGAGATTGGACCAAGGAATGTCTCTACCAAGTGTCGTGTGAATCTGACTTACATCGTAGGAGTTATGACCTTTAAAGTGAAAACCAGTTTTTATTGAATTATAGCGCCACCATCAGGCCAATTGAGTTAAAAATGCCTTGGTCAGCATTTACACACAACTTCCAACCAATGTGCTGTAATGTGGGGAAAAAAAAGCCACTAGATGGCAGTATTGACTTTTTTTTGTTAAGCAGTCTGGAGCTAGGTTTGGGGCATGTCCCGGGCATGCCTCAGAGGGGGCTGGAAAAGAGTATATAAGGAAAAAATCGAGAGAGTAGAGTAGTTGGAGAAATTGCAAGGAGAAATTGTGGAAGGATACATTTGACCAGACCTGTCACTCTTTTCAAGACCTGTGAAGCTTTTTGTGGATTTTTGCCTGTGTTGGAGCATTTTCCTGTCCCAGGACATTGCAACATAGCAGCCCATCTCCATTACAAAGGAACTGTAAATATCTCATTTTTTATTTGATTTCAATCTTGGTCAGTAGGGTAGAGTGTTGATTAGTTCTAAGTGTTTGTTTAATTAAATCTGTTGAAGTTGAAGAATTTTGTCTGTCATCCCTTGCTGTCCGTGACGTCATAACAAATTGACGCCATAACAAATTGGGGCCATAACAAATTGGGGGCTCGGGTCCGGGATAGACCATTGTGCGAGTCATTTATTGAAAATGTAAAATTTCAAATTGTGAAATAGTTTTTTGAATTTTCCTAGATATATATTGGCAGATCAACAGCAATGGATGATTTCTTGGCATCACCAACTGTAGAGGTTTTGAAGTCTTTTAAAAAGACAGAACTGCTAGAAATATGCAGACAGAGCTGACAGATGTAAAACCAGCCATGTGAAAAGCAAGACTGGCTAGAGAGATTGTTGAATATTACATTGATGAAAATGTGTTTGCACCAGGAGATCTGGAACAGTTTCCAGTGGAAAATCCAAATGTAGAATTGGAACTTAAATTAAAAATGCTAGAGATTGAAAGGGAAGAAAAAGAAAAACAACGAGAGTTTGAGAGAGAGACAGAGACAGAGAGATTTCGATGTAGAAAAATTAGATAGAGAAGAAAGGCTCCAAATGGAGCTACTAAAAATCAAAATGCAAGCTGAAAACAAATTTCGGGCTAGCCAGGAGGTAAAGCTGGTGCCTCCATTCTCAGAGAAGGAGGTTGATAAGTATTTCCAGTGCTTCGAGAAGGTAGCTAAGAGTTGTCAGTGGTCAAAGGAACACTGGCCTCTGATGTTGCAAACTGTCCTCAAGGGTAAAGCTCAACAAGCCTATTCGGCTTTGTCTGCAGATGATTCCTCTGATTATGAGGTTGTCAAAAAGGTTATTTTGACAGCTTATGAGTTGGTTCCAGAGGCTTACCGACAGAAATTCAGAGGTCTGAAGAAATCTGACAATCAGACTTATGTGGAATTTGCTAACTTGAAGAAGGTTTGCTTTGAGCGCTGGTGTACTTCTATGGAGGTCAAGGATGATTTCAACTCACTAAAAGAGATGGTGTTAGTTGAAGAATTCAAGAACTGTGTCAAGGATGATATTAAGACCTACCTTAATGAAAAGCAAGCACTGAATTTGCGATCAGCTGCCAAGTTTGCAGACGAATATGTTCTCACACATAAGTCCAAATTTCAGTCTAGCAGTAACAATAGATGGTCCCAATTTCAGAAGAAAGGTAACGGTGATACCCAAGATTCCTCACCCAAAGACAAAGACAAATCTGGTGATGGTGCTCAGAAATCCAGTAAAAGGTCTGAACAAAGTGTGAAAGCTGACAGTGACAAAAGTGATCTAGTTTGCAATTATTGCAAGAAATCTGGTCATGTTACAACTAACTGTTGGTTCCTTAAAGCTAAGAAAGAACAAGAAAAGGATACCAAACCCAATACCTTTGGGAAGACAAGGTTAGAAACCACTGTAGTAGATGACTGATCTGCTAAATTACCTGCTCCTTGTGAGGCTAAGAAGCCTGATACTGCTGACTTTGTGAGGGAGGAATTTCTTCCATTTGTGTCAGAGGGATTTGTGGCTCTGAATGAGCATTCTCCTCCTGTCCCCATATATATCCTAAGGGATACCGGAGCTTCTCAGTCACTTTTGTTGATGGACTCCTTGGAGTTACGTGATGAGACCACTTCTGGGGATTTCATACTTGTACAAGGTATTGAAGGGAGGACTGTATCTGTACCCCTGCGCTCTGTATTCTTGAAGTCAGATTTAGTTACAGGACAGGTAAAGGTGGGACTTATGTCAAGTCTACCTATCAAGGGTGTTTCTCTGTTGCTAGGCAATGACCTGGCTGGGGGCAATGTAGTTCCCCCTGTTCATCTTACTTCACAGCCGAGCACTGAGGATGGCGATGAAGACCCATCTCTGTATCCTTCCTGTGCAGTGACTCGTGCTATGGCCAAGAAGGCTCAAGAAGAAGATGATGTGGTGCCGTCCAGCACCTTGAATAGTCATGACTCAGGTGGTTCGCCTCATGACTCTGTTCAGCCTACTATGGTTTCTCCATTTGAGGACTTATCCGACACTTTTATCAGTTCTCTATTCAGCCAGCCAGAGGGGTCTGGTGATTCTGATGTGTCTGGAGACTTGTCTCTGTCCAGAAAGCGGTTGATTCAGGAGCAAACCAATGATCCTGAAATTTGTGTACAAAAGAAGAAAGCCCTTCCTGATGAAGAAATAGACGCAGTTCCAGTTGGGTATTATCTCAAGGATGGAGTGTTGATGCGGAAGTGGCGCCCTCCTGATATCCCTGCCAATGCAGATTGGGCAGTGGTCAAGCAAATTGTTGTTCCGAAGGTCTACAGGAATGAGATCTTAACAATGGCTCATAGTTTGCCTTTAGGAGGTCATCTTGGTGTTAACAAGACTGTTGACAAGATCATGAAACACTTCTTCTGGCCTGGACTTCGGAAAGATGTTTCCAACTTTTGCAAAACCTGTCACACTTGTCAGGTAGTTGTCAAACACCAGTTAGACCCACCTGTAGCTCCATTGCAGCCTATCCCAGCATTTGGGGAGCCCTTCTCCAAGGTCATTGTTGATTGTGTTAGTCCATTACCCAAGACTAGATCTGGAAATCAGTACTTGTTGACAATCATGTGTGCATCTACCAGATTCCCTGAAGCCATCCCTCTACGCAACATCAAGGCAACTGCAATATCGAAGTCTTTGATAAAGTTCTTCACATTGTTTGGCCTTCCCAGGGAAATTCAGTCAGATCAAGGTAGCAATTTCACTTCCGGATTGTTTCAGCAGGTTGTGTATGAACTAGGTGCCAAGCAGATTCTTTCCAGTGCCTATCATCCAGAGAGTCAGGGTGCCTTAGAGCGGTTTCATTCCACTCTCAAGACAATGATGAGGACTTATTGTTATGACTATGAGAAAGACTGGGATGAAGGTGTTCATTTGCTGTTGTTTGCAGCTAGAGAAGCAGTGCAGGAGTCTACTGGATTCAGTCCGTTTGAGCTAGTGTTTGGCCATGAAGTGAGAGGACCTTTGCTATTGTTAAGTGAACAATGGCAAGAGAAAGAGCCGCATATCAGTCTGTTAGACTATGTTAGCAAGTTCAAGGAAAGACTGCGTGCAGCTTGTGACCTAGCCAAAGAGAACTTGAAATCAATTCAGGGAAAAATGAAAACTTGGTATGATCATAAGGCTAGAAGCCATGAGTTTAAACCAGGAGACAAGGTCCTTGTGTTGTTTCCCTTGCAGTCCAATCCATTGCAGGCTAGATTTCATGGTCCTTATGAAATTCTGACAAAACTCAATGATCTCAATTACATTGTGAAGACTCCAGATAGGAGAAAGCCAAAACAGTTATGTCACATTAACATGCTGAAGCCTTATCATGATAGGAATGCTAGGGTTGCAGCTGTCACTTCAGATCCTCCTATGGCCGAGACTTGTGAAGATGAGGGGGAGTTTCAAGATGATGAACCTAGAATTAAAGCTGAAGTTCTTTCATGTAAATTGTCAAATTCTGAAGTGTTGCAAAATCTTGATGTAAAACTCCAGCACTTAGAACCCTCACAGAAAGATCAGTTTGAGAGGTTGATCAAGAAATATAAAGATCTATTTCCTGATGTTCCAAAGAGAGTTTCTATAGCCTCTCATGATGTAGATGTTGGTGATGCCAAACCAATAAAACAGCATCCGTACCGGATGAATCCTGAAAAGAGAAAGATTGCTGAGAAAGAGGTTGAGTACATGTTAGAACATGATATTATCAGACTCTCTAACTCCAATTGGAGTTCACCCTGTGTTCTAGTTCCAAAACCTGATGGAAGTACTAGATTCTGTACAGATTATCGCAAAGTCAATGCTGTAACTAGAACTGATGTGTTTCCAATACCTAGGATTGATGATTGTATCGATAGAGTAGGGCAAGCAAAGTTTCTGACCAAGATTGATTTATTGAAGGGTTATTGGTGTGTGCCTTTAACTGAGAGGGCCAAGAGCATCTCTGCTTTTGCCACACCATCTGGGTTATACCAGTATGAAGTCCTACCCTTTGGCATGAAAAATGCCCCAGCCAAGTTCCTAAGGATGATACAGTCTACAATCGCCGGATTGCCACACACGGGTGCGTACATCGACGACCTGATCACATGAAGTGACTCCTGGGAAGAACATCTGAAAGATGTAGAGACGTTGTTCCAGCGCTTGACCCAGGCTAACCTGACTGTTAACCTGAACAAGAGTGACTTTGGTTGTGCTACTGTCACGTATCTTGGCTACATCATAGGCCAGGGTAAGGTGGCACCCATAATTGCTAAAGTCCAAGCCATCATGGACTTTCCAGTTCCTGACAACAAAAAAGCTTTGCGCCGCTTCCTTGGAATGATCGGGTACTACCGCAAGTTCTGCAAGAACTTTGCTGAGATTGCTCTCAGTCTCACCAACCAACTGAAGAAAGGCGTGAAGTTCACTTGGGATGAAGCATGCCAAAGAGCCTTCGATTGCCTGAAGTCTCTGCTGTGTCACTTCCCCGTGCTCAAATCTCCTGACTTCAACAATCCGTTCTCCATAGCGGTCGATGCTAGCGACCAAGCTTGTGGATCTGTGCTCCTACAGAGAAGTGACTCTGATGACATTGAGCATCCCGTGGCATACTTCTCCAGGAAGTTCAATCGCCACCAAAAGAACTATTCCACAATTGAGAAGGAGCTGTTGGCTCTGGTTCTATCCTCACAACACTTTGAGGTTTACATTTGTACAGGGCAAAAGCCAATGATTGTATATACTGACCACAATCCGTTAATGCTTTTGAGTAAGATGAAAAACAAGAATCGGAGATTGCTGAATTGGAGTTTGATTTTACAGGAGTTTGACTTGGAAATTAAGCATGTAAAGGGTACTGACAATGTAATTGCCGATTGCTTATCCCGTGTTTGAGTATGCGTATATATATCACCTGTGTTTATTATCATATTATATATATGTATATATATGCAAGTGTCAACTTAACCATTTTTGTATTGAAAAGAAAAATTTTAGCTTTATGAGTCAAAATTTTTCCCTTTTGGAATGGAGGTGTAATGTGGGGAAAAAAAGCCACTAGATGGCAGTATTGACTTTTTTTTGTAAGCAGTCTGGAGCTAGGTTTGGGGCATGTCCCGGGCATGCCTCAGAGGGGGCTGGAAAAGAGTATAGAAGGAGAAAAATCGAGAGAGTAGAGTAGATGGAGAAATTGCAAGGAGAAATTGTGGAAGGATACATTTGACCAGACCTGTCACTCTTTTCAAGACCTGTGAAGCTTTTCGTGGATTTTTGCCTGTGTTGGAGCATTTTCCTGTCCCAGGATAGTGCAACATAGCAGCCCATCTCCATTACAAAGGAACTGTAAATATCTCATTTTTCATTTGATTTCAATCTTGGTCAGTAGGGTAGAGTGTTGATTAGTTCTAAGTGTTTGTTTAATTAAATCTGTTGAAGTTGAAGAATTTTGTCTGTCATCCCTTGCTGTCCGTGACATCATAACAAATTGACGCCATAAAAAATTGGGGCCATAACAGTGCAAAATTTCAGGTCTCTACCTTTTACCATCTCACGGGAATTTGCGAAAACATTTCTGAAGAAGAAAAGAAATAATAATAAATATAGCCGCAAGCGGCAATTCCAGGGTTCAAGCCACGAAAGACCATTAGTAGTTGAAAGCTTGAACAGCTTAAATAACAAGTGTTGCCACTAAACGTGGCCATGTCCCCCGCCAGGTGATGGAAATCGACTGGGGTTGGCGTATCACAAAATTACACATTGAGGCCAAAGATGAAATAAATCGGTCAAAGCGTTCTCAAGATTTCGCGTTCAGAACAAACGGGATGTGACGGACGGACGGCCGGACGGATGGACTGATGGAGCTGAATACTATGTCCCCCGGCCCTAATGCACCTTGACCCCAAAGATGAATGGAATCGGTCAAACCGTTCTTGAGATATCGCGTTCACAACAAACGGGATGGGAAGGACGGACAGCCGGACGGATGGAGCTGAATTCTATATCCCCCGCCCCTAATACACCTTGACACCAAAGATGAATGGAATCGGTCAAACCGTTCTTGAGATATCATGTTGACAAGGAATTTGTAAGTGGTCAAATGATCGTAATGACCTTGAGAATAATGCCAAGGTCACAGAAATCTACTGGGGTCGGTGTTTCACACCAATATACCTTAACACCAAAGATGAATGGAATCGGTCAAACCGTTCTTGAGATATCATGTTGACAAGGAATTTGTAAGCGGTCAAATGATCATAATGACCTTGAGAATAATGGCAAGGTCACGTAAATCAAGTGGGCTGTGAGAACTCCCCTAATACACCTTGACACCAAAGATGAATGGAATCGGTCAAACCGTTCTTGAGATATTGTGTTCACAACAAACGGGACATGACGGACGAACAGACAGAGCTGAATACTATGTCCCCCACCCCTAAAACACCTTGACATCAAAGACGAATGGAATAGGTCAAACCATTCTTGAGATATCACGTTCACAACAAACGGGACGGGACGGACGGATGGACGGCCGAGCGGACGGATGGAGCTGAATACTATGTCCCCCGCCCCTAATACACCTTGAAACCAAAGATGAATGGTATCGGTCGAACCGTTCTTGAGATATCATGTTGACAAGGAATTTGTAAGTGGTCAAATGGTCGTAATGACCTTGAGAATCATGCCAAGGTCACGGAGATCTACTGGGGTCGGCGTATCACACCAATACACCATAACACCAAAGAAGAATGGAATCGGTCAAACCGTTCTTGAGATATCGCGTTCAGAACAAACGGGACATGATGGACGGCCGGACGGAGCTGAATACAATGACCCCCGCTCCGCTCACTATCGTGGCGGTGGGGGACAAAAACCACTTTAAGAGTGTGTTGCAGGTATTTATGCGGACCTATGTTGCCAGTGTAATCATTGGACCAACAAGTTATGATGTAAAGTCTGATTTGTGTTATGTTAGGCTTATTTGTGCATTTATTGCGCCCCCTACTGGTCTATTTAATTGAAACTTTCAGGCTATGTTTCAGGTTCTTAAGTGCACATATCCTGTGAGTTTTGTAATGATTGGAAAAACTATTTATGATTAATAGTCTGATTTGTGTTTTCCACGTTGCTTTGTTTTGCATTTATAACGCCCCCTATCGGACAATTTGAATGAAATTTTCAGAGAATGTTTCAAGTACTTTTGTACTTATATCAATATATCCTGTGAGTTTCATGGCTATAGGACAAACAATTGCTGATTTATAGTCTGATTTGTGTTATACCATGCTGCTTTGTTTTGCATTTATAGCGCCCCCTATTAGTCAATTTGAATGAAATTTTCTGGGTATAATTCAAGTACTTATATGAATATATCCTGTGAGTTTTATGGCGATAGGATAAACAATTGCTGATTTATAGTCTGATTTGTGTTATACAACACTGCTTGGTTTTGCATTTATAGCGCCCCCTATCAATCAATTTGAATGCAATTTTCTAGGTATGTTTCAAATACTTATATGAATATATCCTGTGAGTTTTATGGCTATAGGACAAAAAATTGCTGATTTATAGTCCAATTTGTGTTATACCATGCTGCTTTGTTTTGCATTTATAGCGCCCCCTATTAGTCAATTTGAATGAAATTTTCTGGGTATGTTTCAGGTACTTATATGAATATATCCTGTGAGTTTTATGGCTATAGGAAAAATAATTGCTGATTTATAGTCGGATTTGTGTTATACCACGTTGCTTTGTTTTGCATTTATAGCGCCCCCTATCAGACAATTTGAATGAAATTTTCAGCGTATGTTTAAAGTACTGATATGAATATATCCTTTGAGTTTTATGGCTATTGGACAAACAATTGCTGATTTTTAGTCTGATTTGTGTTATACAACACTGCTTGGTTTTGCATTTATAGCGCCCCCTATCAGTCAATTTGAATGAAATTTTCAGAGTATGTTTCAAGTTTTTATATGAATGTATCCTGTGAGTTTTATGGCTATAGGACAAACAATTGCTGATTTATAGTCTGATTTGTGTTATACCACGTTGCTTTGTTTTGCATTTATAGCGCCCCCTATCGGACAATTTGAATGAAATTTTCAGCGTATGTTTCAAGTACTTATATGAATATATCCTGTGAGTTTTATGGCTATAGGACAAACAATTGCTGATTTATAGTCCAATTTGTGTTATACCACGCTGCTTTGTTTTGCATTTATAGCGCCCCCTATCAGTCAATTTGAATGAAATTTTCTGGCTATGTTTCAAGTACTAATATGAATATATCTTGTGAGTTTTATGGCTATAGGACAAACAATTGCTGATTTATAGTCGGATTTGTGTTATACCGTGCTGCTTTGTTTTGCATTTATAGCGCCTCCTATCAGTCAATTTGAATTGAATTTTCAGAGTATGTTTCAAATACTTATATGAATATATCCTGTGAGTTTTATGGCTATAGGACAAACAATTGCTGATTCATAGTCGGATTTGTGTTATACCATGCTGCTTTGTTTTGCATTTATAGCGCCCCCTATCGGACAATTTGAATGAAATTTTCAGAGTATGTTTCAAGTACTTATATGAATATATCCTGTGAGTTTTATGGCTATAGGACAAACAATTGCTGATTTATAGTCTGATTTGTGTTATACCATGCTGCTTTGTTTTGCATTTATAACGCCCCCTATCAATCAATTTGAATGAAATTTTCTCTGGGTATGTTTCAGGTACTTATATGAATATATCCTGTGAGTATTATGGCTATAGGACAAACAATTGCTGATTGATAGTCGGATTTGTGTTATACCATGCTGCTTTGTTTTGCATTTATAGCGCCCCCTATCAATTAATTTCAATGAAATTTTCAGAGTATGTTTCAAGTACTTATATGAATATATCCTGTGAGTTCTTTGGCTATAGGACAAACAATTGCTGATTAATAGTCTGATTTGTGTTATAGCGCCCCCTATAAGCCGATTTGCATGAAACTGTCAAGGTATGTTCCTGGTACTTATATGGACATATTCTGCAATTTCTGTGATGATTGGCCCGATAGTTGTTGAATTTTGTCCATTTTTGTGCTAAGCCACGCCCCTGCTGAAGTTCATTGGTCAATATCTTGAAAACGAAAAGAGATTTCAGCCAGCTTTATGCAACCTTTGATAAGCTTGGTCTACTGATGATCCCCAGCAAATTTGGAAGGAATCGGACGTACAGTCTAGGAGAAGATGTCAAAAATGTGTTTTTCAAAGAATTCAAAATTTCGGAAAATCACTTATGGCGGATCTTAGAGGTCCTTATGGGAAAAGTTGTATAAAATGGACCAAAGAATGTCTTTACCAAGTTTCGTGTGAATCGGACTTACAGCCTAGGAGTTATGACCTTTAAAGTGAAAACCTGTTTTTCTTGATTTATAGCGCCACCATCAGGCCTACTGAGTTAAAAATGCCTTGGTTAGCATTTACACACAACTTACAACCAATGTGCAAAATTTCAGGTCTCTACCATTTACCATCTCACGGGAATTTGCGAAAACATTTCTGAAGAAGAATAATAATAATAATAATAATAATAATAATAATAATAAAATGAACCAGCACAAAAACAATAGGGTTTCAGCCCTACGGGCTTGAACCCCTAATAATAATAATAATAATAATAATAATAAAAATAAACCAGCACAAAAACAATAGGGTTTCAGCCCTACGGGCTTGAACCCCTAAATATAGCCGCAAGCGGCAATTCCGGGGTTCAAGCCAAGAAAGACCATTAGTAGTTGAAAGCTTTAACAGCTTAATTAACAAGAGTTGCCACTAAACGTGGCCATGTCCCCCGCCAGGTGACGGAAAACGACAGGGGTCGGCGTATCACAAAATTACACATCGAAGTCAAAGATGAATAAAATCAGTCAAAGCGTTCTCGAGATTTCGCGTTCACAACAAACGGGACGTGATGGACGGACGGCCGGACAGATGGACTGATGGAGCTGAATACTATGTCCCCCGGCCCTAATACACCTTGACCCCAAATATGAAAGGAATCGGTCAAACCGTTCTTGAGATATCGCGTTCACAACAAACGGGACATGACGGACGAACAGACAGAGCTGAATACTATGTCCCCCACCCCTAATACACCTTGACATTAAAGACGAATGGAATAGGTCAAACCATTCTTGAGATATCACGTTCACAACAAAACGGGGGGGGCGGACGAATGGATGGCCGAGCGGACGGATGGAGCTGAATACTATGTCCCCGGCCCCTAATACACCTTGACACCAAAGATGAATGGAATCGGTCGAACCGTTCTTGAGATATCATGTTGACAAGGAATTTGTAAGTGGTCAAATGATCGTAATGACCTTGAGAATCATGCCAAGGTCACGGAAATCTACTGGGGTCGGCTTATCACACCAATACACCTTAACACCAAAGATGAATGGAATCAGTCAAACCGTTCTTGAGATATCGCGTTCAGAACAAACGGGATATGATGGACGGCCGGACGGAGCTGAATACAATGACCCCCGCTCCGCTCACTATCGTGGCGGTGGCAGAAAAAAACCACTTTAAGAGTGTGTTGCAGGTATTTATGTGGACCTGTTTTGCCAGTGTAATGATTGGACCAACAATTTATGATGTATAGTCTGATTTGTGTTATGTTAGGCTAATTTGTGCATTTATTGCGCCCCTTACTAGTCGATTTGATTGAAACGTTCAGGCTATGTTTCAGGTTCTTAAGTGGACATATCCTGTGAGTTTTGTAATGATTGGAAAAACTATTTATGATTTATAGTCTGATTTGAGTTATACCACGTTGCTTTGTTTTGCATTTATAACGCCCCCTATCGGACAATTTGAATGAAATTTTCAGAGTATGTTTCAAGTACTTATATGAATATATCCTGTGAGTTTTATGGCTATAGGACAAACAATTGCTGATTTATAGTCTGATTTGTGTTATACCACGCTGCTTTGTTTTGCATTTATAGTGCCCCCTATCAGTCAATTTGAATTAAATTTTCTGGGTATGTTTCCGTTACTTATATGAATATATCCTGTGACTTTTATGGCTATAGGACAAACAATTGCTGATTTATAGTCTGATTTGTGTTATACAACACTGCTTGGTTTTGCATTTATAGCGCCCCCTATCAATCAATTTGAATGCAATTTTCTGGGTATGTTTCAAATACTTATATGAATATATCCTGTGAGTTTTATGGCTATAGGACAAACAATTGCAGATTTACAGTTTGATTTGTGTTATACCACACTGCTTTGTTTTGTATTTATAGCGCCCCCTATCAGTCAATTTGAATGAAATTTTCTGGCTATGTTTCAAGTACTTATATGAATATATCCTGTGACTTTTATGGCTATAGGACAAACAATTGCTGATTTATAGTCTGATTTGTGTTATACCACGTTGCTTTGTTTTGCATTTATAGCGCCCCCTATCGGACAATTTGAATGAAATTTTCAGAGTATGTTTCAAGTACTTATATGAATATATCCTGTGAATTTCATGGCTATAGGACAAACAATTGCTGATTTATAGTCTGATGTGTGTTTTACCATGCTGCTTTGTTTTGCATTTATAGCGCCATCTGTAAGTCAATTTGTATGAAATTTTCTGGGTATGTTTCATGTACTTACATGAATATATCCTGTGAGTTTTATGGCTATAGGACAAACAATTGCTGGTTTATAGTCTGATTTGTGCTATACCACGCTGCTTTGTTTTGCATTTATAGCACCCCCTATCAGTCAATTTGAATGAAATTTTCAGAGTATGTTTCAAGTACTTATATGAATATATCCTGTGAGTTTTACGGCTAAAGGACAAACAATTGCTGATTTATAGTTGGATTTGTGTTATACCATGCTGCTTTGTTTTGCATTTATAGCGCCCCCTATCAATCAATTTGAATGAAATTTTCAGAGTATGTTTCAAGTACTTATATGAATATATCTTGTGAGTTTTATGGCTATAGGACAAAAAATTGCTGATTTATAGTCGGATTTGTGTTATACCATGCTGCTTTGTTTTGCAGTTAAAGCGCCCCCTATCAGTCAATTTAAATGAAATTTGCTGGGTATGTTTCAGGTACTTATATGAATATATCCTGTGAGTTTTATGGCTATAGGACAAACAATTGCTGATTTATAGTCTGATTTGTGTTATAGCGCCCCCTATGGGCCGAATCAAATACGGCGGACCTTAGAGGTTCTTATGGGAAAGTTGTAGAGATCGGACCAAGGAATGTCACTACCAAGTTTTGTGTAAATCGTACTTACAGCGTAGGAGTTATGATTTTTAAAGTGAAAACCTGTTTTTATTGAATTATAGCGCCACCATCAGGCCGATTGAGTTAAACATGCCTTGATTAGCATTTACACACAACTTCCAACCAATGTGCAAAATTATAGGTCTCTACCATTAACCATCTCACGGGAATGAGCAAAAACATTTCTGAAAAAGAAAAGAAATAATAATAATAATAATAAACCAACACAAAAACAATAGGGTTTCAGCTCTACGGGCTTGAACCCCTAATAATAATAATAATAATAATAATAAAAACCAGCACAAAAACAATAGGGTTTCAGCCCTACGGGCTTGAACCCCTAATAATAACTAAGAAGAAGAAGAAGAATAAAAATCCCATCAAAAACAATAGGTTTATCGCACCTTCGGTGCCAGGACCCGGTCAGTGCTCAGGCCCTAATTAAAGCTGCAAGCAGCGATGAACGGGCCCTTGCGCCCTTGTGCACGTTGAGGGTGGTGGTGAGATCCTGACGGGTGCAGCTGTGCTTTGAGAACAATTGGATAGTGGCAACGTGGTTAAAGAAGCTGCGAGGGCTGCTCTGTTGAAATTTTCTTGGGGGCGCTATGGAGACATTTTGCCCCCCCATGGGAAACATCCCCATCATATGTAAGTGCTTGCCATTATTGATGTGTGTATCAATTTTCATGAGGTTATGACTTTGTTAAAGTCATGTAAAAGCCAAATGTAATTTGTTGGTGAGGGATCGTTAGTCACCACGCTGGCAGACAGACACCATTGCTTGTAGCTTCTCATCGTTCATAATGTAGCTTCACCAAGTTATTTTGCACGTCTTGGAAGTGGAATAAAATTGGTGGGATTAACAATGTTGGATCAATACATGGCGGGGTAAAAAAAGGTCACTTTCTGTTACCATCGGGCGGCACTATGACTATGATGGTATATTGTCATGTAGCCGTGTTCAGGGTCAGACTCCTATCAAACGTGTAGTTTGGGGCACACTGGACCATGCATGCTGGAGTTGTAAACTACTTCTTATGATGTGGTGAGTTCCCTAAGTTTGAGGCACTGTGACAGCCACATGGATTGATGAAAACTAACGATTTTACTAACTTTTGATTGCACAAGGCTTTACATGACCCTGACAAAATTTGAAGTTGTTTGGATAAAAACTGTTAGAGGAGTCTGTTTATTTACCACCCCTGGACATGGGCAAAAATGCATCAAAATTGCACAGTAAATTCAAAATGGCTGACTTCCTGTTAGCTTTAGTGTATGGGCCCTGGAGGCTTTTTTTTGTAGGTTCTGGGGGGTTGCATATGCCTACCAAGTTTTGTACCTGTTGGTCAAACCAGGTTTGGGGGCTGCGTCATCAAAAATTTGTATGTGGTGCTACTGAGCCATTTTTTGGCAAGTTATGATGAGACCCTTAAAATATCAAATTTTACACCACTTCTGCTTAGTCTGCAAAGTTTCATGAATTTTGGGGTATGATAAGCCCTAAAGGCCATTTATTTTAGCAAAGAAGAAGAATAATAACAAGACATGAAAATTACCTGTAGCTATAAACTCTGTGTAATGGCCGGTGGAATACGGAGGCCAGGTGCAACGACCAGAGAGAAAGAGAGTAGCATGGACACAGTACAAACACAAAGAATAATTCAGACCAATACGAAAGTATTCGCGCTTCCAAAGGACGTATAATAGTCCGAACCACGGAAGCAAAGTGAGATAGAAAAAGGGAGAAGAAACTCCCATAATTAGAAGATAGAAAGTCAAACAAAACCTGACAACAAATATCTTCGGCTATAGTGCTTAACTACAAACAGACACTCTAGCGAAGAGGCGTGGCGAACATCCGGCTTATATAGAGTCCAGGGAAGCGCCGCCCCTGTTCAATCAGCCACCTGGGTAAAGAATTCGATTGAACAGGAATACGATATCATCCCGGGATGAGAGCCACAAAAAAAGTCCAAAACACACGCACAAACATCCAGAACCATGACACTATGTGCAAGAAATCAGTGTCATTCTTTCTAATGAAACGATGTTTCAATAAATTAATTGTTTAGATTTACACCAATTCATATAACATCATATTTTGCAGTTATTAAAAGTCTGGGTGTGAGCCAAAGCTATCAAAGTATTTTGGAGAGGTGGATGTATGGGAGTAGGCTATTGATGATGTGTGTAACCGATAATTGATGTTTCAGAGTTGTCACTATAACAATACTGATAAACAGAACTGTTATAGTTTAAATAATGTAGGGAAACATATAATGATTAAATCATCATGGTAGAACAATGAAGTTTAGGTCTAAGCATGATAGTATGATGGAGTGAAAGAATATTTAAATAAGAGTAAGGTTACAATTGTCTAACCTATTATAAAATACATAACAAATAAAATAGAGCTCTTTGTTTTTTATGTAATAGCAGCATTTTTGCATGTAATGGTAAGATGACTTTAACTATTTGATATTTTTCTATGTAGCCCATTTTATGTAAACCGTCTTTATTTTGAATTTGAATGTAAGCGTGAATTTGAATTCACGGCGGTATTGCGCCAAAAACGTTGTTGCGTGTTATTCAGTTAGGCAATGTGACGTCCTGCTACTATAAAAGCCGGCCAACTGTCGTCAGTTTCATTGTGGTGTGTCTTAAGGGAAGAGGTGAGTTGGATTTATTTTTCTCCCATATTTTTGGGCTGGGCCGAGCAGCCGCCAGGCCCCTACAAACGCGAATGTCGCTGAGTGAGTGAGTGAGTGAGTGATCAAGTTCAACGATTGGCTGGCCGACGGGGAAGAAGTTCAGCGATTGGTCGGCCGGCGGGGAAGAACTTAAACGATTGGTTGGCCGATTACTGGCCTGTGCATTATAAATAGGCTACATGGGTCTCGGATTGCGGCATTGCCGCTTTGCAGCAGGACCGGTATGCTCTGCTGTTGGTGGATTTCGGATCTGAAACGGAGCACCTACTTTGCTGTTGCTGGATTTTGGATTTGACTGGAGTTCTTTGCCGTTGGTGGATTTTGGATTTGTCACTAGAAGGTCAGTGAAATTTTCACTTTGCTAACTTACGAATGTGTGCCTAGGTGAAGTCAGACCATTCGAAATTCATGGCTTGAAAAAAGTTCACCCATTTAAAAAACGGGGGCATTTCATGAGTTAAGTCACAGTACGCATTTGTTTGTTTAGGGCTTTTGCGGGTCCGCAATGTTGCTCGAAAATTCAGTTAGCTAAGTCACAGTAGTGTTTTTTTGTTTAGGGCTTTTGCGGGTCTGTTGGTGGATTTAGGATTTGTCTCTAGAAGGTCAGTGAAATTTTCACTTTGCTGACTTACGAATGTGTGCCTAGGTGAAGTCAGACCATTCGAAATTCATGGCTTGAAAAAAGTTCACCCATTTAAAAACGGGGGCATTTCATGAGTTAAGTCACAGTACGCGTTTGTTTGTTTAGGCTTTTGCGGGTCCGCGATGTTGCTCGAAAATTCAGTTAGCTAAGTCACAGTAGTGTTTGTTTGTTTGTTTAGGGCTTTTGCAGGTCTGCGATGTTGCTCGAAAATTAAGTTAAGCACACAGTGGGTATTTCATCATGAGTTAAGTTACAGTGTCTGTTCACAGCATCTACGTGTCCGAAATCGGTGTTGCTCAAATTAAGCTAGCTACCCAGTTTTATTCTCTTGCATGGGCATTTCATCATGAGTTAAGTTACAGTAGGCTACGGTGTTTGTTTGTTCGCAGTGTCTACATCTCCGAAATCGGTGTTGCTCAAATTAAGTTACTGTCCAAAATCGGTCTTGCTCAAATTAAGTTAGCTACCCAGTTTTATTCTCTTGCATGGCTTTCGCGGGTCCGCGATGTTGCACGAAAATTAAGTTAAGCACCCAGTTTTATTCTCTTGCTTGGGCGTTTCATCATGAGTTCAGTTACAGCACGTGTCTGTTCGCAGCATCTACGTGTCTGAATTCGGTGTTGCTCAAATTAAGTTAGCTACCCAGTTTTTTTCTCTTACATGGGCATTTCATCATGAGTTAAGTTACAGTAGGCTACGGTGTTTGTTTGTTCGCAGTGTCTATGTGTCCGAAATCGGTGTTGCTCAAATTACGTTAGCTACCCAGTTTTATTCTCTTGCATGAGGTTCATGGCTTGAAAAAAGTTAAAAAGTGAATTATGAATCCTTGAAAACCATCCAACTGTCGGACACGGAGACACTTCGAAGCAGTGTCTACGTGTCCGAAAGTCGGACAGGGTTTTAATATAACTCTGTGTCCGATAGTCTGATGGTTTCAATATAAATCTTAATATAGCGGATGCATATGCTGCGCTCGCCCTAGCTAGCATCCCGGTCTTTTAAAAAGTTCCATTCAATTTTTGATTACGAGCACAAACCGACCATTATCTTCTTTCACTCTAGATTGGCTCAGTTTGTTTAAGTCCTCCATGCATTTTCTTTGGCACTGGTTGTGAGCTTCCATAGAGATAGAGGAATGTAACTCATCGTACCAATCTAGCGTAAAAGAATCATAACAATGGTCGGAATGTGTTTTTAATTTACCTATTCAATCTCGCAACCGATACGACAGTTAACAAGCATGGAGGACAGTATCGGTTGCGAGGTTGAATAGGGAAATGAAAAACGCAGTCTGACCATTGTTAAGATTCTATTACGTTAGATTGGTACGATGTGTTACATTCTTCCATCTCCCTTTTGAATTTCGCAGCCGGTACCAGAATCATTTCCTTAATCTTCCTATTGAATCTCGCAACCGATACGAGAGAAAACGGGTACAACAAAGGGATTTGGGATACAATATCATACAGAGGTGTACATGTACTTCGTTACAATACTGAACTAGTTTTTTTGTTTTTTGTTTTGGAGTAGGCCTATTTGTACTTTACTTGAGTTTTTTTTTTTTAAACCGGGACTTACTTTTACTCTACCACATTTAAAAGATTAAAAAGTATACTTTCACTTCGTAACTTTAACAATGACCACTTCGTTACTCGTTACACATTAAAATATGAATGTAATTCATCATTTAAGGATTATTTGGATTTGGCGTGTTCGAGAAGAGCAACGGTGCTCGGTATCTTAGCCGCTTTGTGCAGATGTGTTTGCCAACGGACATGGAGCTCCAAATTTATGCACGCAGTTACAATATTATATCATCAGATGGCACACCCGGATCAGTTATTGAATATTCACAAACAAGCCGAGCTCTTAGAATATGGACGAGTTCACTCCAATCCCTGTTTTTCAGGACTTGCCTTAATTTAACTCCTCAACTAAGCCTGATGTGCGAACTGCGCAATATACTTGCCCATAGCAGTTAAAAAATCATAATAATAAAAATGAGATATATATATATATATATGCTACAGAAAAAAAAATTGTCCTCTGTAGCAACCACTTCAGCTACAGTGAGCCAATGGTATCCCAATTAGAAGTTAAGAAAAATCAGTTTTCTGAAGCAAAAATTCAACATGGTATTGATACCATCTAATTCTATTAATTACAGTCAATTATTGTGGTTTTTTAATCCACCAGTAAACTCAAAGAAGAAGAAGAAATACATAAAGGAGAGACTGCCAGTTTGTTTTTTAAATACTGCATCTTTCATTCACCTGAAAATTGATTAAAGAGCTCAAGGAGAGAACAATGCGTGGTTGCTTTGCTTCTTTCTATGCGTGCTATGAAAAATACTGTGTGCTTGCATTTTTGATACTTAATTATATTTTTTCACAAGATACTTTTGGTGTACTGGACAAAGAAAATTAGGGATCACCCCAATTTTCGAATTTGAAATATTTGATAGTTCAAATTATGTTCCATATCATATTTCAATATTAAAAATCAGAGTGATCCCTAACTTTCTTTGTCCAGTATATTTAAGTACATTTAATGTGAGCTACTTTAAGACTTTTACTCCAATAATTTTCTTATGGGTGACTTCAACTTTTACCCAAGTAACTTTCAGTAATGGTACTTTTACTTTTTCGTAGCTTTTATTCCCAGTACTTTATACACCTTTGTTATCATATTCGCTATGCGACAAAGTGCAATACTAAGTCAGGTTGTAACTGGCGCTTATGAAAATCGTTCATGCTTTCTTTCCTGAATTCTTGTATTTTACTGCATTTTCTTAAACATTGCTTATATCATTTCTTTGACTGTCTACCATATTTGAGGTAAAACTGACCTAAATTGTTCACTTCGCAACACACTTTCTTTTTCTTTTTCTTTATCCGCAGCGACTGAAATAAATACCAAACAATTAGCTGTTTCGGGGCACTATAAAATTTCAGAACTTTCCTCTTTCTCGGCCAATTCTCATGATCTTGTTGTAAACTACAAGGCATTTTCGAGAGCTTTCAATAGGTAATCAATTCATTAAAATTAATTGCATTTCAATTTTTTTTGTCACATAGTTAACCATATTCAACCATCACCAATATCAAATAATGCTTTATGTAAACACACTTTCACACTCTCACTCTCCTCACCCACTGTAAATAATTTATGAACTCCAGCTCATTAATAAAACTTGCACTCTATATAACTGAAAGAGCTTTGCCTCATTTGGCACCCTTTTCTTGGGCGCACATTCTCATGCAGTATTCGGCGGCCCAGCCATATACTAGGTTGCACCTAGTCTTGTTTACATAGGACTACATTGGTGCAGCAATGTTATTGTTGTGTGTGTTAAAGTGTGATGATTTAGTACACTTGTTGAATATTGCGGGACCGGCAGGATATTTCATTTAAGGGTTTTAAAGATAGGTTTTTTTTTTTTGTTTTGTTTTGTTTTTTTTTCAGGAGATGGCAACAAGTTCGCCCACTAAGTTTGTTAACTCTTTACTCCCTAGTAGCTATCTTAGACTGCTGCCCTAGCAGCCACTGACCCCTGGTGCCCTAAGACAATGTGGCTACTAAAAATACCACGACTGTAGTCGGGATTCGCCGGCAGAAGCGATGTGTTTATCACGCCTGTAGTCGGGACTAGCCTGCACAGCGACCTAAATTATCACGACTGTAGGCGGTATCAGGGAGTAAAGGGTTAAGGGTGCAAATGCCGAGGCGGAGGATGTCCGGCGTAATTTGCAACTGTTGGCAGTAAGTGCTTTGTGAGATATATTTGTTTATATTTGTTTATTTATATTTTGAGTGTATATTTGTTGTAGCCTCGGTTAGTGTTGTTTGGAAACATTAGGGTCGCTGTTAAACTTTTTTCTTCTGGTTGTAGGCATGATGCCTTTCAGGCAGACAGTAGGCCTAGCTTAGCCCTATAAATTTTCGTCCTTGTCATAAATTTGTGTAGCCTTCTCAAATCGTCATTAAACCAGCTTATGTCAAACCATTTACTTGATCATTAAGAATTGTTTATTCAAAGGAGCACTTTTAATATAGGGCTATGCGATAATTTGTTCAGCGCGTAGGCGGATTTGGGGGGGGGTGTACGCGTGCCCCCCCCTTATTTCTGCAGACTGACTTTTCGAAGACAGCCTTTTTTTGCACATTACACACAGGGCTTAAAGCTCAAAAATTTGCCATGCCGGAAAAATGAAATTACCGGGGTGTCGTCCAAAAAAAATTAGTTGCGTCCGAATGCACTTTGTGTTGGTCAGAGGTGTATAGTAACGAACAGTAGCCTACTTAAGTAGTTTTTTTTTTTTTTTGAGTATTTGTACTTTACTTGAGTTCTGACTTTTACTCTTAGTCTACTACATTTAAAAGATTAAAAGTATACTTTCACTTCGTTACGTTGACACTGGCCACTTCGTTACTCGTTACAACTTAAAAGTAGGAATGTAATTCATCGTAAGGACTATCTAGATTTGGCGCGTTCAAGAACAACGGTGCTCGGCAGGGTATAGATGTTAATGCCAGCGGACATGCAAATTTATGCACACAGTTACAATATTCTATCACTAGATGGTACACCAGGATCAGTTATTGAATATTCACAAGCTCTATTGTTGATATTTGGCAAAACACTAATTGTTATGTTCTAGTTCCATTTTGTGTGAGAAACCTGCAAGAAGATGTTACTCAAAATGTAATAAGAAGTCACCTACTTGACTTGCTGACACTTTCTGACAAATAGCTGTATTATTTATTGTAATGTGTACTTCTGCAGTTGTTTGGTAGTGTAAATATTTATAGGAATAATTGCTTTTTGATATCTTCATACAAGTGAAATGCGTCTTCTTGTTTTTGTATTTCAGTACCAAATTGATGATGAGAGCATGCCGCGCTGCGACCTCTATAGGGAGGCCGTAGCAGTCCATGCCAGGACCCTAGAGGTCCTGGCAAAAAATGAGAGACTGCTACGCGCCTCCCTGCAAAAGAATACCCTCCTCCTGAGGGAAAATGAGGAGCTCAGGAGGAGGGTGGCTGAGTTTCAAAAGGACAAGGAGGTCGCAGCTGCGACGGCAGCTTGCAATAAAGATGGTAAGTGTCTTTCGTAATTGAATCAGTGTTATTAAACATGTCCTACTCCTGTTCAAACAATTTTATGAGAATACTTCACCAAAGATAGATTAAACGTTATTATTTAGTAGTGTATAATGTAAATACCATTGATTTTCATTAGCAAGTCTGATTAAAGTTTCTGTCAGAATTTTTGAATGAAGGTGTAAAAATAATTTGTGGTAATATGTTTGGGTCTGGTAGCATTATGATGTTTGGAGAAAAACTAATGGTATAAATGATGTTTGCATTAATTCTTATTTTATTTTCAGATTACTGTGATGCCTGCACAGGGATGGAGGAGGAGGAGGTTTAGTTTTTTTTATATTTTTTGAATTCATTGTACATTAAAATTTTTTATATGTTTCTATAAAGATGTTCAAAGTTTCTTGTGGTTTGTTTTCTGATGATGATTTGGGTTTTAATATTGTTATTAAGAAAAGTAATTGGGGAATTAGGTAAAGAGTGTGCTTGCAGTTTCACATGTATAAACATATATTCATATCTTGGAGAAGATCATTGTTTTTCTCAAAAAGCAACTTGATAATTCCCTGAAAAAGTTTTCTGCACAAAGGCTTTCCAAGAAGTAATGTTAAGATTTTATTAAGAATACAGCCAAGTGCCATCATGTGAGATGCATATAGAAATACCTATACACAAACAAAGGGTTAAGTGAAATTTGCATTTATTATATGCAGTCCTGGGTCAATGTAGGTGTAATTTGCATTTGTGACTGTCTTCAACTGCAGTAATTAAGTAGACTGTCAGTTATTCTACTAGTTGCAACACAGCTATTAGGATTCGTGGCATATGTCTGTCTTACATTTAAGATGTAGCCCACTTAGCTGTACCTAATCATTTGTTATCAAACAAGATTTGTCTATGATTTATGAATAGAGTAAGATACATAGTGCAACCTTTATTAATAAAAATAATAATAATAATAATAAAAATAAAGCTGCAAGCAGCGTTGGACGGGTCCTCGCCCACCTGCGCACGTTGGAGGGAATGGCAATACTTTGATGTACTATCGCCCGTTTGGTTGCCATCACGGATTTAGACAACTTTGGAGGCAGAAATACCTGCAGAAAGTGACAGGAGAGGCAAGAGAGCACCAGTACAAGAAGGATGTCAAGACAGTAGCATTTATTCATGGGAAAAGAATGTTTTACTGCATTGACTTGCAACCAGTTGTTTTAGGCATATTTAAGTTAGTGACTGTTGTTTGAGAGAACTGAGTGAAATGCATGGAGCCTTTCATGTACATGCCAAAAAAATCAGCAGGGCACCGCAGGGAATCGAACCCCATCCCAGTATTAACCAGGAGTAGCCATTACCAGTGCCTTTTGCTTTTTGAACGTTCATGAAAGGTAAAGCAAAACCTGCTTTACAACAGCATATGCGTAACAGCGGTTCATTCTAGGTATGTAGGCAATTGTGTTCCATTTTGTTCCCCTATTGTGGATTACTACGTGCAGTTTTGAATTAGTTATGCGCCAAATGTTTTACTCATAAATGCTGTTGTAATGCAGGAAAAGGAAACCTTTTTTTCCCCCTTCCCTTTTACTTGAAGACTGCATTTGCTTGTGATTGAGAATGAGGATTCTCAGCAGCTTTTGCATAATATAATTTTAACACAATAAATAATTCCCAATCAACTGTAATAATTTAAAATCCACATGTACACATGTGAATCTACGAAAAATATTTGATCTTTAGATTTGGAGTGGGACAGACTCTGCACCAGTAACATAAACATCTATGAATTCTACATATACCAGACAAAAAGGTCAGTTTCCTAATGCAATAAATAAATCCCTCTCCACACACTGTAACTACACAGAATACCTTCATGGTCGCTGAAGTATGTGGGCATCACTGAACGTTCCACATCATACTGTGTTGTTTTAACATAAACATGATCAATCAATGTTCCTTTCTCCGTTGTCTCTTGTGTAACATGTTGATTGAATCCTTTTTTCAGCATGTACTGACACAATGTTGGTTTTATTAAAATCTTTTCATTGAAATCTCCCATTACTGCAATTGTGTTTCGGATTGGATTAAGCCAATCAAGCAATCTTCCCAGATTTTGTTTGAATAAAGAAATTGGATAACATGGTGGACGGTAAATTACTGATATCAAGATGTTAAATTGGTTACACTGGCACACCAAGCACTCCAGATTAAAATCTGGTACCTGCAAAATGTTACAGCGTAAATGGTTCACGTTGTACAAACCAACTCCGCCATGTTCCAAGTTCTGCAGCTCTGACAATTTGGGGTTACTGCTGCTTGTAACACAAACTGCGTAGACGACTCTGGAAACTGTAACCATCGATTTGGACACAGTGTAATGAGGATTGTGTAGTGAGCCACGTTTCAGTGACCGCAATATAGTGTGGCCGTAAATGATGCGTGCAAGACACCAAATCTAACAAGTGGCGATTTAAATTTTGAACATTCATTAAATACACAGAGAAACTCTTTGCATTTAATGAAGGCTTTGGCTGCTCGATTAGAAATTGAGGCATGCTCTCCATGGCCTCCTTAATGGTTCCTTTGCAGTAAATGGCTCGCTCTTCAAAATCCCTGATGATTAGACCAGATAAAGCCCTAACGCGACTCAGTGCTACATATGCCTGCCCAGGAGCAAACACCTTCTTTAAAGAAACTATGGCCTCATCCACAGTTAATCCCTGCACTTTATGAACTGTACACGCCCACGCTAACTTCAAAGGAAACTGATGACGCAAACCACCGTGTTTTCGGGTCTTCTCCTCCTCTGGATCAATTGCAGTAGAAAATCTGCATTCTACTGCTGCATGTGCACGTTCTTTCCTCCTCTTTGAACCAATTCGGTCATCATCAAATTTTACAAAAACTGTAAGCGGAAATGTGTCATCCTGACCAAAATCCATCTGAGTTACTGTGCCACATGCTCCATTGACCAGACCATCTTCAACATCGACGTTCTTACATAACATTACGCGCGCATTCCTGGCCAAACACAAACTTCTCGGTAAACATGTGTCCGCTGCATCACTGTGATGCCCTACAATTAGCTCTAATTTTCCTGTTTTTCTATTGTTTCTAAAGTCTTTAGCTTCAATGACTACATGATCAGGACACATGGCAAACAGCTGCTTCAGATTATGCTCACTTACTTATTGGTTGCAAATATATGGAAAGCTGAGCTCTCTTCTCCTGTCTCACACAATTTTAATACATTAGTGTCGCTCTTCAACATGGGGGTGTCTTTAGAACGCACTCTTAACCGGTTCAGCAATTCTGAAAAAATGTTGTCCTTCTGCCTGACTACTGTTTTCAGCTCCACTAGACTAAAGTTGCACCACAGGTCCACAGCAACCTGACCGCTATACAGAGGCTTCCCTTTAACAGGAAGCAACTGATAGAAGTCCCCAACAGCTATCACACTAACATTACCGAATGGGGAAAAGTCTCCTGTCTGCTTAATCTGTCTCAACCTGCCATGAACATAAGCCAACAGATTGTGATCAACCATGCTGATTTCATCAATGATAAGGATTTGGAGGTGGCCCAAATCAGCTCTCAGAGAGTTAAGTTTCTCTTCACCCAAGGGGGTGTACGGTAAGGTAGCATGAATGCCAATATTCAACCTGTGATGAATTGTTGCTGCATTCAAATTGTAAGCAAATTGTATTAAAAACAGCCATCTGGGTCTCATTCAGAGACCTAACTAAAGCCAAACCCTCACCTCTAGACAGGATCCTCTCTCGCCGTTCCAACTGCGCAACCTGTCTGCTACCATCTACTAAATCTGGAACATTGTCTATAGAGTCCCCCAACTGCTCTTGTTCCACCTCTGCTTCCTGCTGCCGCCTTCTTTCCTCTAAACATTTAAGGCGCTGTACTTCCTGTTCTGGGCACAGCTCACCCCAAGCGTCTTCATCAATCCCCTTGTGCTGCTCTGCTATCTCACGAGCCCGATCCAAATGAGGACAATCTATTTCAAACTTCGCCTTATTTTCATCCACTACAGTCTGAACCGAGTGTTCGGAGCCATCACTGAAAGTTACCTTACCGTCATTATAGAACTGTTCAAACAGTCAGCTCTATAAGGAAGAAATAATTGCAGCAGACTTTGAAAATGAGCCTCCTCCTGTTTGTCTAAATCAAAACGCATGTAACGCACAACTGCAAACTGAGAACGTGTTCTCCTCAAGATAAAACCCAAGCCATTTTTCAATTTAATTCTTTCATCTTTTCAAATTAATTCTCATTTTTGGGGAGAACGCGATACTCCAATGCAAATGTAGCCATGCACATGTCATTGAACGCATCATTGTCAGGCCTGTTCCTATACCTGTCCACTATGCTGGTCATCCACATATCTTCTGTGCTAAGATCATGGGAAGATGCCTTCTGCCTCAAAACACACAGTGGTAAACTCATCTTCACCATGTTGCTCCCTGTTGGCACAAACACGACCTTTCTGGAACACTCCTTCAGATGCATGTTCGTTAGCCTATACACGGCCTCCTGGGCACAAACGTCCCTGTTGTGTAAATATACACTGCCCAGCTTCTTTAAAGCTTCTTTAGCAGAGAGGTTACCTTGCTTTGTGGCTTCTTTATGGGCATTATTCAATAATAGGCCAATTTCTCTCTCCGCTTTTGTTATGTACGATATGATGTACACGATTACTGCATAGGGTCTGTGACAAAATGTCCATGTTGGCGTTCCAGCCCTTCAACAATTGCTATACTGGTTTACCCAAACTTCGTTCACCCCTCTCCTATAAACCACTTTATACTTCTTTTCCATTGTCCTATAAGCCTCTTCAAAGATTTCCTGATTAATACAAAGACTCCTAAACAACTCCTCTACATCTGAATATGGTACATCTGATTCCAAAGCTTCTTTAACAGATGTCAGAATAGACTCTGCAAGTGTCTTTAGCATCTTATCCTGATCGTTAAAACACTTACAGACTGGCTTGTTTTTTGGATCAGGATCTGCTGCCTTCTTCCAATCACATTTGCATTCTTTAATTTTACATATAAATGTTCGCGCAGAAACAGGTTTTGGGAAATTGAAACGACATGTTGTGTTTTTTTTTGCACGACTTTGAATGGTGTTTGGAATGCGTTTGAACTGATGACACAATGTCCAATAATGTGTCATCGTCTGAGGGTAACTCACGTGACGTACTTATCAATAAGCTCAACCACTTCCTCATCTTCGTTCTTATCAATTTGGGGAGCGCCCTCAATCCAAAATAAAGCGTGAACATGAGGAGAACCACGCTGCTGAAATTCGATTCTATAAAAGTAATCAATGATTTTGCCGATTGGTTGAGAAGGAGACATGAGAACCGTTTTCAAAAAGCAATGCCATCTGTAATCGAACATCCGCGCAGCTGTAACCGGATTACCACGCAGCAGCTCACACCTGTCTGCCCACTCCAAATCATCTACAGTCTGTAACAAAAATCCGAAAAAAAGAGTCTAAGGCACTCTGGTAGTGGAAAAAAGTAAAAAGCCTTTATTAAATGGCTAATGCATCGGCAAGATTAAAAAGCGCACCTACGCGTTACGGCCATACAGGCCTTCATCAGGGTGACTAACCCGTTTGTGAATCAAAACACCATTCATATAGATTAGGAAAGGAAATGACATCATGAGAAAAACAGGTAAAACAGGATATATAAACCTGATAAACAACAATAAAGGACAGAATATCGCACATATTAAGGCAAGGAAAAATAACAAATACTCACATGAACGTGTGTACCACCCAGAAACACAAACATATATTATAAAAATGGAGAATAGTCTATTTCTTCATTTAAACCTGGAAATTCCATGGCCTTGAGCTGGAAAATCCAAAACGCCTCCCGTTGTAGGAGACGTTGAAGATGATCACCCCCCCTCCGAGATCTATGGACCACCTCAATAACCATAGCTTTCAAAGAATTTGCGTTTTCATGGCCAGCCAACCTATAATGTTTAGCCATGGGATATTTGTCGTTCGCTGTTCTGATAGTATAAACATGTTCGGATATCCTATCCCTCAGTCTCCGTTTAGTACGGCCTATATAAAAGCACCCACATACACACTCCAACCTGTACACGACAAAAAGTGGTGTTGCAATTGCAAATGAGTTTAACGAGTACGTCACGGGGAACACGAGAATCCGTAAAGGTTTTAGATTTAACTATGTATTGACATTGATTGCAGTTCCCACATGGGTAGTTGCCGAAGGGTTTGAAAAGCCAAGTGGGTTTGGTTTTGGGTGCCAAATCACTGTGTACCAATTTATCTTTCAGGGAGGGAGCCCGCCTGAAAGAGAAGGCTGGGGGCTCTGTGAAAACAGCATTTAAAGTGGAGTCACTCTCAATAATACTCCAGTTGCGTTTTATAATGTCCCTAATTTGAGCTACCTCTCGACTATATTGTGTGACAAAATAAACTTGTTTGGATTTTTTGAGCTTACGTGACTGTCTTAAAAGACTCTCTCTCTCCAACGATTTAGCATTTTTAAGAGACTGATTTAACAGACTAGGCTTGTATCCCCTTTGCTGAAAACGAGCATACATCTGCAAAGCCTTCTCGTCAAAATCATCCTCTTCGTCACATATACGACGCAGCCTTTGAAATTGTCCAAAAGGTATGCTATTGATCAAACCAGGGGGATGAAAACTGTCAGCCCTAAGAATAGTATTGCGGTCTGTACTCTTTATAAAAATAGTAGTGTGGAGTTGACCATTTTCAGTTAATGAAATTTTCAAATCCAGGAAATTTATATTAGTTCTGCTGTACTCCTTGCTCAACCTTAGATTCTGATTAAGGGAATTGACATATGTATGAAACTGTAGAAGTTCTTCTTCAGAACCTGAAAAAAACATCAAAATGTCATCTATATATCTCCCATACCATTTTATCATCCCATAAAAAGGGTTGTCAGAACAGAGTATATACATTTCTTCCCACAAATCCAAATACAAATTGGCATAGTTAGGAGCAAAACATGCACCCATAGCAGTGCCTTTCTGTTGGCGATAAAGCTTGTCCTGGAAAAGAAACACATTATTTTTTAATGTCCACTCAGTCAGTTGCACAAGAAAGTCAGTAGGGGGCACGGCATCGCCTGGTCTGAGCTGGAGATAGTGCTGTAGCGCATGTAAGCCCTCTTGGTGTGGAATATTTGTGTACAATGATTCCACATCCATGGTTACCATATAGCAAGATGCCACATGTTATTTTTCCTTGCCTTAATATGTGTGATATTGTGTCCTTTATTGTTGTTTATCAGGTTTATATATCCTGTTTTACCTGTTTTTCTCATGATGTCATTTCCTTTCCCAATCTATATGAATGGTGTTTTGATTCACAAACGGGTTAGTCACCCTGATGAAGGCCTGTATGGCCGTAACGCGTAGGTGCGCTTTTTAATCTTGCCGATGCATTAGCCATTTAATAAAGGCTTTTTATTTTTTTCCACTACCAGAGTGACTTAGACTCTTTTTTTCGGATTTTTGTTACATTCTTTGCCCCATTCCTAAGAGCACCTGGTACAGTGATTTTGATTTTCTACCCAAGACGCGCTCCTTTTCCCGATTCATTCATCTACAGTCTGTGTTCTGCCTTCCTGTCTCAGGATGCTGGTCAGGAGATTCTGCCAGCGCAGATCTGCAGACGAAAATGAACAAAACCAGTTGGGAATCCCCAATTGACGAACACAAGCAAATACATCTTTCTGAACCGACTGCCAAAAAGCTGGGGTCCCTCTAATAGGTCTAAGAAACCTAAAACCATCATCAAATTCCAACAACTGCTTTAAAGACTCCTCATCCTTCAACATATTCTGACTAATGTTTTGAGATTTCTGACCACCTTTACCCTTACGCAATGCCACAGAAACATTAGACACCACCATATCTAGCTCAGACATGGACTGAGCAAAAAAGATGTACTCTACATTACGCGCGAAATGCCCATCAACATGCATGATCCCATTATTAAAATAACGCCACAATGTTAAACGTTGAGAACGACTGTCCTGGAAAGTATTTCTGCCCAGAGGAAATAACACAGGGAAATATTTCGCTTCATTTGTTTGGTCTGAAAGCATTCTAACTGGACTATTCCCCTCCGCAGGTGCAATATTCACAACATCCACATATTGGTCTAATGTTTCCTGACCTATAACTACTGGCATAAGACAAGTGTCCTGAAACATACAGTGTTGCTGTCTGTCGTGTAACATTTCATCTTGTGCCATGTCTGATGAATCTTCTACATCATCAACACCTTCAGCACTGTCTGTAACCTGGCCATCTTCCTCAACAGTTAACTTTACCTTAACAACCTGTTCTTGCTGACATAATTCATCTCTGACAGCTTCATGCTCACTAGTGGATTCAGCCTCTTCCTCCTCATCCGTCTGCCTCCTAAACTCATTTACCCACTCTTCATTAAACTCTATGTCACTGTAATGAACATTTGTCCTCCTTAAATATTCTAGCGCCTGTCTTACACGTAAAGTGTCCACAAACTGATATTCATAATGCCCTTTGTATGTCAATTTACGCTTTAACTTAACCTGCACCAAAGATCCTTCCATATTAGAACGGGGAAACGCATTTACAGACTGTACAATGTTCGCTGGAACACAAGTTACCGGTCCATGTACACCCCCTTGATCTCCTCTGGGCAAACACAACATCTTCATAAACGGAATATGCAGAGCTATCAAATGCTGTTCTACACTATTCAAGCATCCCAGTTCCGGTGGAATGGGATCAACCTCCAAGTTATTAATCCAGCATTCAGCTGGAATCTGACCTCTACTAATCTTGTGATGACATGTATAACAAATCCATAGCTGACCTCTAGATATAACCACCTGACATGGCACATTACACTCCTCATTACATTTATGCAAATAATCTTCACTAATGCAACTCTGTGCAATACCAGCTGTTGCCAAATTTAAGCTATAGACTTCCTTTTCACAACTGAGCACCTGACATCTGAACATCAACCTACAACAAACACAACACAAAATGGGGTCCATCTTGGACCTTCTTCAAAAATTGATCCATAACATATTCAAAGTCTTCTGACTTACCCTTCTTCTGCCTCCTACTGAACTTGACTTTAGCAATAACTTGCTGCTTATGCTCTAAACTATCACAATACTTTTTTCTACTCCAATCTTTGACCTTCTCCCTGCGCTCTATGTTGTCTCTATATTTCACCACACTCTGGGCTTTAACCTTCTCCCTGTGCTCAATGTCGTCCCTGTATTTCACCAGTTTAGTTTAACCATGTCCTTGTGCTGGACGTTTTCTCTGTATTTACGCACACCCATTAATTTGGCCTTTTCCCTGAACATATCATTTTCAAGATATAGCTTTCTACTCCTTAACTGACGTCTCTCCCTAAGCAGTATATTCATTTTCTCATCTGTGCTTTTTTTTCTGCATTATATATTTTGATTGTACTGACTTTCTGCATGACATTCTCTTACTAGCAGCCTCCATCACATCGCAGTCCCCTACACCATTATCAGAACCTACTAATTTAACATTACATCCATACAACATCCATTATTCTAGACCTACTGCTGTAACCTGTCACTTTGACTTTACAGTAACCAAAACAACTCTTCAGTCCAGGCTTACAAGCACAAACAACGTTCTCAAAATGCTTTCCCATGATATTCTCAGGGTAAATGCACTCTTCTGACAAATACTTGCTGCTACAGCTGTACTTCAGCCAACGTCCATCATAAAAAGTAAAGACATCAACCCCTAACCAATCTCCTGTGGCCTGGATTTCCACCTCTGTGGCCCAAGTGTTCACAGCTCTCATCTTGGATTGCTGTAGGTATTCCAACACAGAGGAATACTGACTCCTCAAAATATTTTGATACTAATCTGGGGTCATTTCCAACTCTTTACATACAGCCAATCTAATCTTGCGATGGTGCTTCTGGGAACCACTCACAGCTTGAGAAATAGCTCTGAAAAAGCAGTTACCATCAGCCACGATCCTCTCATTTCTACATGGAACACCCAACGCCCCAACCTCTGTGGACAGTTGACCACCAACCTTCACAAAGTCAACATTTAAGTTTTCAACAAAAGCTTAGCAAACATCTACACCCAGGGGACGAAAGACCAGCTCTTCATTGCTCACAGCATTAATAAACTCTACATCACACTCAACCTCACCAATATCAAAACTCTTTGATTTCTTTGAATTGTAAGTAATAGAAGAGGTTTTACGTTTCCTGCCATCAGTAACTGAAGATTCTGTTTCCTCGCTGAAAAAAAGCTTGTACAGAAATGCCAGACAGCAGTGGACTCACAGCAACATTAGCGCCACATTCAGACACACAACTGCCTTTAGAAACATCATTTCTCTTTCCCTCAGTAACGTCACTAGACTCTGCTACTGAAGCAGCACTCCCTGCAGGGATGCAACTGTCCACTGAGACACCAGATAGCCAAGGACCTGCACCCCCAGTGACACGAACACCACAGAGCTCAAAGGGCTTCTCCCTTGAACACAAACATTCTGCCAGTTGACAGATGTAGTGGTACAGGTCACTAAGACAAGCAAAATGCAGAACCACACTTGTACCATTGGCGTCCAACAAACCCATGTTACTGCGCGAGTGACTGTCAACCACAGCGACCCGTCCACCCTCACAGATGATGGCACAAGTGTTTGCACACAGTGTCAACAAACACATGCTGTACTGGCAGAAGATCCTCTCCAGACCATTTTGCAGACTGATGTAAACACCGTTGTCAATGTGTTCACCTTCAGTCACGCCCACTTCCCCCAACACTGTGTCACCATAACTAAACCTAAATACCTGTTGGTCTATCACCAATTGCTCTAGCAAATCTAGGACCGAAAGCAGATTTGTCTCATGACTGAAAATATTAAACTCACGCAAAGTTGTGTAAAACTCATTGCCTAAAACCAACACGCGATCTAATCAGGCCTTTCCCATGAGAACACACTCCCCAGCGTGTGTTTGGCCAAGCTGACCAAAGCTATAGCCATACACTGCAATCCTGCATACAGAAATCGCTCATTCCCCTGGTGAAACGATCTGCGCACTATTTTCAAAAACTTCATCCCTTTGCCATCCTTGGCCTCTGCTGTCACAGCATTAATCTGAGATTCTAAGTGAGGTACACAAACGTCAGAAACAGACGCAGCCTTAGCTTTGTCGATCTTCTGCGGCAGCATCTGGGTGGCCTCCTGGACAGCAGACTCCATGGGCACAGCAGGGCTCACTGCAGCAGCCTCCTCCCCAGCCTCCTCTGGCAGTGCAGCCGCAGACACCTCCACCGACTCCTCTGCCGTCACCTCCTCCTGACCAAAAGACAATTACATGAAAAACAAGGCTTTACTAAAAAACAAACAGAAGAACAAATGTTGCCACCTGTCCTCAACATTAAATCACATTACACTAAACAAAGACATACCTGCTGCACTGGGGGGCTGGCCCTGGAGGCAGACTCTGTCACATGGGCAGCTGACACCGGTGGCGACACCTACAAAACATGCAAAGGACAAAGTCATTGAAACGCTGAACTCCGTTTTTCTAGCTGCATGTGTTGTGAACATATACCAAAAAAATTTCCATGTCAGTCACATACTGAAATAGTACCAACCTGCCGCTGTCGTCCTCTGCACCTTGTGGCAACACCTCTGTGCTGACGCTCCACACAGGAAACCTGAAGAAAAAAATAAATTAACGATTGCCTTCCTGTTTTGTTCTAAACAATGATACATATAATTTGAGTGAAAGTTACCTGGCCGGCTGATGGAGAGGCATTGCAGTCAGATCCAGAAGGAGAAACTCTCTCCAGGGCGTCCAACACGGCACTGCTGAACCACACAGGGTTGGGCGAGATGACGGACGGCTCCACCACAGACGTTTCAGCCTTGAAAAAACACACAAAAAAAAAAAAATTATAATAATGATTAAAAAAAGGTCAGATTTTCTTTTTGCCAAAATAAATGTTTAAACTTCAACACATTACCTTGGCTCCCTGACGTACAACTGTCCACTCCAAGGGGTCACTGCGACGCGCAACAGGAGGGGGTCCCGTCACAACCAGCTTGGGGGAGACCCTGCTGCTCAGCGCTGTCCGGGGAGACACCTGGGGCCCGGGAGGAGGAGGGGGAGCCAGCTGGTACATTGCAGCCAACCACAGTAGCTGCGCCAGGACAGGGGAACCATGGGTGTCGCTGAGGTGCACCTGAAAAACAGTCAACACGTTGTACATTTAACTCCACATATATTTGACATGAGGAAAACCTTAAACTCCAAACATCATGTCGCAAAACCAGTGTGCTGTACTTACGCCATCAAGGCACCACAGCTGCAATCGCTGCAGAGGGAAGTGCTCAGCCACAGACACGTACGGGAGACCTGAAACAAATAAAAACATTGATGTTTCCCATGGCAAAATGTAACAAAACATTTGTGTTGGATAGCACATTCAATTAGTTATACGGCAGCAGATAACTAAAACCAATGTACCCATGCGAGCTGCAACATGATGGTACTCCTGACGGAACAACTCCTGCAGGTCCGGCTCGACGTTCAGGCGAGGAGGGAAGTCCAGCACGAACACCTACAGAGAGAAAATAAACCCCCCCACAATCTGTAAAATAAGTACGCAAGAAATCAACTGTTGTGAGCAGCTTGTGTTTACAGTAACTGCAAAATACACACCTTGGTCCAGCGACTGCAAACAGCATTCAGGAGCGCACTGAAGTCCAACGACGCCTCACCGATGGTCCTGCTGGCTGTGAGGTTGTTGCTCGGGGCACACACGCAGACAACATCTGGGGTTCATGGAACAGCAGCATGCAACACCTCCGTCCTCAGCTCAGAAGCCTCCGCACCTGGAACAGACAGAAAAGCAAAAGACAGGGGTCCCTCCGGCACTTCCACAAAACCGTCCACCATAACCCGCAGGTGAGAGTCTCCAACGACGAACACCAGCAGCAAGAACAGACACACTGCGTTAGAACACAGACCGACCACAACTACCAACTACCAGTACACTCTTCATTAATAAGAAAAATAAATACCTGCTTATCTGGATGCTGAGCTGGAGTGACCAACTTGAAAGATCGCTGAGTCAGGTGTGAAGTTGGCCATCTCTGCACACGATGGTGGAAACCAGTACCGCGCCCTGTGAAAATGAAATCCAACTTATGAATGTCATCAAAAAAATTACACAACATTATATTTAAACTCTGCCACATGAAAAAAACTGATACATACGAGCAACAAACTCGGGGACAGGCGGCTGGGGAGTCCAAGGCTGCTGCGATGCCATCCTCTGCTTCAAAGCTTGAGCGCGTCGGTAAGACTTTCCACGTGGCATCTAAATTCAAATAAAATTATTAAAAGTTCAGAGAACAATAATGAATCCATGCCGATCATACTCATTGTTTCGCCAGGCGAAGTTTCACCACAACATTCAAATACACAAATGTTTAAACTTACCTTGGCAGTCGGACTTAGGCAACTACTATAAAACTATGTGGGTGTGCAGGTGTGTGTGGGTGTGCAAGTGTCTGTGCACGTGTGTGTGTGAGTCAATGAGCAGAATGGCTGAGTAATTATCAGTTACGTGTGTATTAACCAATTGAATAAATATATATATTTATGTGAGGAAAAATGTGCAAGGTGATTTGAATCTGTGGATCACAGATGTACAAAAGAAGATTGCAAGTAGATCGCTTTTGACAGCAGCCAAAGCAGGAGAGCATCAAAATTCACAGGCAGCAGAGAGGGATATCTGTAGATGAAAAGAACACACTTTAATTACAGCAGTGCCATCATGTACAAAGTCTATACAAATACACTTCTGATAGACAAAATAGTTAAGATATTCCAAAACATCTTGGATACACAAATGCACAACTGTAGCAATTGATCATTTAAAAATTTAGTTGTCTTATAATCACATAAAATCCATAACAAATGTTTGCTCTCCAAGACACATAATGGCTGGCATTTTCCAGCTCAACCATGCTGAGTATGTCTTGGACACTTGGGTGAAGAGAGGGGCTGAGCTGTCCACTGATCACCACCTGGTGGTGAGTTGGATCCGCTGGCGGAGGAGGAAGCTGGACAGACTTGGCAGGCCCAAACGTGTTGTGAGGGTCAGTTGGGAACGTCTGGCGGAACCCTCTGTCAGAGGGGTTTTCAACTCTCACCTCCGGGAGAGCTTTGACCAGATTCCAAGGGAGGCTGGAGACATTGAGTCTGAATGGACCATGTTCTCCACCTCCATTGTTGACGCGGCCGTTCGGAACTGTGGCCGTAAGGTTTCCGGTGCCTGTCTTGGCGGCAATCCCCGAACCCGGTGGTGGACACCGGAAGTAAGGGATGCCATCAAGCTGAAGAAGGAGTCCTATCGAGCTTGGTTGGCTCATGGGACTCCTGAGGCAGCTGACTGGTGCCAGCAGGCTAAGCGTGCTGCGGCCCGGGCGGTGGTGGAAGCAAAAACTTGTGTATGGGAAAAGTTCGGGGAGGCCATGGAGGAGGATTATCGGTCAGCCCCGAAGAGATTCTGGCAAACCATCCGGCGCCTCAGGAGGGGGAAGCAGTACCCTGCCAACACTGTTTACAGTGGAGGTGGGGAGCTGTTGACTTCGACTGGGGATATTGTTGGCCAGTGGAAGGAATACTTCGAGGATCTTCTCAATCCCACTGACACACCTTCCGTAGAGGAAGCAGAGGCTGGGGACCCAGAGGCTGATTCATCCATCACTCGGGCTGAAGTCACTGAGGTAGTTTGGAAGCTCCTTAGTGGCAAGGCACCGGGGGTAGATGAGATCCGCCCTGAGTACCTCAAGTCCCTGGATGTTGTAGGGCTGTCTTGGTTGACATGCCTCTGCAGCGTCGCGTGGCAGTTGGGGACAGTGCCTCTGGACTGGCAGACCGGGGTGGTGGTCCCTCTATTTAAGAAGGGGGACCGGAGGGTGTGCTCCAACTACAGGGGGATCACACTCCTCAGCCTCCCGGGTAAAGTCTATTCCAGGGTGCTGGAGAGGAGAATTCGGCCGATAGTCGTACCTCGGATTCAGGAGGAACAATGCGGTTTTCGTCCTGGTTGTGGAACACTGGACCAGCTCTATACCCTCCGCAGGATGCTTGAGGGTTCATGGGAGTTTGCCCAACCAGTTCACATGTGTTTTGTGGACTTGGAGAAGGCATTCGACCGTGTCCCTCATGGCATTCTGTGGGAGGTGCTTCGGGAGTATGGAGTCTGGGGCCCTCTACTAAGGGCTGTGCGGTCTCTGTATGACCGGAGCAGGAGCTTGGTTTGCATTTCCGGCAGTAAGTCAGACCTGTTCCTGGTGCATGTTGGACTCCGGCAGGGCTGCCCTTTGTCACCGGTTCTGTTCATTATTTTTATGGACAGAATTTCTAGGCGCAGCCAGGGGCCAGAGGGAGTCCGGTTTGGGGACCACAGGATCTCATCTCTGCTTTTTGCAGATGATGTTGTCCTGTTGGCTCCTTTGAACCAGGACCTTCAGCATGTACTGGGGCGGTTTGCAGCTGAGTGCGAAGCGGCTGGGATGAGAATCAGCACCTCCAAGTCCGAGGCCATGGTTCTCGACCAGAAAAAGGTGGCTAGCCCCCTCTGGGTTGGAGGAGAGCTCCTGTCTCAAGTGGAGGAGCTTAAGTATCTGGGGGTCTTGTTCACGAGTGAGGGAAGGATGGAGTGTGAGATTGACAGACGGATCGGTGCAGCGGCAGCAGTAATGCGGTTATTGTACCGATCTGTTGTGGTGAAGAGGGAGCTGAGCTGAAAGGCAAAGCTCTCAATTTACCAGTCAATCTACGTTCCTACCCTCACCTATGGTCATGAACTTTGGGTCATGACCGAAAGAATGAGATCTCGGGTACAAGCAGCTGAAATGGGTTTCCTCTGCAGGGAGGCGGGGCGCTTCCTTAGAGATAGGGTAAGGAGCTCTGTCACCCAGGAGGAGCTCAGAGTAGAGCCGCTGCTCCTCCATGTCGAGAGGAGCCAGCTGGGGGGGCTCGGGCATCTATATCGGATGCCCCTTGGACGCCTTCCTGGGAAGGTGTTCCAGGCATGCCCCACCGGGAGGAGGCCCCGGGGAAGACTCAGGACATGCTGGAGGGACTATGTCACTTGGCTGGCCTGGGAACGCCTCGGGATACCCCCGGAAGAACTGGAGGAAGTGTCCAGGGAGAGGGAAGTCTGGGCATCCTTGCTTAGACTGCTGCCCCCGCGACCCGGCCCCGGAGAAGCGGAAGAAGATGGATGGATGGATGGATGGATGGACCATGCTGAGCTAGACAGACACAACTGCATGTACATCAAACTAAGCCATTTGCACACAGTAATTAGACACACACACACACACACACACAGTTATAACATCACATCTCCATTACCAAGTGGTTTCATTTCTCAAATAAGGAATACCACTCATCTCCAAAAGCATGAGTAACCAACATTCTTAGTTTACATTTGCATGTTCAAATCACAAAAAAAGGGCTACACAACATCTCGGAACCCAGCTATCAACATAAACTAAGCTAAAATAAGAGAACACACATACACAAAACCACACACACTCAAGCAATATGAAGCCCCTCGCTGTCAGAACATAAATCAAAATCAGACTGCCCAAAATCGATTCATTGACTTATTATTCCTTACTCCAATTGAAAACTGGAGGTTACCAGACACTTTACATACCACATTTCCCCTTAATGCACACATAATGACCGACACATCACGTCACAGCTTTCAGTTTCAGTTACAGAAGCATGGGAGGGAGGGGCGAGCTACCCATATTGTTTGAATTCGAATGTCAACAGAAGTGACGTCTACAAACTTGCAGAGTGCAGCATTAAGTACCGTCCCAGCCGTGCCTTAACAGAAGCAAAACAGTGACCGATATTGCCGTTGGCAGTGATTCATTGAATTTAATGAATATCAGTAAATAGTCCTAACATCACCACAGCCAACTACCACCAAACAGAACAAACTATAACCCACAAAAAAGGCTTGCTAGCAGGTAGAATTTAATCGCTAGAGTTAGGCCTACTATACTCGTTAAATGCAAACAAAGGCGGCCGCCATCTTGATTGCTAGGCTGGAACACCTGTGCATTTGTAACAAAACTTAATAGCAATAAAACCCCTGATATGAATTAGCGCATCGTTTAAAATCGTTCCAGAAAAAAACAAAAAATTCAATACTGGATACACAATACTTTCCCAGGTAATCATTGTGCTACACAGTTCGCTAACAAGCTAACTTACCGATAGATTAACCGAGTCACTTGGCTACTCACAAACGGATTCACTTCTCTGTGAGCCTCTTTGTTAGACGGAGTAAAATCCATCACCATCTTACATTAATTTCCACTGAGTTGGCAAAGTTATGTGAAAACATATCTAGCCAAGTGAGCCAAACTAACCAGACCGAAAATTAGCCATATATACTAAGCACAGTCTCAACTACTGCAAAGAAACAAAAACCTGTTGTGTTGGTGAACATAGAGCGTTTTTCAAAACCGATGGAGCTGAAAAACAACGGGACGGGCTACAAATGTGATAGTTCAAAAACAAACGGGAACTTTGACTTCTGACACCAGCATCACAAAGTTGCCGCAGCGCAATAAGATAACAAATTCAACAAGTAAAACGCAACTTTAAAGACGTAGTGAAAGAAATCATCACTAAACTGCAGCTCAAACCTAATGCACAATGTGGCAAATTAAAACACATGCAGCACCTACCTCAGGCTTCGGCTTGTCTGAGGGAAAAAAATCAGAGCGTCAATTTTATACTGAGTGGCGAAGTCCCGCCCTTTATATTATAAAAATATATACGGAGTCAATGACGGGAGAAAAACTATTTTTTGATCCCGTTTGCAATACACCATGAATTGCACATATGATGTTTGTTGATTTGAAATACAGTTTTGCAAGCCAATAGATTAGCAGTTTCTTCCCATCCGGGGTCACGCTTGCGACAATTCCAGGTACGTGCCAGCCCTTGATGCATACGTTAGTGTCGTTTGTGCCTGGTTGTCAACTTAAAGAAAAATTTTCTTTTGTAAATTGGAGGTATGACCCATGTGACCAGTCAAAGTTTCTTTTGCAGATTTTATCACAGCTGTGTATTGTGGAATCTTCCCCCATTCACGAACTTAGTGGAAGTGAGATGACCCATGTGATCCTACTGCCACCCGGTGGTCAGAATGTGTAGCACTACAAAGAAAAACACTCAAAAGGAAAAGAAAAGAAAAATGAATACATGGTTCTTTCACGTACATCCTACACAGCTGAAATTTTGGGAGGATGTCCACTGAACACAGACAAAACTTTCATACCCTGCAACCTGTGGTGAATTCAGAAGTCCGTCACTATATTTTTCAAAATATGAAAATTCATAACATGTCAATATCTCAGCAAATATTTATTCAAATAGTACCACACTTGGCAAAAACTTTCTGCAAATGGAGCCTATAAAGTATACCAAAGGACAATTTGATACGTTAAACTGTGTGATCACAGCAAGAAAGTATAGATTACTCTACAGTGTTCTATGTACATAAAATTTTATATATAAAGAAGTCTTGTATACATTTTCACCAAAACAAGTGACAGCTTGTTGTGCGTGGTTAACAACTGAAATAAATTTTTCTTTAGTAAATTGGAGGTATGACCCATGTGGCCTGGGAAATGTTTCTTTTGCAGATTTTATCACTGCTGTGTATTGTGGAATCTTCCCTTAAACAAATGAATAACTGGTTCTTCCACGTACATCCTACACTGCTGAAATTTTGAGAGGATGTCTACTGAACACAGACAAAACTTTCATACACGCAACCTATGGTGATTAGGAAGTCCGTCTCTCTATATTTTTCAAAATATGAAAATTCATAACATGTGAATATCTCAGCAAATATTCATTCAAATGCTACCATGGTTGGCAAATACTTTCTGCAAATGGAGCTTATAAAGTATACCAAAGGACATTTTGATATGTTACACTGTGTGATCACAGCAAGAAAGTATATATTAATGTACAGTGTACTATATACATAAAATTTTTTATTTCAAAAAGTGTTCTATAAATTTTCACCAAAACAAGTAACAACTCACAAGATGCTCCATGAATGATGTCTGAATTTTTTCAAAATTTTAAGACATTGCGACAGGCCGTGGTGATTGCGAAAGCCCCATTTGAGTGTATATAGATGGCGATAGAGAGCCATTTTAGCACTTTTGAGGAGATTATTTACGTTTTAAAAATGTTTGAACCCACTATGAATTAATTGCAAAATTGGGTTTGTTTTTGAGCATGTTTAAGGGGTCATATTAAGGTTGGAAATCGCATACGCATAGAAAAAAAGCAGTGAAGGTGACTGGGGACACCAACTTTGACGCCTCATAAAATCCAAACCGTTCAAGTAATGACAAAGTTGTACGGTAAGAGTGTCCTTTGTCATCTATTAGCATTTGGAGCCGATACGATAAACGCCCTTAAAGGAGTTCGCGTTTGTTTGAGGGCAAATTTAGGGCAAATTTAGGGGCGAATGGCTATTTTGATATGCAAATTGCGAACTTCCTGTTCGATTTAGGTCAGGGGTGTTGATAGTTAGTTTTTAGGTCTTGATGAGATGAACAATGTAGTTTTGGTTTCATCTCTCTAAGACTTTCCTATCGGTCGTGGTGGCCGTCTAACTGCCGTTTTAATGTTTCTGGGTGGCGCTAGAGAGACATTTTGGCACCTAGGGGGATAATTTTTACGTTTTATAAAATTTTTCGCCAGACATGAGGTGCATGCCAAATTTGGTGAGTTTTTGAACATGTTTAGGGGGTCAAATTTAAGTCTAAAGGTGTGTAAGAAGAATAATAATAAGAAACACTACAATAACAATAGGGTCCTGTGCCCAGGCCTTGCAGGCCTAGGGGCTCGGACCCTAATAATAAAAAGAAGAATAATAAAAATCCCTTCAAAAAAAATAGGTTCCTCGCACCTTCGTTGCCAGGACCCGTTCCGGGCTCTGGCACCGGTCGGTGCTCGGGCCCTAATAATAATAATAATTAAAGCTGCAAGCAGCGTTGAAAGGGCCCTCGCACCCCTCGTGCACGTTGGAGGTGGTGGCGAGATGTTGACGGATGTAGGTGTGCGTTCAAAGCCTTTGGACACTGCTAGACTGTGTACAATTTGTTTTCCTGAGTGGAATGCAACCACCATTCCTGAAATCAATATATGGAGTACGTTAGTGCGATGCCTATTCATGAAAAAAAGTTGAAATTTCAATTCAAAATAATGGACTTCCTGTTGGGTTTGGGTCATGGCACTATATAATTTTTTTACAAGTCTTGGCATGTTTCATGTCTCCACCAAATTTAGTTCATGTAGGTGAACTGAACCATGAGAACTGTTTTGTTGAAATTTTCTGGAGGTCGCTATGATGCCATTTTGATATGCCTGTGTACAAAACCTCCTAATTTCTGTGAGTTTTCATGCATGGCAAGGCCCTCAAAAATGCGTTCTTGCAGCAGAATAAAAATAATAATAATAATAACTAAGAAGAAGAAGAATTAAAGCTGCAAGCAGCGTTGAAAGGGCCCTCGCACCCCTCGTGCACGTTGGGGGTGGTGGCGAGATGTTGACGGGTGCAGGTGTGCATTCACATCCATTGGACACTGCTAGACTGTACAATGTGTTTTCCTGAGTGGAGTGCAAACACCATTCCTGAAATCAATGGGTGGAGTACGGTAAAGTATGACGGCTGTTCATGAAAAAAATTGAAATTTTACTTCAGAATAATGGCCTTCCTGTTGGGTTCGCGTCATGGCACTTCATAATTTTTTTACAAGTCTTGGCATGTTTCATGTCTCCACCAAAGTTTGTTTATGTAGGTGAACTGAACCATGAGAACTGTTTTGTTGAAATTTTCTCGAGGCACTACGATGCCATTTTGACATTCCTGCGTGCCAAACCTATACCATAGTAATTGTAATACCAGGCTCCACGATTGTGTTGATTCTTGTCAGTTTTCAAGCATGCTGAGACCCTCAAAAGGGCAAATATTTTGAAAAAATGATTGGGGGGCGCTACAGAGCCATTGTACCACATTAATTGCCAATTGGAATATCAAATCGAAGATCATAAGCCACTGACAATTTGTGCAATGTTTTGCAAGTTTTGGAATATCCGATGGCCTTAAAACATGTTTTTGTAAGATTTGGAAAAACACAGGAAATGGCTCGTAGCTCACTTCCTGTTTGGCCGAAAAATTTCTAAAAAATTACCATAACCCTGCATGACAAATATAATGATCAAAACAAATATCATGAACATTCATGTACTATTATCCTAACATGGCAGTGGCTAGTGGGCGCTGTGGAGCCACCTGGCCACTCCTGATCTAGTATCAGCATATATGTATACTTGAGAGGACACTTTTATCAAGCTTTTAAAGTGTCAGGCAAATCTCACAAAGTATGTGGGAGTAAAACCAACTTCCTGTTTCATGGCGGAACATCGAAATTCAATGCGACGCCACGGATACATCATTCGATGAATCCAAAAACGCTTCGCAATTTAACATCGGCAAGGTCTTTAGATATCATTTGCTAAATTTTAAGTTGATCGGATAAAATCTCTAGGAGGAGTTCGTTAAAGTACGACGCCTGTGAATGGCGAAAAATCCAAAAAGTTGCAATTTCAATTAAAAATGGCGGACTTCCTGTAGAGTCTAGGTCACGGCACCAAGAGACTTTTTTTTAGGTATCGGCATAATCCATATGTCCCCCGAATTTCGTACATGTAGGTGAAAAGGACCCCGAGGGCTGCTTCGTTAAAATTTTCTAGGGGGCGCTATAATGCTATTTTGCTGCACTTATGCGTGATCCCAATATCCCTGTGAAAAGAATGACCGGCTTAATACGTGTGCAAAATTTTGTGAGTATTCAGGCATGTTTAGACAATCAAAAGGGCAATTGTTTTAAAAAAATGATTGGGGGCGCTATAGAGCCATTGTCCCACATTTAGTTCCAATTGGTGTATCAAATTGAAGACCATAAGATAATTATAATTTCAGCAACGTTTTCAGCCCTCAAACGTGTTTGTAAAATTTGGATAAACGCGGGAAATGGCTCATAGCTCACTTCCTGTCTGGCCAAAAAATTTCAAAAAAATTACCATAACCCTGCATGACAAATTCAATGATCACACCAAATTTCATGAACATTCAAGCACTTTTATCCTAACAAGGCAGTGGCTAGTGGGCGCTGTGTTGCCACCTGGCCACTCCCGATCTAATATCAGCATATATGTATACTTGAGAGGACACTTTTATCAAGCTTGTAAAGTTTCAGGCAAATCTCACAAAGTATGTGGGAGTTAAGCCAACTTCTTGTTTCATGGCAGAACATCGAAATTCGCCGCGATGCCACGGAAACATCGTTCGATGAATCAAAAAAAGCTTTGCAATTTAACATTGGCAAGGTCTTTAGATGTCATATGCCAAATTTGAAGTTGACTGGATAAAACCTCTAAGAGGAGTTCATTAAAGTACGACGCCTGTTAATGGCAAAAAATCAAAAAAAGCTGCAATTTCAATTAAAAATGGCGGACTTCCTGTTGAGTCTAGTTCATGGCACCAAGAGACTTTTTTTTTAGGTCTCGGCATAATCCACATGCACACCGAATTTCATACATGTAGGTTAAACGGGCTGCGAGGGCTGCTTCATTGAAATTTTCTAGGGGGCGGTTTAATGCTATTTTGCCACTCCCATGCATGTTCCCAATATCCTAGTTAAAGAAATGACCGGCTTAATACGTATGCAAAATCTTGTGAGTATTCAAGCATTTTTCGACAATCAAAAGGGCAATTGTTTTAAAAAAATGATTGGGGGCGCTATAGAGCCATTGTCCCACATTAAGTTCCAATTGGTGTATCAAATTAAAGACCATAAGATAGTTATAATTTCTGCAACTTTTTCCAAGTTTTGGAGTATTCTAAGGCCCTCAAACATGTGTTCGTAAAATTTGGATAAACGCAGGAAATGGCTCATAGCTCACTTCCTGTTTGGCCAAAAAATTTCAAAAAAGTTTCCATAACCCTGCATGACAAATTCAATGATCACACCAAATTTCATGAACATTCAACCACTTTTATCTTAACATGGCCAGGTGGCTAGTGCGCGCTGTGGAGCCACCTGGCCACTCCCGATCTAATATCAGCATATATGGATACTTGAGAGGACACTTTTATCAAGCTTGTAAAGTTTCAGGCAAATTTCACAAAGTATGTGGGAGTAAAACCAACTTCTTGTTTCATGACGGAACATCGAAATTCGTTGCGACGCCACGGATACATCGTTCGATGAATCCAAAAACGCATCGCAATTTAACATCGGCAAGGTCTTTAGATATCATTCGCCAAAATTTAAGTTGATCGGATAAAATCTCTAGGAGGAGTTTGTTAAAGTATTTGCGAGTGCAGTGTATGTTTGGGCATCGTGCAATACAATCTTGAGCAATGTGGCAATGTGCAATGGAGAACTGAAAAATGTGCAATATATTGATATCTTAGCATTTTTGCACTTAGCACTCGGCACTTTGACTATGCACTCTAGCACTTTAACTTTCGGCTCTTTGGCCATGCTCTCTTGCTATTTATTCCCTAACTTTTGTCTTATCCTGTTATATTGATATGTTTTATGCTTGTGGTCTAGTCTCAGTGGTGTATGCTATTTTATATTTTCTTTTTCCTTATTGATTCTGCTCTGCGTTTCCATTTTTTATTGTTGACTACAACCTGCCATAGGGACTAAAGATGGAAATTAGCCTTTGGCTATAATCTTGCATATTTACATTTTTTCTTTTCTTTTTGAAAAAATAATATGTCCATCAATATGCACTGTCCCTGTTTAAAAAATAAATAAACACAAATAAATGATGCCTGTGAATGATGAAAAATCCAAAAAAGTTGCAATTCCAATTAAAAATGGCGGACTTCCTGTTGAGTGTAGGTCACGGCACCAAGAGAATTTTTTTTAGGTTTCGGCATAATCCACATGTCCCCCGAATTTCGTACATGCAGGTGAAAAGGACCCCGAGGGCTGCTTCGTTAAAATTTTCTAGGGGGCGCTATAATGCTATTTTGCCACACTCATGCGTGCTCCCAATATCCTTGTGAAAGGAATGACCGGCTTAATATGTGCGCAAAATTTCGTGAGTATTCAAGCATGTTTAGACAATCAAAAGGGCGATTGTTTTAAAACAATGATTGGGGGCGCTATAGAGCCATTGTCACACATTAAGGTCCAATTGGTGTATCAAATTGAAGACCCTAAAATAGTTATGATTTCAGCAACGTTTTGGAGTATTCTAAGGCCCTCAAACATGTGTTCGTAAAATTTGGATAAACGCAGGAAATGGCTCATAGCTCACTTCCTGTTTGGCCAAAAAATTTCAAAAAAATTACCATAACCCTGCATGACAAATTCAATGATCACACCAAATTTCATGAACATTCAAGCACTTTTATCTTAACATGGCCGTGGCTAGTGGGCGCTGTGGAGCCACCTGGCCACTCCCGATCTAATATCAGCATATATTTATACTTGGGAGGACACTTTTTTCAAGCTTGTAAAGTTTCAGGCAAATCTCACAAAGTATGTGGGAGTAAAACCAACTTCCTGTTTCATGGCGGAACATCGAAATTCGCCGCAACGCCACAGATACATCGTTAGATGAATCCAAAAAAGCTTCGCAATTTAACATCGGCAAGGTCTTGAGAAGTCATATGCCAAATTTTAAGTTGATCAGATAAAATCTCTAGGAGGAGTGTGTTAAAGTATGACGCCTGTGAATGGCAAAAAATCAAAAAAAGTTGCAATTTCAATTAAAAATGGCGGACTTCCTGTTGAGTCTAGGTCATGGCACCAAGAGACTTTTTTTTAGGTCTCAGCATAATCTACATGGACCCCGAATTTTGTACATGTAGGTTAAACATGCTGCGAGGGCTGCTTCATTGAAATGTTCTAGGTGGCGCTATAATGCGATTTTGCCATGCCCATCTGTAGACCCTATATCCTAGTGAAACATATGACCGGCTTTATAAGTTTGCAAAATTTCGTGAGTTTTCGAGCATGCTGAGGCCCTCAAAAATGCAATTATCTATTAGGGGGCGCTATTGAGCCACCATGTCACACTTAGTGCCAAATGAGACATCAAATCGAAGAGATTCATGTTTAAACCTATAAGCCAAGTTTGGCGAGTTTTCGAGTATGATAAGACCCTCAAAAATGTGTTTGTAAAATCTGAAAAAACGCAGGAAATGGCTCATAGCTCACTTCCTGTGAGGCAAAAAAATTTCAAAAAAATTGACAAGAAACTTCATAATAACTACTATGGCCATATCGAATTTCGTGAGAATCCGAGAAATTGCGTTCCAAAATGGCCGCGTGTTTGGTGGCGCTATAGAGCCACTTGGGCATGTCCAAGCACAAAAATAACAATATTTTGACATTTTCACCACAACTGACGTCTCTGCAAATTTTTGTGAGTTTTCGTATATGGCAAGGCCCTCAAAAACGCATTCTCGCAGCAGAATAAAAATACTAATAATAATAGCCAAGAAGAAGAAGAAGAAGAAGAAGAAGAAGAAGAATTAAAGCTGCAAGCAGCGTTGAAAGGGCCCTCCCCCCCCTAGTGCACGTTGGGGTGGTGCCGAGATGTTGACAGGTTCAGGTTTCCGTTCACAGCCATTGGACACTGCTATACTGTGTACAATATGTTTCACTGAGTGGAGTGCAAACACCACTCCTGAAATCAATAGTTGGAGCACCTTAAAGTATGACACCTGTTCATGAAAAAAAGTTGAAATTTTAATTCAAAATAATGCACTTCCTGTTGGGTTCGGGTCATGGCACTATATTATTTTTTTACAAGTCTTGGCACGTTTCATATCTCCAGCAAATTTTGTTCATGTAGGTGAACTGAACTATGAGAACTGTTTTGTTGAAATTTTCTGGAGGGCGCTATGATGCCATTTTGACATGCCTGTGTGCAAAACCTATACCAAAGTAATCGTAATACCGGGCTCAACAAGTGTGTTGATTTTTATAAATTTTCAATCATGTTGAGACCCTCAAAAGGGCAATTCTTTTGAAAAAAATTAGGGGGCACTATAGAGCCATTGTGCCACATTTACTGTCAATTGATATATGAAATTAGAGACGAAAAGACAATTATAATTTCTGCAACGTTTTGCAATTTTTCGAGGATTCTATGGCCTTCAAACGTGTGTTCGTAAAATTTGGAAAAATGCAGGAAATAGCTTATAGCTCACTTCCTGTTTGGCCAAAAAACTTCAAAAAAATTACCATAACCCTGGATGACAAATTCAATGATCACACCAAATTTCATGAACATTCAAGCCCTTTTATCTTAAAATGGCCAGTGCTAGAGGGCACTGTGGAGTCACCTGGCCACTCCCGATCTAAAAGTAGCATCTAATTATACTTGGGAGGAGACTGTTATCAAGCTTTTAAAGTTTCGGGCAAATCTTACAAAGTATGTGGGAGTAAAACCAACTTCCTCTTTCATGGCGGAACATCGAAATTTGTCATGACGCCACGGATACATCTTTCGATGAATCCAAAAAAGCCATAATTTAACATTGGCAAGGTCATTAGATGTCATATGCCAAATTTGAAGTTGATTGGATAAAACCTCTAAGAGGAGTTCGTTAAAGTACGATGCCTGTTAATGGCAAAAAATCAAAAAAAGCTGCAATTTCAATTAAAAATGGCGGACTTCCTGTTGAGTCTAGTTCATGGCACCAGAGACTATTTTTTAGGTCTCGGCATAATCCACATGCACACGAATTTCGTACATGTAGGTTAAACGGGCTCGAGGGGCTACTTCATTGAAATTTTCTAGGGGGCGCTTTAATGCTATTTTGCCACACCCATGGGTGTTCCCAATATCCTTGTTAAAGAAATGACCGGCTTAATACGTCTGCGAAATTTCGTGAGTATTCAAGCATGTTTAGACAATCAAAAGGGCAATTGTTTTAAAAAAATGATTGGGGGCGCTATAGAGCCATTGTCCCACATTTAGTTCCAATTGGTGTATCAAATTGAAAACCATAAGATAGTTTTAATTTCTGCAACGTTTTCTAAGTTTTGGAGTATTCTAAGGCCCTCAAACATGTGCTCGTAAAATTTGGATAAACGCAGGAAATGGCTCATAGCTCACTTCCTGTTTGGCCAAAAAATTTCAAAAAAGTTTCCATAACCCTGCATGACAAATTCAATGATCACACCAAATTTCATGAACATTCAAGCACTTTTATCTTTACATGGCCATGGCTAGTGGGCGCTGTGGAGCCACCTGGCCAATCCCGATCAAATATCAGCATATATTTATACTTGGGAGGACACTATTATCAAGCTTGTAAAGTTTCAGGCAAATCTCACATAGTATGTGGGAGTAAAACCAACTTCCTGTTTCATGGCGGAACATCGAAATTCGCCGCAACGCCACGGATACATCGTTAGATGACTCCAAAAAAGCTTCACAATTTAACATCAGCAAGGTCTTTAGATTACATTCGCCAAATTTTAAGTTGATTGGATAAAATGTCTAGGAGGAGTTTGTTAAAGTACGACGCCTGTGAATGGCGAAAAATCAAAAAAAATTGCAATTTTAATTAAAAATGGCGGACTTCCTGTTGAGTCTAGGTCATGGCACCAAGAGACTTTTTTTAGGGCTTGGCATAATCTACATGGAAACCGAATTTTGTACATGTAGGCTAAACATGCTGCGAGGGCTGCTTCATTGAAATTTTCTAGGTGGCGCTATAATGCAATTTTGCCATGCCCATCTGTAAACCCTATATCATAGTAAAACATATGACAGGCTTTATAAGTTTGCAAAATTTCGTGAGTTTTCAAGCATGCTGAGGCCCTCAAAAATGCAATTATCTATTAGGGGGCGCTATAGAGCCACCATGTCACACCCACTGCCAAATGAGACATCAAATCGAAGAGATTTATGTTTTTCAACCTATGAGCCAAGTTTGGCGAGTTTTTCTAATATGATAAGACCCTCAAAAATGTGTTTGTAAAATCTGAAAAAATGCAGGAAATGGCTCATAGCTCACTTCCTGTGAAGCAAAAAAATTGACAAGAAACTTCATAATGACTACTATGGCCATATCGAATTTCGTGAGAATCCGAGCAATTGCGTTCCAAAATGGCCGCGTGTTTGGTCTCGCTATGGAGCCACCGGGGCATGTCCAAGCACAAAAATAACAAAATTTTGAAATTTTCACCACGAGTGACATCTCTGCAAATTTTTGTGAGTTTTTAGATGCATGGCAAGGCCCCTCAAAAACGCGTTCTCGCAGCAGAATAAAAATAATAATAATAATAATAGCCGAGAAGAAGAAGAAGAAGAAGCAGAAGAAGAAGAATAATAAAAATCCCTTCAAAAACAATAGGTTCCTCGCACCTTCGGTGCCAGGACCCGTTCCGGGCCCTGGCACCGGTCGGTGCTCGGGCCCTAATAAAAATCCCTTCAAAAACAATAGGTTCCTCGCACCTTTAGGTGCCAGGACCCGTTCGGGCCCTGGCACGGTCGGTGCTCGGGCCCCTAATTAAAGCTGCAAGCAGCGTTGAAAGGCCCTCGCACCCCTCAAGCACGCTAGGGTGGTGGCGAGATGTTGATGGGTGCAGGTGTCCATTCACAGCCATTGGACACTGCTAGACTGTGTACAATACGTTTTCCTGAAGGGAGTGCAAACACCACTCCTGAAATCAATAGGTTTAGCATGTTAAGTATGACACCTGTTCATGAAAAAAAGTTGAAATTTTAAATGAAAATAATGCGCTTCCTGTGGGGTTCGGGTCATGGCACGATACAATTTTTTTACAAGTCTTGGCATGTTTCATGTCTCCACCAAATTTTGTTCATGTTGGTGAACTGAACTATGAGAACTGTTTTGTTGAAATTTTCTGGAGGGCCCTAGAATACCATTTTGATATGCCTGCGTGCAAAACCTGTACCATAGTTATCGTAATACTGGGCTCCATGAGTGTGTTGATTTTGAATATTTTCAAGCATGTTGAGACACTCAAAGAGGCAATTCTTTTAAAAAAAAAAAAAAAAAAAAAAAAAAAAAAAAAAAAAAAAAAAAAAAAAAAAAAAAAAAAAAAAAAGTTGAGGGGGCGCCACAGAGGCATTGTGCCATATTAAATGGCAATTGGGATATCAAGTCAACGATCATAAACACTGACAATTTGTGCAACGTTTTGCAAGTTTTGGAATATCCGAAGGCCTTTAAACGTGTGTTCGTAAAAATTTGGAAAAAACGCAGGAAATAGCTCATAGCTCACTTCCTGTTTGGTCAAAAATTTCTAATAAATTAGCATATCCTTGCATGAGAAATTCAACGATCACACCAAATTTCATGAACATTCAAGCACATTTATCTGAACATGGCTGTGGCTAGAGGGCGCTGTGGACCCACCTGGCTACACCCGATCTAATATCAGCATAAATTTTTTTACTTGAAGGAAACCATTATCAAGCCTGTAAAGTTTTCGGCAAATCCCACGAAATGCGTGTGAGTAAAATCAACTTCCTGTTTAATGGCGAAACATCAAAATTAGCGCGACACCATGGATACATCGTTTGATATATCCGAAAAACCTTCGCAATTTAAGATCAGACAGGTCTTCACGATGTCACTTGCCAAATTTTAAGTTGATCGGATAAAATCTTTAGGAGGAGTTCGTTAAAGTACCACACCTGTGACTGACGAAAACTTTTTAAAAGTTGAAATTTCAATTAAAAATGGCGGACTTCCTGTTGAGTCTAGGTCATGGCACCAAGAGACTTTTTTTTAGGTCTCAGCACAAACCATATGTCCACCGAATTTCATGCATGTAGATTTACTGAGCTGCGAGGGCTGCTTCATTGAAATATTCCAGGGGGCGCTATAATGCCATTTTGCCACGCCTTTCTGTAAGTTTTTTTATCATAATAATACGCACAATTAGCTTTATACGTGTACAAAATTTTGTGAGTTTTCAAGCATGTTGAGACCCTCAAAAAAACAATTCATTTAAAAATCTGATTGGGGGCGCTGTAGAGCCATTATGACACATTTCGTGCCAATTGATATATCAAATTGATAACAATAAGACAATTATAATTTTTGCTACGTTTTGCAAGTTTTCGAGTATTCTAAGGCCTTTAAACGTGTGTTCGTAAAATTTGGAAAAACGCAGGAAATGGCTCATAGCTCACTTCCCATTTGGCCAAAAAATTTCAAAAAAATTATCATAACCCGGCATCACTTTTATCTTAACATGGCCATGTCTAGAGGGCGCTGTGGAGCCACCTGACCACTCCCAATCTAATATCAGCATATATTTATACTTGAAAGAGACTGTTATCAAGGCTGTAAAGTTTCGGTCAAATCTCACAAAGTATGTGTGAGTAAAACCAACTTCCTGTTTCATGGCGGTATCGAAATTGGCATGACGCCACGGATACATCGTTCGATGAATCCGAAAAAAGCTTCATAATTTAACATTAGCAAGGTCTTTAGATGTCATAAGCCAAATTTTAAGTTAATCGGATAAAATCTCTAGGAGGAGTTCGTTAAAAGTGCGACGCCTGTGAATGGTGAAAAATCAAAAACAGTTGTGATTTCAATTAAAAATGGCAGACTTCCTGTTCAGTCTAGGTCATGGCACCAAGAGACTTTTTTTTTTGGTCTCGGCATAATCCACATGGGCACCGAATTTCGTACATGTAGGTTAAACAGGCTGCGAGGGCTGCTTCATTGAAATTTTCTAGGGGGCGCTATAATGCCATCTTGCCACGCCCATCTGGAAACCCTATATCATAGTATAAGCTCTCACCGGCTCAATCAGTTTGCGAAATTTCATGAGTTTTGGAGCATGCTGAGGCCCTCAAAAATGCAATTATGTATTAGGGGGCGCTATTGAGCCACCATGTCAAACCCAGTGACAATTGGGATTTCAAATCGAAAAAGCTTGATATTTTCAACCTCTCAGCAAAGTTTGGCGAAGCTTTCGAGTATGCTAAGACCCTCAAAAATGTCTTCGTAAATTCTGAAAAAACGCAGGAAATGGCTCATAGCTCACTTCCTGTGAGGCAAAAAAATTTCAAAAAAATTGGCAGAAAACTTCATAATGACTACTATGTCCATATCGAATTTCGTGAGAATCCGAGCAATTGCGTTCCCAAAATGGCAGCGTGTTTGGTGGCGCTATAGAGCCACCTGGGCATGTCCAAGCACAAAAATAACAAAATTTTGTAATTTTCACCAAGACTGACGTCTCTGCAAATTTTTGTGAGTTTTCGTGCATGGCAACACGTTCTCGCAGCAGAATAAAAATAATAATAAGAAGAAGAAGAATAATAAAAATCCGATCAAAAACAATAGGTTCCTCGCACCTTCGGTGCCAGGACCCGTGCGGGGCCCTAAAAATAATAATAATAAGAAGAAGAAGAAGAATAAAAAAATCCCATCAAAAACAATAGGTTCCTCGCACCTTCCGGTGCCAGGACCCGTTCTGGGCCCTGGCACCGTCGGTGCTCGGGCCCTAATAACTAAGAAGAAGAAGAAGAAGAAGAATAAAAATCCTTCAAAAACAATAGGTTCCTCGACCTTTGGTGCCAGGACCCGTTCGAGGGCCTGGCACCGGTCGGTGCTCGGGCTCTAATAACTAAGAAGAAGAAGAAGAAGAAGAATAAAAATCCTTCAAAAACAATAGGTTCCTCGCACCTTCGTGCCAGGACCCGTTCAGCGCCCTGGCACCGGTCGGTGCTCGGGCCCTAATAACATTAAAGCTGCAAGCAGCGTTGAAAGACCCCTCGCACCCCTCGTGCACGCTGGGTGGTGGCGAGATGTTGATGGGTGCAGGTGTCTATTCACAGCCATTGGACACTTCTAGACTGTGTACAATGTGTTTTCCTAAGTGGAGGTCAAACACCACTCCTCAAATCAATAGGTGGTGCACGTTAAAGTATGACGGCTCTTCATGAAAAAAAGTTGAAATTTTAATTCAAAATAATGCACTTCCTGTTGGGTTCGGGTCATGGCACTATATACTTTTTTTAAAAGTCTTGGCACATTTCATGGCTCCACCAAATTTTGTTCATGTAGGTGAACTGACCTATGAGAACTGTTTTGTTGAAATTTTCTGGAGGGCGTTATGATACCATTTTGACATGCCTGTATGCAAAACCTATTCCATAGTAATCATAATACCGGGCTCCATGAGTGTTTTGATTTTTGTAAATTTTCAAGCATGTTGAGGGGACGCAACAGAGGCATTGTGCCATATTAAATGGCAATTGGGATATCAAGTCAAAGATCATAAGACACTGACAATTTGTGAAACATTTTGCAAGTTTTGGAATATCCAAAGGCCTTTAAACGTGTGCTCGTAAAATTTGGAAAAAACGCAGGAAATGCCTCATAGCTCACTTCCTGTTTGGCCAAAAAATTTCTAATAAATGACCGTATCCTTGAATGAGAAATTCAATGATCACATCAAATTTCATGAACATTCAAGCACTTTTATCTTAACATGGCTGTGGCTAGAGGGCGATGTGGAGCCACCTGGCCACACCCAATCTAATATCAGCATATATTCATACTTGTAAGGAGACTGTCATCAAGCGTGAAAAGTTTCGAACAAATCTCACAAAGTATCGTGAGTAAAATCAACTTCTTGTTTCATGGCGAACCAGCGAAATTTGCATGACGCCACAGTTACATCGTTCGATATATCCAAAAACCTTCGCAATTTAACAACGGAAATGTTTTAAGAGGTCACTTGCCAAATTTTAAGTTGATCGCAAAAAATCTTTAAGTTGACCCCCAAAATGGCAATTCTTTTAAAAATCTGATTGGGGGCGCTATAGAGCCATTATACCACATTTAGCGGTAATTGATGTATCAAATTGAAGACGATTAGACAATTATAATTTTTGCAATGATTTGCAAGTTTTTGAGTATTCTAAGGCCTTCAAACGTGTGTTCGTAAAATTAGGAAAAACGCAGGAAATGGCTCATAGCTCACTTCCTGTTTGGCCAAAAATTTCAAAAAAATTACTATAACCCGGCATGAGAAACGCAATGATCACATCAAATTTCATGAACATTTTTTTTTAAAAATAGCCTTGGCTAGGGGGCGCTGTGGAGCCCCCTGGCCACTCCTGATCTAATATCAGCATATGATTATACTTGGAAGGAGACCATTATCAAGTGTGTAAAGTTTGGGCAAATCTCACAAAGTATGTGGGAGTAAAACCAACTTCCTGTTTCATGGCGGAACATCGAAATTAAGCCATAACGCCATGGATACATTGTTTGATGAATCCAAAAAAGCTTTGCAATTTAACATCAACAAGGTCTTTAGATGTCATAAGCCAAATTTCAAGTTGATCAGATAAAATCTCTAGGAGGAGTTCGTGAAAGTACGAAACCTGATCATGGCAAAAAATTTTAAAAAATTGTAATTTCAATTAAAAATGCCGGACTTCCAGTTGAATTTAGATCATGGCACCAAGAGACTTTTTTTTTTGGTCTTGGCAAAATCAACAGGTACACTGAATTTCGTACATGTATGTTGAACGGGACTCTGAGGGCTGCTTCATTGAAATTTTCTAGGGGGGCGCTATAATGCCATTTTGCCTCGAACATCTGTAACCCCTCTACATTTATAAATCTTATGACCAACTTAATAAGTGTGCAAAATTTTGTGAGTTTTTGACCATGTTGAGGCTCTCAAAAATGCAATTATGTATTAGGGGGCGCTATAGAGCCACCATGTCACACCCAGTGCCAAATGGGATATCAAATCGAACAGCTTCATATTTTCAACCTCTGTGCAAAGTATAGCAAGTTTTCAAGTATGCTAAGGCCCTCAAAAATGTGTTTGTAAAATCTGGAAAAATGCAGGAAATGGCTCACAGCTCACTTCCTGTGAGGAGAAAAAAATTTCAAAAAATTGACAAAACCCTTCATTATGACTTCTATGGCCCCACCAAATTTCGTGAAAATCCGGGCAAGGGCGTTCCAAAATTGCCGCTATTTGGTGGCGCTATAGAGCCACTGTGGCAGCTACATATACGTTGCAAGCACAAAACTAAAATTTTCGCCAGGCCTGAGGTGCCTGCCAATTTTCATGAGTTTTTGACCATGTTAAAGCCCTCAAAAATGCTATTCATTTCGGTTAAAAATAATAATAATAATTAAAGCTGCAAGCAGCGTTGAAAGGGCCCTCGCACGCCTCGTGCACGTTGGGGGTGCTGGCGAGATGTTGACGGGTGCAGGTGTGCATTCACATCCATTGGACACTGCTAGACTGTACAATGTGTTTTCCTGAGTCGAGTGCAAAGACCATTCCTGAAATCAATAGGTGGAGTACGCGAAAGTATGACGGCTGTTCATGAAAAAAAAAAATTTGAATTTTAATTCAGAATAATGGACTTACTGTTGGGTTCGCGTCATGGCACTTCATAATTTTTTTACAAGTCATGGCATGTTTCATGTCTCCACCAAAGTTTGTTTATGTAGGTGAACTGAACCATGAGAACTGTTTTGTTGAAATTTTCGAGAGGGACTATGATGCCATTTTGACATTACTGCGTGCCAAACCTATACCATAGTAATTGTAATACCAGGCTCCACGGGTGTGTTGATTCTTGTCAGTTTTCAAGCATGCTGAGACCCTCAAAAGGGTTATTCTTTTGAAAAAAAATTATTAGCGGGCGCTACAGAGCCATTGTGCAACATTAAGTGCCAGTTGGAATATCAAATCGATGATTATAAGACACTGACAATTTGCGCAACGTTTTGCAAGTTTTGGAATATCCGATGGCCTCAAAACGTGCTTTCGTAAAATTTTGAAAAACACAGGAAATGGCTCGTAGCTCACTTCCTGTTTGGCCGAAAAATTTCTAAAAAGTTACCATAACCCTGCATGACAAATATAATGATCATAACAAAAATCATGAACATTCATGCACTTTTATCGTAACATGGCAGTGGCTAGTGGGCGCTATGGAGCCAACTGGCCAATCCCGATCTAATATTAGCATATTTGGATACTTGAGAGGACACTTTTATCAAGCTTGTAAAGTTTCAGGCAAATCTCACAAAGTATGTGGGAGTAAAACCAACTTCTTGTTTCATGGCGGAACATCGAAATTTGTTGCGACGCCACGGATACATCGTTCGATGAATCCAAAAACGTTTTGCAATTTAACATCGGCAAGGTCTTTAGATATCATTCGCCAAAATTTAAGTTGATCGGATAAAATCTCTCGGAGGAGTTTGTTAAAGTACGACACCTGTGAATGGTGAAAAATCCAAAAAAGTTGCAATTTCAATTAAAAATGGCGGACTTCCTGTTGAGTCGAGGTCAAGGCACCAAGAGACTTTTTTTAGGTTCGGGTATAATCCACATGTCCCTCGAATTTCGTACATGGAGGTGAAAAGGACCCCGAGGGCTGCTTCGTTAAAATTTTCAAGGTGGCGCTTTAATGCTATTTTGCCACACCCATGCGTGTTCCCAATATCCTTGTAAAAGGAATGACCGGCTTAATACGAGTGCAAAATTTCGTGAGTATTCAAGCATGTTTAGACAATCAAAAGGGCAATTGTTTTAAAAAAAATGATTGGGGACGCTATAGAGCCATTGTCCCACATTAAGTTGCAATTGGTGTATCAAATTGAAGACCATAAGATATTTATAATTTCTGTAACGTTTTCCAAGTTTTGAAGTATTCTAAGGCCCTCAAACATGTGTTCGAAAAAATTTGGATAAACACAGGAAATGGCTCATAGCTCACTTCCTGTTTGGCCAAAACATTTCAAAAAAATTACCATAACCCTGCATGACAAATTCAATGATCTCACCAAATTTCATGAACATTGAAGCACCTTTATCTTTACATGGCCGTGGCTAGTGGGCGCTGTGGAGCCACCTGGCCACTTCCGATCTAATATCAGAATATCTTTATACTTGGGAAGACACTTTTATCAAGCTTGTAACGTTTCAGGCAAATCTCACATAGTATGTGGGAGTAAAACCTACTTGCTGTTTCATGGCGGAACATCGAAATTCGCCGCAACGCCACGGATACATTGTTAAATGAATCCGAAAAACTTCATAATTTAACATCGGCAACGTTTTTAGATTACATACGCCAAATTTTAAGTTGATTGGATAAAATGTCTGGGAGGAGTTCGTTAAAGTACGACGCCTGTGAATGGCGAAAAATCCAAAAAAGTTGCAATTTAAATTAAAAATGGCGGACTTCCTGTTGAGTCTAGGTCATGGCACCAAGAGACTTTTTTTTAGGGCTTGGCATAATCTACATGGACACCGAATTTTGTACATGTAGGCTAAACATGCTGCGTGGGCTGCTTCATTGAAATTTTCTAGGTGGCGCTATAATGCGATTTTGCCATGCCCATCTGTAAACCCTATATCACAGTTAAACATATGACCGGCTTTATAAGTTTGCAAAATTTCGTGAGTTTTCGAGCATGCTGAGGCCCTCAAAAAAGCAATTATCTATTAGGGGGCGCTATAGAGCCACCATGTCACACACAGTGCCAAATGAGACATCAAATCGAAGAGATTTATGTTTTCAACCTATGAGCCAAGTTTGGCGAGTTTTCTAGTATGATAAGACCCTCAAAAATGTGTAAAAAAAAAAAAAAAAAAGGCAGGAAATGGCTCATAGCTCACTTCCTGTGAGGCAAAAAAATTTCAAAAAAATTGACAAGAAACCTCATAATGACTACTATGGCCATATCGAATTTCGTGAGAATCCGAGCAATTACGTTCCAAAATGGCCGCGTGTTTGGTGGCGCTATAGAGCCACCGGAGCATGTCCAAGCACAAAAATAACAAGAGTTTAAAATTTTCACCAAGACTGACGTCTCTGCAAATTTTGTGAGTTTTTCGTGCATGGCAAGGCCCTCAAAAACGCAGCGTTCTCGCAGCAGAATAAAAAAATAATAATAATAATAATAATAATTAAAGCTGTAAGCAGCGTTGAAAGGACCCTCGCACCCCTCGTGCACTTTGGGGGTGGTGGCGAGATGTTGACGGCTGCAGGTGTGCATTCACATCCATTGGACACTGCTAGACTGTACAATGTGTTCTCCTGAGTGGAGTGCAAACACCATTCCTGAAATCAATAGGTGGAGTACGTGAAAGTATGACGCTGTTCTGAATTCAGAATCATGGACTTCCTGTTGGGTTCGTTTCATGGCACTTCATAATTTTTTTACAAGTCTTGGCATGTTTCATGTCTCCACCAAATTTTGTTTATGAAGGTAAACTGAACCATGAGAACTGTTTTGAGCTGAAATTTTTCTGGAGGCACTACGATGCCATTTTGACATTCCTACGAGCCAAACCCATATCATAGTAATTGTAATACCAGGCTCCACGAGTGTGTTGATTCTTATAAGTTTTCCAGCATGCTGAGACCCTAAAAGGGGCAATTCTTTTGAAAAAATGATTAGGGGGCGCAACAGAGCCATTGTACCACATTAATTGCCAATTGGAATATCCATTTGAAGAACATTAAGACACTGACAATTTGTGCAACGTTCCGCAAGTTTTGGAATATCCATAGGCCTTAAAACGTGTGTTTGTAAAATTTGGAAAAACACAGGAAATGGCTCATAGCTCACTTCCTGTTTGGCAGAAAAATTCATAAAAAATTATCATAAACCTGAATGACAAAGCTAATGATCACAACAAATTTCATGAACATTCATGCACTTTTATCCTAACATGGCCAGGGCTAGTGGGCGCTGTGGAGCCACCTGGCCAATCCCGATCAAATATCAGCATATATTTATACTTGGGAGGACACTATTATCAAGCTTGTAAAGTTTCAGGCAAATCTCACATAGTATGTGGGAGTAAAACCAACTTCCTGTTTCATGGCGGAACATCGAAATTCGCCGCAACGCCACGGATACATCGTTAGATGACTCCAAAAAAGCTTCACAATTTAACATCAGCAAGGTCTTTAGATTACATTCGCCAAATTTTAAGTTGATTGGATAAAATGTCTAGGAGGAGTTTGTTAAAGTACGACGCCTGTGAATGGCGAAAAATCAAAAAAAATTGCAATTTTAATTAAAAATGGCGGACTTCCTGTTGAGTCTAGGTCATGGCACCAAGAGACTTTTTTTAGGGCTTGGCATAATCTACATGGAAACCGAATTTTGTACATGTAGGCTAAACATGCTGCGAGGGCTGCTTCATTGAAATTTTCTAGGTGGCGCTATAATGCAATTTTGCCATGCCCATCTGTAAACCCTATATCATAGTAAAACATATGACAGGCTTTATAAGTTTGCAAAATTTCGTGAGTTTTCAAGCATGCTGAGGCCCTCAAAAATGCAATTATCTATTAGGGGGCGCTATAGAGCCACCATGTCACACCCACTGCCAAATGAGACATCAAATCGAAGAGATTTATGTTTTCAACCTATGAGCCAAGTTTGGCGAGTTTTCTAATATGATAAGACCCTCAAAAATGTGTTTGTAAAATCTGAAAAAATGCAGGAAATGGCTCATAGCTCACTTCCTGTGAAGCAAAAAAATTGACAAGAAACTTCATAATGACTACTATGGCCATATCGAATTTCGTGAGAATCCGAGCAATTGCGTTCCAAAATGGCCGCGTGTTTGGTCTCGCTATGGAGCCACCGGGGCATGTCCAAGCACAAAAATAACAAAATTTTGAAATTTTCACCACGAGTGACATCTCTGCAAATTTTTGTGAGTTTTCGTGCATGGCAAGGCCCTCAAAAACGCGTTCTCGCAGCAGAATAAAAATAATAATAATAATAATAGCCGAGAAGAAGAAGAAGAAGAAGCAGAAGAAGAAGAATAATAAAAATCCCTTCAAAAACAATAGGTTCCTCGCACCTTCGGTGCCAGGACCCGTTCCGGGCCCTGGCACCGGTCGGTGCTCGGGCCCTAATAAAAATCCCTTCAAAAACAATAGGTTCCTCGCACCTTCGTTGCCAGGACCCGTTCCGGGCCCTGGCACCGGTCGGTGCTCGGGCCCTAATTAAAGCTGCAAGCAGCGTTGAAAGGGCCCTCGCACCCCTCAAGCACGTTGGGGTGGTGGCGAGATGTTGATGGGTGCAGGTGTCCATTCACAGCCATTGGACACTGCTAGACTGTGTACAATACGTTTTCCTGAAGGGAGTGCAAACACCACTCCTGAAATCAATAGGTTTAGCATGTTAAGTATGACACCTGTTCATGAAAAAAAGTTGAAATTTTAAATGAAAATAATGCGCTTCCTGTTGGGTTCGGGTCATGGCACGATACAATTTTTTTACAAGTCTTGGCATGTTTCATGTCTCCACCAAATTTTGTTCATGTTGGTGAACTGAACTATGAGAACTGTTTTGTTGAAATTTTCTGGAGGGCCCTAGAATACCATTTTGATATGCCTGCGTGCAAAACCTGTACCATAGTTATCGTAATACTGGGCTCCATGAGTGTGTTGATTTTTGAATATTTTCAAGCATGTTGAGACACTCAAAGAGGCAATTCTTTTAAAAAAAAAAAGTTGAGGGGGCGCCACAGAGGCATTGTGCCATATTAAATGGCAATTGGGATATCAAGTCAACGATCATAAACACTGACAATTTGTGCAACGTTTTGCAAGTTTTGGAATATCCGAAGGCCTTTAAACGTGTGTTCGTAAAATTTGGAAAAAACGCAGGAAATAGCTCATAGCTCACTTCCTGTTTGGTCAAAAAATTTCTAATAAATTAGCATATCCTTGCATGAGAAATTCAACGATCACACCAAATTTCATGAACATTCAAGCACATTTATCTGAACATGGCTGTGGCTAGAGGGCGCTGTGGACCCACCTGGCTACACCCGATCTAATATCAGCATAAATTTTTACTTGGAAGGAAACCATTATCAAGCCTGTAAAGTTTCGGGCAAATCCCACGAAGTACGTGTGAGTAAAATCAACTTCCTGTTTAATGGCGAAACATCAAAATTCGCCGCGACACCATGGATACATCGTTTGATATATCCGAAAAACCTTCGCAATTTAAGATCAGACAGGTCTTACGATGTCACTTGCCAAATTTTAAGTTGATCGGATAAAATCTTTAGGAGGAGTTCGTTAAAGTACCACACCTGTGACTGACGAAAACTTTTTAAAAGTTGAAATTTCAATTAAAAATGGCGGACTTCCTGTTGAGTCTAGGTCATGGCACCAAGAGACTTTTTTTTAGGTCTCAGCACAAACCATATGTCCACCGAATTTCATGCATGTAGATTTACTGAGCTGCGAGGGCTGCTTCATTGAAATATTCCAGGGGGCGCTATAATGCCATTTTGCCACGCCTTTCTGTAAGTTTTTTTATCATAATAATACGCACAATTAGCTTTATACGTGTACAAAATTTTGTGAGTTTTCAAGCATGTTGAGAAAAAAAAACAATTCATTTAAAAATCTGATTGGGGGCGCTGTAGAGCCATTATGACACATTTCGTGCCAATTGATATATAAAATTGATAACAATAAGACAATTATAATTTTTTGCTACGTTTTGCAAGTTTTTAAAGTATTCTAAGGCCTTTAAACGTGTGTTCGTAAAATTTGGAAAAACGCAGGAAATGGCTCATAGCTCACTTCCCATTTGGCCAAAAAATTTCAAAAAAATTATCATAACCCGGCATCACTTTTATCTTAACATGGCCATGTCTAGAGGGCGCTGTGGAGCCACCTGACCACTCCCAATCTAATATCAGCATATATTTATACTTGAAAGAGACTGTTATCAAGGCTGTAAAGTTTCGGTCAAATCTCACAAAGTATGTGTGAGTAAAACCAACTTCCTGTTTCATGGCGGGTATCGAAATTGGCCGCGACGCCACGGATACATCGTTCGATGAATCCGAAAAAGCTTCGCAATTTAACATTAGCAAGGTCTTTAGATGTCATAAGCCAAATTTTAAGTTAATCGGATAAAATCTCTAGGAGGAGTTCGTTAAAGTACGACGCCTGTGAATGGTGAAAAATCAAAAACAGTTGTGATTTCAATTAAAAATGGCAGACTTCCTGTTCAGTCTAGGTCATGGCACCAAGAGACTTTTTTTTAGGTCTCGGCATAATCCACATGGGCACCGAATTTCGTACATGTAGGTTAAACAGGCTGCGAGGGCTGCTTCATTGAAATTTTCTAGGGGGCGCTATAATGCCATCTTGCCACGCCCATCTGGAAACCCTATATCATAGTATAAGCTCTCACCGGCTCAATCAGTTTGCGAAATTTCATGAGTTTTGGAGCATGCTGAGGCCCTCAAAAATGCAATTATGTATTAGGGGGCGCTATTGAGCCACCATGTCAAACCCAGTGACAATTGGGATTTCAAATCGAAAAGCTTGATATTTTCAACCTCTCAGCAAAGTTTGGCGAGTTTTCGAGTATGCTAAGACCCTCAAAAATGTCTTCGTAAATTCTGAAAAAACGCAGGAAATGGCTCATAGCTCACTTCCTGTGAGGCAAAAAAATTTCAAAAAAATTGGCAGAAAACTTCATAATGACTACTATGTCCATATCGAATTTCGTGAGAATCCGAGCAATTGCGTTCCAAAATGGCCGCGTGTTTGGTGGCGCTATAGAGCCACCTGGGCATGTCCAAGCACAAAAATAACAAAATTTTGTAATTTTCACCAAGACTGACGTCTCTGCAAATTTTTGTGAGTTTTCGTGCATGGCAACACGTTCTCGCAGCAGAATAAAAATAATAATAAGAAGAAGAAGAATAATAAAAATCCGATCAAAAACAATAGGTTCCTCGCACCTTCGGTGCCAGGACCCGTGCCGGGCCCTAAAAATAATAATAATAAGAAGAAGAAGAAGAATAATAAAAATCCCATCAAAAACAATAGGTTCCTCGCACCTTCGGTGCCAGGACCCGTTCTGGGCCCTGGCACCGGTCGGTGCTCGGGCCCTAATAACTAAGAAGAAGAAGAAGAAGAAGAATAAAAATCCCTTCAAAAACAATAGGTTCCTCGCACCTTTGGTGCCAGGACCCGTTCCGGGCCCTGGCACCGGTCGGTGCTCGGGCTCTAATAACTAAGAAGAAGAAGAAGAAGAAGAATAAAAATCCCTTCAAAAACAATAGGTTCCTCGCACCTTCGGTGCCAGGACCCGTTCCGCGCCCTGGCACCGGTCGGTGCTCGGGCCCTAATAAACATTAAAGCTGCAAGCAGCGTTGAAAGGGCCCTCGCACCCCTCGTGCACGTTGGGGTGGTGGCGAGATGTTGATGGGTGCAGGTGTCTATTCACAGCCATTGGACACTTCTAGACTGTGTACAATGTGTTTTCCTAAGTGGAGGTCAAACACCACTCCTCAAATCAATAGGTGGTGCACGTTAAAGTATGACGGCTCTTCATGAAAAAAAAGTTGAAATTTTAATTCAAAATAATGCACTTCCTGTTGGGTTCGGGTCATGGCACTATATACTTTTTTTAAAAGTCTCGGCACATTTCATGGCTCCACCAAATTTTGTTCATGTAGGTGAACTGACCTATGAGAACTGTTTTGTTGAAATTTTCTGGAGGGCGTTATGATACCATTTTGACATGCCTGTATGCAAAACCTATTCCATAGTAATCATAATACCGGGCTCCATGAGTGTTTTGATTTTTGTAAATTTTCAAGCATGTTGAGACCCTCAAAAGCGCAATTCTTTTAAAAAATGTTAAGGGGACGCAACAGAGGCATTGTGCCATATTAAATGGCAATTGGGATATCAAGTCAAAGATCATAAGACACTGACAATTTGTGAAACATTTTGCAAGTTTTGGAATATCCAAAGGCCTTTAAACGTGTGCTCGTAAAATTTGGAAAAAACGCAGGAAATGCCTCATAGCTCACTTCCTGTTTGGCCAAAAAATTTCTAATAAATGACCGTATCCTTGAATGAGAAATTCAATGATCACATCAAATTTCATGAACATTCAAGCACTTTTATCTTAACATGGCTGTGGCTAGAGGGCGATGTGGAGCCACCTGGCCACACCCAATCTAATATCAGCATATATTCATACTTGTAAGGAGACTGTCATCAAGCGTGAAAAGTTTCGGGCAAATCTCACAAAGTATGCGTGAGTAAAATCAACTTCTTGTTTCATGGCGAACCAGCGAAATTTGCCGCGACGCCACAGTTACATCGTTCGATATATCCAAAAAACCTTCGCAATTTAACAACGGAAATGTTTTAAGAGGTCACTTGCCAAATTTTAAGTTGATCGCAAAAAATCTTTAAGTTGACCCCCAAAATGGCAATTCTTTTAAAAATCTGATTGGGGGCGCTATAGAGCCATTATACCACATTTAGCGGTAATTGATGTATCAAATTGAAGACGATTAGACAATTATAATTTTTGCAATGATTTGCAAGTTTTTGAGTATTCTAAGGCCTTCAAACGTGTGTTCGTAAAATTAGGAAAAACGCAGGAAATGGCTCATAGCTCACTTCCTGTTTGGCCAAAAAATTTCAAAAAAATTACTATAACCCGGCATGAGAAACGCAATGATCACATCAAATTTCATGAACATTTTTTTTTAAAAATAGCCTTGGCTAGGGGGCGCTGTGGAGCCCCCTGGCCACTCCTGATCTAATATCAGCATATGATTATACTTGGAAGGAGACCATTATCAAGTGTGTAAAGTTTCGGGCAAATCTCACAAAGTATGTGGGAGTAAAACCAACTTCCTGTTTCATGGCGGAACATCGAAATTCGCCGCAACGCCATGGATACATTGTTTGATGAATCCAAAAAAGCTTTGCAATTTAACATCAACAAGGTCTTTAGATGTCATAAGCCAAATTTCAAGTTGATCAGATAAAATCTCTAGGAGGAGTTCGTGAAAGTACGAAACCTGATCATGGCAAAAAATTTTAAAAAATTGTAATTTCAATTAAAAATGCCGGACTTCCAGTTGAATTTAGATCATGGCACCAAGAGACTTTTTTTTAGGTCTTGGCAAAATCAACAGGTACACTGAATTTCGTACATGTATGTTGAACGGGCTGCGAGGGCTGCTTCATTGAAATTTTCTAGGGGGCGCTATAATGCCATTTTGCCTCGAACATCTGTAACCCCTCTACATTTATAAATCTTATGACCAACTTAATAAGTGTGCAAAATTTTGTGAGTTTTTGACCATGTTGAGGCTCTCAAAAATGCAATTATGTATTAGGGGGCGCTATAGAGCCACCATGTCACACCCAGTGCCAAATGGGATATCAAATCGAACAGCTTCATATTTTCAACCTCTGTGCAAAGTATAGCAAGTTTTCAAGTATGCTAAGGCCCTCAAAAATGTGTTTGTAAAATCTGGAAAAATGCAGGAAATGGCTCACAGCTCACTTCCTGTGAGGAGAAAAAATTTCAAAAAAATTGACAAAACCCTTCATTATGACTTCTATGGCCCCACCAAATTTCGTGAAAATCCGGGCAAGGGCGTTCCAAAATTGCCGCTATTTGGTGGCGCTATAGAGCCACTGTGGCAGCTACATATACGTTGCAAGCACAAAACTAAAATTTTCGCCAGGCCTGAGATGCCTGCCAATTTTCATGAGTTTTTGACCATGTTAAAGCCCTCAAAAATGCTATTCATTTCGGTTAAAAATAATAATAATAATTAAAGCTGCAAGCAGCGTTGAAAGGGCCCTCGCACGCCTCGTGCACGTTGGGGGTGCTGGCGAGATGTTGACGGGTGCAGGTGTGCATTCACATCCATTGGACACTGCTAGACTGTACAATGTGTTTTCCTGAGTCGAGTGCAAAGACCATTCCTGAAATCAATAGGTGGAGTACGCGAAAGTATGACGGCTGTTCATGAAAAAAAATTTGAATTTTAATTCAGAATAATGGACTTACTGTTGGGTTCGCGTCATGGCACTTCATAATTTTTTTACAAGTCATGGCATGTTTCATGTCTCCACCAAAGTTTGTTTATGTAGGTGAACTGAACCATGAGAACTGTTTTGTTGAAATTTTTTCGAGAGGACTATGATGCCATTTTGACATTACTGCGTGCCAAACCTATACCATAGTAATTGTAATACCAGGCTCCACGGGTGTGTTGATTCTTTTCAGTTTTCAAGCATGCTGAGACCCTCAAAAGGGTTATTCTTTTGAAAAAAAAAAAAAAAAATTATTAGCGGGCGCTACAGAGCCATTGTGTAACATTAAGTGCCAGTTGGAATATCAAATCGATGATTATAAGACACTGACAATTTAAGCTTAACGTTTTGCAAGTTTTGGAATATCCGATGGCCTCAAAACGTGCTTTAAATAAAATTTGAAAAAACACAGGAAATGGCTCGTAGCTCACTTCCTGTTTGGCCGAAAAATTTCTAAAAAGTTACCATAACCCTGCATGACAAATATAATGATCATAACAAAAATCATGAACATTCATGCACTTTTATCGTAACATGGCAGTGGCTAGTGGGCGCTGTGGAGCCACCTGACCACTCCCGATCTAATATTAGAATATATGTATACTTGAGAGGACCCTTTTATCAAGCTTGTAAAGTTTCAGGCAAATCTCACATAGCATGTGGGAGTAAAACCAACTTCTTGTTTCATGGCGGAACATCGAAATTTGTTGCGACGCCACGGATACATCGTTCGATGAATCCAAAAACGTTTTGCAATTTAACATCGGCAAGGTCTTTAGATATCATTCGCCAAAATTTAAGTTGATCGGATAAAATCTCTCGGAGGAGTTTGTTAAAGTACGACACCTGTGAATGGTGAAAAATCCAAAAAAGTTGCAATTTCAATTAAAAATGGCGGACTTCCTGTTGAGTCGAGGTCAAGGCACCAAGAGACTTTTTTTAGGTTCGGGTATAATCCACATGTCCCTCGAATTTCGTACATGGAGGTGAAAAGGACCCCGAGGGCTGCTTCGTTAAAATTTTCAAGGTGGCGCTTTAATGCTATTTTGCCACACCCATGCGTGTTCCCAATATCCTTGTAAAAGGAATGACCGGCTTAATACGAGTGCAAAATTTCGTGAGTATTCAAGCATGTTTAGACAATCAAAAGGGCAATTGTTTTAAAAAAAATGATTGGGGACGCTATAGAGCCATTGTCCCACATTAAGTTGCAATTGGTGTATCAAATTGAAGACCATAAGATATTTATAATTTCTGTAACGTTTTCCAAGTTTTGAAGTATTCTAAGGCCCTCAAACATGTGTTCGAAAAAATTTGGATAAACACAGGAAATGGCTCATAGCTCACTTCCTGTTTGGCCAAAACATTTCAAAAAAATTACCATAACCCTGCATGACAAATTCAATGATCTCACCAAATTTCATGAACATTGAAGCACCTTTATCTTTACATGGCCGTGGCTAGTGGGCGCTGTGGAGCCACCTGGCCACTTCCGATCTAATATCAGAATATCTTTATACTTGGGAAGACACTTTTATCAAGCTTGTAACGTTTCAGGCAAATCTCACATAGTATGTGGGAGTAAAACCTACTTGCTGTTTCATGGCGGAACATCGAAATTCGCCGCAACGCCACGGATACATTGTTAAATGAATCCGAAAAGCTTCGCAATTTAACATCGGCAACGTTTTTAGATTACATACGCCAAATTTTAAGTTGATTGGATAAAATGTCTGGGAGGAGTTCGTTAAAGTACGACGCCTGTGAATGGCGAAAAATCCAAAAAAGTTGCAATTTAAATTAAAAATGGCGGACTTCCTGTTGAGTCTAGGTCATGGCACCAAGAGACTTTTTTTTAGGGCTTGGCATAATCTACATGGACACCGAATTTTGTACATGTAGGCTAAACATGCTGCGTGGGCTGCTTCATTGAAATTTTCTAGGTGGCGCTATAATGCGATTTTGCCATGCCCATCTGTAAACCCTATATCACAGTTAAACATATGACCGGCTTTATAAGTTTGCAAAATTTCGTGAGTTTTCGAGCATGCTGAGGCCCTCAAAAAAGCAATTATCTATTAGGGGGCGCTATAGAGCCACCATGTCACACACAGTGCCAAATGAGACATCAAATCGAAGAGATTTATGTTTTCAACCTATGAGCCAAGTTTGGCGAGTTTTCTAGTATGATAAGACCCTCAAAAATGTGTTTGTAAAATCTGAAAAAAGGCAGGAAATGGCTCATAGCTCACTTCCTGTGAGGCAAAAAAATTTCAAAAAAATTGACAAGAAACCTCATAATGACTACTATGGCCATATCGAATTTCGTGAGAATCCGAGCAATTACGTTCCAAAATGGCCGCGTGTTTGGTGGCGCTATAGAGCCACCGGAGCATGTCCAAGCACAAAAATAACAAGAGTTTGAAATTTTCACCAAGACTGACGTCTCTGCAAATTTTTGTGAGTTTTCGTGCATGGCAAGGCCCTCAAAAACGCGTTCTCGCAGCAGAATAAAAATAATAATAATAATAATAATAATTAAAGCTGTAAGCAGCGTTGAAAGGACCCTCGCACCCCTCGTGCACTTTGGGGGTGGTGGCGAGATGTTGACGGCTGCAGGTGTGCATTCACATCCATTGGACACTGCTAGACTGTACAATGTGTTCTCCTGAGTGGAGTGCAAACACCATTCCTGAAATCAATAGGTGGAGTACGCGAAAGTATGACGGCTGTTCTGAATTCAGAATCATGGACTTCCTGTTGGGTTCGTTTCATGGCACTTCATAATTTTTTTACAAGTCTTGGCATGTTTCATGTCTCCACCAAATTTTGTTTATGAAGGTAAACTGAACCATGAGAACTGTTTTGAGCTGAAATTTTCTGGAGGCACTACGATGCCATTTTGACATTCCTACGAGCCAAACCCATATCATAGTAATTGTAATACCAGGCTCCACGAGTGTGTTGATTCTTATAAGTTTTCCAGCATGCTGAGACCCTAAAAGGGGCAATTCTTTTGAAAAAATGATTAGGGGGCGCAACAGAGCCATTGTACCACATTAATTGCCAATTGGAATATCCATTTGAAGAACATTAAGACACTGACAATTTGTGCAACGTTCCGCAAGTTTTGGAATATCCATAGGCCTTAAAACGTGTGTTCGTAAAATTTGGAAAAACACAGGAAATGGCTCATAGCTCACTTCCTGTTTGGCAGAAAAATTCATAAAAAATTATCATAAACCTGAATGACAAAGCTAATGATCACAACAAATTTCATGAACATTCATGCACTTTTATCCTAACATGGCCGTGGCTAGTGGGCGCTGTGGAGCCACCTGGCCACTCCCAATCTAAGATCAACATAAAAGTATACTTGAGAGGAAACTTTTATCAAGCTTGTAAAGTTTCGGGCAAATCTCACAAAGTATGTGGGAGTAAAACCAAATTCCTGTTTCATGGCGGAACATCGAAATTAAGTAGACGCCACGGATACATCGTCGCGATGAATCCGAAAAAAGCTTCGCAATTTAACATTGGCAACGTCTTTAGATATCATTTGCCGAATTTTAAGTTGATCGGATAAAATCTCTAGGAGGAGTTCGTTAAAGTACGACATCTGTGAATGGCGAAAAATTCAAAAAAGTTGCAATTTCAATTAAAAATGGCAGACTTCCTGTTGAGTCTAGGTCATGGCACCAAGAGACTTTTTTTTAGGTTTCGACAAAATCCACATGTCCACCGAATTTCGTACATGTAGGTGAAAACGACCCTGAGGGCTGCTTCATGAAAATTTTCTAGGGGGCGCTATCATGCTATTTTGCCAAACCAATGGGTGATTTCAATATCCTAGTCAAAGGAATGAACAGCTCAATACGTGTGCAAAATTTCATGAGTATTCAAGCATGTTTAGACAATCAAAAGGGCAATAGTTTTACAAAAATGATTGGGGGCGCTATCGAGCCATTATCCCACATTAAGTTCCAATTGGTGTATCAAATTGATGAGCATAAGATAATTATAATTTCTGCAACGTTTTCCAAGTTTTGGAGTATTCTGAGGCCCTCAAACATGTGTTCGTAAAATTTGGATAAACGCAGGAAATGGCTCATAGCTCACTTCCTGTTTGGCCAAAAAATTTCAAAAAAATTACCATAACCCTGCATGACAAATTCAATGATCACACCAAATTTCTTGAACATTAAAGCACTTTTATCTTTACATGGCCGTGGCTAGTGGGCACTGTGGAGCCACCTGGCCTCTCCCGATCTAATATCAGCACATATTTATACTTGGGAGGACACTATTATCAAGCTTGTAAAGTTTCAGGCAAATCTCACATAGTATGTGGGAGTAAAACCAACTTCCTGTTTCATGGCGGAACATCCAAATTAAGCCGCAAACGCCACGGATACATCGTGCGATGAATCCAAAATAACCGCGCAATTTAACATCAGCAAGGTGTTTAGATGTCATACGCCAAATTTTAAGTTGATCGGATAAAATCTCTCGGAGGAGTTCGTTAAAGTACGACGCCTGTGAATGGCGAAAAATCAAAAAAAGTTGCAATTTCAATTAAAAATGGCGGACTTCCTGTTGGGTCGAGGTCATGGCACCAGGAGACTTTTTTTTAGGTCTTGGCATAATCTACATGGAGCCCGAATTTCATACTTGTAGGTTAAACTCGCTACGAGGGCTGCTTCATTGAAATTTTCTAGGTGGCGCTATAATGCGATTTTGCCATGCTTATCAGTAAACCCTATATCATAGTAAAACGTATGACAGGCTTAATAAGTGTGCCAAGTTTCCTGAGTTTTCGAGCATGTTGAGGCTCTCAAAAATGCAATTATGTATTAGGGGGCGCTATAGAGCCACCATGTCACATCCACTGGCAAATTGGACATCAAATCGAAGAAATTCATAATTTCAACCTATGAGCCAAGTTTGGCGAGTTTTCTAGTATGATAAGACCCTCAAAAATGTGTTTGTAAAATCTGAAAAACCGCAGGCAATGGCTCATAGCTCACTTCCTGTGAGGCAAAAAAATTTCAAAAAAATTGACAAGAAACTTCATAATGACTACTATGGCCATATTGAATTTCGTGCGAATCCGAGCAATTGCGTTCCAAAATGGCCGCGTGTTTGGTGGCGCTATAGAGCCACCGGGGCATGTCCAAACACAAAAATAACAAAACTTTGAAATTTTCACCACGACTGACGTCTCCGCAAATTTTTGTGAGTTTTTGTGCATGGCAAGGCCCTCAAAAACGCGTTCTCGCAGCAGAATAAAAATAATAATAATAATAATTAAAGCTGCAAGCAGCGTTGAAAGGGCCCTCGCACCCCTCGTGCACTTTGGGGGTGGTGGCGAGATGTTGACGGCTGCAGGTGTGCATTCTCATCCATTGGACACTGCTAGACTGTACAATGTGTTTTTCTGAGTGGAGTGCAAACAGCATTCCTGAAATCAATAGGTGGAGTACACTAAAGTATAACGGCTGTACCGAATTCAGAATAATGGACTACCTGTTGGGATGGCCTCATGGCACTTCATAATTTTTTTACAAGTCTTGGCATGTTTCATGTCTCCACCAAAGTTTGTTTATGAAGGTAAACTGAACCATGAGAACTGTTTTGAGCGGAAATTTTCTGGAGGCACTACGATGCCATTTTGACATTCCTCCGAGCCAAACCCATATCATAGTAATTGGAATACCAGGCTCCACGAGTGTGTTGATTCTTATAAGTTTTCCAGCATGCTGAGACCCTAAAAAGGGCAATTCTTTTGAAAAAATGATTAGGGGGCGCTACTGAGCCATTGTACCACATTAATTGCCAATTGGAATATCAATTTGAAGAACATTAAGACACTGACAATTTGTGCAACGTTCCGAAAGTTTTGGAATATCCATAGGCCTTCAAACGTGTGTTCGTAAAATTTGGAAAAACACAGGAAATGGCTCATAGCTCACTTCCTGTTTGGCAGAAAAATTTATTAAAAATTATCATAAACCTGAATGACAAATCTAATGATCACACCAAATTTCATGAACATTCATGCACTTTTATCCTAACATGGCCGTGGCTAGTGGGCGCTGTGGAGCCACCTGGCCGCTCCCGATCTAAGATCAACATAAAAGTATACTTGAGAGGAAACTTTTATCAAGCTTGTAAAGTTTCGGGCAAATCTCCCAAAGTATGTGGGAGTACAACCAAATTCCCGTTTCATGGCGGAACATCGAAATTCGTTCTTGCCGCCCGGATACATCGTCGATGAATTCGAAAAAAGCCAAGAATTTAACATTGGCAATGTCTTTAGATATCATTTGCCAAATTTTAAGTTGATCGGATTAAATCTCTAGGAGGAGTTCGTTAAAGTACGACGCCTGTGAATGGCGAAAAATTCAAAAAAGTTGCAATTTCAATTAAAAATGGCAGACTTCCTGTTGAGTCTAGGTCATGGCACCAAGAGACTTTTTTTTAGGTTTCGACAAAATCCACATGTCCACCGAATTTCGTACATGTAGGTGAAAATGACCCGGAGGGCTGCTTCATGAAAATTTTCTAGGGGGCGCTATAATGCTATTTTGCCACAACTATGGGTGATTTCAATATCCTAGTCAAAGGAATGAACAGCTTAATACGTGTGCAAAATTTCATGAGTATTCAAGCATGTTTAGACAATACAAAAGGGCAATTGTTTTACAAAAATGATTGGGGGCGCTATAGAGCTATTGTCCCACATTAAGTTCCAATTGGTGTATCAAATTGATGAGCATAAGATAATTATAATTTCTGCAACGTTTTCCAAGTATTGGAGTATTCTGAGGCCCTCAAACATGTGTTGGTAAAATTTGGATAAACGCAGGAAATGGCTTATAGCTCACTTCCTGTTTGGCCAAAAAATTTCAAAAAAATTACCATAACCCTGCATGACAAATTCAATGATCACATCAAAATTTCACGAACATTCAAGCACTTTTATCTTTACATGGCCGTGGCTAGTGGGCGCTGTGGAGCCACCTGGCCTCTCCCGATCTAATATCAGCACATGTTTATACTTGGGAGGACACTATTATCAAGCTTGTAAAGTTTCAGGCAAATCTCACATAGTATGTGGGAGTAAAACCAACTTCCTGTTTCATGGCGGAACATCCAAATTCGCCGCAACGCCACGGATACATCGTGCGATGAATCCAAAATAGCTTCGCAATTTAACATCAGCAACGTGTTTAGATGTCATACGCCAAATTTTAAGTTGATCGGATTACATCTCTAGGAGGAGTTCGTTAAAGTACGACGCCTGTGAATGGCAAAAAATCTAAAAAAGTTGCAATTTCAATTAAAAATGGCGGACTTCCTGTTGGGTCTAGGTCATGGCACCAAGAGACTTTTTTTTAGATCTTGGCATAATCTACATGGACACCGAATTTTGTAAATGTCGGTTAAACACGCTGCGAGGGCTGCTTCATTGAAATTTTCTAGGTGGCGCTATAATGCGATTTTGCCATGCCCATCAGTAAACCCTATATCATAGTAAAACGTATGACAGGTTTTATAAGTTTGCAAAATTTCGTGAGTTTTCGAGCATGCTGAGGCCCTCAAAAATGCAATTATCTATTAGGGGGCGCTATAGAGCCACCATGTCACACCCAGTGCCAAATGAGACATCAAATCGAAGAGATTCTTGTTTTCAACCTATGAGCCAAGTATGGCGAGTTTTCGACTATGATAAGACCCTCAAAAATGTGTTTGTAAAATCTGAAAAAAACGCAGGAAATGGCTCATAGCTCACTTCCTGTGAGGCAAAAAAATTTCGAAAAAATTGACAAGAAACTTCATAACGACTACTATGGCCATATCCAATTTCGTGAGAATCCGAGCAATTGCATTCCAAAATGGCCGCGTGTTTGGTGGCGCTTTATAGCCACCGGGGCATGTCCAAGCACAAAAATAACAAAACTTTGAAATTTTCACCACGACTGACGTCTCTGCAAATTTTTGTGAGTTTTCGTGCATGGCAAGGCCCTCAAAAACGCGTTCTCGCAGCAGAATAAAAATAATAATAATAATAATAACTAAGAAGAAGAAGAAGAAGAAGAATAATAAAAATCCCTTCAAAAACAATAGGTTCCTCGCACCTTCGGTGCCAGAACCCGTTCCGGGCCCTGGCACCGGTCGGTGCTCGGGCCCTAATAATAATTAAAGCTGCAAGCAGCGTTGAAAGGGCCCTCGCACCCCTCGTGCACGTTGGGGGTGCTGGCGAGATGTTGACGGGTGCAGGTGTGCATTCACATCCATTGGACACTTCTAGACTGTACAATGTGTTTTCCTGAGTGGAGTGCAAACACCATTCCTGAAATCAATAGGTGGAGTACGTTAAAGTATGACGGCTGTTCATGAAAAACAATTGAAATTTTAATTCAGAATAATGGACTTACTGTTGGGTTTGCGTCATGGCACTTCATAACTTTTCTACAAGTCTTGGCATGTTTCATGTCTCCACCAAAGTTTGTTTATGTAGGTGAACTGCACCATGAGAACTGTTTTGTTGAAATTTTCTAAAGGCACTACGATGCCATTTTTACATTCCTGCGTGCCAAACCTATACCATAGTAATTGTAATACCAGGCTCCACGAGTGTGTTGATTCTTGTAAGTTTTCAAGCATACTAAGACCCTCAAAAGGGTTATTCTTTTGAAAAATTTATTAGGGGGGGCTACAGAGCCATTGTGTCAGATTAAGTGCCAATTGGGATATCAAATCGAAGATTCTAAGACACTGACAATTTGTGCAACGTTTTGCAAGTTTTGGAATATCCGATGGCGTTGAAACGTCTTTTCATAAAATTTGGAAAAACACAGGAAATGGCTCATAGCTCACTTCCTGTTTGGCCAAAAAAGTTCTAAAAAATTACCATAACCCTGCATGACAAATATAATGATCATAACAAATATCATGAACATTCATGCACTATAATCCTAACATGGCAGTGACTAGTGGGGGCTGTGGACCCACCTGGCCACTCCGGATCTAATATCAAAATATATGTATACTTGAGAGGACATTTTTATCAAGCTTGTAAAGTTTCAGGCAAATCTCACAAAGTATGTGGGAGTAAAACCAACTTCTTGTTTCATGGCAGAACATCGAAATTCGTTGCGATGCCACGGATACATCGTGGGATGAATCCAAAAACGCTTCGCAATTTAACATCGGCAAGGTCTTTAGATATCATTCGCCAAATTTTAAGTTGATCGGATAAAATCTTTAGGAGGAGTTTGTTAAAGTATGACGCCTGTGAATGGCAAAAAATCAAAAAAGTTGCAATTTCAATTAAAAATGGCGGACTTCCTGTTTAGTGGAGGTCATGGCACCAGGTGACTTTTTTTCAGGTTTTGGCATAATCCACATGTCCCTTGAATTTCGTACATGTAGGTGAAAAGGACCCCGAGGGCTGCTTCGTTAAAATTTTCTAGGTGGCGCTATAATGCTATTTTGCCACACCCATGCGTGATCCCAGTATCCTTGTGAAAGTAATGACCGGCTTAATACGTGTGCAAAATGTCGTGGGTATTTAAGCATGTTTAGACAATCAAAAGGGCAATTGTTTTAAAAAAATGATTGGGGGCGCTATAGAGCCATTGTCCAACATTAAGTTCCAACTGGTGTATCAAATTGAAGACCATAAGATAGTTATAATTTCTGCAATGTTTTTTAGGTTTTGGAGTATTCTAAGGCCCTCAAACAAGTGTTGGTAAAATTTGGATAAACGCAGGAAATGGCTCATAGCTCACTTCCTGTTTGGCCAAAAAATTTCAAAAAAATTTCCATAACCATGCATGACAAATTCAATGATCACACCAAATTTCTTGAACATTCAAGCACTTTTATCTTTACATGGCCGTGGCTAGTGGGCACTGTGGAGCCACCTGGCCTCTCCTGATCTAATATCAGCACATATTTATACTTGGGAGGACACTATTATCAAGCTTGTAAAGTTTCAGGCAAATCTCACATAGTATGTGGGAGTAAAACCAACTTCCTGTTTCATGGCGGAACATCCAAATTCGCCGCAACGCCACGGATACATCGTGCGATGAATCCAAAAAGCCGCAATTTAACATCGGCAAGGTGTTTAGATGTCATACGCCAAATTTTAAGTTGATCGGATAAAATCTCTAGGAGGAGTTCGTTAAAGTACGACGCCTGTGAATAGCGAAAAATAAAAAAAAGTTGCAATTTCAATTAAAAATGGCTGACTTCCTGTTGGGTCTAGGTCATGGCACCAAGAGACTTTTTTTTTGGGCTTGGCATAATCTACATGGACACCGAATTTCGTACTTGTAGGTTAAACTCGCTACGAGGGCTGCTTCATTGAAATTTTCTAGGTGGCGCTATAATGCGATTTTGCCATGCCCATCAGTAAACCCTATATCATAGTAAAACGTATGACAGGCTTAATAAGTGTGCAAAGTTTCCTGAATTTTCGAGCATGTTGAGGCTCTCAATAATGAAATTATGTATTAGGGGGCGCTATAGAGCCACCATGTCACATCCACTGGCAAATGGGACATCAAATCGAAGAAATTCGTAATTTCAACCTATGAGCCAAGTTTGGCGAGTTTCTTGGTATGATAAGACCCTCAAAAATGTGTTTGTAAAATCTGAAAAACCGCAGGAAATGGCTCATAGCTCACTTCCTGTGAGGTAAAAAAATTTCAAAAAAATTGACAAGAAACTTCATAATGACTACTATGGCCATCTTGAATTTCGTGCGAATCCGAGCAATTGCGTTCCAAAATGGCCGCGTGTTTGGTGGCGCTTTAGAGCCACCGGGGCATGTCCAAACACAAAAATAACAAAACTTTGAAATTTTCACCACGACTGACGTCTCTGCAAATTTTTGTGAGTTTTTGTGCATGGCAAGGCCCTCAAAAACGCGTTCTCGCAACAGAATAAAAATAATAATAATAATAATAATAATAATTAAAGCTGCAAGCAGCGTTGAAAGGGCCCTCGCACCCCTCGTGCACGTTGGGGGTGGTGGCGAGATGTTGACGGGTGCAGGTGTGTATTCACATCCATTGGACACTGCTAGACTGTACAATGTGTTTTCCTGAGTTGAGTGCAAACACCATTCCTGAAATCAATAGGTGGAGTACGTTAAAGTATGACGGCTGTTCATGAAAAACAATTGAAATTTTAATTCAGAATAATGGACTTACTGTTGGGTTTGCTTCATGGCACTTCATAACTTTTCTACAAGTCTTGGCATGTTTCATGTCTCCACCAAAGTTTGTTTATGTAGGTGAACTGCACCATGAGAACGGTTTTGTTGAAATTTTCTAAAGGCACTACGATGCCATTTTTACATTCCTGCGTGCCAAACCTATACCATAGTAATTGTAATACCAGGCTCCACGAGTGTGTTGATTCTTGTAAGTTTTCAAGCATGCTAAGACCCTCAAAAGGGTTATTCTTTTGAAAAAATTATTAGGGGGGGCTACAGAGCCATTGTGTCAGATTAAGTGCCAATTGGGATATCAAATCGAAGATTATAAGACACTGACAATTTGTGCAACGTTTTGCAAGTTTTGGAATATCCGATGGCGTTGAAACGTCTTTTCATAAAATTTGGAAAAACACAGGAAATGGCTCATAGCTCACTTCCTGTTTGGCCGAAAAATTTCTAAAAAATTACCATAACGCTGCATGATAAATATAACGATCATAACACATATCATGAACATTCATGCACTTTTATCCTAACATGTCAGTGGCTAGTGGGCGCTGTGGAGCCACCTGGCCACTCCCGATCTAATATTAGAATATATGTATACTTGAGAGGACCCTTTTATCAAGCTTGTAAAGTTTCAGGCAAATCTCACATAGCATGTGGGAGTAAAACCAACTTCTTGTTTCATGGCGGAACATCGAAATTCGTTGCGACGCCACGGATACATCGTTCGATGAATCCAAAAACGCTTCGCAATTTAACATCGGCAAGGTCTTTAGATATCATTCGCCAAATTTTAAGTTGATCAGATAAAATCTCTAAGAGGAGTTTGTTAAAGTACGATGCCTGTGAAAGGCGAAAAAAATCCAAAAAAGTTGCAATTTCAATTAAAAATGGCGGATTTCCTGTTGAGTCTCGGTCACGGCACCAAGTGACTTTTTTTTTGGTTTCGGCATAATCCACATGTCCATCGAATTTCGTACATGTAGGTGAAAAGGACCCCGAGGGCTGCTTCGTTAAAATTTTCTAGGGGGCGCTATAATGCTATTTTGCCACACCCATGCGTGATCCCAATATCCTTGTGAAAGGAATGACTGGCTTAATACGTGTGCAAAATTTTATGAGTATTTAAGCATGTTTAGACAATCAAAAGGGCAATTGTTTTAAAAAAATGATTGGGGGCGCTATAGAGCCATTGTCCCACATTAAGTTCCAACTGGTGTATCAAATTGAAGACCATAAGATACTTATAATTTCTGCAACGTTTCCCAAGTTTTGGAGTATTCTAAGGCCCTCAAACATGTTTTCGTAAAATTTGTATAAACGCAGGAAATGGCTCATAGCTCACTTCCTGTTTGGCCAAAAAATTTAAAAAAAATTACGATAACCCTGCATGACAAATTCAATGATCACACCAAATTTCATGAACATTCAAGCACTTTTATCTTTACATGGCCGTGGCTAGTGGGCGCTGTGGAGCCACCTGGCCACACCCGATCTAATATCAGCATATATTTTTATTTGGAAGGAGACCATTATCAAGCCTGTAAAGTTTCGGGCAATTCCCACAAAGTACGTGTGAGTAAAATCAACTTCCTGTTTAATGGCGAAACATCAAAATTCGCCGCGACACCATGGATACATCGTTTGATATATCCGAAAAACCCTCGCAATTTAAGATCAGACAGGTCTTACGATGTCACTTGCCAAATTTTTAGTTGATCGGATAAAATCTTTAGGAGGAGTTCGTTAAAGTACGACGCCTGTGAATGGTGAAAAATCAAAAAAAGTTGTGATTTCAATTAAAAATGGCGGACTTCCTGTTCAGTCTAGGTCATGGCACTAAGAGAGTTTTTTTTTGGTCTCGGCATAATCCACATGAGCACCGAATTTCGTACATGTAGGTGAAAAGGACCCCGAGGGCTGCTTCGTTAAAATTTTCTAGGTGGCGCTATAATGCTATTTTGCCACACCCATGCGTGATCCCAGTATCCTTGTGAAAGTAATGACCGGCTTAATACGTGTGCAAAATGTCGTGGGTATTTAAGCATGTTTAGACAATCAAAAGGGCAATTGTTTTAAAAAAATGATTGGGGGCGCTATAGAGCCATTGTCCAACATTAAGTTCCAATTGGTGTATCAAATTGAAGACCATAAGATAGTTATAATTTCTGCAATGTTTTCCAGGTTTTGGAGTATTCTAAGGCCCTCAAACAAGTGTTGGTAAAATTTGGCTAAACGCAGGAAATGGCTCATAGCTCACTTCCTGTTTGGCCAAAAAATTTCAAAAAAATTTCCATAACCATGCATGACAAATTCAATGATCACACCAAATTTCTTGAACATTCAAGCACTTTTATCTTTACATGGCCGTGGCTAGTGGGCACTGTGGAGCCACCTGGCCTCTCCTGATCTAATATCAGCACATATTTATACTTGGGAGGACACTATTATCAAGCTTGTAAAGTTTCAGGCAAATCTCACATAGTATGTGGGAGTAAAACCAACTTCCTGTTTCATGGCGGAACATCCAAATTCGCCGCAACGCCACGGATACATCGTGCGATGAATCCAAAAAAGCTTCGCAATTTAACATCGGCAAGGTGTTTAGATGTCATACGCCAAATTTTAAGTTGATCGGATAAAATCTCTAGGAGGAGTTTGTTAAAGTACGACGCCTGTGAATAGCGAAAAATAAAAAAAAGTTGCAATTTCAATTAAAAATGGCTGACTTCCTGTTGGGTCTAGGTCATGGCACCAAGAGACTTTTTTTTAGGGCTTGGCATAATCTACATGGACACCGAATTTCGTACTTGTAGGTTAAACTCGCTACGAGGGCTGCTTCATTGAAATTTTCTAGGTGGCGCTATAATGCGATTTTGCCATGCCCATCAGTAAACCCTATATCATAGTAAAACGTATGACAGGCTTTAATAAGTGTGCAAAGTTTCCTGAATTTTCGAGCATGTTGAGGCTCTCAAAAATGCAATTATGTATTAGGGGGCGCTATAGAGCCACCATGTCACATCCACTGGCAAATGGGACATCAAATCGAAGAAATTCATAATTTCAACCTATGAGCCAAGTTTGGCGAGTTTCTTGGTATGATAAGACCCTCAAAAATGTGTTTGTAAAATCTGAAAAACCGCAGGAAATGGCTCATAGCTCACTTCCTGTGAAGCAAAAAAATTTCAAAAAAATTGACAAGAAACTTCATAATGACTACTATGGCCATCTTGAATTTCGTGCGAATCCGAGCAATTGCCTTCCAAAATGGCCGCGTGTTTGGTGGCGCTATAGAGCCACCGGGGCATGTCCAAACACAAAAATAACAAAACTTTGAAATTTTCACCACGACTGACGTCTCTGCAAATTTTTGTGAGTTTTTGTGCATGGCAAGGCCCTCAAAAACGCGTTCTCGCAACAGAATAAAAATAATTATAATAATAATAATAATAATTAAAGCTGCAAGCAGCGTTGAAAGGGCCCTCGCACCCCTCGTGCACGTTGGGGGTGGTGGCGAGATGTTGACGGGTGCAGGTGTGTATTCACATCCATTGGACACTGCTAGACTGTACAATGTGTTTTCCTGAGTTGAGTGCAAACACCATTCCTGAAATCAATAGGTGGAGTACGTTAAAGTATGACGGCTGTTCATGAAAAACAATTGAAATTTTAATTCAGAATAATGGACTTACTGTTGGGTTTGCGTCATGGCACTTCATAACTTTTCTACAAGTCTTGGCATGTTTCATGTCTCCACCAAAGTTTGTTTATGTAGGTGAACTGCACCATGAGAACGGTTTTGTTGAAATTTTCTAAAGGCACTACGATGCCATTTTTACATTCCTGCGTGCCAAACCTATACCATAGTAATTGTAATACCAGGCTCCACGAGTGTGTTGATTCTTGTAAGTTTTCAAGCATGCTAAGACCCTCAAAAGGGTTATTCTTTGGAAAAAATTATTAGGGGGGGCTACAGAGCCATTGTGTCAGATTAAGTGCCAATTGGGATATCAAATCGAAGATTATAAGACACTGACAATTTGTGCAACGTTTTGCAAGTTTTGGAATATCCGATGGCGTTGAAACGCGTCTTTTTCATAAAATTTGGAAAAACACAGGAAATGGCTCATAGCTCACTTCCTGTTTGGCCGAAAAATTTCTAAAAAATTACCATAACGCTGCATGATAAATATAACGATCATAACACATATCATGAACATTCATGCACTTTTATCCTAACATGTCAGTGGCTAGTGGGCGCTGTGGAGCCACCTGGCCACTCCCGATCTAATATCAGAATATATGTATACTTGAGAGGACCCTTTTATCAAGCTTGTAAAGTTTCAGGCAAATCTCACATAGCACGTGGGAGTAAAACCAACTTCTTGTTTCATGGCGGAACATCGAAATTCGTTGCGACGCCACGGATACATCGTTCGATGAATCCAAAAACGCTTCGCAATTTAACATCGGCAAGGTCTTTAGATATCATTCGCCAAATTTTAAGTTGATCAGATAAAATCTCTAAGAGGAGTTTGTTAAAGTACGATGCCTGTGAAAGGCGAAAAAATCCAAAAAGTTGCAATTTCAATTAAAAATGGCGGATTTCCTGTTGAGTCTCGGTCACGGCACCAAGTGACTTTTTTTTTGGTTTCGGCATAATCCACATGTCCATCGAATTTCGTACATGTAGGTGAAAAGGACCCCGAGGGCTGCTTCGTTAAAATTTTCTAGGGGGCGCTATAATGCTATTTTGCCACACCCATGCGTGATCCCAATATCCTTGTGAAAGGAATGACTGGCTTAATACGTGTGCAAAATTTTATGAGTATTTAAGCATGTTTAGACAATCAAAAGGGCAATTGTTTTAAAAAAATGATTGGGGGCGCTATAGAGCCATTGTCCCACATTAAGTTCCAATTGGTGTATCAAATTCATGACCATAAGATACTTATAATTTCTGCAACGTTTCCCAAGTTTTGGAGTATTCTAAGGCCCTCAAACATGTTTTCGTAAAATTTGTATAAACGCAGGAAATGGCTCATAGCTCACTTCCTGTTTGGCCAAAAAATTTCAAAAAAATTACGATAACCCTGCATGACAAATTCAATGATCACACCAAATTTCATGAACATTCAAGCACTTTTATCTTTACATGGCCGTGGCTAGTGGGCGCTGTGGAGCCACCTGGCCACACCCGATCTAATATCAGCATATATTTTTATTTGGAAGGAGACCATTATCAAGCCTGTAAAGTTTCGGGCAATTCCCACAAAGTACGTGTGAGTAAAATCAACTTCCTGTTTAATGGCGAAACATCAAAATTCGCCGCGACACCATGGATACATCGTTTGATATATCCGAAAAACCCTCGCAATTTAAGATCAGACAGGTCTTACGATGTCACTTGCCAAATTTTAAGTTGATCGGATAAAATCTTTAGGAGGAGTTCGTTAAAGTACGACGCCTGTGAATGGTGAAAAATCAAAAAAAGTTGTGATTTCAATTAAAAATGGCGGACTTCCTGTTCAGTCTAGGTCATGGCACTAAGAGAGTTTTTTTTTGGTCTCGGCATAATCCACATGAGCACCGAATTTCGCACATGTATGTTAAACAGGCTGCGAGGGCTGCTTCATTGAAATTTTCTAGGGGGCGCTATAATGCCATTTTGCCTCGAACATTGTAACCCCTCTACATTTATAAATCTTATGACCAACTTAATAAGTGTGCAAAATTTTGTGAGTTTTTGAGCATGCTGAGGCCCTCAAAAATGCAATTATGTATTAGGGGGCGCTATAGAGCCACCATGTCACGTTCAGTGCCAAATGGGATATCAAATCGAACAGCTTTATATTTCAACCTCTTTGCAAAGTTTAGCGAGTTTTCAAATATGCTAAGGCCCTCAAAAATGTGTTTGTAAAATCTAGAAAAATGCAGGAAATGGCTCACAGCTCACTTCCTGTGAGGAGAAAAAATTTCAAAAAAATTGACAAAACCCTTCATTATGACTTCTATGGCCTCACCAAATTTCGTGAAAATCCGGGCAAGGGCGTTCCAAAATTGCCGCTATTTGGTGGCGCTATAGAGCCACTGGGGCAGCTACATATAAGTTGCCAGCACAAAACTAAAATTTTCGCCAGGCCTGAGGTGCCTGCCAATTTTCATGAGTTTTTGACCATGGTAAAGCCCTCAAAAATGCAATTCATTTCGGTTAAAAATAATAATAATAATAATAATAATAATAATAAACATTACAATTACAATAGGGTCATCGCACCATTCGGTGCTCGGGCCCTAATTAAAGCTGCAAGCAGCGTTGAAAGGGCCCTCGCACCCCTCAAGCACGTTGGGGTGGTGGCGAGATGTTGATGGGTGCAGGTGTCCATTCACAGCCATTGGACACTGCTAGACTGTGTACAATGCGTTTTCCTGAAGGGAGTGCAAACACCACTCCTGAAATCAATAGGTTTAGCACGTTAAAGTATGACACCTGTTCATGAAAAAAAGTTGAAATTTTAAATCAAAATAATGCACTTCCTGTTGGGTTCGGGTCATGGCACGATACAATTTTTTTACAAGTCTTGGCACGGTTCATGTCTCCACCAAATTTTGTTCATGTTGGTGAACTGAACTATGAGAACTGTTTTGTTGAAATTTTCTGGAGGGCCCTAGAATACTATTTTGACATGCCTGCGTGCAAAACCTGTACCATAGCTATCGTAATACTGGGCTCCATGAGTGTGTTGATTTTTGTATATTTTCAAGCATGTTGAGAACCTCAAAGAGGCAATTCTTTTAAAAAAAAGTTGAGGGGGTGCTACAGAGGCATTGTGCCATATTAAATGGCAATTGGGATATCAAATCAAAGATCATAAACACTGACAATTTGTGCAACGTTTTGCAAGTTTTGGAATATCCGAAGGCCTTTAAACGTGTGTTCGTAAATTTTGGATAAACGCAGGAAATGGCTCATAGCTCACTTCCTGTTTGGCCAAAAAATTTCAAAAAAATTTCCATAACCCTGCATGACAAATTCAATGATCACACCAAATTTCAGGAACATTTAAGCACTTTTATCTTTACATGGCCGTGGCTACTGGGCGCTGTGGAGCCACCTGGCCAATCCCGATCTAATATCAGCATATGTTTATACTTGGGAGGACACTTTTATCGAGCTTGTTAAGTTTCAGACAAATCTCACAAAGTATGTGGGAGTAAAACCAACTTCCTGTTTCATGGCGGAACATTGAAATTCACCGCAACGCCACGGAGACATCGTTAGATAAATCCAAAAAAGCTTCGCAATTTAACATCGGCAAAGTCTTTAGATGTCATACGCCAAATTGTAAGTTGATCGGATAAAATCTCTAGGAGGAGTTCGTTAAAGTACGACGCCTGTGAATGGAGCACCGGTCGGTGCTCGGGCCCTAATAATTAAAGCTGCAAGCAGCGTTGGACGGGTCCTCGCCCACCCGCGTACGTTGATGCGGGGGCGAGATGTGTTCGGGCGCCGACGAGCATTCTCAACCGTCGGACAGCGCGAGACTGAGTAAAATGTTATATCTTGAGTTGACTGCAAACCCCTTTACTGAAATACATATTTCTTTTGTAAATTGGAGTTATGACCCATGCGACCTGGTCAAAGTTTCTTTTGCAGATTTTATCACTGCTGTGTATTGTGGAACCCTCCCCCATTCATGTATTTAGTGGAAGGGAGATCCCATGCCTGCCACCTGGTGGTCAGAAAATGTAGCACCACAAAGAAAAACACTCAAAAGGAATAATAATGAACAAATTAATAAATGGTTCTTCCACGTAAATCCTAGACAGCTGAAATTTTGGGAGGATGTCCACTGAACACAGACAAAACTTTCATATGCGCAAACTATGGTGAATTTAGAAGTCCGTCACTCTACATTTTTCAAAATATGGAAATTAGTAACATGTCAATATCTCGGCACATATTCATTCAAATGGTACCACACTTAGCAAATAGCTTCTGCAAATAGAGGTTATAAACACTACCAAAGGACATTTTGATCTGTTAAACGGTGTGCCCACAGCAAGAAAGTATATATTACGGTACAGTGTACTATATACATAAAATTTTTTATTTCAAAAAGTCTTGTTAAAATTTTCACCAAAACAAGTAATAACTCACAAGATGGTACTGCAATCACGTCTGAATTTTTTCAGAATTTCTTGACATTGCGACAGGCCATGGTGATTGTGAAAGCCCAATTTAAGTGAATTTAGGTGGCGCTAGAGAGCCATTTTGGCTCACTTGTGGAGACTTTTTTCGTTTAAAAAATTTCTGAAGCCACTATGAATTAATTGCAAAAGTAGGTTAGTTTTTGAGCATGTTAAAGGGGTCACATTTAGGTTGGAAATCGCGTACGCATTGAAAAAGGCAGTCAACTTGGCTGTGGACCCCAAATTTGGCGCCTCATAAAATCCAAACCGTTCGAGCAATGACAAAGTTCTTCAGTAGTTTTCATCGGCACTGTGTCCTCGATTACCATTTGGGGCCGATACAATGAACACCCTTAAAGGAGTTCGCGTTTGTTCGAGGGCAAATTTAGGCCAAATTTAGGGGCGAATAGCAATTTTGATATGCAAATTGCGAGCTTCCTGTTCGATTAAGGTCAGGGGTGTCCATTGTTAAGTTTTAGGTGTTGATGAGATGAACAATGTAGTGTTGGTTCCATCTCTCTATGAATTTCCTACCGGTCGTGGTGGCCGTCTAAGTGCTATTTTAATGTTTCTGGGTGGCGCTAGAGAGCCATTTTGGCACCTATGGGGATAATTTTTCCGTTTTATAAAGTTTTTCGCCAGACATGAGGTGCGTGCCAAATTTGGTGAATTTTTGAGCATGATTAAGGGGTCATATTTAAGTTCAAAGAGGTGTACAGAGGAAGAATAAAGAATAATAATAAACAGTACAAGAACAATAGGGTCCTCTGCCCAGGCCTTGCAGGCCTAGAAGCTCGGACCCTTATAATAACTAGATGGTAGACCAGGATCAGTTATTGAATATTCACAAGCTCTGTTGTTGAAATTTGGCAAAACACTAATTGTTATGTTCTAGTTCCATTTTGTGTGAGAAACCTGCAGAGAAGATGTTACTCAAAATGTAATAAGTCACCTACTTGACTTTCTGACACATTCTGACAAATAGCTGTATTATTTATTGTAATGTGTACTTCTGCAGTTGTTTAGTAGTGTAAATATTTATAGGAATAATTGCTTTTTCATATCTTCAAACAAGTGATATGCGTCTTCTTGTTTTTGTATTTCTGTACCATATTGGTGATGAGGAGATGCCGCGCTGCGACCTCTATAGGGAGGCTGTAGCAGTCCATGCCAGGATCCTAGAGGTCCTGGCAAAAAATGAGAGGCTGCTACGTGCCTCCCTACAAAAGAATACCCTCCTCCTGAGGGAAAATGAGGAGCTCCGGAGGTGGGTGGCTGACCTGCAACAAGAGAAGGAGGTCGCATCTGCGACAGCTGCTTGTAGTAAAGATGCTAAGTGTCTTTCATAATTAAATCAGTGTTATTAAACATGTCCTACTCCTCTTCAAACAATTTTACGAGATTACTTCACCAAAGATAGATTAAATATTATTATTTAGTAGTGTATAATTTAAATATCATTGATTTTCATTAGCAAGTCTGATTAAAGTTCTGTCACAATTTTTGAATGAAGGTGTGAAATAATTTGTGGTAATATGTTTGGGTATGGTAGCATTATTATGTTTAGAGAAAAACTAATGGTATAAATGATGTTTGCATTAATTCTTATTTTATTTTCAGATTACTGTGATGCCTGCACAGGGATGGAGGAGGAGAAGTGTGAGGATTACGTGAGGAACCACAAGCGAGAACCAGTGATGCAAAAATGGAGGCTTTATTTCTGAAGGGGGTAAACCCCCAACAGAGCAGGCAATGGTACAATGTCCACAATCCAAAAAATCAGAATCCAAAGGGCGTAATTCAGAACCGTAAACAGGGCTCCAATCACAAAAATCAGGGTTGTACAAAATGGGTTCGGTAACAGAGGATGTGGCAAAGTACAGGGAATAGGCAAAAATTGTAAATCAAGGACGGTCCAGTCAGAAAGGTAATCACAATGAAAACAAGGCTTAAAAAGCGTGGCAAAAGGAGAACGTTCTGACAAGGAAGAGCTGAGAGAAGACTCCTAATATACACTCATGGGAAGTCACATGCGCAAGAAGTCAGACTGATTACAAAGGAGGGAACATGAGGGAGAACCTAATCACATGAAATAGGCAACTGCCAAAACACGGACAGGGATCACGAGAAAATCCTATAGACAAATATACAGCTCCAGTCAAGGAGTTCTAATGTGCATAGATACTAAGAGAAAGGACAGCGTGAACAGGTGTGGAGGATCCACTGAACCGCAGCAGAGAAGATTAGGGAGAGACAAGAGGCGGAGACTAGAATAGGCCGAATGCTGAGAGCTTGTTAATCAATTAATAAGTGCCGCTATACAATCCCTAGTGCTCGTTAGTAAGTTAGTACAATATACACTGTTAGTTTGGGTTAGTACTTTAACAAAAACAACAAACTGTTAGTATGGGTTAGTGATATAGAAAAAACAAGGCAAAGGAAGTAAACGAGACTGGAGGGAAGGTAGAAATCCAGAAACCATTAAATCACCCGAAAGAGTGGCACGCAGTACTGGGGCTGTGAGCAATGACAAGACAAGGGACCAGACAGGGGGAGACAAAGTGCATTGCATGGCAAAATAAAAAACATGGACCGGAATTAAACTATGGTAATATGCAAAACATGGAAAAACTAAACTAGACAATACATGAACAAAACTAAGTACCTAATCAGAAAACATATCTCAAGGCATGGTCAGGCAAGAACAAGATCAATAAACAAACGATCATAAATCTGGCAGACAGATCAAAAGCATGGCAAACAGGCAGAATCACAACAAGTTGGTTTAGGTTTTTTTTTCAATCTTTTTTGTTTTCATTGGAAATAAAAAAATTTTTATATGTTTTTATAAAGATGTTCAAAGTTTCTTGAGGTTTGTTTTCTGATTATGATTTGGGTTTTAATGTAGTTATTAAGAAAAGTCATTGGGGAATTAGGTAAAGAGTGTGCTTGCAGTTTGACATGTATAAACATATATTCTTATCTTGGAGAAGATAAGATACTAATAGTATAAATGATGTTTGCATTCATTCTTATTTTATTTTCAGATTACTCTGATGCCTGCACAGGGATGGAGGAGGAGGCCGTTAATTTTTTTTTTTAAATCTTTTTTCTATTCATTGTATATAAAAATTTTTTATATGTTTTTATAAAGATGCTCAAAGTTTCATGTGGTTTGTTTTCTGATTATGATTTGGGTTTTAATATAGTTATTAAGAAAAGTCATTGGGGAATTAGGTAAAGAGTGTGCTTGCAGTTTCACATGTATAAACATATATTCATATCTTGGAGAAGATCATTGTTTTTCTCAAAAAGCACCTTGATAATTCCCTGAAATAGTTTTCTGCACAAAGGCTTTCCAAGAAGTAATGTTAAGATTTTATTAAGAAGACAGCCAATTGCCATCATGTGAGATGCATATAGAAATACCTATACACAAACAAAGGGTTAAGTGAAATTTGCATTTATTATATGCAGTCCTGGGTAAATGTAGGTGTAATTAGCATTTGTGACTGTCTTCAACTGCAGTAATTAAGTAGACTGTCAGTTATTCTACTAGTTTCAAAACAGCTGTTAGGATTCCTGGCATATGTCTGCCTTACGTTTAAGATGTAGCCCACTTAGCTGTACCTAATCATTTGTTATCAAACAAGATTTGTCTATGATTTATGAATATAGTAAGATTTTTTAAGAATTTTATGACATTGCGACAGGCCGTGGTGATTGCGAAAGCCCCATTTGAGTGTATTTAGGTGGCGCTAGAGAGCCATGTTGGCTCTTTTGTGGAGAATTTTTATGTTCTAGTTCCATTTTGTGTGAGAAACCTGCAGAGAAGATGTTACTCAAAATGTAATAAGTCACCTACTTGACTTTCTGACACATTCTGACAAATAGCTGTATTATTTACTGTAATGTGTACTTCTGCTGTTGTTTAGTAGTGTAAATATTTATAGGAATAATTGCTTTTTCATATCTTCAAACAAGTGATATGCGTCTTCTTGTTTTTGTATTTCAGTACCAAATTGGTGATGAGGAGATGCCGCGCTGCGACCTCTATAGGGAGGCTGTAGCAGTCCATGCCAGGACCCTAGAGGTCCTGGCAAAAAAATGAGAGGCTACTACGCACCTCCCTGCAAAAGAATACCCTCCTCCTGAGGGAAAATGAGGAGCTCAGGAGGTGGGTGGCTGACCTGCAACAAGAGAAGGAGGTCGCAGCTGCGACAGCTGCTTGTAGTAAAGATGCTAAGTGTCTTTCGTAATTGAATCAGTGTTATTAAACATGTCCTACTCCTCTTCAAACAATTTTATGAGAATACTTCACCGAAGATAGATTAAATATTATTATTTAGTAGTGTATAATTTAAATACCATTGATTTTCATTAGCAAGTCTGATTAAAGTTTCTGTCTGAATTTTTGAATGAAGGTGTAAAATAATTTGTGGTAATATGTTTGGGTATGGTAGCATTATTATGTTTGGAGAAAAACTAATGGTATAAATGATGTTTGCATTAATTCTTATTTTATTTTCAGATTACTCTGATGCCTGCACAGGGATGGAGGAGGAGGCCGTTGATTTTTTTTTAAAATCTTTTTTCTATTCATTGTATATAAAAATTTTTTATATGTTTTCATAAAGATGTTCAAAGTTTCATGTGGTTTGTTTTCTGATTATGATTTGGGTTTTAATATAGTTATTAAGAAAAGTCATTGGGGAATTAGGTAAAGAGTGTGCTTGCAGTTTCACATGTATAAACATATATTCATATCTTGGAGAAGATCATTGTTTTTCTCAAAAAGCAACTTGATAATTCCCTGAAATAGTTTTCTGCACAAAGGCTTTCCAAGAAGTAATGTTAAGATTTTATTAAGAACACAGCCAATTGCCATCATGTGAGATGCATATAGAAATACCTATACACAAACAAAGGGTTAAGTGAAATTTGCATTAATTATATGCAGTCCTGAGTAAATGTAGGTGTAATTAGCATTTGTGACTGTCTTCAACTGCAGTAATTAAGTGGACTGTCAGTTATTCTACTAGTTTCAACACAGCTGTTAGGATTCCTGGCATATGTCTGCCTTACGTTTAAGATGTAGCCCACTTAGCTGTACCTAATCATTTGTTATCAAACAAGATTTGTCTATGATTTATGAATAGAGTAAGATTTTTTAAGAATTTTATGACATTGCGACAGGCCGTGGTGATTGCGAAAGCCCCATTTGAGTGTATTTTGGTGGCGCTAGAGAGCCATGTTGGCTCTTTTGTGGAGAATTTTTATGTTCTAGTTCCATTTTGTGTGAGAAACCTGCAAAGAAGATGTTACTCAAAATGTAATAAGTCACCTACTTGACTTTCTGACACATTCTGACAAATAGCTGTATTATTTACTGTAATGTGTACTTCTGCTGTTGTTTAGTAGTGTAAATATTTATAGGAATAATTGCTTTTTCATATCTTCAAACAAGTGATATGCGTCTTCTTGTTTTTGAATTTCTGTACCATATTGGTGATGAGGAGGTGCTGCGCTGCGACCTCTATAGGGAGGCTGTAGCAGTCCATGCCAGGACCCTAGAGGTCCTGGCAAAAAATGAGAGGCTGCTACGTGCCTCCCTACAAAAGAATACCCTCCTCCTGAGGGAAAATGAGGAGCTCAGGAGGTGGGTGAATGACCTGCAACAAGAGAAGGAGGTCGCAGCTGCGACAGCTGCTTGTAGTAAAGATGCTAAGTGTCTTTCGTAATTAAATCAGTGTTAAAAACATGTCCTACTCCTCTTCAAAGAATTTTATGAGAGTACTTCACCAAAGATAGATGAAATATTATTATTTAGTAGTGTATAATTTAAATACCATTGATTTTCATTCGCAAGTCTGATTAAAGTTTCTGTCTGAATTTTTGAATGAAGGTGTAAAATAATTTGTGGTAATATGTTTGGGTATGGTAGCATTATTATGTTTGGAGAAAAACTAATGGTATAAATGATGTTTGCATTCATTCTTATTTTATTTTCAGATTACTCTGATGCCTGCACAGGGATGGAGGAGGAGGCCGTTAATTTTTTTAAAAAATCTTTTTTCTATTCATTGTATATAAAAAATTTTTATATGTTTTTATAAAGATGTTCAAAGTTTCATGTGGTTTGTTTTCTGATTATGATTTGGGTTTTAATATAGTTATTAAGAAAAGTCATTGGGGAAATTAGGTAAAGAGTGTGCTTGCAGTTTCACATGTATAAAAATATATTCATATCTTGGAGAAGAACATTGTTTTTCTCAAAAAGCAACTTGATAATTCCCTGAAATAGTTTTCTGCACAAAGGCTTTCCAAGAAGTAATGTTAAGATTTTATTAAGAAGACAGCCAATTGCCATCATGTGAGATGCATATAGAAATACCTATACACAAACAAAGGGTTAAGTGAAATTTGCATTAATTATATGCAGTCCTGAGTAAATGTAGGTGTAATTAGCATTTGTGACCGTCTTCAACTGCAGTAATTAAGTAGACTGTCAGTTATTCTACTAGTTTCAACACAGCTGTTAGGATTCAAGGCATATGTCTGCCTTACGTTTAAGATGTAGCCCACTTAGCTGTACCTAATTATTTGTTATCAAACAAGATTTGTCTATGATTTATGAATAGAGTATAATTTTTTAAGAATTTTATGACATTGCGACAGGCCGTGGTGATTGCGAAAGCCCCGTTTGAGTGTACTGAGGTGGCGCTAGAGAGCCATTTTGGCTCTTTTGTGGAGAATTTTTATGTTCTAGTTCCATTTTGTGTGAGAAACCTGCAGAGAAGATGTTACTCAAAATGTAATAAGTCACCTACTTGACTTTCTGACACATTTTGACAAATAGCTGTATTATTTACTGTCATGTGTACTTCTGCTGTTGTTTAGTAGTGTAAATATTTATAGGAATAATTGCTTTGTCATATCTTCAAACAAGTGATATGCGTCTTCTTGTTTTTGTATTTCAGTACCAAATTGGTGATGAGGAGATGCCGCGCTGCGACCTCTATAGGGAGGCTGTAGCAGTCCATGCCAGGATCCTAGAGGTCCTGGCAAAAAATGAGAGGCTGCTACGCGCCTCCCTACAAAAGAATACCCTCCTCCTGAAGGAAAATGAGGAGCTCAGGAGGTGGGTGGCTGACCTGCAACAAGAGAAGGAGGTCGCAGCTGCGACAGCTGCTTGTAGTAAAGATGATAAGTCTCTTTCGTAATTGAATCAGTGTTACTAAACATGTCCTACTCCTCTTCAAACAATTTTATGAGAATACTTCACCAAAGATAGATTAAACGTTATTATTTAGTAGTGTATAATTTAGTGCCAATTGGTGTATCAAATTGAAGACCATAAGATTGTTATAATTTCTGCAACGTTTTGCAAGTTTTCGAGTATCCTGAGGCCTTTAAACATGTGTTCGTAAAATTTGGAATAACACAGGAAATGGCTCATAGCTCACTTCCTGTTTGGCCAAAAAATTTCAAAATAGTTACCCTAACCTTGCATGTGAAATTCAATGATCACACCAAATTTGATGAACATTCAAGCACTTTTATCTTAACATTGCCGTGGCTAGAGGGCGCTGTGGAGCCATCTGGCCACACCCAATCTAATCTCAGCATATATTTATACTTGGGAGGAGGCTGTTATCAAGCTTGTAACGTTTCGGGCAAATCTCACAGAGTATGTGTGAGTAAAATCAACTTCTTGTTTCATGGCCAAACATCGAAATTCGCCGCGACACCACGGATGCATCGTCCGATATACCCAAAAAAGCTTCGTAATTTAATATCGGAAAGGTCTTAAGATGTCACGTGCCAAATTTTAAGTTGAACAAATAAAATCTCTCGGAGGAGTTCGTTAAAGTATGACACCTGTTAATGGCGAAAAATTTTAAGAAGTTGCAATTTCAATTAAAAATGGCGGACTTCCGGTTAAGTCTAGATCATGGCACCAGGAGACTTTTTTAGGTCTCGGCCTAGTCCACATGCTCACCGAATTTCGTACATGTAGGTTAAACAGGCTGCGAGGGCTGCTTTTTTGAAATTTTCCAGGGGGCGCTATAATGCCATTTTACCACGCCTATCTACAACTCTTTCATCATAGTAATATGCATGACTGGCTCGATATGTGTACAAAATTTCAAGAGTTGTCAAGCATGGTGAGACCCTCAAAAGGGAAATTCTATTAATAAAATGAGTGGGGGCGCTATAGAGGCATTATGCCACATTTAGTGCTAATTGATGTATCAAATTGAATACGTTAAGACAATTATAATTTGTGCTACCTTTTGCAAGTTTTCGAGTATTCTTAGGCCTTCAAACGTGTGTTCAAAAAAATTTTTAAAAAATGCAGGAAATGGCTCATAGCTCACTTCCTGTTTGGCCAAAAAATTTAAAAAAAATTTCTATAACCCGGCATGACAAATGCTATGATCACACCAAACTTCATGAACATTCACGCACTTTTATCTTAACATGGCCGAGTCTAGAGAGTGCTGTGGAGCCACCTGACCACACCCAATCTAATATCAGCAAAAATTTATACTTGGCAGGAGACTGTTATCAAGCCTGTAAATTCTCGGGCAAATCTCACAAAGTATGTGGGAGTAAAACCAACTTCCTGTTTCATGGCGGAACATCCAAATTCACCGAGACGCCACAGTGACATCGTTTGATGAATCCAAAAAAGCTTTGCAATTTAACTTCGGCAAGGTCTTGAAATGTCATATGCCAAATTTTAAGTAGATCAGATAAAATCTCTAGGAGGAGTTCTTAAAAGTACGACGCCTGTTAAGGGCAAAAAATCAGAAAAAGTTGCAATTTCAATTAAAATTGGCGGACTTCCTGTTAAGTCTAGGTCATGGCACCAAGAAACTTTTCTTTAGGTCTTGGCATATTTCACATGGACAATGAATTTCATACATGTAGGTTAAACGGGCTGCGAGGGCTGCTTCATTGAAATTTTCTAGGTGGCGCTTTAATGCCATTTTGCCACGCCTATCAGTAAACCCTATATCATAATAAAACTAACGACCAGCTTAATATGTGTGCAAAATTTTGTGAGTTTTTGAGCATGCTGGGGCCCTCAAAAATGCAATTATGTATTAGGGGGCGCTATGGAGCCATACTGTCAAACTCAGTGCCAAATGAGATATCAAATCGAAGAGCTTCATATTTTTAACCTCTGAGCAAAGTTTGGCGAGTTTTCAAGTATGCTAAGGCCCTCAAAAATGTATTCGTATAATCAGGAAAAATGCAGGAAATGGCTCATAGCTCACTTCCTGTGAGGGAAAAAACTTTCAAAAAAATTTACAAAAAACTTCATTATGACTAATATGGCCCCACCAAATTTCGTGAGAATCCGAGCAAGTGCGTTCCAATATGGCCGCGTGTTTGCTGGCACTATAGAGCCACCGGGGCACGCCCAAGCTCAAAAACAACAGTAGTTTGTAATTTCTTGTATGCCTGACGTATATGCAAATTTTTGTGAGTTTTCATGCATGGCAAGGCCCTCAAAAACACGTTCTCGCAGCATAATAATAATAATTATAATAAGAAGAAGAAGAAGAAGAAGAAGTGGAAGAAGAAGAAGAAGAAGAATAAAAATCCCTTCAAAAACAATAGGTTCCTTGCACCTTCGGTGCCAGGACCCATTGCGGGCCCTGGCACCAGTCGGTGCTCGGGCCCTAATTAAAGCTGCAAGCAGCGTTGAAAGGGCCCTCGCTCCCCTCGTGCACATTGGGGGTGGTGGCTAGGTGTTGACGGGTGCAGGTTTGCATTCACTGCAATTGGACACTGCTAGACAGCGTACAATGTGTTTTCCTGAGTGTAAGTTTTCAAGCATGTTGAGACCCTCGAAAGGGCAATTCTTTTGAGAAAATATTTGGGGGGCACTATAAAGCCATTGTGCAACATAAATTTCCAATTGGGGTCGTAAATATAAGACCATGAGACACTTACATTTTGTGCAACCTTTTGCAAATCCTGGAATATCCAAAGGCCTTTAAACGTGTGTTCGTAAAATTTGGAAAAATGCAGGAAATGGCTTAGAGCTCACCTCCTGTTTGGCCAAAAAAACTTTTAAAAAATCACCATAACCCTGCATGACAAATTCAATGATCACACCAAATTTCATGAAGATTCAAGCACTTTTATCTTAAAATGGCCGTGGCTAGAGGGCGCTGTGGAGCCACCTGGCCACTTCCGATCTAATATTAGCACATAATTTTACTTGGCAGGAGACTGTTATCAAGCTTGCAAAGTTTCAGGCAAATCTTACAAAGTATGTGGGAGTAAAACTAACTTCCTGTTTCATGGCGGAACATCGAAATTCGCCGCGACGCCACGGATACATAGTTCGATGAATCCAAAAAAGCTTCGCAATTTAACATCGGCAAGGTCTTTAGATGTCATATGCCAAATTTGAAGTTGACTGGATAAAATCTCTAGGAGGAGTTCGTTAAAGTACGATGCCTGTTAATGGCAAAAAATCAAAAAAAGTTGCAATTTCAATTAAAAAATATAGCCGCAAGCAGCAATTCCGGGGTTCAAGCCACGAAAGACCATTAGTAGTTGAAAGCTTTAACAGCTTAATTAACAAGTGTTGCCACTAAGCGTGGCCATGTCCCCCGCCAGGTGACGAAAATCGACTGGGGTCGGCGTATCACAAAATTACACATTGAAGCCAAAGATGAATAAAATCGGTCAAAGCGTTCTCGAGATTTCGCGTTCACAACAAACGGGACGTGACGGGCGGACGGCTGGACGGACGGACTGATGGAGCTGAATTCTATATCCCCCGCCCCTAATACACCTTGACACCAAAGATGAATGGAATCGGTCAAACCCTTCTTGAGATATCATGTTGACAAGGTATTTGTAAGTGGTCAAATGGTCGTAATGACCTTGAGAATAATGGCAAGGTCACGAAAAAAGAGTGGGCTGTGAGCACTCCCCTAGTACACCTTGACACCAAAGATGAATGGAATCGGTCGAACCGTTCGTGAGATATCAAGTTGACAAGGTATTTGTAAGTGGTTAAATGGTCGTAATGACCTTGAGAATAATGGAAAGGTCACGAAAATCGAGTGGGCTGTGAGCACTCCCCTAATACACCTTGACACCAAAGATGAATGGAATCGGTCAAACCTTTCTTAAGATACCATGTTCACAACAAACGGGACATGACGGACAGACGGACAGACGGACGGAGCTGAATATTATGTTCCCCGCCCCTAATACACCTTGACACCAAAGACGAATGGAATCGGTCAAACCTTTCTTGAGATACCATGTTCACAACAAACGGGACATGACGGACGGATGGACGGACGGACGGAGCTGAATACTATGTCCCCGCCCCTAACACACCTTGACACCAAAGATGAATGGAATCGATCGAACCCTTCTTGAGATATCATGTTGACAAGGAATTTGTTGACAAGCAATTTTTCGTGCTAAGCCACGCCCCTGCTGAAGTTCATTGGTCAATAGCTTGGAAACGAAATGAGATTTCAACAAGCTTTATGCAATCTTTGATAAGCTTGGTCCACTGATGATCCACACCAAAGATGAATGGAACCGGTCAAACTGTTGAGATATCATGTTGACAAGGTATTTGTAAGTGGTCAAATGGTCATAATGACCTTGAGAATAATGGCAAGGTCACGTAAATCAAGTGAGTTGTGAGCACCCCCCTAATACACCTTGACACCAAAGATGAATGGAATCGGTCAAACCTTTCTTGAGATATCGTGTTCACAACAAACGGGACATGACGGACAGACGGACGGGCGGACTCCCACCCCTAATACACCTTGACACCAAAGACGAATGGAATCGGTCAAACCGTTCTTGAGATATCACATTCACAACAAACCGGACATGACGGACGGCCGGGCGGACGGACGGAGCTGAATACTATGTCCCCCTCCCCTAATACACCTTGACACCAAAGATGAATGGAATCGGTCAAACCGTTCTTGAGATATCACGATCACAACAAACGGGATGGGACAGACGGACGGACGGCCGGGAGGACAGATGAAGCTGAATACTATGTCCCCCGCCCCTAATACACCTTGACACCAAAGATGAACGGAATCGGTCAAACCGTTCTTGAGATATCGCGTTCACAACAAATGGGACATGACCGACGGACGGATGGGCGGACGGAGCTGAATACTATGTCCCCCGCCCCAAATACACTTTGCCACCAAAGATGAATGGAATCGGTCGAACCGTTCTTGAGATATCACATTCACAACAAACGGGACGGGACGGACGGACGGACCGCCGGGCGGACGGATGGAGCTGAATACTATGTCCCCCGCCCCTAATACACCTTGACACCAAAGATGAATGGAATCGGTCGAACCGTTCTTGAGATAGCATGTTGACGAGGAATTTGTGAGTGGTCAAATGATCGTAATGACCTTGAGAATAATGCCAAGGTCACAGAAATCTACTGGGGTCGGCATATCACACCAATATACCTTAACACCAAAGAATGTCTGTACCGAGTTTCGTGTGAATCGGACTTACAGCCTAGGAGTTATGACCTTTAAAGTGAAAACCTGTTTTTCTTGAATTATAGTGCCACCATCCGGCCGACTGAGTTAAAAATGCCTTGGTCAGCATTTACACACAACTTCCAACCAATGTGCAAAATTTCAGGTCTCTACCATTTACCATCTCACGAGAATTTATAATAATAATAATAATAATAATTATAAAAATAAACCAGCACAAAAACAATAGGGTTTCAGCCCTACGGGCTTGAACCCCTAATAATAATAATAAACCAGCACAAAAACAATAGGGTTTCAGCCCTACGGGCTTGGACCCCTAATGACGGACTTCCTGTTGAGTCGAGGTCATGGCACCAAGAGACTTTTTTTTAGGTCTCGGCATAATCCACACGGACACCGAATTTTGTACATGTAGGTTAAATGGGCTGCGAGGGCTGCTTCATTCAAATTTTCTAGGGGGCACTATAATGCCATTTTGCCATGCCCATCTGTACACCCTATATCCTAGTAAAACATTCGCCTGGCTTAATATGTGTGCAAAATTTGGTGAGTTTTCGAGCATGCTTATTTATTAGGGGGCGCTATAGAGGCACCATGTCACATGCAATGCCACCTGGCATATCAAATCAAAGAGCTTCATATTTTTAACCCCTGAGCAAAGTTTGGCGAGTTTTCGAGTATGTTAAGGCCCTCAAAAATGTCTTCGTAAAATCTGGAAAACTGCAGGAAATGGCTCATAGCTCACTTCCTGTGAGGCAAAATAATTTTAAAAAAATTTACGAAAAACTTTATTATGACTACTATGGCCCCACTGAATTTCGTGACAATCCGAGCAACTGCGTTCGAAAATGGCCGCGTGTTTGGTGGCGCTATAGAACCATCGGGGCACGCTTAAGCACAAGAACAGCAGAACTTTGTAATTTTTTATTCAACTGACGAGTCTGCAAATTTTTGTGAGTTTTCGGGCATGGCAAGGCCCTCAAAAATGCATTCTCGCAGAAGAATAATAAAAATAATAATAATAATAATTTAAAAAAAAAGAAGATTCATAAAAATCCCTTCAAAAACAATAGGTTCCTTGCACCTTCGGTGCCGCACCGGTCAGTGCTTGGGCCCTAATAATAATAAAAAGAAGAATAATAAAAATCCCTTCAAAAACAATAGGTTCCTCGCACCTTCGGTGCCAGGACGTCAGTGCTCGGGCCCTAATTAAAGCCGCATAACAGCAATGGGGACCCACCCGATGTCTAAAAATTGTCTCTGCGTAAGGTGAACGTCATTCCCTGAAACCGGAAGTCGGGCAAGCGAACAACAGGTGGCAACGTTACTTGCGTAGTTCGTCCATTCACTGTCAATGGCTCCAACTATGTAAGTTAGCACCTGTTCTTTCGAGAAACGCATTCCTGGCTAGTGGCTAGGCAGGGCAGACCCAGCAATAGCAACAATGGCTCTGAAAAAAATTCACTTCACCATCGACAGCTAACGGGGAAACACAGATAAGAGGCAGCCCAGATATCACAAAACTGCAACAATAACAACCCTTTTTTCGTTCATGCTTAGCCAGCTACAGAAATGCAAAAGCAACGTGTTCAATGCTCGAATCACGGCAGGATAATGAGGAAGACTTCATTTCCATACTTTAATTTGTGACCCCTGTGGCAGGTTTGTAACAGCAAGCTAGCTTGGCAACAGTTCTTCAACTTACTTGATAATACACAAGTTGTATGATTCTACTCTAGAATTTGAAGTTATTCCACCTATGTTGTTAGGATTTTCTTTCGCAGCGGCTGTGATTCATTTGTCCGGTATTGTTCATTTCGGTTCGGAAGTAGGCATTTTTAGATCGCAAATGTGATGCAAAACCGCCTATTTCAAACCTTGCAGAGTATGGAAAATATGTTCAAGAATAATGCTAGGTAAGGGAACAATGCTTGTGAAGACTATTAAAGGAGTTTTGTACACCAATCGCTGCTGGTGGGTCTACACACATATCAGAAGGCAGCAGGTTAACCAGGTTACCTGGGCATAAGTCACAGCCCAGGATGGGGGAGAAAGGAAGTGTGACTAAATTTACCGCTCGTCATTCATTTAGTGTAATCAGTTAATATTCATCAATATATGCCTCGGGAGGAGTAATTCTATTTTTAGACTACCTTTGAGCACACATTTCCGCTTCATTCCATGGAGGAAAAATGAATAACAAGCAGTTTATTGCATCTCGTTTTCAATGGTTCTCTGCGGCAGATGCCCGATACTTGCCCGACATCCGCATCACGTGACGACTATTCACGTTTTTCGTGACGTCATCCAAGCGGTAAGCCATTGATTTAAACATGAATGGCAATTACGATTTGGTCCAGTCATTTGAAAGCAGTGAGGCAACCATCATCTGAATAACGCTTAATCCATTTTCGGCCACGGTATTTCAAATTCCGGAATTATGAAAGTTAACATGAACAATTTCCAGCGCCAAACATACCATTGCTGAAACCATTAATGAAAAACCAACCGCTTTAAATGCTCGAGAAATCGCATTTTGGATTTTTTTTTTCATATATAAAGAGTCAAAAACAAATCGGAACAGCAGGCCAATGCTTGATACACACAACTTGTATGACCTTTGTAAGCACCAAGACACAATAAGTCGCGAAGCCCCATACGGAAGACGGACCCCAGGTAGCCGTTTCATGATGTGGTTGCAGCAGCCCATAAAACGTAAGGCCAGTGTTCTGACAAATCGAGCTGAACCGGATAAGCAGTATTTATAAAGCATACAACTCCTTAGTGAGCACAACTTGTGCATTATACCCTGATGAAAAAATAATATTTCTTTTTGCTCAAGATGGCGGACGGTGTGCAACTGTCCGGTCTAGGCGGCGGAGTTCAGTCTGTACTCACGCAAAACAGCCCTCCAATCATTCAAAATAACTCAACGGATAATCGCAAAAATATGTCCATCAGCTCGGAGAAAGATATTGCAATGAAATGCGAGTCCTGTGACATGTTCACAGCAGTAAAGGAAGCTGACTTCATCTCAGCATACATCTGTACCAAATGTGTACAGAACGTCCAACTGAAGGACAGAGTTATTGATCTCCTGAGCTAAAAATCTTATAAGATCGCTTTGCAGCGTTTAAAGAAACTACGCGTACCTTGGATGCAGGGCTGGGCGATATGGATTAAAACTCATACCCCGGTATTATTAGGCTGACTGGCGGTATACGGTATGAGAACGGTATTTTCTACAGAGCAAGAAAAGTGATTCATTTTACTCAACACCATCAGTGTATCAAAACCCATTTAAAGACTTGGACCATATACAAAACCATACAGATTTTCTTCCTCTGCTCCAGAAGGCACAGCTGTGAAAACAAATGAAAGCAGCAGATCTTTTCTGATGGAAAGGGATACAGTTACGTAAAATCAAATCTACTACGACACTAGCCTATACTTTGTACAAATAGGCATAATTCTGCTCATACAGAGCTCAAGAGCTGTGCAAATAACAAAACAGTAAAGAGCATTGAAGTAGCTACAGGCCAACCCTGAATGAGAACCTAGGCCTTATGTTTCACATGAAGAGATTCAAATAAAAATACCAAATCGATACCTAAATGTATATCCTCTGCTCCTGCAGAACTGTGTGAAAGTGAAAAATGTAAACAGATTCAATAGGCCAACCCTGGCTAAGAACACAGGCCTGCGGCTGTGCATGAACACAGATTTAAATAAGGGAAGAAAAAAAAAATACAGTTAACATTCTTGTGAGGTTACGCTCAGGAACCAGACGCGAGAACCAAGTAATCCAAAAACCTTGTTTTATTTGGAAAAGGGGCGAACCCCCGCAGAGCAGGAGGCAACGGTACAAAGTCCACAATCCAAAAATCAAAATCCCAGGGACATAATCAAAGTCGTAATCAGGGCAGCAAACACAAAACTCATGGTCGGGCGAAAAAGGTTCGATACACAGATGCAAACAAATCCAAGACAAAGCCAAAATCGTAATGAGGGACAGTCCAGTCAGAAGTGAATCACACAGAGTACAAGGCATAAACAGCTGCAGCACAGGAGAAACGTTCTGACAAAGAGCTGGCTGTGAAATGACTGCTTAAATATACAAATGGCAAGTCACATGCTATGACAGGGAACAGGTGAGCTGGATCAGACTAATTAACAAAGGGCTGAACATGAGAAAGTTCCTAACTACATAAAATTGGCAAAAAACAAAATGCGGACAGGGATCACGAAGACAGCCTACAGACAGACATACGGCTCCAGTTAGGGAGTTCTATCGTGCACAGAAAAAGAGAGAGAACAGAGTTTAACAAGCACGGAGGTTCTGCTGAAACTTCAGCAAAGTTGATTGAGTAAAGACAAGAGGCGGAGACTAGAATAGGGCGAATGCTGAGAGGCCGTTAATCAATCAGTAAAGCGCAGCTATACAATCCCTAGTGCTCGTTAGTAAGTTAGTACTATAAACAGTGATAGTTTGGGTTAGTATCTTTAAAATAATAAACTGTTAGTATTGTTAGTAATATAGAAAAGCAAGGTGAAGGAAGTAAACGAGATTGGGAGGAATGATTGAAATCCCAGAAACCATTTGAATAAAATCTCTGTTGTTTAGTTTCTTCTATTACCGAACATTCGACGATTCCGAAACAGGCTGATTAATTCACTGTTAATCCGGGTTGGAAATAACTTGCACCTAGAGCGAATGGTAATGATGAGACACGTGAAGCACTTTATTAAAAGTTCAGTTGCGATGGAACACGGTTGTGCCCACGGGAGAGGTCAGCATCACACACAGAATGAAGGAAAATAGGCAGTTTAAGTAGTGTGAAGGAGTGACAAATCACACCCAGCCAGGAAGCCGCCCCCCACCAGCCCATCCAGAGGAGCCGCCCCCACCAGCCCATCCAGAGGAGCCGGTTCTGCTACAGGATGTCAAAACACCTCATCCTAATTTAATAAGATCAATGGTGCCCTTCCGCCGGCGCCCAGTTGATTTGCATAGATACTATAGTGTATAGCGGCAATCACGGCATTGACCGAAAGCAATTGGCTCTCACAGCTCACCATCCGTTCGGAAAGATGAAAGACAAATTGGGGGAACATGCTGAGAAAACCTGAAATCTTACAACTCCCCCGTCTGATCATATGATCACCACAGACATCTATGATCACCATCACATTCGGGAGGGACAATCAAAAAATACATGAAGGACAAAATATATAAAAACAAGACACACATTAAAATGAGTTTGACTGAGTGAGACTGATAATGGGTCCAAAATTGATTTGTGTCCATTAAATACGCTGCCATCTGAGGTTGCAAATAATCCCAAAATAGTCCACTCCGATATCACAGGGTGAAGTGAAAAACCCCACTGATTAGCCAGTTTTAGGGGAAAATTCTCCACCAATCCTCCGATTTGATTGGAGCGGTAATGCCTTCCGCGATCTGTGATTCGGCAGTGGCAAAATATGCTCGTCATTGTCCATCAGTGTAAAGTGAATCCAGTCCTTTTACAATGAAGATCCCACAGTCAAGGTGTCCCAGCAGACACCTTCGCTCCCCTGGTTTTGTCTGGTGAACCACTGCTCCTATGGCTCCATGTCCGGGCTGTCGAGGCAGAGGTCACTCAGCCTCCTGAAATACACAGGAAAAGAACACGGCAGTATCAAGAGTTTATGGCACACAAAATAAAGCTCAGCAGACTAAACTATAACATGGAATCAGAACATAACCGCAATATTGACCGAAGATTAAGACTGTTACGACCTGGTCTAGATCAGACCGTAACAGGTGAAAAAGGACTAGTGTGAAGGCGGGAAAAAAGGGAAAAGAAAACAAAAACTGCGGGCCACTGTACAACCACGGTCCCTAGCTGCCTAACCAAAACTGCCTTTTCCTGTCTCGTCTTCGAGGGTTACCGAGTTCGAGGCGATTTTACACACGGAGCTTCAGAGCACAGTGTCTGCAGGCTGAGACGCAGTGTCTGAATAGTGTAACCCCTACCGGAAAGCGAATTTCCACTCAGGATAGTCCTCAAAAATAACAAAGGAAAAATAACAAAGCAAAATAATAAAACCGTGTCCTGACAGAAGGATTTAACAAAACCCAGCTAGGAACACTCTAACTAACCGAGGTTGCAAGCGACAAGCAGGGGTGCAAAGCCAAATTGAAGTCAGATAACGAGGCTAGAGTCGATACCGATAAATTTCACTGGGGGAGAAAGACAGGTTAAATATAACTCTATGTCACTGCGCTCGCAGGCCTAGCTAGTTTGCAGTGACTTGCATGTATGCATGCAGGTCTTCCCTGCGCCTCACTTGCTGAATCAGTGACAAATAAATTTTGCACCTAACATGAACCGCTGTGGTTTATGTTCCATTAACAAATGACCTGGACCAAGGACAAGTCCCCGTCAGGCACCTCCTTCCGAGCCTCCGCCACCTGTTGGGATGCCCTCGGACTGCCTCAGTCAATGCTTTGCAATAAGAGCTGGCATATGTTATACCCTTTTGGCAGAATGAGGGCCCATCTACAAACAAGGTCAGCTTGGGATCGGAGAGAGGCACCTCACTGGAGTGTTCATCTTGTTCCCTAATTGGCACTAAGTCCTCATATTGGTGGTCATTATTAACTGCTGCATCATTAGCAGGGGTCATTATTGTGGAGGCATTGGACAATGAGACTTTTTTAGTTTCTAAGTTGGGAGTTTCTACCACAGTTTGCGTCAATTTATTAGTAGTGTTGTTGGTTTCCCTAAAGTCCACTGTCAATTCAGCACCAGTATCCAAAAGAAAATCATTCTCAAATTTCCGCTCAATGGTCGCACGCACATAAATGCCATCATGGTCCTGCCTCACTGCAGCGCCTAAGGGTCGCAGTGAGGCCGTCTCTAGTTTAAAGGCACCGCAGAGAGAAGAGCTTGTTTCTGACTGTTACCCAGTTTTGCAAAACGTTTGTCCAAATTATCGCTGTTTCCCCCCGCATGGCTATTTACTCCACTGTCCTCATTACGAAACTGTTTGTTAATTTTACAATCTCGAGCAAAATGACCAAGATTCCCACAATTGTGGCAATTGTTGTTTCTCGACTTATTTCTCCTTGGGTATGGTCTGCGTACACTCAAATTACGAAGTTTGCATTCAGTATCCACTTCCACCCTTCTGGCTACTGAAACCACTTGTTCGAACGTGACCGTATCATCCGCCCAATCTGGTTTGCTAAGTTTATATCTTTTCTTATATCAGGGAGTAGTGCTTGCCCGAACGCCGTTTTAAGAGGCCCGCTCTTGCTATCAGGAATTTCTTCTCGTGTCAAATCCATTAAGCCAGAATGCCGAGTGAACGTGTCTGTAAAACGGTCTGCGAAATCATCGACGGCTTCACCGGTTCTTTGGATGCACACCGCTACCTTGCCCCAGTTCGTAGTGGCCCTTGTAGCATCGCGAATAAAATTTATAATTTTATTCCATGCTCCATCAAGGTCCTGCCTGTCGTCACCTAAAGCGGTCTCAACAGACGTGCTTTAGCTTATGAATTTCAGTGGGATTCAACACGGTGGCTAACAGCTGGACACCGTCAAGCGGATGCAAGCAATAAATGTTTCGCAATCGGTTGATTTTTTTGACCACGATCCATACCAGCAATGCGCGGATGCTGCAGATCTTTTGACCATTTGTCTATGTTTTCAGGTTTGGTTGGCTTGTGATTGAAAAAATGCCGGTCACCCTTCCTGTGCTGTGTCAACGCTCTCAGTTTTACAGCTGCTGCTGATGTTTTGCCATTAACTGAGGAATCAGAATCGTCACTTTCATTGTCACTATCGTCATGAAGGTTGGCGCTTGGCATTGTTTTCAAAAACTGTTTCCGATCATATTCCTCCAACTCTTTCACAGGATAGTGACACTGAGCAGCAACTGAAAGATCAGACTGTGGGAGATTGCAAAAAGGAGGGGCTAAGGGCTGTGTAAGGGATGCGGCCATTCCACTCTCAGGGGTGGCGGACAATACAGTTTCCAAATCTTTCACCCTCGCTTTCAATGCCTTTACCTCTTTTGTTCTTTTCGCCTTAACACCTTTCAACTCTTCAGCCAGAGCCCGAACCTTCTCTCTTTCAACATTAAGCAAACATTCAGCCTCAAGCTTGGCATTTGACTCTGTCCTTCTTCGCATATGACTGACAATTAACAAAACCAGCAGAACTTTTTTCCTTCTCTGGCACACGTTGCATTTTGCCCCATGCTCTCTTTATGTCATCTATTGACCAAATGTGATTTTTTAGTTAACGTTGAAACCGTATTTTAATTCTATTTTGCGCTCGTAACTGTCCAGTTTCAAAACGATTGCAAAAAGCCCTTAGCGGTATTCAACACTGTTTCAGCATCAATTTTGGGTACAGCTTTTCCGCCTTTCTGAGTGTTGGGAATTTCATGCGCATTTGTATGCGTTTTCGAACATGATTGTGGTTATTAAGAAAATACTGAAGTTTCCAGTCAACACGGACGTTACTCTTAATCCAAATTATCTAAAGGTACTGCCTCTCCTCAGGGGACACCGCACCTCTCAATTCATTTATTTAACCCGATGACGTTTCCAAAATTAGCACTCTGGTTTCCACTTTTAAACAATTTTGTTTAGGACTCTGAAAACTAAACAAAATGCCATCAATTAGGACACCGCTTCCTAATAACAATGATACTCAATTTCATTGGAGAACACTAGGCTACTAAAACGAATAAACATTAAACATAGACTCTGTGAGCACTTAAACACAGCTGCCTGACAATTTACACCTCAAATGTTCCAACAGGTTCCACCGAAGAACAGCCCGGCACAACGACCAGAATTGCCCGAAATACAATTCCTCGTTACTGCTAATAATTTGCTCCGTAGGGCTCTCACACCTTTGTCCGTTTGCAAATTATCGGAGGTCTTGTCGATCAATACCCTCGCAGTATATTCTTTCGACTCACTACCACGTAGATTTTGTGTCCTTAATTTTTAAAAAAATTTAATACACGGGCACAGCCAGCTTATCTCCTGTGTACCGTGAAATTTAAGCTTCCAAAAAGCTATCAGATCCAGGTCATCCACACGCACCCGAAGTGCCCAGGAGTTCCAAACTCCAATGACCAAACAACAAATGCAGCAACAGGCCCAAATCACAACCAAGCATACTCACTTTTCTTACACCGATATTAACAATTACCACTCTCCCCAATAAAAGTCTCTTTCAGTGTAGGTACTTCACTCAACAATTTTTCACTCCGTCCCAAACAGCCATAAACTAAACGGCTCGGAGATTCTTAAATTCTTTTTCGAGCAAGGCAAGATAAACCGTACCCACCAGATAACGGAGGAAGAAAAGTCTCGGGATGGAAAGGCCTCACTCCAGTTATTCTCCCGTCACCGGCGAGGTCGTCTCTCGTGTTTCTTGTCGATCTCGGTGGAACCTCCAACTGAAGAAAATCTCTGTTGTTTAGTTTCTTCTTTTACCGAACATTCGACGATTCCGAAACAGGCTGATTAATTCACTGTTAATCCGGGTTGGAAATAACTTGCACCTGGAGCGAATGGTAATAATGAGACACGTGAAGCACTTTATTAAAAGTTCAGTTGCGATGGAAAACGGTTGTGCCCACGGGAGAGGTCAGCATCACACACAGAATGAAGGAAAATAGGCAGTTTAAGTAGTGTGAAGGAGTGACAAATCACACCCAGCCAGGAAGCCGCCCCCCACCAGCCCATCCAGAGGAGCCGCCCCCACCAGCCCATCCAGAGGAGCCGGTTCTGCTACAGGATGTCAAAACACCTCATCCTAATTTAATAAGATCAATGGTGCCCTTCCGCCGGCGCCCAGTTGATTTGCATAGATACTATAGTGTATAGCGGCAATCACGGCATTGACCGAAAGCAATTGGCTCTCACAGCTCACCATCCGTTCGGAAAGATGAAAGACAAATTGGGGGAACATGCTGAGAAAACCTGAAATCTTACAACTCCCCCGTCTGATCATATGATCACCACAGACATCTATGATCACCATCACATTCGGGAGGGACAATCAAAAAATACATGAAGGACAAAATATATAAAAACAAGACACACATTAAAATGAGTTTGACTGAGTGAGACTGATAATGGGTCCAAAATTGATTTGTGTCCATTAAATACGCTGCCATCTGAGGTTGCAAATAATCCCAAAATAGTCCACTCCGATATCACAGGGTGAAGTGAAAAACCCCACTGATTAGCCAGTTTTAGGGAAAATTCTCCACCAATCCTCCGATTTGATTGGGCGGTAATGCCTTCCGCGATCTGTGATTCGCAGTGGCAAAATATGCTCGTCATTGTCCATCAGTGTAAAGTGAATCCAGTCCTTTTACAATGAAGATCCCACAGTCAAGGTGTCCCAGCAGACACCTTCGCTCCCCTGGTTTTGTCTGATGAACCACTGCTCCTATGGCTCCATGTCCGGGCTGTCGAGGCAGAGGTCACTCAGCCTCCTGAAATACACAGGAAAAGAACACGGCAGTATCAAGAGTTTATGGCACACAAAATAAAGCTCAGCAGACTAAACTATAACATGGAATCAGAACATAACCGCAATATTGACCGAAGATTAAGACTGTTACGACCTGGTCTAGATCAGACCGTAACAGGTGAAAAAGGACTAGTGTGAAGGCGGGAAAAAAGGGAAAAGAAAACAAAAACTGCGGGCCACTGTACAACCACGGTCCCTAGCTGCCTAACCAAAACTGCCTTTTCCTGTCTCGTCTTCGAGGGTTACCGAGTTCGAGGCGATTTTACACACGGAGCTTCAGAGCACAGTGTCTGCAGGCTGAGACGCAGTGTCTGAATAGTGTAACCCCCTACCGAAAAGCGAATTTCCACTCAGGATAGTCCTCAAAAAATAACAAAGGAAAAATAACAAAGCAAAATAATAAAACCGTGTCCTGACAGAAGGATTTAACAAAACCCAGCTAGGAACACTCTAACTAACCGAGGTTGCAAGCGACAAGCAGGGGTGCAAAGCCAAATTGAAGTCAGATAACGAGGCTAGAGTCGATACCGATAAATTTCACTGGGGGAGAAAGACAGGTTAAATATAACTCTATGTCACTGCGCTCGCAGGCCTAGCTAGTTTGCAGTGACTTGCATGTATGCATGCAGGTCTTCCCTGCGCCTCACTTGCTGAATCAGTGACAAATAAATTTTGCACCTAACATGAACCGCTGTGGTTTATGTTCCATTAACAAATGACCTGGACCAAGGACAAGTCCCCCGTCAGGCACCTCCTTCCGAGCCTCCGCCACCTGTTGGGATGCCCCTCGGACTGCCTCAGTCAATGCTTTGCAATAAGAGCTGGCATATGTTATACCCTTTTGGCAGAATGAGGGCCCATCTACAAACAAGGTCAGCTTGGGATCGGAGAGAGGCACCTCACTGGAGTGTTCATCTTGTTCCCTAATTGGCACTAAGTCCTCATATTGGTGGTCATTATTAACTGCTGCATCATTAGCAGGGGTCATTATTGTGGAGGCATTGGACAATGAGACTTTTTTAGTTTCTAAGTTGGGAGTTTCTACCACAGTTTGCGTCAATTTATTAGTAGTGTTGTTGGTTTCCCTAAAGTCCACTGTCAATTCAGCACCAGTATCCAAAAGAAAATCATTCTCAAATTTCCGCTCAATGGTCGCACGCACATAAATGCCATCATGGTCCTGCCTCACTGCAGCGCCTAAGGGTCGCAGTGAGGCCGTCTCTAGTTTAAAGGCACCGCAGAGAGAAGAGCTTGTTTCTGACTGTTACCCAGTTTTGCAAAACGTTTGTCCAAATTATCGCTGTTTCCCCCCGCATGGCTATTTACTCCACTGTCCTCATTACGAAACTGTTTGTTAATTTTACAATCTCGAGCAAAATGACCAAGATTCCCACAATTGTGGCAATTGTTGTTTCTCGACTTATTTCTCCTTGGGTATGGTCTGCGTACACTCAAATTACGAAGTTTGCATTCAGTATCCACTTCCACCCTTCTGGCTACTGAAACCACTTGTTCGAACGTGACCGTATCATCCGCCCAATCTGGTTTGCTAAGTTTCGTATCTTTTCTTATATCAGGGAGTAGTGCTTGCACGAACGCCGTTTTAAGAGGCCCGCTCTTGCTATCAGGAATTTCTTCTCGTGTCAAATCCATTAAGCCAGAATGCCGAGTGAACGTGTCTGTAAAACGGTCTGCGAAATCATCGACGGCTTCACCGGTTCTTTGGATGCACACCGCTACCTTGCCCCAGTTCGTAGTGGCCCTTGTAGCATCGCGAATAAAATTTATAATTTTATTCCATGCTCCATCAAGGTCCTGCCTGTCGTCACCTAAAGCGGTCTCAACAGACGTACTTAGCTTATGAATTTCAGTGGGATTCAACACGGTGGCTAACAGCTGGACACCGTCAAGCGGATGCAAGCAATAAATGTTTCGCAATCGGTTGATTTTTGACCACGTATCCATACCAGCAATGCGCGGATGCTGCAGATCTTTTGACCATTTGTCTATGTTTTCAGGTTTGGTTGGCTTGTGATTGAAAAAATGCCGGTCACCCTTCCTGTGCTGTGTCAACGCTCTCAGTTTTACAGCTGCTGCTGATGTTTTGCCATTAACTGAGGAATCAGAATCGTCACTTTCATTGTCACTATCGTCATGAAGGTTGGCGCTTGGCATTGTTTTCAAAAACTGTTTCCGATCATATTCCTCCAACTCTTTCACAGGATAGTGACACTGAGCAGCAACTGAAAGATCAGACTGTGGGAGATTGCAAAAAGGAGGGGCTAAGGGCTGTGTAAGGGATGCGGCCATTCCACTCTCAGGGGTGGCGGACAATACAGTTTCCAAATCTTTCACCCTCGCTTTCAATGCCTTTACCTCTTTTGTTCTTTTCGCCTTAACACCTTTCAACTCTTCAGCCAGAGCCCGAACCTTCTCTCTTTCAACATTAAGCAAACATTCAGCCTCAAGCTTGGCATTTGACTCTGTCCTTCTTCGCATATGACTGACAATTAACAAAACCAGCAGAACTTTTTCCTTCTCTGGCACACGTTGCATTTTGCCCCATGCTCTCTTTATGTCATCTATTGACCAAATGTGATTTTCGTTAACGTTGAAACCGTATTTTAATTCTATTTTGCGCTCGTAACTGTCCAGTTTCAAAAACGATTGCAAAAAGCCCTTAGCGGTATTCAACACTGTTTCAGCATCAATTTTGGGTACAGCTTTTCCGCCTTTCTGAGTGTTGGGAATTTCATGCGCATTTGTACGTTTTCCGAACATGATTGTGGTTATTAAGAAAATACGAAGTTTCCAGTCAACACGGACGTTACTCTTAATCCAAATTATCTAAAGGTACTGCCTCTCCTCAGGGGACACCGCACCTCTCAATTCATTTATTTAACCCGGATGACGTTTCCAAAATTAGCACTCTGGTTTCCACTTTTAAACAATTTTGTTTAGGACTCTGAAAACTAAACAAAATGCCATCAATTAGGACACCGCTTCCTAATAACAATGATACTCAATTTCATTGGAGAACACTAGGCTACTAAAACGAATAAACATTAAACATAGACTCTGTGAGCACTTAAACACAGCTGCCTGACAATTTACACCTCAAATGTTCCAACAGGTTCCACCCGAAGAACAGCCCGGCACAACGACCGAATTGCCCGAAATACAATTCCTCGTTACTGCTAATAATTTGCTCCGTAGGGCTCTCACACCTTTGTCCGTTTGCAAATTATCGGAGGTCTTGTCGATCAATACCCTCGCAGTATATTCTTTCGACTCACTACCACGTAGATTTTGTGTCCTTAATTTTTGAAAATTTAATACACGGGCACAGCCAGCTTATCTCCTGTGTACCGTGAAATTTCGCTTCCAAAAAGCTATCAGATCCAGGTCATCCACACGCACCCGAAGTGCCCAGGAGTTCCAAACTCCAATGACCAAACAACAAATGCAGCAACAGGCCCAAATCACAACCAAGCATACTCACTTTTCTTACACCGATATTAACAATTACCACTCTCCCCAATAAAAGTCTCTTTCAGTGTAGGTACTTCACTCAACAATTTTTCACTCCGTCCCAAACAGCCATAAACTAAACGGCTCGGAGATTCTTAAATTCTTTTTCGAGCAAGGCAAGATAAACCGTACCCACCAGATAACGGAGGAAGAAAAGTCTCGGGATGGAAAGGCCTCACTCCAGTTATTCTCCCCGTCACCGGCGAGGTCGTCTCTCGTGTTTCTTGTCGATCTCGGTGGAACCTCCAACTGAAGAAAATCTCTGTTGTTTAGTTTCTTCTTTTACCGAACATTCGACGATTCCGAAACAGGCTGATTAATTCACTGTTAATCCGGGTTGGAAATAACTTGCACCTGGAGCGAATGGTAATAATGAGACACGTGAAGCACTTTATTAAAAGTTCAGTTGCGATGGAAAACGGTTGTGCCCACGGGAGAGGTCAGCATCACACACAGAATGAAGGAAAATAGGCAGTTTAAGTAGTGTGAAGGAGTGACAAATCACACCCGGCCAGGAAGCCGCCCCCCACCAGCCCATCCAGAGGAGCCGGTTCTGCTACAGGATGTCAAAACACCTCATCCTAATTTAATAAGATCAATGGTGCCCTTCCGCCGGCGCCCAGTTGATTTGCATAGATACTATAGTGTACAGCGGCAATCACGGCATTGACCGAAAGCAATTGGCTCTCACAGCTCACCATCCGTTCGGAAAGATGAAAGACAAATTGGGGGAACACGCTGAGAAAACCTGAAATCTTACACATTAAACCACCTGAAAGAGTGGCACGCAATACTGGGGCTGAGAGCAATCAAAAGACATGAGAACAGACAGGGAGAGACAAAGTGCAATGCATGGTGAAAAACAAAACATGGACCGGAATAAAACTGCAATGATGAAATATGGAAGACAAACACAGACAAAGCAAAAACAAAACATGGCAAGGCAACTAAATCACAATACAAAATACAGAGCATGGTCAGACAAGGCAGAATTCAAAATAAACATGGCAAACAGGGCAGAATCACAACAGTTCTACATTGGATAGGCATACAAAAATATGGAAATAACAAAAATGCAAACAAAAATTCAAGTAATAGGTCGACTTGGGCGGAAAACATTGGTATCCCTCTGTTCTACTCCAACAAAGCAGGGTGAATAACAAAACAGACCAATTCAAGTAATAGGTCGACCTTGGCTACAGCTTCAGAAAAGGAAAACAGATTTGAACAGGGCTTGATATATATGCACACACTTCACAGGTCTTTTTGAAAATATACTGCTTCACAATGAGTAAACGTGAAAATAAAATGTAGACCTATAGCAAATGACCCATAAAATGGTTTAGGTATACAGTACTGCCAACATAAGACAAAACAATAGGCTTAATGCCTACACACTGACAATACTGAAGTAGACAAAGTACGCAACATCTTCCTGTGTAAACCTGCACATTTCTCACAAGTTTTGAGCAAGGAAGACTAGCCTATCCACTGTTTCAGGCTTCAGGGAAGCTCTGTAACAAGTAATAATGTTGCCACTGCAACTAAAAACTCGTTCTGAAGGACAACTGGTTGCAGGTACTAGGAGATATTTCTTTGCAAGGTGGCTAAGGGCTGGATGGACCATTTCATTTTGGCTCCACCATTTCAGTGGTTCTGCATCACTGTTGGCCCTAGCTGACAGAAAGTAGCTTGAAAGCTCATTTTCAATTCTTCCCTGCTGTGTCAGTGAATTGCTACTGGTCTCTGCACTCCATCTGAAGAAGCTGGCCAGTGACTTCTTCTTGGTCGGTGGTGCCATTGTTGTTTCTTGGTCTGTAGGCATCACAGCTGGATCTGGCTCACAGCTTCCTTCATCAGCCATAAGAGACTTTGCCTCAACCACAACTCTCTGTTTCAAGGAATCAACCCTGTCTTTTTCAATGTATGCATCCCTGAAACGTGGATCCACAGATGTGGCCATGTCCAACAGGTCACTTACAGCTGGATCAGAGTACTTGTTGTTGACATAATTCATAATGCAGCTCTTCATTGATCTGCACAACTCGCCGTCATTCTCCCCCTCTGCTAAGATGCTGGTGCTGACCAGATGAAGGACAGGTCTGACATAGGAAAGGGTCACATAGTCCTCCCCTGACAACGCATCCGTGAAGTCTTGGAGTGGTTTTAGGACCTTTTGGACTGTCTCCAGCACCTCAATGTCCTGCCAGGTGAGGACCAAGTGCCTGGTCTTTTTGTCTGAGGAGAGTACTTTTGTGATGGCCCCCTCCTGCTTCAGGATCCTTTCGATCATCAGCTGTCTCGATCCCCAGCGTGTGGCAGACTCTGTAATGAGTTGATGAGCGGGAAGACCGAGCTGTCGCTGAACTTCGGCAAGCTCCTTCCTCTTCAGCCAGCTGAAGGAGAATGTGCTGACAATCATTTTACACAGGTTAATGGCCCTTGTGATGCGGCTATCATCCATCCCGTGTCCTTTTAGAATCAGAAACGTGCATGCGGAAAAAAATGTTATAAGTCAACTTTAAAGACAGTAACAAAACGCAAATAAGTTAAAGTTAAAAAAGAGGGGGTGTAAGTCAGTGATAACATCAACTGAATAGCCCCCACATAGGCCTACATTACATTACATTACAGGGACTTACCTGATGCCCTTATCCAGAGCGACGTACAAAAGCACAAAAGTACAGTTAAAACGTGCAGAACTCCAAGGAGGCAAGTTAACACGTTGACTGCCGACTACGAGATAATTCGTAATGGCGGGTCAGGGCCGGCGCTAGACCTGAAAATTCAGGGGCAAATATCCATCCCTTTATTGACAACAATTAGTCCTGGCTAATTCTAGATGGTTTTCCTTTAACACGTTTTCCAATTCATGAATAATCAAGTGGCAATTGAAGACACGGCTTCTCTCCCCCATGCGATCCAACAGCGACAAAATAATGGGCTACATCAGGGCTGCCAACTTTCTGCGCATTCTCACGCATACGGCGTAGGTCTCACGCAGTTTGGAGGCATATTCACCGAAGTCAGCAACTGTTCAATCAGGGCGTACATTAATGAGATTCTTACGCATCATTAAAGTCCTTGTGCGTGCCAGTTTGTTTCCCTTGCGTAACGGTGGATTTCACCAACACGGAAAGCAATTATGACTCTGGACCTCTTGCACTTTTTTAACTTGGGGATTAAAAGCAATGCATGAGTTTCATGATCGTTTCAATTGTTTGAATGGAATAAGACAATTTGAAATGTCTTTATGCCATTCCATGGCTTCCAATTCCCGAGTGAAGAAAAACGTGAGAATTCGGGAGTCATAATTGATTTCCATGTCACTAGCGGGGAAATAAACCGTAATGCACGTGAAACTGATTAACTTTCATGCACAATGACTGTAATTCTGCAAGAGAATCTCTTAAATGCGCATTAATTGAATAATTGCTGACTACAGCACAGGAACGTGAATGCCACTAAGAAGCGTGAGACTCGCGCGGAAAGCGTGAGAGTTGGCAGCTCTGGCTACATTCAGTACAGAAAAATAATTTAATTATAAATAGGTCTATGCACTGGCACTCAGCAATGGTAATTTTTTCCAGGGAGAGCAGTATTTCAGAACTCTTTTGTGAATGAAGGTAATTTCGGTGACAAGTACGTACACCTGTTTTTGCAGCACGGTCACGCAACTTGCTGTAAAAAAAATAGACAGCTGTCCAATTGGAAAATGTAAACGGACGAAAGCACATACTTGTCACCAGAATTACCTTCATTCGCTGCAGAGTTCTGAAATATCATCGCAGGCTGCCGGTGCATAGACCTAATAATATTTAAATTTTTTTCTGTACTGAATGTAGCCCATTATTTTGTCGCCGTTAGATCGCATGGGGGAAAGCCGTGTCTTCAATTGCCTATTGATTTTTCTTGAATTGGGGAACGTGTTAATAAAGGAAAACCATCCAGAATTAGCCAAGACTAATTGTTGTCAATATTTTCCCCCGAATTTTCAGGTCTGGCCCCGGCCATTACGAGTTATCTCGTAGTCGGCAGTCAACATGTTAAGTGCCAATAGTTCAAGTGACAAAGAGCGCTTAATGAAATAAGTGACAATTTAACAAACAGTAGACAAAAAAAAAGAGACTAGTAAAGTTAAAGAGAACTGCAACAAGCCATCTCGCGCAAACGTGATGGGCAGGCTATACATTGGCATATTTCTGTAAGTAACTCGGGTTAAAACAATTTCTTAAACACTAAATTAATTAGGCTACTGACCAATTGCCAAATGAAGTCGGTGACCGAAGCATTGCATCCTCAGCCAGTTTTTCAGTTCCATTGCTTTGACTATGTTTGCCCCGTTGTCAGTCGTTATGGCCACCAGCCCGGTTTCGCTGAACCCCCAGCTAACAAGTGCATCCTGTAAAGCTTCAGCTATGTTTTCGCCAGTGTGGTTTTCCGGAAAATAGCTGGTTTGGAGGCATGCCGTTTCCATCGCCCAATCGTCAACGAAGTGCATGGTCAAACACAAATATGGCTCGCAAGTTCAGCTTGTCCGCATATCAGTGGTTAGCGCGAAATGCGTCACATTTGCAAGCCTGTCAGATAAGCTCTGTCGTGCTTTCATATACATTTCTGGGATAACCTCTCTTGCAAAGTAATTGCGACTTGGCAGCTGATATCTTGGGTCGAGTGTTCTAATCATTTCTCTGAAGCCTTTCTGTTCAACCACGGAGACTGGGGCCATATCCTTTGCGATGTGGCCGGCCACCACCTTCGTTACGGCTTTCCATCTTTGACTTTTTCTGTCATAAGGCTGCACGCTTGTAAAAGAGGCCTGTAATGACACTTGTCTGGATTTCACAGGCGCTGAGCTCATAGAGACTGCATTACCACCGCGCAGTTTCACAATCTCCTCCTAAACAAGCTTGTGATACTGTTGAAGATGGTGAAAAAGGTTGGAAGTGTTTCCACCTTTTGAAACGACTTGCTTGCGACAGGTTTTACTGATAGCATCATGTTGCTCTTCATCAGTAATCTTATATCCAAAATACCTCCAAATTACAGAGCCGTTGTTTTTTTTCTTCGAAACCAGCTCCGGTTCATCATCGACTGCCGTACTACTGTCCGCTAAGTCGCTCGCTTCTACCGGCACGTTGTCAGTCATGTTCATGGAAACTTTGTTGTGTGAGGGGGGAGCGCACCTGCACACGCAAGGGGCGGAGTTTGAAGGCCCCGAGCAGTGAAAGCTGCCTGAAAACACCTGATCGGAAATCAGCGGAGTGGGCGACGAACACATAATAATAAAATAAACAATAAAACACCGGTGTGGCGGTATTGTCTTAAATTCATACCTCCTTCAAAAATATATCGGTGTAAGTCATAAAACCGGGATACCGCCCAGCCCTACTTGGATGCATACGAAACTTCCATCCTCACGGGGCATGTCTGCGCCTCGCGGCTGGGAACTTTTGAGTTGCCGCCACAGAAGGCCTCTGCTGTGACCGGTGCTGTCCTTGAGGAACATCCTCCTACACTGGCTCCCTCCTGCATCGGAGATGGCTCCAAGGAGCACTTTCCACTACTGCCTCCTGCCTCGGCCTCCTCAGTGATAATTTTAGGACGCGTAATTTGCGGGATCCCGCAAGTTTGACAGACTTGGCGCTAAACGAAGATTTCAGTGCGCCAGCAACTACGCATTACATTATGATTTGGCGCGAATCCTTTGTTCTAGTGCGTAGATTGATATGAAAACATTAGGGCTGGGTTCAAAAAATCAATTTTCCGATTCAGATCAATTTTTTTTTTTAAATTCTCATAATCAATTCATTTTATTCAAAGATCAATCTTTTATTAGTGCATTTCCATCTTGCTTGCAAATATTCAATTACTGATCTGGGAGTGCCATCTAGTGATACAATATTGTTCTGCATGCATAAATTTGCAGCTCCATGTCTGCTGGCGGACACGTCTGCACAAGGCGCTTAAGATACCCTGCCGAGCACCGTTGTTCTTCTCGAACACGCCAAATCCAGATGATCCTTAAATGATGAATTACATTCATATTTTAATTTGTAACGAATAGCGAAGTGGCCAGTGTCAAAGTAACGAAGTAAAAGTGTATTTTTTATCTTTTAAATGAAGTAGAGTAAAAGTCCCAGTTAAAAAAAAAAAAAAACAAATCCTCAAAAACAAAAAAACTACTTAAGTAATGAATTTCCTAACGTAACAGATAATAATGAATAAGTTAATTGCAGGTAGAGGTATTTTGACTGTGTCATATGAATGTACATGCAGCAGTGTTTCATTGATAGAAAGCATGCTGCAAATGCGAAACTACCTGTTGACGGTAAAAATGTACTGTGATCCGTACGTAACTGCAGTGGACACGACTGGTTACGCACGGAACGGTAAATTGAGGCCGGATTTTCGAGCTACAAGTAATGATGTGAGAACAAAATCAACATTGGATATAAATTTCAGTATCAGATCTTTATTTTAAGCTCAACTACATGTGTTGGGAGATATATTTTCAATAACAGCGTTGGGTGGAAGTTTAGTATTAAAACGTCCCAATTTTCGTCCACCATTTCAACCAGTTTTCGAATAAAAAATCCAATATTATTTTCTTTGTTGAATGTATCGTAATATTTATTTCTGTACAGTCGAACATGTCCATGTAATAAGAATATTTTGGGCAAGGATATTGGTTTAAATTCAATAACATTTACTGGAAAATGAACTTGCAAAGCGAAGCATGTAATATTGACCCAGTTTCAGAGAATAATAGTCTACTGACTGTTAAGTCTATGTTGCACTTTATTATGTTGATTGATCAAATGTGTTGGTCAATAAAAAGTATTTTCAGGAAACAAGTTTGGGGTCACTTTTTAGTGTGAACTTTAATATTTTAAATATTGTGCCTAGTTAGAAGGATTCTTATTAACAATTCAACTGAAAGTATAATTTCTGCCATTAGTTCTCTCAGACTCCCTTTCATATTCAAGCAAAACAGGTACTGTAGCTGAAATATCCTTCACTGAATCGATACTGAATTGAATCAGAAATCGAATCGAATCGGGACCTTGGTAATCGAAATCGAATCGATTCAGGAAATCAGTGGCAATACCCAGCCCTAGAAAATATCGCCGATAACAAACTTCCGTGCATTTATTCAACAAATTTATAAACCTACTGCAAAGATTGTTGTCAAAATGTCGGCAGCAACAGACTTCTATAGCCTATATGCCTGCATATGACTGTGGCTGGATGCATGTTTCTGTAACCCCCTGTCACGCTCGAGTGCTGCTTTCCAGTTGGTAAAACCATGCGAGGTAAAAACCGCATCCCAGTAGCATATTTCCTGCAGGGAAAGCAAAAGCATGCATCCCGCTGAACTGAGTACTCCACCCACGGTTGTGTAAGATACCAGGCTGGAATGAATGATCGCCATAAAGCACCGAATGCACGCTCTGGGTAGCTAGCTAATATTGGCTGGGATGGAGCATCGCCATTCAAGTGGCTAACCATTTGAGGTAGGACTGAGGCAGCAGAGAGAGGGAACTGGTTTGGGGCAATGCTTGTGGAGGGCACTGGAGCCATAGCCATAGTCATAGCTTCTGGTGTGCAAGCTACGGCATCGCCAGAGATGCCAAGTCTCACGCATTTGGTGTAGGTCTCACGCATTTTTTAGGCTTATTCAACGTAGTCCACAATTATTCAATGAACACGTATTAACGAGATTCTCACGTGGAATTGAAATCCTTGTGCATTTAAGTTTCAGATTTCACTTGCGTAAAGGTGGACCTCACCACAAGTAACATGGAAAGCGACTCCGGACTTCTTGAGCTTCTCTTTACTCAGGGATTGGAAACAATGCATGTGTTTCATGATCATTTAAATTATTTAAATGAAATAAGACCATTTGAAACGTCTTTATGCAATGCCATTGCTTTCAATCCCTCAGTAAAGACGAGCGTGAGAATTCCTGAGTCATAATCGATTTCCGTGTCACTAGTGGGGAAATCCATCGTAATGCACGTGAAACTGATTAACTTAATGCACAATGACTTAAATTCCGCGATTGAATTTCTTCAGTGCGCGTTGATTGAATAATTGCTGACAACGGCACAGGTACGTGAATGCCAGTAAGAGGCGAGAGACTTAGCCGAATGCTTGAGGTTGAAGCAGCACAAAGCTTGCTAATAGGTTTTAAAAAACGAAACATGGCTCAGAACTCGTTTGAATGAATAAAACAAAATGGTAAAATTGTGAGTCTTTGCGCACTGCTCAACGTACACCTATGAAGAGAATGGCTTCACTGCCTGGTGAAGTATCCGTACATACAACTTTAGAAGTAGGACTTTGGTTTTGAGGCGGGCTTTAAGCTATGCACCAAATCAGGCGTTAGGAACTGTTATTTTATGCGCTATTTTGTCATTTACTTTATAATTGTTATGATTGGCAGAGACTGTGAAGGTTTTCTATTGAAAATGAAGCTTAGTGAAAGTTCAGTCAGGAAGACTCTCTATCGCACACGTCAGCTGTTTATCTCTTCATTCACTCGCATGCTCGCCCATAAACCTCTGCAGTCAATGTCTGGGGCTGTCAATTGAGCAGTCAGCTGGTGTAGCAGCTGATCTCTTTCATCCAACCGTGGCACACCTCAGTCGCATCGCTAGCCAATCGTTATATTGCTGTCTTTTTAAAAAAGTATCTTTTTCTCTGCTCTAGTTCGTTCGTGCTGCCCTTCGCTGAGATTAGCTCCGTTCTCGTAATCTACGCTCGCCTCCATTTCTCGCATTCGCACTGGCTGCATCATCCAGACCACGCCCGGCCACCCGACCCTACGCGCGATTAATTTTGGTGCCAGCTTCCCAGCCTTCGCTTCAGCGTAAGCCCTTGTGCCACAGGCAGTTCGCCTCCATGCCTCGCTGCTTTGCTGCAGTAATTCATGCAAATGGAGCCCCGTCCATGTCTCGAGTGCTGTACATGTTCATTCTCTCAGTAGTCCATTATTCCAGTGTTAAAAAGTGATGTTCCGTTTTCTGAGATGCTGAATTTTACGTTTTCATTGACTGTCGGTCGTGATCATCGTAGTTGAAAGAGGTGGTTCTTGGAATGGTTGGTCTGGCGTTGTGAATCCGTATAGTTTAGTTTAAAACTTTGGAATCGAGTTACTGGGATTAATCGTCTTTTGATGATGTTCTGGTTTGCCGAGATGCACCGGTATAACACCGGAATATAACCCGTATGGAGGCTGACGGGTCAAGTCTCAAAATATCGCGGACACATTAAAAAAATAATAAAAATTGCTCATCGTTGTAGCATGTAGATCGCAGGCCTTGTGTTCATTCAGTGCGCTGTCGGTTTAAAAATTGTATCGCTGGTATACATGGCACAGATCCAGCGGAAATGCCGGCGTTAGGGCTCTAATATTACGTTATCCCATGTTTTGCTAAATGCTTATGTACTTGATTGGTGCTTAAATTGTGTTCGGTTTAGGAAACTGTCATAATGAGTTTTATCAGAATTCCTCCCTTGAGCACATGCCGAACAAAGATGTTGCTATTAGGATTCGTGCTGCATTTATTACGCATATTAATTGCCCTTGGTCTGGGGGCGCGTGGTCATAAGAGGTTGGTATTGTTTCGAACGTATTTTTCAACTGATTCGTGTATTTCCCCAAAGTCACGCCTCCAATTCCCATCTACTGCGTTTGGCCTCGTGTGTGCCTAAACTGCATGACGTCTATCCCTGTCCAGGGCCGCCGCCCGATTTGAAAGTCTGGTCAAGACTATTGACTCTTTGGATTGGCATGACGTTTTCTATAATGTGATTTGTTCCTCCAGTTATTCTCAGTTTTACCGATGCTGCCCTTCCGTCGGGTTCGGTGGGTTTTTTTTTCAAGGTCAGTGGTTTGCATGAAAATGGCCTCGGTCTTTGCCTAAGCTCTAATCCTTAGCACTGCACGAAATTTCACCATTGCCGTAGCCCGTTGCATTTGGAGCATGTCTTGGCATCGCAAACGTGCCGCAGTTCTGTGCGACAACGAAGCCATAGGAAGCATAATTATCAAAACTCAGGGCGGCTCAGTGGTTAGCACTGCTGCCTCTCAGCGAAGGTCATGGATTCGTATCCGACCCGGGGCCTTCCCACGTGGAGCTTGCTTGTTCCCCTCGTGTTTGCGTGGGTTTCTTCTAGGTACTCCAGTCCCCTCTCTAGGTTCAGCTTTCCCTTCTGCTTTTTAGAGTTCGCCAAATTCTACATGAGAAGGGGTCTTGCTCTGTCTGCTCCAAAACTTCATGATTTTGCCGGAGGACGATATGCGATTCTCTGCTTTTACCACTAAAACTCATTTCAGTCACTGTCGTCGATGCATCTATTGCAGTTTTAGTATATTAGTAATCGTAATGTCTGCCTGTCCGCCCGCTTAACTCAACAACCGCTGATCAGATCATCTTGGATTTTTCTCAGGTCATGAGTGTCTACCGTTTATAGGTCCTCCCGAGGTGATCCGGATCGGGATCTGGGAACCGTTTTGTTAATTTTTCTCCATGTCTATTTGTCAGCCCGTATTGCTAAAAAAAAAAAAAAACCGTATCGGTTTAACATGAAAGTTTTGCTCATTGTCACCACTGCTAATTCCTTAAAGGGCGAGAGTCTGCAATCTCTGAATGTCTTGTTCGTCATTGGTTGATGTCTGTCACTTTAAACTCCACTATATCAGAGTTCTAATAGCTGGGGTTCAGTTTGGTGCATGATGTTCTGACCCATCTTTTCCAAGCCCATTTCTAAGAGCTCCCAAGTAATACCAGGATCATTTGTTCAGAATAAGCGTCGCTCTTCAGCAGCTATGCAAGGTATACGTTCGGCCTCTCTAACAACTAGGCTGCTGGTCATCTTCAGCATACGCATCCTACGTTCGCACCGAAGCATCTGCAATCATCTAAGCCCAAAAGATCCCTGAAGCCTTTCCAGTCCAGGGTAAGCTTGCAAATAACTGGTGGTTGGTGGTTGGCTTTTATCTGTATTTCCGCTGTCACTTGCTAATTGCATGCAGGGCTTTGCAGCCCTTAGCCATTGCTGGCTAACATCACGCCAAAATAAATAAATACTTTATCGCCAGGTCACGCAAATTCCTTGTTATGCTTTAATTTCCAGGTTTTCAGGAGCCTTGGCCTTAAAAAAAAAAAAAATCGTTTCAATTGGAAAATTTTACTCATTGTCACTCTGCTAATGCTTTAAGGGGCAAGGGTCGGCAATCTTTGATTTTCTCTTCATTGGTTGTTGCTGTCACTTCAAACTCTACCTTACATGAGGTCTTTAGCTGGGGATCAGTTTGGAGCTAGATGTTCTGTCCCTTCTTTTCCAAGCCTATGCTAATAGCCCTAAGCAATAACTGGATCATTTGTTCAGTATAAGTGCCGCTCTTCAGTGTCTATGCTAGGTATACGTACACTCTCTCTATCAACGAAGCCACTGGTCATCTTCAGCATTCGCATCCTACGTGCGCCCTGAAACATCTGCAAACATCAAAGCCTAAAGATCCCTGAAGCCTCTTCATTTCATGGTAAGCTTGCAAATAACTGGTGGTTGGTGGTTGGCATTTTGGCTTCATTGTCATACGCTAAATGCATGTGGGGCCTGCAGCCTCATAGCCAATGATGGCTATTGTGTTTTCGCAAGCAGAGCTTTGCAGCCTGAGCCATGGCTGGCTAACATCATCATCATTTAAAAAAAAAAAAAAAAAAAAAAAAAAATGCAAGGCTTTGCAGCCTATCATCATCATCATCATCATTAAAAAAAATTTAAAAAATTTTTAAAAAATGTAAGACTTTGCAGCCTATCATCATCATCATCATCAAAAAAAAAAAAAAAAACGCAAGGCTTTGCAGCCTATCATCATCATCATCATCATCATCATCCAAAAAAAAAAAAAACTCAAGGCTTTGCAGCCTATCATCATCATCATCAAAAAAAAATGCAAGGCTTTGCAGCCTATCATCATCATCAAAAAAAAAAAAAAGGCTTTGCAGCCTATCATCATCACCATCATCATCATCAAAAAAAAAAAAAAAAAAAAAAGCAGGGCTCTGCTTGCGAATATCTAGATTATATAGTTCTTTAGACCTCATTCGTATCCCATGTCATGCTCACCATGTTTTCCTCTCTCAGCAGCCCGTGCTTCTCTGTCTTTATGATGTTCCAGCTTGGTGAGTATTCCTTCCATTCTTTGGGGGATTCATCAGGCCGCATTTTCCGGGGGCTTCCGCCCCCTAATTTTTGGGGGATTTTCCAGCTGCTGCTCTGAGCCGTGCTCCTGCTCTACGAGTCTTCCCGAAGAGTCCGAGCGCCAAAGACTTGTCTGATTTTAAGCATGTTAATTCTGACTGCTGTCTTCCTGCTGTCCTGATCCTCTCATTCCTAATTTACCATCAATTTATTATTCAGCCAGCGGAGGATGGGCTTCCCCAGAATAGCCAGGTTCCTCCTGAGATTTCTTCTCACAAAGGAGTTTTTTCTTACCACTGTTCGAGGCTTTTTCTCCCTACAGGGAGTTTTTTGCCTGCTATTCGGGGATTAGGGATTAGTCTGTGCTCTGCCCTTTACTCTCTGTAAAGCGCTATAAATAAAATTAAATTGAATTGAATTCTACTTATGCTCAACGCATAATTAATTTTCTTGATTTCACTTGAGTCTCTCCTGATTGAACTTTAAACTCAGATTGTCATTCATGTCTTCGTTTTGTCAATTTTCAATAAGGTGTAAAACTGAATGTGTGTACATGTAAATAATTGAGCCAGTCAAGGTACTGTTTAAAAACTTGATATAAATGGCATTTTACCAGGTATACCCAGTTGGCCCACTTTTTTCCCCATTGGCCCACTTTTTTTAAGTCAGGGGGGGAGTTGGCCCACTTTTGAAATTTTCTAGAATCATCACTGCCTCCTCATGCTCCACTCCACGAGCTCCAAACGATGGGTTTGTAATGGTGCGTCGGAGAGGGAAGAAATGCAGGAGAGGGAAGGAGCAGCATAGAGGCGCCCTGCAGTCAAAACTGTCGCGGCAAGAGGAGCTGCAGCTCTCCGACCGTTTTGGCGTCCTCGCCCTGGTTTCTCCTGGGCCTACGCCTGTCCCCCCGGGGCTACCTGAACCGGCACGGTTGCCTGAGATTCTGGTAGTGGGGGATTCCATCCTGCGTGGCGTTTCGCTCTAAACCTCTGTTGAGTACCCACAACATGAGTACTATTGTCACGCACGTCAGTTCTAATGACACCTCAAACCACCAGTCGAAGATTTTAAAGCAAGATTTTATCACGCTACTTTCCACACTACATGCAAGCAATAAATGACTAATTGTCTCCGGCCCTCCTCCTTGCATTGGGCGTGCCTATGGCAAATTTAGTAGACTCCATGCTTATAATAACTGGTTAGGAACACACTGCAGTGATGATTCTAGAAAATTCAAAAGTGGGCCAACTCCCCCCCGATGTAAAAAAAGTGGGCCAATGGAAAAAAAAGTGGGCCAACTGGGTATACCTGGTAAAATGCCATTTATATGAAGTTTTTAAACAGTACCTTGACCAGCTCACTTATTTATATGGACACACATTCAGTTTTTACACCTTATTGACAAAACTAAGACTTGAATGACAGTTTGAGTTTAAAGTTTTAATAGAAAACCTTCACAGTCTCTGCCAATCATAACAATTATAAAGTCAATTACAAAATTGTGCATAAAATAATAGTTCCTAACGCCTGATTTGGTGCATAGCTTAAAGCCCAAACCGAAGTCCTACTGCTAAAGTTGTAAGTACGGATACTTCACCAGGCAGTGAAGCCATTCTCTTCATAGGTGTACGTTGAGCAGCGCCCAGAGACTCACAATTTTACCTACATTTTGTTTTATTCATTCAAACGAGTTCTGAGCCATGTATCGTTTTTTAAAACCTATTAGCAAGCCTTTTGCTGCTTCAACCTCAAGCGATGCAGAGATACCAAGTCTCACGCATTCGTTAGTGGCATTCACATACCTGCGCCTTAGTCAGCAATTATTCATTTGTGGAACTGAAGTCATTGTGCATGAAGTTAATCAGTTTCATGAGCATTACGGTGCATTTCCCCACTAGTGACACGGAAATCGATTATGACTCGGGAATTCTCACGCTTGTGTTTACTGAGGGATTGAAAGCAATGGAATTGCATAAAGACATTTCAAATGGTCTTATTTCATTTAAACAATTTAAACGACCATGAAACACATGCATTGGCTCCGATCCCTGAGTAAAGACAAGCACGAGAAGTCCAGAGTCGCTTTCCAGTTACTTGTGGTGAGGTCCACCTTTACGCCAGTGAAACTGAAACTTCAATGCACAAGGATTTTAATTCCGCGTGAGAACCTTATTAATAAGCATTCATTAAATAATTGTGGACTACGTTGAATAAGCCAAAAAAATGCGTAAGGCCTACACCGAATGCGTGAGACTTGGCATCTCTGGCAATGCCGTAGCTTGCACACCAGAAACTATGACTATGGCTATGGCTCCTGAATCATCCTGAATCACTTTAGTGGACTCTCAACTATTTGCCAAACCTCCTAATTTAGTATCATCTGCAAATATAACTAATTTGCTCTCAATATTCCTATCAAGGTCATTCATGCAGATGAGGAACAGCAGGGGTCCCAACACCAATTCCTGAGGGACGCGTGTTCTGTCCTGTAACCAGTTTTGAATCCACTCCAGAATACCTCCTGTAACTCCAATGGAGCTCATTTTAAAAATAGTTATCTCTGAGCACTGAAACTCTGGCGGGTAAGATGGCACACGCTCTGCTGCGACAGCACACACTGTACTCTTTGACTCCGTGCTATGTCTAATTTGTGCTCGTTTGACCGTTTAAGTGTCTCTTGTTACGTGTTACATTCGGCCGACCTAACATGATCAGAAGCTTCAAAGGGATCGTCATTCCTGCTCCACCGAACCTCGCTGCTGTGTAACATCAAGCCTGACGTAGATCTACCACCAGAGCTTCGGCCGAGAAAAAGAGGAAGACGTGGAGGCATCCGAAGCAGAGTAAGGAAGCGTCCATTTAAACCATCGCTTCCCTCCATTATCCTGTCCAATGTCCGCTCACTCCGGAATAAAATTGATCTCCTTCACGCCCGGTGCCGACTGGAAAGGGCATTCAGGGAAATCTGCATCATTGCCTTGACCGAAACCTGGCTCGACGAGACGGCACCTGATGCCGAGGTCAGCCTGGATAACTTCACCATCATCAGGTCTGACAGGACACGCCAGTCGGGGAAGACGCAGGGCAGCGGGGTCTGCCTCTACATCAACAAAAGGTGGTGTAACAACATCAAGGTGCACCGAGAAGTGAGCACACCCAACCTGGAGATGCTGACAGTGTCCCTGCGTCCATACTATCTCCCACGGGCATTCCCAACTGTTGTGGTCAGCTGTGTTTACATCGCCCCCAGCGCAAACGTCAAGGCAGCGGCGGAGCTAGCAGCCGAGGAGGCTAACATGATGTTAGCCAAATACCCGGGAGCTCCGGTGTTCTTCCTGGGGGACTTTAACACCTGTAAACTTGACAGCGTTCTACCATTATTCCAGCACTATGTGGATATTCCTACCCGGAGAGGAAACACTCTGGACTTATGCTACAGCAATATTACAGACGCATTCCTGCCCATCCATATCCACCGATAGGAAATGCAGACCACAACGTCATCTGCTTACTTCCTCTCTACAAACAAATACTGAAAACACACAAGCCACAATGCTACAGCGCCCCACAGTGGTCGGAGGATGCCATTATACAACTCCAAGGCTCCCTGGCATGCACCACCTGGAGTATTTTTGATGGACAGCTGAATGACAAGGTTAATGTCATCACGGACTACATCAAATTCTGTATTCACTCTGTCATTCCAGCTAAAGTGATAAAAAAATATCCTAACTCTAAACCCTGGATCACACCCCAAAATAAACAGTGCCTGAGGGAAAAGCACGCAGCCTTCAGCCTCAAAGATTGGACTGGCCTCAAAATGGCTAATCGAAAAATAAAAAATGAGGTGTTCAAAGCAAAATTGGAATTCAAAAATAAAATGGAACAGGAATTTGGCAGCATTAATACAAGGCAGGCATTCCAGAAAGTAAAAACTCTAACAGGTGGCGAATCCAAACCCAAACTCATTGACACAAATAACCCAGAATCATTTGCAGCAGAGATGAACAACTTCTACTCCCGGTTTGACAACCAGGACTTCACTGCAGTGAGTGAGGAATGGCTAAAAAATCTCCCTCCTCCAGATCCTGAAGAACCGGATCCCTTCTCGGTGGAGGAGGTACAGCACCAACTCAGCCGGTGTATTGTAGGCAAAGCCCCAGGACCTGATGGCATCCCAGCCAAGGTGCTGAAGTCCTGCGCCCTGGAACTTGCTCCCATTCTCCACTCACTCTTCTGTGAATCCTATCACACAGCCACAATACCCACCCTCTGGAAAACTGCCACAATCATCCCAGTACCCAAGAAACCCCGTCCCAAAGAACCCAACCACTATCGTCCCGTTGCCCTCACTTCCATAATAATGAAGTGCCTGGAGAAACTCTTGCTCAACATCATTCTCCCAGTTGTCACTCCACAGCTGGATCCCCTTCAATTTGCCTATAAGGCCAGGAGGGGCACAGAGGATGCTGTGGCCTGCTTGCTGCACCTCCTCCTCCAGCACTTAGACTCCCCAGGCACCTTTGCCCGGATCCTCTTCGTGGACTTCAGCAGTGCTTTTAACACTATCCAGAGGCACCTGATGATCCAGAAGCTGCACCACCTCAACATCCCTACACGTCTTATTCGACTCCTGCACAACTTCCTCAGTGACAGACTGCAAGCGGTGCAAGTGGGCAACATCACATCACCTACACTCACCATTAACACTGGAGCACCGCAGGGCTGTGTGCTGAGTCCATTCTTATTCACACTGTATACAAACGACTAAACCAGCCCTTCACCCCTCACCACCTACCTCAAATACTCAGATGACACAGCCATCCTTGCCCTGCTGACAGACGACCACTCCATCCTGGACTACCACAGCACTATGGCGCACTTCACCAAGTGGAGTGAAGACAACCACCTCCACCTCAATGTTGCAAAAACGAAAGAACTCATCATTGACCCCCCCCCACACCCCAGCACCCCATCACCATCAATAACTAAACGGTTGAAATACTGGACAGTTTTAAATACCTCGGCGTAACACTGGACAGTAAACTCAGTTTCAACCAACACACCACCGACATCTGTAAAAGGAGCCGACAAAGACTATCTGTCATCCACAAACTCAAAGGACTTTATGTTTCACCCCATCTTCTGTTACTACTATACCAAAGCATCATACAGCCCATCCTCATGTTCTGCTCTTCCTGCTTTTTTAATCTACTAACTGTCACCAACCGGGCCAAACTCACTCGCATCACCAACACCGCTGCCAGAATAATCGGTCTCCCCACACCCGATCTGTCTGCTCTCAACAAGAGGGCCATCTCACGCATCGCAACCACAATAGAACAGGACATTACACATCCACTCAACCAGTACCTCACCTTACTGCCCTCGGGGCGAAGATACAGGACACTGCTGTGTAAATGGGCTCGCCTCAGGAGAAGCCTGATCCCTGCAGCCATTGCTGCTTTAAACAACAGGCTGCGCTGAGTGTGTATATCTTTGTTTACCTGTGATTTGTGGTGTGATTTGTTGTTGTCTGTGTTGCTGTGTAAATGTGTACAGTGCTGTGAAAATGAATTTCCCCCTTGGGGACAATAAATCTAATCTAATCTAGTCTCTTTTGCGGAACTGTATCAAATGCTTTCTGAAAATCCCTGTATATGATGTCATAAGCCCTGCTCTGGCCATAAGTCTTGGTGGCCTCTTCAAAGAATTCCAGACGGTTCGTCAGGGATGACCTTCCCTTACGGAAACCATGTTGGCTATCCTTCAAGATATTATTGCGCTCAAGAAATAATTCCAGCTCGTCTTTTATGACAGATTCCAGTATTTTGCATGCAATGCAAGTTAAACTGACTGGCCTGTAATTTCCTGGCTCAGTACGGTCCCCTTTCTTATATATTGGTATTATATTGCCCTGCTTCCGATCATTTGGCATTTCTCCAGTTTCTAAGGGCCGTCTGAAGATAGCTGAGAGTGGTTTAAAGATGATTTCACTAACTTCCCTGAGAACTCTAGGATATAAGCCATCAGGACCCGCCGCCTATCTGCCATTAGTTTATGCAACTTGTCTAGTACTTCATTATCCCTAACCTCAATTTCCTCTAAATAATCGTGAGCATTGGACATGCCCTCCGGCCTAATAAAAATCCGCTTTGAGGTAAAATTCTGAACAAAGTAACTGTTTAAGGTATCCACAATATCCTTGTTATCATATAGCAGTGATCCATCTTCTTTATGCACTTGACCTCCTCCTTGACTTTCCTTTTTCTGCTACAGTATTGAAAGAAGCGCTTAGGATTAGTTTTTGCCACTTCTGCAATTTGCCTTTCATACAGTCCTCTAGCATTCCTCAGCTCTTTTTTACCACAGCCCGCATTTTACAGTATTCAGCCTTAGTATTCTCATTGTTATCCTTTATGTACATCTTATAAAGATTCCTCTTTTCCCTCAAACTCCTACGAATAGCTGTGGTCATCCACTGAGGATTCTGCTTTTTCAGCTTACTTTTGGACACTTTTGGAATGAATTTGCATTGTGAATCAAGTAAAACCCCCTTAAATCTTTCCCACATCTCATTTTCAGACTCACAGTCCAGGAGTGTCTCCCATTTTATTTCTCTTAGATATGAGCACATCCTGTCAAAGTTTGCTCACCTAAAATGGAAAATTTTGGTTTTTGAAGATACCTTTTTAACTTGCCATGCAACATCAAAATTAACAGTAGAGTGATCACTAGTCCCAAGTAGCTCCAGTACCTCAACATTGCTAATTCTATCAGGCTCATTACAGAGCACGAAATCTAAAATTGCCTTCTCTCTTGTAGGTTTATTAACATACTGCACCAAAAAATTGTCATTTGTAACATCTAGAAATTCTTCCTCCCGTTTACCCTGTCCTTTCACCATTTCACAGTCAATACCAGGAGTATTGAAGTCTCCCATAATAATAGTCCCTCCTCCTCCAGAAGCTTGCCTAATCCCCTTAAAGAGCATTTCATTGGCAATACTGTCCAAAGCTGGTAGTCGATAGCATACTCCTATGTTTAAACCTGTCTCGTGTTTACCAATGAGCCTGACCCAGATATCTTCACAGGGCAAGAAATGTTCAATTTCGTTCAATATTCAATTTTCAATTTCTAATGGCTCACTCGGACTAGCATCGCGTTGCGAAGCAGAAGTGACCATCACGGCGCGGGTTCGATCCCCGCCTCGTACCAACCAGCAGTGGTCGGCAGCTCTTTTCAGAAGTAGCGCGCAATTGGCCAATGCGCTACAGGGATGCAAATTGGGAAGGGTCTGCTGGGAAGTGTAGAGTAGAGAGTTCCCCTAGGCGTCTCCCTTATGAGCGCCCGTCTAGCCAACAGAAGATTCGCTTAGGTTCAGGTATCCTCTGCCCTCGTTCTGAGCTTGCGAAGTCTCAACCAGTGAATACATAAGAAGCAGTGGCTAACGGGCGTGTGCTTCGGAGGAGAGCCGCGAACTGCGTACACTCTCCTGAGTAAGCAACAGGCCGCATATGCGAAAAAGCCTAAGTACTTGTACATAGTTCCCTAATTGGATATTCCAGATTCGGGTGGGATTGGAGATGCCAAATAAATAAAAAAAAAAAGAAATGTTCAATTTCAGGAATTTCCTGTACATTTATGTTTTCCTTCACATAGAATGATACACCCCCTCCTCGCCTATTACATCTATCCTTCCTAAAGAGCTTAGATAACTCGGTTGCCACAGGGACCGAGTCATGTATCTCCCCGATCCCCAAATTTTGGACAAAATGGCCGCCAGCAGCCATACTGGAAGTCCGAAATTTGCAAAATCGGTCTTGAGCATTGTCCAATCAGTATCTTCGCCTGTGTGAAATTTGGAGAAATTCCTGTAATAATTTTGGCTTCCAGAGCCCGGAACAGGAAATCTCTGCGGCGGCGGCCCCCGGAACTAAACCATAGTATCTCCCGACTATAGTCATTGGGGAAATACAATTATTCAACCCCCAGTGCAAATTGGGTTTAACAGCAAAATTTACAAACTTTCAGCTGTTTGTGATAAACAGATTTAACAAGAATGTTTTAAATAGCTCAACAAAACTAATTTTACAAGTGGTTTCCAAATTTAACACAAAATGCAATTTTTTTGACTACTGCAGTCTCAAAATTATTCATCCCCCCCTAATAGAATCCCTAATAAGAGCATATTTGCAAATCAGGTGTTGTCTCAAGCACACCTAATGCAGCTAATAAAGAGCTTAGTTAGTTGTATCAGGTTTGCCTGAGATAGAACATCAAATACTTGAACTCACTTGGGGTTTGTTGACAGTGACATTTGATTGCATATTAGAAATAAGGCAGTCAAAAGAATTGTCCAAAAAGCTAATAGAGGAGATCATTGACTGCCACAAACAAGGAAAAGAATACTAAAAGGTAGCACAGGAACTAAATTTTTGCAGAGATACAGTTGGAAGCATAGTCCACAAGTTCAGAGTTAAAGGGGACCTATTATGCTACATTTCCAAGTTTATATTTTGATCTTGGAATCCCTTAGAGTACTCCCGATCATCCAAAAAAGGGTCCTTATTTAGCTCATACTGCCATCGTCAAAAAAACCCATTTGTAGTCCATTGCAGTCTCTGTCTGTAACGCCTCGTTTGGGCTGCTCTTCTGCTATGGCCCCCCCTCCCCATGTGCCCACTTTCTTCAGATTAGCAGCTCTGTGGAGGGCGGAGCTGGGCGGGACTCGGCTTAGTGCAGTTTCCCGGGTCCGCCTCCCTAGTGTGAAACGTGAGACGCCTCTGCCATCTGAGCAAAGGAATCGGCGGGGAAATTCCGCAATCAAACGCTGTACATGTGTATAGATCTAATGAAATGAACTTGTTCTGATAAACACAGCAGCGAAAGTGGAGGACGCAGTGCGAAAGTCTGGCAGCTCAAGCTCGAATTTGCTATCTGCCTACAGCTTCTATGGTGAGTACACCGGTGTTTCCACTCTATAGTTAGGACTGAGGTAAAGCAAGAATCCAACTTATGACCTGCTTAGGTGTGTATTGTAAGGACCTGCCGGTTCGTATGCATAACTGTGGTGTGTCGTTAGCGTGGAGTAACAAACAGCTTCTGCGCTGGTATATGACGGAGGGGCAAAATCTCCAGGCTGAATGGCCTTTTCGGAAATTGCCTGTGGTATTGGTTTTCTTATTGCGTCGGAATGACCAGCGTTTGCTCGCGGAAAATGGGAGCGTTAAGCTGCTTTCACACCGGAGGCGAAACGAATTTTTCGCGCGAGAGATGACATTCAAAGTCAGTGCATTGTCTTTGCATTGACTTTGAATGTAATCTATCGCAGGAAAAATTCATTTCGCCTCCGGTGTGAAAGCAGCTTAATGGATAGTAAGAGACAGCGAGAGAGACCTCCGGTTATGTTATGAACATAATACAAGTTTTATAGATCGTAAGTTCCGTTAGCGTGGACAGTTGCTTACGTGGAGCTAGCAAATCGATAACTTCTACAGGAAAGAATTTACTATTCAATCTCCGCCTTTTTCAGCTTTTTATTATCCAGAGCAATTTCTTAAGCGGGATGAAATTACGCCAAGGTAGTGCAGAGAAATCGTTTGTTATACCAGATGAGTTATAGCTTGTGCGTTTCGCATTGCTTTCACTGCGGTAGCATCAGAGAGCTAGCCCAGATATTGGTGAAGTATCCGGCTGACCCCGGTCATGGATAAGTGAAGCAATCACAAGCAGCCATAAACAAATCCAAACACGTATCCCAAGCTCTGCAAAACCGACATCTGGTCTAACTGCAGCGTTTTCAGGCCAACTTTGCAGAGACACAGCACCTCTCCGCTTAGCTTCAAATGTAGTGGCTACAATCAGGCAACGTTGTGATGAAACTGCCACATTGATGCTTACCGAAGTAACACAAGCATACCAATTAGATTTACTGCATATAAGTTAACCAGGAACATTTTTAAGTAGCACAGCACGCGAACTAACATGCAGTAGCTGGAACCGAGCATTCATAACGACCACAGAGAAAAACCCTTGCAATACAGGTTTTACAGAGTTCCGTTACTGTAGACAGTTGTACCAAGCATCCAAATTACAAACAAGTATAAAAAGTAAGCTTCAAATGAGGTTTATGTTCACACACCTTATGTTGAATTTCCCCTGATAGTAGTCTTGCATATTTAGGACAAAAACATTAGCAACAGTAACTTGGCTACGTTAGCCGCAGTGCTACAGCCACAATCAACAGGCCATCGCATTAGGTAGGCTTATGCCGTAAAAGCAACTTACAGCTTCCGCGTCTTTGAGTCACGGACAGTCGCAACCAATGCAGGCTTTATCTTCAGATATTTTACAAGGCCTGCGTTTGAGGCCAGTTGTTAGTGCTAACCATCATTAGCGGTCCTGCTAGCCACCAGTAACCGGTAACACATAAGCTTCACTTCCATTATTTGCTGTTATGTCGTTACCTACAGCTTGTGGCTCCGAGCGCTTGATCGATGCAACTGCTTCAGGTTTGAGAAGCAACTGAAACGCTTATCCTGTGTCGAATAATTCTTTATTGACGAAGCTGTCTTAAGTGAAAAGCTGAGCACAAACAGCTAACGTTCCCTTTGGCTGTGGCTGTTTGCTGCCAGCAAACAAAAAAGCAACCCACTGATTTCTGGTGGCATTGTCTTTTGGAAGAGAAATAGGTGCTTTTCTTCGCGTCCAAAAATAAACAGATAAGCAGCTTTGAGAGAGATACTGACAAAACTGCACCTCAAATGATGTGCGGTTCTTCTTCTGTATTTCCAAAAGTGTAGACACTACTAAGGCATAATATGATCTGCGGTTGTTTTTGCCTGCAAGAATAGTTTCCGGTGTGGGCAGGTCCAGCGCCGTGATTGGCTCTGGCTAGGTGTGTATTAATTGGACGGCACAACCTGACACAATGTCAGGACGAGCTGTTCAGAGAGGAAATCACGTTCACGAAATCACGTTCTTGGATTACGGCAAAACCCCTTTATCTTAAGTTTAGAAACTTTTCAGAGGTTGAGTATGGACATCGAACATTATAACATTACTTACATGTATTAAAAGAAGGATCAGCATAATAGGTCCCCTTTAAAGGAAGAATGGCTGCAATACCAGGATGTGGCAGAAAGAGAAAGCTATCAATGGCTGTTACCAGATTCCTGAGGAGATGGGTGGTCAAAAACCCTCGACTGACTGCAGGAGACCTGCAGCAAGACATGGAGGCAGGAGGCACTGAGGTTTCAGTTTGCACAGTAGAGCACATACTAAACGTGGAAGATTTCCAAGACATACACCACAACTGATCCAAAAGCACAAGCTGCAATATGCTCAAAACCATAAAAATAAGCCACAGAAGTTTGGGGATACTGTTCTGTGGAGCGAGGAAACAAAACTGGAATATTTTAGGCTCATGAATCAGTGGTATGTCTGCAGGAGGAATAAAGAAGCATATGCTGAAAAGTACACCCTGCCTACAGTGAAGAATTGTGGGGGCTTTTTGATGCTCTGTGGCTGCCTTGCTTCCTCTGGCACTGGAAATCTGCAGAGTGTGGAGGGCAAGATGGATTCAGTCAAGTACCAGGATATCCAAGGAGAAAATGTCATTCCGCCTGTAGGGAAGCTGACGCTTGGGCATCATTGGACCTTCCAAAACGACAATGATCCTAAGCATACCTCAACATCTACCAAGGCTTGGTTTCAGAAGAAGTCTGGGAAGATTCTAGAGTGCCCATCACTGTCGCCTAACTTGAACCCCATAAAAAAATCTCTGGTAGAATAAAAGAACACAGTTGCAGCATGCAAACCCGAGAATATTAGTGAACTGGAGGCCATTGTCCATGAGGACTGCAGTAAGATTGCTTGGGAATGCTGCCAAAAGCTGACATCTGCCTGTGCATCACATTTCCAGCAGGTCATAGCGGCAAAAGGGTGCTCTACTAAGTATTAAAGATGCTTGTCATGAAGGGTTTCCGCTTATCCTTCCTGGCACTAATCTTCACTTCTCTGTCTTTGGACGCATATGTCCGTCGGGCCTGTTCTTGTAGTCTGGGTGATTTTGCATTGAGCATCTTCAGTTTAAGTTGTTTCCATTCATCTATCATCTTCCATGTCTCGGATGTTAACCATAGCTTGTTCTTTTCCTTCTTGTAGCCTATTGTGCTGGCTGCCACCTCATTGTAGTATTCTTGATTTCATTCCATCTGGTTTCACCTGGGGTGTCGTCTTCAGTAACGTCTGCAAAAGCTTGGAAGCGGTTTCTTACCTCTGGGACAAACTGCTTTTGGATCTCAGGACACCTAAACTTGACAATATCAAGTTTCATCCTTTGCTGGTCTCATTTCATTACCTTGCGAAGTTTCAATTTCACTGTTGCTACAATTAAGTTGTGATCACTCGATACATCGGCTCCTTGAAACGCTCTAACATTCTCAAGCGATCGCCGCCATTTTCCATTAATGATGAAATAGTCAATCTGGTTGAAAGTTCTTCCATCTGGTGACCTCCAAGTGAGTTTGTGGATGTTCTTGTGGGGGAAGATGGTACCTCCAATTAATAGGTTGTTGTTGAGATAGAAATCAGCAAGATGTTTGCCGTTGTTGCTCATTGTGCCACAGCCATGCTTGCTCATAGCTCTTTCACAGTTGGTATTGTTTGCTCCTACCTTGGCATACAGGTCGCCGGTAACTAAGAGTATGTCGTGTTGAGGAACCCTGGATATTACTTGGGTTAGATGGTCGTACCAGTCGTCTTTTGCCTCGTCATTTGCTTCATTTGTTGGTGCGTAACACTGGATGATCGTAAGTTTACAGTGTTTTGAATCAAATCGGGCTCTCAAGATCTCAAGGTCGCTGATCGGCTCCCCTTCTAACAAGGTGTTGACACACTTTTTGGCAATAATCATAGCCACGCCGTTGGTGTGGGTGTTTTCATGACCTGAATATAGTATGATCGAGTCGTCAGTTGTTCTTAAGCGTCCGGACCCTGTCCAACGGCACTCGCTAATGCCAAGAATATCCAACTTATACTTACTCATTTCTCTTAATACCTGGGCTGATTTTGATGTTTCACACATGATGCAGACGTTCCATGCTGGTATCCTAATCCGTGCCTTAGGCTCGAGTACACTATCTCTCGCAACTCTAGCTTCCCAATTGAGGCTTTCATTAGAGTTGGTCATGCTGTCGCAGATTACTCGACTGAAGTCTACCCTTGGGCCTGTAGATGGTTGTCTTGTCATCATTGTCGTGGTTTCCGTAACATCCTCTTTTTACGGGGTGGGGTAGTTGGCCCCATGCCCAACCCCCAACCTGGAGGACCAGGGGATCACTCTTCGTCTGGCCCCTACCTTTCGACCTGTTCAGCATGAGTGGCCCTACCAGGAGTTCAAGACTCCTGCCGACATAGTTCTAGAGGTCATTGGGATGCACAAACCACCCCACCACAATAAGGTGGTGATCCCAAGCGGGGCAGGAAGGATAAGCGGAAATTCGTCGAAGAGATGGCTTGTGAGGCTGAGCTCGCTGCTATGAGAGGAGAACTGAGCACCGTCTACAAGATCACTAAACAGCTCTGCGGTAACTACATCAGCCATCCACCACCAGTTAGAGCTAAGGATGGTTCTATTTTGACAACTGAGCGCGAACAGGCAGCCAGATGGGTTCAACATTTCCAGGAAGTTCTCAACCAAGCAGAACCAGTTGAACCAGCAAGTCCCGCTCCACCACAAGATGTTCTCGACATCGACATAGGCCCACCCACAGTTTTAGAGGTCAGAGAAGCAATTAGAGCCATGAAGAATTGCAAAGCACTCGGGCTTGACTCCATCCACGCCAAAATGCTTCAATCTGACCTTGATATGGCTACAATTGTGCTGGCCGACCTCTTTAGCATGATTTGGGACACCAACACCATCCCATGTGACTGGGCCAAGGGTCTCATCATTAAACTACCGAAGAAAGGTAACCTGCAAAACTGTGACAACTGGTGTGGCATAACTCTTCACTCTATCCCCGGCAAGATATTTTGTAGGATTCTTCTTCAACGAACTGATTCAGCCATCGACAGCAAGCTCAGGCAGGAGCAGGCTGGATTTCGCAAGGGTCGAGGATGCATAGACCAGATCTTCACACTGAGAAATATCATCGAGCCGTGCCTGGAATGGAACGCCCCCCTGCACATCAATTTTATAGATTTTAGGAAAGCATTTGATAGTGTGCATAGAGAGACTCTTTGGAAAATCCTATTGTCATATGGGATCCCTGGTAAGATCATCACACTTATCAACCTCTTCTATAGTCACTTTGAGTGCAGTGTTATCACCACCGGCAATACCATCTCAGAACCATTTTCAGTTAATTCTGGCGTGCGCCAAGGCTGCATCCTCTCTCCTATGTTATTCCTAGTGACCATCGACTGGATAATGTGACAGACAAAATCAGATAAGGCAAGAGGTATCCAGTGGACGCTCTTCTCCCACCTCGAGGATCTCGACTTTCCCGGCGATCTGGCAGTCATCTCTTCTAGGAGTGATCACCTGCAGGGAAAAACTGACAGACTAGTAAGATTTTCTAGCCAAACTGGACTTAACATCAATACCACAAAGACCAAAGTCATGTCCATCAATTTGAGCAACCCTTCATCCATAATTGTCAATGGCAAAGTGCTGGATTCCGTAGCCGACCTGGGCAGTCTAATTAGCAAGGATAATGGAGTCAAAAAGGACATTCAATCTAGGTTAGGCAAGGCACGAGGGGCCTTTGCACGGCTTCATCCCATCTGGAAATCTAAGCAGTATAGTCTGAAGATCAAACTGAGACCAACCCTCCAGACTAACTTTTGGACCTTGGAGCGCATGCGCTCCCAACCTGAAAAAGTGGGGCGCGCAGGCCTAAACTGTGGTCACGCAAAGTACCATGATACTTTTCTGAATATTTTCAAGCCCAAATAAAGATACCCGAACAGACTATCAGTTGTTGCTGCATTTATTTAAGAAACATTATCAGAAAGCACTTTTTGAACTGAAAAGTAGATATTGATGTTCACAAGAATGTTTGAAAAATGTATAAACGTAGTTATCATTTTGGAGAATTATCATACAAGTCTAAATGTATGTACAAGTCTCCATTTCTCCAAGGGACAACTTTTCATCAAACCCTCCCCAGTACATAAACTGAATCATTCACAGAAAAATTATGGCCAAATTTAGATGAGCCCCCCCTAAAACCAACATATGGAGATAAATCAATGAATAACTCCCAATTATCACAGTTCTAGTTCTAAAATTTATAACTGTTATTGTCGCTGCCATCCCAAGGAACAATTTGACACCAAACATGGCTTAATTGCTTTGAAAATATGAGACCCAGGAGGAATTGAAGCTGTTAAAAGCATAATTTGGCTACATTTTTTCATCACCAATTGAAAGTTTAATATTAAAATTAATATAGTTCCCAAAGTGATCCACCCTTAATATTTGGTAAAAAGTAGGTGCAGTATGCAAAGTTCGTTAGCACAAAGTTTCAAGAAATCTTTCACCGGTAACAATGTAGTAGGACGGCTTATTATAATAATTATTATTATCATTTACCAGTTTTTTTTTTTTTTCTAATTTCACTATGTAGATTTTGCACATTTCAAAGGGTAACGGAAACGCACACAGAGAGTGAGGACGATGTCCAACGTTATTAGCTCCAAAAAAAGTCTGCTTTAGATCTGCAGTATTAGTCACCGAAGCCAAGGCCACCTACGTAGACTATTGGACTTCTGCAGCAGACCAGCTAGTGTACTTGTAATTTCGCGTATTGTGGAGCATTTACATCGTTATTGTCAGACAAGGTTTTACAAATTCGCCGCGCGCACAACTCAGCTGACAGTGACAAGATCGAATGCTTTGCCATTCTCATCAATGCATGAGTACAGCCGAGCTGTGATTGGCTGATGTACGTAATGGTACCAGCCAACCTGCAGAAAAAAATTTGCAGCCGGCGGCTGATAATTAGGGAGTGAATCACTGCCCAGAATAGGCGCACAGTGCATGAAGTGAGAATGTAAGTTGCAAAACGTAAATCTTGGTCGCAGTCTGGAGCGCTGGAGGCTGTACAACAGTAATGTCAAATCTGTCCTCCTCTATGGATCTGAGTGCTGGAGCGTTGTGAAGACTGACATGGATAAGATCAGTGCCTTTCACAATGGGTTTCTACGGAAGATATGCCGCATTATTTGGCCTCAGAAGGTGTCAAATGAAGATCTTTACCGAAGAACGGGCTGCACCAACATCTTGCTCGAGATTAAGCGTCGTCACCTGAAGTGGCTTGGCCACGTTTTGAGAATGGAACAGGGACAAATCCCCAAAACAGCGATGTCATGGACCCATGTTGGGAAGCGAAAGCCTGGACGGCCAAAAATAACCTGGCGAAGGACAGTCCATAGCGAGCTTCAGAAGATGGGTCTGACTTGGGGAGAGGCGCAAAAGCTTGCTAAGGACCGGCAAAAATGGCGTTGTCGTGTCGCGGCCTTATTTCCCACTTGGGAAGAAGAGGATAAGTAAGTCATGAAGGGGTTGAATAATTTTGTGCTTGCAGTAGTCATTAAAAGTGGGATTTTGTGTTGAATTTGGAGAAGCCACTTGTGATATTTGTTGTGTTGAGCCATTTAAACTGTTCTTGTTTAATTTGTTCATTGCATTTGTTCATTGCGAACAGCTGCAAGTTTGTAAATTTTGCCAGTAAACCTAATTCACAACGGGGGTTGAATAATTTTGATTGCAACTGTATGTCATAGCCCTCACTAATCATAGCAGCCTCAAGTTCTTTAAAAAATTTATTTTTTATGCTACTTGCATGTAAATAAAAACATTTAAGGTAATTACAATTGCTCTTCCCCTTTGATTTTCCAGATACCTGCTGCTCCCAGCCCCTCACTACGTTTTGTTGTTTTAAAAATATATCATCAATAGTCCTTGTAGCGCTGTCTGCTTCCATCAGGGCAGTCTGCATTTCCCTATGTTTAACACTCTCTAACCTCCCTGCCAACCAAGTCCCTAGTAATAGGTCCAAAATTGCAGCCTGTACTGCGTCCACAACGAAATCGCTTTGTTTTGCCACTAATGTCGTATAATTCGGCCAATACTGTTGCCATGGCAACCAAAACTGATTGGTGACATAAGTGAAGTGTAACACATGTCCATACGAAATATGAAAGTATTTGGTCAAAAATTAGAGCCTGTACAGCGTCCACAGCGAAGAGTGTATGTTTCAGCACAAAGGTGCATTCCTATTACAGGGTTCGAAATACTTTTTCAAGCCAGGTTGCCCAGGGGGCAACTTAGGCCAAAAGCTATGTTGCCCATCAATATTTTAGGTTGCCCCAGTTTTAAGGCCATAATTTCCACATATTTTCACCCGTTGAAAAGGAATATATCAAAAGCAAAATTAAACTATGAAACACACAAGCCCTCAAGTAGAAGTATACATTTATTGCAAACAATAGGCTATTGATAATCACATTCTTAGTTGTACCATGCTTACCAATCAGCAAAATAGCCTGGAACATGGGAGAAACTCATACATGAAGCTGAATACATATTGTACGGAAGTTGTTAATGTTCGTTAGGGAACGCACACCATGTCAAAATATCTAGCAAAACAAGACAACCTGTAAGAAATGCTTCGTTGTCATTTCACTTCACGACATGAGTCCAAGGACTTAAGGGTGCTGGTTTAAACCACTCACTGCGCACCCCTGATTTCGCGCCTGGTGCTCATTCATTCATTCATTAAGAGTTAAATGTAACTTTCATAAATATATTACCTAAATCGCCACAATCTGGGCGCTAAAATATATCTGATTTTATTTTTAGAGTTGTATTCGTGCCGCTTATCGTGCCGCTTATTCTCTATCAATAGGGATTATGAAGCATCCATAATTGTTTTTTTCTTCCTTCATCTTGAGTCGAAAGACCGTAATGTATGTCACTGTCTCCAATGACCGAAATAAAAATTTATTTTAAATGCCATTCCAAAACAGAAACAAAATGGAAAGCCATGAGGTTGTAAATGATTTTTCAAGAACACAACCACTTTCAACTAATTACAGGAGCGCTGATGATTTTTTTCTCTGTTCGAAATGAACAGCAAAAGTTGTAAAACCTTTTCAAACGGTAACGGATATGTTGGTTACATGGTTGGTGAAGCTTACAGCGCACAAATGCATGATGATTACCATTAACGTAATGTGTTAAAACACCACTTCAAAAAATCACTGCGATGGCATGGCACGTTTGTCTGAGTGGTCAAGAATCAACCACATCCAAAAAGGGGCATACAGATATTTTAAATAGTTTTGTGCTGCGTCGCTATGATGACCAGCTACACTGAGGCTGTACTATCCTCTAATGGAAAATGATCCCCCAGAAAAGTACCCAGCACCAAGGCGGGTGGAGTAGAGTAAAGTAGAGCCGGTACCACATAGTAGTAATGAGGCATTAAGGCCGAATTCGGCGAGGTCTCAGGCAAGGATAAAACTTTTCGGTCAACCAGGAATTCACTTGCGCTTGCCTGACGGGCTACAGTTCATTTTTAGAATTTTGCGAGCCCTGATGCCCCTCGCTCAGAGTGGGCCTTTTAGCAAGCCCAGTTTACATCGGTGTTCGCCGAGTAAATAATTTCATTTTCAAGGCGCAAGATCCATTTGGCTTTGGCTCAGCCCCACTTTACTGACCAGCACATTTCCCCCGTTTTCACGAGCACGGACCCCACACGGTTTGAATGATAGGATATTAATCCCTTTTTGACCTGATCGGAGACTTCAGAAAAGAAATTTGCCTGCGTGAACATGGCAACTGGCTCGACCATGTCTACAGTGTACTGCATGTGATTCTGTAATGTTTGGACCCGGAAACAGCATTATCAAATGATGCGTTATGTCAGACTTAAGAGGATAGACCTATCTGTCAAGCGGCGGCGGAGTCTGTCCCGCACAAGGGAACTGACGGACCGCTTGCATGAGGCATGCGCTCAAAGCTTACTTGCGCGCTGCGCTACCTGAGTTTGTGAACAAGTTGCCCAAAACAAAATATGGTCCCGCGGCGAGATAACGCAACCTTTATTTCGAACCCTGCTATTGGGGGCGTTTTCTGGCCCAAATCACGGAATTCAAAATATTTTTTGCATTCTGTTACGGGTAGATGAGTCGATGCGGTCTGAGCTAGTTGGAAAAACCCTCAGGAGGTCGATGGAGAATAAGTTGAAAATGTGAAATTTATCTTCTCACAAAATAGCCCCCAAAACTGCAATAATACAAAAAAGAGGAGGAAAAAAACACTTTTCAATATAGCAATTAAGCAGACATGAGAGTCAAAAAAAAATTACAAAATAAGTAGACTTTTAAACTTGAGAGTCAAAAATAAATTTACAAAATAAGTCTTGACCAAAACTTGACCAATCGCACTAGTCAATACAAAGAACAATGTGAGAGCTAGAAGACTTAGGTCTGCTCAAGACCCACTCTCCTGGGAGACTGAACTATAAACGCTCATGTAAGATCTGAGCGCGCCCCTGGAATTAGAGCATACCATTTCATACCGGTAAAACAGGTGTCTCAGGTAAGCAATCAATCGCCAATGCTTAAACAGCCATAAAATACCTGCTGAACAGCTAGAAAAATGCCGAAACACATTTCGTGCATAAGTGCTTTAAAACGGCTAAGCCAACAAGTTGTAAAGCAGCAATTAAATTAATACAATAACAGGTTCACTTCCGTCTAAGCGGCAGTGTTAACTTAAACACGGAATTCGGTGCCGTTCAGTCTTTATACAACAGAAAACAAGACGCCGGTGAGACAAACATTATGCTAGATGAAAATTTGTTGTAATATTTTAAACTAAATAAACGGAACATTTCAGAGACAAGACATTGTAATGTTTTGTTATTTTAACAAAGGAAACGATGGCTTAGATTGAGTGTTTTTAAACTGCTAAATGGTGTAATGATTAATTAACAATAGTGCTAGCAAAATTCACCTTTGTGTTCAATGTTACAGAGCTCTTTTAAACAACAGGAATAACAGGAGATTTATGATGAATGACATGGTTAACAGAACGTATTTTAAACTAGAAGATGGCGAACATTAACGGACATGAAACACCCTCAGACAAACACTTGCACACAGTTTGTAAAAGAAGGCAGCGCATCGCTGCCGTGACGATCGCTATGCGCCCCGTCACCCCCCAGGAGTGAGCGTCCATGTCATGACATGTCTTTGCCGGCCTTGGACCTCACAGTAAACCTGTAAGGCTGGAGAGAGAGGTTCCAACGGGTAATCCTGGAATTAAAGTCTCTCGTGCAGTGGAGCCACTGCAAGGCCCTGTGGTCAGTCTCAAGGACAAACTCTTTGCCCACCAGATAGTACTTCAATGTGTCGAGAGCCCACTTAATAGCGAGACAATCTTTTTCAATGGTTGAAAAGCGAGTTTCGCGAGGGAACAATTTATGACTCACATACTGTACTGGTCTTTTGTCTTCCCCCTTACCTTGCAACAACACTGCCCCCAGGCCAATGCCCGAGGCATCAGTCTGAACAGTGAAGAGCAGGGAGAAATCGAGGCTCTGGAGCACTGGATCTTGGCACATACCCTCCTTTAAATCCTGGAACGCAGCCTCACACTCAGCTGTCCAGACCACCTTGTTAGAGGCGAGCTTGCGAGTGACGTCTGTCAAGGAAGCAGCTCGGACGGAGAAGTTGGGGATAAATTGCCTGTACCAGCCGACCAACCCCAGGAAGGACCTCAACCCTTTTTTGGTTGAGGGCAGCTGGCAGCTGCGGATGGCGTCCACCTTGCTGACTTGCGGTCAGCTAGCGCCACCACCCAGGATATAGCCCAGGTAGCACACCTCCGGCCTGGTGAGCTGGCACTTGCTGGCATTCATCACCAGCCCTGCCTGACGGATCCGCTGGAAGACGTCAGCCGGATGTTGCAGATGCTGCTCCCAGGAGGAGCTATGGATGATGACATCATCGATGTCGGTAGCAGCGTAGTCCTTAGCTCCTCACAACACCTCATTCATGAGGCGCTGGAAGCTGGCTGCAGCGCCGTGAAGACCAAATGGCATGACCCGGAACTGGAACAAGCCTGATGGAGCATGGAAGGCAGTCAGCTCCTGTGCTTGGGGGGAGAGTGGTACTTGCCAGTACCTCTTACACAGGTCCAATGTGCTGATATACTTTGCCTTGCCTAGCCGTTCCACCCTCTCATCCACTTGGGGCATGGGATAGGGGTCAAATGCTGAGATGCTGTTCAACTTGGAAAAGTCAACGCAGAAGCGGAGCCTGCCTCCTTTTTTGGGCACAAGGACAACAGGGCTGCTCCACTCACTGCGTGAGGGCTCAATCACCCCCATCTCCAGCATTGCCTGCACCTCTTGCTTTAGCGCAGGGATCGGTCGCGCTGGAACTCTAGTGGTGGTCTAACGGATGGGGTCTGGAGACGTGAGCTGGATATCATGGGTAATGATGTCCGTCTGCCCTGGCTGGTCTCGAAACAGGACTCTAGGGATGATGTCGAGCAGGTCCTCCTGCTCTTCAGGTGCCAGATGGGAAACAGACGGGTAGATAGACTCACCGCCAGCCGTTGGAAAGTACTGCTCAGCCGGTTCTCCCTCCTGCTCCACGGGCTGTGCCCACAGCTGGTGTTGGATGGAGGATGGACGGTCTGTCCACTCTTTAAGTAAGTTGACATGGTAGATTTGCTTGGGGCGACGTCTGTGCGGCGTGGCGATTTTGTAGGTGACCTCGCTGGCCTTGCGAAGCACCTCAAAAGGGCCCTGCCACTTTGCCAACAAACTGCTCTCTGTAGATGTAGGCAGCAGCAGCACTTTCTGTCCGGACTAGAAGGTGCGGCTGCGTGCGGTCCGGTCATACCACGTCTTCTGTCGTGTCTGGGCCTTGGCTAGGTGTTCATGGGCCATGGAGCTCAGCTGGTCCAGCTTCTCCCGCATGCTCAGGACATAGCTCGTGATGTTCACTGGCTGGTGAGGAGCGTCCCCCTCCCAGCTCTCACGGAGGATGTCAAGCGGGCCTCTCACCTCTCACCCGTACAAGAGCTCGAAGGGGGAGAACCCAATGGATGCTTGCGGGACCTCTCTGTAGGAAAACAGCAGGAAAGGGAGCCAGTGATCCCAGTCAGCTCCAGAGTCAGATACAAACTTCTGCAGCATGGACTTCAATGTTTGGTTGACACTCTCAACCATACCGTCAGTCTGCGGCTGATAGGATGTGGCTCTAATGCCCCGGATCCCAAACAAGGAGTACACCTGATCCAATGTCTTGCTGGTGAAGTTGGTACCCAGAACTGTCAGTATTTCTTTAGGGATCTCCACACGGGAGAAAAGCTGAATAAGACAATTGGCTATTTGCCTAGCCTTCATGTTTCTGAGGGGGAATGCCTCGGGATAACGTGTAGCATAGTCAGAGATGACCAGAATATAATGGTGACCAGCCCTACTCCTTTCTAGGGGACCTACTACATCCATGGCAATGTGACTGAATGGAACATCAATAATGAGGAGACTGACAAGGGAAGCCTTCAAGCCTCTGTTAGAGCGAGAAGAGAGTTGGCACTCTGGACATGACTTCCAGTATTCTGCAATGTCACTTTGGAAACCAGGCCAATAAAACCTTTTCACAATTCTGTTCTCAGACTTTTCCTTGCCTAGATGGCCTGACCAAGGAATGCAATGACCGATACAAAACGTTAGCTCTAAAAGCCTCAGGAACAACCAACTGTTCTTTCTCTGAACTCACTCTGTACAGTTTCCCATTACGAAGAACAAAATACATTTCTCCCTCATTTATGGCTTCCCTAGCCTCGTCTGGGGTCTTTACAGAAGAAAAGCAAGAGCTAAGCGTTGGGTCTTCCTGCTGTAACTTGCCAAAATCTTCCACCAAGACTTCATTGCCCTCTAATGGTGGAAAGGATAGACTCTCCTGCATAGCAGTACCGGCAACTTTAGTTCTGCGCTTCTCTGCTTTTGACTTCTTTGGTTTGCCACCCTGACAGCCAAGCGCAAGCTCTGACCAATCAGTGTCTGGAATCTGCCTGGCCTGTGCTCTAGTTACTACATAACCAGTAGCTGTGTTAACACTCTGCAGTAGTTCTGTAAGAACTGTAACATCCTGGCCTAAAATAACTGGATACTGGCATTTATCCAAACAGCCCTACAGTTAACAAGAACTTGTGGCCATTAATGTCAATGGGGACCTCACTGGTCTGATGCTCAGACTGATCGCCATGGATGCAGCAGACCCTAACTTTACCCACAGGCTGATAGCTGGACTTCAAACAGGACTTGAGAACAAATGATTGACTACTACCTGAGTCAACTAGCGCCTGCAAAGTCTTTCCTCCTATCTTGACAGGGACAGTTACATCAGCTGGGGTGAATGACAAGTGATTACTGGGGCCAGGGAGGTAACACAGTCGGGAGTCAGTAGCTTTAACCCTTTAGGCGCCGGAGTTATTTTAGGAAAGTATTCCATTGTCATTTCAAGATTTCAAAAGGATGTAGCTTGAAAGTGGTGAGAGATAAAGGCATACTGTAAATGACAAATATATTCATTATGACCCAAAGTTTGTGATGGGAGTAAATTTACTCATCTAATTAGCATATTGTGACGTCACTAGGCGGCAGCTATATTGGATTACATAACTCTCAATAAAACTGAATTTTGAACATATTTACACAGTAGATTTTTTTTGTTTTGTTTATGTCATTTCATCCTCCAAATAAAGGAATAGGAATCTGTTGGGAGTAAATTTACTCATCTAAGTTGCATATTGTGAGGTCTGTAGGCGGCGGAAACACTGGATAACATAACTCTCAGTAAAACTGAATTTTGAACATATTTACACAGATTACTATAATTTTTTTTTGTTTTTTCATCCTCAAAATAAGGAACAGGAATCAGTAAAAGGTAAAACAGACAGTAATAAAATGTAGTTTTCTAGTGGCCCACCAGCCAAGTAGCACAGAAGCCTAATCTGTATATCTATCAAGATGGCATTGTTTGTAGTTTTCATTCGCTGGTCAGCTGTATCTACTCCTCCTATAAAGGAGTTACAACTGTCAACGCACTCTTGTTTCTTGATTTTACAAAAACCAGTCACAATTCCCTTGGTTCATATACATTTTTGAAGTCTGGGTATGATCAATGACGTGCTGCTTTTTGTGGACCGTCGTTGCACATGCTATGCACAGACACACCGTCACTTTCACTTTCATCATTCGGTGACCAATTGTCATCTGAGGGTAAATATTTCCCGTCAGGATCAGAATTGGCAGGTACCTGACTAAGTACTTCATCAACGGTAAAACAAATCCTTTCGACATTCTGTGTTTTTGCAGTATTTCGCTCTCTATCTTTCTTTATCTGCTGTCTCTCGCTCAGCTTTCTCTGACTCCACTCACTGGGGCACCCTCGCTGTGTTCACTCCGCTCGCTCCACCCTATTTAAAGCTCCGTTTTCTCGATTTTTTTGAATAAAGACACACCTCTAAATTACGTTAGGATTACCGCTGCACATGTTCGCCATCAAGGGGTACAGAGTAGTCACAAGATTTGGCAGTATATTTGGAGCAATAGCCTGTTCTATGCAGCAATGATGCTTGTCGCAATTTTGCGACTTTGGTGCTTAGAGGGGTAACAGGGCAGTTACGCCTAATGTGACCATGCTGAACACACCCATGACAGATAGGAGCTTGTATGTACTAGTTGGAGTGGGCTTCTCACTAGGGCTATTGGGGCTATTGGAGGGCTTAAACACATGACCACCACCACCCACAGACTTACCGGTAGATGTCTTCACTGGTCATGCTGGGTTGCTTGATGGTGCCTCCTCCAAGAGTCCTGTGGACTCAGCTGGTAGCTCCGCCTGGACTGCCTGGCTGCCACAAAGGTCTGGACCAGGTCTGCTGCTTCAGCCGAGGAGCGTGGGGTGTGCTCCCTCACCCACACCTGAAGCTCGTGGTTCATACCGAGGAACTGTTCCAGCACGATCAGGTCACAGATCTCGTCCTTGGTCTTATTCTCCGGGTCTAGCCATTTCTCCAGGAGGTCCTTGAGTCAGGCGTAGAGCTCCTTTGCCGTTTCCCTCTCCAGGATGGATTTGGAGCAGAAACGCTGGTGGTAAGTCTCCGCGCTGATCTCGAACTTCTGAAGAATGGCTTGCTTCACTTTGACATAGTTATGGCTGTCTTCAGCATCCATCGCCACATAGGCAGCCCTAGCCTTCCCCTTCAATAAGGGGACAAGGTACAGTGCCCAGGTGTCGAAGGGACACTGGCTAGCAGCTGCCACCTCTCGAACATCATTAAATAGTGCTTGATGTCCTCGTCTTCTTCGTACAGAGCCATCCTTGGGGGTTTCCACCCCTGGTGGTGATTGGGAGATGTGATCAGGCCAAGAGAAGTGGAGTTGAAGGAGCTCTGAAGTCTGGGCGCTGGGTCTTGAACTGGACCTTGACGGGCCAGGCAAAACGCTCCGAAAATGCAAGTTTTCCGGTTAGTGTAATTCTCTTACGATAGGTCTGCCACTGAATATTGCATGGTAACTGCGGATATGTCTTAACCGTAGAATGGCAATATTGCGACCTTTCGATAAATTTTCCAGCGAAGTTTTCTGGGTTCCCGGCGTTTGCCAAATTTACGGTTAGCACCGTCAGATAGACCAGAGGGGCAAATGGATTAATCCGAAAACCGTTTGTCTCCAGCCCTAAAGGGGGCCGGCAGGGGGGCCGAAACGTTTTCAGCTGGAAAAAAGACAGGAAATTCAAATTTCAAAATGCACCCTTTTCCGACGCCTCTATCTCCGTCCGGGAAATTGTGAGGCGTTCTACCTTATATCGACAGAAAGGGCGTACCTTGAACTGTTCACAGAAGATTTTGCAGCTCCATCTGAAATTACTAAGGGATCAAAAAAAGGGTCTCAAAAAGGGTCCCCCTCCAGAGGCGAAATTTGGGGGGTCGGCCGAAAGAAACGGTCCCTGAAGCGAGGCTGGCCCGAGATCGGAGGGGAATGCTATAAGGTGAGATAAGGGAAGGTCAGACCTAAGGATCCCATGGGTTTCTGAGGGTCCAGCCCTTGACCTCTGGCGTCCTTGACCTTTGAAATGAGGGAAACCAGTATCGCAAATGTCAGGAAAATGGCCATTTTTGAGTTAACTTCTCTCCGTAAAATCAAATCCTGCGGGGTGCTGCCTTGGATCTTCGGAAAGGGCATACCTTGACCTCCAATATAATTTTTACCCACTCACCTCGGAAATGGTTAAAAGGTGAAAATGGGGTGTCAATGAGGGGTCACTTTTTGGGTATCGCAAATTTCAGGAAAATGGCCATTTTTGGGATAAATTATCTCCGTGAAATCAAATCCTGGGGGTGCTGCCTTGGATCTTCGGAAAGCGCGTACCTTGACCTCCAACATAATTTTCAGCCACCCACCTGGGAAATGGTTAAGGGGTCAAAAATGGGTCTCAATGATGGGTCACTTTTTGGGTCAGCGCAAACAATTCAGGGAAAAGGCCATTTTCGGGGGTGCTTATCTTCAAGGATATCAAATCCTGGGGGTGCTCCTTGATCTTCGGAAAGGGCATACCTTGATCTCCAACATCATTTTTTGTAGCCACCGCATGCATGGAAAAAGTTAAGGGGTCAAAACAAAAAAAATCATCACTGAGGGTTCACTTTTGGGGTCCCCCGAAAACAATGGTTCCTCAGGCAAGGATCGGCCATTATCGGAGGGGTTTTGGCGACAGGAGGTTATAGGGAATGGTCAGGTCCTTGAGGGTCCAGAGGGGCCCATAAAAAACGGGGTGTAGCCCTTGACCTCCTTGTCCTTACCTTTGGAACAAAGGATCAATCAATCAATCAAACAAAACTTTATTTGTGGAGCACTTTTCATACAGTTAAATGTAGCATAAAGTGCTTCACATAGACAATTTTTTTTAAAAATTCATCAAATAAATAAATTTTAAAAAAACATTCTGAAAATGGCAGATGGATGGTGGTGCCCATGTTTTTCAGGGGTACCCCCAAGGGTTAACACTGCCACAGCAGACAGACCCGAGGTGATCCGGCCGTTTTAAAAGAATTGGGTGTTGTTAGTGCCTCCCTGTCTCTCGGGCGTAATCACGGAAAGGCGCATGTCCCTATACCTCTTCAGGTGGATAGATTAAGTCCGTCACCATCAGCAGCGTGATGGGACTTGGGAGCATGAACAAAATATATAGGAGCGCTGTTGTTTCCTGATGTTGAATGAGAGGTGGTTTGTGCTCTCCATTACCGTCCTTATGCACCTTGTGCTTTCCCTCCACCTTAGCCTCAGTCTGCGTATCCAGTGCCTTCTCATCTGTTTGCATGTCCTATGTCCCCAATCTCCTATCAGTCTCTCTCTCTCCCCTATATATATATCCTCTCTCGATCTCCATCTCCTATCTATCTTTCTCCTCCATCTCCTATCTCCTACCGATCTCCTCTCTCCGGTCTAACTAGTTCCGTCTTCCGCCGATAGGGGGCTGATTTGTAGCTCACAAACCGCTTGGCGGAGTTATGACAGCGGGCCAAATCACTGCTTTCTTGGGATGGTTGTGACCACTCGCTTCCACGGAGGATTTTGTCTGTAAGAGACCGGCCACATATGACAGCGGGCCAAATCGCTGGTTTCTTGGTATGGTTGCGACCACTCTTCCGCCGCTAGGGGGCTGATTTGTAGCTCACAACCGCTTGGCGGAGTTATGACAGCGGGCCAAATCGCTGCTTTCTTGGGAGGGTTGCGTGTGGTCACACGTGGAGGATTTTGTCTGCAAGAGACCGGCCACAAGTCCACTTGGCCCGCAGGCCTCCTTCTCGGCCCGCCCGGCCGGACTCTTTCCCGCTCGCGCACTCACTTTCATTTCTCAGACCAAGGCTTTGGATCCAATAGCATTTTCTTCACCCCCAGCGTTTCATGTCACTTGACGGGTCAGGCAAAATGCTCCGAAAACGCTCAAGTTTTCCGGTTAGTGTAACTCTCTTACGATAGGTCTGCCGCTGACCATAGCATGGTAACTGTGGATATGTCTTAAGAATATATGGCAATATTGAGACCGTTTGATAAATCCGCCAGCGGGGGTAGTTTTCTGGGTTCCCGGAGTTTGCCAAAGTTCCGGATTGTACCTTCGGACAGGCCAGGGGGGCAAACGGATTAATCCGAAAACCGTTCGTCTCCAGCCCCAAAGGGGGCCGGCAGGGGGGCCGAAACGTTTTCGGCTGGAAAAAAGGCGGGAAATTCAAATTTCAAAATGCACCCTTTTCCGACGCCTCTATCTCCGTCGGGGAAAATCTTGGAGGGTTCTACCTTATATCGAGGGAAAGGGCGTACCTTGAACTGTTCATAGAAGATTTTGCAGCCCCCTCGGAAATTATTAAGGGATCAAAAAAAGGGTTTCAAAAAGGGCCCCCCTCCAGAGGCGAAATGAGGGGGGTCGGCCAAAAGAAACGGTCCCTGAAGCGAGGCTGGCCCGAGATCGGAGTGGAATGCAATAAGCTGAGATAAAGGGAGGTCAGACCTAAGGATCCCAGGGGTTTCTGGCGTCCTTGACCTTTGGAATGAGGGAAACCAGTTTCGCAAATTTCAGGAAAATGGCCATTTTTGAGATAACTTCTCTCAGGTTCAAATCCTAGGGGTGCTGCCTTGGATCTTGGAAAGGTCGTACCTTGACCTCCAACTTAATTTTTACCCACCCCCTCAGAAAATGGTTAAGGGGTCAAACAGGGTCTCAATGAGGGGTCACTTTTTTTTACATATCGTTTCAGGGAAATTGTCATTTTCGGGGTAACTTTTCTCCATTAAATCAAATCCTGGGGGGTGCTGTCCTCCATCTTTGGAAAGACCATACCTTGACCTCCAATATATTTCTTACCCACCCCCCTCGAAAATGGTGAAGAGGTCAAAAAAGGGTCTCAATTAGGGGTCACTTTTTACATATCAGAAATTTCAGGGAAATGGTCATTTTCGGGGTAACTTCTCTCCGTGAAATCATATCCTGGGGGGTGCTGTCCTCCATCTTTGGAAAGACCATACCTTGACCTCCAATATAATTATTAGCCAACCCCCTCGGAAATGGTTAAGGGGTCAAAAAGGGGTCTCAATGAGGGGTCACTTTTAGGGTATCGAAAATTTCATGGAAATGGCCATTTTTGGGACAACTTATCTCCGTGAAATCAAATCCTGGGGGGTGCTGCCTTGGATCATCGGAAAGCGCGTACCTTGACCTCCAACATAATTTTCAGCCACCCCCCTGGAAAATGGTTAAGGGGTGAAAAAAAAAAAGGGGTCTCAATGAGGTGTCACTTTTTGGGTATCGCAAATTTCAGGGAAATGGCCATTTTCGGGGTAACTTCTCTCCATGAAATCAAATCCTGGGGGGAGCTGCCTTCTATCTTTGGAGAGGGCATACCTTCTCTCCAACATAATTTTTAGCCACCCCCCTCGGAAATGGTTAAGGGGTGAAAAAGGGGTCTCAAAGATGGGTCACTTTTTGGGTATCGCACATTTCAGGGAAAAGGCCATTTTCGGGGTAACTTATCTCCGTGATATCAAATCCTGGGGGGTGCTCCCTTGGATCTTCGGAAAGGGCATACCTTGATCTCCAACATCATTTTCAGCCACCGCACATGGAAATGGTTAAGGGGTCAAAAAGGGGTCTCACTGAGGGCTCACTTTTTGGGGGTCAGCCGAAAACAATGGTTCCTCAGGCAAGGGAGTACCATTATTGGAGGGGTTTGCGACAGGAGGTTATAGGGAATGGTCAGGTCCGAGGGTCCAGAGGGGTCCTGGGGGTGTAGCCCTTGACCTCTAGGGTCCTTGACCTTTGGAACAAAGGATCAATCAATCAATCAAACAAAACTTTATTTGTAGAGCACTTTTCATACAGTTAAATGTAGCATAAAGTGCTTCACATAGACAATTTTTTTTAAAAATTCATCAAATAAATAAATTTTAAAAACATGAAAATGGCAGATGGATGGTGGTGCGGTGTTTTAGGGGGTACCCCCAAGGGTTAACACTGCCACAGCAGACAGACCCGAGGTGATCCGGCCGTTTTGAATTGGGTGTTGTTAGTGCCTCCCTGTCTCTCGGGCGTAATCACGGAAAGGCGCATGTCCCTATACCTCTTCAGGTGGATAGATTAAGTCTGTCACCATCAGCGCGTGATGGGACTTGGGAGCTTGAACAAAATATAAGGAGCGCTGTTGTTTCCTGATGTTGAATGAGAGGTGGTTTGTGCTCTCCATTACCGTCCTTATGCACCTTGTGCTTTCCCTCCACCTTAGCCTCAGTCTGCGTATCCAGTGCCTTCTCATCTGTTTGCATGTCCTATGTCCCCAATCTCCTATCAGTCTCTCTCTCTATATATATATCCTCTCTCGATCTCCATCTCCTATCTATCTTTCTCCTCCATCTCCTATCTCCTACCGATCTCCTCTCTCCGGTCTAACTAGTTCCGTCTTCCGCCGATAGGGGGCTGATTTGTAGCTCACAAACCGCTTGGCGGAGTTATGACAGCGGGCCAAATCACTGCTTTCTTGGGATGGTTGCGTGTGGTCGCATGCGGAGGATTTTGTCTGTAAGAGACCGGCCACATATGACAGCGGGCCAAATCGCTGGTTTCTTGGTATGGTTGCGACCACTCTTCCGCCGCTAGGGGGCTGATTTGTAGCTCACAACCGCTTGGCGGAGTTATGACAGCGGGCCAAATCGCTGCTTTCTTGGGAGGGTTGCGTGTGGTCACACGTGGAGGATTTTGTCTGCAAGAGACCGGCCACAAGTCCACTTGGCCCGCAGGCCTCCTTCTCGCCCGCACGGCCGGACTCTTTCCCTTTCACAAGACTCACTTTCATTTCTCAGACCAAGGCTTTGGATCCAATAGCATTTTCTTCACCCCCAGCGTTTCATGTCACTTGACGGGTCAGGCAAAACGCTCCGAAAACGCGAGTTTTCCGGTTAGTGTAACTCTCTTACGATAGGTCTGCCGCTGACCATAGCATGGTAACTGTGGATATGTCTTAAGAATATATGGCAATATTGAGACCGTTTGATAAATCCGCCAGCGGGGGTAGTTTTCTGGGTTCCCGGAGTTTGCCAAAGTTCCGGATTGTACCTTCGGACAGGCCAGGGGGGCAAACGGATTAATCCGAAAACCGTTCGTCTCCAGCCCCAAAGGGGGCCGGCAGGGGGCCCGAAACGTTTTCGGCTGGAAAAAAGGCGGGAAATTCAAATTTCAAAATGCACCCTTTTCCGACGCCTCTATCTCCGTCGGGGAAAATCTTGGAGGGTTCTACCTTATATCGAGGGAAAGGGCGTACCTTGAACTGTTCATAGAAGATTTTGCAGCCCCCTCGGAAATTATTAAGGGATCAAAAAAAGGGTTTCAAAAAGGGCCCCCCTCCAGAGGCGAAATGAGGGGGGTCGGCCAAAAGAAACGGTCCCTGAAGCGAGGCTGGCCCGAGATCGGAGTGGAATGCAATAAGCTGAGATAAAGGGAGGTCAGACCTAAGGATCCCAGGGGTTTCTGGCGTCCTTGACCTTTGGAATGAGGGAAACCAGTTTCGCAAATTTCAGGAAAATGGCCATTTTTGAGATAACTTCTCTCAGCGAAATCAAATCCTAGGGGTTGCTGCCTTGGATCTTCGGAAAGGTCGTACCTTGACCTCCAACTTAATTTTTACCCACCCCCCTCAGAAATGGTTAAGGGGTCAAACAGGGGTCTCAATGAGGGGTCACTTTTTACATATCGCAAATTTCAGGGAAATTGTCATTTTCGGGGTAACTTTTCTCCATTAAATCAAATCCTGGGGGGTGCTGTCCTCCATCTTTGGAAAGACCATACCTTGACCTCCAATATATTTTTACCCACCCCCCTCGAAAATGGTGAAGAGGTCAAAAAAGGGTCTCAATTAGGGGTCACTTTTTACATATCAGAAATTTCAGGGAAATGGTCATTTTCGGGGTAACTTCTCTCCGTGAAATCATATCCTGGGGGGTGCTGTCCTCCATCTTTGGAAAGACCATACCTTGACCTCCAATATAATTATTAGCCAACCCCCTCGGAAATGGTTAAGGGGTCAAAAAGGGGTCTCAATGAGGGGTCACTTTTAGGGTATCGAAAATTTCATGGAAATGGCCATTTTTGGGACAACTTATCTCCGTGAAATCAAATCCTGGGGGGTGCTGCCTTGGATCATCGGAAAGCGCGTACCTTGACCTCCAACATAATTTTCAGCCACCCCCCTGGGAAATGGTGAAGGGGTCACAAAGGGGTTTCAATGAGGGGTCACTTTTTGGGTATCGCACATTTCAGGGAAATTGCCATTTTCAGGGTAACTTATCTCCGGGAAATCAAATCCTGGGGGGTGCTGCCTTGGATCTTCGAAAAGGGCGTACCTTAAGCTCCAACATAATTTTCAGCCACCCTTCTGGGAAATACTTTAGGGGTCAAAAAGGGGTCTCAATGAGGGGTCACTTTTTGGGGGTCAGCCGAAAACAATGGTACCTCAGGCAAGGGAGTACCATTATTGGAGGAGTATGCTACAGGAGGTTATAGGGAATGGCCAGGCCCGAGGGTCCAGAGGGGTCCTGGGGGTCTAACCTTTGACCTCTAGGGTCCTTGACCTTTGGAACAAAGGATTAATCAATCAATCAAAACTTTATTTGTAGAGCACTTTTCAGACAGTAAAATGTAGCACAAAGTGCTTCACATAAACAAAAAAAAATTCATAAAACCAATAAAAAAATAAAATAAAATAAAAATGGCGGATCGATGGCGGTGCGGTGTTTTAGGGGGTACCTTTAAGGGTTAACGCTGCTACAGCACACAGACCCGAGGTGATCAGGCCACACTGAAAGGGGGGTCATATGTGGACCCCAGGGCTAAAGGCCAAGGGGGCGATCAGGGGTTATGACCTTGACCTTGGCGGTCCTGATGTTTTTAAAGCAGAACTGGCCCTTAAAAATGCAGGAAATTGAACATTAGTGGAACCCAGGGAGTCGGGTTTTACAATCGGGTGGCCCTGAAAGGCGGTCCCAAGTGTCAGGCGCCTGATTCATCAGCGCCCACATCTCGGAAGTTTCGCATCACATTTGTGGAGCTGCAAAGGCGGCAGAAGTGGCTTTGGGTCGCGCTCCGGACAGCCAACGTGAACGGCGGCAGCCACGTTTAACCAAGCCCGCGCAGAAATCTGGGTAGGTGTTCTTTCGTTGGAAAACCATTATGAAACACAGGGTCGGTACTGTCCAGGGAATAAAATCACGCCCATTGGCGGGCATTGATCCTTCTGTGCCTCGCGTCTTTCCGGCGCGAGAAGGAAAGGCGCGAGGCACACCGCATGTTTTAAATTTTCAGTTCTATGGGGGCCTTCACTGTTAAGTGCCTCGCGTCTTTCCGGCGCCATAACGGAAAGGCGCGAGGCAGAAGGCTCGTTTTGAATTGGGTGTTGTTAGTGCCTCCCTGTCTCTTGGGCATACATCTCTCTTCCCCGCCCGTGTCTCGCCGTGATATAAACCGACAGCAGGTTACACACCACTCTCTCCCCCTCCCATCTCCCCGCCGTGATATATCCCGACAGTAGGTTTCACGCCTCTCTCCCCCTACCCTCTCCCCGCCGTGATATAACTTGACAGTAGGTTCCACACCTCTTTCCCATTCCCACGTCCCACCATGATATAACCCAACAGTAGGTTCCACACCTCTCTCCACCTCCCATTTCCCGGCGTGATATTATCCGACAGTAGGTTCCACGCCTCTCTACCACTCCCGTCTCCCCGTCGTGATATTACCCCACAGTAGTTTCCACATCTCTCTCCTCCTGCCGTCTTCCGCCGTGATATAATCCGACAGTATGTTCCACGCGTCTTTACCCCTCCCGTCTCCCTCTGTGATATAACCTGACAGTAGGGTCCACATCTCTCTAGCGCTCCCGTCTCCCCTCCATGATATAATCATAACGGCACTAAACCTGAACATCCTTATCCATCTCCAACTGGCTATCCTAATGTATCTTCCCCTCTCCACTTTCCCTTCTTTCTCCGCCTTCGTTTCGCTCTTCACCTGATCCCTCTGCGGAATGTCCGCCTCACTCTTGGATACCATCTCTCACCGTGTGGAGCCCCGTCACTCTGGTGCTGCCTTGAATGTTTTCCTCCCCCACATTCTCTCTCACGTGCATTCTTCTCTCCCTCTCTCTCTCTGTCTTTCACTCTGGAATTGGCTCTGGTCCGCTCGCTCTCGTTCTCTGAATCCCCTTCCGCTGGCTCCTTCTACGTTCCACTTCACTCAGTAACTTCCTCTCCCATTCCTCCCACCGCTCTGTCGATCTGCCTTTGGCTCGTCCTCCTTCTTGTCCTGGTCTATTTCCTCTCATGTCCATCTACCCCTACCCATCCCTGCCTACCTCAAGACCATATTCACCACCTCATGCCCTCCATTACTGTCTTTATCCACCTTGCGCTCTCCCTCCACCTTAGCCTCATTCTGCGTATCCAATGCCTTCTCCTCTGTTTGCATGTCCTATGTCTCCATCTCCTATCAGTCTCTCTCTCTCTCCTCTATATCCTCTCTCTCTCCATGTCCTATCTTTCACTCTCCATCTCCTATTGTCTCCTCTCCTGTCTCCTATGTCCTATCTCCTATCGCTCTCCTCTGTCCAGCCCAACTACTTCCGTCATCCGCCGGTAGGGCGCTGATTTGTATCCCACGAACCGCTGAACAAGTTCCGTTTCCCGCCTCTAGGGGGCTGATTTGTAGCTCACGAACCGCTTGGCGGAGTTATGAAAGCGGGCCAAATCGCTGGTTTCTTTGGATGGTTGCGTGTGGTCGCACATGGAGGATTTTGTCTGTAAGAGACCGTCCACATATGACAGCGGGCCAAATCACTGGTTTCTTGGGATGGTTGTGACCACTCTTCCGCCGCTAGGGGGGTGATTTGTAGCTCACAAACTGCTTGGCGGAGTTATGACAGCGGGCCAAATCGCTGGTTTCTTGGGATGGTTGCGTTTGGTCGCACGCGGAGGATTTTGTCTGTAGGAGACCGGCCACACGTCCACTCGGCCCGCAGGCCTCCTTCTCGGCCCGCCCGGCTGGACTCGTACTCGCTCGCACGCTTTCATTTCTCGGAGCGAGGCTTGGGATCCAATCGCATTTTCTTCACCCCTAGCGTTCAACACTCTTGGCGGGTCAGGCAAAACGCTCCGAAAACGCGAGTTTTCCGGTTAGTGTAACTCTCTTACGATAGGTCTGCCGCTGACCATAGCATGGTAACTGCGGATATGTCTTAAGAATATATGGCAATATTGAGACCTTTCGATAAATCCGCCAGCGGGGGTAGTTTTCTGGGTTCCCGGAGTTTGCCAAAGTTCCGGTTTGTACCTTCAGACAGGCCAGGGGGGCAAACGGATTAATCCGAAAACCATTCATCTCCAGCCCCAAAGAGGGCCGGCAGGGGGGCCGAAACGTTTTCGGCTGGAAAAAAGGCGGGAAATTCAAATTTCAAAATGCACCCTTTTCCGACGCCTCTATCTCCGTCGGGGAAAAGCGTGGAGGGTTCTACCTGATATCAAGGTAAAGGGCGTACCTTGAACTGTTCATAGAAGATTTTGCAGCCCCCTCGGAAATTATTAAGGGGTCAAAAAAGGGTTTCAAAAAGGGTCCCCCTCCAGAGGCGAAATGAGGGGGGTCGGCCGAAAGAAACGGTCCCTGAAGCGAGGCTGGCCCGACATCGGAGTAGAATGCAATAAGATGAGATAGGGGAAGGTCAGACCTAAGGATCCCAGGGGTTTCCGGGGGTCCAGCCCTTCACCTCTGGCGTCCTTGACCTTTGGAATGAGGGAAACCAGTATCGCAAATTTCAGGAAAATGGCCATTTTTGAGATAACTTCTCTCCTTAAAATCAAATCCTGGGGGGTGCTGCCTTGGATCTTCGAAAAGGGCATATCTTGACCTCTAATATAATTTTTACCCACCCCCCTCGGAAATGGTTAAGGGGTCAAAAAGGGGTCTCAATGAGGGGTCACTTTTTACATATCGCAAATTTCAGGGAAATGGTCATTTTCGGGGTAACTTCTCTCCGTGAAATCATATCCTGGGGGGTGCTGTCCTCCATCTTTGGAAAGACCATACCTTGACCTCCAATATAATTATTAGCCAACCCCCTCGGAAATGGTTAAGGGGTCAAAAAGGGGTCTCAATGAGGGGTCACTTTTTACATATCGCAAATTTCAAGGAAATGGTCATTTTCGGGGTAACTTCTCTCCGTGAAATCAAATCCTGGGGAGTGCTGTCCTCCATCTTTGGAAAAACCATACCTTGACCTCCAATATAATTTTTAGCCACCCCCCTCAGAAATGGTTAAGGGGTCAAAAAGGGGTCTCAATGAGGGGTCACTTTTAGGGTATCGCAAATTTCAGGAAAATGGCCATTTTTGAGATAACTTCTCTCCTTAAAATCAAATCCTGGGGGGTGCTGCCTTGGATCTTCGAAAAGGGCATATCTTGACCTCTAATATAATTTTTACCCACCCCCTCGAAATGGTTAAGGGATCAAAAGGGGTCTCAATGAGGGTCACTTTTTACATATCGCAAATTTCAGGGAAATGGTCATTTTCGGGGTAACTTCTCTCCGTGAAATCATATCCTGGGGGGTGTTGTCCTCCATCTTTGGAAAGACCATACCTTGACCTCCAATATAATTATTAGCCAACCCCCTCGGAAATGGTTAAGGGGTCAAAAAGGGGTCTCAATGAGGGGTCACTTTTTACATATCGCAAATTTCAAGGAAATGGTCATTTTCGGGGTAACTTCTCTCCGCGAAATCAAATCCTGGGGAGTGCTGTCCTCCATCTTTGGAAAAACCATACCTTGACCTCCAATATAATTTTTAGCCACCCCCCTCAGAAATGGTTAAGAGGTCAAAAAGGGGTCTCAATGAGGAGTCACTTTTAGGGTATCGAAAATTTCAGGAAAATGGCCATTTTTGAGATAACTTCTCTCCTTAAAATCAAATCCTGGGGGGTGCCGCCTTGGATCTTCGGAAAGGGCGTACCTTGACCTCCAACATAATTTTCAGCCACCCCACTGGGAAATGGTTAAGGGGTGAAAAAGGGGTCTCAATGAGAGGTCACTTTTTGGGGGTCAGCCGAAAACAATGGTTCCTTAGGCAAGGGAGTACCATTATCGGAGTGGTATGCTACAGGAGGTTATAGGGAATGGCCAGGCCCGAGGGTCCAGAGGGGTCCTGGAGGTGTAGCCCTTCACCTCAAGGGTCCTTGACCTTTGGAACGACAGATCAATCAATCAATCAATCAATCAAAACTTTATTTGTAGAGCAATTTTCATACAGTAAAAGTGCTTCACATAGACATGAAAAAAAACAAAAAAAACATAAAATAAATAAATAAAAAATTAAAAAATGGAGGATGGATGGCGATGTGTAGTTTTAGGGGGTACCCCCAAGGGTTAACGCTGCCACAGCAGACAGACTCGAGGTGATCCGGCCACACTGAAAAAGGGGGTCATAGGTGGACTCCAGGGCTAAGGGGTCAAGGGGGCGATCAGGGGTCATGACTTTGATCTGAGCGGTCCTGCAGTTTTTAAAGCGGAATTGGCCCTTAAAAACGCGGTAAATTGAACATCAGTGGAACCAGGGGAGATCGGGTTTTTCATTCGGGTGGCCCTGAAAGGCGGTCCCAAGTGTCAGGCGCCTGATTCATCCGCGCCCACACCTCAGAAGTTTCGCATCGCATTTTTGGAGCCGCAAAGGCAGCAGAAGCGGCTTTAGGTCGCGCTCCGGACGGCCAACGTCAACGGTGGCAGCTACGTTTAACCGAGACGGTGCAGAAATCTGTGTAGGTGTTAATTCGTTGGAAAACCATTATGAAAGTCAGGGTCGATACTGTCCAGGGAATAAAATCACGCCCATTGGCGGGCATTGATCCTTCAGTGCCTCGCCTCTTTCCGGCGAGAGAAGGAAAGGCACGAGGCACACCGCTTTTTTTAAATTTGCAGTTCTATGGGGACCTTCAGTGTTAAGTGCCTCGCGTCTTTCCGGCGCCATAACGGAAAGGCGCGAGGCAGAAGGCTCGTTTTAAATTGGGTGTTGTTAGTGCCGCCCTGTCTCTCGGGCGTAATCACGGAAAGGCGTGTGTCCCAATACCTCTTCAGGTGGATAGGTTAAGTCCGTCACCGTCAGCGCGTGATGGGACTTGGGAGCGTGAACAAAATATAAGGAGCGCGGTTGTTTCCTGATGTTGAATGAGAGGTGGTTTGTGCTGTCCATTACCGTCCTTATCCACCTTGCGCTCACCCTCCACCTTGGCTTCATTCTGTGTATCCAATGCCTTCTCATCTGCGTGCATGTCCTATGTCTGCATCTCCTATCAGTCCCTCTCTCTATATATATATCCTCTCTCTCTGTGTCTCCTATCTTTCTCTCTCCTCCATCTCCTATTGTGTCCTCTCCTGTCTCCTATCTCCTACCGATCTCCTCTCTCCAGGCTAACTAGTTCCGTCTTCCGCTGCTAGGGGGCTGATTTGTAGCTCACGAACCCCTTGGCAGAGTCATGACAGCGGGCCAAATCGCTGGATTCTTGGGATGGTTCCGACCACTCTTCCGCCCCTAGGGGGCTGATTTGTAGCTCACGAACCGCTTGGCGGGGTTATGACAGTGGGCCAAATAGCTGGTTTCTTTGGATGGTTGCGACCACTCTTCCGCCGCTAGGGGGCTGATTTGTAGCTCACGAACCGCTTGGCGGAGTTATGGCAGCGGGCCAAATCGCTGGTTTCTTGGGACGGTTGTGAGTGGTCGCACGCGGAGGATTTTGTCTGCGAGAGACCGGCCACGCGTGGACTCGCCCCGCAGGCCTCCTCCTTAGCCTGCGGGCCGGACTCGTACCCACTCTCGCACTTAATTTCATTTCTCAGAGCGAGCCTTAGGATCCATTAACATTTTCTTCACCCCTAGCATTTCACACTCTCTGGACGGGTCAGGCAAAACGCTCCGAAAACGCATGTTTTCCGGTTAGTGTAACTCTCTTACGATAGGTCTGCCGCTGAACACTGCATGGTAACTGCGGATATGTCTTAATCGTAGCATGGCAATATTGTGACCTTCCGATAAATTTTCCAGCGGAGAAGTTTTCTGGGTTCCCGGCATTTGCCAAAAATCCGGTTTGTACCGTGGGATAGGCCAGAGGGGCAAACGGATTAATCCGAAAACCGTTCGTCTCCAGCCCCAAAGGGGGCCGGCAGGGGGGCCGAAACATTTTCGGCTGGAAAAAAGGCGGGAAATTCAAATTTCAAAATGCACCCTTTTCCGACGCCTCTATCTCCATCTGGGAAAATCGTGGAGGGTTCTACCTTATATCGACGGAAAGGGCGTACCTTGAACTGAGCATAGAAGATTTTTCACCCCCCTCGGAAATTATTCAGGGGTCAAAAAAAGGGTCTCAGAAAGGGTCCACCTCCAGAGGCGAAATTCGGGGGGTCGGCCGAAAGAAACGGTCCCTGACTCAAGGCTGGCCCGAGATCGGAGAAATAAGCTGTAAGGTGAGATAGGGGAAGGTCAGACCTAAGGATCCCATGGGTTTCCGGGGGTCCAGCCCTTCACCTCTGGCGTCCTTGACCTTTGGGATGAGGGAAATCAGTATAGCAAATGTCAGGAAAATGGCCATTTTTGAGATAACTTCTCTCCGTGAATTCAAATCCTGCGGGGTCCCGCCTTGGATCTTCGGAAAGGGCATACCTTGACCTCCAATATAATTTTTACCCACCTACTTCGGAAATGGTTAAGGGGTCAAAAAGGGGTGTCAATGAGGCGTCACTTTTTGAGTATCGCAAATTTCAGGAAAATGGTCATTTTTGATTTAACTTCTCTCCGTAAAATCAAATCCTGGGGGGTGCTGCATTGGATCTTCGGAAAGGGCGTATGTTGACCTCCAACATAATTTTTAGCCACCCCCTTTGGAAATAGGTAAGGGGTCAAAAAGGGGTCTCAATGAGGGGTCACTTTTTTGGGTGTCGCAAATTTCAGGGAAATGGCCATTTTCGGGGTAACTTCTCTCCATTAAATCAAATTCTGGGGGGTGCTGCCTTAGATCTTTGGAAAGGGCATACCTTGACCTCCAACATCATTTTTAGCCACCCCCCTCAGAAATGGTTAAGGGGTGAATATGGGGTGTCAATGAGGGGTCACTTTTTGAGTATTGCAAATTTCAGGGAAATGGCCATTTTTGGGATAACTTCTCTCCGTAAAATCAAATCCTGGGGGGTTTTGGTGTAGTTATACATCACTGTAAATCATGACTTATAATCAATAAAAATACATAAGGGGAAATTCTATTTATTTTAAAGACAATCAGGCCTCCATCACAAACATTTTGCAAAACAGAATTCATAAAATATAATTTCACTATAAATAATTCTATAATAATAGTGTCTTGCTGACACATTTTCTAAAGAAAATCATGTTTTTTTTTTTTACATTAAACACATTTTACATGTTTTATTTTTTCATACTAATAAATGAAGGAAAACATAAAATAAAATAAAAAAATTAACAAAAATGGCATTAGATAAACATGCTTTTACACATCATATATTAAAACAAGTTTTTTGTAGCAACAGTGCTGCAAACAGATTTATACATTCACATGAAGTAACATTTTTACAAAAGAATATACAATTCATAAAACATCATTACATTTCAAAATACCACAAAATATTATTACAAAATATGATTGTGTATAAAGAAGACCACCTCCGCGCTTCAGCCGACGGACTGGATTGCAAACCGGTGCGTCTCAGGGCAGGAGACAGCTGAATAATGGATAAGGAAGGTATGCTGGAGCACACGGTCAGTTCAAGCAATTTTATTGAGGTGCTGTTGCTAATGTTTCGACATGTAGTCTTCTTCAGAGCAAATGGAGCAATTTTATGTTGTTTATTATTGAATTTGTCTTGTTTTTTATAACTGATGCTTTATACGTGGCCTCTGTTGCCTCTATGTGTTATTTTGTATTGTATCTCATATACATTGTATTGTTTTTGTAACATCTGTAATTGTATCATTTTGTACTATACTTATTTATTGCGATGCGTGGCAGCCTATTACAGGCCCTGTTTTTGATGACGTGTCTCTCCTGCTCCTCCAATCAGAGTCGCAGGCACACTATTTAAATCTGTCATTCATAAAATTGCTCCATTTGCTCTGATGAAGACTATATGTTGAAACGTTAGCAACAGCACCTTAATAAATTGCTTGAACTGATCGTGTGCTCCAGCATCCCTTCCTTACCCATTATGATTGTGTATAGCTGACAGTGTGTTCAGTAATAGCTTCCCCATAAAGATACCCAAGTTATCGTACTACCTCTTACAAACTATACACTGTCAGTTTTTACCAAGGCCATGAATAAAGCTACAGTTTGCAGTATTGTGAATGGTACGTGTACATGGGTTAACTGCACTAGTCAGATTCTACAGTATTGACTAGTGGAACAACAAATTTACTCCCTTCAACAGAAATTAAGACGCATTTACTTTTAATACAAGTAGCATAGGTAGCTTTTGTCCCAAGATCTAAACTCACTTCGTGTACCAGCCCCACTGAATTAAAGCCTATTTGTTGGTCTTTAAAAAATAGTTTGGACTTCTTCTTTAGACTGGAATACAAGACTATTAACGACAATGGGCAGTTGCATATAGCTTCCAGGGGACAAAGACAGTCACTCCGCAAGGCAAGGATGTTGTCTATGATACCAAAAGTACCATTTGTGAATTCAACTGCACTATTACATCTACGTGTAGATTGAGAGTAGGACTGAGAGGAATACATGGACCGGCTAATTAGCACTCTGTTATGATATGTGCTTCGCAAATGGTCAACACCATCTTCCATAAGGTCACATAATGCTATTTTACGTCGAACTGGTATTTGCTTGGGCTCACCGCTGTTGAAAAATGTAAATTTCCCTCTTTTAAAAGCTTTCTTTGGGAGAACACTGCTACAGTGCCATAATCGCTGTACATACTCTTGCACTGATGAAAGAGTGTCTTGAAGGTTTTTGACCATTTCTGGGATACTTCTCCACAACAGAAAAGACTTTGTTATCTGGACTGGCACATGCTGGGTTCCATGGAAGAAATTCATCAAATTCAATGGGGCAGTATTCAAAAAGTAACTAATACTAATTACAGTAAACCAGCTATACTGATTTTTTAACATCAGCTTCCAAGCTAACATTATAAATTAAACGGAGGACCGACCAGGTGAGGGGTGTTGAGCTAGTTAGCTAACTGCCGTGACATTAGTCTAAAGTTAGTGAAGCTACACAAGCCTCTGACACCGGCAGGGCACAACAGGATGGAATAGACTTAAGCATCGATTACAAAGTTATTCGAGACTTAAAAGACTTTTCATAAATATGGAAATGGCTAAAACTTCAAATTCTCAAACATGATTTTAAGTTTGGCTCACCTGAATTAGCTTGCAAGCTGGCTACCTCGTCATCATTGACGGCTATCATGGTCCGTGGTGCTCGCGCTTCGACTTTAAGAAGGTAACGGTTTTTTCCCAACGTTCCTCCTCCTCATGTTGAAAATGGAGTGTATTATTAATCTCTCCCCTTGATGTTGAGCCAAGTTTAGCGGCATAAAAAACTGGAGGAACTCTCACCGCTGATGACTTTCAAAGACATTTGTTGGGGCTCAACCAGAAAAGAAATTCTTACAGCCCGTAAATCAAGAATGTCAGATCTTCCCCCAAATGTAATCATGTTTTTCTCGGCACCGTATTTAAAATGAAGGAAGAGGTATACTCGCCTCGCAGTGTTTCGGTGCGAAAGTCAGGAGAGCAGGGCGGATTATAAAATTAAAGAGCTTAGGACATGGAATTCAGTTCTGTTTTTTCTGTGATAAAATGCTACAAAGTACCTATCTTGAACAATTAGTGATGGTTTTAATATCGCGTACTTTACGCAATGTTTAAAAAAACTGCATTTTATCTGCTAAATTATCAACTTCAGGGAACGCCCCCTTTGCCTCAATCAAGAACATTTGCACTGGGCCAGCTCAGCCACATGACGTCATAAGTTGTACACAGATTGTGTCTAGGTGGTTAGCCGTAGTTTACGACTCTGGTCTGGACGGAGAATATCTTAAAGAAGGGACCAACAAAAATCACCGAGAGTGAATGGAAAAGAGGTGTAGTGTGGGGATGCAGTGCAACGCATGCATATGGTCATAGAATGTTTCTGTGGCCGAAAGATGCAGAGATATTGAGAATATGGACAAAACAAGTGCAACGTACTAGTGCCGACTTTGCTGGCCCAGGCAAGCCCGGGTCACTGAAACCTACGATATGCGGCCAACATTTCGAGTATTCATGTTTTCACATATTCATTCATTCATTTCATTCATTCATTTTATTTGTTCCGCTCATGGCATTGGAGACAAAAAGAAATTCACAAAATATATTCAGCTCTGAGCAGTTTACATAACCCATGACGGAAAGGAGCAGGGAGAAGAAAATCTTATTTTACCTGCCCCTTATTCAAATATACAATCAGAAATAGAAAAGACAAGATGGCCTGCCAATCACAGTTGCTTAGCAACCACTACGTATAGTAGTAAACAAACACAATCAAAGGTCAAAACACAATAATTTACAATGTGAGAAACAAATTACCTAACATCATCATATTGTCTAATTATTTGTTCTTTATACATTTTCTTAAATCTAAAGATATTCATACAGCCCTTTAAATCATTTGGCAAGGAATTCCACAGTTTTACCCCAGTTACAGAGATACACATCTGCTTCAACGTAGTCCGTGCAAACGGATGCTTAATGTTAAATTTCCTTCTATGTTGCTCATCTCCTTAATGTAAAACAAATAATTTCTGTATATTTTCTGGTCAAGTTCGGTTTTTTGCCCGGTACTATAATAATATCACTATTATTATTTGCGGAACCCAAATCGTTTCTCTGCACTGCCTGTTCAATAGCCAGCCAACTCGCTGTTCAGTGTGATCAAGCCAGCTAAATAGTGAAATCATTCTATTCACGGCGCTCTATTTATTTCTGAGCACTACGTGCTTGCTAGCTTACTACCTAATTATAGCAAGCAGCAAGATATGGTTTACACATGTTGTGATATCATTCACGACTCTATATTTCTGCGCACTGCGTATTCGCTCGCTAACTAGCTAATAACAGCAAGCTGCAAGGTACGTACGGCTTACACGCACTGTTTTGAGAGCTCATGAAACAGTGCACAGAAATGAGTAGAGCCACGAACATTATAATTTCATTATTCATTATTCTATTATTATTATACTACTGGCTAGATCAGGCGTGAGTTCAACCACCACTTAGCCTAATATATTATGGTCTTGTTAGGTAAGGTAACCAAATGTCAGGTCTATTGAACTCGCTTAAGGTTGAAAAGTGAGTAGGCTGGTGATCCAACACGCAGTGCACAGAAACAATTGTAGAACCAGAATAATAATCATTCCGCTACTTGGCTGGTAAGCGTTGTACAGTTCGGGACAGGCGGAGACACTGACAATTAGCTGTCTTCATTGCTCGAGTACTCAGGCTGGAATCTGTATGGTTTTATGGTTCTGAATCCCGTGTTAAGCTGCTTTCACACCGGACACGAAACAATTTTTTCGCACAACAGATTACATTCAAAGTCAATGCAAAGACACGAATACACGCGAAACGTATTTGCATCTTTGCATTGACTTTGAATGTAATCTGTCGTGCGAAAAAATTTGTTTCACATCCGGTGTGAAAGCAGCTTTATGTTGAGTTTCCTCATCTTCCATAAAAAAGTACTCTTCTTCATCAAAATGGACAGATTCAAGAGAAAATTCTGAGGAACTATCAGAATCTGACTCGGATGCCAACGTTGTTGGACGCACAATCGCCCACCGTGTGCTACTTATGACGTGACCACACAGGGGAGTGCCAGAATCGCTTTTCTGTGTTGCCCAAAATGTTTGTTAATGAGGGGGGCGGGGCAAGTAACAAAAAAAATTGCAATTTTTGTTAAAATCATTTTCTACATTTTTTTTTAGGCAGACGAAGGGAATTCTTTTACAACCCCAACTCCGAAATAGTTGGGACAAAGTTCAAATTGTGAATAAAATCAAAACGCAATGACTTTCAAATCACACCAGCCAGTATTTTATTCACAATAGAACAGAGATAACATAGCAAATGTTGAAAATGAGAAATTTGACAATTTTAGCCACAAAATGAGCTCATTTAAATTTTATGGCTGCTACAGGTCACAAAAAAGTTGGAACAGGGGCCTGTTTACCATCCCCTCTTCTTTTTAACACAGAGTGGAGGCGTCTGGGCATTGAGGAGACAAGTTTCTTGAGTTTGGCCATTGGAATTTGATCCCACTCTTGTTTAATACAGGCTTCCAGCTGCTGGAGAGTTTTGGGTCTCCTTTGACAGACCTTTTGTTTAATGGCTTGTGCCAAATGTTCTCAATCAGTGAAATATCAGGACTGCAGGCAGGCCAGTTCAGCACACTGACTCTTCTACTACGAAGCCATGCTGTTGTTATGGTTTTGCATTGTCCTGCTGAAATACACAAGGCCTTCCCTGGAATAGATGTCGTCTGGAGGGGAGCATATGTTGCTCTAAAACCTCTATATACCTTTCAGCATTCATGGTGCTTTTTAAAACATGCAAGTGTCCCACATAATATGCACTAATGCATCCCCATTCCATCAGAGATGCTGGCTTTTGAACTGAACGCTGATAGCAGGAGGGGTGGTCTTTCTCCTCTTTAGCTCGGAGGACATGACACCCATGATTTCCAACAAGAATGTCAAATTTGGACTTGTCTGACCACAGGACACTTTGCCACTTTGCTACAGTCCATTTTAAATGAGCCTTGGCCCGCACAACACGGCAGCGCTTCCGGATCATGCTCAACAATGGCTTCCTTTTTGCATGATGGAGTTTTAGGTGGCATCTGTGGATGGCACGGCGGACTGTGTTTACAGACAGTGGTTTCTTGAAGTATTCCTGGGTCCATTTAGTAATGTCTATGACAGAATCATGCCAGTGAGTGATGCAGTGGCGTCTGAGGGCCCGAAGATCACGGGCATCCAGTAAAGGTCTTTGGCCTTGTCCCATATGCACAGAGATTTTTCCAGTTTCTCTAAATCTTTTGATGATGGTATGCACTGTCGATGATGAGACCTTCTAAGCCTTTGCAATTTGACATTGAGGAACATTGTTTTTAAAGTATTCCGCAATCTTTTTTACGCAAGCCTTCACAGGTTGGAGAGCCTCTGGCCATCTTTACTTCTGAGAGACTCAGCCTCTCTAAGACATCCCTTTTATAGCCAATCATGTTACACACCTGATGCCAGTTAACTTAATTACTTGCTAGATGTTCTTTCAGCTGATTCTCTTGTATATTAATTGCTTTTTCAGCCCTTTTTTGCCTGTGTCCCAACTTTTTTGAGACCTGTTGCAGCCAGAAAATTTGAAATAAGCTCATTTTGTGGATAAAAATGTAAAATGTCTCAGTTTCAACATTTGAAATGTTATCTATGTTCTATTGTAAATAACATATTGGCTCATGTGATCTGAAAGTCATTGCATTTTGATTTTATTCACAATTTACACTTCGTCCCAACTATTTCGGAATTGGGGTTGTAATTGCACCCCTTTATATTCATAAACTTGCTCAGTGCATGTCCTAAGCTCATTAAATCTCTTTGGCTGCCCAGCTGCGGAGCAAATAGCAGAAGTGCTTCTCCGATCTGCTTCGCTGCGGTGCAAATAGCAGAACTGCTTCCCTTGTCCGCCCCACTGTGGGGCAGATAGCCGATCGCTTTGCCCAATTCACCCCGCTACAAGTAGAATAGCCTTTTTCTTTAATAAAGTAAGGTATTCCATTGACATCAGTTACTTTTTGAGATATGCCGTTAACTGACGAACGAACGCCAGTGAAAACATCCGGGCAGAGGTTAAAAGAAGTCCCAGGAAAGTCCCTTAAATGTCCCCAGTATAACGTTATACAGTGACCAAAATAGGACGTTCTGAAGACGTTTGTGAAAGACCTAACGAGAACGTTATACGGGAGACCAAACGGGGACTTTTACCGAACATTCGATTTACGTCTCATTCAGAATGTCACTCCATGACCAAAATAGGACATTCTACGGACGTCACTAAGGTCCCCGCACCGTCGCCCAGCGAATGTTGTGCTGGCGACCAATTGGGAACGTCGGGAATGTCCCGTGAACGTCCCGGGGATGTCCCCTGTTTGCTGGGCTTTTACTCACTGATCTCATTTTGAATGAAAATTCTTAAATTGTTACTAGAATTGTTAAATACATTCAATTCCCTAAATGTAGGCTACACTATTTATCTTTAATTTGACAGTCTGAATCAGAGGAGTGTCCTTTTTCTCTGCATATTATGTTGTGCAAGTACACTGTTATAAATTAAATGAATCTTACAGTTAAATTAACGCAGTGTTTCCTTGTTATTTTAACTGTAAGTGCAGTTCTACGCGCATTTAACCCTTGTGTTTGGTTCACTTACACGTACCTCATGTACTGTTCGGGTCAATCTGACCCGGGACATTTTTTGGGATTTTAAAAGCAATACAGAAATAAAAATGTTTATAAAAATACTTAACATGTATTGTCTTTATCTCAATTCCACAAAATATAGGTAACATATATAATGAATATTTACAATTAATTTCTGATTTATAACAATGGACATATCAGGCGTTTTTATGATAGTGAATTTATTATTCATCTAAAAAATCCACTATAATAAAGACTGGCATAACTGAAGGTGGCATAAATATTACTTATCTATGAAAAAATGAAATGAAACATTGTTTTAATGAATTATTATTATTTTTTTATTTGAACTAATATTGTCTCCTCTGTATGTGCGGTGTCACCAGTACCTTGCCTAGCTCCTCTAGAAAAAGCTGTCTTCTTTGGAGCTTCCTTTGGTTCCAGTCTGGGTTGATTGCCATCCAGATTACAAACGCATTATAGGCTGACACATTCAGAATATTGTAAAAGATCATGAGTGGCCACTGTAAAGTTCTTCTTAGACAGCTGTATCAGGCCAACAGTTGTCTACCCCTCCTTTTGTGGCGTTATAATCAAGTATGACCTCTGGCTTACAGTCCTCCTGGTCACTGATCCTTCCATCCCTATATAGAGTGCTCATGAGCACCACATTTTTGCCCTTTTTTTGGGTATGTAGGATACTAGGGCAGTGTTGGCCATAAACAGAAAGTTGGAGGAATGGACTGGCCTGTTCTTTACTGTTAGAAGCTGAGGTGGGAGCTCAATCTTGTTTTTTGTAATTGTTCCAATCATTGTCAGCATTCTTTGGAGAAGTTCCTGTCCCAGGTTGAAGGAGGTAAAGAAATTATGATGTTGTGGCCACTGAGGCCCAGTGTCATATCCAGCACCACCCATGTCCCCTGGTTTTTTTCAGGGGCTTCTCCCTCTGGCTTCCCTGTTTAAATTATTATGCATTATTTATCTGTTTTTCCCCTCCCCCAATGTGCAGGCATGAGGGATACAGTGTGAGAAAATTTTAAATGTGCATATGAACCTTGAATTGTTCTTGGTATGCATGCCTGTTTTTCAAAATATTGCTTAAAAGGGTAATGAAGAAAAATTAACGACTCATTAAAATTCGAGGGTTACATTTGTTGAAATGAAAACCTAAATACATGGTGGTCCCTAGGATCGAGTTTGAGAACCACTGATCTAGACTTACCAGGAACAAATCCAAAAACTGTGCTCTGCCATGAAATGGGGTTGTGTCAGTGCCCTTGTTAAGGGTAACTTCCACTTCTGTGAAGGCTCCATTGATTCTGCAAAGTACTCTCAGGTTTTGTGGCGAGGTATGCTACCTTCGAGATGACATCTTTTCCAGGAACATCCAGCCATATTTAAACAGGACAACTCTAAACTGTATTCTATAGGTATTGCAAAGGTATGGCTGTGTACAGAGAGGGTGTGGGTCATGGACTAGCCAGCCAGCAGTCCCAACCTGTCCCAAATGGAGAACGTGTTAAATTCAGACATGGAACATCTGCCAATGAAAACCCTGAACTTTCGCAGATCTTGAGACTTGCTTGTGGGAGGAATCTGATAAAATTACTCCTGAGATGCTAATAAACATTTACAGACTGAAGACACCAATTAGGTGAAGGTTGTGAAAAGAAATGGCATCATTACAGGGTGGGAAATTAACCGTAGCCAACTTTTTTTTTTTAATATGTCGCAAAAATCGAAATTAAATGTGTTTTTTTAAATCGTGTTGTGAAACATTAAATAATGCTCTGTTATAGTTTTCAGTGCAACCCAGATAAAAAATAATGTGAAAAATCGCAGCTTACAGTTAATTTCCACTCAATGTACTGTCTCAAAATTTTTGGATCTGGAGTTGTAAATGGGCACTGAATGATGAGATTCAATGGGGGAATGATTCAATACATGGCCGTCAGCATTGTGCTTTGCAATGTTAAATAAGTGCTCTAAACATGGAAAGCACTGAAAGAATGCAAATAGGCAGCTTGCTAAAAATGAGCTAAAACGTAAGTGCTATCTTAAACATTGTGATTGCATGTTTCTGATACTGCTGCAGATACATGCCGTTGACTAGCGCTGGTCTTACGCATATTAGCCTCCCAACTCAAATATAACCTGACGAAATACACATAAATCTTGTCCTGCTCACAAACAGAAAAAGTAAGGGGGACAAAGATGCACTTTCTTTGAATTATAGGCCTTGATCGATCCCAAAATTATTCCCGTGTTGCTCCATTAGCGAAGTTCTCATCCTCCAATTAGCTGATAATTAACTGGGTATTAGTTAGGACCGCCAGCTGTGTTTATGAATGCTTACGGATTAAGTAATGAAGCAAGAAGTTTCATTTGACTTGACTCGTCAGCAAAACTTATCGATAGTTAAACACTGATATTCTCAATTATGGGTTCCAAAACTATTACCTAACTGGTACAGTGATCTTCACAATAAATTGTCCGTATTACTTCCATTTATTTTAATTGGAAGGTTAATAATAAGCAGAAGGCCACCGCTATGTTGGCAATATAAATCTGCAATGATAACAATCTGCGATAAGTGTTTGAAAACATTTTGCTCATTCTTCAACACCATCACGGAGAAATTCGGTGCATGTAATGTCAATTTGACGAAGATGTTTCGAAATGCTGCGCACATGTTGTCAAACTGATGAGGATGTTTGATTTGCATAAGTTTTGTCTATTTGCAAGTGTTCTGTTTATCTGCATATATTTTTCTTTAATTACAATATGTTGAGCTCTTGGGTCCTCCGTAGCAAGAAGCACAGGAAACGCAACAATCATTGTTGTCGATATTACCAGGTAAATTTTAGCTTACAATATGTTGAGCTCTTAGGTCCTCCGTAGCAAGAAGCGCAACAATCATTGTTATCGATATTACCAGGTAAATTTTAGCTTCTCTTCAGCAGTTTTGTTTTGACATGTTGGTTAAATGCTTTTGTAGAAATTGTATGCTACCTTAATGAATCAGAATCAGAAGTTTTAAGTGACGTCGCTCAACACAGCCTGTATATTCAGGGCAGCCCCGTACAAGTGTCAGAATGGTCAGAGCTGGGCTGTCTTTTAAATGCATTTGGAAGCGATTCATTTGCCGCGATGCGTCTGTCAGTGCTGTTTAGCTAGTTAGTGTGTAGACTACGGCACCGACCCAGGAACAAACAATGTATAGTTTGTACATTAAAAAAGTTCGAAGTTTATGATTGAAATGTGGCGTACAGCAAATATATTACCTTTCTAAGATAAACAGACACATATCTTTTTTTCCCCTTATTGGCCTTACTAGAGCTTGATTAATTTAACTTATCCAGGTTGCAAGTTTGATCCTGTTGAAGCTTAACTGAACCTTTGTCTCATGGTGACACCTATACATGCAACTTTTTTTTTTATTTTTTGGACTGACGCTGATGAGTATTATGTGAGATTGTGGAATGAAAAAATTTAATATACAGCTGGTGTTAATATGGGTGGATGTAGGCCGATAGCTTGCGCGAGCAGCGACCTGTAGCAGCCATCAAATTTGAAATAAGCTCATTTTGTGGATAAAATTGTAAAATTTCTCAGTTTCAACATTTGCAATGTTATCTCTATTCTACTGTGAATAAAATACTGACTGGCGTGATTTGAAAAGTCATTGCGTTTTGATTTTATTCACAATTTACACTTTGTCCCAAATATTTTGGAATTGGGGTTGCACAATTAAATGTTCAGCCGAACATCTAATAAAAGTTTATTCAAGATCTGTTGTGGTTCGCGTCATCTTTTTTTTTCCTCCTTTCAGCAATTTTTTTTAGAGGTAAACATTCCTGTTAAAGCAAAGAATTATTTATCCTCCCATCATCACTTAAAAATTTTGTGCTCATTTAAAGGTCAAGGGAATTGCATTGGTATGAAATATGAGTAATCACAGTAAATACATGTCATGGGCAGGCGTAAATTTACTGTGAACTGCTCATGAACTCACGGCAAATGCGAATCACGGCCATGCGTAATATTACAGTCAAATGCATAGAAAATCGAGGTAAATGCAAATCAAGGCCAGGCGTCATTTTGTTATTAATTGCACGAAAATTCGCAGACAATGCAAATCACAGCCATGCATAAATTCACAGTGGAATGCACATGAAAATACGGTCAATGCAAATCACGACCATGCGTAAATTTACAGCTAAATGCATGTCAAGGGCACATATAACGTTGTTGCTAATTGCATGTAAATTTGCGATAAATAAAGGTCACAGCCTAGCACAATTTCTCAGTGAAATGCACATAAAATTATGGTAAATGCAAGTCACGGAGGGGCGTATTTTTGCTGTGAGTTGCACGTAAACCTGTGGAAAATGCAAATCACGGCCTAGCGTAATTTCACAGTGAAATGCACATTAAATCACGGTAAATGCAAGTCACGGACAGAAGTAAATTTGCTGTTACTTGCACGTAAAATTTCTGTAAATGCAAATCACGGTCAGGCGTAATTTCATAGTAAAATGAACATAAAATCATGATAAATGCAAGTCACAGACAGCCATATTTTTGCAGTGAATTACACGTAAAAGTGTGGCAAATGCAAGTCACGGACTAGCGTAATTTCACTGTGAAATGTGCATTAAATCATGGTAAATGCAAGTCACAGGGGGGCGTTTTTTGCTGTAACTTGCACGGAAAATTGCAGTAAATGCGATTCACGGCTTAGCGTTATTTAACTGTTAAATGCACATAAAATCACAGTAAATGCAAGTCATGGACAGAAGTACATTTGCTGTTATTTGCACGTAAAATTTCTATAAATGCAAATCACGCACAGGCATAATTTCACAGTTAAATGCATGCAAAAACAGGGCACTTGCTATTCAAGGCCTGGCGTAACTTTACTGTTGAATTCAAGTAGCTACAATCACAGCAGATGCACATCACAGCCATGTGAAATTGGTGTTAATTGCTTGTAAACTCACGGTAAATGTATATCACAGTCCGATTTGATTTTATAGTTAAATTCACTGGCACCTTTTTTGCCAGTTATTTTAACTGTAATTTTACGATCAGTTTATAACAGTGTAGTCTCCGGATACTGCTCTCAGAGCCTCCCCGCTGGACACCCATTTCTTGCGTCTTTTCCGGGATCTCACAATGTGTCACCCCATTCATGAACATATCATGAATTAGATGTGTTCGAGTGAGGCCATTACAACCGGAAATTCAACTGGCCTGCTGGGACTTTGCGATGAAATTTCAAGTAGCCTATGTTTTTGGCTCTCACCAGATTTACTACGAATCACGCGCTTCAATTTAGAGAGAAATAGTGTAGCCTACATTTAGGAAATTGAATGTATTTAACAATTCTTGTAACAAATTAAGAATTTTCATTCAAAATGAGATCAGTGAGTAAAAGATGATTAATGGTGAAGATTCTGCTACCTTATTTGTTGCTATAATTACATTACCAATGATAACTAGCAGAGGTGTATAGTAACGAAGTACATGTTGGCTACTTCGTTACAGTACTTAAGTAGTTTTTTTTTTTTTTTGAGGATCTGTACTTTACTTGAGGTTTTTTTAAACCGGGACTTTTACTTTTGCTCTACTACATTTAAAACATAGAAAGTATAGGCCTACTTTTACTTCGTTACTTTGACACTGGCCACTTCGTTACTCGCTACAAATTTAAAATATGAATGTAATTCATCTTTGAAGGATTATTTGGACTTGGTGTGTTCGAGAAGAGCAATGGTGCTCAGCAGGGTATCTTTGTGCAGATGTGTCTGCCTGCAGACATGGAGCTGCAAATTTATGCAAGCGGATACAATATTTTGTCACTAGATGGCACACCAGGATCAATTATTGAATATTCACAAGCAAGCCAAGCTGGAACACGGTTTAAAATATGGATGAATTCACTCCAATCCCTGTATTTCAGGAGTTGCCTGAATTTAACTCTTCAGCTAAGCCTCATGTGCAAACTGCTCAGTATACTTGCCCATAGTATCTATCTAGCAGTTAAAAAAATTATCTCTTGCTAGAGAAACAATCGTTGTCCTCTGTAGCAACCACTTCAGCTACAGTGAGTCAATGGTATCCGAATTAATAGTAAAGAAAAATCAGTTTTCTGAAGCAAAAATTCGACATGGTATTGATCCTATGTCATTCTACTATTAATTATAGTCAATTATAGTGGTTTTTTAAACCGCCAGTAAACTCAAAGAAGAAGAAGAAGAGGAAGAAGTATAAGCAGAGACTGCCTGTTTGTTTTTTGAATACTTTCATTCACCTGAAAGTCGATTAAAGAGAACAAGGAGAGGAGGCATGAGTACCATACACAACCTACACTTTTTTTGGGGTTTGTTTGGCCAGAACGATTTAAAAAGGGGGCACAAATATTTTTGGGAGGTTTTTATGAGCGAGAAGGGGGTTTAGAATGATGGGGGGAAAATTTTAAAAGGAAGGGGTAGATGCAGCGCGAGGAAAAAACAATTTTGCGGTAGTTCCAGTTTCCACCACCGTGCTCTTCCCTCGTGCCATTTACTCTGTGTGCGCAATCTCTCCAACTTCTTCTGACCTTCTTTTTTATGTTTTCTTTTCCCTCCATCGATAAGGCTGTGAACAAAGGTTTACATGATAAGTTAAACATTACATTAGTGTCTGCAGCGGGATTCAAACCTGGGAACCTGTGGACAAAGCAATTTCAAACACACCATACACTGTGGTCTTAACCACTATGTGTATATATATATATATATATATATATATAAATATATGGTCATTCCATGTCAAACCACTCAATTTTTTTCCGGCCCCTCTCCGATTTTGATGAAATTTGGCCTACTTATGGACATTCTTGAGAAATAGCAAGATACCAAATTTCAGTTTGTTCGGACCATTTTTCACAGATCTAGAGCATTTTGAAACTTTCAGTGTTTTTACATAAATTATTGACTGTGAAACAGATAATTGGCCATAATTCTTTAACCCCTGACCCGATTTGCATAAATTTGATATCAATGGATAGGGGATAAAATTCCCTTTCTTATGATATGTAAATCATTGACCTTTAAAAGGTCATGCTAATTTCAACATTTTTTTATGTCACCGCGTGCCAGTTGAGCCGAATTAACATACAATTAGCATAGATAACCGCCTATCAATGCCCATAAAAGGGCATGAAACTGCAGGGCCGTGAGCAGGCACAGATATCATACAGAGGAAACAGCAACAACAAAATGTCCAAAGCAAAAAAGTAAATCAATTGGAGCGCAGTCAGTAAAGAAAAAAAAAAAAATGTTGGTAGTTCAGAGGAGGAGGTACTCCTGCAGAAAAAAATAATAAATATATATATATATATATATATATATATGAGGGTCGCAACAATGGCTTGATTTATTATTTATTCAGAGATGAAGTCCCGCAGAGCCAACCTGCAACAGAACCAGAACCCTCCTGCAGCAGTGCCTCCATGCGTACTCAGTCCCGTGCCTCTCCTCGCCTGATCTCGGAAGCGGTGTTGGACAACCAAGAAAGGATAGCCGACATGCTCGATAAGATTGCCTCAACACTCGCAACCATATCCAGTACACTCAAATAAATTGAGAATTAAAAAAAAAATAAAGATGTGCACTGAAACCGGTCTGTCCTCATTTTTGAAGTGATAGACTTAGTTTTTGTTTTTTGTTTTTTTTAAAATCAGACTGTTCGATTCAAATTGTAATATCAATGCAACTTTATTCACAAACGGGCAATTAATTGCACCCGAACTTGAACAGCGAGCCCGCAGTCTGGTCCCATCATTGCGTCAGGACGCACATCCTCATGATGTAGTGGCTGAGGGGAAAATGGCACACCACGCTTCATAGCGATGTTGTGCGGGACACAGCAGGCCATGATTATCCTACAGACCTGTAATGGTGAGGGAGAGTCATAAATTAGAAGATGCAAGGAGTTTTATTAAACTTGACCTTAGTCTAAGCGGTTTTTACAAGAATAAAACAAATCTTCAGTTCTCTTTACATACCTTCTCCGGTTTGAACAGCAATCTGCCACCTGCTGTGTCCAAACGCATCCAACGTCCCTTTAAAATGTCGATGGTGCGTTCGATGGTGGAGCAAGTGCGTGCGTGAATCTGATTAGCTATATGAAATCTGAGGGTTGGTCAGTGGTGTCATTAACCGGGGGGCCAGGGCATATCCTCGATCCCATAATAAAACAAATCAAATGAAGATCAAATCAAAAGACACTTTTGTGGGAAATTATAATGATTAAAAGATATGTACCAATGAGCCATGCATCACCAGCTGCTCCTTGTTCGAGGTACATTCCCACGGAGCTGTTTTGCAAAGTGTTGGTACATTTAATTTATTTTAAAATAAAACATGCTCTGTAAATAACCAAAAAAAGAAAAATAAATAAATATGACGGAAATATCACTGTAATATCGCATTTTAATTAACTGCGCAAAAGAAGGCAACACAACCAATGTGCCAACATGTCGACACTGAAATGTGCGTAAGAGTACTCCTGAGTGTTCATAGGATTTGTTCTTACCGAAGAACTTATCCAGGATTTGAAAACATTCATGAATGCCACAATCTTCATAAAAACTTCATAAGTTTATAAGGACTTAAGAACAAATTTGTTCGCAAGAACGGTTCGTGAATGAGGCCCAATAATCTCATCATCCCAATTTGTTCCTTTAGCTTGATCAAGTAGTCAGCTTGCTGTTTGGCTATGAAATCATGGGGGCACAAAATAAGCAGTTTTTCACAAAGAAGATCACAAAAGTCGTCAACATCACTTTCGACAGTAATGAGATCACATCTGTCTGTGGTGACCCACTGATTATAGGTCACTCTCTCAATCCCTTTTTCTTCAAGTTCCGCAAAAATTCTTTCTCTAATACCTTCAACCCTTGGGCAGGATTCACATTCTCCTAGAAAACACTCTGGCATACCAGGATTACATGGCATTTCTGCAAGAATATTCTGATAAGTCCCCCCCCAACAGCGCTTAACATGAGTTTGCAATTCTGATGCATGGTACAAACACAGACATTGTGCGTTCCTGAAGCTCCAGCCAAAACACATTCCTTTGGCCTGTGCTCTGCAAATTTTGAAAAACCCATGCATGCCCCTGCAACTTCTGATTTAAACATGGCGTATGCCTCCTTGAGGTTACATAAAACAAGACGTTTCTGAACATGCTTCCTCCTCCCCTCTTCCACAGAATATACCGATTTAATGGAGGACTATACTGACTTACACGTCTTGACTTAATCTTATAGTAATTAACTCCAACATAATATCCACGGTCGATTTTTTGTCTATACATACCCCCTGTTCTTTTAAATGACCATTAATTAGCCGGAATTGCTGTTTCCAGGAGGCCGCCATTAAAAAAGTGGCACGAGAAGTTGCAAGATCATAACGTCACTTCGACTGCCACATGCATTCATGTGCATGATGCATGCGATATCAAAATGTCTGAATACATGGCTATCTAAATAAATTAGACTACCAACCAATTTAAAATTGTTCATTGAGCGAATCAACTGTTTGATTGCAAATTGAGCCAAGTAAATGGGAAGAGGGTGAAAGCAATTGTCGAGTAGAGGAGGATGATTTTGAAGACCTAAACTTTGCTTAGTTCAGCACGCAGTTTGCCTGAATGTGTTTGCTTGATTATTACATTTGGCCGTTGTGTGCGAATCTTGTTCAATTATTACATAAAAAATGTTTCAAATTTGTGGCACAGATTTGCCTGAACGTGCTTGCCCAGTCTTCGGTGCATTTGTCCATTGCTTGCAATGCGAAAATAATTTCTCTCTCGCATTCACGTTTGATGCGCTTCACACAATGTTTTCTACTTCGTGAATATTTTTAGACGCTTAAAAACCAGGGCCATCTTAACATGATTTTATTTTTAAGAAATCTTTTTAAATAATACGTGAAAGTTTTCTGACGAGAGGTGGAATTCAGAGGTCTGCTATTTATTCAGATTACTGACATTATTTCAATCTAGCACGGTAGCCTGGTTCGGTTTGTCTGCTTCTCATTATCTCTTCTAAATCATTATTGGCTGAATAAATGGCTTGATCACAAGTTAGGCAAAGTACACGGGAATAGATTTAAGGTGAGCTAATTATGCGAAGGTGACGGCAGCTGTCCAGCCTCGCTGTTAATTAGCAGACTTCAAATCACACTTTTCTTTCTGGAAGCATTTCAAATGGCCTCTGATGTTAGTTCACCTCTAAATTAAAGTTGTGTCGGATAGAAAAAGGTAATGATCAAGCTCGTCTGTCTGCCCCGTAGAGGAAGCGGGAATATCTCGGTCATTCAACAATCTCAATGCAGGACTGCAGGACAATGGAAATTAATGGCGCTGACAGCCGCACTGACGTCACGATTAGGGGCGCCCCAAGCGGATCCAGGGTGAATTGTCGTCTGCTGTGGTGAAAATGGCGCGGTCCACTAGTTTTGTAAAATTGCTCATAAAGATTAAAGAAATCGCAAAATAAAGAAAACAAAGTCGTAGGAGCTTTTTTCATGATATATTGAAATAATAACACCCAACTTTCCCAGCCATGATAGTCTACCTTTAAAGTCCTTCTTGTCAGGCATAACACGACTGATCGAGTCCGACAAATAAAACCCGCGAATAGCCTTGATAACATCGTCTCCAAGTTTCTTCCCAAGTTTTGTACTGGGTGAAGACATCACTCCATGATCCATCTGCAGCTTCTTAGCTGTCCTTGCCATCCAATTTGTCAGAATCAGAATCAGATTACTTTATTTGTCCTAAAAAAGGCAATTCAGTTTCTCCAGTCTAGCGGGGAAGGTAGAAAGCAGCGGGTCGCACACTGAGAAGCGCCCCGGAAACTTTTCCTTCGAAAATTAAGGTTACAGATGCAGAACACAGAACAAACATATATAACATATATTGATGACATCACACATAATACACATCAGGTTTATAACACGACACGCTGGAAAAGCGTAGGAATTTTTTCAAGGAATGGGGGGGGATGGGAAGTGGGGAAAGAAGGGGTTAAATTGAGAAGAAATGAGTGAGGAGGCTGCCTGTTTCGGAGGGAGGGGGGGGTTGGGCGGAGAATGCACCAGAGTCAGTACAAGGTCCAAGTTCTTATCAAGGGCAAGATGTTCTGTCCTCGAAGCCAGAGGAGGGATGAGGGAGTGTTGTTGATAAGGACCGGTCCGTGTGAGACTGAGACAGAGACAGAGGGGGGATGCGGAGTGGGAAGGGGTGCCGATTCTACTCAATTTCGGGTGGAACAAGCAATTTCGATTGATCCGTATCCATGTTATAATTCTTGTTTTTCGTGTACTTCGCGCTTCAGGGCCGCAAGTTCTCCTGTCAGCTCATCCAGTCTTTTGCTCAAATTCACAGTCAAACGCAATGGCTCCCCACACTGACTCAAAACAGCGTCCATCTTCCTATGTGTATCTGCAGATGTTCCCAGGGTCTTTTTGAGCAGCTCTTCATTCAGTGATGCCCGTCGATGTAAATCCATCACCCGTTCGCTCGTTACTCCACTGAAGCGTTCCATAATTCGGTGCTAGGCAGCGCGTTGGGCGTTTTCCTCGCTCCCAGCTCGCACACTTTGTGGTAGATCAGAGCAACTCCCATGCCAATTAGGAGAAATCCCGTCACCATAAATCCAAATAGATAAATATCCTCCATGTCTTCAAGGGATAGTGCTGCCAGACAAAGAACTTGCCATCTCGACCATGCGTCCCTGGCGTAGCCAGCAGCAAAAGTCCCGTCAGGGCAGTGCGGTTCACCAGGTGCTCCGCTTCTCAATGAAAAAATATGTCAATTGCATTCAGGGACCAGCTAATTCATTCCATTTTTACTCGAAGAGACTCAGAAGCAGACGGAGGGTCCAAAAAAAAGAAAGAGGGGGGTAACGAGATGATACAGGACAAAGAAAGGAAACATAGGCCGGAGCAGAAAAAAGTACGACTGCTCTCCCCGAGAGGCGGAAGTGGAAACCTGTTGAACTCCTGTTCAATTCGTTTTACATTCCAACTTTGGTAAAAGTGTGAGGATCTGTATTTTCTCACTTCATGTAACATGCAGGAATTTTTCTGTTGACTCTTATTCGTCTCATTGTCATGTCGGTCTGGCTCCATGTGAAAGGCATCTCTCACACCTGTCTGCAGCTAATCTAACTTTCGTTTCCCATAGCCATGCAGTTTCAATCTTTTTGGGTCTAACGGAGTCTCCTCTATTGCCTTAAATGCTTCATTTACTGTTGGAATTGCAAACGCTTCTATCATGGACGTGCTTGCTGTGGGCAAAACAGTGGGATCTTCCATCTCAGTAGTGACGTCACCTGAAAAACATACCCAGTATTTTAATGCAAACTTCACTTGCATGGGTGGCCGTCATTGGAGGGAGATGAAGTTGGGGAGGGAGAATTTCATCTGCCCGCTTACAAATCATTAGTAACTAATATCATTGGACCTGCGGACATGTAACTGTGTTTCTGACGATTACTGAATATTCTGAACAAGATTCCATCATTTAGCAATGAAAAAGGCATACCTTGGCTGCCGTTTTCACTCTCTGGCTCTGAGGCAATATCACCAGCATCGGTTGTCAGAGCAGTTTCATATTTCGAAACCTCACACTGACAGGTTGGACACAGTTTCTTCCCTGGTATCAGATGGAGTTCGTGGTGGAGTCTTGCAAACTCTAGGGTAACCTCACGTAATCCTTTTTTGATGACCTTCTGGTGATGACGCCCAAAAGGATCCATGCATTATTTTTCATTACAAGTATACAGTCTAAAGTACTTATCCCAGTGATGATTACAAACATATTTCAATTTAATGTCAGCACTCACTCAACATCTAAGCTGCAATATTTCCTGCTCATTTTCGTCCGTGGTACAGAAATCTTCAGACTGCTGGGCAGAACATTAGTCTTTCAGATAAGCTCCAATGGAGCATTCTTTCATCACATTCGAAGAGGACATCTTCATTTAATGCAGCAGTATAATGTGAGGCACAGCAGACAATACCAGAAGACAATGGCTTAGCACTATGTAATGAATTCCTTGAATGAGATTCAGAGAATCCGTATTTCCTGGAAGTGAAAGCAGGACTCCACACTAAATTCTCCAAACTAAAATTTGGGGACATGAGTGATACATAATTGGCTAACAGCAAATCAATTTTTGTGAAAATCGATTGATACTCATTACCTGCAAATGTAGGTCAAAGGTCACGGTGACATAAAAAAACCATTGAAATCGGCATGACCTTTAAAGGTCAATGAATTACATATCATAAGTAAGGGAATTTTATCCCCTATACAAATAATACCAAATTTATGCAAATGGGGTCAAGTTGTCTGTTTCTCAGTCACAAATTTATGTAGAAACACTGAAATTTTCAAAATGCTCTAGATCTGTGAAAAGTGGTCCGAACGAACTGAAATTTGGTGTCTTGCCATTTCTCAAGGATGTCCACAAGTATGCCAAATTTCACCAAAATCGGAGGGGGACCGGAAAAAAATTGAGTGGTTTGATGTGGAATGACCCATATATATATATATATATATATATTTTTTTTTTTTTTTCTTTCTTTAATTTATTGTTGTCAATGAGGAGACGTCATGTGAATATCCATTTTGATGTGTTTCATGCTGGTGAGTCGGCTGATCCATTGACCCTGGGTAGAATAATTTGAGCAGAACAAACCATTGTTTGTGGCTGAGTTGGGTTAAGGTTAGGGTTAGGCACAGGGATAGGGATAGCATTCCTAATGAGTTGGGTTAAGGGTAAGTATAGGGACAGGGATAACATTCCCTACGAGTTAGCTTAAAGTTTGGTCAACAGTGTCATGGCTGCCACCTTTATAGACGCTCTAAAAATTAAAGTGTAAATTCTCTTAACTGGATGTGCGCTCAACGTTTTTCCACACCCGAATATTTCACTTGGTATCTAAACATTAAGGTAAGCCGAAAAAGTTGTGATTTTTTTTAAAATTTTGCTGGAGGTTGTGTGTGGTACTCTTACCCAATGTTGTTTCAACGTTGAAACAAATCTTGTTCAAATTTCAGTGTTGATTTGAAATCATTTTGTTAACCTTTTTACAACCTGTTACGGCCCCATACCACAGGGGTCATAACACAACCATCAAAGTTAAACGTTGTTTTAATAGCGTTTCAACGTTGAAACGACAAGTGACATAATTTCAACCATATTTCAACGTTGAAGGTCAGTCGTGTGCTGGCTGGGTTACAACCGTCAGAGTTAAACGTTGTTTCAATAGCGTTTTAACGTTGAAACGACAACTGACATAATTTCAACCATATTTCTATGTTGAAGGTCGGTCATGTGCCGGCTGGGTAAGTATATTTTTTCACAAGATACTTTTGGTATTTAAGTGCATTTAATGTGAGCTAGTACTTTAAGACTTTTGCTCAATTTTCTTACAGGTAACTTTCAGTTATGGTACTTCAACTTATACTTAGTTTTTTTTTTCCCGAGTTCTTTAGAGTCCGTCTCTCCGCCAGCATAGCTGGATTTGAACTTTGGCCTATATTTCAGCTGTACTTTGACCTGGATATGGCCCGTTGTCACTTGTGCTACTCTAACATCCTGCACAGTTAGGTGAAAATCTAGGCAGTGGATATTTTGCCGTGAACCGGTTTTACATTTCTACAGCTATTTTGCTGTGACCTCTGGTACACATGCGCAGTTGTATTATTTTTGGACTTAAACACAAATCAATGGAGTATTTTTGGCCAACGTTAGTGTAAAAACTCAATAGCTAGCGAACAAATCAGCCTCGTCAATGCATAACTGACCTTGCTACACAGCTAATGCGAAATAATTGCGATTTGTTTTTTATTGATTTATATGTACCGCAAATAGGTAGCTGAGCAGGCGAACTAGCTTGCTAGCCTAGAGTGCAAGCTAGTTTGTTGGTTTCTTAGTCAATGTTAGCTGGCAACCTTTATATCTGGTGCATATTAATGCCAGCTAGTGAGCTAAATGCTTGCAGTGCGACTCCAGCCAAATTAGTTCACATAATAATGGCTACATACATTTTAAATTGACTTAAATGCATGAAATATAATGTTAGCTAGCTTGCAACAGAGCCTTTATGCCGACTTAGCTAGCTATATTTAATGTGTGTAAATGTGAGCTAGCTAACTAAATGGCGAAGTAATAACTATTGACTATTATCCATTGATTTCTATGAGCAAGTCCGAAAATAATACAACTGCGCATATGTACCGGAAGTCACAGCCAAATAGCTGTAGAAATGTATAACTGGTTCTCAGATAATATCCACTGCGTAAAATCTATGCAAGCATTTTTGAGATATCCTGCTAACAGACAGACAAACAAATAAATAAGCAAAGAAACGGAAGCAAAAACATAACTTCCTTGGCGGAGGTAATAAAATTGCGCACGCTTGGTGGTACTTGTGCTGCATTCGGTAACGCGTCCCACGAGCCGTGTTTTCGAGACACGACTGGTGAATTCCGTTCTTTTGACCCCACGGCCTCACTGTCCGAATGATCCTTCCTCGTACCTTTGACTTAATTCACGACACAACTCATGTTTACGAGTGTTACCGAATGCAGCATTAGTCCACGTACACTGCACATGCGCAAAGCATCCACACACAGCGCGGAAACACAGTGGAAAATGGGGAAAAGAAAGGAAAATGTGAATTAGACTTATTATCTCGTTTTGGTTTTCTTGATTATTTTCCCTTTCGAGTGGAAAACAGGAAAATCATAACTTTTTTTTATTTTTGGTGCATACAGGAAAATGGAAAAACAAAATTTTGATTCGTTTTTCGTTTGCCAAATGAATTTGAATCATTGAATGAACGGATGATACACGGGCCATACACAGATTTAAAACGGGTGTCTCAGGTAAGCAATCAATCGCGAACGCTTAAACAGCCATAAAATACCTGCTGAACAGCTAGATAAATGCCGAAACACATTTCGTGCATAAGTGCTATAAAGCAGCGAAGCCAACAAGTTGTAAAGCAGCAATTAAATTAATACAACAGCAAGTTCACTTCCGGCTAACCCGGAAGTGGCAGTATTAACTTAAATGCGGAATTAGGTGCTGGTCAATCTTCTTTATACAACAGAAAACAAGACGCCGGTGAGACAAACATTATGCCAGATGAAAATTTGTAGTAATATTTTAAACTAAAAAAACAGAACATTTAAGAGACAAGACATTGTATCGTGTGGTTATTTTAACAAAGGAAACAATGGCTTAGATTGAGTGTTTTTAAACTTCTAAATGGTGTAATGATTAACAATAGCGCTAGCAAAATTCGCCATTGTGTTCAATGTTACAGAGCTCTCTTAAACAACAGGAATAACAGGAGATGCATGATGAATGTTGTAGCCATTTTCTACACATATAATTTAAGATAATTTGAATCAATATTCTGTTTGAGATGTTTGGGTTTGAAGTATTTTCTGTTCTGTGTTGTAATGAGGAATGAAGGTTTGGCCAGTGACTAATGACACGATAGAATGGTGTTTCTCATTGGCTGCTGTGTGTATAGTATAAATACATCGTGAGCCTGTGAAACAGCAGAAGCCACTGGACCTTGAGGCAACACGGTCTTTTGACCAGCGCACTAATTTCGGTTAGTTTACTAAGAGAAGTCGAAAGTCCATTATTTTTCTATTTTGTATGATTTCATTTTTGTAATAAAGATACTAAAAAAGAATTTAGCTTCAAGACTTTTGCTTTCCAATGTCAGTGTATTGTGTGCAAAAACTTTGAGGTCTGGAGCTAGTGAGGCAGCCAGCTGCTGCACCCACAATGAATGTTATGGTTAACGGAACATAGCCTATTTTAAACTAGAAGATGGCGAACATTAACGGACTTGAAACACCCTCAGTCAAACACTTGCACACAGTGGCCCTCATTTATCAAACGTGCGTACACCAAAAAAGTGGGTGTACGCCAAATCTCTTGCAAGGATTGGCATTTATCAATCTGAACGTGAGCGAATAGTCTGCAAAAATCTCATGCCAGGTCTGACCAGGCATACACAGATTTGAAACCAGCGTGCAACATGCAGGAACAAGTGCAGCTGTCAAAATGAGTAATAAACCATATGCAGCGATGCGGACGTCATACTGTTGTTGCTCTTATTAGCAAAATGAATAAATAGGCCAAATAAATAAGACAGCTGTGTTGAGAAATTAATTAAACTTATATTTTGAGACAACCTGCTTGTCAGGCCAGACGGCTGACAATTACAATCAATTTGATTAAACGTAATGCGTGGCTTGACAGATATGCAGTGTGGAATGTCAGATGCTCATCCAGTGAGATATATACTGAACAACAAAAGAAACGCAAGTTATTTAAAGGCAGACTGGAAAAAAAGTTTACGCGTAATTATTTTAGAAAAGCAAATTTATTACTAGCGCGTGCACATTTACACTTGCTTCATCAAATTTTTCTTTATTTTGTGGTCACTTTGACTGAGTAACCGTAAGAGTGCATTAACTAACTAGCTAACTTGCATTTCTTTTGTTGCTCAGTATATATAGGCCTACAGACACTTTGACCGTGATCACATTTTGACAATGGCAAATCTTCTATTGTTAGAGGAATAGCTTCTGTCCAACGTGAGAGGAACTTTCGGCACAAAGAAGATCTCCTCCGGGAAAGTGACGAGTGGCTGCTCGTTTTGTGTGGCACCCAATAAAATGTCATGGAGTAATACTAATAAAGTACAATGAACAGTGATCTCTGCTGACAGCCATTCAACAATTACCCTCATGCAGCTCTGATCGAGGCGGTGGGGACTCATCCGTGTCCCCACCGCCTCGTATTCCCACGATGCACGGGGAGCCCATCAGTGCTGCCACGCGCTCCTCGAACGGTGACAGCTGGAGATTCGAGTCTGGTTGGCCTCCACCGGTCCGTGCGCTGCTGCGCCTGAGCGCAGCAACTCGTTTTTTGGTGGCGATCTTAAAATTGGACCACTTTTTTTTTTACCTACATGTAAAGCATTTGGATTGTCAGTTATGTAGGCTGTATAATATGAAATATCATGGATCTATAAATTGAATTTATTAAGTCCGATGTTATTCGCACTTATACTTGTGGCCAATGCTGATTTTTTTTTCTTGCCGCCCACACTTATAAGTGCGCCAGTTGATCACCATTCCAGTGCCCCTTATAAAGTACTGCTTAAAATAAGTTTGGCCAAGAAAAATTTTTTTAGCTTTGGACACACTTAAATCAAGTGTGGGCAATGGAAAAATGTGCATCTTGGCCACACTTATAAGTGCGTCTAATGCAAATTTCGATAAATTTTTGTGCTTGGATGCACTTAAATAAGTGCGAATAGTCACTTCGATTTATTAATGAATTAAATCAAACCTCTGCTGCGCTCCAGTTTTCCATCCAACAGTGTTTATCACAGCACCAATAGTTTTCCAAACTGTAGCCTTCTGGGCTCCCTTTAAGCCACTCTTAAGGCTCCTAAATAAAATTATTTTGTTTTTCTTCACCTCAGACGTGATAATTTATATTTCCTCCTCAGTGAAGTTCTTTCCTCCTTGCCGTCTTTCGAGAGTCCATGTCGTAAAGTGGGCAGGACTATGCCTCCCGGAGCATGAATTTATAGGGGCGTGTCATGTAAATTACGATGGTTTCAGCCGCCAGATTTATCAACGCCACGCCAGTTCTACACCGAAATCAGCGACATACACACTTTTAGTAAATCAGCCGTGACACCTGGCAAACGCTGATATTTACACCAGAATCTACACCAGATCCTACGCAAGTTTGATAAATGAGGGCCAGTCAGTTTGTAAAAGAAGGTAGCGCATCGCTACCATGACGGACGCTATGCGCCCCGTCACACATTGATAAACCACCCCATGGGGTTTATGAATATACCAGAGAAATCTGCGACATCAATTTCCTTTCTGACAAATAATTACATTTTTAACGTGTTGGCGTGATATAGCATCATCTCTTGATATATGAGCAAGACAGAGATGATGAGGAATAATGGTCTTCTCCACTGCTTAAGTCACAGCATGGAATGACTGTAACCTGCTTCCTATCCAGACTAGTCATAGCACCTATAGTGTATATCACAGGTTAATTTTCCAAAGATAGTACCATACTATCAAAGCATGGGACAGTCAAGCGGATATGTTTACAACGTCAGGGTGAAGGGAGAATCCCGATAAAATAAACATCAGTTTGACAGGCAGGGTGGGAACTAGCAAGCTACACCCAGGCTAGCTAGCATGATGCCTTCGTTATCATTTGGCTAGTAAATGCTTAGTCAACGTCTTTATCTGAACATATCACATTATCACAGCCGCTAGATGTATAGAAAACGTTGGCTTCTTCACTCAGTGTTATTCATGCACCATAAAATATGTGTTGTTGTTGTTACGGTTTTCACTGCTGTTCGTAGACTAGCTCTAGTGTTAGTTGCTATATAGCTACTCAACAGGACACCTCGCCAACCCTCCACTCGTTCGCCTCCGACCAAGCATTAATCAGTCTCTCAGGGCCAGTATTTGTTGGATTTTCCTCCCCTCTCTCACGCCTGACCGGCTCAAAATCATATGGTTGCAGCCCATCATAAATTTCTGCAGTTTCTTGCCACCTCCTCATGCTCCCAATCACTCGCCATTGTAAGCTGAGGCTACTTTCCTCCACGACTACCTTACGTGATGTTGTTAGCAGGTTATGTAAAAAAAAAACCAGCCACTACAGAAACAGACAAAAAGTGTAATTTAACGGCATTTGTAGATAGTTTTGGAAATACTGAAATATTGTATGTACATTTTGAAGGCTTTATGTACAAATTAGTCGAGAGTAGTGTTTAACTTGCAATATACACTTTAACTGATCCCAAGAAAGATTTGTCTTCAACTTTTTTTGGTAGTTATTCCTCAAGGGGACCAGTCACCTTGTCGTGGTCTTGAGGCTCCTTCAGTTTGAAGGTCTATGAATAGGCAGTAATTTTAAGCATAAACATCATAAGGGTCATAGTTAATAACTATATCCCTGAAAAAACTTAAACTAGAAGAATTAAGTGAGAGCTGTGCTCACAAAATCCATTCCATGTCAACAAACCCCAATTTAGGGTTTACAACAGTCGGTTGATGCAAGTGTTCGGACGAAGATGTTACCAGTGCCGACACATGCTGGTTTTTTCATTGAATATTGGCCATACCCTAGGGCAAATTTCAGCAAATTCCCTAAGTGTGTCATGGCCAGGAAGTTTGTCAAATGTACCGTAGCTTACACACGTGGCTGTTGGAAATCTCCATTTCAGAACATATTTTTTGAACAAATATCTTCCTATCTCGGCAGCATGACATCAATTTCAACAAATTCTTTTTTTGTTCATTAAGAAAATATATCAGCTACAATGTGCATTGATAAGCACATGATTATAATCATTGGTGACACTTTGTGGGACCCCAGAATGGTGGCCCCTTCCCAAAACTAAAAAATGTTAAAAATATAATTTTTTGTCATAAAGAGAATTGATATTGCAGGTTTCTCTGATGGACTCATGAACCCCGTGAGGTGGTTTATCAATGCTGAAAATTATTTTGAAATCAGTGGTTTGGGTCAGAGAACTCCCTTAATGGGACTCCACCTTTGCACATTAATCGGTCAATACTGTCACCGTGGCAACAAAAATTGGTAAGTGTTATTAGTGAAGTGTAACACATGTCGATACCAAATATGAAAGTAATCGGCCAAAAATTTCAGCCTGTACTGCGAACACAAGGAAATCTCTATGTTTTGCCACTAATTTGCATATGATGCGGCCAATACTGTGGCCATGGCAACCGAAATTGATTTGTGTCATAAGTGATGTGTAACACATGTCCAAACCAAGTATGAAAGTAATCGGTCAAAAATTGCAGCCTGTACTGCGTCCACAACAAAATCTGTATGTTTTACCACTAATTTGCGTATTATTCGGCCAACATTGTTGCCATGGCAACCAAAATGGATAGGTGTCATAAGTCAAGTACAACACATGTCCATACCAAATATGGAAGAAATCAGTCAAAAATTACAGCCTGTAAAGCGTCCACAATAAAGTGTCTACGGATACGGACGAGGCGGCGGCAGCGGAGACAACAGACGTGAATCCATAGTAGCCGCCTGACTTCATCCGGGAGCTACAATAAGCCAACATATTACCGGTCAAGCAATCATGTGACAGCAAATCAGATGACAGTCAAATGCACTCAGATGACTCTCCAGCAGGTAGCACCTCCTCTACGTTAAACAAGCTTGACTCTGTGGCCTATCAGAATTTATGTCAAAGCTCCATATTGTTCAGGTCTTACAATGCAGCTGCATGTCTGCATAAGCCGGTGTCTCATTTTGTTATGTGCTTTGGCACACAAAACAACGCATTTAGTAACAGCAGCAGCACATTTCTCTCATTGGTTATCAGTGTGTGATAGCAAGCGGCAATCTCCAAGGTTGAAAAGTGAGGCCAATATGGAAGTGCCAAAAACTGAAGTTCCTTGAATGGCCACTTGAGGCTGACTGCAGAAGTGAGTCTCCATCACGGGAGCCCGTTGGGCAAGCGCAAGTGAATTCCTTGCTGCCCGAAAAGTTTTCTCCTTGCCGAGACCTCGCTGAATTCGGCCTTAATGCCTCATTTCCACTACGTGATACCGGCTCTACTCTACTCCACTCCACCCGACTTCGTGCCGGGTACTTTTCTGGGGGATCGTTTTCCATCTGAGGATAGTACTGCCTCAGTGTAGCTGGTCATCATGGCGGCGCAGCACGAAACTATTTAAAATATCTGTATGCCCCTTTTTGGATGCGGTTGATTCTTTACCACTCAGACAAACGTGCCATGCTATTGCAGTCATTTTTTGAAGTGGTGTTTTCACACATTACATTAATGGTAATCATCATGCATGTGTGTGCGCTATGAGCTTCACCAACCACGGAACCAACATATCAGTTTCCATTTGAAAAGGTTTTACAACTTTTGCTGTTCATTACGAACAGAGAAAGAAAAACAGCAGTGTCGAAAAGTATATAAATAGCGAGGAGAAAATCATTTATGCAGGCAGCATTTTCATGAAAGAAATTTGCATTACGATGTATATTAATCAACACCAACAAACGTTCATTATTACCATGCATTCTTTCACACTACGGAACATTTGTTTATTTCAAGAATTTCACAGAATTTCAATAATAATATAGCCTATAGGCCGACATGTAATGCACAAAATAAAACGTAGCGTTTAATGTCTTTTCCTTACTCCCTTTTATGCAACTTAAACAATGAGAAAAAAGCGGGTAGAGCTGGTACCACGTAGTAGAAATGGGGCATAAGTTACTGTTACATTTTATCCATTTAATGGACGTCAGTATATTCTACATGATATTCTGATCATTGATGCGCGAGCACACTCATCAGAATATCAGTAAAACACTGTATACTGACATCCCATTGCAAACGTCTGATGGCCAAATCAACTGTTGACATTTTACAACGGCGCACGATCATTGAAATATTCAACAATTGTTGGTTGTGTAATTGGTTTAAAGTAGTCGAGTTCTTCTTGAGAAATCATTTACAACCTTATGGCTCTCCATTTTTTTTTCTGTTTTGGAATGGCTTTTAAAATTAATTTTTAATTCAGTCGTTGGAGACACTGACACGTGTCTTTTGGCTCTAGCTGAAGGAAGAAAAAAAATAATTATGGATGCTTCATAATGCCTTTTGACCGACAATAAGCGGCACATATACAACTCTGAAAACAAAATCTTATATTTTACCGCCCGGATTGTAGCGATTTAGGTGATATATTTATGAAAGCTAGATTTAACTCTTGATGAATGAATGAGCACCAGGCGCGCAATCGGGGGTGCGCAGTGAGTGGTTTAAACCAGCACCCTAAGTCCTCGGACTCATGTCGTGAAGTGAAATGACAACGAAGCATTTTATCTTAGGGGTTGTCTTGTTTTGCTATATATTTTGACATGTTGCGCGTTCTCTAACGAACATGACCAACTTCCATATGATTTTTATTTAGTAATTAGTCATTGAAGTGTTTATTGAAGTGTTTTACCCCTTACAAAAAACCACTAATGGAATAGCATAAAATGTACCACCAAAAAACTATAGTATTACTGCAGTAATTTTATGGTTTTTTGGAATGCACTATAGAGATTTTAGTGTTACTATTAAAATATTATCGGGCTACCATAGCTTATAAAATAACACTACAGGAAAAACGACTGTAATACTATAGCTGGTGAAACGTACTATAGAACACTACAACCACACTATAGAACACTATACAATTCGTATAGTATACTATAGTAACTCTTTAGTTCATTTTCGTAAGGGACAATTCCACATTAATTCGGTCTCTGGCTCATTTTGAAAATTGTATGTTGCTCTGACAGTGGCCGATTAGCTTCCTCAAGTGCAACATCACAGCATATTCTTGCTTGTAATAGTGTTGCTGGTTTTAATGGAAAACGCGCCCTCGTATAGCCGTAAGATTGCTGGGTGGAGAGTTTAAATGCTCGCATTCATAGTCCCACACCCACTCGAAGTCCGCAGACACTGCCCGGTCACCCCTCTGTCCATGTAGCCGCCACTACAAAACTAAAAAAAAAAAAATTGCGGAAAGTTGTGTTAATTATCCCTCTCTTCCCCCATGTGTAACCACAAGCCTGTTGTTTTGGTTCTGAGGCGATTGAAACGAAACACAATGTGGGAAAGATGTGAGTCTAGAACACGGCTTTAGATGAATAACTTAAATATTAAATAAATATTTTCACTTTGCTGTGGGCCTTTTTAAACAATAACTACACACAAAAGCAACAACAAATGTTGATAAAAGTTTCGCTTCTCTCACTGAAACATTATACTATAACCATGTTCTGAGAAAGTGATTTTGTGAGTGACCGTTCAATGGAATGGCCGTCCGACGTGATTCCTAGCGCCAGTTGCACACATGTATGCTTTATTCCCCTGTTAGATGGTTGGGAGTCAAGTCATTGCTTATACCTGCACCAACCAAACTAGACCGCGGCGGATCAAAATCCTGCTTTATATTTGGCTATGGCACTTGGCAATCGGTAATTGGAAAGTTGTGACAGTCACGCCGAAAATATTATGAAATAGGCCATAGGTTTTCAGCAATAAGTCTGATTTTGCTTCAAATGAATTTAGTGGCCACATTGGTACAGTGAATAAAACGTTAAGATCGGAAATAAATTACTATGTGGCGTGAAATTTTCAGCCAGCCTGTCGGGCAAGTGCCTCTTAATTTCTGCTTGACTGACAAAATTTTTACTTGTCCCGGGCGCTCAGAACAGCGATTCGCGAGCCATGCCCATTGACCCCCATGTTAAAAAGCCCAATTTTACAGCAGAAATAAACATGTTTACAGCCTGGTTCAAAATACGGTTTTTGTCTCTATGGCTAATTGCCCCCCCCGTGAAAACTGTGGGGAGAGTGATTTTTTTGTCACTCTACTATTACATTATATAAAGGCTTTAAGTTCTGCATAATTTAGGGCGTGGCCACTGAGTGACAGAACCTTGAATTACACAGTCTATGGACAGGACTCATCACATCCGGTTATTTCATGTGGCTAGGCTAGAGCACAGGCCTACATGGCTCCAGGATATAGAGTAGGAACGCCAAGCCCTGCCGCTGACCCCTGGTCTATCCTGGCTGCTTGAGGGGGAGGGTTTCCTAAGCTCAGCTAGCCTAGCCGCTAACCCTTAGCTTAATCCAGTCAAGGGCCGTTACCCATGATAGACTCATTTTAGTCATGGAACCTGACCCTTTGGCCGCGTTTGTGACTGGATAATTTTTATCAAAGTATCAGGAATAAAGGGGGCGCCCCGGTGGCTCATCGGTCTAAGCGCGTGTACCATAAAGGCTGTGTCCTTCCCGCAGCAATCTGGGTTCGAATCCGGCCCGGGTCATTTACTGCATGTCTTCCCCCATTCTTCTCCCCAACCTTCCTGTCTCTCTACACTGTATAACTATCGAATAAAGGAAAAATTCCCCAAAAAAAAAATCTTTAAAAAAAAAAAAGCATCAGGAATAAAATGTCTTGCTGTGTGGTTAGAGGTCTGTGGTCTATTTTCCAAGTTGATGAAATCCTAATGTATTTCATATAAGTTTATATGTCAGCACGAAGTAGCATTAGTTTGGTAACTAGCTAACTAGCCAGAGAATGAATACAGTAATTCCTCAGTTAGCTTTTGCCCAAGATGTCCAGCTATGCTAACGGGAATGTACGCCTGCCACAGTTATTATACTGGCCTGCAGCGAAGTAGTTAAAATACTTTTGAGCAGAAGGTGTCAGTCAGGGGTTGGAAAACCATCATGGCTTCCCTAACAGATTGCCAACGTAGCTGGCTAGTTAGCTACAGTATTACAACCACCAGAGCACGTTACCAGATGACAGTGTCCCTCAGCTGATTTCCCGGTCCATTTGAAGGGCTTGCCTGGAGATTGCTGTAGTTGTCCACTCAGTATTCACACAGCAAGATCTTATAGAGCAACAATTGTCGCTACCTTGCCACAAATGGATTTGTTCCATTTTCAGTGCAATTACTGATGTGGTATCAATGTAAATATACTGGACAAAGAAAGTTAGGGATCACCCAACTTTTCAATATTAAAATATGATATGGAAAAAAATACAAACTATCAAATATTTCAAATTCAAAATTTGGGGTGATCCCTAACTTTATTTGTCCAGTATAGAAAGGCTAGCTAACTAGCTAGCTGGCTATATAACTAATTTAACCTATCCCACGTTGGCTTGCAAGCTCTCGCTAAATGTGTTTCTTCATAAAATCCATCATACACAAGCTAGCTAGCTACATTAACCTAATTAATAGGCCAAATTGCAACAGAAAACAGTGTCACTAACTAGCCACGTTCGGCTATATTCAGCGTCCCTAAGAGTAAAGCTTTTTGCCGAGGTGCGACAGTACCTTCAACTAGAACTGCGTTTCATCAGGACGAACCTCAAGAGTGTGCTTGCTAAAATGCACACACACACACACCCACACACAGTTGTCATCTGACATTGTTTAAAGGACAAATTTCAGAGCTGTGCGCTCTGAAATTTGTCTGTATACTGGTTGTGCTGTTGAGGCTGCCCTCTAGCGTTCCGTGATGTCATAATGGCAGAACTCCACCATGCATTTTTAATGGAGATAAAAAGGGATGAAAAACAGGGATTGTGAAAGAATGAAAAGGGGCTATGCAACCCTTTGTATAAGGCCCAGAGACACGGTCGGGCTGGACGTTTCGGCGTTTGAACCGCATCTCTATCATGAACACTCGGGCACTTGATACGGGACAAAAAAGTGTGTGCAAATGGAAAAATAAATAAATAAACGGACTTAAGAAAAACAATGTGTTGCTTGCCGCAGGCACACAATTATATGACGTGATAGAAAAGTTGCGCGTCGCAGTGGTATCGTTAGCTAATATAGAGGTCATAGATTAGCTGGGCAGCTGATAAAATAACCATGGAGCCTTGGAACCAGACGCCCAGCTGTGTTAGCATTGATGACCCGTGCGAATGTCAAAATGTAGGGTGATAATACTTGTGATTAAAATGTAATGTAAGGAAAATAAAGGTCCATCAGGTTTGTTAGTAAGCTTATGTAATGCAGTGTTATTGTTGGACTGGCCGTATTACCATTTATGGGACCTGGCTAAGGGGCGTAAAAAAGCTAAGCTGAGTATCAATATCCCCACTCCCGGGGGGGGTATTGATACTCAGTGAGCCAACCGCCGCAACTTCCCAGCGGCGTACAGCGTTTGCCTCGCAACTGCTTCACGGATAAGAACAACACTAGTCTCGCAAATGCTTCACAGCAAGCATCTCGGCCGTGGCGAACTAGGTAGCATCAAGCTGAGCTGGCTTCTTAGCCTAGATTTTAAGCCATAGCGAGCTTCGTAGCTTCAACCTAGGAGGGCGTGTTTCAGCAAACAGGCTCCATTCGTGCCACCCATTGGGCCCGCATCAGCTCGAGCAACAGTCCACCTTTTTGCCCATTTTTGGATTAGCCTGGAGGTAGGCGGAGACAAGTAAGTGCCAAGATGTCGACCAAATGAGCTTCAGAGTGGATATTCAGAAACCTATGGGTGACGTCACGAAGGCTATGTCCATGTTTTATACAGTCAATGTGTGATAGCTACAAATACATGCCTTCTTCTTTGTAAATTCTGGGTTTGGATGGTCCAACATTTTTACTTCACATGCACAGTGTGAGCACATAAATGATGATCTTTAGTTTAACACTGTATGCAACTTGCTCTGCCGGCATCACAAACTCCTCAGGCCATCCAGACAGTTTACAGTCGTTGGAATTTTTGTTAGTTGTCTGTGTCAGAGGTTGGCAATAAGATAAAGGGATCGCTAGTTCCAGTGGGTTGTATTAGCCAGTAAGCCAACGGACAAATAAGCTGCTTATCACATAAATGTTTATCTTGGTGAACCAACTCCTGCTTAACACCAGTGGATGGAAACATATGTGCATTTTCTTTTACTGAATCTTTTAGAATTTGAATAAAATTTGCAAGACATTTTAACGGAAACCTGGTTATGGTAAACACTTCTCAACAAAGGTTTTATTTGCCCCTCCCCGTCAATTGTGGCCAGTCCACCAAATTATTTCACCGACTAATCAGAAAACTTTGCTGGTTGTTCTGCCGATTGAAAAATGTAATCTTTTTCATTTCAAGCTGCATAACTTTCTCTTTGGGTAGGCAGGTATACAAGACCTTTGTTTGTGGGTTAAGGCAGACAGATACATTTTCGTGCTCTGTAACTTACACCTAGACAAGATATTCAAAGACTTCGTTTTCAAAAAATCTTTTTCTAAACCAACAGCCTTTTCAAAGGGGACCTATTATGCTGATCCTTCTTTTAATACATATAAGTAATGTTATAATGTTGGGTGTCCATAATCAACCTCTGTAAAGTTTCTAAACATAAGATACAGGGGTTTTGCCGTAATCCAAGAACGTGATTTAGTGAACATGATTTCCTCTCTGAACAGCTCGTCCCGAGATCTTCACGAGATCTGGGCAAAACCTGACATCAGGTTGTGTCGTCCAATTAATACATACCTAGCCAGAGCCAATCTCTGCACTGGACCTGCCCACACCGGAAACCATTCTAGCAAGAACAAACAACCGCGGATCATACTATGCCTTAGTAGCGTCTACACTTCCAGAAATACAAAAGAAGAACCGCAGATCATTTGAGGTGCAGTTTTGTCAGTATCTCTCCCAAAGCTGCTTGTCCGTTTATTTTTGGACGCAAAGAAAAGCACCTATTTCTCTTCCAAAAGACGATGCCACCAGAAATCAGTGGGTAGCTTTTTTGTTTGCTGGCGGCAAACAGCCACAGCCAAAGGGAACATTAGCTGTTTGTGCTCAGCATTTCACCAAAGACAGCTTTGTCAATAAAGGATAATTCAACGCTGAATAACCCTGGATTTACACCAGATGTGTGTTTGGTCCGCCTCCACCCGACTGTGTGTTGGCTCTGACTTCGCCGTCTGTCAGCGCCCACCGGTTGCGTACTGACTGCGAACGGGTGGGCAGCAGGGCGGACGACGAGACGCGAGACTGGCTAGATCACGCAGTAATTACAAAATAAAGCGCAATTGCCAGGGATGAAACCATACATTTAACGCAATTACAAACAGGCTACAGGCTTTTTTTCTCTATCAAAGTTGACGAAGGGGTTATTTGTTAGGAAAGTGCTTTGTCGATTCAGTTAAAATATTTTATTACGTTTGTTGCTGTCCTAGCCTACTATATGATCTGGCTTCAACACTGGGTGTTTTTCATGCTGCATTTGAGTTCCGGTTGACTAGCTCTATACCGATTATAAGAAGTGGGGTCGCAATTCTGTAGTTTTCCACCTACATTCTGTTGGGCTGTTGTTTTCAAACCTGGCTCCGCCCGTTACTACATTTTCTTGAAGTAGTAAGGTGAAATCATTGGTGAAATACGTACGAGGGAGTATTTTAAACAGGATGTATGCGCCCAGCTTCCTGTCAAAGTTCTGCGCCGTGCTCCGCCGTCCGGCAAAAATAGAACCATTGCGTATCGGTTGCGAAGGGCTGCGCACTGTCGCAGCTGGGATGGAGGCGACAAGCAGCGCGGTGGATCCAGTGTAAATGCATTCATTGATTAAAGTGGAAACGTATTTGCTCCAACGGCGTGGCGGAGCGGAGACAGACCAAACGCGCATCTGGTGTGAATCCAGGGTAAGCGTTTCAGCTGCTTCTCAAACCTGAAGCAGTTGCATCGATCAAGCGCTCGAAGCCACAAGCTGTAAGTAACGATATAACAGCAAACAATGTAAGTGAAGCTAACATGTTACGGGTGGCTAGCAGGACCGCTAACGATAGTTAGTACTAACAACTGGCCTCAAATGCAGGCTTTGTAAAACACCTGAAGATAAAGCCTGGATTGGCCGCAACTGTCCGTGACCCACAGACGCAGAAGCTGTAAGTTGCTTTTCCGGCATATGCCTAGCTAACGTGATAGCCTGTTGAATGTGGCTGTAGTAGCCAAGTTACTGTTGCTAATGTTTGTGTCCTAAATATTTCAAAAAACACGGTCCTACCGAACCGAATAGCACGCACACTCAAAAATACTTAAAGGTTCTGGGTGCACGGTAAAAAACAGCAATATTCAAAGAGATAACCAGCACTTGTGAGAAGTCCAAATTAAAGGACAGTTTAATACGTACAAAATGCACACAGCAACAAAACCGTTTTGTTGCTCTGTGCATTTTGTACGTATAATTTATTTATTTTTTTGTTTATTCTGACCTCCACGAGGGAGAGATATAAAAAACAGACATACAGCCAGTAAAATACAAGCAATTATGGCAGAACTAAAACGTGCTTCACAGAAGATAAAGCAATGTGTATCACACAAGATAAAACAGTTTGAATTTAAAATGCCCAAAGTAAAAATTCAGCGATCCTGTGTTCTCGGGAGTTCTTGCAATTGAATTTGCCGTGGTGAGCTAGGCACCTCAGGGAGTCGGTGACTCCATCCCTGCCATGATGAGGAAAACGACAAGCCTGCGGGGCCGACATCTGTCCCAAGGCCGCAAGCAGGGGGGAAATACCAGAGGAGTACACCGACTCCAGGAGGGTCCCCCCCACCACGGCACCATCAGAGACAAATCTAGAGAGCAGGCATAAATTCAGATCTCTAGCAATGGAGGGCACTTTGAATATGCGATTATATAAAGACAATCTTGACGTTTCAACCATAGCACCAATTTTACAGATATACAAAGCATCCAACAGCCTAGAATGGTGAACACGCATTGGAAAGCCAAGGACACGCTTGATTTGGTCCGCTTGAAAGGACCAAATCAAGTTTTAAGCTCTGCAGCGTTTAACGGTATACAGTTAACACCATACAATAAAACAGGACAAATAACTGTTTGCCAAACATGGACTTTGGCGTCAATATTCAGACCAGGATAGGTAAAACCAGCATTTAACAAGCTAAAAGCCCTACGTCTGGCTGCAGACACACGATGGTCAATATGTGATAATGATTAACAGTTTCCTGAAAAAGTGACACCCAATCTTTCAACATTGTTAGTAGTCTGGATTACTTTATCACCCATTAACCAAACTGGGGTGGAAATATAATTCGGGTCGCCTAATATGGCACATTTGGACTTGGAGAAACCAAGTACAAATCTCCATCTTTCAGTATAATCATTACAAATGTCAGTGAGATTTTGCAAACCAGGAATACTAAAAGCAAGGATATTCACGTGATCTGCGTATGCTAAATTATTAATCAACAGGTGACCCAGCCTCAGGCCAGCATCAAAGTTACTCAACTCCAGAAGGAGATCATCAATAAAATAGGTAAAGAAGACGTATTAAACTGTCCTTTAATTTGGACTTCTCATGAATGCTGGTTGTGTCCTAAATATGCAGGAGTAATATCAGGGCACATTCAACAGAAGGTGTGTGAACACAAACCTCATTTGAAGCTAACTTTTTATACTTGTTTGTAATTTGGATGCTTGGGACAACTGTTCACGGTAATGGAACTTGCTGTCTGTAAAACCTGTATTGCAGGGAAACGTTTGTCTCCGTGGTTGTTATGACCGCTCGGTTACCAGCTACTGCACGTTAGTTCGCGTGCTGTGCTACTTAAAGCAGTACTATGAAGGAATTTCACCTTAAAATATCAGTTTCAAAGTCTATCTATTGGTAGGCTGGATTATTACAGTGAGAATGGCATCTCTCCCATTACCACAGAGGGACCTGGTGGCCTGCATCTGGGACTATGTAACTTTCGACCGCGGGTCCCGCACTCTCGCAAGACGTACGTTCTGCTTTATGGCACACACGAGCTTTTGGATAAGGAGCATAAGGAGAAGGCAGCTAGGCTAGCCCGCTAGCCCGGTATCGTGTCTCGAAAGATGGCTGAGGCAAAGAAGTGAAAAAGGACGGTGTCGGTGGAAGCCAGGATAAAAAAAGGGAGAGTGACCGTGCACGGCATAAAACCAGAGTTAATATTGGACCGGCTTTTTCACAGTGGAGAGAGCTCATGGCAAAAGAGGGCTGCAAGTCGGACGCCGAGCTGGCAATGTTGCTGATTGAGAGATGAGTTATATGCTCGTGTTCATGCACTGTATTTATCACACATTGTTTTTGTTGGCTGTGTTATCGTGTGTAGTCACAGTCACTATTTGGGTTATCAAAATCATTGTGGGATTATCGTCTCAGTTTGTATGAACTTGACTAAGTCGTTTCTGCTGATTGTTCGGTAATAGTTTCAGAGACAAACTGGATTCTTGTCGTGTTTTTTGTCGAGTTGAGTACAGTGATTGGAAAAGAAGTCTATCAAATGCGTTGGCGCGTCAAACCGCGTTGCTTGCTCTAAATAATCAGTAAAACAAAGCCCCTGTGCATTGAGTTATGACTTTTCATAGGCTTGCTTATCACTAGCACCTTGCGCTGAGTGTAGCTAAACTTACAGGGATTGTTGCTTGTTTAAACATTTTTTATTTTCAACATCGTCATATGATATTGTTTAGCCACAATTAATTACATTACCTCATCGCTATTCATCCCTCAAACAGAAACATAGTTTGAACCTGTCTTGTGTTAATTTCCAAAACTACTGCACGAGACCGGGAGATCAGGATGTTTCGACGCTACGCGCTGGTGTTCAGGGGAAATGGGGTCTTCCTTCAGGCAAAACACTACCGCTTTGGGCCACAGGCACCGCCAAATTCAACCAAAAATGAAAGTTCCTTAGTGTTGCTTTAAAAACACACCTGGTTCACTTATATGCAGTAATTCTGATCGTTATGCTTGTGTTACTTCGGTAAGCATCAATGTGGCAGTTTCAACATAACGTTGCCTGATTGTAGCCACTCGATCGAAGCTAACCGGAGAGGTGCGGTATGTGTCTGCAAAGTTGGGCTGAAAAGGCTGCAGTTAGACCAGACGTAGGTTTTGCAGAGCTTGGGGTATGTGTTTGGGTTTGTTTACTGCTGATCGCTTTACTTATCCATGACCAGGATCAGCCGGATACTTCACCAATATCTGGGCTAGCTCTCTGATGCTACCGCGGTGAAAGCAATCTCAAAATGCACAAGCTATAACGTGTCTGGTATATCAAACGATTTTTCTGCATTGCCGTGGCGTGATTTCATCCCCTTTTAGAAATTGCTCTGGCTAATAAAAAGCAACTGTTCACGCTAATGGAGCTTACAGTCTGTAAAACCTGTATTATGTTCATAACATAACCAGATCTCTCTCTAGCCGTCACGTGCTATCCATATCGCGCCCATTTTCAGCGAGCAAACGCAGGTCATTCCGGCGCAATAAGTAAACTATTACCACGGGCAATTTCCAAAAAGACCGTTTAGCCTGGTGTTTTCGCCCCTCGATCATATACCAGCGCGGGAGCTGTTCGTTACTCCACGCTAGCGACACACCACAGTTATGCACACGGAGCAGCAGGTCCTTATAGTACACACGTAAGCAGTCCATAAGTTGATCAAATCACTGCATATTTGGGAAATTTGACGCATTAGCTGACCCCTAATGAATTTTGTCGATAGCGTCATTTTCTGTACCCAGCTTTAGTTTATGTTGATCGTCAAATAACAACCTGTTAAATTCTAATTTAAGTTAAAGTAGATGACGTGAGCAGCTCTTAACGATCTAGCATAACCAGATGTCATTTGTCCTTCATTTAGCTACCTTAAATTAATTGAAGTTATTGATGTTCGTTTCTGTATAAAGTTTATATTCGCTTATTAGATTTGCTGAGAGTTTCGACCCAATAAATGGCAGCTAGTTAGAATATAGCTAAGTTTTTCTTTGGTTTAGTCATTCATTGCACACGTCGTTGATGAGACAGTGCACCAGTGATAGGAGATGAGATCAGTAGCATACATATCAACAATCAATGTGAAAAAGTAAAACGGGTTTAAATATTGATAGCTAATTACTTAACATTTTTTTCTGTTGAAGAGCTGATGTGAACTACTGGAGGCTGACATCAATAACCTGGAAAGCTGGGTTCTTATGGTCCCCGTCGGTTCGACGATGGGGGACCCTTGTTTGCCCTCCTCCTTCGTCTGTCCTCTGCTCAAGCTTGAAGGTGGTCCTCACAGAGCTGCTTGCCAGTCCGGAGAGCACACCTCCAAGCCTCGCGATCTTGTGCGGTCTCGTACCAGGTCGTCTTTTCAATGCCAAAGAGGCGGAGATCCTCTTTTGCACAATTCTTCCACCATTTGCGGGGCCTCCCCCTGTGGTCTTCCATCCGTGCCACATGGCCGAGCTAGCGCAGCCTGTTACCTCGCAGCATGGTCTCGATGGTGGTGGAGTTAGCACGGTTGAGGATTTCTGCGTTAGTAATGCGCTGCCACCATTTTACAACCATGATTTGTCGAAGGGATCTTTGATGGAAAACTTATAGGCGACGGATGTGGTGAGCTAAAGTTGGCCACGTTTCAGAGCCGTAGAGAAGTGATGGAATAACTATATCTTTATAGACTGTCAGCTTGGTGGATAGGCTGAGACCTCTTCTGCTGAAGCATCTTGTTCGGAGCGCGTTGAAGGCAGCCGCACCACGAGACACTCGGCGTTGGATTTCCGAGTCCAGACTTGCGTCATCTGACAAATTGCCTCCAAGATATGTGAAAGTCTGGGCGCGCTTTAGTTTAGCGCCGTTGATCATTATGACGGGGGGTTGGTCACACTGAGTGTGCATCACTTCTGTCTTCAGTTTGCTGATTGTGAGACCCCATGACCTGCAGGAGTTATTCAGAGCTGTGACGCCTTCTTGCAGGGACTCTGGTGACTTTGTAATTAAAGCAGCATCATCGGCATAGAGAAGGTCATTGAGCTTTGTAGTCACTGCTGGCTTGGCTTTGAGTCTCTGGAGATTGAAGAGTCTGCCGTCAAGCTTGTGTTTTATGTCCACGCCGAACGATGGAATAGATTTGTGGGCGTGCTGGAGGACAAAGGAGAAGAAGAGGATAAACAGCGTAGGTGCTAGGATACATCCCTGACGAAGGCCATTAGATACTTCAAAGGGTTCAGTGAATTCTCCACCAACAAGTACTCTTGCTTCCATGCCATCATGGAAGCTTTGAATGATGTTGACAATTTTAGGGGGAATTCCGATCTTTTTCAGCAGAGCCCACATAAGGCGTCTGTTAACCGTGTCGAAGGCCTTGACTAAATCCTTAAAGACTATGTGTAGCTCGTGGTGTTGTTCTCGGCACTTTTCCAGAAGCTGGTGGACAGCAAACATCATGTCATTGGTTGACCGACCGCTTCTAAAGCTGCACTGCGCCTCGGGAAGGTGTTCCTCTATGCAGGGCCACACCCTGCTCAGGATGACACGGGCGAAGAGCTTTCCGATGACGGAGAGAAGTGTGATCCCACGATAGTTCCCGCAGTTGAAGCGACATTGCTTCTTGAAGATAGTAACAATGGAGCCATTCTTCAGTTCCTGAGGCACCCTTTCTTCCTCCCAGATGGCAAGGAGAAGGTCATGGAGTTCCAAGGGGAGTGCAGGTCCACATGCTTTGAGCACCTCTGCCGGGATACAGTCAGGGCCAGGAGCTTTATTTTCAGCCAGATGGGAGAGAGCTGATTTTAATTCCTCAAGTGTTGGTGGTGTTTCGAGGTCCATGAGTGGCTCCTCCTGGGGTATATCATCGAGGACGCTAGGGTCTGCCGTACTTGGTTGGTTTAGTAGGGCACTGAAATGGTGTTTCTGTAAAACCCACAAAACAATAACCAACGGCGGAAATTGTAGGGCGAAGGTTCAACGTGTTCTTTTTGGCTAGTATTATATCGCGCGACGTCCTGGCTGGTGCGAATCACAATAAAATGGATATATTTTCTCCGTTCAAGGACAGGCACAAAAGCACAACGGTTACAATTAATCTGACTCCATAATAAATTTATAATAATGAATTTAGTTATACCCTCGTTAAATATCTGACTCCAAATTAGAATTAGAATTAGAATCCATAATCTAGAGAAACCTCGTGGGTCTCGAAAGACTACACCTTCAACTCTTAGGATACTACCACTGTCGCTAACATGTACTCCGGGTTTTTAGTACTGTTACGGATCCTAGGTTCGTTGATTAGATTAGAGGTTGGAAGTCAGCCATCACTGCAACAGCATCTTTTGGCTTGAATACAGCAAACCCAGATCTATGCAAGCCCATGGGTTCCTTCAGGGAATTTTAACAGATAACCAACTTTTCGTCCATGGGTTTCCTTTAGGCTAAAATCCCAGAACCGGCAATACATAAACCCTTCATGTAAGTAGATCATGGTTGTCTCTCCAACTTAATAAACCAATTCCCATACCGGGCCGCTGGCCAGTCGTACCTCGGCCAGGATTATACCCCTAGGTATCCGTCGCAACGCGGCTAGAAAGAATAAAAGGATTAAGAGTCCCGGAGACCACGCAAGCTTAAATGAATGACAATAATTTATTCACCAGGTAGGCAAAAGCTTAAATCAAACAAATCCACGTTAAGCCAATTACAAGTTACGCATAATTTAGAAGAGGAGAATAAAGTCATACCTGGAGGAAAAGGATACACGCACTAACGTGCGCGGGAAGTTCGAAACACGATGTTACATCATTGAAAAGGCTACTCACGCACTCACGTACGTGGGGACAGATCGGATACGATCTTCCCAGAATGGATTGTTTCTCTTTGCTTTAAGCCAAACCACGTCTTTGATCCGGGCGGCATGGCCATAAAACACCTGGAAGGGGGGTCGAATCCGGTTTTTGGGTTCCCACCATCGGGAGGATGTAATAAAACACTTCAGCAGAGAGAGGAGAATAGGGTGATTACCAGAGAGTATTCTGACCAAATTCTCAGGAGTTTCCAAAAGGGAATGAACCATAATTTCAATGGGAATGAAACATACTCCACTCAACTCCTTGGATTCTCCCCGAATAACAAGACCAAACATGATATGAATATGTACGAATATGATGCAGTTGTCATGAAGAAGTCTTAAGACGAATTAATATATAGGTAAATTGGGTTATAAGTCCAGAAGTGATTTCTTTCCAGAATATTGAACATATAAACATATTATGAAATTCCTAGAGATTTAGATTATCTTAAACAGATTAATATAACTGGACTTCAACTTAAGAATAAGGATAGTAATATGACTCCCACAGGGGTATTGTGTCAGCCAGAGCCTTGCAACTACACCCCCGTACAAAAGTAACAGTAAGACCATTAACACCTTAGTAAGCATCTTGGGGAGGAAGTCCACAAAAGCTTTATTGCTATCTGGCATGGCTCTGGACTGAGCTTATCAGCCATTTGTCGCATACAGTCGCTGGGCTCCCCACGCATCGGCGTTGCAGATCTTACAGAGGTGCCGCTCAGAACCCAACCCAAAGGCACAGATGAATTTTACTGGTTTCGGAATGGAACAATCTTTTATAAAATGAAATATGCAATGTCTACATTTCCAACGAGCTAAGATATCATCTTTATCGGACAGTCGGTTGCCATTTTCATCATTGATGGGACTCACGCCACTCTGGTGTCGCTGGTAGACGAATTTGACCGACTGAAAAAAGGATCTAAAGTCATGCCTTTCTGCATGCTGTTTGATTTCTTTGGCACGATCCAGCCACCACTGGTCTTGAATGCGGCGGATTTCCCTTTGGCAGTTGTTTCTGGCAACTCTGTAACGCTCTCGGTTCTCCTGGGTGTCATTGCCGAGGACCGCTTGGAAGGCAGTTTGCTTCTGGCGCAGCAGGTCCATAATGGCTGGATTATTTTCGTCGAACCAGTCTCGATGATTACGCTTTTGGTAACTGATGGTGTTTGCAGCGCTAGAGTGGATGGTATCCCGAAGGTTTTTCCAGCGTTGTTCGAGGGGTTCGTTTCCAGCACGGTTGTTTGTCAGGTTCTTACTGATGGATTCACGCAGTTGTTCTGCTTTGCTTGGGTCTTTCAGGTTGTTGACATTGAGTCGCTTCGGTGTGCTGCTTTTCCGCTTTTGAGCAGACAGATGGAAGTGAAATTTCACACAGGCGCAGACCAATTTGTAGTCGGTCCAGCAGTCCGCGCTGCGGCGAACCCTTGAATCTATTATATCATTCTTGTGGAGTTGCTTGACAATAATATAATCAATAAGGTGCCATCTTGTGGATCTTGGGTGTTGCCACGTTCCCTTATGGATGTTCGCGTGGGAGAAAAGCGTGTTGGTAATACATAGGCCAAATCGGGTACACAGTTCTAGTAAGAGGATGCCTTGTTCGTTCATGTCACTGAGACCGTGGCGGCCAATTACGTTTGGCCAGGCTTCGGAGTCAGTGCCAACACGGGCATTGAAGTCGCCAAGCAGGAAAATCCTGTCAAGTCTAGGAATTGCAGTTAGAACTTCCGATAATTGATCATAAAAAAGCGCTTTCACCTCGGGTGGTCTTTTGAAGGTAGGGGCGTAGGCACTAACCACTGTAGCAGTGAATTTGTCCAGCTTGATCCTCATGTTCATTACCCTGGAGCTGATTCCCTTCCAGCTGATCACAAGGGGACGGATGGTGTTCTTGATTGCAATGGCGACTCCTTCAAGCTTGGTTTGTTCTGGGGGTCTTCCTAAGTGGAGAAAGGTGTAGTCTCCTTCTACGAATTCGCCTTCACCTGATATACGACACTCACTGAGGCAGGCAATGTCGATATTGAGGCGATTTAACTCTAAGGCTACAAGAACTGATCGTCGCTCCAGGGCCTGGCGTTTGGTGGTAGCTACGTCAGACATAGTCCTGACGTTCCAACAAGCTAGTTTGACTTGCTTGGGGTTCTTTTTACGAGCAGATCCGAGTTGATCAGGGCTGCGGGGTCCTCGAGGCTTTACCCGGGGGCCGTCATACTTGCTGTTAGGCTGCCCAGATCCACGACGTACATGAAGGTGTTGTTGTGATGTCATCATTATTGGGCCCGTAGCGGGTAAAAATACCATTGCTCGGGGTTGCTAGCCCCTTGCAGTGGGCAATCAGGCTGCCCTCTTCCGTGCTTGCGTTCCTCAGTGGTTTGATTTTGGAGTGGAATCATGACGAGACACAAATCACCAGATCTAAAACCAAAGAGGCTTTCTTAAGGACCAGTGAGCTAACCCATACAGGGAATGGTCCTGATTTCTTTTCAGGGTTTACTCCCCTAGATCCGCCGCGTTCTGCAACACTAGGGGCGGCGCTGAGAGCCACTGCGGACAGTCTTCAGCATGTGAGAGGCTAGATGGCATGGCCGCTTGCTGATGATGAGATGGCCGTATATTGCGCATCGCATGCCGCTGGATATAGGGGAGACCAGCTGGGTACGTACTAAGTATCCAAATATGCATTTGCCGGTTATAAGGTATGAAGCTAATTGTCAGAAATAACTCACTAGCTCTCTTTTCTCTGTAGCATCACTTGAGCCGAGGAGTTTGCCAATTCATAAATAAGCATTTGACTCAAGATTCTTGCATGTGTATCTAGATGTGTTTTGAGCGATGATCATCCAGTGAAGTTTGAGTGCTCAAGGCCAGGTGTCCAGATCTCCTTTTCTTTGCATTGTTGCGGTGGAAGAATAAAATGTCTATTTAAAACACTTGTATGTCTTTTCTGGCCTGCTTTCTGACATCTTTTTCTCCCTGTAGGACATCAAATGAGTTTCTTGGAAGACTGCTCATTCAAGGAAAAATTTATCTACCCTCTCTCTGAGTACAATGTATAATAAATTGATTTGTTTAATGCAATGGGTTGCCTTGTTTATTTTATACTATTGACAAAACTCTTTTATCAGCATAAATTGAGCAGTTGCTTGCATTCATTGATATCCACTTGCTGTACATGTTTACATGAATGTCTTGACATAATATTTAGATGTGATAATGACCATAGAGACACGAAAAAGTTCATCCAATCTAAACATCATCTGCATTATGGGAGGAATCCTTTCCCTCCAAAATGAAACGAAGAAAAAGAGATTAATTCTGTAAAACAACACTCCCCAGAAAAAAAATCCTACTATAATTGAAACCAGCATCGTGATCAATGAACATTATGCGTATATGCTAAGCCAACCGAAATCTTCTACGAATAGCCTATTATCGCCGCTGTCTTGGTATTCTATGTCATTGGAGCAATCTCCCTTTTCTTCCGTAATCTTAGCAGTGTAACTGAAAAAATGCCGTCTCTCCGTCATTCCCAAACAAAATGGTATTCTTTCTATTGAGTATAAGTGTAGTCAATGTGGTAGTCCGTACACGTTCTACATTAATATTTACGGAAACCTGCCGCAAATGTAATCACTGCCTCTATCTGTCCCGCTTGAAAGCATTCAAACTAGTTGACAGCGCAGGTTTATTTGGAATTACTTGGAGCTACGTGGACCATGCGACCGTTTACCGACGAGATCAAAGCGTGTAGTAACTATGTTTTTCAACATCTCTGTTCCCGCCCAGCTCCGCCTTCCACAGAGCTGGCCAATCAGAAGAAAGTGGGCACACAGGGAGGGGGGACCATCGCGGAAGAGCCGCCCAAATGAGGCGTTTCAGGCAGAGACTACAATGGACTACAAATGGAGTTTTTTGAGGATGGCAGTAGGAGTTAAATAAGGACCCTTTTTTGGACTCTGAACGATAAGGGGTACTCTAGGGGAGTCCAAGATTAAAATATAAACTTGGAAATGTAGCATAAAAGGTCCTCTTTAAAGGCTATATCACCAATCCCTTCTAAGGGCTATTATTCAAAGACTTTATTTTGAAAAAATCTTTTTGTAAACCCAAAGCCTTTTTAATGGCCATATCACAAATCTCTCCTAAGGGCTATTTTCTATTAGCCTTTAAAGTGTCATTGCATGAGTCACAGGTTTCTTTTTGTTTTTTTTCTCTAGTTTCAAGTGCACAGACAGAGTAGACAAATTCAATAAAAACAGTTTATTTATAAAGCAGCTAAAAGTTCAGGAGGCAGATAAAACAAGTTCCAAAAATCTGTTTACTCACTTCTGTTATCTTTGCGGGTTCATCCAGCTTGCACACGTCTCCGTCGAACAGGAAGGTGAAAGCACCGCACCAGGCCTACAGCAGAAGGCAGATAAAACAAGTCCCAGAAATCTATTTACTCGCCTCTGTCATCTTTTATAAATTCGTCTGGCTCCCTTTCCAGCGTCTGTAATTCTCCTGAGCTAGCCCGCCGCACCTGTGTCCTGCATGCCTTTTTATCTGTTGGTCTCTCCAATCACGGAATGATTAATAACCAGCTGCGGGTGCGCTGCCATCGGGTAGGGGAGGTCCTCCACACAAACACGGGAGAGACTTAACACAATGAACGAAAACACCCAATTAAACCCACTGCAAATTAGCCACAACACGAAAATAGTGCAATGAAAAAAAGTCTCTCCTGGTCACTCTGTGACACTCCCCCCAACTTTATGCATTGTCGTCCCGACAATAGTTTCTACTCATGGTACTGGACAGGCTTAATTCCCAAATTTGTCCGTGAGGACTTGCCATGCAGGCAGATAACTAAGAGAAACCCCAGGTATGTTAATCCTGCTTTATGGTACAGGCCCCATCTCTACTCACCTCAAGCAGAAACAAGGCGACCTGGGCGTCAGAATTAAAACCATTCAACTCCCGGAATTAGTATGTTGGTATGCTTTCCCTATGTTTATTCGGGACTTCACATGGCTGCGATCGCGTTCCTTTTTCCTCGACATGCACTCGTTCCAGCGTCTCTTTTTCGGTTCAGCTTCCACCATGCTTCACATGAGTGCCACTGCCAGTTTCGTTGCTCAGTCCCACCCACTTGTCATGCATGAGCACGGAACTGGCGCAGAAGACCCACCCATACCCTCCAATTCGTTGGAACAGTTTTGTTGATGTTTGGGGGAGCGGGTGGGTCCCCATGAGTTTGTGTATCTTTCTTAGTGTCTACCTGGCTGTAGGGGGCCTACAGAGACTGGAGTTTTTCACCACCCACTCGTGAGAGGAGCTGCTATCAGTTCGTGAGGAAAAATGTCCTGTACGTGACAAATTATATTTTGGCTCAGAATCGCTGATACAACCTTTAATTACTTGCTAAATGTTCTTTCAGTTGATTCTCTTATATATTAATTGCTTTTTCAGCCCTTTTTTTTCCTGGGTCCCAACTTTTTTGAGACCTGTTGCAGCCAGAAAATTTGAAATAAGCTCATTTTGTGCATAAAAATGTAAAATGTCTCCGTTTCAACATTTGAAATGTTATCTATGTGCTATTGTAAATAACATATTGGCTCATGTGAGCTGAAAGTTATGGCATTTTGATTTTATTCACAAGTTACACTTCATCCCAACTATTTCAGAATAGGGGTTGTAAATGTTAAAATGAATAGCTGGAGTGTTTTGGCATTGATAATTCAAAATGGCATTCAAAGTGGGTGAACAGTCATTTGAAAATATTTAATTCCCAAATTGAACCGCACCTAACAACATACCAATATCCCTAACTTCCAGTGGGTAGTGTACATTCAAACAGCTGCATCTGCCTGTACTCCTAATTATTTTTTTGTCGCCACTAGAGGTCGTTAATTTTCTGACCAGGACAACCTGTCCTCCAACCATACGCTCAAATAGGTTGATTCTCATTTACTCTGATTTACGACCCATAGGAGCATTTCCCAAAATTGCGCCCCTACTGGCAGCAGGAAGGTATTGTTAGAGTTACAGTTTCAGTTCCAGATACAGTTTCAGTCATATTTACCATTAAAATAACGGTTTGGGTAAGGAGTAGGGTTGGGGTTGGGGTTAGGGTTAGGGTTAGGATTAGGTTTAGGTTAGCAATTTACTGACGGCGACGCTGACGATGGAAACCAGATTGTAGTTATTTAAATGACCGCTAGAGGTCGCTTAACTCCTAAACGTAACTTTAGATCGTAATAAGCTGCTTGACAAATGACCTTTCCGGGCGTATTTTATTGGAGTACAGGCTCGACCAGGAAGTAGGTCCTAATGCCGAGTCTTGCTATTCAGCTTGGTCAGTGAGAACTCAGCCAAAATACACAAAGATGTCAGTCAAGATAAGGGAGTCAATTTGTATTATTCCTTTGTTATGCTTTTGTTGTGTGACAGGACAGACTGTTAAGTAAAAGAAAACTTGCCTTTGAGTTTTTACATCTTGGTAATGTATTGGATAAACACTAAATTCCATAATTGATGATAATTATAAAAAAGACGCCCGTTTATGGTAATGGAAACAATACATTTAATTGTGTTATGCATTTGCAATTTGTCCCTTTTGCTTTTTGTAAAGCAGCATAATATTTTAATGGCACATGTGGAAATGTTTTGCTTTAAGGTTAACAGGATTACTTATGGTTTGTTTGGCAGGTTATGTCATATCAATATGAAGAAAACTGATAGAACCATGAGCCTCTGAATGAACCATCGCTGGTGTGATAAAATTCACCTTTTTGAAATGAAATTATAAGGGCATTAAAAACATCAAAATGAAGAAACAGTTTGCCATTTGTTCTGGTTATGGTCAAGATTTTCTTAGTTTTCAAGCTGCGATAATTCCTTAGCACATTTCCCAACATCTTATGGATCTTGTGTATGCCCAAATATAGTTTGTTTGTAACGGAAATTTTTTAGTGTCTGCAACGTGTGCAGTAGCAAGGTCAAAAGATGCAGCAGCAAACCATTTTAATGTTAAACTTTAAATTTGTGATGAAAAAATGTAGCCAAATTATGCTTTTTACAGCTTCAATTCCTCCTGGGTCTCATGTTTTCAAAGCAATTAAGCCATGTTTGGTGTCAAATTGTTCCTTGGGATGGCAGCAACAATAACAGTTATAAATTTTAGAACTAGCACTGTGATAATTGGGAGTTATTCATTGATTTATCCCCATTTGTTGGTTTTAGGGGGTGCTCATCTAAATTTGGCCATAATTTTTCTGTGAATGATTCAGTTTATGTACTGGGGAGGGATTGGTGAAAAGTTGTCCCTTGGAGAAATGGAGACTTGTACATACATTTAGACTTGTATGATAACTCTCCAAAATGATAACTGCATTTGTGCATTTTTCAAACATTCTTGTGAACATCAATATCTACTTTTCAGTTCACAAAATGCTGTCTGATAATGTTTCTTAAATAAATGCAGCAACAACTGATAGTCTGTTCAGGTATCTTTATTTGGGCTTGTAAATACTCAGAAAAGTATCATGGTACTTTGCGTGACCCAGTTTTGGCCTGTGCGCCCAACTTTTTCAGGTTGGGAGCGCATGCGCTCCTAGGTCCAAAAGTTAGTCTGGAGGGTTGTCATAAGCTGGGCAATTAAGTAGCTAATTAGTTGAATCAGGTGTGCTGAATAGGAGCTAGAGCAGAAACCTACAGGATGGTAGCTCTCCAGGAACAGGGTTGGTGACCCCTGTCGTCGCTGCTGCTGCTTTCATGGTCCAATTTGATTAAATATCCTGCGGATTTGTTAGCCTGTTGTGTGAAATTGGAACGCAAGATCGCGGAATTTCGCACCAAGTCCGGTGCACATGGTTTCACGCGGAATTTTCGTGAAGTGAATATTCCGCAAATCCGTGCCGCTTTTTCGCTTCGTCCCGGTCTGAATAGGCCTCAATGCGGCCATTGACGTTCAACAAGAATTAATGCTGCGTTCCATTTGTACTAGGAAATTGGGATTCCAAGCTCCCAATCGGAAATGTCAGTTGGAACGCCCCCTGAAGTCGGAATGTCTAACCATAGAGATATATAATAGAACCAGAGAGAACGAGGAAGTACCTTTGCTTCAGCCAGTTAGCATGTTATCTTCCTGCTTCCATGTTTCCCACTGGAGACAATTTTGTGGCAAACGACGTGGTGGCTCCATAGATACCAATTGAAAAGTGTGCATTTTTTTCTTGCCAAATAAAGCAAAAACAATAGAAAAGGTATTTGGTAATACCCCCATTCCACAGAGCTTTCTGGCTCATCAGTCACTTGTCGGAAACAAAGTTTATTTCCTCCGGTCACCCACGGAAGACTATCGTATTACAGGCTGATGAATTCGATTCGTGTTTGTCCACTATCAGGTCAGTGTCCGATGTGTCGGGCGTGATCCGATGAGGCAAAATTGTCCGATGAAGGAACTAAGCTTAGTTCCTTCATCGGACGATTTCGTCTCATCGGATCAAAGAAATAAACTTTGCCACCGACAAGTGACCGATGAGACAGAAAGCTCTGTGGAACAGGGGTATAATCCTTCATTATTTTGCTCTTTGTCTGACGCAACTGTTCGATGTTTTCAAGAGGGCCTGTAAAATAAGAACTGATACTTAAAGCTTGATGACAGCTCGTACACGAGTTTGGTTGTCCAGCTGTTGCTCTGACTCAACGAAAAGAGTGAAAAGTGCGTGCGCGTTCCGGATTAACAGCGTTGCTCGTCATTTCCCCTCAAAATAATTTGCCAATCCGCACAGCCCACACACTTTCTTGGCCGTTTGTGCTGTGTAATCAGATTGGCGGTCGTTAATGCGCGCTCGGAAGATGGCAGTCAAGGTAGAAGAATATTGCGAGCCTAAACGCTGTAAGGATTTCGCTATAAGGATTTTTTTCACTTCAATGCATAGACTTCGTTGAGCGCAAAAAGATGGCAATCACCCATTTTTAATTGCTGGACCAAGGTATTTTCCTTTGTCTCCCTGTGTTGCCCATTTTGTATTTTTTTGCTGCCAAAGTTGGCAATCTCCGACCAATTTCAACTAGGCGGTGGTTCAAACAAATATTTGGACATTGTCGCAGAAAAGTCAGCCCAACAATGGCGGATAAAAGAGCAAGAGACTAAGGTAAAAAGACAAGTAAGGCACTTTCTTTCTCGCTAAAAAATGTTGATTTATCCGTGGACATTCTGGAAATAGTGAAAACAGGAGACAAGCACTCATGTGCTAACTCCAATCTGGAGGCTACTGTACTTCCTGATTCGGCTCCATCTACACCGGTCACAAAGAAAGGGAAAATTGAACCTTCTCTTTCTGAGCTACAGGATCATATCATGAGATTAGTAACTGACAAAATAAAAGAAAACACGGACAGTCTTGCTGTTTTAATAAAGAAAAATGCCGATACCATCAAGGCCTTGAAGGAGATGTCAGAGTTTCTTTTCAAAGAAGTACGAGAAATGAAAACCGAAATAACAGTGGCCAAGCTAACCAGTGATGATCACGAGAAAAGAATTTCAGTTGTGGAGGACAAATTGAATGAAATGGAGCGTTATCACAGAAGATGGAACCTAAGGCTGTGCGGTCTACCCGAGCAAGATGGGGAGTAGGTTAAACGACGAGCCGTTCACATTTGCCGAGCCATCATTTTAGATAACCTACCTTTCCTCATTGACGTGAGTCACAGAATTGGCAAAAGAGAAGACGGCAGATCTTAGCCGGTGATAATACGTTTTACATCAAGATCGAAAAAAGAGAAACAGGCTGAGGACAGCTCAAATTTGGGGAAGACTTAACTTCCAAAGATAAGGAAGCACGCAACAAATTATGGCCACTGATTGAGGATGCATGTAAGCAGGGGAAAAAGGCTTTTTTCGTCAGAGCCAAGGCCATTATTGATGGCAAAGAAATGAGAGTGTGATCACTTCGTCCCATGAATAACAAAAGGTCGCAAGTGACATTCCTGATGAAACCTGTTTTTCTGCACGACAAAGTACTACAGCCGCTGTAGTACTTCGTGGTGCAGAAAAACAGGTTTCATCAGGAATGTCATTTGCGACCTTTTGTTATTCATGGGACGACTTTTATCTTTAAGATACATTCCGTGTGAAATAGGCACTTTTTGAAGAAGTTGAGGAGTTGACCCCCCTGGAATTGAATGAAACTTGGAACAAAGGTAGATATGGTATTCTCACGGAGAAAGCCAAATTTTTAGGTCCGTATCTAACTTAGTCTGCCGGTGGTGCCACCTGTAAGCCACTAAAGTGGCTCAGTTTTGCTTTTGACACCACATTTTACATCAATTATTATGACTTAAGGGTACACAGTACCAGATGTGTTATACTTTTATCATGACCTGTGACACTTCAAGTCTGGATAGACATTCGCACCACATCAGCGCCAAGCTGGGTAACTGTGTTATTGAGCAAGAATTATTTGAGAAATCACAGTAAAAATTGAAAATGGGAATGGGAATAAAATAATATCCCAGATATATACCAATCAAGAATGCTTTGTTATGTGTTTACTCACAACAAAACTGTCATTTTCAGTTAAAAGTACTTTGGTATCTTGCTGAGTTAGTGCAATGGATGGCCGGAAATATGGTCAAAATTGATTGTCGGTGCATGTTTGTGGTATGTTTTCTCATTAACCGAGATATGTTCCATGGTGATAAATGCCCTTTGTTGTGCTTTTGGAACTCTATTTTCAGGAAGATCAAGCATTTCTTTTGTAGTATCTACACTTTCAAGCTGGACGGAGCCAAAGTTGGAGGAAAACTCAAAACGAATCATTTCATTACAAATTGTGCCTATGTTTAGGCAGCATTATTTTTTTCACCCAGCAAGATGGAGATCTGAAATTCTCTGGTTGCATAGTCCTTCTGGGGTACATAACAGCATTGATAAAATTTCATTGGTCGTATTTCCAGTGTAGATGATATCAACGTCAAAATTCATACAAATTCACCACCAGGAGGCACTGTTGGCTGGATGCAAGTACTGGCCATCCCTAGCAATGTACCAAAAAAATTTTTTTTGAACTGTGATACACAGTCACAGCTAGTTTTCTCAGAAAGTGAAGAGCTTGGTTTGATACTATGCTGGGTAGATAGCTTTCTGACTAAAGGTGGCACGAATGTTCTACCAACCTAATATTCCATATTCGCAGACATATACCAAAGTTCTGTCCTTTGAAATATATGAATTACTTGCACAGTTATACATAAAATTTGTAATCCCGTTTGGTGTAAAGCTTGTTTGGTTATAAACTGGTGGTGACTGTGAGCGTTACAAACACACAATACATGGGCTATTACCAAGTACCGGTACAGCGCAGTCAGAAATGCACAGCAAGTTATGAAACTTGACCAGTCCAAAATTTTTAAATGCCAAAAAAGAACTAATGTAAAAGGCGTACCACCATAAGTACGAATGAAGACATGCATCAACAGAATAGGTACACTTTCATGAAATAACAGTCCATAATTTGAACTCTGAAAAAGAATCTTTGTCACACAACCGTGTACATGAAGACAAAATGTTTAGTACAAAAGTTAAAACTGTTTCATACTTTTCATGTTATCCAAAGCAAAATGATGTCAACACAGCATGTGACTGGCTCTATCAGTCAGAATTCGATTGTGGGTTGGCAGCACCTAGTGGTGTGCACCAGAGGTGTTCCTTGGCCTTGGCCCTAAGCAGCCATCCATGGTTCGATCCGCGTCAATGTTACTCGCGGAGGCTGTTGAGCCCGAGGCAAGCCCTACTATACTGCATCCTGGGTCTCTACAGGGCTGCTTACAGGCCGTTGATAGTGAGCTTGTCTGTCTCTGAATTAAATGAATTAAGCTGGCTGCAGCACTGTACTGACTTATGGTAAAAGTCTTGCATGTTGACACAATGCTACAATCACCACCAACATTCTTTTCCAATTTACAACCAACCCAGCTTTATACCAAAGAGATTACAAATTTTATGTATAACTGTGCATGTATTTTATATATGTCAAAAGACAGAACTTTGGTATATGTCTGGGAATATGGAATATTAGGTCGGTAGAACATTAGCTCTTTAGAGCGCCACCATTGGTCACCATTGGTCAGATAGCTGCCCATCCAGAATAGTAACAAGCTAAACTTTTCATTTTCAGAGAAAACTAGCTGTGTGCATCACTATTCAAAAACAATTTATTTGGTACATTGCTGGGGATAGCCAGTATTTGCATCCAGCCTACAGTGCCCCCTGGGGGCGAAATTTTCCAACATTTGATAATGAATATCGTCTAAACTGAAAGTACTACCATTGAGATTTTACTTATGCAGTAATATATCCCAAAGGGACTATGTATCCAGAGAGTTTCAGATTTCTATCTTGCTGGGTAAACAAAATAATGCCACCTAAACACAGGCACGATCTGCAATGAAATGGTCCATTTTGAGTTTTCCTCCAACTTTGGCTCCGTCTAGCTTGAAAGTGTAGATAATACCAAAGAAATCCTTGGTATTCCCAAAAATAGAGTTCCAAAAGCACAACAAACAGCATTTACCCTCACAGTACAAATCTGGGTTACAGAGAAAATATACCACAAACATGCACCAAAAATGAATTTCAACCATCTTTCTGGCCCTCCATTACACAAACACAGCAAAATACCAATGTATAGTTCATTGAAAATGATAGTCTTGTTGTGAGTAAGCACATAATAAAGCATTCAAGTTTGGTATATGTCAGGGATATTATTTTATTCCCATTTTCAATTTTTATTGTTATTTCTCAAATAATTCTTGCTCGATAACGTAGTTTCCCAGCTTGGTGCTGATGTGGTGCTGAAGTCTAACCGGACTTGAAGTGTCACAAATCATGATAAAAGTATAACATATTTGGTACTGTGCACACTTAAGTCATGATAGTGGCGCTACCGGCAGGCAAAGTGAGATACAGACCTAAAAATTCAGCTTTTTACATGCCTGCTTATGGATTAAAAAAAAAGCCTTTTATTATTTGAAATATTGTTTTGACTTGTTTAAATCATTTAGAAATTAGATTTATTTGGGAGATTTACAAACATATCTGTTTGTGCATTACTGGTAATAATCAATAGGCGAAGAAAATCCTTTTACTGACAGGTTCCACTTAAAACTCAGACCAATTTAAACCAATTTGTTTGTTTGTTTGTTTAATCTGTCTTTATCACTGTGTTCACTTAATCTGTTCTTGGATACCCCTCACATTAAGAGGAAGGCTGTTTTCTTGTTTTGCAAAAGCTTAAAGGCCCAATATATAAAATTTCCCAATTCAAAGATCTATAAAATATATAGATATGTTATATATGTTTTGGTGTTGTGTACTTACATTATCTGTGATGTATTCAATGATTATCAAAGACAGAGATATCTGTATATCAATGTAGGGACACGGGCTGTTTCTTTTTGTCGCATATTTGACGTCACTCCCAACACTAAGAGTGCACGAAACCGAGAAAATCACCCTCCACGCACGCGTGCTTCGCCATTGCCAAACAGTTCCAAGCCAAGATGGTAACATAAAGGTAACGTTACTCCACTTCAAAACATTTTTCTTGTGATGCCGCATGACAAACAGAAAGCTGATGTGTACGGCATATCGTTTGTGGGTTATGAGAAGTCAGTGCTACGTTAGCTACATTACTTGCAGTTAGAACACGGCTCCCTTGAATACTCGATTCAGTTTGGTCTATCAGCGTGTCTCGACAGCTGGCCAGCTGGTCTGTTGAGCACATCATTGCTAAGGAAGCTATAGCAATAGCGGCAGGAGCAACTGAAAGCATACATTGGCAGCTGACAGTGGCGTTTCCTCGATATCTGTAACCTTTAGCATTCGCATTCAGCAACAGAGTGTTCACATCTGTCATTATTCTCTACAAAGATGGGCAACATGAGCCGGCCCCACCCCCTTATCTCAGCTTCTGAACTGCAGCACATCATAAGCGCTGTAAACGGCCGACTTATCATTATCCCTTACATTTTTTTTATTTGAATGAAATAAGATGAAGTTATATAAAAGTAAAGAAATATAACCTTACCTCGTCCATGTACATGGTTTCGCCGCTCCTGTTTGAGTCACATCGGAGAATTTAGCTGTCAGCGGTGCGTGTAAATTGATGAAGACAACAACTCCCATGATTCCACGCGATCCCATTGTGTCATCAAATTCTGCCTCTTTTTTTTAAAATAAATTTGGCATCTCCAATCCCACCCGAATCTGGAATGCCCAATTGGTGAACTATGTACAAGGCTTGCTCGTATGCGACCCCTTGCTGCCAATTCAGGAGAGTGTAGACAGTTCATGGCTCTCCTCCGAAGCACGCGTCTGTCAGCCACCGCTTCTTATACACTCATTGGTTGAATCTTCGCAAGTTCAGAACGAGGGCGGAGGATACCCTGACATGAACAGGCTTAGAATCTTCCTGACGAGCGCCTGTCTGGCCAACAGGAGGCGCTTGAGCAACGAACAAGACAACTATTATTTTCCCTTCCCGGCAGTCCCTTCCCAATTTGCAACCCTGCAGCGCAATAGCCAATTGTGCGCTACTCTGAAAAAGCTGCCGACCACTGCCGGCTGGTACGAAGCGGGGATCGAACCCGCGACGTGAGAGTCACTTCTGCTTTGCAATGCGATGCTTTACTGAGTGAGCTATCCGGCAGCCCATCAAACTCGGCCTCTTGTTTTTGTTTGGTTAAGTGCCCTCTAGCGGCAGAGAATTACATATTGGGCCTTTAAAGGCAGACTTTTATTTTCTTCAGGAAACGCATGCTTTGGCATCGGACTTTAACTTCTGGAAAAATCAATGGGGCGACAACATTTGGATGGCTTAAGGAAATAATAATTCTGCTGTTGTAGCTATAATGAAAGGATCTTTTCAAGGGAAAGTGATTAAAAATATCATTCAGAATTCAGGAAGATGGATTATTCCAGCTGTTGAATTTATGGATCATCTTTTTATTTTGGGTAAAATATATGGTTATAATCATAGCCATAGAAACAAAATTCTTTTTGAGGAATTTGAAGCAGAAATTTATACCTTATTAAATACTTTCATGAATGCCAAATTAATTCTTGGAGGAGATTGAAATACAATACGTGATCCAATTAGACTGACTGTTACCCACACAGATCTTTAAGAGGCTCATATGCTGAATTTAACAATTTATGCTTCAATTTGAATTGTTGTGATATATGGAGATGTAAAAATCCACATCAAATCCAGTTCACTTGGAATAGTAAAGACCTATCTAAAATATCAAGGATAGACTTTGTCTCATATCAAATGATTTAATAGATCGAGTAAAAGAAACCAGAATAGAACCTTCAATTTTTACTGATCATAATGTAATTTTTTCTTTAGTGTTGCATATGATGAGCCTATCAGTTAAATCCAATTCAAATTACTGGAACCTAAATAATAAACTTTTAAGTGATAAATTTTTCAAAGAAAAAACCATCGATATCATTAATGAGAATTGGAAAACCGCTCAAGAAGAAAAAATATATCGCAAACATTGGGAATATAATAAATTTCAGATTCCTAATATGGCAATTAACAGGGGAAAGGAATTGGTGAAAGAAAAAAGAGTTAAACAAGACAAAATTCTCAAGGATATAATATCTATTCACGAAAATGCTGAACTCTCTCATCCTGATATCATCAAGTTGTCTGAATTACAGTCCGAGTTGGACAATTTGTATCAAAATTTAGCAGAAGGTGCCTTTATTCAATCGCGACGGAAATGGATGGAATATGGCGAAAAGAATACAAAATATTTTCATAATTTAGAAAAATAAATGTCAGTGTTAATAATCTGTATAAACTTAAGATTGATGATCACATTTATGAGGATCCCCAAAAAATTTCCAATTTTGTAGAAGAATTTTATAAAAAATTATACTGAGAAGTTGATAACAGTCATAATTCATCTCTTTTTCTTTCTTCTATTAAAAATATGGCGGGGGGTATTGACCAGGGGGGTATTGACCCAGGCAACAATGGATTCACTGCCGAGTTTTACAAGGTTTTCAAAGCTCATATTTCTGAATTTTTTCTGAATGTCTTTAATGAGGCTATAGAATGTGGCAGGCTTCCTCCATCTATGTGCCAAGGTCTAATAACCTTGATTTCTAAACCCAAAAAGGACCGGCTATTGATTGACAACTGGAGACCCATAACATTATTTAACAATGATGCCAAATTATTTGCCCATATCTTTGCACAAAGGCTAAAATTATGTTTAGACACAATTATAGATGATTGCCAGTCTGCTTTTATGCAAGGTAGGCACATCAGTAACAATATTCGATTAATCTTAGATTTGATCGATTAGAAAGATTACATAAGGGACAACAGTTACATTTTATTTATAGACCTATATAAAGCCTTTGACACTGTTAAACACAATATTTTATTTTATGCTTTGGATTTTTTTGGTTTTGGTCAATACTTCAAAAGGGTCATTCAAACACTATATAATGACTGTAACAGTTCTGTCAAACTTCCATGGGGAACCACCCATAGGTTTAATATTCTCCGAGGTATAAAACAAGGAGATCCCGTGGCTCCATTTCTGTTTCTTTTAATTTTGCAACTGATGTGTTTACATTTACATAATGACTCATTTCAAGGCATCAGAATTTTAGGAAAAGAACTTAAATGCTCTCAGCTTGCTGATGACACAGCTATCTTTTTGAAGGATGAAAAACAAATTAAAAGCAGAAAAAATTGCCTTAATGTGTTCTCAAGAGTATCAGGACTCACCCTAAATATTAAAAAATGCACTTTGCTTCCTCTTAAAGATAAGATAAGAGAGATAAGAGGGCATATAACAGAATTGGAAGGTATTCCAGTTAAAGAGGAATGTGTATTTAGGAATTAATATCTGTAAAAATCAGATTGATAGAGTTCAGTCAAATTTCAAACCCCTAATTCAAAAAATTAAGAACAAATTTGATATATGGCTCATGAGAGATTTATCTTTCAAAGGTTGATTACTTCTACCTAAAACTGAAGGATTATCTCGCTTAGTTTATCCTGCCAAAGTTTTAGATGTCCCAAAAGCTATTACCAAAAAAAGTAAATAAATAAATAATAATTTAAAAAAAAAATCAGATTGGCAATCCTATGAAATCGTGCCGGAAATAAGCACCCATGGAGTGCCATTTTTGTAGATGGCGTTGGTCAATTCTGTACTTCCTGGGCTGAGGTAGCTAGTCTAGCATCTCCCATTGAAAGTAATAGGGGTGGTACTTCCTTGCTCTCTCCAGTTCTATCATATTACCTCTATGTTTCTAACTCGTAAAGTCGGAGGAACCTCACCTACAGCGGTGTGCGGTCACATGTTCAGAGGGGCTTCAGTAACCTTACCCTTTACCGTTCGACTGTCCTCTCGCTGTTCTTGTTCAAGTTCCCCTAATTAACAATCAAACAATTTATCGACTGAACGACCAATACCAATCCATTTTCCATAATAAGAAATGATAACGAAAAAATAATTGCCTCTTGCCAACATTTATATAATTGATACAACATTGTTCGGATGGAACAATGGCTGACCTCGCAGCAATTATTTTTTCCATCACTCAGCTGTGCATCGTACCCACAGAGATATAAAAAAACTAGAGTGGACAACCTCATTGGCTGGACCAAAGTGCACATGGCAGAATAGCTCCATCATCTTGTGCATGTAAAAATGTCCAATGAGGCACATGTAAACAGCAAACATGCGTGTCCACAAATTTTTTATTTTTTTTTGGGTGGGGGACTTGTTTTCCGTGTTCTTTTTTATCTTTTCATACTTAAAAAAGGACACAAATAAGGAATTGCAAATCAACAATATTTATGCTCCATTATTTGTCATAGCTAAAGAATAAGCTTGACAATTGCCTTACTCTTTATATTATCGCTCAGTTACCTATGTTTTCATTTCGTTCACAGAAAAAGCATTTGCATTCAGCTGTGCCTGTGAGTCTGACTCAGGTCTATACCTGGAAGAAACTAGTCGTTATATGCATATATGAATTTATATGTATGCTTTGTGTATTAAGATCGGAACAACTTCATTCTGAAGTGTTCATACCTACCTGTTGTCTTCATTTAGTCCGTCTTTGCCCTGACACGATGGATAACAGGATGATATTGCGCGTTGCCCCAACTGGGATCAATGTAGAAGTCTCAAAACTAACCACGCCAGTTTCAGTTTCCGCGAATACACTCTTAATAATAAACGAATAAACTGAAGCCTTTTTTGCCAGTTAATTTAACTGGCACCTTTTTGCCAGTTATTTTAACTGTAATTTTACAATAAGTTTACCACAGAGTTCAGTGCATGTTCAGTGTAAACCATGGTTAAATGCGCGCAGGACTCCACTTTCAGTTAAAATGACAAGGAGACAATGCGTTAATTTAACCGTTAAATTCAGTCAGTTTATAACAGCGTAGGCAAACCGAACTTCATTTTGTTGCTCTGTTGCGACTGCGTATGTGCATGGTGCCAAACAGCTTGCCCGGTATACACGAGTGCTTTTGAATGAAAATGCATTGTGACGTGACTGGACATTTTGTCCAATGTAAGCAAAAATCCGTTTTATAAAATCCGGTATATTCAATGTTTATGTAATGGAAAAACATTACAGAAAACTCAGGACTTCAGCTGTTGTCCGGTATGAGCGAGTTTCCATTCCATACGAGGACGGTTTAGGTGAGATCTACTGTATTTTCCTTTGAACGTCTGCCCCGACATACATACACAAGATGGCGGCCGAGTGCCGCCACAGAAACGCGGCCTTTGTCCACTCTAGTGTTTTTATATCTCTGTGATCATACCTAACAACGCCCTTTAGCTGTCACTACATTCAGACTATAGAACAGATTCTTGTGGCTAATTGCTCAATAATCCTCGCAAACTAATTTACGTAAATCTGTGCTGTTTCATGAGCAACACGAGCGCAGAAATTATAAAGACATTTTAATATTTTACACAGTCATTGATATGCGGAAGAAAACGCGTATAACTTCGTGGTGCAATGTATAACAAGGCTTTCAAAAATAAATTAGACTCTCGTCGGTTCTCCCAATTGGTCTGAGCAACTGTTGCTAATTGGGAGAGGTAAACTGCGAGAGGTTTAGATCGTTAAGCGATTAAGTGAAAGGTGAGGTTACTGTTGGCCCTGTGTTTCTGCCAACAGACTGCCACTGCTCACCAACCCCGAGTTCCGAGTTCAAGTTAGCTGCTCCCTGTATCAACAAAGTCAAAGATAAACTGTTTATTTGTGTCATTAAATCAGTCATACGCTGAATGACTTTCATCAGTGGACTTGTTGATACAGTGTTCATACGCGCAACATACCTTGCCATGTGTTGTTACCAACTACTATTGCTAACAAAAGTTAACAAAGGATATCCTGGCCAGAGGTAACCCCAGTTTTCCGACTTGCTTAATGGAACAGTCGGCTCGGGTACAATGTCATTCCCAGCTCCGACTTCCAACTTCCGCGCCAAATTGAAGGCAGCATAAGACTACACAAGCAACAAAAACATGATGTAGCTAGCTAGCTAGACTCAGAGCCATATATAGAGAGAGTTTGGCCAACTGCTCTATTGCCACTATGTTGTCACTCAGCCATAGGGTCTCTTATACTTGAGCCCTGTGGCACAACCAAGATTTTGTGCAGAGTTTGTCGATTGGGGGAGTGTTGGTCACTCCCATTGCACGGAAGGGGGGGGGTTGGTCACATAGTGTCGTGTGCGCTCACGTCTATATTTTTTATAGCCTGTGTCTACATAGTATTCCATTTTCATCGCTATTTGATTAGCTGAATAGATTAACTGTGAATTACTAGCTAAGATTATAGGCACTCCAGTTCATGTTTTTAACAGGCAGTACTGAGTCGATTATTTTCTGGTGGGAGACTGTCTCAACAAACTTATTGAAATAGTTGTTCAGTTTATACCAAAAATTATCATGGTCGCAACATTTGCTTGAAATTCTGAATGTGTATAGGCTGCAAGTATAGTGCAATGAACTTACTGAACACAAAAATCCGAAAGATAATTACGGCCAGGCATAAGGGGAAAAAAGAGAAAAAATGAGAGGGGGAATATTTTATCTTAACCCTTTATTGGGCAAGGAACCATATTTGATAACTTCAGTTGGCATGCAAAAGGGCATCCTCACGCTTGTCTGTGAGGCAGTAAACCACAGCGATTTCTCCCAGCCAATCAGCCGTGATCGTGCTTCATCACAGGTAGTGACATCATGACGTCTGACAAATCTGCAGTGGCCCTGAGTGTCTCAAACTTCGTTACTTCTCCAGACCGCTCGAAGTGCAGCAAAGTGTGCTTTTGTGCCTCTACCCAGTCCCACTCACACAGACCTTACCTCCTGAAGTTGATGAAACTCCCACATCATACAGTTGAATAGTCGTGGTAAATGTTGAGATAGGTGTCATTTGCACAGGATTTCAAGGAGTTAGTGAACTTTTTGTGTGAAAAATGGTGACGCCATATTTGATCATACGCACGTTCACCTGTGACTTGGGCAAGTGATGGTTATGTTGTTTATTGACAAACGCTTGAAGTGCGGTACTTTATTACACTATGGTACTCAGGGTATTTTTGAGTGCCCTATAAAGGGTTAATTTTACATTGCAAGAATTTAGTCGACATGCCGAGGGGCAAGGTGCATAAACTTAGACCCAGTCTTGGACTTAAATGTAATTTTAAGTCAGACTTACTATAGACACTTAAATAAGCCTGTTACATAAGGCCTGTCCTGAGTGACTTATTTAAGACTGAATAGGATAGCCTGTCGCACAATGCATCATGGGTAAAATAAGATACTTAAAGCTACTGTAAGTGCTTTAAAAAAAACAACTAGTTTTAAATAGCTTCACATTCCTACAGAGATCATTGATTAAAGGAGCAGACCGCACTTCTGCGAAGCACAGGATATTTCAACAGAAAGTAGAATTCTTGAAGTCTCTGAAACGCATATTTTAATTTGATAATAATCCAGTGCAACGCATTTTTAAACCAGCGTGTCTTCAAATTGGCTTCAGTATCGGGGGGCAGACATTTTACTTGGGGAATTTTCTGATTTTGAATTTGAGCTTCAGAAACCTCACCTTTAAAAGCTTAATAACGTAAACGTCTCACAGTTTACATCTCCCGATTAACCACAGTTGCTCAGACTAATTGGTAAAAATCGACCACCATATAATTTATTTTCGATGGTGTTGTTATGCATTGCACCACAAAATTATGAGGCATGTTCTTCAGCGCATAAATGAAAATGTAAAATATCAATATGTCTTTATAATTTCTGCGCTCGTGAAGCAGCACAGATTTGCGTAAATTTGTTTGCTCGGCTCATTAAGCAATAAGCCACGAGAATCCACTCTACATCCTGAATGTAGTCGCAGGTAAAGGGCCTTGAAGGCATGTTGCACAGCTGAGTGACAGTCGTAAGGATGGCGAAAATAAATGCTGCAAAGTCAGCAAAAGTTTTAGATTTTTGCATTTATACTTCCATCCTTACAATTGCCATATCAATCATATAAATGAAGGCAATAGGCATTCACTTTTTCATAACCTTTTCTAATTTTGGTCATGCATTGGTCTTGGTTGCTCAGTCCATAAATTGTTTGATTGTTAATCAGGCCAGCTTAAATAATAACAACTTGCGGGCAGTCAAGCCATAAAGGGTGAGCTAACTAAAGGCCCTCTGAACAACTACATGGCCCGGATGAAAGGAAAGAGAACAACTGACGTTACGAAAGACAATAACTGACACCACAAGCACCGCGCCACTGGCATTTGATTGGCTAAAGTTTTAAAAAGTGCATTCCGTTTCCCCGAGTAAAAATGCCTGCCCCGTGATACTGACGCCGATTTGAAGACTCACCAGTTTTAAAATGCGTCGCACTGTATCATTACCAAATTAAAATTGATAAGACTATGCGTTTTAGACACTTCATGAATTCTACTTTCTGCTGAAATATACTTTGCCGAGGTGTGGTCTCTTCCTTTAGCCTCTTCCACTCCAAAGTTGTTATCGGAGGGATACTAGCACTGCTCTCACCTCGCCTTAAAACACATTGTATCTCCAAACTCGATCCCATTTGGGTTTCTTAATTACCAACTTAGTGTTAATTTGTTCTGTTGCCAGGATCAGTCCGTGTCCACTTCCCCTCAGCTTGCTTTATAGTTCATTGATATAATTATCCATCATTTTCCTATCCACATTTATGGTGACATTAAACGTCAATGTCTTACGAAGCTTCTGAATTCCTGCAGCTCACAAAACGGAATGTATTTATTTCTGCGTCCCCGTCCGATCGTCTTGATACGCCAAAGAAAATGTTTCTAATCAGAGTGACAGGTACTTTCGTTAACTCCTAGATAAACTGTTTGTGAATCTTACCGCCTATGGTCATCCTAACGGCAAATTGATTGATGGACTGATTGATTATTGAGTGACGATCGAGTCTCATCACCACACTCCTTCCTAAGCTTTGCTTTATCCAGGAGTAAAAATGCGGATTTTCCGACTTAGGCAAGCGTTTTAAGGCTGTTCATGTAACAATAAAAATCCGTCTACAACCAGGGACATAACCAAAATTTAAGTTACCACTCAACTCATTTCTGAGTAAGAATTGGATAATAAACTGAATTAATTTACAAAGCAAATGGGCTTCCAATAAGCTGCGTTGCCATTATTGATTATGACATGCAGCTTTGCGTCAACGAGGAAGGCTATGAGATTGCATGGACGGGAAATTTCTCATTGCTCTCATTTCTTGTAAAAGATAATTGTCATCGAGACAATCTCATATTACAGCCTTCCTTCAACTTTCCCAGAAGCCGAACTGCAAAGACCTAATGAATGACTTGAAATTCTACGCATGACATGCATACTAAAAGACTTTAAATGCCTTCCATTCATCAAACTTTCACCATGCACTAATATCCAGTAGACTTAATTATTGAATCACCAACGCTTTGAAGTAAGAAGCGTTGCTAATTTAATAAATTAATTATTATCCCTTCGCGCGGCAACCAGTGCACAACTAAGCTTCTGTAGGTGCAACAGCTTAAAAGTGCATTAAAATGGCTATCAAATGTAATTAATGACTAATACAATTAGTTATTAATTGTTTATTAAAATTTTGATAAAAACATTAAAGTTCCTCACATGAGGCACCAAAATATGTTGGGGAATATGTCTCATGGACACATGAAATGGCGAGGATGGATAATTATGACGTTTCGTCCTCATAATCCTTCCCGGGGGATAACCATTTGGTTCAGCAGGAAACCTGCAAAACTAGTAATCAGTCTCATAAAATTACTGTTATAAGCAAAAATATGGAATTTTAATTAATAATTAAAATAACCAATATTATTGATTAAACAAACCTGAAGGATTTTTGAAGTTCTACATACCCTATTTCGACTCGGACTCCCACGTTTTACAGCACCAAAACAGACACCAGGTTTTATCAACTAGACAGTCTGGTCAGCTGCGACCGCATGGGTGTAGCCCCCAAAAGCCCGCTTCTCCCTTTTTTTGGGCATTATTCGGCCAATACTGTCACCGTGGCAACCGAAATCTACAGGTGTCATAAGTGAAGAATATCACACATGCATACCAAATATGAAAGTAATCGGTCCAAAATTGCAGCCTGTCCTGTGTCTATAAGGAAATCTCTCTGTTTTGCCACTAATATGCATATTATGCGGCCAGTACTGTCGCCATGGCAACAAAATCGATAGGTGTCATAAGTGAAGTGTAACACGTCTATACTAACTACAAAAGGAATTGGTCAAAAATTGCAGACTGTAGTGCATCCACAAGGGAATCTCTATATTTTGTCACTAATTTGCATATTTTTCTGCCAATACTGTCGCCATGTCAACCAAAATCAGTAAGTGTCATAAGTGAAGTGTAATGCATGTCCAGACCTATTATGAAAGTAATTGGTCAAAAATTTCAGCCTGTACTGCATCCACAAGGAAATCTCTATGTTTTGCCACTAATTTGCATATTATGCGGCTAATACTGTTGCCATGGCAACCAGAATTGATAGCTGTCATGAGTGAAGTGTAACATTTGTCCATACCAAATATGAAAGTAATCAGTCCAAAATTGCAGCCTGTACTGCGTCCACAAGGAAATCTCAATGTTTTACCACTAATTTGCATATTATTCGGCCAATACTGTTGCCATGGCAACCAAAATTGATAGGTGTCATGAGTGAAGTGTAACAAATGTCCATACCAAATATGAAAATAATCAGTCAAAAACTGCATTCTGTACTGTGTCCACGACGAAATATCGATGTTTTGCCAATAATTTGCATATTATTCGGCCAATACTGTTGCCATGGCAACCAAAATCGATAGGCGTCATAAGTGACGTATGACACATGGCCATACCAAATTTGAAAAAAATTGGTCAAATATTAGAGCTTGTACATACTAACTAGAGAGAGTAACAATAGTGTGTGTACCTGCGAGAATGCATGTGTGTGTCGGCACGTGTGTTGGATGCACGCGTGTACCTGTGGGCGTGTGCGCACCAACGGGCGTATGCAGGCGCGTCTCTGCACGCGTGGCAGATGCGCATGTGTGCTCGTGGGCATGTGTTCCTTTGTCTTGGGACAAAGGGAGAACGGCAGTGCGTGGGCTGCAATTAATTTCTAAATGTGTAGGTGGGCCGATGCGCGGCTGGATAACTCAATTTAGCTTCAACGAATTGCGCAGAGGAGACGCTAGCTTCAGTTCATATGCAATTTGTATTACTAATTGAGTTATCATCCATACTACAACATGCGTGTTGGTCTAATGCAACGTTAGAAAGTTAGCCAATGGGAGAAAGATTATGCATGTGAAGATAAACAATCAATAGCTAATTAACTCCATAAAATATAAAAACGGACACAATGCCATTATACAATGATATCAGCAAAGAACAAACCAAAATGCGGTACAGTTAAGTTAAAACCGCTAAACTACATTACTGCCTGGAATGTTCAGTCAGTCTTCCTGAAAGTCATCGCTTGGGATTCCTGTCCGGGTCCATTGAACAATGCAGCCTTTGCGAGGATGGCTTGCAGGGATGCACGGATCTCAGGTCCTGTGTGGAATTCGGCGGCAATGCGCAGATCCGGGTCCCATGTCCACTTGGAGTTGCGATGCTGCTCTGCTGTGTCAGTTGCCCAAAGCAATGTCCTTGTTTAATCGGAAAAGTTATTTGACGGAGTTGTTCCGTGATTAACAAGCAGTAGCGCCGGACGTAAACTAGTTTGATGAGACTTTCAGGCCTGAATTTATACAGAGCTCACTCAAGCGGAAGGCCAGATGGAATTGCACAAGGCGCATGAATTCCAATGCAAGCGCCATTACCTGCACCTGAAGAAAGCGTGGCCTAGAGTCAAGGTGGCTTCCTCGGTGGGGAATTGAGCCAGGAGCGTGTGTGGTTTCCCCTGGGGGAAGATGCACCAAGAGAGAGTGAACTAGGTGAGGTACCTAGTTTTTAAAGTTTTATTGCCCATTTTATTGCTTTTGAGCTCATTGTATTGGGAAACATAAAATGCACGTCAGGCAAAGGGGGTGGTGCTGTAGATGTCATTTCCTTTTCCTGTGGACTGCATGGGAAATGTTGTTCTGTGGGCCCTACATACCCCCCCTTTTTAGTCTCAAGATGCTGCTCAAACCAGTATTCTTGAGAGCAAAGTAATTGTTGAAAGGGTCCACATGTCTGAAGGACATTTACCAGGTTGCAATATGGGAGTCCATTAAAGTCCATTTCCTAAGCATGTCACCAACAATTTAATATAGTTATCAAAGTTTGATAATGTCCAAGAAGTTCATGTGACTGAAGAACATCCAGGCAGTTTATGACAGGCTAACACGACCGTCCGGGCGGTTATCAACACTAACTGGTTGACATTACTTCATGACATGGCAGTAAAAGAAATGCAGCATCAGGGTTGGAGGTGAAGATCATAGGTGTTAGTGGTGTTAGTTTAGAAGCCAGAAGTTATGACCCAGTCACTGAGGGATCCAAAGGATGCTCGTCTCTGGGATTTTAAAGGGTCAAATTTAAATTAAGCTTACTTGAAGCATGATTAAAATGGTTGAGCCCTTCAAGCAGAGGTTACTGTCGAGGTGCATCTCGCCTGGCTTGCAGAGGGGTGGTCCCCTTAAAACTTTAGGCTTGTACAGGACAGTGTCCAGTGAATGCATTGACCTGGTTGCTGTGTCATGTAAGAATTGGGACACAGCCATAGGCTGTATAAAACATGGATGTAGACTCCATGACGTCACCCATAGGTTTCTGAATATCCACTTTGAAGCAAATTTGGTCGCCATCTTGGCACTTAATTGACTCCTCCGTCCTCCCGGGTAATCCAAAAATGGGTGAAAAGGTGAGCCATTGCTTGAGCTTAGGCGGGTTGAATGGAGCCTGTTTGCTGAAACACGTCCTCTTAGCTTGCAGCTACCAAGCTAGCTTCGGCTTCCATACCACACTAAAAAGCTAACTCAGCTCGATGCTACCTGGTTCGCTAAGGCCGAGATTCTGGGTCATATTTGTCCTAGTAAGGGAATGAATCCTGCCAAGTTGCTTGCGGTAGCGGGTCGAACGCTGTTCATATTCGTGAAGCGGTTGCGAGACGAACGTTGTTCTTATCCGTGAGGCAGTAGCCTGACGAATGCTGTACACCGCTGGGATGTTGTGGCGGTTGGCTCGCTGAGTATCAGTATCCCCCCAAGAGTGCGAGCGGGTGCTCATCTTAGCTCTTGTACGCACCTTAGCCAGGTCCCATTAACGGTAGTACGGCCAGTCAAACGATAACATTGCATTACATAAGCTAACAAACGTGATGGACCTTTATTTTCCCACCTCACTCTCGCACATTCTGATCACAAGTACTATCACCCTACATTTTGATTTCAGTGTATGCTGAATCAATTGGTTGCTGTAGCCAGCATATGTAGGCTCGTCAATGCTAACACATCTGGGTGTCTGGCTCCTGGGCTCCATGGTTATTACCTCTTCAGCCACATTTGAAAAAATCTTTACATGCCATGAAGAATAAAAAAAAATCATATCCACATTGAGATATATTAGAAACTAATATAAATAACTGGAGAGGGAAATGATATAACAAAGCATTTAAACAGCATAAACAATCAATAGGTTCCGCATTGGTGAAACTGTTGACACATGGTCGCAAAAACTAAAAATTTTGGCAAACAATAGTCACACCTGTTTTATTTCATGTTTCTTTAGTTATCACAGCAAATAGGCGAATTGGAGATTTTGTCAAAATGTCTGAAGCTGCTGCTCCAAGATGGAGCACAGTGCCAAAGATAGTTCTGCTGTCCTTTCTTTAGCCCAAAGGAAGGTTCAAATGATTGGTCTACCCATCCCCACAGGTGCTTGGTTATTAATGTTAATCCACTGTACAAACAGGAAAAAATTAGCCTGCACCTAACTTTGGGAGCAAATATCTTGACAAACCAAAAAAGTGCCACACTAAATACCTCAAAATTTTTCTCACCTATAATGTCTGAGAAAGAAACAGGTAAGATGAATTTGGCACTGGTCTGGTTTAAAAATTTAAATACGCCTGAATTTGTAAAAATATTTTTTCCCATTGTACACAGATTTCTTGTTATTGCACGTATAACCAACAAGATCACCAGGTGGCACTTTCACATTTTAAAAATTTGGGTATCCCAGTATCAAATACAATCATAACTTCTTTGGCATATTGAAGCAGTTATCCACAATATTACTTCAAAAATGGGTATTTTTCCTCAAAAATGCTCAATTTGGTACCGCACTTGTCCACTTATAGGTTGCGCTGTAGCCATATCGATAAAAATTGTGAGCTCAAACTCCAGGATTGTCTGTTACACATATATGGGCACCATTCTGCCAAATTTCATGCAATTCTGAGATGTCAACGCCACTAAGAATCTCAGAAGTGCCATTCTCTCAGAATATGGCTCTTAAAGGTGTTCAGAAAAGAAATATGAATTTGATCCCACTATGAGTCTTAAAATTTGTGTAATCACTCACCTATCAGACGATGTAGCCCAAACTTGTGCAAAATTCTATTCGAGTAAATCCGGGGTGAAAGTGGGGTAGTTTTTTTCGCATTGGAAAATGTAGGCGCGCGAATTATGCATCACATTGCTCACGATTCATTGGCCAATGATATCAAGATCCATCATACGTCAATCAAATGGCTACCATCGTTGCAATATAAGCGTCTGAGAAAAACCGGGAAGCTTTGATAGCGAGTAGTGGTTTTTGCAGGAGTAAGTGGTTTCGAGTTTTAGTGAGCGGTTTCGTGGGTTGTAGAGAGTTAGTGTCTAGTGTGCAGTTGCAAGAGAGTGAGTGAGGGACAGGTTTGGGTGAGTGGTGAGATTGTGAGTTAGCGCGTGTGTGAGTGTTAGTGGTGTTAGTAGTGGTAGCTAGGTAGCCTAGCATACGTGAGCTAGCATGGTTGGAGGAGGACCAAGGAGGTGTTTGCTTGGGTGTCCGTCCACCCAAACTACTTTGTTCAGCCTCCCCTCGGATGCAGGGATACGAGCCAGCTGGCTTGAATTCCTGCACTCCGACGAGAGTGGGCTGTCAGTGAGATCCAGGGTGTGTGGAGGGCACTTCACACAGTCCTGCTTCTCAAACTACGGGCAATACTCGGCTGGGCTGGCGAAGGATCTAATCCTGACGGATACAGCGGTCCCAACAGTGTACACTGCTGGGGCACCTTCTTCGAAAGTACCGGTAAGTTGCTAGCTAGGCTACTAAGGTAGACATTTGCTCTTTTATAAAGCAGTATCTTACACATTGTAAGTTGTAAGTTAGCTACTGCTAGTTTTACCAACGTAGCTAGCCTAACGTTACTACAGGCTGACAATTGTCTCATTACTTCAGATTTCATGATTCATAACCAGTGGTGTTGTGGTCGTTGGATGCGGGGGTGCGGCGTCCCCCCAGTCTTTTTTTTAACAGGTCACCCAGACTAAGGCCCCCACAGACTCGGTCGTACTGCGCACGCACTGTGAGCCACGTGGACTCCGCGCCTCTTTTATATACAGTCTATGCTCTGCGCACACTGTCCACGGATGTTTGAGGTTTCATAGTCAAGAGTACGGTGTCAGATTTAAAACAGGTCGATGTGAAGATTTCCCACTGAGCAGTCTATTGTGAGACACTGAGTACGCGTACGTGGAGTCCGCGCGGTCGTAAAAATTGAGCTTTGCGCGGATGGGTCCAGCGGACGTCTGGTTTGGGTCCGCATGCAAGTGAGGGAAATATAGAGCAGAATTGATATGGAACACGGGGGGGATGCAAACAGACATGGACTATAAAAAGACACAGGACCCACAAGTTGGGGATGTCACAATGGCATGTGAAAACTATCTGATCTCCGTTAACTTTCAATTTCTTTCCATTACCCTTCAGACGCGAGATGTGGGATGCCAATATAGCACAAGTCTGCGGGACGCTTTTTCAGACCCAAATGCAGCCCATACCACCAATAACACCCAATACACGGAATAAAGGTAATTTTGGACCGTGGGTTAAGCATTCTTATTTTCTTACCATAAACACATAATCAAATGCATTTTATTGCTTTTTATTCGAAGTGAGCATATTTCATTTGGGTGTGCCTTTACCTTAGGGATTCAGTGCCGACTAACTAGCCGCTCGGTGGCTATGGGCTGCTCAATGGATGACTTCCCAGGGCCAGTGGTCACATCGACCCCATTGAAAGGGATAGTGAAAAGAAAACAAGTTGAGCTGGAGTTGGAGGAGGAGTTGGAGGAATTAAGCACCATAGAATCCTGTGGCCCAAGTGAACCTATGGATTCCGTCTATGAGCCCGACATCACCGACGTCTCACAGGACAATGCAAGATATTGTGTGTGTGTGTGTGTGTGTGTGTGTGTGTGTGTGTGTTTGGCCCATCAAATTTATGTTCTAATTGAGACAGTAGTGTATAGAGTAGGTGCACGATAGTAGTTCAGCTCCAGTACTTCCTTGAGGAAGCTCACACATTGGTTTTCTGTTGAAACACTATTGGACCAAGTGATTAATCACTCGTGTACAGCACATCCAATAGTAATTGACAGGTAATCAATGTGTAAGCTTCCTCTAGGTAGTACTCTTTTGCCTAGAATTGTGCACGTCATCTATTGACAATATTATTTAGGGGATTAAACGTCTACAAAGCATTAAAACACAGCCTAGGATTCAGTAACTAAAATACAAATTATGCCATTCATGTTTAAGTGTGCTTCATCTTATTTGTTTACCTCTAGTGCATCTCCACCATACAAAGCCTGCAACCTGGTGTATGAGGACAACCTGTTGCAGCTGCTGAGGAACTGCCCCACTTGTATGCGGCCCTGCCAGCTGAACACCTTTGAAGTTGGGAGCTTGCTATCGGTCAAACAGGTAATTGCAACCTTACTACGGACATATTGTAACAGTGGTGTACTCCATATTTTCTTATGTGCTGGTTACATAAATCTTACTTCTGTTCCAACACAGACATGCAGCTACTGCTGTTGGAACAACAAGTGGGAAAGCCAGCCCTCCATTGGCAACATGCCAGCAGGCAACCTACAGTTGTCGGCTGCAGTCTGCTTCAGTGGAGCTTCCTTTGTTCAGGTTCGCAAGGTTAGTTTTCTGTATTCTACATACATTTTTCTATATAGTTATTCTCTATGAAAAATTTTTCAGTTAGACATGGAAAATAATGAAGTTATGGATAAGTGTGGTGCTTCGTTTTCTTTTCCAGGTACATACACCAGAGTAAACTTCTCCAGCCTAGCATCCTATGGCAGTGGAGGGCAGAGCAGCAGCGTGTGATTCGACAGGCAAAGCAGTCTGGCAGTCTGGTCAACTTGGGAGGTGACATGCGCGCCGATTCACCTGGTTTGTCACTTTTAATTAACTTATTTTCTATTAGAAATAATCAATGCTAAGTAAGATTTCATCACCTGCAACACATGCACTGCATTTCCTATTCTAGGGGATACAGCATCAAATTTTACAATTAAAGTCTATGCAAGTACAATATTGATCTTACAGTAATGTAAACATTAAATTTGTAGACTAACATTATGGTTAGTAGATAACTTTAAAAACCAGCTACGCTCACCAGCTATGCACACCAATGATTAACTATTCTCTCATCTCATTTCCCTTAGGTCACTGTGCAAAGTATGGGTCTTACACGACAATGATCCTGGACACGAACAGGGTCATTGACATCCAGTTAGTCCAGGTAAACTGTAATTATAGTTGTCACATTATTGATAATGTTTAGTCTGATATCTGTCTTTTCAGGATTAATGTTAGACACACAACAGTTTCTGCGTCTGAGAGATAGTAATGACTCTTATTAATGTGTTTATTTCAGAGTATCGAGGTTGGCAACAGCCAGAGAATGGAGAAGAAGGGCTTTGAGAGAAGCCCTGACTTCCTGGAGTCTGAAGGGCTGAAAATAGGAGCCATTGTCACAGATCGCCACCCGTCAATCGGGAAGTACATGAGGGAGCAGCGACCTTCGATCAGGCACCTCTACGACACCTGGCACGTTGCGGAAGGTATTTTCATCGTCAGTAACTGCCACTACACCATGCGACAACACATTGCAATATCAAAGGATTACCTAATGCTTTCTTTTTTACTCTCACATGGCAACGTGAAGTAACAACTGTGGTAGTAATTTGAATGTTGTTTCACATGTAAATAAATTAACTGGGTGTAAAGCACCAAGTGATGTTTGAGAGTATGGTAAACACAAAAGTGGTTCGTTCTGGATATGTTTTTTGACAGTCAAGAGAACTGAAAAACGTATGTTCAAAGATGGAATATTTTTTCATTCCTCTGCTCTTGGATAAGGTCTACAGAAGAGGATAGATGACCTGGGGAAGGTGAAGGGCTGTGAGGATGTGCAACTCTGGAGAAAGAGTGCCATTAATCACCTGTACTGGTGTGGCGCTTCCTCCAAGACTCCCCAAGAGGCCGTGGCAAAGTGGAAGTCAATTGCGAACCACATCCACAATGTGCACCACCATGACAACGCGCTCTATCCCAAGTGTCAACACCCACCCCTTAAGAGAGAATGGCTGCAGCCACATAAGCATACATTTCCGCCTATATTTATGACATATTGAGCATTATCAAAACTGAAATCTGAAGGAGGAGCATGTAATATCATGAGAAATGTGATCCCTCTTGCCTACATTGTATTTCTGGAAACTTTCTGCTTTATCCAACGATCCAAAATTCTCAAACTCCTTGTACTGTCTTTGCTTCTTTTGATCTACTTCACAGACACCAAGGCGTCTGAGAGGCTCTGTGACATAATGCAGGCAACACAACTGCTAAAGGACATCGAACACCTGAGCCCTCGATTTCAGACCTCCGCCATTGAAGGTTTCCATAGCTTCATCACACGCTTTGCGCCCAAACACACGCATTTCCCATTCTTGGGGATGTTGTGCAGGTAAGACATTTTTTTCAATTTGGACCGCTACCTCCTAGCTTGCTGCAACCTGACATCGCTGGATTTCCCTTGATTCCACCAAGCGCTGGTATCCGCTGCTGAGAGGTATATCCTGGGCAGCCCTACTCTGCTGTCTCTGGCTAGATCCGCTGCCTCTCAGCTAATGCTAGCTAGCCTGCTAGCTGTCAGCTAGTAGCTAGCCTACTGGCTAAATGAAAAACTAACATTACCTGCTCGGCGCTTCCCCAGGCATCGAAAATGCAACGCATCTCCTGGAAACTACTCCCATGGGATTGTCAAAACTTCTCCAAGCAAGTCCATGATTTTGTACAACGGCCACGCTACATTCACAGAGGCTGGGGACACCGGTACACTTACTCCGGTGGCCCCATCCCATCTCTCTGGTCTGAGAGACGCACTGGCGCATCCCGATTACGTCATCAGAACGCCGTCGCTGTGAGTATGACTAGCAACCAAGGTAACCTCCGCCCCCTAAATAAACACACACTCTGCCCTCAACAACGGAAGGCTGTCAAATTTGCCTCTTTGAACGTTCAGTCCCTACAAACAAGAGTGAATTTGTGTGTGATCAGGACATTGACTTTTTTCTCCTTAGTGAAACCTGGCATCGGAGTGGTGACTTTTTCTCTCTTAATGAGGCCACCCCTCCAGGCTATAAATATTTAGAAAAAGCATGTAGCTCTGGGCGCGGTGGGGGCCTTGTGGTGCTCTATCGGGATACCTTATACCTCACAGAGCTCCAGGTCCCCGTCTCCTCATCTTTTGAATGTCTAGCTGCTAAGTGCTTGATCCCAGAGCCCCTGTTGATTGTCTCTATTTATAGACCGCCTAAGGCAAACTCAAATTTTGTTGCAGATTTTGCAAACCTGCTCACGACCATTTGCCCTACCTTTTCCAAGCTGGTGGTATTTGGTGATTTCAACATTCACATTGATGCCCTCAAGTGCACACTAGCTACTAATTTCTTCAATCTTCTGGACTGCCTTCCACTCAGTTAGCATGTACAAGGACCCACACATAAGCATGACCATACCATTGATCTTGCCATCATTGATGATGTCTCAGTCTCCAACACCCACACTCTAGACCTGGGTGTATCTGACCACCGTGTGGTTCTGCTGGAGGCCATGGTTGCTCCAGCTCCCTCTGGCAGGAAGCACACATCACCTTCCGTAAGACGGACATTGACCATTCCCTGTTTACCTCTGCTGTCTCATCCTCCCTGTCTGAGCCTCATGCTGCATCCTCAGTATGCCACAAAAGCACCCTCCGCAGTTGCTTGGACAGGTTTGCCCCAGAAAAAACACATTCTGTCTTTCCACCGCTCTGCGCCCTGGTATACTGACCAGATCAGAGCTCTAAAAGCAGAGGGCTGGAAGATTGAGCGCAGATTTAGGCAAACTATGCACCAACTCTCACTCAGCGAACATCATAAAACATACTGTACTGAGCAGTCAAGTTGTCCTTTTACAATAATCTTATTGAATCTGGCCAGAACAATTCTAGAAAACTGTTTTTAACCATTAATCATATGCTCAAGCCCTGTGACTCCTCTTCCATCACCCCCTCCACTGAGGACTGCAACCGTTTTATGGACTTCTTCAGAACCAAAATAGAGAACATTAGGCATAACATCATTCTGGCTTCCTCAAATCATCCTGCCTTTCCCTCTGACCCCACCGCCTATAGAAGTCCAATTCTCAGTCATTTTGCTGAGGTCACTCAGACCGAGTTCCAGAAAATCATTTCTAAGATGAATCCCTCCACCAGCTGCCTTGATCCCATTCCCACACCACTACTCAAGGCATGTTCTACAGCTATCCTGCCCACTGTGACCCCTATCATTAACAGGTCCCTGTCTGGTGATGATCCCCCCACCCTCAAACTTGCAGCCATTAGACTCGTGCTCAGAAAACATAACCTGGATCCTGACATACTCTCTAACTATCGTCCCATCTCCAACCTGCCCTTTTTAGCAAAGGTTTTAGAAAAAGTTGTCAGTATCCAGCTCCATAACCATCTTCAGTCAAACCAACTTTATGAAATATTTCAATCCGGCTACAGACCCTCCCACAGCACTGAAACTGCCCTGGTGAAGGTTTTAAGTGACCTCCTGATGGCTGCGGACTCTGGCTTCCCCAGCCTGTTCATTTCATTGGACCTGAGCGCTGCCTTCGATACGGTGGACCATGGCATCCTCCGTCAACGCCTGCTGGCGGTTGGAGTCACAGATACTGCCCTTTACTTTTTCTCCTCGTACCTATCAGATAGGTATGAGCATGTAGTCCTCGGCCAATCCTTGTCCAAACTGAGCAAATTTACCTTGTGTGTCCCCCAGGGGTCAGTCCTGGGGCCTTTGCTCTTTTTAATCTACATGCTCCCCCTAGGTCAGATTCTCAGAAACCATGGCATCAGTTTCCACTCGTACGCAGATGACACACAAATATACTTATAAACATCTCCTGGCGCACAGCTTGCAATAACCCAGGCCACCAAATGCATAAATGAAATACAATTATGGATGAACTATAACTCCCTTCAACTTAACACCAGCAAACAGTCACAATTCTCATTAGTACTCCTCAGCAAACCAAAAAGGCAGGAATCTCCCACATCACCATCTGCAGCCACTCCATCTCCCTCTCCTCACTTGTCACTAACCTTGGTGTCACATTGGACTCATCACTTTCCTTTGATGCACACATCAAATCCATCTGCCAATCTTCATTCTTCCACTTAAAAAACATTTCCAAAGTTTGACCCTCATTTTCCAAATCTGATGCAGAAAAACTGGTCCATTCCTTCATCAGTTCACGTATTGATTACTGTAACTCCCTTCTTGCTGGCCTCCCATCCAAATCCATCCAAAGATTACAATACGTCCAAAACAGCGCTGCCAGGATTCTCACCAAGACCCGCAAATCGGAGCACATCACTCCAGTCCTTCGCTCCCTTCACTGGCTCCCTGTTAATTGCCGGATCACCTACAAACTTCTCTTGATAGTTCATAAAGCCATTCACCACAATGCTCCAGCCTACCTCCAAGAATTCACCCCCCAACACTTCCCCCGGACACTAAGGTCAAGTTCCTCCAACCTCCTTGCTGTGCCACGGACCAAACTGGCCAGCATGGGTCACCGAGCCTTTTCCGCGCTGGGGCCCCAATTGTGGAATCAGCTCCCTGGACTGCTCAGGGCCACTGACTCTCTGGACACTTTCAAGACAAACCTCAAAATGCACCTGTTCATTTTAGCTTTTTCCCAGTGACTGGATCTCTATTATTTATTATTATTATTATGTTTTTAACTGTATTTCTTTGCCTTTTGGTTTTATCCTGTAAATTATCTTGAGATACCATGGATTTTAAAGTGTCCTATATGAATTAAATTCATTATTATTATTATTATTATTATTATTATTATTATTTTCTGTATTTATTCTATAGTGCAAGGTTAGACCTAGACCTTTGCCTGACAGGTTTCAACATATTCATGGATCGCATAATAATTAAAAACTAATATTGCGGTCTGATAAAATGGTGGAAATGTGTGTTCTTTTCATGAAAAACATGAACCGTGAAATTGTTCTTGAAATTTCCAGCACCTTTAAAACCGTGATGGATGTGTACAGTCATGACTTTAAAATGTTTGTTGATTTTCAGGACTATTTTTATCGACTTTGAGAAAGATGTCATCAAGACAGGTGAGTCTACAACCAACCATCAATGTAATTAGACTGTAACTCAACGCTTACGTTTTAATATGTATTACTTTTTCATAGAGACACCACCATTGCAACACTCACAAGAGAGAAAGAGGCATTATAATAAAATGTGGGCAAGGGTGTCAAGGGCAAAGAAAAAAGAATGGGCAAAGATGTAGAGTCCCTCACACCCAAAAACTCATTCAGAGACAGTTGCAGGTGCAGTCTTATGGATGCTGAGAGCAACTTTGGTGAACCAGACACTACAGTTCATGAGGACACAACAGAAATGGTATCAGTAACTGAAACAGACAACAATGAGGAGGAGGTTGGACCATCACTAAGAGAGGAGTTTTCGGAGTGGGCCTCTTCCTTTGGCGTAACACATAATGCAGTGGATGCTCTGCTAAAAATACTACAAAGACAGGGCCATGAGGAGCTCCCCTCCACTGCCAAAACACTCTTTGGCTCTTTGACACAACCAGAAAATTCAAGGTCACAACAGTAGAAGGTGTGGAGACCAGTACGTATAATGTGGCCGAACAACTCTCTTTGCATCTCAGTAAATATCCCCCAGAGACAACAAAAGACCTTGAGTCAATTAGTATTTCTCTCAATATTGACAGCTTACCCCCTTTCAAATCTTCAATTAAATCCCTTTAGCCCGTGCTGTGTTTCATTCATTTGATCCCAAAGTGCATTTTCCTCCTCTGCCTCTCCATTGCCTGTTCTAAACCAAAAGACACCAGTTTCCTCAGTGCAACAGTAAGGGAGTTATCGCAACTGATGCAGGATGGTCTGGAGTGGGCAAGCATTTTTACCCCTGAAGGTAAAAATAAGATGTATAACATGTGATGCTCCAGCGAAGGGGATGGTGAGGTGTGTCACACTGTACCCTGGGTACTACGGTTATGACAGGTGTGATCAGAAGGGGATTTGGGCTGGGTGAACACTGTACCCTGAAGTGGACAGCCTCACCCTCAGTCCTGACCAGTCATTCCGAGAGTGCTGGCAGCCAGAGCACCACCAGCCAGGAAAAACCTCTCCATTCTGCAGCCTGCCAGTTGATATGGTGTTGTCATTTCCTGCAGACTATATGCACCAGTGCTGCCTTTGGGTGATGAGGAAGTTGTTGCATCTGTGGACAAGGGACAGGACAGAAAATCGTTTGTCAAGGGGCCAAATAACCACTGTGAGCAAGCATCTGGTGGTACTGAAAACTGCAATTCCAGACTGTTTTTCCAGGAAGCCAAGGGGACTCTATGAACTTGAACTTGACCACTGGAAAGCAACTGAATTCCGTCAGTTTGCACTCTATATGGGCAAGATTATCTTGAAAGGTGTCCTTCAGGATGACCTCTTTGAACACTTTATGACCTTCAGCACAGCTATGTGCATTCTGGTCTCACCACAACTGGTTGCGGCGCACAGTGCCGATGCGCATGATCTACTAAGGTACTTCGTGGAAAAAGGAGGGATTTTGTATGGGCAAAGATTTCTTGTCTAAAATGTACACTCACTGTTGCATCTTGCAGCTGATGTAAACAACCTTGGGTCCCTGGACAACTTCAATGCCTTTGCATCTGAAAACACGCCGCAGAAAATCAAGGGAATGGTACGATCAGGAAAAAAATTCACTCCTGCAAGTTGCCAGCCGCCTGGAGGAATCCACAAAAGTTTAACTAAAAAAATGAGATAAAGAGGTCAGCAATCAAAAGGAAAACTGTCTTCATGCTCACTGGTGAGGAATGCTGTGAGGTTATAGAATCAGATTTGTGTCAAAATTATCAAACAAAACTCTTTGGATATCAAACAAAAATTTCAAAATTGAGAGAAAATATAACTCATTGAAGCAAAAAAAGTGACCTCAAAAGTTAAACTTATAAGTAGAAAACAAATTATTTTTATGATGGAGTAAACCATTAGTCTTTTAGTTGTTTGATAAATTGTCCTTTTGTTCACAGTTCCTTCTGCTGCTTTTGCAATTGTCAGATTTGTGGTTATGCTCCCAGCTCTCTCGTTTGCGCTTCTTGATTTTTTGTTTGCAATTCTGAAACAAACCTCTCGTGTGGGCGGGATTTTTTGTGCGGTCTGACCTCATTGGCTAATGGAATTTTGGTGCTCAGAGCCAGGAGTAAGGAATCCAACCATGGAATGTCGCCACGAGTCTCACTGTGGACTCCACTCACAAGTGAATCACACCAGCGACGACGTAAATATTACAATGGCTGATGAAGGAAATCAGTGTGTGTCCTTGATTCGTTGCCGTGGCCCACTCTAAAAAAATCTGATAGTGAGTAACACATCGTCTTTAGCTGCTGTTGTAGCCAAGCAACTCAGGAAGATTGTAACAGAATGTGGGCTACCATCCTGCAATTTACTGAGCTGGGGTATGTTTCCCAAAGCCGTAGCTAGTTGCTAACTCTTTTAACTACTTCCAAACTAAGCTTTTGGGAACTGTACCCCTGATCCATTACTGTAAATGTACATTAGTTTACTTTAATATTTTTGCATACGTGAATACGCAAATAATATACGATCAATAATATACAATCGCCTAACTAAAAGTGTTCCCCACTTCCACATATGTTTCCATTGAAGGACCGTGCTCTGTCACATGCAGAATTTAATTAGATGTATCTGGACCTCATTTTCGTTGTCCAGGTGGGTACATGTTGAAGATAAAGACCTACAGAATTTTCCCTAGATTAAATTTTGTAAAATATAAAGTACAGGTGAGGCACATGCTGAAGATAAATTGTGCATATAAATGTTATCGGCTTGATTACATGCCCTTCAAATCCTTCCATCAACCACGCATCTGCTGTGTTTAAATAGTTCCGCACGCTGCAGATGGATGTTTAATAGTACACCCTATGATTATCGACTATGATAATTGCGAAAGCAGCAGAAGGAACTGTGAACAAAAGGACAATTTATAAAACAACTAAAAGACCAATGGTTTACTCCATCATTAAAATAATTTGTTTTCAAGTTATAAGTTTTACCTTTGAGGTCACTTTTTTTGTTTCAGTGAGTTATATTCTCTCTCAATTTTTAAATTTTTTTTTGATATCCAAAAAGTTTTGTTCGATAATTTTGACACAAATCTGATTCCATATGAGGTTGTGTCTCAGTGGTGAGAATGACAGGCCTTTCTTGTGCAGAATTTACACCAATCTACAGCCATACAAGATGACACCCTGTGACTCTTGCATTTATGGAGCTTACCATGCCAACGTCAGGACTTCAAGAACGCGGCTGGTTAATGAGAGTGCCCTTCAGAGGAGGGCTTTTATGGTTAAGGAAGCTCATGAATCAAGGTTTGTGATTACCATCCTTCACATCTTGTGAATTCTGACAGTTTTATTCTGACCGGCTTGTCACTCCTTCTGCAAGGCAAGGTCTTAGTCTCAGCCTCAGTCCTTATGCCAGTCCAAGTCAGGGCTTGGGCTCCGTCTCAGTCTCACTGCCAGTCCAGGTCACCTGAAACACTCCCTCAGCCTCAGTGCTCTCACCAGTCTCAGTCTTACTCTTTCAAGCAAGTCCAGGTCCATTTTCTGAAACAGGTAAATTATTCTAGTGATATCCAATCATCTATATATGTGCAACAATTACTTTCTTACTCCCACTTTGTCCAAATATAGTGTAATCATGCACTATAATGGTGTGAAATTGGTTTCTGCGTTTGATTTTTATATGTTGCTATGGCCCGGGACAGGGCCCGCAAGGCACAAGGGACTTCACATGTGGAGGAGTCAGATCGAGATTCCCGCAGGGTGATGGTCCCAAGAAGATTCACAGGTAAACTTAAAGATATTACAAATATTATTGCTCCATTACCTGTTTAGACATTGAATCTTAAATACATTCGTTACCGACAGAGGATGATGAACTGCCTAAAAAACAAAAAAAAAAGAAAAAACATCAATGTAAGTTTTAAAAAAACACACTAAACATCTTGTCAAATAAGATGAGAACTCCTGGTAAAAAGCGCACTCCTCTATGTGGTTAGAGGGTTAGGGTTATCCATTCAATTGTCCTGCTTTTGCCTCATATTTGAATGTGTACACAGCCATAGGTGTGTTTTTATTCATTTAAGGTACAACCCCAATTCCGAAATAGTTGGGACTAAGTGTAAATTGAGAATAAAATCAAAACGCAATGACTTTCAAATCATACCAGCCAGTATTTTATTCACAATAGAACGGAGATAACATAGCAAATGTTGAAACTGAGAAATTTTACAATTTTATCCACAAAATGAGCTCATTTCAAATTTGATGGCTGCTACAGGTCTCAAAAAAGTTGGGACAGGGGCCTGATTACCATAGTGTAGCATTCCCTCTTCTTTTTAACACAGAGTGGAGGCATCTGGGCATTGAGGAGACTCAAGAAACTCAGAGTTTAGCCATTGGAATTTGATCCCACTCTTGTTAAATACAGGCTTTGGGTCTCCTTTGACGGACTTTTCGTTTAATTATGCGCCAAATGTTCTTTATCGGTGAAAGATCAGGGCTGCAATCAGGCCAGTTCAGCACACGGACTCTTCTACTATGAAGCCATGCTGTTGTAATAGCTGCAGTATGTGGTTTTGCATCATCCTGCTGAAATACACAAGGCCTTCCCTGGAATAGATGTTGTCTGGAGGGGAGCATATGTTGCTCTAAAACCTTTATATACCTTTCAACATTCATGGTGCTTTTTAAAACATTCAAGTGTCCCACACTATTTGGAATCGGGGTTGTATATATATACAGTTGCAATCAAAATTATTCAACCCCCATTGCAAATTGGGTTTAATAGCAAAATTTACAAACTTTCAGCTGTTTGTGATGAACAGATTAAACAAGAACATTTTAAATAGCTGAACGCAACTAACATTACAAGTGGTTTCTCCAAATTTAACACAAAATGCCATTTTAATGACTGCTGCAGTCTCAAAATTATTCAACCCCCCAAATAGAATCCCTAAGATCATACAGTATTTACAAATCAGGTGTTGTCTCAAGCAAGCCTAATGCAGCTAATCAAGAGCTTAATTAGTTGCATCAGGTCTGCTTTAGATAGAATACATCAAATACTTGCACCCGCTAGGGGTTTGTTGGCAGTGACATTTTATTGCATTTTAGAAATATGGCTGTAAAAAAGAATTGTCCAAAAAGCTAATAGAGGGGATCATTGCCTGGCGCAAACAAGGAAAAGGATGCAAAAAGGTAGCACAGGCACTGATTTTTCGTAGAGATACAGTCGGAAGCATAGTTTGCAAGTTCAGAGTTAAAGGAAGAGTGGTTACAGTACCAGGATGTGGCAGAAAGAAGAAGCTATCAATGGCGGTCACCAGATTCCTGAGGAGACGGGTGGTCAAAAACCCTTGAGTGACTGCAGGAGACCCGCAGCAAGACTTGGAGGAGGAGGCACTGAGCTTTCAGTTTGCACAGTATGGCACTTTCTAAACGTTGAAGGTCTCCAAGACATACACCACAACTGATCCAAAAGCAAGCTCCAATATGCTCAAAACCAAAAAAATAAGCCACAGAAGTTTGGGGATATTGTTCTGTGGAGTGATGAAACAAAGTCACCGACTGAATGTGGATCTCACAGACCAATTTCACTTATGAACTCTGTTGCAAAAATTATAGCGAAAGCCCTATCTATGAGACTGGAGAGAGTCCTTCCTTCCATTATACATGCTGACCAAAATGGTTTTGTGAAGAACCGTCAGGGTCTTCATAATGTGAGGAGAGTGCTTAATATAATTCATGCTAATGAAGGGTCCTCTGACACCACCATTTTGTCACTTGACGCTGAAAAGGCGTTCGACAGAGTCGAATGGCCATATTTGTTAGATGTGCTTCAACGTTTTGGATTTGGGAACTATTTTTGTAAATGGGTTAACATTCTGTTGGCTGACTCTACTGGAGAAGTGTGCACAAACTATGTGACTTCTCATCCATTCAAACTGTCCCGCGGCACAAGACAGGGCTCACCGCTCTCACCCTTACTTTTTGTCATAGCAATGGAACCACTGGCATTAGCAATAAGAACACATCCAACTATATGTGGGATTAACACAGGTGGCTTGGAACATCGAATTGCGCTATTTGCAGATGACACTATAATGTTTCTTTCAGATCTGAGAAAATCAATACTGTCCCTTTTAGAGCTGTTAAGTAAATTTGGTGGCTTTTCCGGGTTTAAGGTGAACAAAAAGGAATCTTCAATTATGCTCCTAAATGAGAGAGAGAAGAAATCCAATGATACCCCACCCTTTCATAAATGCGGTCAGCGGCTTTAAGTATTTGGGTATTAACATAACCCCAAAGATAAGTGACAATAGTTCAACAAATTATGAACCCATGTTAGCCTCAGTATCTGAAGACATTACAAGATGGATGGCTCTACCACTCTCTTTATTGGGTAGAATAAGTGTAATTAAAATGACAATTTTGCCTAAGTTTCTATATTTGTTCCAATCGGTCCCTTTGGCTCCTCCACCCTCGTTCTTTTCAAAAGTCAGAAAGCTGTTTTTGAGTTTTATCTGGAATAATAGAAAACCAAGACTAAGGTTATCTCTTCTATATTTGCCGTATGATAGGGGCGGATTACAACTGCCTCATATTCAGTGGTATTATTGGGCTGCCCAGTTGAGGGCCGCCATGTTTTGGTTTTCTGAAGGAATAGATTTGCACTGGTTACAAATTGAACTTTTGTCCTTGAGTGAATTGACACTACATAGCTTTTTGTACTCTGCCCCCATAAAAATTTTGTTGAAAAAAACAACTAATCACTTTGTGAAAAACACTATTGTGGTCTGGTATGAGGTACATAAATATCTAGAGGATCTACCTGTATTGTCTTGTTTTTCACCGATTTGGGGCAATGAACATTTTAGCCCAGCCAAGAATGATTTGGGATTGAAAAGTTGGTTAAATAAGGGTATAACTAAGCTTTTAGACCTATATAAGGACAATACTTTGTTGTCGTTTGACGATCTAAAAGCAAAGTTCGACATCCTGAACAAACATTTCTTTAAGTATTTGCAGATTAGAAGTTTTATTTTGCCTCGCCTAAATCACTCATCTCAGCAACCTCCATTGTCCACACTGGAATCATTCCCCATACAAATCTGTTTCAGTTATGGGCGGGTTGCTCAAATACACAAAATTTTGGTTAATAACAATAAGGATAACTCAGAGAGAAAGAGACAAGACTGGATACAAGACTTAAATGAGGAAATATCACTGGAAGAATGGGGTACAATATGCTCAAGGGCCCAACACAGACCATTAACACCCGATTAAGCTTGATAAAATACAAGTAGATAATGAGACTATACACTACCCCTGTAAAATTGAACAGATTTAACCCTAATATTCCTGATCTTTGATTTAAGTGCAGTGAATATCAAGGTACTCTATTCCATTGTTTGTGGGAATGTGAGGTTATTCAAAAATTTTGGAGTCTGGTGACAAAGTATATCTCACAAATGACCTCTACCTTGATACCTCTAAATCCTAAATTGTGTGTTTTGGGTGTCTATCCTGCTAATTGCTTTTTGGCTACTAGTGAAAAAAAGATGGTAAATTTATGTCTACTACAGGCTAGACGCTCAATTGCCCTGTGCTGGAAAAATGTTAATGGTCCTACCCTCGGCTTTTGGCTGAGTAATCTAACATCATGTCTGGCTTTGGAAAGACTCACTTATATTATCAGGAAGAAAACCTCAGAATTTAAAGACATTTGGGAAAGATTTTTAGATTTTGTTAAACATGGTGATATCGAAGATGCTTTGTAAATAATAATGTATAAGTATGAAGTGAAGTGATGTGATTATTCGATGTACCGTGGGGATAAAAGTAAAGGCCAAATGTTATATGCTGCCTCTTCGAATGGGGAAGTTTAAGTGTTTTGTTATGTGGTTATTGATGAATGTCTGCTTAACTGTTGCATAACTATGCTTTTTAATGTGGAAAATTTAATAAAGCCATGTTTAAAAAAAAAGATGCTTGTCATGAAGGGGTTGAATAATTTTGAGCCTGCAGTAGTCATTAAAAGTGGAATTTTGTGTTGAATTTGGAGAAGACTCTTGAACTGTTTGTTGTATTGAGCCATTTAAATTGTTCTCATTTGATTTGTTCGTTGCAAACAGCTGAAAGTTTGTAAATTTTGCCAGTAAACCTAATTTGCAAGGGGGGTTGAATAAATTTTATTGCAACTGTATATATATATATATATATATATATATATGTATCCATTCTCATTTTCCTGCAAAGCATGGACTAACTTCAGAGTCCACTTTAACTTCGAACCTTGTGTTAGCTAGGTATAGGTTCTCACATCCACTTGCCGACATCTCTTCTGACATAAAAAATTGTTGTCCTCTGTAACAACCACTTTAGCTACAGTGAGCCAACGGTATTCCAATTAGTGGTTTAGAAAAATCAGTTTTCTGAAGGAAAAAATTCAACGTGGTATTGATTCTCTCACATTTTACTGGCAATTACAGTCATCACATACAAAAAATGTGTAGTTCCCTACTGTGGATTTACGTGTAGATTCCTTCATTGATAAATTCAGCGCTTCCTTATATCCACGCAAGTACTGGTGTTGATAGCCAATCACTCAATTATACACTCAGGCTCTTCTGCGTAACTGCACAGTTATAGTTCACGCCCTCGTGAAACTCCCCCGGTAACAATGTATTGATTGGCTCGTTTCTTATCCAATTCCTGAGTGTTTAAACTTTCCACAGCAAATGAAAGACATTGATTGGACAAACATAAGAGCATACGAGCCTATGCGTATCAGCAAGGTAGGTTGTATCCGTTCAAAGTTGAGCAAGATTGCACAGCTGAAAATGACGCGATTTAAAGGAAAAAACAGTCCCTAAACCGGCCTGAAGTGATCAGTTACATTTACAGGATTTTAATGAGGTATGGACATGGTCAATGGGAATTCTTTCGAATGAAACAGGACCGGAGGGTTCCTTCTACTGGATACATCGGTCTCTGGAGGAGGGATTCAGTGAAAAAGGTTAGGCTGCTACTTTTGCTTTTTGTTTTGGAATGTATACCGTATTCAACAAAATCAAATGCCAAGGTTTTTTTCCATGTCTAAAACGTGAACTTGTCATGCATTTCGGTGGATCCCCTGGTACGTTCGTTGCACCTTTCTGTTGAATTTAGGGAGGCATATATTGTTTGATTTTCCCTGATAGTGGAATGTCTGTTCTGTTAAAATAAGGTATATTTCAGAAATAAGATATCACTGAGTTAGTGAGTTGTACTTGTTCCTTATAAGTGTTGAAATAAGGTCGTGAGCTCGGAAGTCGGAACAGCTAGCTTTCATTGCAGGGTGAATGTTCTGACTGTTTAATGAGCAGTTTATTTCATGAGTATGTGTGCTGGCTTGGGGGACTTAGAAGAAAAATGTACAAAACTCTAAACTTTATTATGGAGAAAAGGCATGTTTTGTATTTGGAGAGGTTACTGGTGACCATTGATGTTCAACTGCACTGATATTGATAAATTCATGCTAAACTCAACCAGAAAATCATTAGCTCATATTAAATTTCATGCCTCAAAACTTTATTTGTGTTAAATATATGATTATTTTATGATCTGACAGTGCACCATTTTGAGGTATCTCAGACTTTGGCGAGCCACCTAGGTAGCTGTCTAATTTGGCTCATAGCAAGTAGGTAATCTAGAATGCAATGTTCAAGATAAATTATACTTGTGGTCAAGGAGTTTATGATCCCAGAAATGTATAGATTTACACCCCAGCAGTTTTCAATTCTCAGTATAATTTTTTTTTTTGCAATTTCAATGTTGAATTTTTATGAAGATGTTTTGTGTTTACAGCCCCTTTTCTCTACCAAAATCATGAAAATAAACTGAAATACGATGGGAGTCTAAATGCTTCAAGTGTCTAGACTCAGTTCAGCCACTCCTTTCCTGTCTGTGAAGCTGTAATCTTGAATCATAAAGCCTTAAATAAGGTAATCCCCCAAATACCCAGATTTGGCTTCTGCGCAAAGGGGTTAAATAATCACGATAGTCTACTTTCACATATGATGGGTCATCATATTTCCCATAATTCTTCACAAAAATAAAGCAAGAGAAATGATTGGTCATCATATTTCCCATAAATCTCCACAACAAGAAAGCAAGAGGAATGATATTTTCCATAATGTAAGCAGAAAATACTCAGAGCATCATCAATTTCAATAAGAGAAAAATTCAATTATCCAACGTAGATCTGAGGAAGGCCCCATACAGTTGCAATCAAAATTATTCAACCCCCTTTGCAAATTTGGTTTACTGGCAAAATCTACAAACTTTCAGCTGTTTGCAATGAACAAATCGAACAAGAACAATTTAAATGGCTCAAAACAACAAATATTACAAGTGGCTTCTCCAAATTCAACACAAAATGCCACTGTCAAAGACTACTGCAGGCTCAAAATTATTCAACCCTTTCATGACAAGCATCTTTAATGCATAGCAGAGCACCCCTCTGCCACTATGACCTGCTGGAAATGTGATGCATAGGCAGATGTCAGCTTTTGGCAGGATTCCCAAGGAATCTTAGCCCAGTCCTCAAAGACAATGGCCTCCAGTTCACTAATATTCTAGGGTTTGCATGCTGCAACTGTGTTCTTCAAATCCAATGAGCGATTTTTTATGGGGTTCAAATTAGGCGACTGTGATGGGCACTCTAGAATCTTCCCAGACTTCTTCTGAAACCAAGCCTTAGTGGATGTTGAGGTATGATTAGGATCATTGTCCTTTTGGAAGGTGCAATGATACCCAAGCGTCAGCTTCCCTACAGACGGCATGACATTTTCTGCTTGGATATCCTGGTACTTGACTGAATCCATCTTGCCCTCCACACTTTGCAAATTTCCAGTGCTAGAGGAAGCAATGCAGCCACAGAGCATCAAAAAGCCCCCACAATTCTTCATTGTAGGCAGGGTGTCCTTTTCAGCATATGCTTCTTCATTCCTCCTGCAGACATACCACTGATTCATTAGCCCAAAATATTCCAGTTTTGTTTCATCACTCCACAGAACAATATCCCCAAACTTCTGTGGCTTATTTATATGGTTTTGAGCATATTGGAGATTGTGCTTTTGGATCAGTTGTGGTGTATGTCTTGGAGACCTTCAATGTTTAGTATGCGCCCTACTGTGCAAACTGAAGCCTCAGTTCCTCCTGCCTCCAAGTCTTGCTGCGGGTCTCCTGCAGTCACTCGAGGGTTTTTGAACACAGGAATCCTCAGGAATCTGGTGACAGCCATTGATAGTTTCCTCTTTCTGGAACATTTTGGTACTGCATGAATATTCAATATAAACTAACGATTCTCTGGTTGAATTTCGCATGAGTTTATCAATAGCAGTGCAGTTGGACATCCCTCCTCTCCAAACACAAAACATGCCTTTTCTTAATGATAAAGTTTAGAGTTTTGTCCATTTCTCTTCAGAGTCCCCCGAGCCAGCACACATACTCATTAAATGAACTGCTTATTAGACAGTCAGAACATTCACCCTGCAATGGAAAGCTAGCAGTTCCCACTTCTGAGCTCACAACCTTATATAAACACTTTCTACACCTTATAAGGAACAAGTATAACTCATTAACTCAGTAATGTCTGAAATATACCTTATTTCAACCAGAACAGACGTTCCACTTTCAGGGAAAATCAAGCAATATATGCAACCCTAGGTTCAACAGAATGGTGTAATGAACGTACCAGGGGGGTCTACCGAAGTGCTCAAGCAGTTAACGTTTTGAATGTGAAAAAACCTCAGCATTCAATTTCGTTGAATACGGTATAAATTCCAATACAAAAAGCCACATTGAGCAAAATGCTACCACAGTAGCAGCATAACCTTTCCTCACTGAATCCAGATGTGTCCGGTAGAATGAACCCTCCGGTCCTGTTTAATTCTGAATAATTCTAGGGCTCGCAAAATTCTAAAATGAATGGTAGCCCGTCGGGCAAGCGCAAGTGAATTCCTGGTTGTCCGAAAAGTTTTCTCCTTGCCCGAGACCTTGCCGAATTCGGCCTTAATGCCTCATTTCCACTACGTGGTACCGGCTCTTCTCTACTCTACTCCGCCCGCCTTGGTGCCGGGTACTTTTCTGGGGGATCGTTTTCCATTAGAGGATAGTACTGCCTCAGTGTAGCTGGTCATCATTGCGACGTGGCAGCACAAAACAATTTAAAATATCTGTATTCCCCTTTTTGGATGCGGTTGATTCTTTACCACTCAGACAAACGTGCCATGTCATCGCAGTCATTTTTTGAAGTGGTGTTTTTACACATTACGTTAATGGTAATCATCATGCATTTGTGTGCGCTATGAGCTTCACCAACCACGTAACCAACATATCAGTTTCCGTTTGAAAAGGTTTTACAACTTTTGCTGTTCATTACAAACAGAGAAAAAAATCATCAGCGCCGAAAAGTGTATTATTAGTGAGGAGAAAATCATTTATGTAGGCCGCATTTTCATAAAGGAAATTTGCATTACGATGCATATTCATCAACACCAACGAACGTTCATTATTAGCATGCATTCTTTCACACCTCAGAAAATTTGTTTATTTCAATAGAATTTCAATAATAATATATAGGCCTACATGTAATGCACGAAATAAAACGTTGCGTTTCATGACTTCTCCCTACTCCCTTTCATGCAACTTAAACAATGAAAAAAAGTGGGTAGAACCAGTACCACGTAGTAGAAATGGGGCATAAGTTACTGTTATATTTTGTCCATTTAATGGACGTCAGTATGTTCTACAGGTACATGATATTCTGATCATTGATGTGCGAGCACACTCATCAGAATATCAGTAAAACATTGGCCTATACTGACGTCCCGTTGCAAACGTCTGATGGCCAAATCAACTGTTGAAATTTTACAACGGCACACGATCAAAATATTCAGCAATTGTCGGAGGGTAGTGTGATTAAATCTTGTAAGTGGTTGAAAGTGGTCATGTTCTTGAAAAATCATTTACAACCTTATGGCTTTCCATTTTGTTTCTGTTTTGGAATGACGTTTAAAATAAAATTTTAATTCGGTCGTTGGAGACACTGACATACATTATGGTCTTTGGCTCGAGATGAAGGAAGAAAAAAAATAATTATGGATGCTTCATGATCCCTTTTGACTGACAATAAGCGGCATGTATACAACTCTAAAAACAAAATCAGATATATTTTAGCACCCGGATTGTAACGACTTAGGTGGTATATTTATGAAAGCTACATTTAACTCTTAATGAATGAATGAATGAGCACCAGGCGCGCAATCGGGGGTGCGCAGTGAGTGGTTTAACCAGCACCCGTAAGTCTTCGAACTCATGTCGTGAAGTGAAATGACAATGAAGAATTTTATCTTACGGGTTGTCTTGTTTTGCTAGATATTTTGACATGGTGCGCGTTCTCTAACGAACATGAACGACTTCCGTATAATATTTATTAAGAATAATCAGTCATCGAAGTGTTTATCAAAGTGTTTTATAAGTCCACATTAATTCGGTCTCTGGCTCCAATGTCTCATTTTGAAAATTGTATGTTGCTCTGACAGTGGCCGATTGGCTTCCTCAAGTGCAACATCACGACATATTCCTGCCTGTGTGTTGCTGATTTTAATAGAAAGAGCGCCCTCGTATAGCCGTAGGATTGCTGGGTAAAGAGTTTAATGCTCGCATTCACAGTCCCACACCCACTCGAAGTCCGCAGACACTGCCCGGTCACCCCCTCTGTCCATGTGGCCGCCACTACTCTCTTCCCCTCATGTGTAACCACAAGCCTGTCGTTTCGGTTCTGAGGCGAATGAAACGAAACCTAGAACACTGCTTTAGATGAATAACTTTAATATTAAATAAATATATTCACTTTGCTGTGGGCCTTTTTAAACAACAACAACAACAACAACCACACACAAAAGCAACTAAAAATGTCGATAAAAGTTTCGTCTCTCTTACTCAAACATTATATTATAACCAGGTTGTTATGATTCTGTCATGCCTGCTATGTTTTTTTGCCATGCCCTGTTATGTTCTCCCATGCCTGTTCTGTTTTTTGCCATCTTTTAGTTCTTTGCCATGTTTTTGTTTTGCCATGCCAGATCCATTATTCTGTTATATTCCGGTCTATGTCTTTGTTCATGCCCTTCATTGCACTTTGTCTCCCCTGTCTGGTCTTTTGTTAAGCTACAGCTTCTCCCCAGTCCAGCGTGTTACATGTTTAGGTGATTTCATGGTTTCTGGGTTTCAAACATTCCTTCTAATCTCGTTTGCTTCCTTCACCTTGCTTTTCTATTTTACTAACCTTACTAACAGTTTGTTATTTTTGTTTAGATACTAACCAAGACTAACATTGTATATAATACTAACTTACTAACGAGCACTAGGGATTGTATAGCTGCACTTACTAATTGATTAACAAGCTCTCAGCACTCGCCCTGTTCTAGTCTCCGCCTCTTGCCTTCTCTTAGTCTTTGCTGCAATTCAGCGGATCCTCCGCACCTGCTCTACTCTGTCCTGCCTCTCATTATCTGTGCACATTCGAACTCCCTAACCGGAGCTGTATGTTTTGTCTATAGGTTGTCTTGTGATCCCTGTCCGCGTTTTGGCTTTTGCCAATTTCATGTGGTTAGGTTCTCCCTTGTGTTTGCTCCCACGTAATTAGTCTGATCCCATTCACCTGTCCCTGATCATAGTATGTGACTTCCCTTTAGTGTACTTTAGCAGTCTTTTCACAGCAGTTCCCTGTCAGAACGTTTCCCTTGTCTACCTGTGCTGCTCTCGTTTTCGTCTCGTATTCAAAGTGTTGCTTTTCTGACTGGACCGTCCGACTTCCGATTTTTGGCTCTGTTTTGGTTTTGTTATCTGCTCCCGTGTATCGAACCCTTTTTGTCTGACCACGATTACTGTATTGCTGCCCTGGTTTTTCGACTTTGGATTCTGCCCCTGGGATTGTGATTTTTGGATTGTGGACTTTGTACTGTTGCCTTCGGCCCTGTGAGGGTTTACCCCCTCACTTAATAAAATCACATACTTTGCATTTCCTGGTTCTCGCGACTGGTTCCTGAACGATACCTCACATGTGTTCCGAGAAAGTGATTTTTTCAGTGACCGTTCAATGGAATGGCCGTCTGACGTGATTCCTAGCGCCAGCTGCATGCCTTTATTCCCCTGTTTGATGATTGGGAGTCAAATTATTGCTTATGCCTGCACCAACCAAACTGGACCGCGGCGGATCAAAATCCCGCTATTTGGCTACATGGCACTTGGCAACCGATAATTGGAAAGTTGTGACAGTCACGCCTAAAATATTGTGAAATAGGCCATTGGTTTTCAGCAACAAATCGGATTTTGTTTCAAATTTATTTAGTGGCCACATTGGTACAGTGAGTAAAATGTTAAGATCTGAAATACATTACTATATGGCGTGAAATTTTCAGCTAGCCCGTCGGGCAAGTGCCTCTTAATTTCTGCTTGTCCGACAAAATTTTTACTTGTCCCGGGCGCTCAGAACAGCGATTTCGCAAGTCCTGAATTCCCATTGACCATGTCCTAACCTCATTTAAATCCTGTAAATGTAACCGAACACTCCAGGCCGGTTTTGGGGGTCATTTTTTTCTATAAATCGCGTCATTTTCAGCTGCGCAATCGTGCGCAACATTGAGAGGATACAACTTACCTTGCTGATACGTAAAGGCTTGTATGCTCTTATGTTTTTCCAATCAATGTCTTTCAGTTACTGTGTAAAGTTTAAACACTCAGGAATTGGATAAGAAATGAGTCAATCAATACATCGTTACCGGGGAAGCTTCACGAGGGTGTGAACTATAACTGTGCAGTTACGCAGATGAGCCTTAGTATATAATTGAGTGATTGGCTATCAACACCAGTACTTAGGAGGATTTAAGGGAACACAGAATTCGTTAATGGAGGGTAAATCTATGGTAGGGAAATGCGTATTTTTATATGTGATGACTACAATTGACAGTAAAATTAGAGAGCATCAATACCATGTCGAATTTTTGCTTCAGAAAACTGATTTTTCTTAACTACTAATTGGGATACCATTGGCTCACTGTAGCTGAAGTGGTTGCTCCAGAGGACGATGATTTTTTCTGTCACAGCAGATCATTTTTTTGAACTGCTGGATAGATACTATGGGCAAGTACATTGAGCATTTGTACATCAGGCTTAACTGAGGAGTTTAATTCATGCAACTCCTGAAAAACAGGGATGGGAGTGAACTCGTCCATATTCTAAACCGTGTGCTAGCTCGGCTTGGTAGTGAATGTTCAATAACTGATCCGGATGTGCCATCTACTGACAGAAAAGTGTAACTGCGTGCATAAATAGAGCAGCTCTATGTCCACGGGCGGACACATTGGCACAAAGGGGTTAAAAGATGGAATGAATATTTAACATTTTAATGGTCACTGGCGTACCTTTCCATCAAATTCTAATCGCACATAAGCCCACTTGCACCGGTATCTTTTTTCTTAATGACAAATAATAATATTGGTTAAGGAGAAGGTGTCGTGGCACACTCAGAACTTAATATGCTCAAAGTTTTAAAACTTTATGCATTTCAAGTTCTGAGTGTGCCACGACACCTTCTCTTTGATCTGATTTCACTTAGTCCGTGAGCACCTCATAAGGTGTGCGTTTACAAGTCAGTTGAGAAATAATAATAATGGCCCACAAAACAAAGGGAACTTAGTTGGTTAAAACGTGAAAAATAATTCAATAAAAAGACTACAAATCGAATATCAATAATCATTTTTTGCAACAGGTAATGATTTTTTTGACGAGTACTTGTTTATCTGATTACTCGTTTGCACCCCTAATAGATGTCTAGGTGTACCTTATACAGTGACAGCTTATCTTAGTTTGTAAGGTGTGCGTGTGGTTTGGACTTTTCTTTGCGGCTCTCGTCCCGGGACGATATCGAATTCCTTGGCTATCGGATTCTTTACCCAGCTGTCTGATTGAGCTGGGACAGCGCCTTCCTGGACTCTATATAAGCAGGAAGTCCGGCACGCCCCCTTCGCTAGAGTGTCTGTTTTTAGCTTCGCACTATAGCCGAAGATATCAGTAGTCAGGTTTTGTATGACTTTCTGTCTTCTGATTATTGGAGTTTCTTCTCCCTTTTTTCTATCTCGCTTTGCTTCCATGTTTTGGACTATTATACGTCCTTTGGAAGCGCGAGTACTTTTGTTTGGTCTGTATTATCCTCTGTGTTTGTACTGTGTCTGTGCTGCTCACTTTCTCTCTGGTGGTTGCATTTGGCCTCCTAATTCTACCGGCCATTACACAGCTGAGTGTATTTGTCATCATTACAGGTTGCAGTGAGGAGAGCCATCAAATAAGAGAAGGTAAATTTACTTTACTGAATAACCCCCATCCTACGAGTGTTTATTTCATATGAATTGCGAATATGTGAATGATTAGTAAATTCATTTTTATACCACCACATTGTACTTATCTTACTTTTTTTGTAAACAGAGGTCATTAAGTTGTTTGATGATTTAGAAAGGAAGATGCTCCTCAAATTAGAAATGAGGGATGCAAACATCACCAGTGGCTTAAGAAGGGTGGTGAACCTGCTGGAGACTAGAACAGGTCAACAAACTGTAATGGCCGAAAGAGTAGGGAGGCCAAATGCAGCAGTGGGAGAGAACGAGACCAGCAAGGACTTAAAATACCCACAGAGAGAAATATAAACGAGGCAACAGAAACAGCTCTCGCGCTTCCAAAAAGGACGCCCAACATTCTGAACCAGGAATCAAAGTGAGAGAGGAAAAACAAACAGGGTGAGCGAAAGGGAAATATCTCAAGGACCGAGAAAGACAAAGCACCTAAATTGGTGTGACACCAAAGAAAGAGAGGGAAGGAATAAAAAGGAAAATTCCCTAAATAAAAATTGTCAGGCTAAACTGCATTAACCCGGCAGAATTATCTGATTTGAGGCCACAAGCCCCACATCAATTACAGATATCTCAAAAAGTAACATTAGACGAGGTGGTGGAAGAATTATTTCCCTCACTTGCTTCAACAAGCAGTTGTGGTCTCGGTATTTCCTGACTCCTCCCTCAGCCCACATTCATATGCTATACGACCAGGAAGTCGTAAGCACACGCCCACACACAGAGGAGTAGAAGCAGACAGAAGGGAGGGCAGGAATACAAGCCTCTGGCTCTCTTGTCAGCAGTTGTCTGATTATGCATATCACCAGATACCGTCACTGTGAAGAGAGTACCGCCCCGGTCAGGTGCGTGAGACGCCCATACCCTGTTTCGAATGAATCCGCTCTTGTCATGTACTATCGACCAGATGTACAAAACCCTGTGCGTTTGGCGAGGCATAGGAGAGGAGACTGCCGAGTGTGAAAGCTCAGTAACATCAACGAACACGAACACACCCTCTGCACGATCGGGGAAACGACACGGAAAGGACGAGGGGACAACACCAAGAAAGAAGAAGACAAAGACTGCGGACCGAGATGTCAAGTGCACCCACCGAAGGCATAGAGTAGAAACACTTTGAATGTATTAGTCAGTAGGGGTGTATGTAAAGAGGGGAATTCACTGATCTAATGCTGCAGTATAAATAGGACACATTCTGCGTGATATAGTAGCCAGAACGGTAACGCTGTTTGCTTGCAAATGTTATTTTGAAAAGTTTCTGTGCATAAACAGTGACTGCCTGTGATACGTTTCGTAAGGTAGGCTCACGGATGAGAATTGTCTGACTAAAATTGTGTTTTTAACTTGATTGTTAAGAACTAGAATTGGTCTGAATATCTAGCTTAAAAACTCTGTACTATCTTTTATATTTTGCTTCGTATAAGGGCTTGCTAATACTCAAGGGCATTAGGTTCTGGGGGGGGTGAATTACACATTGTGTGAACCTGTTATGATATAGATTTAGTGCGATTTAAAGTGTACGGCTTGTTAACATGGAATATGAGAATGTTTCTTTCACTTCTGTAAAATTTGAGAAATGAACATAAGAAACTATATTCAAACCAACAAGCCGGTCTCCCTTCGTGTTGATTTCTAAAATATACTCGCTTACTTTAAGAGCACCTTCGTGATGATTACTAGGAGAAATAAATGGGTTTTTCTTCATGATCACGCAAATAAGGTAATGGTAAGACTCTTGAAGAACCGGGACGTGGCGACCCCGGAAAGACAGTGATCTCATGAAACTACATGGAGTACTGACTCTATCTAGTGGATAAAGGAAAGTATTGCACTATAATACTAAAATATCCAGAGAGATCCTGACAAAATAAATCGCAAATATACCGCGAAGGCATTTGCCACAAATCCCTTAGTAGAGATATCTTCTGGCTGCAGTGAAAACTGAAATCAGACCCTCTAGCAAAGGAGGCGTGGCGGACATCCGGCATATATAGACTTAGGGGAACGCGCCGCCCATGCCTGATAAACCAGCTGGGAAAAGAATCCAATAGAAAGGGAATTCGATATCGTCCCGGGACGAGAGCCACAAAGAAAGGTCCTTCACACACACGCACACCAGCTAAACCATGAAAGGACCCCCCCACCCCCCAAGGAACGGCTCCGGACGTTCCACCAGAACCTCGTGCACGGAACTCTGAGATAAGGGTGGGATCCAGGATATCCCGAGAAGGGACCCAGCACTGCTCCTCAGGTCCATATCCCTCCCAATTGACTAAGAACTGGACCCCACGCCTGACACACCTCTCGGCAAGGATGCGACGCAGGGTGTAAACCGGCCCCATCCTCAAACATCCGTGGTGGTGGCGGTGGTTTGTCGACCGGTGCCAGGATGCTAGTGCTAACCGGTTTGAGCCGAGAAACGTGAAAAGAAGGGTGGATGCACAAGGATCTAGGGAGCTGCAACCAGATGGTGACCGGGTTGATCTTCTGCATGATTTTGCAAGGGCCAATGAAGCGAGGAGCTAACTTCCGTGACTCCACCCTCAAAGGAAGGTCCCGAGTGGAAAGCCAAACTCTCTGGCCAACCCAATATGATGGAGCCAAATGGCGCCTCCTATTGGCGGCGGTCTTCTGTTTCCACACAGAGCGTAAGAGAGACGACCGAACCTTGATCCAGACTGACCGACAACGCCGAATAAAACAATTAACTGAGGGGACCTCTGAATCCCTCTCAGCATGAGGAAAAAGAGGTGGCTGATAACCCAACTGTGCCTCAAACGGGGAAAGGCCTGTAGAGGAATTGCACAACGAATTATGGGAGTATTCGGCCCACGCCAAAAAACGACTCTACGATGTAGGGTTATCGGCCGCTAGGCACCGAAGTGTATTTTCCAGAGACTGGTTAATTCTTTCTGTCTGCCCATTGGTCTCCGGGTGAAAACCAGACGAAAGGCTCACGGAGGCCCCTAACTGGTTGCAAAATGCCCGCCAGAATTTAGCCGTAAACTGTGGGCCACGGTCGGAGACCACATCCTGGGGCAGGCCATGCAGCCGGAACACATGGTTCACAACAAGGAGGGCCATCTCCTGTGCCAAGGGCAGCTTAGGAAGGGTGACAAAGTGGGTGGACTTAGAAAAGCGATCTACCATCACCAAAATAACCATGTTGCCTTCTGAAGCCGGCAGTCCTGACACAAAGTCTAGGGCAATATGGCTCCAAGGACGCTCAGGGACTGGCAACGGCCGCAACAGACTAAAGGGGGGGAGATGAGAACCCTTGTTTTGTGCACATGTGCCACAGGCTGCCACAAATTCCCAGATGTCTCTTTCCATACCGGGCCACCAAAAGCGTTGAGCCAAAAACTGCTTGGTCCGGTGAGCCCCCGGATGACCAGCCAAGCGAGAAGAGTGACCCCACTGGAGAACTTGGGAACGAACCGCCACAGGGACAAACAAACAACCGGGCGGCTCCCCACTCAGACCAGAATCGGAATGCAACGCCTCTCTTGCCACAGACTCAACATCCCACAGTACGGGAGCCGCAATCTGAGCTGGCAGAATTATAGGCTCAGGAAGAGGATTGCGGCCAGAACGGTCATAAATTCGTGACAAAGCGTCAGGCTTGATGTTTTTAGAGCCAGGGCAATAAGTCAACGTAAAATTAAAGCGGTTGAAAAATAAGGCCCACCGCGCCTGCCGGGAATGACGCCGCTTAGTCTGCTGGATATAATGGAGGTTTTTGTGATCAGTCCAGACCACAAACGGGTGTTCAGCCCCTTCCAACCAGTGGCGCCACTCTCCCAACGCCAACTTGACGGTCAACAACTCCTGGTCACCAATGCTGTAATTCCGTTCCGCAACAGTCAATGACCTGGAGAAGTAGGCGCATGGATGCAATTTATTGTCCCGAGGAGAGCGCTGGGACAAAATGGCACCCACCCCGACCTCAGAAGCATCTACCTCCATCACAAACGGAAGGGAGGGATTGGCCATAACAAGGACAGGCTCAGAGCTAAAACATCTTTTCAATTCTTAAAAGGTAGCCTCTGCTGCTGGGGTCCAAGAGAACGACAAGGAGGCATTCTTCCTAGTAAGCACAATGATAGGGACAGCCACAGTGCTAAAATTGCGGATGAACCTCCTGTAAAAATTAGCAAAGCCTATAAAACGCTGCATCTCCTTTATACTCTGAGGAACGGGCCAATTCTTGACCGCTGCCACCTTGTCTGGATCCATACGGACCGACTCTGCTGACACAATGAAACCAAGGAACAACACAGTCTTGGCGTGAAAAATGCATTTCTCAGCCTTGACAAACAGTTTGGCTTCGAGAAGGGCCGCAAGCACTTGACTGACATGTTGTTTATACTCCGAGAGTGGAAGAAAAAAAAATCAGAATATCTTCGAGGTAGACAAAGACGAAATTCTCCAACATCTCTCAGAGGACGTCGTTGTCAAGTGCCTGGAACACGGAAGGGGCGTTAACCAAACCGAACGGCATCACCAAGTACTCTTAGCACCCATCATGCATATTAAATGCCATTTTCCACTCGTCCCCCTCCCGGATCCGAACCAAGTTATATGCATTCTGGAGGTCTAGCTTGGTAAAAAATGACGCCTCCTGCAGACGTTCAAATGCAGAGTTCATCAAGGGAAGAGGGTATCGGTTCTTAATGGTGATATTATTCAAGCCCCTGTAATCAACACAGGGTCTCAAACCGCCATCCTTTTTACCCACAAAAAAGAACCCCGCTCCAGCAGGAGACGTGGAAGGCCGAATAAATCCATTAGCCAGAGCCTCCTGAATATATTCTCACATGGCCTTGCGCTCAGACCCTTATAGCGAGTATAACGAACCCCTGTACCAGGGTAAAGATTGATCTTGCAATCGAATGAGCGATAGGGAGGTAAAGACGAGGTCTGTTGCTCGCTAAAAACCTCCGTGAGATCAGCATAGTCGTTGGGAACGTTGGGGGGCAAACAAAGTTCAGAGCAGCCCCCAAATTCTCACCCTGTTCGGAATCTGCCATCTCTATTACCGATTCAGAGTCAGAAAAGTCCTCTGAATCGAAATCCTTCTCTGGCTGCCGCCAGTCAAATTGCGGATTCCACTCCAACCCCTCCTCAGCTCCATTTTCTAGATTAGGAGAGTTAGGTGAGGCAACCTCCTCATAGTCACTCCAGGCGTCAGCCTCCCCCGTAGGTTGACGTCTAGGACAACACGCCAAACTCTCACTGCAGTGAGATCTACAAACCATGCCCCACTGGACGACTGGATTATGTTCAAGTAGCCAAGAATGTCCTAAAACAACAGGGAAAACCGGGGAACTGATCAGGAGAAATCGGATTTCCTGTGAATGACCGCCAAATGGGATGAACATAGTCAATAAATCAGAAGCCTCGGTTAAAAGCCCAGTTCCCAACGGGCAACCGTCCAAAGACCTGACAGTGCATGAATGTAAAAGAGGGCAGATGGGGATGGAATGTTTCCTAGCCCACTCCGCATCCATAAAACAATCTATGGCCCTTGAGTCCAAAAATGCCTCTACAAATATTCTGTTTCCCCACAGTCAATTCTACTGAAATCAATGTTCGAAAGGGAGATTGGGGCTGTCCCTCCATACCGCTAGAGGGACTTCCCGTTTCCCTTAAGCTCAGGGCAGTGTGGACGGATATGTCCCGGTTTGTTACAATAATAACAAATAATATGTCTGCGAACGGACTTACGAGCCCGGCTCTGATATGAGCCATCAACCTGCATGGGCTCACTGGGAGTGGAAGTTTCAGTAGGAGCTGTATGCATGTTGTAAGGAGTATTAACCTCGTTGTTGGCAAGAGCCAGTGCAGTATATTTCTCGTTTCGTTCGCGGATACGATTGTCAATTCGCACTGCAGTACGAATCAATGAATCTAAAGAAACACAAAGCTCCAATGTCGCCAGAGCATCCTTAACCTCCTCAGCCAAAGCATGAATAAACATTGTCATAAGAGGTGCCTCTGGCCAACCTGTCTCTCTAGCCAGGGAGCGGAAAGAAATAGAAAACTCTGCGACGCTCACAGAGCCCTGCCTTAGATGCATTAGACGCGTAGCTGTGTCCTGTCCACAAACATCCTGATCAAAAACAGAAACCATTTCTCTCACGAGAGCCTCCACTGAATTAACGACTGGCGAACCAGATCGAATGAATGGCCCCACCCAAGTGAGGGCTGTGCCGGTCAACAGGGATAAAATAAACGAAACCCGTGATTCTTCATTTGAGAACCGTGAGGGTTGCGCTTTCAAAAATATTTCACATTGAGCAATGAAATCTTTACATTTTCCTGCCTCGCCTCCATATCTTGGGGGTAACTGGAGTTGAGGTTCTAGGGGGAAGATGAACGGATTGTGCTTGTGAAGCATTTTGTGTAATTTGAGCAGACAATGCTCTAAGACTCTCAGTGAGACTTAATAGAACGGTTACCTGTTTCTGCATGGCATTCGCCTGCAGGCGAATTCTCTCCGCCAGCTCTACCTGTTGATTGCCTAGACTAGTAAGGCCCTTGCCATATCCAGCTGGCACTGACTGTTGGTTACCAACAATCTTATCTAGCGTAGCTGCTGCTGGCGACTCCATGTCTGGCTGGAGTGTGCTGTAATGGCCGAAAGAGTAGGGAGGCCAAATGCAGCAGTGGGAGAGAACAAGACCAGCAAGGACTTAAAATACCCACAAGGAGAAATATAAACGAGGCAACAGAAACAGCTCTCGCGCTTCCAAAAAGGACGCCCAACAATCCGAACCAGGAAGCAAAGCGAGAGAAGAAAAACAAACAGGGAGAGCGAAAGGGAAATATCTTGAGGACCGAGAAAGACAAAGCTCCTAAATTGGTGTGACACCAAAGAAAGAGAGGGAAGGAATAAAAAGGAAAATTCCCGAAAGAAAAATAAATCGCAAATATACGGCGAAGGCATTCGCCACAAATCCCTTACTGGAGATATCTTCTGGATGCAGTGAAAATTGAAATCAGACACTCCAGTAAAGGAGGCTTGGCGGACATCCGGCTTATATAGACTTAGGGGAACGCGCCGCCCACGCCTGATGAACCAGCTGGGAAAAGAATCCGATAGAAAATGAATTTGATATCGTCCCGGGACGAGAGCCACAAAGTAAGGTCCTTCACACACGCACACCACCTAAACCATGACACAAATGTCCCAGGTGGACATTGCTGATATTCTTCAGGAGCCATGCGATATTGTACATGCCCTAGAGGACTTGTGCCTCCAGATTCAGACTCTTCCTTTAAGGAGAAAACAGTGAGTGCCTTATATATGGTGATATTTCTTTCATTCCCAGGTGTCTCTTGAAAACAAGAGTCCGTTTCTCAATGAGACTACAGTGCTTTCAACTAAGTCCATTATTACCCCGTTCTCCCCTAATAGTGCTAGAGCCGAAAAGGTGAAATAGCTGAAACTTTTGTTACAATTATAAAAATTCACGTGCTGCAGACGGCAGCTTGACCGTCTGAGTCCATCCGCATGCGAGGCAAGCAAGAGACCAGCTTTTGACTGCAACGAAAAATTTGGCGTTGAGACAAAATCGCTAGATTAAAAACGTTGTGGATTTTGGAAATGAATGTACCCATCTTTTTTCAATGATTTTTTTAATTTTTGAATTCGAGCTTCAGGTTACAACGCTCATGATTCAAAGGTGTTATCTATCTTTTTCGATTTGTGTAGATACTAACAAGTCCCATTGGTGAATATGTCCAGGAGCAGCACGGTGAGGATGATGAAGAGGAGGAAGAACAGGAAGAAGAGGAAGAGGACTTTTAGGTCCTGTGTGTGTGCGCGTGTTGCTCAGAGCATTCAAAACTGTTTTAATAACATGTATGCCTGTTGTTAAATATAACGTAAAATAATAAATGGAAAGGACATTTTATCTGAAATCAGAGCACTTCTTTTAGCTTTAGAGAAAAAAAGGAAGAACCACATTGGGCAATTATAATGAATATTAGTACTACTACTAATAATAATAATAGCAGTAGTAGTATCAGGACATCTAGAGGACTTTATTAGCATGTTCAGAGGAGTTTACATACAACCCCAATTCCGAAATAGTTGGGACGAAGTGTAAATTGTGATTAAAATCAAAATGCAATGACTTTCAGATCACATGAGCCAATATGCTATTTACAATAGAACATAGATGACATTTCAAATGTTGAAACTGAGACATTTTACATTTTTATCCACAAAATGAGCTTATTTCAAATTTTCTGGCTGCAACAGGTCTCAAAAAGTTGGGACGCAGGCAAAAAAGGGCTAAAAAAGCGATTAATATATAAGAGAATCAGCTGAAAGAACATTAATCAAGTAATTAAGTTAACTGGCATCAGGTGTGTAACATAATTGGCTATAAAAGGGATGTCTTAGAGAAGCTGAGTCTCTCAGAGGTAAAGATGGCCAGAGGCTCTCCAACCTGTGAAGGCTTGCATAAAAAAAATTGTGGAATACTTTAAAAACAATGTTCCTCAACGTCAAATTGCAAAGGCTTTGAAGGTCTCATCATCGACAGCACATAACATCATCAAAAGATTCAGAGAAACTGGAAAAATCTCTGTGTGTAAGGGACAAGGCCGAAGACCTTTACTGGATGCCCTAGATCTTCGGGCCCTCAGACACCACTGCATTACTCACCGGCATGATTCTGTCATTGACATTACTAAATGGGCCCAGGAATACTTCAAGAAACCACTGTCTGTAAATACAGTCCGCCATGCCATCCACAAATGCCACCTAAAACTCTCTCATGCAAAAAGGAAGCCATTGTTGAGCATGATCCAGAAGTGCTGCTGTGTTCTGCGGGCCAAGGCTCATTTAAAATGGACTGTAGCAAAGTGGCAAAGTGTCCTGTGGTCAGACAAGTCCAAATTTGACAATCTTGTTGGAAATTATGGGCGTTGTGTCCTCCGGGCTGAAGAGGAGAAAGACCACCCCTCCTGTTATCAGTGTTCAGTTCAAAAGCCAGCATCTCTGATGATATGGGAATGCATTAGTGCATATGGTGTGAGACACTTGCATGTTTTAAAAAGGACCATGAATGCTGAAAGGTATATAAAGGTTTTAGAGCAACATATTCTCCCCTCCAGATGACATCGATTCCAGGGAAGGCCTTGTGTATTTCAGCAGGACAATGCAAAACCACATACTGCTGCTTTTACAACAACATGGCTTCGTAGTAGAAGAGTCCGTGTGCTGAACTGGCCTGCCTGCAGTCCTGATCTTTCACCGGTTGAGAACATTTGGTGCATAATTAAACCAAAAGTCCGTCAAAGGAGACCCAAAACTATCCAGCAGCTGGAAGCCTGTATTAAACAAGAGTGGGATCAAATTCCAATGGCTAAACTCAAGAAACTTGTCTCCTCAATGCCCAGATGCCTCCACTCTGTGTTAAAAAGAAGAGGGGATGCTACACCATGGTAAACAGGCCCCTGCCCCAACTTTTTTGAGACCTGTAGCAGCCATAAAATTTGAAATGAGCTCACTTTGTGGATAAAATTATATAATTTCTCAGTTTCAACATTTGCTATGTTATCTCTGTTCTATTGCGAATAAAATACTGGCTGGTGTGATTTGAAAGTCATTGCGTTTTGATTTTATTCACAATTTACACTTTGTCCCAACTATTTCGGAATTGGGATTGTAAATGTTCCTGTAGCGTCCTCTAGACATCTTGAGGACGTCCTAATAATGTCCCCAGAACATTAGGGGAACGCTACAAAATTCTGTTTAAAGGACGTTCGGAGAGGACCTATGGAGGACATCCTTGGGACGTTATTTTGTTTGCTGGGAATACAGTCTTGGCGTGGATGGCTTGCAGGGGTGCGTGGATCCCAGGTCCTGTGTGGAATTCGGTTGCAATGCGCAGATCCGGGTCCTGTGTCCACTTGGAGTTGCGATGCTGCTCTGCAGTGTCAGTCGCCGAAAGCAATGTCCTTGTTTAATCGGAAAAGTTATTTAACGGAATTGTTCCGTGATAAACTAGCAGTAGCACCGGGTATAAGCTAGTCAGATGAGACTTTCAGTCCTGAACTTATACAGAGTTCACTCAGGAGGAAGGCAAATGGAATTGTACAGGGTGCACAAATTCCAGTACAAGCACCGTTACTTGCACCTGAAGAAAGCGTGACAAAGAATCAATGTGGCCTCCCTGGTGGGGAGTTGAGCCTGGAGCGTGTGTGGTTTTCCCTGGTGGAAGATGCGCTAAGAGAGAGTGAACTAGGTGGGGTCCCTAGTTTTAAAAGTTTTATTGCCTATTTCATTTCTTTTGGGCTCATTGTATTGGGAAACGTAAAATGCACTTCAGGCAAAGGGGGTGATGCTGTAGATGTCATTTCCTTTCCCTGTGAACTGCATGGGAAATGTAGTTCTATGGGCCCTACACTTCCCTGCAAATGCAACCTATTCTTTTGAACGCTGAAAACATGATGATTAAGCTCATTCTTAAAAATAAATTAGGTTGCATGGTTTAAAAGAAAATCCTAGAACAGGAGATTGAATTCAGGGAAAGCACTGGGTCAATTATTTATTTATTTATTTATTATTATTATTATTTATAAGCTTTTTTTCATCAAAATAATATCACTATTAAGTCTGTTGTCAATGTTACCCTTCATTGATCTGTCATTTCTCACTACTTTCTCAACAATCACAGGCTTATATATTTGTCTTGATTAATATAAATAAGTAAATAATCTGTGTGATTATAGATCAAGCGATCTTAAACAGGGTCAGCTTGAAAGCAATTATGTTTTTAAGGGTCAGAGACTCACAGCATGTCATTTGAAAATCCCGTAATGCCGGCATTACCGCCAGGGGGACATTGGGCTTTAGGGAGTTCACAAACAATAAACAGGCTTTCATGTGCAGTAATTTTGTTTCAAAATTTTAGGTACCAGGAGCATTTTATGGCCATCCAACTAAGGCAATCTTTTTTTTACATTTTAATTTTGCGTGACTCCGAAAAGGGTCGCGTAAAAAACTCAGTTAAAAAAAAAAGAAATTAAACATAGAATCGTATTTTTAATCAGAGAGTAAACTTGAATAATGCCTTAATGCATGTGAGAAATATGGGGTTAAATGGTCTAATATTTGGCTTTCAGCGGTTCCGCAAAGTTGGTTAAAAAAATTAGTCGATTCTCACATGAAAACTGTTGTTTTACCGCGAAATCAGATTTTTGATTTTTTTTTTATTAATTTTTTTTTTTTAAATTGCATGAAAAAAAAAAAAACAGCAACTTTTTTAACAATTTTATTTTAAAGGTTTTCAGCATAACAGTCACAAACAGACACACCACAAAAAAGACAGGACGAAACAATACAAGACAAAACAAAACAATAACTGCCAGATCATATAAAAGATACCAGTATGTATGTATAATCCAGTCCAAAAACTGAAAAGGATGTCCACAGGTTTTGAAGAATCGCGGTTCCATGGTATTGGGAAGAAGTGAGGTCAAGGAAGGCCAAAGTCAAGGGCAGAGTCCCAGCGCTGTAAGCACTTTACATGAAAGCAATTCACATAATGAAAACAGGAAAATAATATACAGCATACAGCACAACCCAAACTTATTAGACTTCATCCTGAGACTGTTGTCTCTTAATATGGTCAGTGAAAGGCCCCCAGATCTTACGAAATCTGCGGTGGGTGTTTGACAATGTGTAACGCAACTCTTCCAGGTACAAACAGGATACCATATCATTCAACCATATCTTAAAGCAGGGTGGGGACACAGATTTCCATTCCCTTAAAATAACTCTTTTTGCTGTGACCATACCAAACATAAGGGCCTGCTGTAAGTCTATGGAGAGAGTTAGTGAATAAGGGGTACAACCCAGTATTGCAAAGAGGCCGTCAGGTCTCAATGGGGTTTTGTATATGACACTGTACAGACTAAAAATTTCACCCCAAAAGCCTGTGAGCTTGGGACAAGCCCAAAAAAGATGAGCCAGAGTCCCATTACTGGCCTTACATTTTTCACAAGTGGCAGAGACAGAGGGGAAAATCCTATTCAGCTTGGTTTTTGAAAAGTGCAGACGATGGATGACTTTAAACTGAATAAGCTGAAGTCTCGAATTGATAGAACATGTTTTGATTCTCTCTAATGCCATTGACCAAAGCCCATCATCAATCTCCTCTCCTGTGTCTTTAACCCAAGCTTCTTTATTGTGAAGAGAAGTAGTAACCAATGGAAAAAGGGCAACAAACTGTGAAATCAAGCCTTTGGATGTGGGTTCACGCGTAAGAAGTTGATAAAATTCGTGTTGTGTGGGTACTGATTCCTTTACAAAGCTTCTAATTTGGAGATAACGGAAAAAATGGCTGGATGGTAGCAAATATTTCTCCTTAAGTTGAGCAAAAGATGCAAAACACTTGTCAATATAAAGATCACTGATAGTAACAAGGCCCTTCTCTGACCAGTGTGCAAACACTGAGTCCATTAGACCTGGCTTGAAGGAAGGGTTGTGACATATGGGAGCATGGAAGGAAAGCTCAGGAAGATTCAGCACACCCTTAATTTGTTTAAGAATCTTCAAGGAGTTTGTTAGAATAAAGTCACCTTTAAATTTTTTGATAGGTAAATCAGGTTTTGAAAATAAAAAAGCACTAAGGGAAGCGCCAACAGATGTTTTCGACTTGTGGGACTCAATCAAAGGCCAATTGGGGTAGAGGTTACTCTCATCATCAGTGTATAGAGCATGGTTCCAAAACAGCCATGCTCTGGCGTTACATGCCCAGTAATAATGACGCATAACAGGCAGGCCCAAACCACCTTCAGTTGTCAGCTTCTGCAGGTGCGCTTTAGAGATGCGGGGGGGCTTGTTGGCCCATACAAAGGGCAAAATGATAGAGTCTAAAGATTTAAAGAAAGCGGCTGTAAGAAAAATAGGCACATTTTGAAAAAGATAAATAAATTTGGGAAGTACAATAATCTTGATAATATTGATACGCCCTATTAAGGAGAGAGGGAGAAGTTTCCATTTGTCTATCATGGCTTTAAGCTTGTCCATCAGGTCAGAATAATTATGTTTAAAGAGAACTTTGGGATTTTTGGTGACATTGATTCCCAAATATCTGAACTGATCAGTGGAGACTTTAAATGGTAGGTCCTCAAGATATTTAGAATCTAAGCCATCAGATAGGGGCATGAACAGACTTTTGTTCCAGTTAATTGTAAATCCAGAGAGTTGACCAAATGATTTTATCAGATCAAGTAGGGGGGACAGGGATGACCTAACATCTGACAGGGTCAAGACTACATCGTCCGCATATAAGCCTATGGTACACTCAGATGTGCCACAATTTATTCCACTGATTTGAGGGCTGGCTCTAATGGCTATTGCCAGGGGCCCAAGAGCCAAAGCAAAGAGCATAGGGGAAAGGCAGCAGCCCTGCCTAGTGCCACGGCCCAGCAAGAATGGGGGGGACCTGTCATAATTAGACAAAATAGAGGATTTTGGACATGCATATAGCATTCTTAACAGTTTCATAAATTTATCACCAAAGCCAAATTTTTCAAGGGTGGCAAACATGTATCTCAATTCGACTTGGTCAAAGGCCTGCTGGGCATCTAACGATATGACGGCAGCGTATGGTAATGTACTAGAATACATAGTATTTAACAAGCACCGAGTGTTAGAGAAAGAGAATCTGTCTGGAATGAAACCTGATTGATCCGGGTGAATTAGGGCACCGATATATTTAATTAGTCAGTTTGTAAGAACTTTTGCAATAATTTTCTGGTCGCTATTTAGCAAACTTAGAGGACGGTAAGATGTGACATCAGTGTCATCCCTGTCTTTTTTTCAGGAGAAGACAAACATGAGCTTCATAATGAGAGCTGGGAAAAATCTCATCCTTCAGAGAGCAATTTACCATACGGAGAAGGAGTGGAGCAATGGTTTCTATATGTGCCTTGTAGAATTCTATGCCAAATCCATCAGGACCACAGGCTTTGCCATTAGGAAAGGAACAAATGGCTGTTTTGATTTCATACAGTGTGATATCAGTATCCAGATCTTGCCTTATTACCTCATCTAGAACTGGAATGTCCAGTGCGTTGAGAAAATCTGAGATCTCAGCATCAGTGGCCTTAGACTTTGATGTGTATAACTGACTATAAAAGTAAAAAAACCTGTCATTAATTTGTTTAGGATCAGTTAATAGCTGTCCGAAAGGAGATGAGACTTTATGAATCGCCCTATCAGCTTGCACGCCTTTTAACTGCCTAGCAAGCAGCTTGTCTGCCTTCTCACCCAGCTCAAAGTGCTTTTGTTTTAATTTACAAATATAGTGCCTGACCTACTCGCCAAGAATATGGTTATACTCATATTTGATCTTCAAGATGTTTTTAAGGATATCTACAGAATTTGACCCTGGGTAAGAATCCTCCAGTGCAGTAAGCTCAGTTTCAATTTCAGAGAGACGCTTCTGTCTAGCTTTTTTACTTGCTGACTGATATGAGATGATGTGACCTCTCATAAAAACTTTAAAGGACTCCCAGAGGGTTGAGTCTGAAACAGCACCATTGTCATTAACCAGCATAAAGTCTGACATCTTAGTAGAAATGTATTCTTGAAAGCAGTTATCTGAATTCAGTGTGGGGTTAAACTTCCAATTGTACTGTACTTTTTAGTATTTTTCCCTTTATAGGAACACTAAATGGGTTGATTTGGTGAAATACATTTTTTTTTCATCTGTCATGCGTTTCTCAGTTCTTACAGGCAGACGCTTTTAATATGACCTCTCTTTTCACCTTTTGCTGTCCTACATTGCAGTCTTCTTGTAAGTGTGTCTATTTGTGTAATATGAAAAAATGCACTCACAAAAATCACCTCTGTCTTTGACAGAACAGTGTTGAGGTACACATCCCTCCAAAGTGAAGGTAAATTTTTGAACATGTTGACAAGACCACAGGGGAGTCAACCAGCAAGGGCCAGCAACTCACTCAATTCAGGGATATATGCCAGCCTCAGTACAACCTCAGGGTCATGTGCCTACTCCTCAGATCATTGATCTAGATCCCACTGAGGAGAGAGGCATTGCTGGTGTATTATTACCTTAGATTGATGCATTACATTATTTATTTTAGTCATTTGTTGCTCTGCACTTACATGGACAAATTGCAAATTTTTGTTCATTTTTTAATAGTTTTGACGAAAAAATTAAGGAAGATCCCAAAGAGGCAGCCAAAAGGTTCCAAGAAGACCTTTTCAATCAGCATACAACTAGAAAACCGTTAAAGTCAACATATATCAATTTGAAACTTTATTAAAAAATTGTCATATTTGGCATCATCTGAGAAGGCATGCAATACTCTCTCTAACCATCAATATTTTCCACCTGGAGATGAAAATGGAAAAGAGTAATCATGGATATGAAACAGGCTTTTAGCCACCCCCAATATCATCATTGAACAGCACCGCGAATCGGGCCAAGAGCTGTGACGTCATTGGGTGGGAGCAATCGTTACTCACAGGCTATTGTGTGTGTATTTTACATTGGCCGTATTCAACTGGTAGTGGCCGAGAAGTAAAAAATGTTCTCTGCCCACAGGGTTGCCAACTTCCTCGCATTCGGCTTGAATTTAAGTAGCATATTCACGTTCCCGGGCTGTCAATTATTCAATCAGCGTGTTTGTAAGAGATTCTCCGGTGGAATTGAAGTCCTTATGCATGGAGGTTTATCAGTTTCACATGCGTTACACTGGATTTCACCACTAGTAACATGGAAATCAATTATGACCCCGGACTTTTCACGCTTTTCCTTACTCAAGGGTTGGAAGCAATGGAATTGCATAAAAACGTTTAAAATTGTCTTATTTCATTTAAACAATATGAACGATCGTGAAACACGTGCATTGCGTTAATTGAATAATTGCCGACTACAGCACCGGAATGTGAATATGCCATGAAATCTCACGCCAAATGTGTGAGAGTTGGCAGCCCTGTGCCCACCTGCGGAGTGACAGATTGTTAATGTTAGCAAGTCAGCCAGTCAAATGGGTCTTTGAGATCTAAACAGTGGAACTCTTTCAATGAATGAATCTCCCGAGAAAGAGGAAGTAGAGAAAACATTTCATTGTACGGAAAAGAACAAGAGGCAAAGAAGAGGGGATGGTTTGCGTATTTTTCCTGGCTTGCCGCAGTTTGCGGTAAGTCCTAATGCGAATCACACGCATTATCACCATCATAAAATTTCAATCAGTTTGGAAAATCTTTAGAAGCAGCATAATCACCAAACCAGGGTACAGGTACTTGAGTATATTTTCTTCCCCATACTACCCGCAGTACAATCCAATAGCAATTTGCCATTCAAGATTCGGCAATGTTTTCTGCTAATTCACAAACTTCACGAAGGTTTCTTGCTGGTGAGGAAAGTAATCACATTTCTTCCAATACCAATCGAATCATTCAGAAACATCTACGGAAGACAAATACTTTCTGAAAGCACCAGTTGAATGTGGCCATTGGAAGCAAGATGTTGTAATCCACTACAAAATGTCAGAATTTTTTCAACCCTTGCTCGAGTTGGACATTGAATATACGTAGCAATATTTTGCGCAGTTAGCAAGCCCAGATCCAGACCATTGTGATGCAAAATAGCTGCCCTCCAGTTCCACCGTCCAAATTTGGGATTTGAATAAAGTGCTCAGAGAATTGTCCAATATACAGTTGCCTCCAACATTACTGGCACCCCTGACTGGCAATGCACAAACAATACTTTAAAAAATTCTAAAAATATATATTTATAGAGAAAATTTAAATAACGTGAGAAATACTGTACGATGTTAATGTTCCAATGGAACCAACCAAACTCCTTTACTGATGTAATTAAAAATCATTTTCCTCCAAATCAAGATTTCACAATTAATGGCATCCTTCAAGATTATTGTAAACAGCATCAACCAAAATTAAACCAGGTGTTAAATTCCACTTGTTTAAGTTTTATTTAAGTGTAAGGAACTATATTAACTGCTTAAGGCCTAAGCATCTTTTTCGAAAATGGCAAGCCAAAAAACGAAATGAGTACATCTCTGTGACTACTTGGTCTATTTGAATAATCTTGGTATCATAATAAAGGTAAAACCATTGGGATTTCTGCCGTGGAGTAAAAATCAGTATATGTGTCACTGAGTCAGAGTAAATCAAGATGGAACACAGTGTAAATGAATGATCTCATTTTGCACCAAACAAAATTTTACTTCTATCCCCTGTGAACTAATTTAGCTGCAGTCTGAAACCTCTAAAAATTTACAGCACAGAATCTCACCATTATCTGTGCCAATTTTTATTCTAATCAAATAAATCAGAGCAAAATTAGAGAGGAATGTCTTGGTGGGTTCTCCAAATTGGTAATTTAGGTACCTTGTGTGCCAAATCAGATTTCTCAGATATTAAACTGTAAAACTAATCTAATAAACTACAGGCATTCATTCCACCCAAATACAACCAGTTTAAAATTTTTATAATTCATAAATATTTCCTACAATTTTTATTTCTGCCAGTCCTATAGCCCATACAATTTCTCATTCAAAGACAATACATACAAAGAAAATGAAGTTTGGCTCCACTGGAGCAGATTTATTTGAAAAAAAAAAAGCAAATTAATGAGATTATGAATACAAAGGAAAGGTTAAAAAATGGGGGAAAAAGTAAAAAGAACAAAAACCCCAGCAATTATTTATACAAGAAAAATGCTACTTTAGTCTTACTAAAGCACAACTGACCGGGGACTCGAACCTCGGTCATCTGTGTTGCAGCGTTACATCGACCACTCGGCTATATCAGTTGACTGCTGCTCTGAGGCCAAATTGCCTATGTAAAGAAGGAATCAAGAAAACACGTCATTCACCTTGTTTGTACTGTTGTGCCTTCAGTATTCACACGGAATGGCAGAAAGATTCTATCAGAAAACGACTTTGAAAACAACTGTTGAATATTTTGCGGATAATTGTACTGTAAATACCACAAACAAACCTGTTAAGCGTTTATATTGTCGCGCTATTTAAGTACATGCAAATGGCCCATGGACTTGATTTGATGCACTGGGAACGCAAGGCTCTTTCTCAGGCTAGGTTTGTGCAATTGAGGTGGTTTAGGGCTCGTTGGAAATGTCAGAGCCCATAGTATCAAATGGCTACCGGCAAAGTCTTACTGATAGCATCACAAGCCGATCACAGAGAGGAAAATACATTGCAAGCAAGCTGAATGCTGAGGAACTGAGATCTTTGAAGCGATGTTTGAGATGAAAAACATGCTTTGAGACTGGAAGATCTGGTTTCGTTATAACATGGGCACATTCAGCTTACAATAGCAAGCGCGGATTTACCCGCAAACAGTTTTTTTTATTACAAAATATCAAAGGTAAGAAAATTTTTTTGCTCATCTCTGTTGACTTTAAAGTGTATGCCTGCTGTTCTTTGAGTGTGGTGTGGTGTCGGTATAAAATGACAGGGCGTATATCGTTGGATTCTGTGGACTTTCCTTTGACATTTGAGGTGTCGTTTATATACATAACACAAATTCAGAGCAAATTCTAGTGAATCAGTGCTGATATGATTTTATCCTATGTTTTGCTACTTGTTTATTTTCTTGCTGGTGCTTGAATTGTGTTCGGTTGAGGTAAAAATGGTCAACATGAGCTTTTTGCCGAGTTTCTTTGCATGAAGTGGATATGCCGCATGACAATGTTGTGATTTGGAAATATGCTGTATTTATCACGCGTAAAGGGTTAAAGGGGAATTGCCCGTGGATAGGAAAATGGAGTTCCAAACTGGTTAAGCCATTACATCACTTCCTGTTTCACTAGGATATCCACCTTATTCCTGAGGGCGCTACTGTAGATATGACCATGGGTGCAACTTCCGGCGGAAGTAGTTTTTAGCGAGTGGCTAGTCAAGAACAGCGGCGTTTCTTTCAGTTAACTTAGCAATTACAGCTTGTTTTTTTAACAAATTAACTTGCTTTACTTAAAATGTCCCTTCAGAGCTCCGGCAGCTATTGTGCTGTTCGAGGCTGAACTAACAACCGGAGGAAGCTAAATTTATGGTTTGATCAACAGTGTTTTGAACACGCACCCAGAACATAGGGGGATTGTCCTTGTGTTCAGCGAAACGGTTTCCATCGCCTACCGACAGAAGAGGAAGCCAGAATTTGGCTGAAAAACCTGAATTTGAGAAGACCCCCGAACACATTAGGTGCTCATTTCATCATGTTGACAAACAACGATTCCTACTTTATGGCTAGGCTCAGACAGACCGCCGCAGAGGAGACGCCAGGTCCTCAGAAGCATTTTGACAGCAGTGCCAGGAGAGCACAAGGTGTGATTTCACGTGTAGGGAGGACAGAAAATTGTTGTATTCGTCCGGTAATGCCAGTCAGTGTAACTAACGTTTCATCCTGTACAGTTTAAGATGAGGCTGTAGAAGTTGCAATAGCCTACTACAATTTGAAAATAGCCTACTCTGTTCCAAACAAAAGTCTTGCACTCCAAACCTCATTTCACTAAAATTAAAAGTATGGGAAAAATGGATTCACTGTGTTTTACATGTCATAGTATTGGATTAGCTAGCAACTTAAAACCGTATAATGTAGTTGGCTGGAGTAGAGCTAATTTGACTCATACTGTCGGATGGCTTAATTTACTCTGTATAAAAATCCATTATGTTTCATATGTAGAGCAATATTTACCGCTGAAATAAAGTGTTTCCTTCATAAATATTCTCAGAAAGTACTTGAATATCTGTTTTAAGGTACATAAGGTCATATACTACCTCCTTTAACAAAGCGCAACTGACCTTGTTGCTGTGGAAGTACTGCATATGCTTCGGAGCTTTGTAGATTGTTCATAGCTTCGCAGTCTGTGGCAACGGAGTCGCTAATGTAGCCAAATGCGCTAGTGTGGCCACTGCTATGGGTCGTTCTCCCATTCTTCGATAGTAGAAGGCAGTGGTACCGTAACTTTATCCCGTCTGAGGGCTAAAAGGTGATGTTCCCTCATATATTATTATCCAATCGCTTAAGAAAAGAGGATTTGTGTGAGCCGCTACCATGGTAAACAGTTCAGTGACAGGATGCAGCGGTAGTTACGCCCAGAATTCGCACAAGGGATCACGGGACGTGGGAATAAGGTGGATAAAAATGAAGTATCACACATGCAATACCCCTTTGTCATCTTACACAATGAAGAAAACAAAACAACTGTCAGCGCAAAAGAGGCAGATGGTAGACCTTCATAAAGTAATGGCTATAAGAAGATTCACAAATGATTGAATGCGCCGTTGAGCACTGCCAGGGAAATCATTTAAAAATTCAAAAGATATGGAACTCTTGAAAGCCGCAAGAATAGATTACGCAACTGCACTTTGCCCCACCGATTACTGAGGAGGATGGTGAGAGAAGCAACAAAATCCCCAAAAATCACTGTGAAGGAATTGCAGGTCTTGGTGGCATCCAACTTTGTTGGAGGCAGAGGTAATTATTTGCAAATTCTTTTTGACCTATATTCAATTGAGTACATTACAACGACAAGATATTTAATGTTAAAACTGATAAAATTTATTGTTTTTTTTGGGAAATATTCACTCCTTTTGAATTTGATGCCTGCAACACGTTCCAAAAAAGCTGGGACAGGGGCATGTTTCACACTGTTACATCACCTTTCCTTTTAACAACACTCAATAAGCGTTTGGGAACTGAGCACACTAACTGTAGAAGCTTTGTAGGTGGAATTCTTTCCCATTCTTGCTTGATGTACGACTTCAGTTGCTAAACAGTCTGGGGTCTCCGGCGTATTTTGCGCTTCATAATGCGCCACACATTTTCAATTAGAGACAGATCTAGACTGCTGGCAGGCCAGTCTATTACCTGCACTCTTTTACAACCCCAATTCCGAAATAGCTGGGACAAAGTGTAAATTGGGAATATAATCAAAACGCAATGACTTTCAAATCACACCAGCCAGTATTTTATTCACAATAGAACAGAGATAACATAGCAAATATTGAAACAGAAATTTTACAATTTTATCAACAAAATGAGCTCATTTCAAATTTGATGGCTGCTACAGGTCTCAAAAAAGTTGGGACAGGGGCCTGTTTACCATGGTGTTGCATCCCCTCCTCTTTTTAACACAGAGTGGAAGCGTCTGGGCATTGAGGAGACAATTTTCTTGAGTTTAGCCTTTGGAATTTGACTCCCTTAAACTCTTGTTTAATACAGGCCTCCAGCTGCTGGAGAGTTTTGGGTCTCCTTTGACGGAAATTTCGTTTAATTATGCACAAAATGTTCTCAATCGGTGAAAGATCAGGACTGCAGGCAGGCCAGTTCAGCACACAGACTCTTCTACTACGAAGCCATGCTGTTGTAATAGCTGCAGTATGTGGTTTTGCATTGTCCTGCTGAAATACACAAGGCCTTCCCTGGAATAGAGGACATCTGGAGGGGAGCATATGTTGCTCTAAAACCTTTATATACCTTTCAGCATTCATGGTCCTTTTTAAAACATGCGTGTCCGACACCATATGCACTAATGCATCCCCATACCATCAGAGATGCTGGCTTTTTTAAAAGATTTTTTTTGGGGGATTTTCTCCTTTATTTGATAGTCACACAGTAGAGAGAGACAGGAAGGTTGGGGAGAAGAATGGGGAAGACATGCAGCAAAGGAAAGTCAAAGAGGAGGTGAAGTGCATAAAGAATAAATATGGATCGCTGCTACATGATAACAAGGATATTGCGGATACCTTAAACAGTTACTTTGTTGAGAATTTTACCTCAGAGCAGGTTTTTATTTGGCCAGAGGGCATGTCCAATGCTCAAGATTATTTAGCGGAAATTGAGGTTAGGGATAATGAAGTATTAGACAAGTTGCGTAAACTAAAGGCAGATAAAGCGGCAGGTCCTGATGGCTTATATCCTAGAGTGCTCGGGGAAGTTAGTGAGATCATCTTTAAGCCGCTATCTGCCATCTTCAGATGGTCTTTAGAAACTGGAGAAATACCAAATGATTGGAAGCAGGGCAACGTAATTCCAATATATAAGAAAGGGGACCGTACTGAGCCAGGAAATTACAGGCCAGTCAGTTTAACTTGCATTGCGTGCAAAATACTGGAATCTATCATAAAAGATGAGCTGTACTTATTTCTTGAACGTAATAATATCTTGAGGGATAGCCAACATGGTTTCCATAAGGGATGGTCATGCCTGACAAACCTGGAATTTTTGAAGAGGCCACCAAGACTTATGACCAGAGCAGGGCTTATGACATCATATACTTGGATTTTCAGAAAGCATTTGATACAGTACCGCAGAAGAGACTAATTTTTAAAATGAGCTCCATTGGAGTTACAGGAGGTATTCTGAAGTGGATTCAAAACTGGTAACAGGACAGAACACAAAGAGTGGTGGTCAGTGGTATCTCATCTGAGCTAGGTATGGTGGGGAGTGGCGTCCCTCAGGAATCGGTGTTGGGACCCCTGTTGTTCCTCATCTACATTAATGACCTTGATAGGAATATTGAGAGCAAATAGTTAAATTTGCAGATGATACTAAATTGGGAGGTTTGGCAAATAGTTTAGAGTCCACTAAAGTGATTCAGGATGATTTGGATAGAATCAAGAATTGGGCAGAAATGTGGCAAATGAAATTTAATATAGCGAAATGTGAAGTTGTACATGTAGGTAATAAAAACATTAGACGGGATTACTTCATGGGAGGTTAAAAACTGGAATGTGCTCGACACGAAAAAGATCTGGGAGTGATTGTTGACCAAACCCTCACAGGCTCTAGCCATTGTGCCGTAGCAGTTGAAAAAGCCAATTGGATGCTGGGATACATTGCCAAATGTATTGAGTACAAATCCAAGGAGTTGATGCTTCTTTTGTACAACACATTCGTCAGACCATATCTGGAGTATTGTGTACAGTTCTGGGGACCATACTTTAAGAAAGATATAGAGGCTCTAGAAAAAGCCACTAAGAAGAGAAGAGCCACTAAGCTAATTCCAGGTATAAAAGATGAAAGCTATGAGAAGAGGCTGAAGATCCTTAATCTCTTTGGTCTTAGGAAAAGGAGACTGAGGGGTGATCTGATTGAGGTCTTTAAATATGTTAAAGGGATTAACAAAGTGAATTATGTAGGATTCCTTCGACTAAGTGTTGTTAGTAGAACTCGGGGTCACAAATGGAAGTTGTCCAAAGGTAAATTTAGCACTGATATTCGGAAATATTTCTTTTCCCAAAGAGTAATTTCGATGTGGAATAGCTTGCCTGCCCATAGTGTTGAGGCAGAGACCTTGGGAGTTTTCAAGAGCAGGCCTGACTTAAAGCTAGATACCATTGAGTCATTGAGTATCTGAAGTGATGTATTCACAATAGTATAAAGAAACTGGCGAGCCTAGTTGGGCTGAACGGCCTGTTCTTGCCATTCATGTTATGTTATGTTATGTTAAATGACCCGAGCCGGAATCGAACCGGGTCGCTGCAGGAAGGCCACAGCCTTTATGGTGCGTGCGCTTAGACCGATGAGCCACCAGGGCGCCCCAGAGATGCTGGCTTTTGAACTGAACGCTGATAACAGGAGGGGTGGTCTTTCTCCTCCTTAGCTTGGAGGACACGACGCCCATGATTTCCAACAAGAACGTCAAATTTGGACTCGTCTGACCGCAGGACACTTTGCCACAGTCCATTTTAAATGAGCCTTGGCCCACAGAACACGGCAGCGCTTCTGGATCATGCTCAACAATGGCTTCCTTTTTGCATGATAGAGTTTTAGGTGGCATCTGTGGATGGCATGGCGGACGGTGTTTACAGACAGTGGTTTCTTGAAGTATTCCTGGGCCCATTTAGTAATGTCAATGACAAAATCATGCCGGTGAGTTATGCAGTGGCATCTGAGGGCCCGAAGATCTAGGGCATCCAGTAAAGGTCTTCAGTCCTTGTCCCTTAGGTACAGAGATTTTTCCAATTTCTCTGAATCTTTTGATGATATTATGCACTGTTGATAATGAGACCTTCAAAGCCTTTGCAATCTGATGTTGAGGAACATTGTTCTTAAAGTATTCCACAATTTTTTTACTCAAGCCTTCATAGGTTGGAGAGCCTCTGGCCATCTTTACTTCTGAGAGACTCAGCCTCTCTAAGACATCCCTTTTATAGCCAATCATTTTACATACCTGATGCCAGTTAACTTGATTACTTGCTAAATGTTCTTTCAGCTGATTCTCTTATATACTAATTGCTTTTCCAGCCCTTTTTTGCCTGTGTCCAAACTTTTTTGAGACCTGTTGCAGCCATAAATTTGAAATAAGCTCATTTTGTGGATAAAAATGTAAAATGTCTCAGTTTCAATATTTGAAAAGTTATCTATGTTCTATTGTGAATAACATATTGGCTCATGTGACCTGAAAGTCATTGCATTTTGATTTTATTCACAATTTACGCTTCGTCCCTACTATTTCGGAATTGGGGTTGTACTACGAAGCCTCGCTGTTGTAATATGTGCAGAATGTGGCTTGGCATTGTCTTGCTGAAATAAGCAGAGACGTCCCTGAAAAAGACGTCACTTGGATGGCAGCATATGTGGCTCCAAAACCTGTACGTACCTTTCAGCATTAATGGTGCCTTCACAGATGTGCAATTTACCCATGCCATGGGCACTAACACATTTCCATACTATCACAGATGCTGGCTTTTGGACACAAGGTCCATGATTTCCAAAAACAATTTGAAATGTGGACTCGTCAGACCGCAGCACACTTTTCCACTTTGCGTCAGTCCATCTCAGAAGAGCTCGGGCCCAGAGAAGCCGGCGGCGTTTCTGGGTGTTGTTGATATATGGCATTCTCTTTGCATGGTAGAGTTTTAACTTGCACTTGTAGATGTTGCGACAAACTGTGTTAACTGACAATGGTTTTTCGAAGTGTTCTTGAGCCCACATGGTAATATCCTTTACAGAATGATGTCGGTTTTTAATGCAGTGCCGCCTGAGGGCCCGACGGTCCTGGGCATTCAATGTTGGTTTTCAGCCTTGCCACTTATGTGTAGAGATTTATTTGGATTCTCGGAATCTTTTGATGATATTACGGACTGTAGATGATGAAATCCCAAACTGTTGGACTGTTTGCCCACGCAGTTGTTCACAAAGTGGTGAACCTCGCCCCATCCTTGCTTGTGAATGACTGAGCCTTTTGGGGATGCCCCTTTTCTACCTAATCATAACACTCACCTGTTTCCAATTAATCTGTTCACCTGTGGAATGTTCCAAAGAGGTGTTTTTTGAGCATTCCTCAACTTTCCCAGTCTTTTGTTGCCCGTCTCAGCTTTTTTGGAATTTGTTGCAGACATCAAATTCAAAATGACTGAGCATTTCCAAAAAAACAAGGTTTATCAGTTTGAACATTAAATATTTTGTCTTCGTAGTGTACTCAATTGAATATAGGTTGAAAAGGCTTTGCAAATCATTGTATTCTGTTTTTATTCACATTTTACACAACGTCCCAACTTCATAGGCATTGGGGTTTATATATATCAGGGATGGCCAACCCTGGTCCTGGAGAGCCGCAGCGGCTGCTGATTTTTGGTGTTACTCAGCACTCGATTGATGGATTAAAGTAGTTGATTACTCACTTAACTGATCTCACTTGGTGTCTCAGGTTTAATTTGGTAATAATGAGCCAATCAACCAGTTAGCAGGAACAACCCACAGGACTCCTGGAGCCAATTAAGCAGACTTGAAGGTTGTGACAGCAATCTACGTGTTAACCAAGATTTGTCAATGTGGTTGGATATTTAGCGTAGTTGTAATGCAGACAAAGTAGAAGTACAGAATACAGATAAAAGTTTATAGAGCAGGGGTGGATAACGCTGGTCCTGTAGAGCCAGAGGGTGTGCTGAGTTTGGTTTTCTCCGCCCGATTTAAACCTAAGACACCAGGTGAGATGAGTGAAGTGTGTAATCAACTGCTTTAATTCATCAATCAAGTGCTGCATAACACTAAAAACCAGCAGACACTATGGCTCTCCAGGACCAGGGTTGGCCACCCCTGGTATATATATGTACTTTAAAAACTTATAAGTCTGACTAGACAGAAATAGTATAGTTGGGTCAGGGGAACTTTAATTAGATGATTACGTAATTGATATGCAGTTGTCTTTGAGTAAGGAGACACAACAATGCGTGAGGTCATGACCTTGTTTGTGTCTGTGGAGCAGGATTTGAGGAATTAGTGATGTAACCTCGTCCGGCTTCACTGATCACAATTGCAATGCTGTCAAATGCCTTAAAACAATCCTTGAGGTCATTAAGGCCAGAACCCGAGACCATTTGTTCAAAGACGCTACGTGCGCCATGCATCGCCTTTCCAGACCCCAACGTGATCAAGCCATTGGGTTGTGGATGGCTGAAACATCCCAAAATCGCATCGCCCAGCGTTTTGGGGTAAGCCAACCCACAATCTCTAACCTTGTGGCTTGTTACCAGGAGACTGGAAGCACCAATGATCAACCCCGACCTGGTCAGCCTAGGGTCACGATTAAGGATCAGCAGAAGAAAAATGAGTCACCGACTTGCAGAGTGAGGGATCAGAGCCCACAGGGCATGTGTTGGAATAAAGCTTGATGCACGGCGCAGGGCTACCAGGCTTCGCTTAGCTGAAGAATATGGTCAGAGACGAGTCCCCAACCGATTCTGGAAGAATGTTGTCTTCAGTGATGAGTCCAGATTTTGTCTGTACCGACATGATGGAACACAGAGGATCGAAAGACGACGTGGTGAGAGATACGCGTCCCCCTGCATTGCTGAGACAGATCGCTTTGGAGGAGGCTCGGTGATGGTCTGGGGTGCCATTCGGTGCGGCTGGAGGTTCGACCTGGTCATAATCAATGGAAATCTTAATGCAGCCGCTACTGTGACCTTGTCATCGGACCGCACGTCATGCCTTACATCACAGACCACCCTGAGGTCACGTTCATGCAAGACAACGCACGAACTCACTCAGCACATGTGACCCAGCAGCTCCTGGCCCAGAATGGTGTGTGAGTCATGGAATGGCCACCTTTCAGCCCTGACATAAAGTGCATTGAGCATGTGTGGGACCTGTTGGATTGGCGGGTTCAGCAATGCATTCCAGCCCCCAGGACGAGGGCGGAGCTCCAAGAAGCCCTTCTCCAGGAGTGGCAGGCCCTTCCCCAGCAGCAGCTCAACAGAATGGTGCTGTCCATGCCAAGACAAGTAATGGCTTTGTTGCAGACACGTGGCGGTCACACTCAGTACTGAGATTGGAGTTGATCTTTGTTGTTGATTTTGTTGTTAAACTTGTCATTGTTGATTCTTTTGTCATTCTTTTTTTGTTGATGTTATGTGACATTTTGTCAAAGTTGTTGTTATGGGTAAAGTCAATAAATGGTTACAAATTTGAATCAGAGTTTGGCTACAATTCTGGTTATAAGTTTTTAAAGTCCATCAGTGTATAATATATGTTTTCAATGTTGGATAAGTGAGGAGTTTTAACAGTTGATGCACTTGTATTCAGTATTCAGAGTGCCGTACATTAAGAAAGAAAATCAATTTGCTAAAACTGCTGGATTCAGAAATTGAGCATCATTCAATTAAACTTCACTTCCCCGACATATTGGAGGTTCAACTGAGATGGGATTGTAAGCAAACTGTGATAAACTATGTCAACTGCACCAACTCTTTCAGATTAGGTCTTGAATTTCAGTTGCAACTGGATATGAACCAGTCAAATACCGGAGAAATGATGAAGGCACTAGCTAAGGCAGTTAATCCTGAATGTGAAGGGGAGGTGTGCACTGAGTGGATTGTTTTTGAGAAAACAAGGGAGTCGGTACTGCAGTGTTTCCCGGGACTTGAGATACTGAAGTCCATAAATTACCTCACCAGGACACAGTTTGAAATACTGCATTCCCTTTCCTTCAGCCATGGTCCTTGGTGCATATCAGTGTTTAGGTACTTTGCTGTCATCAACCTGTCGGGCTACCTGGAGGAAAACCCTCGCAACCATGAACTCCACTGTGTGTAGGCATAAAAGTGGAGGGACTGAGACAGCTGCTTTTTCTACCCATGGGATCCTGCCGTGGAGAAACCAAAGCAGTTGTTTTTGCAGGATGCCCTTGATGCTATGATGGAGGCTGGAGAACCATACATAGCCAAGTACTTCAAACTTCCCCTGAAGAATAAGATTCCGCCAGCAGAAACCTCTGCGCTTTATGTGGCAGAGTCAACCCCTGCAGCACACTTCACCTGGGCCACTCCAAGCCCTGCGGATTTCTCTTCTCCCCTTATTGAATTTCGGGAACCCCTGTTGACTGCGCGGGATAAAGGGGTAGACCAACAGGATTTTCCTGTAACCTCCACTGAGAAGGATGCACCACTGTCTCCATCAGCCCTGCCTTCTGTTTGTCCAAATCTTGGAAGAAATGCAGGCTGCTACTCTGCGAGAGGGAGACACATTCTCAGGACTGGCTGTAAAGTCCCACCCAGAGAGCAGAGCAGAGGCAGCTCTTTCCTCCCATAACTCCGGGGACGCAGGAGGAGGGGGATTTATTGCTGCCCTCACCCCCATGTGGGGAGTGTTGGTGTTGATAGACGGAGTACAAAGAACTTGATAAGCTGGAACACAGTGCAGGACAGCTCCCCTTGCACAAATTTCTTTATGGCATCTGGGAGGGCACCCAGGAAAGCTCAACCTGAGAGAGGACACCTAAGAAAGCCCTGGCCCCCTGTCAGAATATCAGAAGGGTCCCACGTGAGACGGATCAGGAGATCGACCCGTTTTATGACCCTTCAGGCTCCCAATCACCCAGCCCACAGTTTGACTTGCCTGTCAACGCAAGGTAAACATAGCACAACAGGAACCTTGACTAGGGCTGCACGATATACGGAAACGCGGTTATCGCAAGCGCAATAAAAGTAACTGCCACTATGAGGCAGACAGACGAGCTTGGTTATTACCTTTTCTATGACACACACCTAATGCGGTCATTTGAAATGCTTCCGGGAAGAAAACTGCGATTTGAAGTCCGCTAATTACCAGCGAGGTTCGACCGCCTCCATCACCTTGGCCTAATTAGCTTACCTTAAATCAATTCCCGTGTGCTTTGCCTAACTTGCAATCAAGCCGTTTTTCAGCCAAGTGACTGATCAAAACCAAAATGTGGCCAATAATGATTAAGAAGAGATAATGAGAAGCAGACAGATCTAACCAGGCTGCTGTGTTAGATTGAAAGAGTGTCAATAATCTGAATAAATAGCAGACCTCTGAATTCCACCTCTCGTAGAATTTTTACATAGCCTATCATTAAAAAGATTCCTTAAAAATAAACCATTTTAAGATGGCCTTGGTTTTTAAGCGTTTCAAAATATACACGAAGCGGAAAAAATTTGTAAAGCATATCGAACGTGAAAGTGAGAAATTATTTTCGCATTGCACGCAATAGACAAATGCAGCAAAGACTTGGCACACATTCAGAACACATTCAGGCAAACGCAAATTTGGAGCATTGTTTATTTGATAATTGAACAAGATTTCAAATAAAGTAATTAATGGCTGTTTATTTTGGTTGCTTTCGAGCGTCTAAATAGCTTAAAGTGAAGGTGTAAAACATTTTGTTTAAGCGTATCGAATGTGACATGTAGAAATTGTAATTGCATTAGCACGCAGCGCGACCAAATGAAAAACTGGAAATAATCTCGCAAACACATTCAGGTAAATTACGTGCTGAAAAAAATCAAAGTTAAGGTCTGCAAAATCATCATCTTCTACCCGACAATTGCTCTCACCCCCTTCCCATTTGCTTTGCTCAGTTTGCAATCGAACAGTTGATTCGCTCAATTAACGATTTAAATTGGTTTACAGTCTGATTTATTTGAATATGTTTTGTTTATTACATTTTGAAATTTAAATGAACATGAAACATGACAGATTTACCTGAATCCGTTAGATTATTTCTTGTTTTACATTCTGCTGCGCTGCGTGCAAGTGCGTTAACAATTTACGTGAAGTTCGATACGCTTAAACAAAATGTTTTCCACCTTCACTGTTGGCTATTAGACGCTCAAAAGTAACCAAAATCAAGAGCTATGAATTATTTTATTTTAAATTAATCTTTTTCAATTATCAAATAAAAAATGCAACAAATTTGCGGCACAGATTCGTCTGAACTTGTTTGCCAAGTCTTCGCTGTATTTGTCTCTTGCGTGCAATGCGAAAATATACTGGACAAATAAAGTTAGGGATCACCCCAAATTTTGAATTTGAAATATTTGATAGTTTGTATTTTTTTCCATATCATATTTTAATATTGAAAAGTTGGGTGATCCCTAACTTTCTTTGTCCAGTATATAATTTCTCTCACTTTCACGTTCAAGATGCTTCGCAAAATGTTTTCCACTTCGTGTATGTTTTGAAACGCTTAAAAACCAAGGCCATCTTGAAATGGTCTGTTTTAAAGAAATCTTTTTAATGATATGTAAAAATTCTACGAGAGGTGGAATTCAGAGGTCTGCTAGCTATTTGTTCAGATTATTAACATTCTTTCAATCTAACACGGCAGCCTGGTTAGGTCCGTCTGCTTCTCATTATCTCTTCTTAATCATTATTGGCCACATTTTGGTTTTGATCAGTCAGTTGGCTGAATAAACGGCTTGATTGCAAGTTAGGCAAAGTACACGGGAATTGATTTAAGGTAAGCTAATTAGGCCAAGGCAATTGAGGCTGTCCAACTTCGCTGGTAATTAGCGGAGTTCAAAACGCAGTTTTCTTCCCGGAAGCATTTCAAATGACCGCATTAGGTATGTGTCATAGAAAAGGTAATAAGCAAGCTCGTCTGTCTGGCTCCTAGTGGCAGTTACTTTTATTGCGCTTGCGATAACTGCGATTCCGTATATCGTGCAGCCCTAACCTTGACCACCTGCACTCTGGCATCTCCGCTCTCCAGTCCTCACACCCCAAAACTTCAACTAGGCACATTAGCCAGGGAATGTGTGAGAGCTGCCTCCCAAGGTCTGAAATGGTAGGAAAAGAATGGACTGGGTAACTTCCAGGGACCATATCAGGCCCTCTGCCAAGAGAGGGAGCCACTCTAACTGATGCTTTTGACTGGGAGGTAGAGAGAGCATGGTTAACAGGCTTTTAGACCTGGCAGGAGCAAGATGACAGAATCCCTTCTGTCATCTTTCAGGTCTGCTAATCCCTGTTCTTCTTCTGCTGCCAAGGAACTAACAGTTACAAAATTTGTAAAACAGGCTGCTACCTCCTATATCATCCTTCATCCACTTTAAATTTGGGCCCATATGCCATTAAGCTCCTGTTCTTCAGCACTGGTGCCCTCCATAGCTGGCTATGAGCACTAATGGACAAGTCTCAGGGATTAAAGCAAAGAAAAATCTTTTGACTGAAACTTTTTCAAGTCGCAGCCAAGTCATATTTCCCATCTGCAATTTGTAAAATATGTTGCTTTACATTTCTTGACACCTACTAAAGAAAAAACAAAATCTGTAAAATTATGAGATTTCAGCACCACTCCACACATAACCAATGCTGCTGTTCTCTTATGCAGCCATCAAGTTTAAATACCCCAGATCAATAATGTTTGAAGGGAAGAATATGCTTTTGAACAGCTTTCCTTGCTTTCTTTCCAGTTTTCTTTGTCATTCCAATGTAATTTTTTGATCTATTAAATGACACTGATATATTATTATTACAACCCCATTTCCCAAAAAGTTGGGATGCAGAGTAAACTGAATAAAAACTGAATTTTATTAAATCCTTAAGTTTCCAAAACACCCAACTCCAAGGAACACACTTTTTAAAGAAAGGAAAAAATTGATTTCTTTTTTTGCCCATATGTTATGACCCATATTTTTTACTTTATTTCTTTACAAGAGTGTCATTCGGATACTTTTGGCTGAAATTACAAGAAAGTTTGCTTTTTGTTAAAAGATTGCATACCTCAAATTCATTGGAGTTGAGCCCTCTGGAAACTCAATGCTTCAATTATATGTAAATCATTTAAACTATATGAAACTATGTAAAATATATGCTCATTTTGAATTTGATGGCTGCAGATCACAGTTATTCAATATTGGCTTTTGGCCTTGAACCTTGCATAGAGATTTGTCTGGATTCTCTGAATCTTCTCATGATGTTATATAGCATAGGGTATAAAATCACCAGATTCTTTGCAATTTTTATCAAGAAATGTTATTCTTATTTCCATGAACTATTTGCCCATAGAGTTTTTCCACAGAGTGGAGAAACCCTCGCCATCATTACTTCTGAAAGACTTTTCCTGACCTGTTGCTCATTAACCTAATTAGCTGAGAGATGTTCCACCAGGTGTATTTTCAGCATCATACAACTTTTCCAGTCCATTGTTCCCCCTTTCCCAACTTCTTTGAACATGTTGCTGACATCAAATTCAAAATGAGCAAATATCTTTCAAAAACAATAAAATTTCTTTGTTTCAACATTTGATATGTTGCCTTTGTACTATTTTCAATCAAATATAGGGTTTACAATGTTATAAATTGGCATCTTTTTTGCCAGTTATTTTAACTGGCACCTTTTTTACCAATTATTCTAACTGTAATTTTACAATGATTTTATAACAGAGGTTCCATGTATGTTAACTGTAAACCACTATTAAATGCATGCAGGACTCTACTTACAGTTAAAATAACAAGGAGACAATGCCTTAATTTAAATGTTGAATTCAGTCAATTTATAACAGTGTAAGTGGTTTGCAAATCATTGCATTCTGCATTGCATTCTGTTTTTAGTTACATTTTATACAGCATCCCATCCTTTTTGGAAGTGAGGTTGTATTATTATTATTATTATTATTTTGCAAAGCTTTTCTCAGTTTTTACTCTTTCAAATAATCAACCATCTATAAAACTTTTCAATATATATGTTTTTATTTCACTTATAACACCACAGTGGAAGGTCATGTTTCGCTATAAAAGAACATACGCGCACTTTTTGGTTGCACACACGGACGGCCCTGAATTGCTGAACCTCCGTTGCGGTGGCTGTCGCACCCGGGAGTGAAGAGGCGTCTGAATAGCGCCAAGAGCAGCCTTCTGACACGCTTCAGACTGATGGCGAGCTCGCACTTTATTTCAATTACTGCAATACTGTATTCTTTTGTGTTAAACCATAGCTACAGAAACACACCTGGCAGTTTCATTTTCCTGTAGCGCAAAGTAAAAAGCTAAAAATTTTGTGTTTGACAAACACTAGTTTTGTTAAGCAGAACGCTCATTTCAAGTAGACTGCACAGTGGTATATTGAATTCATTAACATCATGTTTCTATTTTTAACGTTCTTCCAGCAAATGTTTTCTTGCGTTTAATGGTTTGACACAGAAAGCAACTTTTGTAAAAGGAACAAGACTAGGTGCAACCTAGTATATGGCTAGGCCGCCAAGTGCTGTATGAGAATGTGGGCCCAAGAAAAGGGTGCTAGTTGAGGCAAAGCAGTTATACGAAGTGCAAGTTTAGTAATGAGCAGGAGCTGATAAATTATTTATAAAGTAGGTGGGGAGGGTGGGAGAGTGTGAGATTAGGTGGGATCCATGACATTAAAGGACATTACATTACACTGCATTATTATTCAACAATTTCAAATTTATTTTTGGCAAATAGCATTGTCATAAACATCTTTTGAAGAAATTAGAAAAATGAAAAGAGCAACAACCATAAGAAAATTACTTAAGTAAGTCTTAAAGTAGCTCACATTAAATGTACTTAAGTACCAATAGTATTTTGTGAAAAAATATGCTGAAGTATCAAAAGTGCGAGTACAAGCACAAAGTATTTTTCATAGTACGCATAGAAAGAAGCAAAGCAACCACTCTTTGTTCTCTCCTTGTGCTCTTTAATCAATTTTCAGGTGAATGAAAAATACAGTATTAAAAAAAAAACAGGCAGTCTCTCCTTTATATACTTCTTCTTCTTCTTTGAGTTTACTGACAGTTTAAAAACCAGTGTAATTGACTATAATTAATAGTAGAATTACACAGTATCCATACCATGCCGAATTTTTGCTTCAGAAAACTGATTTTTCTTAACTACGAATTGGGATACCATTGGCTCACTGTAGCTGAAGTGGTTGCTGCAGGGGACAATGATTATTTCTGTAGCAAGAGATTTTTTTTTTTTTGAACTGCTGGACACATACTATGGGCAAGTATATTATGCAGTTTGCACATCAGGCTTAGCTGAGGAGGTTTATTCAGGCAACTCCTGAAAAACAGGGATTGGAGTGAACTCGTCCATATTCTAAACAGCCGATGTTATTCACACTTAAACATGTGGCCAATGTTGATTTTTTTTTCTTGGCCACACTTCGCACATACGTGTGGCCAATGCTGACATTTTCCCTCGGCCACAGCTTAAAAAATAAGTTTGGCCAATAAAAAAATTTTAGCTTTGGACACACTTAAAATATGTGCGGGCAATGGAGCAATGTGCATCTTGGCCACGCTTATAAGTGCGTCTAACGTGAATTTCGATCAATTTTTGTGCTTGGATGGACTTAAATAAGTGCGAATAGTCACTTCAATTCTAAACCGTGTTCGAGCTCGGCTTGCTTGTGAATATTCAATAACTGTTCCTGGTGTGCCATCTAGTGGTAGAATATTGTAACTGCGTGCATAAATTTGCAGCTCCATGTCCGCTGGCGGACATATCTGTGCAAAGATCAGAGTTGGGTTCGAGTACTTTCAAAAATTGGATGAAAGTTTTTTTTTTTTTAAATACCACTGTGTTACATTCCTCAAATCTCTACGGAATCTCGCAATCAGTATCAAAGAAAACAAGAATGGAGGACTGAAACAAGCCAAAGCAATCGAGCGTGAAAGAAGATTAGCCTAATAATGGTCGGATTGTGCTCCTAATACAACAAAATTGATTGGAACTTTTTAAAAGACCAGGATACTAGCTAGGGCAAGTGCAGCATGTGCATCTGCTATATGAATATTAATCCACCTTTTGCTGTCCATTAAAAGAAAAAACGAATTAATTTTTGTAAAATGGCGACCAATATCGCCAAGATACATTCATTGGCGTCAAAAATTGCACATTGTTAACATTCTATATGTACAATAATGTGTTTATATTTTAAGGGGACCTATTTTGCTATATTTCCAAGGTTATATTTTGATCTTGGACTCCCCTAGAGTACTCCTGATCGTTCAAAGTCCAAAACAGGGTCCTTATTTAGCTCATACTGCCATCCTCAAAAAACCCTATTTGTAGTCCATTGTAGTCTCTGCTTGAAACGCCTCACTGGAGTGGCTCTTCCGCTATGGCCCAAACTCCCCGTGTGCCCACTTTCTTCTGACTGGCCAGCTCTGTGGAGGGCGGAGTTGGGCGGGACGAAGCTGCAGAACGCAGTTTTCCGGGTCAGTCTCCCCAGAGTGAAACGTGAGACACGGCTGCCATCTGATAAGGAAGCGGTGGGCAAATTCCGCAATCTAACGTTATACTTGAATATAGATCTAATGAAATGAACTTGTTCTAATAAACGCAGCAGCGAAAGTGGAGGACGCAGTGCGAAAATCTGGCAGCTCAAGCTCAAATTTGTTATCGGCTACAGTTTGCTACGGCAACAGTGGTGAGTACTCCAGTGTTTCTACTCTATAGCTAGGATTGAGGGAAAGCTAGAATCCACGCCAAATAGACACATTTGTAGAACGGGTCGACATGCCCAAGTGGAGACCGGGGACCGTAGAAATCCGGTGGGTCTGAGTTTAGAGGGAAACATAGACAGTGAGGAGCAGCTAAAAGTGGACCAACAGCTTATGGACTGCTTCGGTGTGTATTATAAGGACCTGCTGGTTCGTGTGCGTAACTGTGGTGTGTCGTTAGCGTGGAGAAATGAACAGCTTCTGCGCTGGTATATGACGGAGGGGCGAAAGCTCCAGGCTAAACGGCCTTTTCGGAAATTGCCCGTGGTAATGGTTCACTCATTGCGTCGGAATGACTAGCGTTTCCTCGCGGAGAATGGGCGCGTTATGGATAGTGCGCGAGAGCTAGCCAGAGCTCCGGTTATATTATGAGCATAATACAGGTTTTACAGGCTGTAAGTTCCGTTTGCGTGAACCGTTGCTTATGTGGAGCTAGCGAATCGATCACCTCTACAGGAAAGAATTTAATATTCAATCGATGGCAGAGAAATCGTTTGTTATACCGGACACGTTATAGCCTGCGCGCTTCCCTATTGCTTTCACCGGTAGCATCAGAGAGCTTACCCAGGTATTGGAGAAGTATCAGGCTGACCCCGGTCATGGATAAGTAAAGGGATTGTTTCACAAGCACCCAAAAACGCACCCCAAGCTTTGCAAAACCTACGTCTGGTCTAACTGCACCTCTCCGGTTAGCTTCAACTGTAGTGGCTACAATCAGGCAATGTTATGATGAAACTGTCACATTGATGCTTACCGAAGTAACACAAGCATACCGATCAGAATTGCTGCATATAAGCTAAACTGGAGCATTTTTAATTAGCAGAGCACGGGAACTAACATGCAGTAGCTGATAAGCGGTCATGACTTTGAATGTAATCTGTTGCGCGAAAAATTCGTTTCGCGTCCGGTGTGAAAGCGGCTTGATTAGCCCGTATTCGCGTCTTTGCATTGACTTTGAATGTAACCTGTCGCGCGAAAAATTAGTTTTTGCGTCCGGTGTGAAAGCTGCTTAACGCGCCCTTAACGCGTGTATTCGCATCTTTGCATTGACTTGGAATGTAGGCTAATCTGTCCTGCGAAAAATTCGTTTCGCGTCCGATGCTTCAACTGTAGTGGCTACAATCGGGCAATGTTACGATGAAACTGTCGCATTGATGCTTTCCGAAGTAACACAAGCATACCGATCAGAATTATTGCATATAAGTTAACCAGGAGAATTTTTAATTAGCACGGCACGCGAACCAAAATGCAGTAGCTGGTAACCGAGCGGTCATAACAACCGCAGAGACAAACCCTTGCACTACAGGTTTTACAGGCAGCAAGTTCCGTTACCGTGGACAGTTGTACCAAGCATTCAAATACAAACAAGTATAAAAAGTTAGCTTCAAATGAGGTTTATGTTCACACACCTTCTGTAGAATTTCCCCTGATATCACTCTTGCATGTTTAGGACACAAAAATTAGCAACAGTAACTTGGCTACGTCAGCCGCAGTGCTACAGCCACAATCAACTGGCTATCACGTCAGGTTGGCTTATGCAGTAAAAGCAACTTGCAGCCTCTGTGTCTGTGAGTCACGGACTGTCGCGACCGATCCAGGATTTATCTTCAGATATTTTAGAAAGCCTGCGCTTGAGGCCAGTTGTTAGTGCTAACTATCGTTAGCGGTCCTGCTAGCCAGTAGCCACCCGTAACACGTTAGCTTCACTTACATTATTTGCTGTTATATCGTTACTTGCAGCTTGTGGCTCAGAGTGCTTGATTGATGCAGCTGCTTCAGGTTTGAGAAGCAGCTGAAACGCTTATCCTGTGTTGAATTATCCTTTATTAACAAAGCTGTCTTTGGTGAAATGCTGAGCACAAGCAGCTAACGTTCCCTTTGGCCGCAGCTATTTGCTGCCAGCAAACAAAAAAAGCTACCCACTGATTTCTGGTGGCATCATCTTTTGGAAGAGAAATACGTGTTTTTCTTTGCATCCAAAAGTAAACGGACTAGCAGCTTTGGGAGAGATACTGACAAAACGGCACCTCAAATGATCTGCGGTTCTTCTTTTGTATTTCCAAAAGTGTAGACACTACTAAGGCATAGTATGATCTGCCGTTGTTAGTGCCGGCTGGAATAGTTACCGGTGTGGGCAGGTTCAGCGCAGTGGTTGGCTCTGGCTAGGTCTGTGTTAATTGGACGGCACAACCTGACGTCAGGTTTAGAAGCAGGGGCTATATTGGCGTGTAGAAGACATTGCAAGTAGCGTTGCACTGTCCAGCTAAAATTGTCTCGAAAGGCAACGTTTGGGTAGCTAAATAATGCTACCGAGATGCCAAACTGTGAGGTTTGCAAGGCGGGCGATGCCCGTCTATGCCAGGGAGATGTCATGTTGTGCTCAGAATGCTCTACAAGTCGTGGTTCACAACATCAGAGAGGTCACGGTTCTACCGGAGGTGCAGTCTCTGGCGTCATTATTACTGATCTGTTGTGCTATGTCGTGAACAAAATGGACGTCGTTCCAAACGATCTTCTCCTTAAAGTGTGCTGCGAGACGTATACAGATGAGGAAATCGAGAGCAGTAAAAAGCTCCTCTATGTGGTGTGCGACTCCGGTGAAAGGTACCGGAAACGCCAGGGAGCCAGCAAAGGGACGTCCAACATGATGGACATTTTGAAAATTTTACATGCCATGGACCCAGACCAGGTGCTGACATTTGCCTCAGTAATGTTGCGCTTACCCGCGGTCGACCTTACCAACATAGATGCATCCCTGTGCCTCCAAGAGCTAAAGCTTGTATAACAAGAGATGGCAGTTATGTGTGACTCCTCTCAGGATGTATTAAGACTTAGATCTGAGTTTGCTAAGTCCATATCGGACGCGGACCGCAATATTGCGAAGCTCCAATCTGAGATTGTCGTCCTAAAAACAGAAGTGCAACAGCACCGCGACACCACCCTACGCTCTACTTGAGGTCGAACTGGGATGCATGGAACCGAGACCTATGCATCAGCTGTGGCTCAGGATAAAGGGGAACGCTCCCCTCCCCCACGTCCCCGAGAGCGCCTACAATCGACAGTCCTGAAGGCCGTAGCGATGCCAGCTTCCCGACGTAGCAACCCCGGTGCCTCCGACGAGAACGAAGGCTTTATACCTGTTCGTAAGCGTCGACGTGGTAACGCCATCGTTGGCAGGGCCTCCAACTGTGGACAGCTGCGAGTGGCGAAACCCAGACCCATGGAGTTGTTCGTGTCCAGGCTTTGTTCAGAGACGTCTGAGGAATCCTTATCCCAGTACCTACACAATAAGGGAACAGATCTGGTAACCTGTGAGAAGCTGAAGTCCCGTTTCGACACGTATGCATCCTTTAGGATCGTGGTCAACAAAGTTGATGCTAAGAAAGTCATGCTGCCGGACTTTTGGCCTTGTGGGGTCCTGGTGAGGAAGTTTTTCCCTAGGAAGGAACACCCACATGTCTGATGGCGAACACTACAGGACAGATAAGTAAACTGAGTGTTGTATCATACAACTGTCGGTCTGTCAAAAACTCTGTACAAATTGTGAAGGACCTATGTGAAACTTCTGATGTTATTTTGCTGCAAGAACACTGGCTTTTGCCAGATGACTTATCATGTCTATCCAACATAGATGAAAACTTCCTCACCTTTGGTACTTCCCCTATAGACATGAGTGAAGGTTTTATTCACGGCCGACCTTATGGCGGCATAGCTGTTCTTTGGCGAAAGACAATAGGTGCATTAGTCACTATCGAGAACCTCGATGATGATCGCATTTTAGCAACAAGAATTAATGCTGATGGCAGAGTTTCTGATTATTTGTGTGTACATGCCAGTGGAATCTCCTAATCATACTGAGATCTTTTTGGAGAAACTTGGTAAAATAGAAGCCTTCATAGACGAGTTTGGTATACCTAATGTATTAATTATGGGTGATTTCAACACACGGCCAGACGGAACGTTTGCCCCCCTACTGTATAACCTTTGCCTCGATGGTAATCTTCATATTAGTGATATAGAGCTGCTTCCTGAGGACACTTTTACTTACCTCAGCGACGCTCATAGATCTACGTCGTGGTTAGATCACTGTGTTTGTTCTGATTCATTGCACCAGAGTATTTCTGAAATTTGTGTACTTTATGATTTGGTGTCCTCCGACTATTTCCTCCTTCGAGTTACACTGGACTGGACCACAGTCCCTGTGTTTACAAACACAGTTGACGACGTGGACTCCCCATCCAGTAGAATCAATTGGGAACGTGCGACTCATGATGTTTTGTTGCAGTATCACACCTGTGCTGAAAACCTTCTGTCTGAAGTTGTGCTCCCAATTGAGGCAATCAGATGTACTGACTCTAACTGTACAGATAAAAGTCACAGGGAGTCTCTTGACAGTTTTTCATGTGAGATTATCCAAAATCTGCAGGAAGCTTCCAAAACTTCCCTTCCTGGTGGGAAATGCTCTGTGTCCTACTCGATTCCCGGTTGGAACGATGTTGTCAAGGAATGTCATAGTGCTGCTCGGGATGCTTTTACTTTGTGGCGAGATAATGGTTGACCAAAACATGGAGCCATCTGGGAGCTCATGCGAACCTCAAGGGCGAAATTTAAATATTCTCTCAGACAATGCCGCCATACTGAAGCCCAGCACCGGGCCAATACGCTGGCAAAGTGTTTACATAAGAGGGGAAGTAAGGGCCTCTGGTCTGCCCTCAGCTCCCAAAATGGTCCCAAATCCAGTCTACCTTGTACAATTGACGGCCACTCGGGAGCATCCGACATTGCTAACATGTGGAAGAACAATTATAGCACACTGTTGAACTCTGTTAATTCCACTGTATATAAGTAATCCGTAAACAGTATAGTTCAGTCAGGTGTTTCTGACAACCCCGGAATGTTCGTTTCTGTTGATGAAGTATATGACGCCATTAATGCGCTGTCCAATGGTAAAGCATGTGATGTTGATTGTATTACAGCGGAGCACCTGAAGTATGCAGGTCCCCGGCTGCCTGCATTGTTGTCACTGTTGTTTTCTGCTGTGCTCCAGCATGGGTATATTTCACCTAGGCTACTTAATATTGTTCTTATTCCCATCGTTAAGAAAAAAAAATGGTAACGTGACTGACAGAGACAACTACTGCCCAATAGTGGTCTCCAGTCCGATCTGTAAAGTACTTGAAAGATTGCTTTTAGGAATTCCCACACACACCAGATAACCAGTTTGGTTTTAAGAAACAGCATGGCACAGACCTGTGTGTATTTGCGCTGAAGGAGGTAATTCGTTACTACCAGAAACGGGCCTCCCCTGTATTTGTAGCCTTCCTTGACACCTCTAAAGCGTTCGATCGTGTTAATCACTGGTTACTATTCAAAAAAATGATCGACAGGAACGTACCACTGTACTTAATACGTTTACTCGTAGCCTGGTACAATGTCTTGACCTTTAGAGTTCGTTGGGGCAATGCCCTTTCCGACAACTTTACTGCTAGTAACGGAGTGCCACAGGGAAGTCTGCTATCTCCTTTTCTGTTCAATGTCTGTCTCTGACCTGAGTGTTGAGCTGAGCTGCTCTAGTGTTGGTTGCTACATCGGCAATACAATTGTGAACCATTTCCTGTGCGCAGACGACCTATGTATTATCTGTCCATCTGTCAAAGGTCTGCAAAAGTTTATGTCGATATGTGAACGTCTTGGTGCTGAAAACCATATTCTGCTCAGCGAAAAGAAAAGCCAATGTGTGTATTTTCCATGTGGTAGATTCCGATTGAACAGACCGCCTCCTTCAGTAAGGCTGTATGGTACGAAATTACAGTATGTCTCATCTGTTAACTACCTGGGTAACCAGATTACCTCGGACCTCTCTGATGATGAATCGATCCGCTCTCACATCAGAGGCTTCTATACTAGAGCCAATTCCCTGGTACGAAAATTCCAGTTCACCTCTCCTGAAGTTAAGCGTATCCTGTTCAATGCATACTGTTCTCCGATGTACTGTGCCTAAGTGTAGCCTATAACAATGCTTTCAGGATTCTGTTCGCTTATAGAATGAGTGCAAGTGCTAGCCACATGTTTGTATCATCTGCAGTAGACACATTTGAAGCTAGAAGAAGAAAGTTAACACACTCATTTGTACAACGCATCTCCACCTCTGAAAATAACATCATCACCCGGTTAACCCATTCAGATGCCTTCACACACAGTACATTCTGGAGGCATTATATCAACCTCGTCTTCAAGCACCCCGGCTAATTCTACTCAATATTGTGAAAATTAACATTTTATTGGATATGTATCTGTATTTACGTTTTGTACGTTTTATTTTTATTGTTGTTTTTTGATATGGGCCAAGTGCCTGAAATAAAGGTGAAATAAATAAATAAATAAATTTGCCCAGATCTTGCGAAGATCTCGGGAGGAGCTGTTCAGAGAGGAAATCACGTTCACAAAATCACGTTCTTGGATTACGGCAAAACTCCTGTATCTTATGTTTAGAAACTTTTCAGAGGTTGAGTATGGACAACCAACATTATTACATTACTAATATGTATTAAAAGAAGGATCAGCATAATAGGTCCCCTTTAACAGTAATTTGCCTGATTATTGCAATCTATTGCAAGACTGTATTCAAGTACTGGTCATGTTACATTGGCATAGTGGGTACAACAACGTAGTGGAGAAGTAGCTACTTCAATCACAGGGTGTTGAATCCAGCTTGGAGCAATCTTTTAAACTTATTATTATCTTAAATTTATTGTTTTCATTGGTTTTGGTTGCAGTCGCTGTCATAGATACAATCAAAGCGGCCACCACAACTGCTTCCGTTCAAGCAGATCAACTCATGAACGCGCAAGGGTATAAGTTAATTTGGAAACCAGTTTGGGCATTATACCGGTTTTCTTGAAAATACTGAAACATAATAGTGCCGGCGCCACTTCCACCGAACCGACGTAAAACCTCGGCCAGCCAGCCAACGAATCGTCCGCCAACCAATCGTTGAAGTTCTTCCCCGCCGGCCGACCAATCGCTGAACAGCTAGCCAGCCAATCGTCGGCCAACCAATCATTGAAGTTCTTTCCTGCCGGCCGACCAATCGCTGAACTTCTTCCCCGCCGGCCAGCCAATCATTGAACTTGATCACTCACTCACTCAGCGATATTCGCTTTTATAGGGGCTGGGCTGCGCCCAATAAATAGCGGTGAATTAGCTTAGCTCAGCCTTCCAGTAAAAATAAACAGAGTCGAGAGAATTAGGCAGCTAATTCTCCAGGAAAATAATAAGAGGAAATAATCAAACTGCTAAATCTGTGGACAATCGTTCAAATAAATACTAATCAAAAATGCTAACGCCAATCAAAAATGTGTGGTAGTCTGTTGTTTTTAAGATTAACATAGGCATATGACTGTTACACTGTACAGGAAAAGTCGTACCTGTACTTCAGAACAAACAAGCAACAGTAGGAATAGATAATACAGTTGATAATTGTTGTTTAATTACTTACATGTTTTATGATCACTTGGACATTTTACGTCCCCAGATGCCAGTGTGTTGGTCTCAAATCCTGCTACGGTGTATTGATAAGGCATCTGTACTCTGTAAGCCTTCAGGCTATCTCTGGTGTACGGGAATGAATTACGTAGCTACAAGATGGATAACGTTTTAAATGTCAGGAAAAATACATTTTGACAGAAATTTCACAGATGTCAAGGGACAAAATAAAGTAGGCGGTAATAGATATGAATCACAACCGCGAATAGATATTTTTCTTTTAAAAATAGGACCAAGGGTCCTGTAGCTTACCGGCAAGCAGTCTTACAGCGATGATACAAGTTATGAAAATTTAATGTGAAGTTTGACATTTGAATTAATGAAAATCAACGTCAAGGTCACTAAATAAAAGTTCATATACATTTATAAGACCTTCTGTAAGACAATCCTAAGCTCTGAAGCAGTTTTGGTGATACAAGTCATTGAAATATGTCAATATGTATTCAATATGTCAATTGTGAACTTTAAAGGTCACAGAATGTCAAGTTGTGGTCAGCAAATGGACTTCATATATGACTTTCTACAACTGTAATGGCTCTATCCAAACCTTGGCCCAATCTGTGACCATTTTGGTGATATAAGTCATTGTAATTTCACTGTCGAGTTTGACCCTCAAAGGTCACTGACAGTCAAGTTGAATGTCACCAAATGAAAGTTCATATGTGACTTCCTAGAAGTCAGTAACACAAACCTAGGCTCCATCTGAGACTATTTTAGTGATACAAGTCATTGAATTTTCACTAGGTCACATTTGACTTTTGAAGGTCAATACAAAGGTCACCAAATGAAAATTCATACATGACTTCCTATATACCCACAATACAAACCTCTCTAAAAGTTTTGGTGATAGAAGTCATTGAAATTTCACTATGTAAAGTTTGACCTTCGAAGGGCACCAAAGGTCAAGTTCAAGGTCACCAAATGAAAGTTCATGTATGACTTTCTATAAATCTCCAATACAAACTGAAACTATCTATAACCATTTTGCTGATATAAGTCATTGAAATTTCATTGTGAAGTTTGGGCATTCAAGGTCACTGAAGGTCAAGTTCAATGTCACCAAATGAAACTTCATACATGACTTCCTATATGCCCACAATACAAACCTAAGCTCTATCTGTAATAGTTTTGGTGATAGAATTCATTGAAATTTCACTATGTGAAGTTTGACCTTCGAAGGTCGCTGAAGGTCAAGTTCAAGGCCACCAAATGAAAGTTCATACATGACTTCACATAAGTGTTCAATGCACATATGTTCCCAATCTTCAATGTTTTCAACCCTAGAAGCCTTTGAAAATTGTAACATTTTGCTTGACCTCAAGTTTGACCTTTCAAGGTCATCTGAGGTCAACTTTAACACAGCCAAAATATAGGTCATATATAACTTCCTATATGTCTGTAATACAAACTTAATCTCTATCTGCAACCATTTAGCTTCCACAGGCAATTTGGCCAATTCTCCATAAGACCCAATGTTAAAGTACAGCACCCCCACTAGACCCACTTCCGTCGATTCAATCAAAATGGCACTCGCACTGTTCATAAAGTGTATCCAGGTGAGTTGATTGCCAGATTTAGAAAAAAAGCTATCAGACAGTTTTTAAGAAATAATTTTTTGAAATTTCAAGTCATATCTTTTAACATTGTTAATATATTCCCTGGGAGCGCCCCAGTGGCTCATCGGTCTCAGTGCGCGCACCATAAAGGCTGTGTCCTTCTCGCGGCGACCCGGGTTTGATTCCAGCCTGGGTCATTTGCTGCATGCCTTCCCCATTCTTCTCCCCAACCTTCCTATCTATCTCCACTATATAACTGTCAAATAAAGGAAAAAAATCCCCCCAAAAAATCTTAAAAAATATATTCCCTGACCTCGAGTTTGACCTTTCAAAGTCATCTGCGGTCAAATTTAATATTCCCGAAATATAGGTCATATATGACTTCCTATATGTCGATAATACAAACTTAATCTCTATCTGCAACCATTTGGCCTCCATAGGCCATCTTGCATATTCATAAAGTCCAGCGCCCCCAATAGACCTACTTCCGTTGTAATGTGGAAAAAAAAAAAAACCACTAGATGGCAGTATTGACAATTTTTTTTGTTAAGCCCAGTCTGGAGCTAGTTTTAGGGCATGTCCTGGGCATGCCTCAGAAGGGGCTGGAAAAGAGTATATAAGGAGAAAAATTGAGAGAGTGAAAGGGAGTAGGAGAAATTGCAAGGAGAAATTGTGGAAGGATACATTTGACCAGGCCTGTCACTCTTTTCAAGACCTGTGAAGCTCTTCTTGTGGATTTTTGCCTGTGTTGGAGCATTTTCCTGTCCCAGGACATTGCAACACAGCAGCCCATCTCAATTACCAAGGGACTATAAATATCTTTTTTTTTTTTTTAATTTCAATCTTGGTCAGTAGAGTAGATTGTTGATTAGAAAAGTGTTTGTTTAATTAAATCTGTTGAAGTTTTAAAATTTTGTCTGTCATCCCTTGTTGTCCGTGACGTCATAACAAATTGGGGCCATAACAAATTGGGGGCTCGTCCGGGTAGACCATTGTGTGAGTCATTTATTGAAAATCTAAAATTTCAAATTGTGAAATTGTTTTTTTGAATTTTCCTAGATCTATATTGACAGATCAACAGCAATGGATGATTTCTTGGCATCACCAACCGTAGAGGTTTTGAAGTCTTTTAAAAAGACAGAACTGCTAGAAATATGCAGACAGTTAGAGCTGACAGATGTAAAACCAGCCATGCGAAAAGCAAGACTGGCTGGAGAGATTGTTGAATATTACATTGATGAAAATGTGTTTGCACCTGGAGATCTGGAAGAGTTTCCAGTGGGAAATCCAAATGTAGAAATGGAACTTAAATTAAAAATGCTAGAGATTGAAAGAGAGGAAAGAGCATTCGAAAGAGCAGAAAGAGAGAGACAGAGACAGAGAGATTTCGAGTTACAGAAGTTAGATAGAGAAGAAAGGCTCCAAATGGAGCTACTAAAAATCAAAATGGAAGCTGAAAACAAATTTCGTGCTAGCCAGGAGGTAAAGCTAGTGCCTCCATTCTCGGAGAAGGAGGTTGATAAGTATTTCCAGTGCTTCGAGAAGGTAGCTAATAGTTGTCAGTGGCCAAAGGAACACTGGCCTCTGATGTTGCAAACTGTCCTCAAGGGTAAAGCTCAACAAGCCTATTCGGCTTTGTCTGCAGATGATTCCTCTGATTATGAGGTTGTCAAAAAGGTTATTTTGACAGCTTATGAGTTGGTTCCAGAGGCTTACCGACAGAAATTCAGAGGTCTGAAGAAATCTGACAATCAGACTTATGTGGAATTTGCTAATGAGAAGAAGGTTTGCTTTGAGCACTGGTGTACTTCTATGGAGGTCAAGGATGATTTCAACTCACTAAAAGAGATGGTGTTAGTTGAAGAATTCAAGAACTGTGTCAAGGATGATATTAAGACCTACCTTAATGAGAAGCAAGCACTGAATTTGCAATCAGCTGCCAAGTTTGCAGATGAATATGTTCTCACACATAAGTCCAAATTTCAGTCTAGCAGTAACAATAGATGGTCCCAATTTCAGAAGAAAGGTAACGGTGATAACCAAGATTCCTCACCCAAAGACAAGGACAAATCTGGTGATGGTGCTCAGAAATCCAGTCAAAGGTCTAATCAAAGTGTGAAAGATGACAGGGACGAAAGTGGTCTAGTTTGCAATTATTGCAAGAAATCTGGTCATGTTACAACTAACTGTTGGTTCTTTAAAGCCAAGAAAGAAAAAGAAAAGGATACCAAACCCAATGCCTTTGTGAAGACAAGGTTAGAAACCCCTGTAGTAGATGACCGATCTGCTAAATTGCCTGCTCCTTGTGAGGCTAAGAAGCCTGATACTGCTGACTTTGTGAGGGAGGAATTTCTTCCATTTGTGTCAGAGGGATTTGTGGCTCTGAATGAGCATTCTCCTCCTGTACCCATATATATCCTAAGGGATACCGGAGCTTCTCAGTCACTTTTGTTGATGGACTCCTTGGAGTTACGTGATGAGACCGCTTCTGCGGATTTCATACTTGTACAAGGTATTGAAGGGAGGACTGTCTCTGTACCCCTGCGCTCTGTATTCTTACAGTCAGATTTAGTTACAGAACAGGTAAAGGTGGGACTTATGTCAAGTCTACCTATCAAGGGTGTTTCTCTGTTGCTAGGCAATGACCTGGCAGGGGGCAATGTAGTTCCCCCTGTTCATCTTACTTCACAGCCGAGCACTGATGATGGTGATGAAGACCCATCTCTGTATCCTTCCTGTGCAGTGACTCGTGCTATGGCCAAGAAGGCTCAAGAAGAAGATCATGTGGTGCCCATTGAATAGTCATGACTCAGGTGGTTCGCCTCATGACTCTGTTCAGCCTACTGTGGTTTCTCCGTTTGAGGACTTATCAGACACTTTTATCAGTTCTCTGTTCAGCCAGCCAGATGGGTCTGGTGATTCTGATGTGTCTGGAGACTTGTCTCTGTCCAGAAAGCGGTTGATTCAGGAGCAAACCAATGATCCTGAAATTTGTGTACTAAAGAAGAGAGCCCTTCCTGATGAAGAAATAGATGCAGTTCCAGTTGGGTATTATCTCAAGGATGGAGTGTTGATGCGGAAGTGGCGCCCTCCTGATATCCCTGCCAACGCAGATTGGGCAGTGGTCAAGCAAATTGTTGTTCCGAAGGTCTACAGGAATGAGATCTTAACAATGGCTCATAGTTTGCCTTTAGGAGGTCATCTTGGTGTTAACAAGACTGTTGACAAGATCATGAAACACTTCTTCTGGCCTGGACTTCGTAAAGATGTTTCCAACTTTTGCAAAACCTGTCACACTTGTCAGGTAGTTGGAAAACACCAGTTAGACCCACTTGTAGCTCCATTGCAGCCTATCCCAGCATTTGGGGAGCCCTTCTACAAGGTCATCGTTGATTGTGTTAGTCCATTACTCAAGACTAGATCTGGAAATCAGTACTTGTTGACAATCATGTGTGCATCTACCAGATTCCCTGAAGCCATACCTCTACGCAACATCAAGGCAACTGCAATCTCGAAGGCTTTGATAAAGTTCTTCACGTTGTTTGGCCTTCCCAGGGAAATTCAGTCAGATCAAGGTAGCAATTTCACTTCCGGATTGTTTCAGCAGGTTGTGTATGAACTAGGTGCGAAGCAGATTCTTTCCAGTGCCTATCATCCAGAGAGTCAGGGTGCCTTAGAGCGGTTTAATTCCACTCTCAAGACAATGATGAGGACTTATTGTTATGACCATGAGAAAGACTGGGATTAAGGTGTTTATTTGCTGTTGTTTGCAGCTAGAGAAGCAGTGCAGGAGTCTACTGGATTCAGTCTGTTTGAGCTAGTGTTTGGCCATGAAGTGAGAGGACCTTTGCTATTGTTGAGTGAACAATGGCAAGAGAAAGAGCCGCATATCAGTCTGTTAGACTATGCTAGCAAGTTCAAGGAAAGACTGCGTGCAGCTTGTGACCTAGCCAAAGAGAACTTGAAATCAAGTCAGGGAAAAATGAAAACTTGGTATGATCATAAGGTTAGAAGCCATGAGTTTAAACCAGGAGACAAGGTCCTTGTGTTGTTTCCCTTGCAGTCCAATCCATTGCAGGCTAGATTTCATGGTCCTTATGAAATTCTGACAAAACTCAATGATCTCAATTACATTGTGAAGACTCCAGATAGGAGAAAGCCAAAACAGTTGTGTCACATTAACATGCTGAAGCCTTATCATGATAGGAATGCTAGGGTTGCAGCTGTCACTTCAGATCCTCCTATGGCCGAGACTTGTGAAGATGAGGGGGATTTTCAAGATGATGAGCCTAGAATTAAAGCTGAAGTTCTTTCATGTAAATTGTCAAATTCTGAAGTGTTGCAAAATCTTGATGTAAAACTCCAGCACTTAGAACCCTCACAGAAAGATCAGTTTGAGAGGTTGATCAAGAAATATAAAGATCTATTTCCTGATGTTCCAAAGAGAGTTTCTATAGCCTCTCATGATGTAGATGTTGGTGATGCCAAACCAATAGAACAGCATCCATACCGGATGAATCCTGAAAAGAGAAAGATTGCTGAGAAAGAGGTTGAGTACATGTTAGAACATGATATTATCAGACCTTCTAACTCAGATTGGAGTTCACCCTGTGTTCTAGTTCCAAAACCTGATGGAAGTACTAGATTCTGTACAGATTATCGCAAAGTCAATGCTGTAACTAGAACTGATGTGTTTCCAATACCTAGGATTGATGATTGTATCGATAGAGTAGGGCAAGCAAAGTTTCTGACCAAGATTGATTTATTGAAGGGTTATTAGTGTGTGCCTTTAACTGAGAGGGCCAAGAGCATCTCTGCTTTTGCCACACCATCTGGGTTATACCAGTATGAAGTCCTACCCTTTGGCATGAAAAATGCCCCAGCCACGTTCCAAAGGATGATACAGTCTACAATCGCCGGATTGCCACACACGGGTGCGTACATCGACGACCTGATCACATGGAGTGACTCCTGGGAAGAACATCTGAAAGATGTAGAGACGTTATTCCAGCACTTGACCCAGGCTAACCTGACTGTTAACCTGAACAAGAGTGACTTTGGTTGTGCTACTGTCAGGTATCTTGGCTAAGTCATAGGCCAGGGTAAGGTTGCACCCATAAATGCTCAAGTCCAAGCCATCATGGACTTTCCAGTTCCTTACAACAAAAAAGCTTTGCGCCACTTCCTTGGAATGATCGGGTACTACCGCAAGTTCTGCAAGAACTTTGCTGAGATTGCTCTCAGTCTCACCAACCAACTGAAGAAAGGCGTAAAGTTCACTTGGGATGAAGCATGCCAAAGAGCCTTCGATCGCCTGAAGTCTCTGCTGTGTCACTTTCCCGTGCTCAAATCTCCTGACTTCAACGAACCATTCTCCATGGCGGTCGAAGCTAGCGACCAAGCTTGTGGATCTGTGCTCCTACAGAGAAGTGACTCTGATGACATTGAGCATCCCGTGGCATACTTCTCCAGGAAGTTCAATCGCCACCAAAAGAACTATTCCACAATTGAGAAGGAGCTGTTGGCTCTGGTTCTATCCTTACAACACTTTGAGGTTTATGTTTGTACAGGGCAAAAGCCAATGATTGTATATACTGACCACAATTAATGTTAATGTCCGTTAATGTTTTTGAGTAAGATGAAAAACAAGAATCGGAGATTGTTGAATTGGAGTTTGATTTCACAGGAGTTTGACTTGGAAATTAAGCATGTAAAGGGTACTGACAATGTAATTGCTGATTGCTTATCCCGTGTTTGAGTATGTGTATATATATCACATGTGTTTATTAGCATATTGTATTATATGTATATATATATATATATATATATATATATATATATATATATATACACAAGTGTCTACTTAACCATTTTTGTATTGAAAAGAAAAATTTTGCCTTTATGAGTCAAAATTTTTCCCTTTCGGAATGGAGGTGTAATGTGGGGGAAAAAAAAAGCCACTAGATGGCAGTATTGACAATTTTTTTGTTAAGCCCAGTCTGGAGCTAGTTTTGGGGCATGTCCTGGGCATGCCTCAGAGGGGGCTGGAAAAGAGTATATAAGGAGAAAAATTGAGAGAGTGAAAGGGAGTAGGAGAAATTGCAAGGAGAAATTGTGGAAGGATACATTTGACCAGGCCTGTCACTCTTTTCAAGACCTGTGAAGCTCTTTTTGTGGATTTTTGCCTGTGTTGGAGCATTTTCCTGTCCCAGGACATCGCAACACAGCAGCCCATCTCAATTACCAAGGGACTGTAAATATCTCTTTTTTTATTTCAATCTTGGTCAGTAGAGTAGACTGTTGATTAGAAAAGTGTTTGTTTAATTAAATCTGTTAAAGTTTTAAATTTTGTCTGTCATCCCTTGCTGTCCGTGACGTCATAACAAATTGGGGCCATAACATCGTCGATTCAATTAAAATGGCGCTCGCTTTGTACATTGACAGTACCAAGGCAAGTTGATTGCCTGATTTAGAAAAAAATTTATCTTGCAGTTTTTGAGAAATAATTTTTTAAAATTTCTCAGTCCTATCTTTAACATTGGGGCCAAAATTTCAAGGGCCCATAAAACGGACAAAAATGATTGAATCAATACCGAGAAGAATGGCTGGAGATATGATCTAGTAGTATGTTACCGCAAATTTACACGAAAATTCATCAGGCCAAAAAAAAGATAAAAAATGTTCCGGATGACGGATGCCACACCATGACAATAGTTTATTGGCCCATAGGGCCGGTAAACTAAAAAAAAAAAAAAAAAAAGCTGACTTTCTTATTTGGCTAAATGTGCTGTGTTCGCTGTCATTACGATCAAGGTAGAAAACTCAAATCGGACACAATTATCGCGTGGGCATTTCGAACGTGACGTAATTGGTACCAATGGATGCCAACCTTGCAAGTAGGGTGTCCCTGCAGAACCAGAGGCAGCAGTTTCAGGACCGCACTTTCAGGATTGCATTTCTAAGACCCTCTGGTTTCAACAACAGCTAACCCTAACCCTAAGAATGAATGACAATATTTTGGCATTTGGGTAGAATAAACCTTCAATATTATCGTTAGACAGTCAATAGTATTTGCTGTTGCAGGAATCCTAAAGTCCTAGAAATGCGATCCCAGAATTGCACTACGGGTCTGAATCTGCAGCCTCCGGGTGTGCAGACACATACTATTGAACCTTGTGGACTAGCGTCCCCTGCCCCCCTTTTTTCTTTTTTTTCCCCTTGGATCCACACTGATCTCACATGCAGTAAATAGCCTATTTGGACTCCAAATGACAGAAATCCGTCAAGCAGACGGAGAACTTTAATCCCTGCAAGTCTACTCTATCCCTGCATGTGACTGGACTGGTAATCCTATGGACTGAGAACTCAGTTTAGAGAATTACCTTAATTAACTTATAACACTTAACATGGGTGGTGCTACCTATTTCCATTTCAAGTGTTGCAGTGATTGAAAAACCTAAAAAAGCCTAAAGTCTAGCAGCCCCCCATTTCAAAAACGGCCTCTCTGGATGCAAGTGTTGGTGGATCAACGCGCTACCACAAGAAGCTGGCATAAGCAGTCACATCCAAAAGAACCCCAGTGACAGAAGCTGAATAGGATTCTGTGAATCTGGCGCCTCCACTCTTGTTAGCAAAAAGATCTCATTAAGGCATGCCAAAGCAGTTTGGCTTCCTGTCACCTGAGACAGAGCTTAAAGGGGGCCTATTATGCTACATTTCCAAATTTATTTTATTTTTTATTTATTTTACCTTTATTTCACCAGGAAGTCCCATTGAGATTAAAAATCTCTTTTTCAAGGGAGACCTGGCCAGGACAAGCAGCAGTATATAAAAAAAAAGGTTACAGACAAAACATAAAAAGGACATCATTAAATACATAAAGTAGACATTACAGCTTTAAGATCAAGATACATTAATAGCACTGACAGCATAAAGAAGCTGTCTCTAAATCCTTCAGTTTAGCTTTGAAATCATTTATGGAAACTAGGCAATCCAATTTAAGGACATTTTGTAAGTCATTCCATGCCATGGGGGCGGAGTAAGCAAAAGCCTTTTTACCAAATTCTGTGCGGACATTTGGGACCGAAAGTAGATAATGGTCAGCGGAGCGCAAAGAGTATTGTCCAGTACTCTATTGCAACATAAGCTCGCAAAGATAGGATGGAAGCAAACCCAAATTCCCTTATATATGAAGGCATACCAATGATGGAGCCTGCGAGTGGCCAGAGAAGGCCAACCCACCCGAAAATAAAGCTCACAATGATGAGTCAAGACTTTTGCATTGGTTATAAACCGCAGGGCAGCATGACACACTGAATCAATTTTATGAAGACACTGAGCAGATGCATTTCTGTACAAAAGATCACCATAATCTAAGACAGATAAAAAAGTAGCAGCAACAAGTCGCTTTTTTACCTTAAAAGAAAAGCAAAACTGATTACGAAAATAAAAGCCCAAAATTAGTTTTAGCTTTTTCACTAATTGGAGTACATGTGGCTTAAAAGTGAGGGAATCATCAATTAAAACACCCACATATTTGTAAGAACTGACAATTTCTATGCACCTTCCATCAAGAGTGACCACAGCAGGGATAAAATGTGGTCTGGTCTTTGAGTTGCTGAAAATCATACATTTAGTCTTCTCAGCAATAAGAACAAGCTTCAGCTGAAGTAGGGTATCCTGAAGAGTATTAAATGCGTTTTGCAGGCGCTCAATGGCCAGAACAAGAGAGGAAGCACAGCAATAAATGACTGTGTCATCAGCATAAAAGTGAAAAGTTGCATTTGACATGTTTTGGGCCAGGTTATTTATATACAAGGTAAATAAAAGTGGGCCCAAAATAGAACCCTGTGGTACACCCTTACAGACAGATATAAATTCAGAACAAAGATCATCATATTTAATGCACTGAGATCTATCACTAAGATAATCTGAAAACCACGCAACTGCTTGCTCTGAAAGTCCTGACTGAAAAAGTCTAAGCTTTAAAACATTGTGATCTACTGTATCGAAAGCTTTAGACAAATCCATAAAAAGTGACGCACAGTGCTGTTTCTTATCCAGTGCAACCGAGATGTCATTGACCACTTTCAAGGCAGCAGTGATGGTACTGTGCTTCTTCCTAAAGCCTGAATGATAAGTCGATAGAACATTATTGTTGAATAAAAACTCTTATCTGTTTACTAACCAGATTTTCAAGTATTTTGGCCGGCACTGAGAGGTTTGATATTGGCCTATAGTTGTTAAGACAGGCTGGATCACCTCCCTTCAGTAAAGGGAGGACAAAAGCAGATTTCCAAGACCTAGGAACAACCTTAGATTCCACAGAAAGATTAAAAATATATGTTAAAGGCCTTGCTATAAAATCAGATGCCAGCTTCAGGAAGTAAGGCTCAATAAGATCAGGCCCTGGAGCTTTTCTATGGTCTACACCCTTTAAGGCTTTACAAACTTCCGGCAACAGAGAAGGGTGCAAAGTTAAAGACTTCCCCAACATGCACTGGCACATCAGTACAGGGTTTCCCAGATGTTGAATGGACAGAATCAAACAGGGAGCCAGAAGATATAAAATGCTCATTAAAACAATTCAAGATCTCCATTTTGTCATGAACAGCAGTAGAGCCCTTCATAACACAGGTAGGCAGAACATGAGCATTTTTTCCCACAGAAAGTGACTTTTTGGATTTCCAGAACCTTCTTGGGTCATTTAAATTCTCAGTGGTAACAGACAAGTAATAGTCTGATTTGGCTTTCTTAATAAGAGAAGAACATCTATTTCTTAATTGTCTAAAAACAAGCCAGTCTGAACTAGAACCTGTTGACTTTGCCTTTGCCCAGGCTGAGTTCCGCTGATGAACAGAGTCTGCTAGTTCCGAAGAGAACCAGGGGTTATCACGGCCCCTTACTCTGTACTTCCTATAGGGAGCATGAGTATTAATGATTCGTGTGAAACCATCTTTAAAAAAGGTCCAGGCTGCCTCCACATCAGGGATCAATTCAATTCTACTCCAGTTAAAACAACACAAATCATGGTAAAATCCCTGCTCATTAAAAAGTTTAAGCTTCCTCTTACAAATGATACGCGGCTTTAGTTTGGGGACTCTAGTGTTCCTTACAGCAGCAACCACACAGTGGTCACTTAAATCATTACAGAATACACCAACAGCTGAAAATTTATGAGAAGCATTTGTAAGAATCAAATCACTTAAGGTGGACTTCTCCATGCATTTAAGATTTGGACGAGTAGGAGAGTTAATTAGCTGGATAAGATTAATAGAATCACAAAAGGATTTGAAATAATCAGATACCGACTTAAGCCAATCCCAATTCAGATCCCCAGCTAAAACAAGTTCATTATAATTAAGCCTGGATAAAAGATGTGACAAGGAGTGCAATGTATCCTTAGAGGCAGATGGAGGCCTGTAGCAGCCAACAACAGTTATGTTAATATTGTTGGCAATTTCCACATTTCAAGCCAGAAATTCTAACTGTTTATAGATTGAGTCAGACAGTACAACTTTGGTGTGTAGGCTAGATTTAACAAAAATTGCAATACCGCCTCCTTTCTTTTGTCTGTCAGAACGATAAACATTGTATCCATCAATGCCAATATCAGCATCAGTAACTGATTTTGTTAACCAGGTTTCAGAAATGACAACAATGTCAGCCTCAGTCGAATTAACCCATATTCGAACCATATCCATATTTGATAACAAGCTGCGCACATTAAGATGAATAATACTTAATCCAGACAAGTGTTTAAGATCAGTTGGTGTCGAAATGCATTGCATCTCAGGGCCAGGATTAGGCTGCACATTACCAGACATAAGTAATAATAAAACAATCAACCATTTCCGTTCGGCCATATTTGAGCCATTAGGCAACACATTTGAATTCAAATGAGATATTTGGTTGATTTTAAAACAGTTATTTAAAACCAACAAGCTCTGAAGGTGAGGTAAAACATCCAATATAACCAATGCCAAGTTCAAGTCAAATCCCAACTGCTTTGGGGATTGCACATTGTGTATGGCCTCCATAGAAAAAGTCCAAGATCCATGATTAAAATCCAACATGAAGTAAGCATTGTCTGATGTACTCACCTCGGAAGCCCGACTGCTTGTTTGCAAATTCCATGTAGCCAACGCACAAAGCAAAGTCACAAGAAATGCCATTGCACCAGACCTGGTATTTAGTTGAGGCCTGGATGGCTGGCCTACAGCTAGGTGATACTGGCTGAAGGCTGGATATAGCTGTCTGGCTACTGGGGCCTGGATGGCTGGCCTGAAGGTGCTGGCTGTAGGCTAGGGCCTGGATGTAGCCGACAGGATACTAGGGCCTGGATGGCTGGCCTGAAGGTGTTGGCTGTAGGCTGGGGCCTGGATGCAGCTGACAGGCTACTGGAGCCTGGATGGCTGGCCTGGTGGTCCTGGCAGGCTACTGGGGCCTGGATGGCTGGCCTGGTGGTGCTGGCAGGATACTGGGGCCTGGATGGCTGGCATGGATGTAGCTGGCAGGCTACTGGGGCCTGGATGGCTGGCCTGGTGGTGCTGGCTGTAGGCTGGGGCCTGGATGTAGCTGGCAGGCTACTGGAGCCTGGATGGCTGGCCTGGTGGTGCTGGCATGCTACTGGAGCCTGGATGGCTGGCCTGGTGGTGCTGGCATGCTACTGGAGCCTGGATGGCTGGCCTGGTGGTACTGGCAGGCTACTGGAGCCTGGATGGCTGGCCTGATGGTGCTGGCAGGCTACTGGGGCCTGGATGGCTAGCCTGGGTGTAGCCTGGAAGTAGCAAGCTGGCTACCGAGGCCTTGGGCTAGCCTGGTGTTGCTGGCTGTAAGATGGATGTAGCAAGCTAACTGAATATATTAGTTGAATATATTCAGAGATAAAAAGAAGCTCAAAAAGGTTTGGACTATGAAGCTTAAAATGACACTATTTTCAGTCAAAAAATTCTACATTTCACACATTACAACATTAAAACACACATTAAACAAGACATGCTTCTCAGAGCAACACAACACTCTGAAGACCTGCTGCCATCTTGGATATTTTGATTTTGGACTCCCCTAGAGTACTCCTGATCGTTCAAAGTCCAAAAAAGGGTCCTTATTTAGCTCATACTGCCATCCTCAAAAAAACCCATTTGTAGTCCATTGTAGTCTCTGCCTGAAACGCCTCGTTGGGGCCGCTCTTCCGCTATGGCCCCCACTCCCCATATGCCCATTTTCTTCTTACTGGCCAGCTCTGTGGAGGGCGGATCTGGGCGGGACGAGGCAGCAGAACGCAGTTTTCCGGGTCCGCCTCCCCAGAGTGAAACTGAGACGCGTCTGCCATCTGAGAAGGAATCAACAGGCAAATTCTGCAATCAAATGCAGTACATGTTTATAGATCTAATTAAATTAACTTGTTCTATAAACGCAACGGCGAAAGTGGAGGACGCAGTGCGAAAGTCTGGCAGCTCAAGCTCGAATTGCTATCTACCTACGGCTACTATGGTGAGTACACCGGTGTTTCTACTCTATAGCAAGGATTGAGGGAAAGCTAGAATCCACCCCATACAGACACATTTGTAGAACGGGTCGACATACCCAAGTGTAGACCAGAGACCGTAGAAATCCAGTGGGAAACATGGACAGTGAGGAGCAGCAAAAAGTGGACCAACAACTTATGGGCTGCTTCGGTGTGTATTATAAGGACCTGTTGGTTCATGTGCATAACTGTGGTGTGTCGTTAGCGTGGAGTAATGAACAGCTTCTGCGCTGGTATTTGACGAAGGGCCGAAAGCTCCAGGCTAAACGGCCTTTTCGGAAATAGACCGATCCAGAGTACAGCCCACCCAGGCCTATCCAGCCAATGAGATCCAGGGCTGCAGTCACGTGACCGCACCCAGCTAGCGCTCGCCATAACCTCGGACAAACAAACACTTAGCTGAACTGCTTTCTCTATTGGGAAGAGTACATTCGCGCTTTGTTTTCGCATTTTTGTAATTATAAAATCTCACAATGGCAAAGCGGTGTTGTTACGGTTAGTGTAAATCAGACACGAGATACCCAGACAGGGTCGTAAACACTACTTTCAGGAGGGAGAGGGCTGGATATGGCAATTTATTTGCTAATAATTACTCATTATTCTGAAAGCTCAACTGGCTTTGTTTACTAACAATAATGCCTCTTGATGGCTTTGCACTGAGCCGTAAAAGGGTCAAGAGGCTGCAGGTTTTCATTCAAACAGAGCAGAAACACACCTGATACGATTAATGCAGGCTTCACACAGAGCTCCGTTTCAATCAAAGACTGTCTTGGGCAATAACGCTTGGGTGCTCCGGAAAAGGTTTATGATCTTATCACACCATACGTAAATTGAATGCTACGTACCCTGCTTTGCAAGAGCACTGGCCGTGAACAATGCTTCTTTGTTCCTTGTCGATCGTTATTATCAATGAGTGTGGCTTCTGGGACTTCAGCATTGAGCGATAGCATTTGCATTTCGCTTCAACTTCACGGGCGTTTATAACAGAAAATGACACTTTGTGAATATACCCAGATAAAAAATAATTATAATCCTTGTCTTTTGCTTTTTTTTGCGATGCGATCTGTTTTTAAAAACTCGAGATTGATGTTTTCCGGAAGCGCTTCCACTGAGGTTATAAGGGATGTTGGTGCCATCTTCAGCAAAGCTTGACCTAGGTCCGGCCGTTGCTATGCGTAGTTAGGGGGTGGGCGGAGCTATGGATCGGTCTATTGCCCGTGGTTATAGTTTACTTATTGCGTTGGAATGACCTACGTTTGGTCGTGGAAAATGGGCGCGATATGCCGCTTTCACACCGGACGCAAAACGAATTTTTTGCGCGACAGATAACATGCAAAGTCAATGCATTGTCTGCAATGCAATGCAATGAATGTTATCTCACATCCCCTGGATGTGAGAGGACGCTGGCGTGTTTGGCTGCCGCTTCTCACTCTGAACAAATAAGGAAAACTAGTTCGAACTGAACGGTTCACTCACTTTTTCCCTGAATCCAGTGGTTTCTGATCCTGCCTCATGATCTGGACTTTACCTTTTCCTGGTCGCCCACCTGTCGCCTGTCACAGTGTTCAATCTGCCGTGACCACCATCGAGCTAGCTCCCGGAGTTGGCCGTGCCCCGACCTCACTGTTTTCTGCTCGAGCAGCGGACTACAACCCGGTTACTGGCCGACCTATACTCCAGGGCAGTCTGCCAGTGTTTTGGCTACTGTTCGTGGCTTCTCTGCTGGCATCTCCGCGACTGCTGCCATCTCTGGCTCCGACCATGGCTCTCCGGTACACGTCCATGCAGCTCCTCAGACTCAACCACTGCGCACCTCCCTCAATGGACATCACTACAACCCTTAAACAACTCTGTCTCCTCCGTCGTCGCCCCTAAATTCACCAGGGCTCGCGCCGCAAACTTTTTTACAACTTCACTGCTGGAAACAGTATTCCCTCTCTCTGGACTAACCGCAGCTCTAACCCCCCTGGATACTGGCACGACAACAACATCCGCACACATCATCCGCGCACTCGTCACATGACTCCTTACAACCTCCTGCCTGTTCCAACTTCCGCCACAAGGATTTCACAACAAAAGCCTCTCAAGACAGCACTATTCAATGCAAGATCACTCAACAATAAAAGCCTGCTCATTAGTGAATTCATCATGGACAATAAACTGGATCTTCTCTGTCTCACTGAAACCTGGCATAAACCCATGGACTACATCGCACTCAACCAGACCACCCCACCCGGATACACCTACATCGACAACCCCAGACTGGAAAAACGAGGCGGAGGCATCGCAGTCATCCACCGCAGCGACACCAGCCTCCACCACATCTTCATCCCACCTGTTTCCTCATTTGAACATCTAGCTTTTAGACTTCCCGGTTCCAAATCACTCACCGCTGCCGTCATCTACCATCCTCCCAAAAACTGTTCATCATTTCTCTCTGATTTCACTGACTTTGTAACTCAGCGCTCCTCCATCTCCCCATCTATCCTACTCCTCGGAGATTTCAACATCCACATAGACTCTCCTACAGCTAAATTCACATCCGACTTCTTGGACATTTTAAACTGCCTCAACCTCACCCAGCATGTCACTTCACCCACACACACACGGACACATCTTGGACCTGGTCTGCTCCACACCTTCTCTCACCATCCATAACCTGTCATTGACTGACCTCACCATTTCTGATCATCTGGCCATTACTCCCACTCCCACCACCAAACAAACTCGAACAATAACCTTCCCTAACCTGAAATCCCTCCCTCCTAACTCTCTCTCCTCCTCCCTATCCCATGTCATCACCAGCTTCCCCCCTCCCACAGATTCTACTGCTTCAGATCCCGTCAATTTCTACAACAACACACTCTCCTCCTGCCTCAACCAGTTAGCCCCTCTCAAAACTGCCACAGTCTCTTTCTCCACCTCTGCCCCATGGTACACCCTGGATCTCCACAACCTCAACAATGCAGACAGCTCAAACGACTCCATAGAAAAACCGGTCTCACAGTTCACGCCCAAGCCTACAAACTTTCTGTTACAACATACAACTGCATTCTCAAAGCTGCCCACTCCAATTTCTATTCACAACTCATCCACTCCAACTCTTCTAACCCCCGCACCCTTTTCTCCACATTTGCAAAGCTGACCAAACCCAAGGACAATATCACTTCCACATTCACAACAGAAAAATGCAATAACTTTCTCACATCCTTTCATTCCAAAATCCAAACCATTCACAGCTCACTTGCATCCACTACTTCCACTCCTATCCCCTCAGAACCTGATATTGCTCCACCCACATCTCTCAGCTTTTCGTCCTTCTCTCCTCTGACTCCCTCTGACACCACTAAACTCCTTTCATCTATGAAATTCTCCAGCTGCCACCTTGATCCCATTCCATCTCCTCTCCTAAAACTGTGTGTTTCTACTCTCATCCCTCTCATCACCAACATCATTAACACCTCCCTTTCCACTGGTTCTGTCCCATCCCCGCTCAAACTTGCCACCATCACACCACTCCTGAAAAAACCTGGCCTCAACCCAGACAACCTGGACAACTTCAGACCCATCTCCAATCTTCCTCTACTTTCAAAAATACTGGAATGCTCTGTCATAACTCAACTCCAACACCATCTCCACTCCACCAAACTTTACGAAACATTTCAGTCCGGATTCCGTTCACACCACAGCACAGAAACAGCCCTCCTCAAAGTCTCCAATGATCTCCTCCTTGCCGCTGACTCTGGTTCCATTTCCATCCTCCTCCTCCTCGACCTCTCTGCCGCATTTGACACCATTAATCACACTATCCTCCTCCACTGTCTACAGTCTGTAGGGATCTCTGGCACAGCACTCCTCTGGTTCATCTCCTACCTCTCTGACCGTCATCACTTTGTCTCTGTCAACAATTCCAAATCCCACACTTCTCCAGTCAGCCATGGAGTTCCCCAAGGTTCGGTGCTCGGCCCCCTCCTGTTCACAATCTACATGCTCCCCCTCGGTCAAATCATTCGCCACCATGGACTCCATTTTCACTGCTACGCCGATGATACACAACTGTACATCTCCACCAAATCCATCACCCCCGTCATTCTCTCCACCATAACCAACTGCCTCTCTGACATCAAAACCTGGATGGACAAAAATTTTCTAAAACTAAACAGCAATAAAACAGAACTCCTCATCACCAGACCCAAATCTCTCCTTCCCTCTATACAGAACTTTTCCCTCCTCATCGACGGTCACAATGTCACCCCCTCCCCCTCCGTTCGCAACCTTGGCATCATAATGGACTCCACCCTCTCATACCAATCGCATATCAACCACATCACTAAAACATCCTTTTTCCACCTCCGCAACATTGCACGCCTCTGTCCCTCCCTCTCCCAGACCACAGCTGAGATACTCATTCACGCCTTCATCACCTCCAGACTCGACTACTGCAATAGCCTCCTCTTTGGACTTCCCTCCACTCATCTCCAAAAACTGCACTATGTCCAGAACTCCGCTGCCCGCCTCTTCACCCACACCCGCTCCAGAGAACACATCACGCCCATCCTTCAACAGCTCCACTGGCTCCCTATCCAACACCGCATCCAGTACAAACTCCTCCTTCTCACCTACAAGTCCCTCCATAACCTGGCCCCTCCCTACCTCTCTGACCTCCTGCAACGTCACTGTCCCACCCGCCCCCTCTGGTCTGCTGACTCCACCCTCCTCACACCCATCACCCGCACATAGCACCGGACCTTGGGAGACCGAGCCTTCGCCACCGCTGCCCCCACCCTCTGGAACTCACTCCCACAACCCATCAGGAACTCAGATTCACTACAAAACTTCAAATTCCTCCTCAAAACCCACCTGTTAAAACTGGCTTTTCTTTAATTCTATATTCTATATTCTGTTGTCTTCATTCGTGTTATTGTTGTCTCTGTTTTTGTTGTCATTGTTTAGTCCTTATTTTGTAAAGCGTCTTTGAGTGTCCAAGAAAGCGCTATATAAATCAAATGTATTATTATTATTATTATTATTATTATCTGTTACGCGAAAAATTTGTTTCGTGTCCGGTGTGAAAGCTACTTAACGCGCCCATAACGTGTATATTCACGTCTTTGCATGACTTTGAATGTAATCTGTCCCGCGAAAAATTCGTTTCGCATCCGATGTGAAAGCAGCTTTATGGATACTACGCGACAGCTAGAGAGAGCTCCGGTTATGTTATGAACATGATACAGGTTTTACAGGCCATAAGTTCCGTGAGCGTGGACAGTTGCTTATGTGGAGCTAGCGAATCGATCACTTCTACAGGAAATAATTTCCTATTCAATCTCTGCCTTTTTTGGCTTTTTATTAGCCACAACAATTTTTAAAGGGGGATGAAATTATGTCACGGTAGTGCAGAGAAATCATTTGTAAACTGGTAGAGCTTCTGCGTTTCGCATTGCTTTCATGGTAGCACCAGAGAGCTTGCTCAGACATTTGTGAAGTATCCTGCTGATCCCGGTCATGGATAAGTGAAGCGATCACTAACTGTAGAGGCTACAATCAGGCAATGTTATGATGAAACTGCCACATTGATGCTTACCGAAGTAACACAAGCATACCGATCAGAATTACTGCATATAAGTTAACCAGGAGCATTTTTAATTAGCACGACAGGCAAACTAACTGCAGTAGCTGGTAACCGAGCGGTCATAACCACAGAGACAAACCCTTGCAATACAGGTTTTACAGACAGCAAGTTCTGTTACTGTGAACAGTTGTACCAAGCATCCAAATTACAAAAAAGTATTAAAAGTTAGCTTCAAATGAGGTTTATGTTCACACACCTTCTGTAGAATTTGCCCTGATATCACTCTTGCATATTTAGGACACAAACATTAGCAACAGTAACTTGGCTACGTTAGCCGCTGTGCTACAGCCACAATCAACTGGCTATCACGTCAGGTTGGCTTATGCAGTAAAAGCAACTTACAGCTTCTGTGTCTGTGAGTCACGGACAGTCGCGACCGATACAGGCTTTATCTTCAGATATTTTACCAAGCCTGCGTTTGAGGCCAGTTGTTAGTGCTAGCTATCGCTAGCGGTCCTGCAAGCCACCCGTAAAACGTTAGCTTCACTTACATTATTTGCTGTTATATCGTTACTTACAGCGTGTGGCTCCAAGCGCTTGATCGATGCAACTGCTTCAGGTTTGAGAAGCAGCTGAAACGCTTATCCTGTGTCGAATTATCCTTTATTGATAAAGCTGTCTTTGGTGAAATGCTGAGCACAATCAGCTAACGTTCCCTTTGCCCGTGGCTTTTTGCTGCCAGCAAACAAAAAAAGCTACCCACCGATTTCTGGTGGCATCGTCTTTTGGAAGAAAAATCGTTGTTTTTCTTGGCGTTCTTAAGTAAACGGACAAGCAGCTTTGGGAGAGATACTGACAAAATTGCGCCTCAAATGATCTGCGGTTCTTCTATTGTATTTCCAAAAGTGAAGATGCTACTAAGGCATAGTATGATCTGCCGTTGTTAGTGCCTGCTAGAATAGTTTCCGGTGTGGGCAGGTCCAGCGCCATGATTGGCTCTGGCTAGGTCTGTACTAATTGGATGGCACAACCTGACGTCAGGTTTTACCCAGATCTCGTGAAGATCTCGGGAGGAGCTGTTCAGAGAGGAAATCACGCTCACGAAATCACGTTCTTGGATTACGGCAAAACCCCTGTATCTTATGTTTAGAAACTTTTTAGAGGTTGAGCATGGACAACCAACATTATAACATTACTAATATGCATTAAAAGAAGGCTCAGCATAATAGGTCCCCTTTAAGCACACTGTGCATGATTTAGGAGGGACACTGTTGGTAATGGGCAGCTTGTAAGTTCACATACGTGCAATGCGTACAAGGGAAAGGCACCAAATATAATTTAAAGAAGTCCACGGATCTCCCTGGTCCCTTGCAGTTCACAAACCCAGGAAAAGAAAGAGACTTGTACTACGGTGTCGCAACTCCAGCAACACAGAGGAGTGCCTACCAGAGCCTTCTATGTTGATGCACCATCTGTCATTCTGGGACTTAGTTCAATACACCCATAAATTTTCTGGCCCATGGGTCATAATGGGAATATTGAACTTTGATGTGGACAATATGTTTCAATAATGGATGATGAATTGTTCTTAGTGTTGGTTGAAATTTGGCTGCATCCTAAATGTCACAATATGTAATTAACCATTGAAATTTTGTTGGTTTTGTCCTGGTGCTGGAAAAATGACTTTTAGCAGGTGCATCCATTGTTTTTCCCCAAGAGAGGGAATGTTGGGCAACTAGTATTTAGTTTTGGTGGTTTTGACTAAACTTAAGAGTTGGACAGAACAATTGGTAATGATTTGTGCATTCCCTGGTGATGGGCCCTGCCCCCCTCCCGCCCTGAACTACAGGAAGTTAGTCAGTTCAATCTCTAGCCCTTATGTGTAAATTCTAAAGATGACCCTTTTTGGGCTATGAGAGTGAAGCAGAAGGTGATAAACTATGAGTGTACACCCCTGCAATTCCTAAAACAACTGAGAACACCATTGCTTCAGTCTTTGATTGATTTTATTTCACCAACTCAATGTTAAAAAATACATGACACAGCTCTCCGGAACTCTCCATCCATTAAAAGAGAGAAGGCAGGATGACACAATAAAGACCCAAGGCTTATTTCCATTGTGGTCCTTAGAGGAAAGTAAAGGAGATGGGGGGCAGCAGATCTATAATGACAAGAATAGTACTGTAACATACAAAACACTACCTTCATTCAATAAATATACCATGGGCGTACACAGTGATTGAATCCTACTCAGATTGTCCTCTAAACCATCTTTTCAATGCATGTTTAAAGGCATCTTATCTCCTAATAGTCTTAAGATTTCCCGGCAACCTATTCCACAGACTGCTGCATACAGGAAGGATTCTTTAACTAGGTTACTTTTAACTCTGGGAAGAATAAAATCTGTTGAACCGCCCCTTGTGGAGTAGTTGTGAGCATCCCTCACTCTGTTTAAATAATTTCTTAAATATTTAGGGACATCCCCAAAGACAATCCTGTGTACCATGCTCAACTCAATCTGAGAGACTCTGTCCTCCACTCTCAACCAGCCTATACTCTCAAAATGAGAAGGGTCAAGGTGTGTTCTCATGGGTAGATTCAAAATAATCCTTATTAACTTATTCTGAGAGGTCTGAAGCCTATATTTTAGGTACTTAGTTAGACCATTATACCATGAGCAGCAAGCATAATCATAATGTGGCTGAACTATAGCTCCTGCCAACGTCAACATTGCCTTCTTATCCAGAAACCTAGAAATTCTAGCCAGAAAACGTACTCTTTGATTTACTTTACTGAGAACTTTTTGAGCTTGACCCACTCCAGACATATGGCTATCCAGAACACATCCAAGATTACTAACTGAATCCTTAGCAGTAAGTACAGTGTCCCCAACTTGCACCTGAAAACCTGGGGATCTGTTCAATTTCATTCTAATCCCAAACAAAATTGATTGTTTTACTTAAATGAAGGGATAACCTATTGTGTGACAGCCACTTGCTAACATTCAAAAGTTCAGCACTTAGAGTCCTTTCAACATAACTTTTGTCTTTATGTGAGAACAATAGTGCAGAAGCGGCAGCAAATAAAAACAGGTTACAGGAACATACAGATTTTAAATCACTGACATATAAAAGAAATAAAAGAGGACCTAAAACACTCCCTTGAGGGACCCCACATTCAACACTTTGTGGCTGGGACAGTGTACCCCCCACATCCACCACTTGCTTTATATCCTTCAGATAGGAGCCAAACAACAGGTTCAACAACATAAGAGCATGTCCCCTCTCTATTTTTAAATTTATTTTTATTTTATTTTTCCAGTTTTTTGTTTTGTACCCCTGACAACTGCCCAATATTGACCTGTATCACAAATGTTTTTAGAAGTAGCAAAACTTCCAGAGGTATTCGATAACTCAGCTTCATTACTCCCCGCCATACAGTCTCATTAGAAAGACTTAAATCCATGAATCTCTTTATAAACATTCCTAAGTGCTCAGCTCTGCTACTAACAACATAAGGGCATTTTAATGCATGTACAGCTAGTTTCACATGAGACAATTTACCTTCGGACATCTACGGCTCCACCAATCAGCACAGACTGCTTTCATATCACCAAGAGGGGAAGGGAGAAGGGGGGGAGCTTGCCTTACCCTCTTTTTAACCACGTAAGAATGTAGACCTTTTCTCTGTACTTCGGCTTTTTGGCATACGAGAGCTCAGGGGCGAGACGAGACGAGGGGTCCGAGACGATTGAGGGTGAGCGCAAGCACCATTTCACTCAGTCTACGTGAGCAAAACATGCGTGCACACGGCCCTACAGAAAACCCCTTTTTTGCCCATCAACAGGAGGAACTCTTCACTTCTGACTGGGGGCACTTCATTTCCCTGTTTTTGTCTGAGAATGGAAAACAGGGACTGCTGCTGACCGACCCTGCTAAGGGCAGCCATGCGTAAATTGGCAAAAACTTGGTTTTCTGTAGGGGCCGTGCACACGCTTGTGTTGCTCACATAGACGGCGTTGAACGGAACTTGTGCTCACCCTCAGATGTCTCGGACCCTTCGTTTCATGATCAGTTTGGGTTGTTGTCCAGAATCTGTCACGTACAGGCTGTAACCAGATGTGGCGATCTTGAGCTACCATAGTCACTCGTGGCTGCCCTAAGCGGGGTCGGTCAGTGACAGTGCCTGTGTTCCATTCTCGAATAGACAGGCGACTGATTGTTGAACGGTGACAGTGCAAATGACACACCACCTCTCGGCGGCTGAGACGTGCCTGTAACATGCCAATGGCTCTTTTTCTCTCTCCTGTGCCACAAGCCGTTCCATTTTCTTGATGCAGTAGCATTTTTTTTTTGGCTTTATGTAGGCTATTGACCACACCCAAAAGAACAAGTCAAGTGTCACTGTACACCTCACAAACAGCTCAATGTTTGTTATTACTGAAGTGCTTGGCACGTTCACGTGGCGCGCGTCAGGATTACAATACCACGCGCTTTTCTTTATTTCCACTCGTGCTTCACTGGAAAAGCAATAAAAATCAATCGATTCTTCAATTTGCCGCATATACAGCACATACCTCACCGTTGAGTTTTTAATGGCGCTAAGTATATTTCCTCTTCACTTCAGGCCCTGGCTTGTGCCAGTCTCCCCTTCTCGGCCTCTCAATTTACAGCCAGTACTATTGTTGTTGCTACCTTAAAGTTCTGGGCGCAAATAAGGCGATACTGTAAGTGGTCAGCTATCCCTCAGTCTTCTTATGTCTGCAACAACCATCTCTTCCTGCTGGGTAGAACTGATCCAAAATTCTTGTCTTGGGGCCGGGGGGGACTTAGTTGTCTGGGAGATCTTTATAAGGATGAAATATTTGCAAGTCTTGAACAACTGCATGCTCTGTCTCAGATCGATAACATAGACTTTTTCAGATGCTTTCAAATGCCAGAACTCACACTTCCTCATTCTCTCAAATTCCGCCTCCCACTGGCATAGATTTTCTATTTAAATCTGATACTCTGGCACAGAGTCAGTCTCCTACCTCTATGAACTATTGCTTCCAGTAAATTATTCTGCTTTAAAAATGATCAAAACAAGCTGGGAGAGCGAACTACAGACCCCTTTATCGGAAAGATTTTGGGGAGATGCTTGACGCTGTCAACTCATCGTCATCCTATACCGAATCATTTATATAGAGGTTAAATAAAATTGGTGATAAAAGAAATCTTGATTTAACCCATTAGGGACATCAAAGAAATCTAAAAGAGTTCCATTCACTCTCACACACACTTAACGTTATGATAAAGTGATTGGATAGCATTCATGATATTGCCAGTTTTGCCACAGTCACGTAACTTATCCCATAGAAAAGATCTGTTTATAAAATCATATGCCTTGGAAAAATCTATAAAACAAGCTTACATTGCTAACTTACACTTTTTCCGAGTATCAGGTTTGTAATGGTACTGAGATGGTCGATACAACTTCGGTCCTGCGGCCCTTGCGAAAGCCATTCTGCTCATAATAGATAATACCATTACGCTCGACCCAGGTCGCCAGTCGCTGATTAAGGATAGAAGTGTACAGTTTGTACGCCGTTGATGCCAGGGTAATACCACGGTATGACATCGGATCCCGGGGATCTGCAGTCGTCGACTTGGGGACAGGGTCGATAATTCCACATAACCACATCTCCGGGATCTTAGTGGTAAAGCACTTCTGGGGCAGTCGAGAAGAATGTCAACGCAGTGTGGTTGCGCAGCATTTCCACTGGAATCGTGTCATAGCCACAGGCCTTACCGTTCTTAGAGTTCTTGACCGCTCGTTCCAGTTCAGTCTTAGTTAAAGGTTCATTTAGCCCAGTATCAATTACAGGTTGTTCGTTAATCTGCGGGTTGAGGAGCTATTGGAAGCTAGCTGCCCAGTGGTCGATCACTGCAGACTTCTCCATCACCATCACGCCATTCTGGATGACCTCCCAGGGGATAGACTCCCTTACCTCACGTCTCACACCTGTCTTCCCTATAATGTGTCAAAACTCACCAGAGTCTCTATCGCGCAGGGAAATAAGGTGTTGCTGCTGTTGGCGCCAGTCCGTCCGTTTGGCCCGCTGTACTTCCCTATCGAAGACTTTCTGAGCACCCACCAGTGCCTGCTTTAAGCCAGCGTGGTGGGATGTATTTTGACCATGGCAGTAGTTACGTTCCGCAAAACACTGGTCATTCCATTGTTTCAATAATTCATCTATCCACCATGGCTTCTTAATTTGACGCTGTTTATTGCATTGGCTAGAATGAATTCCTTTAACTTTAGGATTTAATTGATCATTAATTTTCGATATGAGGATTCTAAGAAATTGTTCATAACTATTGTTCACATCTGATTGTCCTACTAAGGCGGTCTCAACATTCTCACTGGCTTCATGTATCTGTTTACTCATCATAAAGTAATTTGGGATATTTTTCCTATCATAAATTGTGATCGGATCAGTCATCAGATTAGGAGATAGTTTATGCTGGATATCACCAGCAGGCCAGTGGAGATTGATTTTCCAGTGAAACAGAGAGTGGTCCGGTAGTGTGCAGTCAGGGCACAGTGACCCTAAACAACCTGAGTCAATGAACAGCTGACTGGCTAACTCAACTCAGAATTCCTGGAAATAAGTCAAGTTCTCATGAGGCACGAGCACATAATCAACCACGGCACAGCCTTTCGTTGACAATGATGTAAAGTCATTGTTCAAATGGTTCCTGCCGTTTAACATACAATTTGTGCCAGTGAGAAAATACAGGAATATATTACCATATAAATTACGAGAGAAATCCACCACGACATTCTGGAACGTAATCCACACCCTCACCATAATCACACTCATGTCCACAGCGGCTATCGAAATCACCGCATATGAAAAATTTGCCATTGTTATGCCACCTATATACCTGAGTGGATAATTCATCAAAAAGTTCTTCTGGATTTATTGCACGCGAGGAGTTCTCTGGAGGTAAGTAACAAACACAACCATTCCGTATGCAATCTGATGTTTTGCATTATATTTGTATCCAAAGGATTCCCTCGTAATTTTTATCAATGACAGTTACGTCATATAAAAATATCGTTCATTAAATAACCAACACCTCCCGAACCACACCTGGCATTTCTGAGTATTAGCTCACGGTTATGCCCTACCCAAGTGTATCCAGCTATACTAAGACTATTGTTATACAGAAGATGGGTTTCAGCCAGTGCTAAAATGTCCAAATTAATATACTGAAGGCATTTACAACGGATTTGGAAATTGTCAGTTTGCTCATTTATATTCCAGCCATTAATGTTCCAAAATCCAATGTGCCACTGATCCTGATTGGCTTGGCCACGTGCAGATCGATTGTTTGCACTATTTTGGCGTTTTTTTACATACCCTGGAGAATCGGACATACAAATAATCACTCCAAGTGACGAAACAATCAGTTTTAGATTAGCTTCATTGTCCCTTTCCTCTCTTGAACGGTCATGACTCACAATGACTTCGGAGAAGGCTTTATGCAATTTCAATTTTGACTTCATAATTTTCGGTTCCTCCTCTTTAGAATCACAGGAGGCAATAATAACCCTAGGGCGACCGTTTCGACCCTGTTTTCGCTCAGCCTTCTTCACTTTCACATCTTTCAACTTAATGCCATCAGAAATCAGTTTATTCACTTATCAATGGGCTTTTCATTTTCCACCTCAGGCAAATTAGCCGCAACAATATTAAGCGAGCGATCGTGGACAGGTTGTTCGGCTCTCACCTGCAGCCGGTTTTCCAACTCAGCGATCCAAGTATCAGGGTGGGAAATTTGAGTTTTAAATTCATTTGTTACTCTATCCATTTCCCGTTTCACTATCTCGGCGATTTTATCAGGCATGTTATCCTGCGATTTTGAGACAACGGACTTCAGTTCCTTCAATGACTTGTCGATGTCCAATTAACACGGCCTGCTGTTTTGATTCCCTTTGTCCTCAAAGACAGGTGTAATGTCCCCAGCTTTCTGATTATCCGAAAAAACCAACTGACTGCCTTTGTGTTGCCTAGACATGTTGCAAGTTGGAGCCATGACTTTGCAACCATGACTTAACGTATGAGGTCGAAGAGCTAGTCTCAATTGGGAGCCGCAAGCAGCAACCTTAAAAAGGCACTGCACCTGGAAAAGGAAACTTTCAATTAGAGTTCAGTCAAGATTGTCATACCCGGAGCAGAGATTAGTAACCCCGCGGGAAGGGGTCGTAACAATAACTTGCAGTTCCTGTGCTTCTGTCTTAGCAGTAATAATTAGGGGTTCAAGCCCGTAGGGCTGAAACCCTATTGTTTTTGTGCTGGTTTATTATTATTAGGGCTCGAGCACAAAGTGCGAGGACCCTATTGTAATCACGCTGTTTATTATTATTAGGGCCCGAGCACGAAGTGCGAGGACCCTATTGTAATCGCGCTGCTTATTATTATTATTATTCCGACTTTTCAAACCCCAATTTTGCCCCTTTCCCAAATTCGAAAACTCACCAAACTTTGCAAATTCCACTGGCCGGATCCAAAACTCGAAATTTTTGGCCAATTGCACATGGGCGTGGGCAAATGGCAAAATAGCACCCCCTACTAATTTTCAAAAAGTTTTTTGAATGGGGTTTATTTGTCGTAGGCCTACGAAAATTGGTACGCACATGGACCATATCAAGACGCACAAAAAAGTCCCCTGACGTCATGGGCCAACCCCAACAGGAAGTCTATTTTCATTTGAATTTTTGATTTCCGGCGATTTCCTCACCTCGTATTTTAACGAACTCCTCCTAGGGATTTCGCCGAAACAACTTTTCATTTGGTACAGATCATTTAGAGACCATGCTGATCAAAAGGAATGTCTGTAGGTCAAACGGCGTGGCTGCTAGGGCGTGACAAACGTTGGGGACTTTTCGTGATTTCGCCATCCATTTTCCAACGGCACGCCCGCATACTTTATCCGAACAACTTCAAATTTTATGGACATGATGATGACTCCGCCCTGAAGGCCCCCATATATTAATATCCTGCCTTACTTATAGCGCCCCCTGGTGGTAATAGGAAGTGACCTTTTTTAACTCTACCATGTACTGATCCAACATAGTTGACCCCACCAACTTCATTCCACTTCTAAGACATGCAGAACTAGTTTTTGAAGCTACATAATGAACGCTGGGAAGCTAGGTGCAATGGCGTCCGTCTGCCGGCGTGGCGACTCGATCCCTCGCCATCAAATTATGCTTGGCTTTTTCATAGCTTTAACAAAGTCATAACCTCATGAAAATTACTATACACGCCAAGAAAGCCGAGTACTTACATACGAAAGGGGTTTTCCCATGGGTTGGGGGGGGCAAAATGACTCTATAGCGCCCCCTTGAAATTTTCAAAAACCCCTCCCTATAGGGCTTTTTTTGAAGTTGGTAGATGAAAATTGGTACGCATGTATAAGTTGTCCTGACGCACAAAAAAAGTCTCTTGACGTCATGGTCCAACCCCAACAGGAAGTCGGCCATTTTTATTTGAATTTTTTATAAGTGGCAATTTCCTCACCTCGTATTTTAACGAACTCCTCCTAGGGATTTCGCCCAAACGGCTGTCAATTTGGAACAGATCATTTACAGACCATGCTGATCAAAAGTTCATCAAAGAATGTCTAAAAGTCAAACGGCGTGGCTGCTAGGGCGTAACAAACTTTGGCGACTTTTCGTGATTTCGCCATCCATTTTCCAACGTTTCTCATGCCCACATACTTTTTCCGAACAGCTTCAATCTTTATGGACATGATGATGGCTCCGCCCTGAACAACCCCATGTATTAATATCCTGCCTGTCCCTTAGTGCCCCCCAGTGGTAACAGGAAGTGTCCTTTTTTTAACTTTACTATGTACTGATTCAACATAGTTGACCCAACCAATTTCATTCTACTTCTAAGACATGCAGAACAAGTTCTTGAAGCCAAATTATGAACACTGGGAATCTACGAGCAATGGCGTCCATCTGCCGTTGGGTGACTATCGATACCTCACCGTCAAATTACATTTGGCTTTTTGATGGCTTTCACGGAGTCATAACCTCATGAAAATTGATACACACGTCAAGAATGGCGAGTACTTACATATGAAAAGGGGTTTTGCCCATGGGGGTGCAAAATGACTCTATAGCGCCCCCTTGAAATTTTCTAAAACCCTTCCCCATCCGGCTTTTTTTGAAGTTGGTGGATGAGGCAGGATCTCACCACCACCCCCAACATGCACAAGGGTGCAAGGGCCCGTTCAACGCTGCTTGCAGCTTTAATTAGGGCCCGAGCCGACTGCAAGTCGTCAGCGGAGGACCCTATTGAAATCGCGCTGTTTATTAGGGCCCAAGCGACGACTCCAAGTCGTCCGCGGAGGACCCTATTGAAATCGTGCTGTTTATTAGGGCCCGAGCCGACTGCAAGTCGTCGGCGGAGGACCCTCTTGAAATCACACTGTTTATTAAGGCCCGAGCGACGACTGCAAGTTGTACGCGGAGGACCCTATTGTAATCGTGCTGTTTATTATTATTATTAGGGCCCGAGCCGACTGCAAGTCGTCCGAGGACCCTATTGAAATCGTGCTGTTTATTATTAGGGCCCGAGCCAACTGCAAGTCGTCCGAGGACCCTATTGAAATCGTGCTGTTTATTATTACTATTATTATTATTATTATTCCTCCGACATTTCAAGGGCCAATTTAGCTCCTTTCTCAAACTTGAAAATGCTTGTAACTTTCCACATTCATCCGGCCACATCCGAAATTCAATATTTTTGGGCGCCCGTTCATGGTCGACGCAAAATGCCAAAAAAGCGCCCCCTAAACACGTTTCAAAATTCCCATAGAGAAATTCGGTTACTTTCTCGTAGGCAGACAAAATTCGGTATACATGTGTATGATACCCAGACATACAAAAAATTTCATTGCAGCCACGCCCTAAACCCAACAGGAAGTCAGCCATTTTGATTTGAATTTTTGAATTTTAAAACGAAATCCTCCAAGGGATTTTTCCCGATCGACTTCAAATTTGGTACAGATCATCTAGAGACGAAGCTGATCAAAAGTTATGCTCTGCATGTCTGTAGGTCAAAGGGCGTGGCTGTTAGGAGGGGACAAATTTTGGCGACTCGATGAAAAAAATTCACAATGCTCTCACGCCCATATACTTGATCTTAGCAGCTTCAAAATTGCTGGACATGATGATGTCTCTGCCCTGAACATCCGCATATCATAACTTTTAACTTTATGAATAGCGCCCCCCGGTGGTAAAAGGAAGTGACCAGTTTTTACTTTGAAAACGAACTCCTCCTAGAGATTTTGCCCGATCGACTTCAAATTTGGCAAAGATCATCTAGAGAGCAAGCTGATCAAAAGGTGTGCTCTGCATGTCTGTAGGTCAAAGGGAGTGGCTGCTAGGGCGTGACAAATTTTGGCTACTCGGCAAAAAAAATTTCAAAATGCTCTCACGCCAACATACTTGATTGTAGCAGCTTCAAACTTGCTGGAAAGATCCAGGGGGACTCCCAAATTTACAATACTATTACTGGGCTGCCCAAGTGAGGCCAGTGATCTCTTGGATGGAGGATCAGGTACATACCCGGTGGATTAATATCGAAAAGAGTTTATGCTCAGTACCAATAAAGACGGTTCTCTTTTTAGATCTACCCTTGAAGAATATCCAGATGGGGGTGTGGACAAAAATTACATTGAAAATTTGGAAAACTATACAAGTATTCTTTAATTTACCAAAGAAACTATCTACCTTGACTGAGTTAGGATATCTGGGGAACTTTATACCATCTCAAAGTGATATGGGTCTCAAGAACTGGTATCAATATGGTCTTAGATATCTACACCAAATGTTTTCTAAAGGGGATATTTAATCTTTTGAACAACTGAGACATGATTTTATACTTCCACAAACTAATTTTTATAGATACCTGCAACTGAGACACTTTCTAACAACACATCAAGAATATGAAAAAGTTAAAAACCCCTCTAAGCTTGAGCAGTTTCTCCAGGAAATACAATCAAATCACAATATTAAACGAGTAATCTCTAAAGTATACGCCATATTTTCATCCATGGACCCAAATAATACTTTGCATATTAAAGACAAATGGGAGACTGAATTTGGTGCAGTTATTTCAATTGAAACTTGGACACAGGGGTGTGAGGAAGCACATTTAGTGACCAGTTCTAATATTTAGAGAGAGTTTAGGTGCAAAATTATAACAAGGTATTTCCGAACCCCACATATAACAGCTAAATGGAATCAAACAGGATCAGACAAATGTTGGAGGCACTGTGGACAGCACATAGGAAACCATACTCATATAATGTGGTCATGCCCAAAATTAGAGGATTATTGGAAGGAGGTCTTTGACGCTTTAAAAGAAATTTTTCATTGTGAAATACCTAAAGATCCCATGGTGGTTCTCCTAGGTATAATACCAGAAGGGGTTACTGGCCGAGATAATGCATATTTGTTACAAATCCTACTAGCTGCAGCCATTAAGTGTATTACATTTAGATGGCTGAAACTTGAACCCCCTTCATATAATGATTGGATTTTGAAAGTATGGGAGATCTATGAAATGGAAAAAATCACCTATGCTGTTAGACTTCTAAAAGAGAAATTTTTAAAGAGATGGAAGCCTGTGATGCCTCTGATACTGCAGTGATGTATCCCTGAGGTTTGATTTCTGGATTCATGAATTTATGACTCACTCATTCTGCATATGGTATTTGGTATTTAATTTAAATTTTTTTTCTCTTTCTTTTTTCTTTTTCTTTCCTTTCCTTCTCATTTATTTACTTCTTATTCATATTTATTTATCCTTGCCCCCCCCTTTTTTATTATTATTTAGTAGCATTGCTAGCTCTGAATGTGGAGTTTCTTCTCTGAGCAATGAGTAGGCATTGATTGTATTTGTGAAGTGAGGCATATTTCTGTTCTTTAAACAATTACAATGACTGGATTAAAGGAGGAGGGTGGGGGAGGAAAAAAAAAAGAAAAAGGACATTTCAAATGAAAGGACTGATGAAGGGGAAAATGTGATGCTGGTGGCAAGTTACTGGTGTATGTTTGCTTGATGTTTAAATAAAAAATAAGTTTAAAAAAAAAAAACTTGCTGGAAAGGATGATGGCTCCGCCCTGAACGTCACAATATAATAACTTCCCACTTTACTAAAAGCGCCCCCCCGGTGGTAACAGGAAGTAACCAGTTCGGGAACTTTGTCGTAGGCAGACGAAATTCGATACAAGTATGTATCATACCCAGACATACAAAAAACTTATTGAAGCCTCGCCCTAAACCCAACAGGAAGTTGGCCATTTTGATTTGAAGTTTTGAATTTTAAAACGCACTCCTCCTAGGGTTTTTGACCGATTGACTTCAAATTTGGTACAGATCATCTAGAGACCAAGCTGATGAAAAGTTGTGCTCTGCATGTCTTTCGGTCAAAGGGCGTGGCTGCTAGGGCGTGACAAAGTTTGGCGACTCGCCAAAAAAATTTCAAAATGCTCTCACGCCAACATACTTGACCGTAGCAGCTTCAAACTTGCTGGAAATGATGATGGCTCCGCCCTGAATGTCATGATATAATAACTTCCCACTTTACTAATAGCGCCTCCCTGTGGTAACAGGAAGTGACCAGTTCGGTTACTTTGTCGTTGGCAGACGAAATTCGATACACTTATGTATCATACCCAGACATACAAAAAATCTCATTGGAGCCACGCCCTAAACCCAACAGGAAGTCGGCCATTTTGATTTGAATTTTTGAATTTTATAACGAACTCCTCCTAGGGTTTTCGACCGATTGACTTCAAATTTGGTACAGATCATCTAGAGACCAAGCTGGTCAAAAGTTTTGCTCTGCATGTCTGTAGGGCAAAGGGCGTGGCTGCTAGGGCGTGACAAAGTGTGGCGACTCGCCAAAGAAATTTCAAAATGCTCTCACGCCAACATACTTGACTGTAGAAGCTTCATACTTGCTGGAAATGATGATGGCTCTGTCCTGAACGTCATGATATCATAATGTCCTACTTTACTAATAGCGCCCCCTGGTGGTAACAGGAAATGACCACTTTTTACTTTAACATGTATCGATGACACATAGTTGAACCCATCAACTTCATTCCACTTCTTAAACATGCAGAACAAGTTAATGAAGCTACATTATGAATGCTGTGAAGCTACAAGTAATGGCGTTCGTGTGGCAATGCGGCGAAGATGGATCCCTAGCCATGAAAATACGTTTGTGTTTTTGATGTCTTTACTGAACTCCTAACATCATGAAAATTGAAACACAGGTCAAGGATGGCAAGCTGTTTAATCTGATAGGAGCCTCGCCTATGGGGGCAACAAAATGTCTCAGTAGCGCCCCCTTGTGGAAACAGGAAATGCCATATTTTACATTGACATTGGCCGATTTGCTCGAAACTTTGCATTTGTGCTGACGGTCTGCCCCTGAATGCACCTGCCCACATTTGGTTATGCTCAGAGCGCCCCCTGGTGGATGAGCTATCAACTTTTCATAACTCCTTCCTGCTTTGTCCGATTAAACAAAAACTTTATCACAGGTTGGTGCCTGTACTTGACCTGTCCACTGGTCGTGAGTGCACACCTGCACCCGTCAGGATCTCACCACTACCCCCAACGTGCACAAGGGTGCGAGGGCCCGTTCAACGCTGCTTGCAGCTTTAATTATTATTATTATTATTCATCTGACTTTTCCTTCCCCAATTTTGCCCCTTTCACAATGGTGAAAACATGTCTCACTTTCCACATTCGTCCGGCTGGATCCGAAATTCGAAATTTTTGGGTGCTCGTTCATGGTCAACGCAAATGCCAAAATAGCGCCCCCTAAACATGTTTCAAAATTACCATAGGGAAATTTGGTTACTTTCTCGTAGGCAGACGAAATTTGGTACACATACGTATCATATGCAGACATAGAAAAAATTTCATTGGAGCCACGCCCTTAACCCAACAGGAAGTCAGCCCTTTTGATTTGAATTTTTGAATTTTAAAACGAACTCCTCCCAGGGATTTCGCCCGATCGACTTCAAATTCGGAACAGATCATCTAGGGACCAAGCTGATGAAAAGTTGTGCTCTGCATGTTTATCGGTCAAAGGGCGTGGCTGCTAGGGTGTGACAAAGTTTGGTGACTCGACAAAAAAATTCCAAAATGCTCTCACGTCCACATACTTGATCTTAGCAGCTTCAAACTTGATGGACATGATGATGTCTCTGCCCTGAACGTGCCCATATCATAACTTTTCACTTTTTTAATTGCGTCCCCCGGTGGTAACGGGAAGTGACCAGTTTTTGCTTTGAAAACAAACTCCTCCTAGAGATTTTGCCCGATCGATTTCAAATTTGGTACAGATCATCTAGGGACCAAGCTGATCAAAAGTTGTTCTCTGCATGTCTGTCGGTCAAAGGGCGTGGCTGCTAGGGTGTGACAAATTTTGGCGACTCGCCAAAAAAATTTCAAAATGCTCTCACGCCAACATACTTGAACCTAGCAGCTTCAAACTTGCTGGAAATGATGATGGCTCCACCCTGAACGTCATGATATAATAACTTCCCACTTTACTAATAGCGCCCCCCTGTGGTAACAGGAAGTGTCCAGTTCGTCTACTTTGTCATGGGCAGACGAAATTCGATACACATATGTATCATACCCAGACATACAAAAAACTCATTGGAGCCACGCCCTAAACTCAACAGGAAGTCGGCCATTTTGATTTGAATTTTTGGATTTTAAAACGAACTCCTCCCAGGGTTTTCGACCGATTGACTTCAAATTTGGTACAGATCATCGAGAGACCAAGCTGATCAAAAGTTATGCTCTGCATGTCTGTCGGTCAAAGGGCGTGGCTGCTAGGGCGTGACAAAAATTGGCGACTCGCCAAAAAAATTTCAAAATGCTCTCACGCCAACATACTTGATCGTAGCAGCTTCAAACTTGCTGGAAATGATGATGGCTCTGCCCTGATCGTCACGATAACATAACTTCCCATTTTACTAATAGCGCCCCCTGGTGGTGACAGGAAGTGACCAGTTCGGTTACTTTGTCGTAGGCAGACAAAATTCGATACAAATATGTATCATACCCAGACATACAAAAAACTCATTGGAGTCACGCCCTAAACCCAACAGGAAGTCAGCCATTTTGATTTGAATTTTTGAATTTTAAGACGAACTCCTCCTAGGGTTTTCGACCGATTGACTTCAAATTTGGTACGGATCATCAAGATACCAAGCGGATGAAAAGTTGTGCTCTGCATGTCTTTCGGTCAAAGGGCGTGGCTGCTAGGGCGTGACAAATTTTGGCGACTCGCCAAAAAATTTTTAAGATGCTCTCACGCCAACATACTTGACCACAGAAGCTTCATACTTGCCGGAGATGATGATGGCTCCGCCCTGAACGTCAGGATATAATAACTTCCCACTTACTAATAGCGACCCCTGGTGGTAACAGGAAGTGACCATTTTTTACTTTAACATGTACTGATGACACATAGTTGAACCCATCAACTTCATTCCACTTTTAAAAAATGCAGAACAAGTTGGTGAAGCTACATTTTGAATGCTGTGAAGCTACAAGTAAAGGCGTTCGTGTGGCAACTTCGGCCAAAGCTTGGCTTTCTTTTCCGCTTAAAGAAATGCTTTTCATTTGAGGCCAGAAAGAAAATTGTGCAAAGCTCATTTTTATCAGTTTTAGATTATGGTGATGTAATTTATATGCATGCAGCTTCATCCCTCCTGAAAAAACTAGACTCTGTATATCATGATGCATTACGCTTTGTAACGAATGCTGGTTCTCACACTCACCATTGTACCTTATATGAACTACTTGGGTGGTCTTCTCTATATCAGAGGAGAAAAACACATATGTTGATATTTATTGCCAAGTCATTACAAGGTGAAATGCCCACTTATATCTCCAACCTTTTGTCTTATCATACAGGCAACTACTGTACAAGATCTACCAATCGTATTCTTTTACATGTCCCCAGGGTGCACTCAGAGCTTGGTAAAACTGCTTTTTCCTTTTATGCACCCTGGGCCTGGAATGAGCTGCAAAAAAGCACTAACCTAGGAGCATTCCCTTCTTACATCTTTTTAAAAGACTTTTACAAACCACCCTGAAGGAAACATGTTTCTGTTTTACTTAATCTGAGATTTATGTGGAGTGTGTAACAGTAATATTGGACTGGCCTGTACAACTCTCCTCCTGCTGTTTCCTCTGTGCTGCTTTGATGTATTGTACGTGTCAAGTTGTTTTTTTATGTTTTTTTAAATGTTTTAAATGTTTTATATGTATACATGTGAAACTGCTCATGCTGCTGTCTTGACCAGGACTCTCTGGAAGAAGAGATCTTGTATCTCAATGGGACCTTCCTGGCTAAATAAAGGATAAATAAAAAAAAATAAAAAAAAATAAATAAATAAACGCGGCGAAGATGGATCCCTTGCCATGAAAATACGATTGTGTTTTTGATGTCTTTACTGAACTCGTATCATCATAGAAATTCATACACAGGTCAAGGATGGCAAGCTGTTAAATCTGATAGGGGCCTCGCCCATGGAAGGAGCAAAATGTCTCTAGAGCGCCCCCTTGTGGAAACAGGAAATGCCATATTTTACATTGACATTGGCCGATTCGCTTGGAACTTCGCATTTGTGCTGACGGTCTGCCCCTGAATGCACCAGCCCGCATTTGGTTACGCTCAGAGCGCCCCCTGGTGGATGAACTATCAACTTTTCATAACTCCTTCCTGCTTTGTCCGATTCGCTTGAAACTTTATCTCAGGTTGGTGCCTGTACTTGACCTGTCCACTGGTCGTGAGTGCACACCTGCACCCATCAGGATCTCACCACTACCCCCAACGTGCACAAGGGTGCGAGGGCCCGTTCAATGCTGCTTGCAGCTTTAATTAGGGCCCAAGCTGACTGCAAGTCGTTTGCAGAGGGCCCTATTGAAATCGTGCTGTTTATTATTATTATTTATTTATTTATTTTTAATTATTATTATTCTTTCGACATTTCAAAGGCCAATTTCGCCCCTTTCCCAACGGTAAAAACGCGTCTAATTTTCCACATTCGTCCGGCCGGATCCGAAATTCGATATTTTTGGGTGCTCGTTCATGGTTGACGCAAAATGCCAAAATAGCGCCCCCTAAACATGCTTCAAAATTCCCATAGGGAAATTTGGTTACTTTCTCGGAGGCAGACGAAATTCGGTACATATACGTATCATATGCAGACATTCAAAAAATTTCATTGGAGCCATGCCCTAAACCCAACAGGAAGTCAGCCATTTTGATTTGAATTTTTGAATTTTAAAGGGAACTCCTCCTAGGGATTTTGCCCGATCGACTTCAAATTTGGAACAGAGCATCTAGAGACCAAGCTGATGAAAAGTTGTGCTCTGCATGTCTGTAGGTCAAAGGGCGTGGCTGCTAGGGTGTGACAAAGTTTGGCGACTCAACAAAAAAAATTTCAAAATGCTCTCATGTCCACATACTTGATCTAAGCAGCCTCAAACTTGCTGGACATGTCTCGGCCCTGAACATCCCCATATCGTAACTTTTCACTTTATTAATAGCACCCCCCGGTGGTAACAGGAAGTGACCAGTTTTTACTTTGAAAACGAACTCCTCCTAGAGATTTTGCCCTATCGACTTCAAATTTGGTACAGATCATCTAGAGAGCAAGTTGATCAAAAATTGTGCTCTGCATGTCTGTAGGTCAAAGGGCGTGGTTGCTACGGCGTGACAAATTTTGGCAACTCGCCAATAAAATTTCAAAATGCTCTCACGCCAACACACTTGACCGTAGCAGCTTCAAACGTGCTGGAAATGATGATGGCTCCGCCCTGAATGTCATGATATAATAACTGCCCACTTTACTAATAGCGCCCCCCGGTGGTAACAGGAAGTGACCAGTTCGGTAACTTTGTTGTAAGCAGACGAAATTCGATACACATATGTATCATACCCAGACATACAAAAAACTCATTGGAGCCACGCCCTAAATCCAACAGGAAGTCAGTCATTTTGATTTGAATTTTTGAATTTTAAAACGAACTCCTCCTAGGGTTTTCGACGGATTGACTTCAAATTTGGTACAGATCATCTAGAGACCAAGCTGATGAAAAGTTGTGCTCTGCATGTCTGTAGGGCAAAAGGTGTGGCTGCTAGGGCGTGACAAAATTTTGGCAACTCACCAAAAAAATTTCAAAATGTTGTCACGCCAACATACTTGACCTTAGAAGCTTCAATCTTGCTGGACATGATGATGGCTCCGCCCTGAACGTCACGATATAACATAACTTTACTAATAGCGCCCCCTGGTGGTAACAGGAAGTGACCATTTTTTACTTTAACATGTTCTGATGGCACATAGTTGAACCCATCAACTTCATTCCACTTCAAAAACATGCAGAACAAGTTGGTGAAGCTACCTTATGAATGCTGTGAAGCTACAAATAATGGCGTTCGCGTGGCAATGAGGCAAAGATGGATCCCTTGCCATGAAAATACGTTTGTGTTTTTGATGTCTTTACTGAACTCGTATCATCATAAAAATTGATACACAGGTCAAGGATGGCAAGCTGTTAAATCTGATAGGGGCCTCGCCTATGGGGGGAGCAAAATGTCTCTATAGCGCCCCCTTGTGGAAACAGGAAATACCATATTTTACATTGAAATTGGCCGATTTGCTCGAAACTTCACATTTGTGCTCACAGTCTGCCCCTGAATGCACCTGCCCACATTTGGTTACGTGCAGAGCGGCCCCTGGTGGATGAATTATCAACTTTTCATAACTCCTTCCTGCTTTGTCTGATTCGCTTGAAACTTTATCACAGGTTTGTGCCTGTACTAGACCTGTCCACTGGTCGTGAGTGCACACCTGCACCCATCAGGATCTCACCACTACCCCCAACGTGTACAAGGGTGCGAGGGCCCGTTCAACGCTGCTTGCAGCTTTAATTTTTATTATTATTATTCTTGCGACTTTTCATGCCCCAATTTCGCCCCTTTCCCAAATTTGAAAAAGCTTGTAACTTTCCACATTCGTCCGGCTGGATCCATAATTCGATATTTTTGGGCGCAAGCACATGGCTAACGCAAAATGCTGAAATAGCGCCCCCTAAACACGTTTCAAAATTCCCATAGGGAAATTCGGTTACTTTGTCGGAGGCAGATGAAATTCGGTACACATATGGATCATACCCAGACATACAAAAAAGTTCATTGGAGCCGCGCCCTAAACCCAAAAGGAAGTCAGCCATTTTGATTAGAATTTTTGAATTTTAAAACAAACTCCTCCTAGGGATTTCGCCCGATCGACTTCAAATTTGGCACAGATCATCTAGAGACCAAGCTGATCAAAAGTTGTGCTCTGCATGTCTGTAGGACAAAGGGCGTGGCTGCTTGAGCGTGACAAAGTTTGACGACTCGCCAAAAAATTTCAAAATGCTCTCACGCCCACATACTTGATCGTAGCAGCTTCAAACTTGCTGGTGTTATGGCCCCAATTTGTTATGGCGTCAATTTGTTATGACATCACGGACAGCAAGGGATGACAGACAAAATTCTTACACTTCAACAGATTTAATTAAACACACACTTTGAACTAATCTACAATCTACATCTTCTGACCAAGATTGAAATAAAAAAAATGTCAATACTGCTATCTAGAGGCTATTTACCACATTACACCTCCATTCCAAAAGGAAAAAATTTTGACTTATAAAGGCAAAATTTTTCTTTTCAATACAAAAATGGTTAAGTAGACACATATATATATAAGTAGACCATATATATATATATATATATATATATACATAATACAATATGCTAATAATATGCTATGCTAATAAACGTGATATATATACACATACTCAAACGCGGGATAAGCAATCAGCAATTACATTGTCAGTACCCTTTACATGCTTAATTTCCAAGTCAAACTCCTGTAAAATCAAACTCCAATTCAACAATCTCCGATTCTTGTTTTTCATCTTACTCAAAAACATTAACGGATTGTGGTCAGTATATACAATCATTAGCTTTTGCCCTGTACAAACATAAACCTCAAAGTGTTGTAAGGATAGAACCAGAGCCAACAGCTCCTTCTCAATTGTGGAATAGTTCTTTTGGCGGCGATTGAACTTCCTGGAGAAGTATGCCACGGGATGCTCAATGTCATCAGAGTCACTTCTCTGTAGGAGCACAGATCCACAAGCTTGGTCGCTAGCATTGACCGCCATGGAGAACGGTTTGTTGAAGTCAGGAGATTTGAGCACGGGGAAGTGACACAGCCGAGACTTCAGGCGATCGAAGGCTCTTTGGCATGCTTCATCCCAAGTGAACTTTATGCCTTTCTTCAGTTGGTTGGTGAGACAGAGTAATCTCAGCAAAGTTCTTGCAGAACTTGCGGTAGTACCCAATCATTCTAAGGAAGCGGCGCAAAGTTTTTTTGTTGTCAGGAACTGGAAAGTCCATGATGGCTTGGACTTTAGCATTTATGAGTGCGACCTTACCCTGGCCTATGACCTAGCCAAGATATGTGACAGTAGCACAACCAAAGTCACTCTTGTTCAGGTTAACAGTCAGGTTTAGCCTGGGTCAAGCGCTGGAACAACGTCTCTACATCTTTCAGATGTTCTTCCCAGGAGTCACTCCATGTGATCAGGTCGTCGATGTACGCACCCGTGTGTGGCAATCCGGCGATTGTAGACTGTGTCATCCTTTGGAACGTGGCTGAGGCATTTTTCATGCCAAAGGTTAGGACTTCATACTGGTATAACCCAGACGGTGTGGCAAAAGCAGAGATGCTCTTGCCCCTCTCAGTTAAAGGCACACACCAATAACCCTTCAATAAATCAATCTTGGTCAGAAACTTTGCTTGCCCTACTCTATCGATACAATCATCAATCCTCGGTATTGGAAACACATCAGTTCTAGTTACAACATTGACTTTGCGATAATCTGTACAGAATCTAGTACTTCCATCAGGTTTTGGAACTAGAACACAGGGTGAACTCCAATCTGAGTTAGAGGGTCTGATAATATCATGTTCTAACATGTACTCAACCTCTTTCTCAGCAATCTTTCTCTTTTCAGGATTCATCCGGTACGGATGCTGGTTTATTGGTTTGGCATCACCAACATCTACATCATGAGAGGCTATAGAAACTCTCTTTGGAACATCAGGAAATAGATCTTTATATTTCTTGATCAACCTCTCAAACTGATCTTTCTGTGAGGGTTCTAAGTGCTGGAGTTTTACATCAAGATTTTGCAACACTTCAGAATTTGACAATTTACATGAAAGAACTTAAGCTTTAATTCTAGGTTCATCATCTTGAAACTCCCCCTCATCTTCACAAGTCTCAGCCATAAGAGGATCTGAAGTGACAGCTGCAACCCTAGCATTCCTATCATGATAAGGCTTCAGCATGTTAATGTGACACAACTGTTTTGGCTTTCTCCTATCTGGAGTCTTCACAATGTAATTGAGATCATTGAGTTTTGTCAGAATTTCATAAGGACCATGAAATCTAGCCTGCAATGGATTGGACTGCAAGGGAAACAACACAAGGACCTTGTCTCCTGGTTTAAACTCACGGCCTCTAGCCTTATGATCATACCAAGTTTTCATTTTTCCCTGACTTGATTTCAAGTTCTCTTTGGCCAGGTCACAAGCTGCACGCAGTCTTTCCTTGAACTTGCTAACATATTCTAACAGACTGATATGCGGCTCTTTCTCTTGCCATTGTTCACTCAACAATAGCAAAGATCCCCTCACTTCATGGCCAAACACTAGCTCAAACGGCTTGCATCCAGTAGACTCCTGCACTGCTTCTCTAGCTGCAAACAACAGCAAAGGAACACCTTCATCCCAGTCTTTCTCATGGTCATAACAATAAGTCCTCATCATGGTCTTGAGAGTGGAATGAAACCGCTCTAAGGCACCCTGACTCTCTGGATGATAGGCACTGGAAAGAATCTGCTTCGCACCTAGTTCATACACAACCTGCTGAAACAATCCGGAAGTGAAATTTCTACCTTGATTTGACTGAATTTCCCTGGGAAGGCCAAACAACGTGAAGAACTTTATCAAAGCCTTCGAGATTGCAGTTGCCTTGATGCTGCGTAGAGGTATGGCTTCAGGGAATCTGGTAGATGCACACGTGATTGTCAACAAGTACTGATTTCCAGATCTAGTCTTGGGTAATGGACTAACACAATCAACGATGACCATGGAGAAGGGCTCCCCAAATGCTGGGATAGGCTGCAATGGAGCTACAGGTGGGTCTAACTGGTGTTTTCCAACTACCTGACAAGTGTGACAGGTTTTGCAAAAGTTGGAAACATCTTTCCGAAGTCCAGGCCAGAAGAAGTGTTTCATGATCTTGTCAACAGTCTTGTTAACACCAAGATGACCTCCTAAAGGCAAACTATGAGCCATTGCTAAGATCTCATTCCTGTAGACCTTCGGAACAACAATTTGCTTGACCACTGCCCAATCTGCATTGGCAGGGATATCAGGAGGGCGCCACTTCCGCATCAACACTCCATCTTTGAGATAATACCCAACTGGAACTGCGTCTATTTCTTCATCAGGAAGGGCTCTTTTCTTTAGCACACAAATTTCAGGATCATTGGTTTGCTCCTGAATCAACCGCTTTATGGACAGAGACAAGTCTCCAGACACATCAGAATCACCAGACCCATCTTGCTGGCTGAACAGAGAACTGATAAAAGTGTCTGAAAAGTCCTCAAACAGAGAAACCATAGTAGGCTGAACAGAGTCATGAGGCGAACCACCTGAGTCATGACTATTCAATGTGCTGGATGGCACCACATCATCTTCTTCTTGAGCCTTCTTGGCCATAGCACGGGTCACTGCACAGGAAGGATACAGAGATGGGTCTTCATCGCCATCTTCAGTGCTCGGCTGTGAAGTAAGATGAACAGGGGGAACTACATTGCACCCAGCCAGGTCATTGCCTAGCAACAGAGAAACACCCTTGAAAGGTAGACTTGACATAAGTCCCACCTTTACCTGTCCTGTAACTAAATCTGACTTCAAGAATACAGAGTGCAGGGGTACAGATACAGTCCTCCCTTCAATACCTTGTACAAGTATGAAATCCCCAGAAGCGGTCTCATCACGTAACTCCAAGGAGTCCATCAACAAAAGTGACTGAGAAGCTCCGGTATCCCTTAGGATATATATGGGGACAGGAGGAGAATGCTCATTCAGAGCCACACATCCCTCTGACACAAATGGAAGAAATTCCTCCCTCACAAAGTCAGCAGTATGAGGCTTCTTAGCCTCACAAGGAGCAGGCAATTTAGCAGATCGGTCATCTACTACAGGGGTTTCTAACCTTGTCTTCACAAAGGCATTGGGTTTGGTATCCTTTTCTTTTTCCTTCTTAGCTTTAAGGAACCAACAGTTAGTTGTAACATGACCAGATTTCTTGCAATAATTGCAAACTAGACCTCTTTTGTCATCGTCAGCTTTCACACTTTGATCAGACCTTTGACTGGATTTCTGAGCACCATCACCAGATTTGTCTTTGTCTTTGGGTGAGGCATCTTGGGTATTACCGTTACCTTTCTTCTGAAATTTGGACCATCTATTGTTACTGCTAGACTGAAATTTGGACATATGTGTCAGAACATATTCGTCTGCAAACTAGGCAGCTGATTGCAAATTCAGTGCTTGCTTCTCATTAAGGTAGGTCTTAATATCATCCTTGACACAGTTCTTGAATTCTTCAACTAACACCATCTCTTTTAGTGAGTTGAAATCATCCTTGACCTCCATAGAAGTACACCAGCGCTCAAAGCAAACCTTCTTCTCGTTAGCAAATTCCACATAAGTCTGATTGTCAGATTTCTTCAGACCTCTGAATTTCTGTCGGTAAGCCTCTGGAACCAACTCATAAGCTGTCAAAATAACCTTTTTGACAACCTCATAATCAGAGGAATCATCTGCAGACAAAGCCGAATAGGCTTGTTGAGCTTTACCCTTGAGGACAGTTTGCAACATCAGAGGCCAGTGTTCCTTTGGCCACTGACAACTCTTAGCTACCTTCTCGAAGCACTGGAAATACTTATCAACCTCCTTCTCCGAGAATGGAGGCACCAGCTTTACCTCCTGGCTAGCACGAAATTTGTTTTCGGCTTCAATTTTAATTTTTAGTTGCTCCATTTGGAGCCTTTCTTCCCTGTCTAATTTTTCTAAATCGAAATCTCTTTAGCCAGTCTTGCTTTTCGCATGGCTGGTTTTACATCTGTCAGCTCTAACTGTTTGCATATTTCTAGCAGTTCTGTCTTTTTAAAAGACTTCAAAACCTCTCCGGTTGGTGTTGCCAAGAAATCATCCATTGCTGTTGATCTGTCAATATATATCCAGGAAAATTCAAAAAAAAAATTCACAATTTGAAATTTTTGATTTTCAATAAATGACTTACAAAATGGTCGATCCCGGACCCGAGCCCCCAATTTGTTATGGCGTCAATTTGTTATGACGTCACGGACAGCAAGGGATGACAGACAAAATTCTTAAACTTCAACAGATTTATTTAAACACACACTTTGAACTAATCTACAATCTACATCTACTGACCAAGATTGAAATAAAAAAAATGTCAATACTGCTATCTAGTGGCTATTTACCACATTACACTGGAGATGATGATGGCTCCGCCCTGAACGTCCCGATATAATAACTTCCCAATTTACTTATAGCACCCCCCAGTGGTAACAGGAAGTGACCAGTTTTTACTTTAACATGTACTGATGACACATAGTTGAACCCATCAACTTCATTCCACTTCTAAAACATGCAGAACAAGTTGGTGAAGCTAGATTATGAATGCTGTGCAGCTACTAGTAATGGCGTCCGTCTGGCGACGCAGCGACTATGGATCCCTCGCCATGAAAATATGTTTGGGTTTTTGATGTCTTTAATGAACTCGTATCATCATGAAAATTATTACACAGTTCAAGGGTGGCGAGCTCTTACATCTGATAGGGACGTCGCCCATGGGGGAAGCAAAATACCTCTATAGCGCCCACATGAAATTTTCAAAAACTCCTCCCCTCAGGGGTTTTTTTGGAATGGGAAGACGAAAATTGTTACTCATGTGTATGTTGCCAAGACGCACAAAAAAGTCACTGGCACCATTGGTCCACTCCAAACAGGAAGTTGGCCATTTTGATTTTAATGTGTCATTTTGGCCTGATTTCCACACGTTGAATTTTAACGAACTCCTCCAAGAGATTTCGTCCAATCAACCTCAGATTTATTACAGATCATCAAGAGACCATGCTGATCAAAAGTTGTGCTCTGCATGTCTGTAGGTCAATGGGCATGGCTACGATGGCGTCCCCATTTCTGATGCCTCGCCATGCATATTCGAGCAGCTCTCTCTCCCTCATACTTCATCCAAACGGCTTCAAAATTCCTGTACATGATAAGAGCCCCGCCCTGAACGCCTCCACATGCTCGTAAGCAATCTCGCTCATGGCACCCCCTTGTGGAAAAAGGAAATGCCATATATTACATTGACATCGGCAGATTTGCTCGAAACTTCACATTTTTGCAGAGGGTCTGCCCCTGAATGCACCTGCCCACGTTTGTTTATGCTCCTAGCGCCCCCTGGTGGATGAACTTTCAGCTTGTCATAACTCCTTCGTGCTTTGTCCGATTCCCTTGAAATTTCACGTGTGATAAGGGTCCGTCCCTGAACGCACCTGCCCACATCTGGTTTCGCTCGTAGCGCCACCTAGTGCAGGAGACATTGCGTTTCTTTGCTCCTTCCCGTTTTTTCTCTCTTCTCACTTCACACCGTGGTACTTGCCTGCTGCAGGCCTCCCGCGGTTGCGCGTGAGTGTGAGGGCCCGATCACAGCTGCTTGCAGCTTTAATTATTATTATTATTCCGACTTTTCAAACCCCAATTTCACTCCTTTCCCAAATTTGAAAACTCACCAACCTTTGCCTCTTCGACTGGCCGGATCCAAAATTCGATATTTTTGGCCGGTTGCACATGGGCGTGGCCAAATGGCAAAATAGCGCCCCCTACTAATTTTCTAAGTTTTTTCAATGGGGTTTATTTGTCGTAGGCCTAAGAAAATTCGTATGCACATGGAACATATCAAGACGCACAAAAAAGCCTCTTGACATCATGGTCCAACTCTAACAGGAAGTCGGCCATTTTTATTTGAATTTTTGGTTACCGGCAATTTCCTCACTTCGCATTTTAACGAACTCCTCCCAGGGATTTGGTACAGATCATCTAGAGACCATGCTGATCAAAATTCGTTTAAGGAATGTCTGTAGGTCAAACGGCGTGGCTGCTAGGGCGACAAACGTTGGCGACTTTTCGTGATTTCGCCATCCATTTTCCAACAGCACGCCCGCATACTTCATCCGAACAACTTCAAATTTTATGGACATGATGATGACTCTGCCCTGAAGGCCCCCATATATTAATATCCTGCCTTACTTATAGCGCCCCCTGGTGGTAATAGGAAGAGACCTTTTTTTACTCTACCATGTACTGATCCAACATAGTTGACCCCACCAACTTCATTCCACTTCTAAGACATGCAGAACAAGTTTTTGAAGCTACATAATGAACGCTGGGAAGCTAGGCGCAATGGCATCCGTCTGCTGGCGTGGCGACTATCGATCCCTCGCCATCAAATTATGCTTGGCTTTTTCATAGCTTTAACAAAGTCATAACCTCATGAAAATTACTACACACGCCAAGAAAGGTGAGTACTTACATATGAAAGGGGTTTTGCACATCGGGGGGGGGGGGGGGAATGACTCTATAGCGCCCCCTTGAAATTTTCTAAAACGCCTCCCTATAGGGCTTTTTTTGAAGTTGGTGGATGAGTCAGGATCTCACCACCACCCCCAACGTGCACAAGGGTGCGAGGGCCCATTCAATGCTGCTTGCAGCTTTAAATATTATTAGGGGTTCAAGCCCGTAGGGCAGAAACCCTATTGTTTTTGTGCTGGTTTATTATTATTATTATTATTATTTTTTTTTTCTTTCTTCAGAAATGTTTTTGCGAATTCCCGTGAGATGGTAAATGGTACAGTGCCTGACAAAAGTCTTGTCGCATAAGGACATAGTAACTAAAAATAGCATATAACTTTATTTCTAACCAATCAATTGTTACAGTAAATGGTCCATTTTAATGTCAAGGGCTTTCACATTAATAATTTGGTGCAAAATGAAACCGTCAAAAAGTGTTCTGATGTTCACAGCTTGGCTAAGCCCATAACATCTGTTTTTGCTAGGACAAAAGTCTTGTCGTCTCTTCAGATGATGCAACAAATCGCAGATTAGAGTTTAACCTATGACAAATACTGTAATTAACACATTCCCAGATGTGTATAGAAATAACCCCAGCACACCAGACTTTCATATGAGGTGTGACTAGACCTCTGACAACATACCAAAGATTCAACCACAGACCAAAGTGCTGATCATCAAGAGCCTGAAGACTGAGTCTGCTGCTGAGGTGGCAGACATCTTTAATGTATCCAAATGTCAAGTGGAGGGGATAAGAAAAAAGATATGAAGAAACTGGTGAAGTTCATGGCAAGCGCAGGTCAGACAGACCCCGGTATGACAACTGTTTGAAAGGACTGTTTGTTGCTTCAACTGTACAAGGCTAGCCCTTCTTCAACTACAGCGGCTACATGAGGAAATGTCACCAAAAAAATCCGGTATCTACAAGAAGAGTTTGTCAAATTCTCTCTCAAAGTGGTTTTCATAGCCAAATTAGTACACAGAAGTCTGCATTAAACAGAAAACAAAAAACTTGCATTGCATTTGCCAAGGCCCACAGCTCGCAGAAAGGATTGATACTGGAAAAGTGGCTGAAAGTTTATTTTTCTGGTGAATCATCCATTGAACTGCATGCCAGTCGCCGTACAAGACCTGTTGGAACCCTCATGGACCCAAGATTCTCCCAGAAAACAATCATGTTTGGTGAAGGAAAAATCATGGTTTGTTGTTACATCCAGCACGGGGGTGTGAGAAAGATCTGCAGAGTGGATGGCAACATCAACAGCCTGAAATATCAAGAAGTTCTTGCTGCCCTACTTATACTGCTGCTCCTTCTCATTCTTCTGCCTCCATGTCACAGTTCCTGAAAGCGAAGAAGGTGAAGGTACTCCAGGATTGGCCAACTCAGTCACCTGACATGAACATTATTGAGCATTTCAGGGGTAAGATGAAGGAGGAGGCTTGGAAGATGAAACCATAGAATCTTGATGAACTCTGGGAGTCCTGCAAGACTGCTTTCTATGCCATTCCAGATGATTTCATCATCAAGTTATCTCAGTCATTGCCAAGACGTATGGATGCAGTCCTCCAAGCTCATGGGAGTCATACGCAATATTAATTCTTTTTTCCAAGGCACCATGGCTTTATGTTCTGATATTATAGTGGCATATTTGTGTATTCAAAATAAAGTGTATGTATAATTTCCACATTTTTTTTTCAATGCGACAAGACTTTTGTCCAAGCAAAATCTGACCTTTCTGTACAAATTAAATTATAAAACTCAATCAATGACACAAAACTCTATTTTGGTATATTTCGCATAATCTAGAGGGCTTTGCCTTTCATATAAGCCATTTTTGATTCCAATTGATCAACTACAAGTCTGAAATCTGAAATTTTGCACATTGGTTGGAAGTTGTATTTAAATGCTGCCCAAGGCATTTTTGACTCACTCGGCCTGATGGGGGCGCTATAATTCAAGAAAAACAGTTTTCACTTTAACGGTCATAACTTCTACGCTGTAAGTCCGATTCACAGGAAACTTGGTTCAGACATTCCTTGGTCCAAACTCTACAACTTTCCCATAAGGACCTCTAAGGTCCGCCATATTTGATTTGCTGGAATTTTGAATTTACCTTGACATACCTTGACAGTTTCATGCAAATCGGCTTATAGTGGGCGCTATAAATGCAAAAAATGGGCATGGCATGACACAAATCAGACTATAAATCAGCAATTGTTTGACTATAGCCATAAAACTCACAGGACATATTCATATAAGTACCTGAAATATACCATGAAAATTTCATTCAAATTGACTGATAGGGGGCGCTATAAATGCAAAACAAATTAGCGTGGTATAACACAAATCAGTCTACAAATCATAGTTTTCCCAATCATTACAAAACTCACAGGATATGTCAATATAAAAACCTGAAACATAGCCTGAAGGTTTCAATCATATCGACCACTAGGGGGCACCATAAATGCAAAAAAGGGGCGTGGTATTACACAAATCAGACTATACATCATAAGTTGTTGGTCCAATCATTAAACTGGCAAAATAGGTCCACATAAATACCTGCAACATACTCTTAAAGTGGTTTTTAATTAAGCTGTTAAAGCTTTCAACTACTAATGGTCTTTCTTGGCTTGAACCCCGGAATTGGCGCTTGCGGCTATATTTTTCTTTGCAATTTAGGGCGTGAGAGGTCCATAGGTAGGGGTCCAAAATATGGCCAAAACTGTAAGACAGTTGCAGAATGCTCCCACTTCTGGAAAGAGATATCCAGGGTGAGTTTGTCTGCCACTGGTGCCGGCTCATTGAGCATTTGTAGAGCAAGATCCTTGATCTTCAGAGTCAGTTGGCAGCAATACATAATTTGCAATTGGTAGAGTTCCCAGAGGAACTGAGTAGTATGTTGTTTTGGGAGATGGTGTGTATGCCACAGCTTGGAAGGGGGGAGACCTGCGAGCAGGCAGGGAGAAAAGTTGGATGACTGTCGGACGTCAGCACAGAAATGGGCGTGCTTGCCTACGGCCACAGCTTCTCCAGAGGTTGAGATGTCCAATCGATTTTGGCCCTTGCAGGATCTCGACTTGGCCCCTTACCCTGAGAGTGGAGGGATTGATGAGCCTCAGGGCACCCTATTCGCCTCTTCTCCCCAGAAAAGGGAGTTAGTAATAGTGGGGGACTCAATTATTAGAGGGATAGACAGCATAGTCCGTTTGCGCGACAAGAGGTCTAGTATGGTTTGTTGCCTGCCTGGTGCTCAGGTAGGAGACCTCCTGGAGTGTGCGGACAAGCTCCTGGCCAGAGCAGGGAGGGATCCAGTGGTCATGATCCATGACAAATGACATGGGTAAGGGTAGGTTTGAGGTTCTGCCAGACAAATTTGTGGAATTGGCTGAAAAGCTTGGGGGTAAATCCTCCACGGTAGTCTTCTCCAGGATTCTCCCGGTACCATGTGCAAGCAGGGGGAAGCAGAATTTTACCTGGAGGTTTAACAAGTGGCTAAGAACCTGGTGTAGGAAAGAAGGGTACAGGTTTATGGGGCACTGGAACTTCTTTTTGGACTGGGGTGACCTGTACAAGCCTGACCGGCTACACCTGAATCGGAGGGGTACCTTTGCATTCGGCCAGCGTATTCAGGACTTGGGGGGCAGAGAGGTTAGAGCGTGTTAAGAATAGCGAAATGCAGACTGCCCTGATAGAAGCTGACCGTACTACCCACACTATTGATGATATCTTTTTAAAGCAAAAAAAGAGCAGTGAGGGGCTTGGAGCAGCAGGCAGCTGGGGAAGAGGAGGGAAAGTGAGGTGGTAATAGCCTGAAATGTTTCTGTTTAAATGCTAGAAGAATAACAAGTAAATTCTCAGAACTAGAGGTTGTTATGATTAGTGAGGGCTATGACATAGTTGGGATCACAGAGACATGGCTTTGTAAAGAGGATGGGGATGAATATAATATAGAAGGTTCGAAGCTCAAAGAATAAAGATGAATCACCGTTGCATGAGAAAAAAGACATTGCTGATGGCTAAAATAGTAACTTTGTTGAGAACTTTACCAGGGAGCAGATTTTATTAGGCCAGAGGGCATTTCCAATGCTCAAGATTACTAAGCAGAAATTGAGGTTGGGGAATAATGAAGTATTAGACAAGTTGCACAAACTAAAGATAGATAAGGTGGCGGTCCTGATGGCTTATATCCCTAGAGTTCTCAGGGAAGTTAGTGAGTCATCTCTAAACCACAGTCACTTATTTGTAACCGGTCTTCTGAAACTGGAGAAATACCAAATGATTGGAAGCAGGGCAATATAATACCAATATATAAGAAAGCCAGGAAATAATAGGCCTGTCCCTTTGACTTGCATAGCTTTCAAAATACTGGAATCAATCATAAAAGACAAGATGGAATTATTTCTTGAACGTGATAAAATCTTGAAAGATAGCCAACATGGTTTCTGTAATGAAAGGTCATGCCTGACAAACCTTGTGGAATCCTTTGAAGAGGCCACCGAGACTTATGATCAGAGTGTATATATATATATATATCAAAGATCATATACTTTGATTTTCAGAAAGCATTTGATACAGTAGCACGAGAGACTAATTTTTAAAATGAGGACTGTTGGAATTATAGGAGGTATTCTGGAGTGTATTCTGAACTAGTTACAGGACAGAACACAAAGAGTTGTGGTCAGAGGGATCTCATCTGAGCTTGGCATTGTGGATAATGTTGTTCCTCAGGGATTGGTACTGGGACCCCTGCTCTTCCTCATCAACATTAAGGACCTGATTGGAACACTGAAAGCAAATTAGTTAAATTTGTAGATGACACTGAATTAGGAGGTTTGGCGAACAGTTGAGAGTCCAATAAAGTGATTCAAGATGATTTAGATAGAATTCAGAATTGGGCAGAAATGTGGAAAATTAAATTCAATGTAGCCAAATGTAAAGTTCTCCATGTAGGTCATAAAAACATCAGACAGGATTAATTCATGGGAGGTTTAAAACTGGAATGTGCTCCACATGAAAAAGATCTAGGAGTGATTGTTGACCAAATCTTTACAGGTTCTAGCCACTGTGTCTTAGCAGTTCAAAAGGCCAACAGGATGCTGAGATATATAGCCTGAAGTATTGAATATAAATCCGAGGTTATACTTCTCTTGTACAACACATTTGTCAGACCACATCTAGAGTATTGTGCACAGTTCTAGGAACCATACTTTAAGATATAGATGCTTTAGAAAAAGTTCAGAGAAGAGCCACAAAGTTAATTCCTGGTATAAAAGATGAAAGCTTTGAGAAGTGGCTGAAGATCCCTCATCTCTTTAGTCTTAGGAACAGGAGATTTAGGAGTGATCTGATTGAGGTATCGAAATATGTTAAAGGGACTAACAAAGTTAATTATGCAGGATTACTTAGGTTAAGTTCTGTTAGAAGAACTCTGGGTCACAAATGGAAGTTGGCAAAGAGTAAATTTAGCAGATATTAGTAAATAGTTTTTGGTAATCTCAGTGTGGAATAGCTTGCCTGGCTATATTGTTGAGGCAGAGACCTTGGGAATTTTCAAGAGCAGGCTTGATGTAGTGCTAGATACCATTTAGTCATCAAGTACCTGAAGCGTTGGATTCACAATAGTAATAGGAAAATGGTGAGCCTAGTTGGGCTGAATGGCCTGTTCTCGCCACGTTATGTTACGTTACCTCAACTCAATTTCACCAAAAGTGTGGGATGGCCCAGTATGGTTCCAAGGGGCTCAACTTCAGGAGGTTCAAGTTTTGGTTTGGTGTTTTCCTTCTTTCTCTTTTCTCTTTGATTGTTCATGTCTGTTTAATTCTTGTTTAGGGTAGTAGACCCTCGTTTGTAGACAGGTATTGCATACTCTGTAGCAACTTTTATTGAATTTCCTACTTGTTCATTGGACTCAGAGTTGTGTTTTTGATAAAGGTTGATCCAACAGATTGCGCCGCCTATCGATGAATTTGGCAATTTAATTGTTGCTTAGTATCTTTGATGGTAACTGATAAATTAAATTGAATAAATTTGTTTTAAATGTTGGATAAGTGAGCGGTTTTAACAGTTGAAGCACTTGTGTTTGGCATTCAGAGTTCCAGATGTTGAGCAAGGGCATCTAACCATAGACTGTATAAAAAGATGGATGCGGCACTCGGGTCTGAAAACTGAAGCCAATATGGAAATCTCCAAAATTTGCATTCAATTTAATGGCCAGCAGATGGCGACATCGGTGGTTGCAGAAAGAAGTTCAATCCTATAAAAGTCTGAAAAAATGACCCTCCTTTCCCACCAGATTTATTATTTAAATAATGATTTCAACATCACTTTATTGTATCTATCGCAAGTTTCAAGTCTCCTTCGATATATCACGATGCTCATTTTTGTAAATTATTGTCCCAATTAGACTAGAATAGAGGATAAAGCCAGAATATGCTTTAAGGGCGTGGCTATCCTCTGGTCCTTGTCTAATACAGTCAGATCCACACGTAGATCCATCTCTCGCTCCTCCCTAGATATTCAATTTATGCTCTCGTCCAATAGGAATCACATCCGGTTTCAAAATGACAAAATGGCGCAATTCAAATTGCCAAAATCGAGGCTTCCTAAACGGTATGCTGAAACCATGGTGACGTCACGGTTGCTTTGTCCATCTTTTTATACAGTCTATGTGTCTAACTGATAAAACTGCTGGATTTGGACGCTGCACATAATTCAACTAAACTTCACTTCCCCTACAAACTTATATTTTTACAGGGCATGATAGCGGAGCTTACATGTTTGTTTGCAGCAATGTTGTGTCTGCAGTTTAATCAAAGCACAAGAAGAGCTATGTCTCTGGGAGTCTTCGTTCTTTATCCTGCAAAGATGTTAAACATGGCCTTTTATGATATTTTCTGGCCATTTGCACAAGCATAATACTGATTTACATACTCCTTACATTTTATCTTGGTAAAATTTGGGATAAGCAAAGTGTGAAGCACACAATATGCAGCCACAAAACAAGACAGAAAATCGCCCCATACATTACAAAGGGAAATGACAACTACTGTTGAGTGAAAGAAAACCATAATCAAACATGACATGGTTCTTGAAACATGATTTATTAGGCACCTAGTTCCAGTCTTTAACATTTCATTTAAGCTCACAAAGAAATACACCAAAAATGGACTGCATTTAAATATGCATTTTTATTAGGGAAAGAGGATGAAGAAGTGAAACAAATACATTTTTCTAGAATTTAAAGCTTTTATGTGAAAAAACTAGTCAAGAAAATACACGATTAAGGTGCAAAGTAACTTCGGTGAAATTTCTGAACATCCTCTCAAAGGAGTGTAAGCACCTAGAAGCAGCCATTAATATCCATTACGTAAACCAATAAATATTGCCCAATGAATTGTTTCAACATTAAAATGAACTTTCAACAAATACTACATCATTCCTTATGACCGCTTTTCTGGTGTAACATATGGTCATGAGCTTAACATGGATGATACAAAATTCTAACACGAAAACACTGTACCAGATCATTTCATTCATGTTGGTTGTATTTTAAATCTAATGAAAGGATGAAGGAGCAAGGTACACATTTTGGGGGAAAGTGTCCCTGCAACCCAAAAAGTACATTTAAACAGGAATATGTCTTTATAAATGGGAAAACCCAAAAATACTTTTAACAACATTTTCTTGCAATCTGACCTTATGCTATAGACTTCTGATTATGGCTGTAAAACACTTGGTTGAATTGTAAGCACAACAGTTCATATTACATATTACACATGTAAAATCCAAGTAAGGACATGCCCAGATGGACAAAATAAATAGAATGAAATAAAAGAATTGGCTGCTGTTACATTTTTGCTACTGAATGCCAAACCAATTCCTCTGTTTGTGTTTTGCATATAGGCTAAACATGTGCATGCAGAAGAGAGTGAGGGGAAAAAAAACGTAATGTGCATCAAGTTAGATGCTGACATAAAGGAAGATGGAGAGCCAGAAAAATAGAACAGTGAAAGAAAGGAGCAGTGCAAAGTAGGGCAGCAGACAAGGGGAGAGATTGCATCAGCAACTTTTTTTGGTGTACATGCATGAATCTACAGTGGGGTACAAAAATTTGGGCACCCCTGGTTTAAATGTCTGTTACAATTCATCTCCAAGTGATTGAAAGCAAACCTGAACCCTAAATGCTACAAAGTTAAACATGACAACTTTCTGCAAATTTAAAAGCAAGGCTTCTTTTAATTTTTATTAGTTTTTAAATGATAAGAAAGGAAAAAGGGCCCTGTGCAAACGTTTTGGAACCCTTTTAGGTTATTCTCTGTTACCTTTTAAGAAGATGATTACAAAGGCCCAGACCCAGGTGATTTACTCTTTAGGGCTTCAATGAGTCAGGTGAATATAATTCCAGGGTTCAACTATATATTCTGAAGTAACTCCATGCCTTCTAAAGTATACGACAGCGGTGGCTGTTGTGTCTGGTGTTAAAAACCATGTGTTCCTCTACAGTTGTCCAAGGATGTCGAAATAAAGATAATTCACTTTCACCAACAAGGAGAGGGCTACAAAAAACTCTCGCAATTTTTCAAACTACCCATTTCTACTGTCAGAAACATCACAAGAAAATGGAAAATAAATGGAACAATTGAAGTCAAGGCAAGATCTGGAAGACCAAGAAAAATGTCAGAAAGAATGACCTGAGATCTGGTAAGAAATGCTCAGAAGAACACACGCATCACTGCAAAAGAGCTGCAAAAAAGAGTAGCAGACACAGGTCTAGATATTCACAGGACAACAATACAGCGTATCTTAAACAACAAAGACCTACATGGCAGAGTTGCAAGAAAGAAGCCTTTCCTACGACCTCAACACAAAATTAAGCGTCTGAAGTATGCAAAAGAAAACCTTGAGAAACCTCAAGCCTATTGGAACAATGTTCTTTGGGCACACAAAACCAAAATTTAACTTTTTGGCCACAACCAAAGAAGGTATGTTTGGAGAAAAAAGGGTGAAGCATTTGCAGAGAAGAACATGTTGCCAACTGTTGAGCATGGAGGTGGATCCATTATGCTTTGGGGTTGTGTATCAGCTGGGGGCACAGGCAACATTGTGCGGGTGGAAGGAAGAATGGATTCCACCAAATATCAATACATTCTAGAGGCCAATGTTCAGTCCAGAAATTAAAGTTGAAGAGAAGTTGGGTATTCCAGCAAGACAATGACCCGAAGTATAGGTCAAAATCCACCATGAAGTACCTCCAGGAAGGATGGATGAAGGTTTTGGAATGGCCATCACAGTACCCAGACTTGAATATGCCGTGCATGCAAGAAGGCCGAAGAATATTTCTGAGCTAGAGGTGTTCTGTCTGGAGGAATGGGGAAAAATTCCAAAGACAAGAATTGAAAGACTCTTAGCTGGCAACAGGAAGCGTTTGCAAGCTGTTATAGCTGCCCGAGGAGTTACAAAGTACTAGATGACAGGGTTCCCAAACTTTTGCACAAGGCCCTTTTCCTTGTTTTATTATTTTGAAACTGCAAAAAGTTAAAAATAAAAATTATTCTTGCTTTAAAATGTGATGAAATGTGTCATGTTTAACTTTGTAGCATTTTGTGTTCAGGTTTGCTTTCAATCACTTGGAGATTAATTGTAACAGACATTTAAACCAGTGATGCCGAAATTTTTGCACCTCACTGAACACGGATTGACCCAGTGTTGTTGGATCTTTCTCTCCTTTGGTTTGTGCATGCAGAAGCAAATCATCAAGGCTGAAAGCCGTTATTCCATTATTTCAATTGAGTCAGAGAAAACCTAAAGACTTGAAGCACCCACCACAAACTTCTATCTCCATCTGATGGCCTGAAGTCATTTGTCCAACTTGGAGGAGATAAGCTTGAAACAAGCCTGTCTCAGTCCTTTCAAGCAGGCAGATCATTTCCATTTTAATGCTGTGGCTTCACTTGTTCCAAAGCCTGAGAGAACCATCCTGCAAAGGAATAAGATTCCGACAACTACTGTTCTGTTAAAGTTATTACAGTCAAGGATCAATTTGGTCCATAGATGATGATCTCCACATGCAAAGTGGTTCTGACTGACCCTTTCTGAAGTTAATCTACAACTGCTGACATGACGGCCATGACCGCAATTCCAGAGCAGAGTAGCAGGAAGTGCAGGAGGGAGTGTCTAGAAAAAAACAGCAAGAACATTACTGTAAGGAGAAGCTGCAAGGGTACTCAAACCCATAACCCCAATTTTACTGTCCTTACCATTTGCAGGTTTATTTGGTGATGTTAGGTGAAAAGGGCCAATGGGGGGACAGTTTGTAAGCCAATTGATTCAACTAAATAGTTTTCAATTAAGATTTAATTGAAAATATTCAGGAGTCCGAGAACTAGGTCAAAAGAAAAACTTCCACACCAGCCCTTTCCAGGTAAGGTTGGAAACTCATGCTTTAGAGGATATGGTGCCAGCCTAGACCCTTGAAAAGGAATGAGAACTATTGTATTATGTTAATCTTATTCACATAATTACATATGACTAGAATCATAGAAGAAGCTTCACCAATGACAGACAAATGGCTTAAATAATGAATGATAGCCAGGAGATTATGAAATTGCACAGCGTTCACTGTAACTACAGAAGTTCATTTCCAAAAGTAATTCACTGTGGAATTACGACAAATTCATTATAGCTGGAAATTACTGAAGCAATTACTAATGTTCTAATGCGCTACTTCTGAATTTTGTAGGCGATAACCAGTTTTTATCAGTTGGTGGCTAAGGTTTCCTAAACACAAACAGGTTTTACTAAGCGGTTGCTATGGTCTTTCCAAGTGGTTTTCTTGTCTTAGTACCTGTTAGTAAGGGTGCACCTTGGTCGATGCTATGATGCATGGTTGCTAAGGTGTTACAATGTGGTTCTCAGGGTGTTAATATGTGATCACTGAGGTCATTACACGGGGTTGTTAAGGAGTAGTAAATGGTTGCAAGACTGCTATTAGATGGCGACATCATACGAGGAAGTTGCTCTAGTGTAATATTGTAATATTTGACCATCTTATTAGGTGTTTGTAAATATCTGCAGGGTTCTTGCCAAGGTTTTACTAAGCAGTGGCTGAAGTTATACTAGGTGGCTCCCGTGGTTCTGAAAAAGTTGGCATGGTGCGGAAGATGCAAGAAAAATGCAGTGATTGGGTATTCAATTCATCTTTAACCTGGTTTAAATTGAAAACCGTAAAAGACAAAATATTTAACATTCATAAACAATGGTTTTATATTTAGAAACAGTTCATCAACAAAATATTTCAATGTGTGGTTGTAAGGATTGTTGGAATATCACCCACTACATGCAAAATATGATTCAAACATTCAGGGAATCTCGAGGGTAAGGGATGAGGCTGAAAATTAATAGTATGCCCCTGATTTTTGAGCCTTTGGATGGCACTACTTTTACACCGACATGCTTCTGAGGCAAGGCATGGGGCTACTTTGAAAAATCATTTCCAGTAAAAATCATTCATCTCTGCATCCACAAAAGCAACAAGACAGAGGAAGCAATCAGTTAAAAACATCCAGAAAGACTGCAGTCTTCTTGGGACTAGAGCTCGTCTGAAATGCCGTGGAAACGTGCTGCTGTTGGACCAGCCAACTTTTCAAATTGGTTGAGGTAATAATGGATGTTGTGTTCTCCAGGTCGCAGAAGAAAAGGACAATTCCTTTTGTTGCCAGCTCAAGGTTCAAAAGTAAGCATCTGTAATGGTATTAAAAACAGAAATAAGGCAGCAATGGCCATGGCATTACTTTTGTCGTTACTTTGAGGGAATAGTTTAGTCTTTTTTTTCCCCATAATCAGCTGATGCATAACATATACTGTAGCACTATTCACTGCTGAAAAGTACTTGCTGAGAAGGGCAAGACTTCTCATTTAAAAGCAATAATGCCATTGTTTCAAATTCTCAGTTAAGGAAATTAGGTGCAGAATGTATATGCTGAGCTGTCTATGATGCCGAAAGTGAACATACTGCATTTACGTATTTAAGTTTGAAAGTTTGAAAATGTTATTCTTGATGTGAACCCACCATTCTTTTTTTCCTCTCATGCATTGTTATTTCCTTAGGGCCCCACATTAGCTTTTGACTCAGGCCTACAGATGCTTAAGACTGCCACTGGGAAAGTGCATCCTGTTACATCTTGTTGATGGTATGGTTCAGCGATATGAAAATGTGCATTTACTATAGCTAAATTATTTCAATTTAAATTTTGCAGTAATGACACTAGCAATCATTTTTTAATCGCCAACTATAGCTAGACATCAACATAGTGGCATATCTCGTCCATCGATGTGCACTTCTCACAACAAGAAATGCTAGGTTATTAGACTGACATGAGATTAACTACTCACTACAAAACTGGCCACTATTACTAACTAGCACCATATAAAACTCAATTTTAATTTTTCTTGGTTGACTGCATTTGTTGTTCAAAGTATTCCTTTCCCTTCTCAGTCCACATTATGCAAGACATAGCTTTACAGTACCACAAAGTTTCTATTGCAACTTTTGGCCAATAATTACATAAATAGAGGTATCCCATGAAAGACTAATTTAGCTAAGTGAAATAGGATAACTGAAGTGTTACATTTTTTTCATCAAGTGCAAAGCAGGTTTGCCCCACTGTCATTTGCTATGTTACTGAACCCTTCCTTGTCTTCCAGGTGGACATGTTTCGTAGTTAGGTGTCCTCACTTTCACCAATTAGGAGCTTACTGACTGACCACATATTTAATCAGTTATAGATTATTGTCTAATGTTCATGCATTTTAATGCATATCAAAACATATTCATTGTTTGAAATGTACACCAATGGGCACTACATGCCAACAGAGGATATATTATTCCTGAAATCCACATACATTTTTGATTGAATGTGATTCATGGGTTTACATAATCCCACAGACCTAGTTAAGAAAAAATTAAGAGCTAGTTAAAATTCTGCAATTGTAATTGTGGTTGAAGTGAAAACCAGCAAACACAAATGCTGAATGCTGAATGTCCATATGCTATAGAGATCTGGCAATTATCGTCTCTGCCAGGAGGTACTTTGATCACTTATGTGGGTTTGTCAAAAGGACTACTCAAAAATATTCAACGGATTACTTCATAATTTGTGAGAATTTGGACTGTATGAATGGGAAGAGGTGATAGAACTTCCAGACCAATCCAGAAACAGTTTTGGATTCAGCAGCTGATTATAAGTGCTAGTGGATCAAACCTTGCTGGTGGAGATAAGCACTCCAGGTGCCCTCCAGGTGTTATTTGTTTGTTTGATAGCTTATTGCCACATACAATCTCGAGGTCATACTGAAGGCCCAGTGAAGGCCCAAGACCACCGTACACCACTGACAAATTCAAATATGCATTAGGACAAACAATGTTTTTGCCTCTTAAAGTTCAATTATTTAAATTTCTCCAACAATTATTATTTGTTTTAGAAATGGACTAATGGGTCAGGCTAACAAAATGGAATGGGAACCAGTGTACTTTTTGATGTCTTTGGTCCAGGACATGCTCGCATTTGCTTTTATTTTTTTTTTACATGATAAATGGATAGAGCTCGTTGAGAGGAACTTTGAACTCTAGACATTTATGTATCTCGGACTAATATTTCCTGGTCATTTTGGTCTTAAAAACCCCAGTTTAACCAATATCTGCACATTTTGTACCTGAAAGCATACCTGGGACCTTCAATGATTTGCTGTCAGAGGTATAAAAACTCTTTATTAACTTCCCCCTCTATGGTCCGATTACTCCAAACCAGTTCTCATTTACTTTTCCGATTTATCAACCAAACATTCATTCACTCACTTGCGAAGACTACTAGGTAGAATTAACGACCCATTTGTTTTTTGGGGCTTTACAGTACATTGCATCATATAGACTAATTATCAGCCATTTTCCTGTCCATGTCAATGATGACATAAAATGGAAATATGCCTTTCATAGATTCTGAATTTCTTTAGCGCCAATTTTGTATTAGCCTATGGTTTAATAAGCCAAAGAGGTGGCTTCCCATTTGAAATGCATTCTTTTTTTTATGAGAGAGAGGGAACACACACCAGAGTAAGAGTTGCTGACCAAATAAATCACAAGTGGGCGATTCCGCGGTGTTGTACGGGAGATTCAGAGAACATTTTTGACTGTGCAGTCTAAAGGCTAATACAGACAACAACAAGGCTATGTTCAATTACTCCATCATGTATCTATATATGAAAAACATATGACATGTCTGGCAAAAGACGTTGGCTTTTCATTTACATATAACTGAAGTTGTACGCAGAAAAATGACCAAGTTAAACACAAAATTCATTTGCAAAACTCTGTGAATTTTATTATGATACACACTTAGAACTGCCCTAACGTAGCAGACAAGAACATCAACTTTAAATAATGTTATGTCACATACCAGCAAATCTGAGGCATTTTGACTGAGGTTGATTTTTTTCAAGGCTGTCATGGATGTTGTACGGGACACCAAAAGTGTTGTATGGGACCTGTCTGAATCCAGTGTTCACTGAGTCCTCACAGATACATAGTGCATGGAATATTGACTCTCATGTGTATTTTGATTAGTATAAAGCCAAAAATAAAATTTTACATGAAAAATTTTCATAGGAAATCCCCATACTACATGATATTATACATGACATGACAGTGTTGCATGGGACATTCATAACCAGATTACAGTTATCTTGCATATGATTGCTTAAAATTTCTTAAACATTATGGTTGCAGCAAAGACAAGCTAATAAAATAATTATGTACAAACAACAGTATTTAGTGTTGCCATTTCATACTTTTTTAAAATTATTAAAAATTTTTTTTAGATATGAAGAAAAAAAAATACTTTTTTATAATTTTTTTGGCAGATTTAGGAGAAAAATACTTTTTTTTGGCTGAAAGCCATTTTATTTGAAAAGATTAATGGTGTATATTAAAATATTGACTTTGTAGTGAAACCCAATTCTGAAATAGTTGGGACGAAGTGTAAATTCTGAATAAAATCAAAATGCAATGACTTTCAGATCGCATGAGCCAATGTTATTTACAATCGAACAAAGATAACACTTGAAACGGAGACATTTTACAATTTTATCCACAAAATGAGCTTATTTCAAATTTTCTGGCTGCAACAGGTCTCAAAAAAGTTGGGACACAGGCAAATGAGGGCTGAAAAAGCAATTAATATACAAGAGAATCAGCTGAAAGAACATTTAGCAAGTAATTAAGTTAACTGGCATCAGGTGTGTAACATGACTGGCTATAAAAGGGATGTCTTAGAGAGGCTGAGTCTCTCAGAAATAAAGATGGCCAGAGGCTCTCCAACCTGTGAAGGGCTGCATAAAAAAAAATGTGGAATACTTTAAAAATAATGTTCCTCAACGTCAAATTGCAAAGGCTTTGAAGGTCTCATCATCGACAGAGCATAATATCATCAAAAGCTTCAGAGAAACTGGAAAAATTTCTGTGTGTAAGGGACAAGGCCGAAGACTTTTACTGGATGCCCTAGATCTTGGGGCCCTCAGACGCCACTGCATCACTCACTGGCATGATTCGGTCATTGACATTACTAAATGGGCCCAGGAATACTTCAAGAAACCACTGTCTGTAAACACAGTCTGCCCTGCCATCCACAGATGCCACCTAAAACTATCATGCAAAAAGGAAGCCATTATTGAGCATGATCCAGAAGCGCTGCCATGTTGTGTGGGCCAAGGCTCATTTAAAACGGACTGTAGCAAAGTGTCCTGTGGTCAGACGAGTCCAAATTTGACATTCTTGTTGGAAATCATGGGCATCGTGTTCTCCGGGCTAAAGAGGAGAAAGACCACCCCTCCTGTTATCAGCGTTCCGTTCAAAAGCCAGCATCTCTGATGGTATGGGGATGCATTAGTGCATATGGTGTGGGACACTTGCATGTTTTAAAAAGCACCATGAATGCTAAAAGGTATATAAAGGTTTTAGAGCAACATATGCTCCCCTCCAGAGGACATCTATTCCAGGGAAGGCCTTGTGTATTTCAGCAGGACAATGCAAAACCACACACTGCAGCTATTACAACAGCATGGCTTCGTAGTAGAAAAGTCCGTGTGCTGAACTGGCCTGCCTGTGGTCCTGATCTTTCACTGATTGAGAACACTTGGTGCATAATTAAACAAAAAGTCCATCAAAGGAGACCCAAAACTCTCCAGCAGCTGGAAGCCTGTATTAAACAAGAGTGGGATCAAATTCCAATAGCTAAACTCAAGAAACTTGTCTCCTCAATGCCCAGACGCCTCCACTCTGTGTTAAAAAGAAGAGGGGATGCTACACCATAGTAAACAGGCCCCTGTCCGAACTTTTTTGAGACCTGTAGCAGCCAACAAATTTGAAATGAGCTCATTTTGTGGATAAAATTGTAAAATTTCTCAGTTTCAACATTTGCTATGTTATCTCTGTTCTATTGTGAATAAAATACTGGCTGGTGTGATTTGAAAGTCATTGCGTTTTGATTTTATTCACAATGTACACTTTGTCCCAACTATTTCCGAATTGGGGTTGTACTTATTTCAGATATCTTTGCTTTGCTCTACTCCTGGTGACTTCGTAGTGCAATGGCTACATTGCAGACAACATCGTAGACAACATCACTTGTTTGTATGTCTAGCCACTGGGGAGTCACTAGCAGCATAAAAAGTAAGATTTACATCTATGTAAATACTTAAAGATGGTTTGGTACTAGATTTGGAAAGTTTATACTTTTTTAATACATTTTTTCATAAGATATACTTTTTTACCTCTTGGATACATTTTTTTAAATTATTTTTCAAGCGGCAACACAGAATTTTTCATCTTCTCTATTGCACGAATGTTCATACTCTTTTCACATGCCAACATCATTTATCGTCAGAAAATGTACACAGGATATTTCACTCCTTTGTTGACACTGCAGCTGGTAGACCTTGTAGTTTCCTAACGACTAGGCTTCTCCTGTACATATATTTGTCAACTCTCTCAGGCCATTTGAAATATGCACCAGATCTGTACATGACTGATACCTCCACATTGTTATCAAACACACTGGTAACCATTCCAGTTTGGCTTACTGATATTCCTATTTTAATTCAGGCCCAACATAATCATGTGGTTCCCATTATCATGTTTTAACCGTTTTAGGGGCTCTTTGCTTACAATTTTATGTTTAAAAAAATTACAAAATTGAGAAATCTTTGGTCATTAATAATTCTACCACTTTCCATAATTACATTATTATGCCACCTAGTGTCTGGAAACAAAGCTAAGTCTTCAAAAGCGCCCCCTCACCATTTGTCTAGCGGAGGTTGTACAGGGGATGTCCTGTACAACATCACAGGTGTTGTACGGGACAGACAAATAATATTTCTAATGTAACAAATTATACAGGGAACCTTTGTCATTTATTTAAATGAGACAGGGCTGAAGTCAGAGAAAACTAAAAATAGGATTTCTTGCTGGCAGTATATATGCACAAGAAAAACTTTTATTTCTTAAAGTGTTGTACAGGACAGCTCTATAACGCCTGTATTTCGGAGACTTATTCAAGGGGATAACCAATATTCACAACCATTCTTGACCCTTGCATAATTAAATCTATGCTTGGTTTCATGAATCATTCAGTTAAAATTATGTAAGAACATCTAAAACACTTAAAATACAGGTCTTTAAATCAAGTGTGTAACTAACAGGAAAAATTGACCAGTGAATACTTGTATTGTGCAAAAGAAATTTGATATGAAACAACAGGATTTCTATAAAAACACTCATTTTTCATGAAAGTAGACATATTGGACTTGTTAATTACTAGGTAAATGGCATAATTGGACAAGTTTGAATTTTCTACAAGTTTGTCCACATCACCACGGAATCGCCCAAATGTGAAAAAAAGGTAATCCCACTCTCATGATCATAATGCAACTGAAAACAATTTAGTCAATTACTCAACTATCAACGTTTTGACAATTTAATAAATCAATTATTAATGCATCGCAGTGACGAGTGTGCAACTGCCCTTCCCCAGAAATGTAGCCCACTCTTTTGAACACTAAAAACATTTAAGTGCAATCTTAAGATAAATTAGGTTGGAAAAAAAAATGCTAAAACAGGAGATGGAATTAGAAAGTGTTGGATTAATTAATTGTTTATTTTTTTCCATCCTCACAATATCACTATTACATACGTTGTCAATGTAGCCCATTGGTGAACTCTGTAATCAAAATTTCTTAATCATTACAGGCTTATATACTGCTCTTGATCATTCAGTAAATAAATTGTTTGATTATTAATCAGGCGATCTTAAACAGGAACAGGTTGAAAGCAATAATGCATTTAAGGCCACGCCACTGAAAGTTCAGGCATGATCCCCTCCCACCTGGTTCTTTTTTTTGTGAGCCTGACCCTAATGTAAAGTAAGAGCAGCTAATTAATGAAAGGCAAGTTCTATCATTTTACATTGCCTAAAATGATACATCTTTGAACACCCATTAGATGGAAAATACTGAGTAAGCACTATGTACTGTGTGATAGAATTCTAATTAGCAGAGCCACCAAATTATTGAATTGCACTACCAAATTTTTCAGTTGATGGTACAAGTGCCATAAGTGGAAAATGTCTTGAGCCCTGTGGCAAGCTAAATTTCCCGGTGAAATGCAAAGAACGATCCCTCTCCATATCTCTCCTTAAGTTGGGATAATGTTACTAACACAGAGAGAGAGACACACAAAGATCAACTTATCAATCTTCAATCTAAAAAGCAGCTAGCAACAAACAGCTCGTAGAAATTTGGGGGGGAGGGGGTGCCTTTTAATGGTTTAATGTCCAGGGTTTAATAAATAAGTAAATAAAAAATGAAAGACTGACCAAGCCCGGAATCAGTCAGTGGCATATTTAGCTGTTTGGGGGCCCAAGGCGAACAGACATAGGGCCATCAGCAACCATTATTCTCCACCTTTTTCATTTCTTATTTATCCAAGAAAGTCCTCCTTGTAACTTATTTTCTTCACTGGCCTTCCTGATTTCTATTCTTTAATGGTAATATATGTATCTTTCATAAATGCCTTGTCATTACTGATACCAGTGGTGGCCATCAAGTGTGCTGGGGTCAACATTCAATTGCTGGCACACTAGACTTAATTATGTGATGCATGTAGCCAACTTGGCAACACTGTCTTTAGAAGCTGATCACTTTCCAATGGGATGCTAAGTGCATGAATTCTATTGAGAACTGAATAACAAAACTAGTAGAGCCTTTCAGGTTTTTTTATTCTTTTTTGCAGTGATACCAAACACATAGTGAGCAGTCTTTTGTGATTGCATGGAAAATGGTTGCTTCAAGCTATTGTTTAAACATTAGCGGATCATATTTATTATCATTGGATCACCCCATCTGATGGCAAACTCGCCAAGAAAGGGCCTTGTAAAAATCCCTTAAATATTTACAATTTCAGAAATAATTATTGATATAAACAACAAACCACATTGTTTAGCACCAACACATTCTCATTCCGACTTGTCGTACATTGATGCTACCACCAAAATTCAAAAGGTGAAAATTCAAAATAACAAAAACATGGAAGTCATTCAGCCTAAATTAGGCTTAAGTGTTGAGGAGAGAAAAAATTATCATTAATCACAACTCAACAAGAGCACATTTTGCATTGCATTAAACTGCTGGGTGGGAAAGTATTGTGTGTACATATATCACGGTAGCTTTATTATATTTCATAAGCAAATTGAATCAGAGCTGAGAATAATTTATCAAGTGAGTTGATCATTTAACGTCATGTTGACATTATGAGACCACCCCTCATTGAACACACATGTATATGTATGCTTTCGCATATTGTCCTACCTAGACTACGTGCATAGCAACAGAAGTGATCTGCTACCAGCTGAATAACCACAGGAAAGAAGGAAACAAATCTTGGTGTTTAACATTGCTCTAGGAGTCCGGAAAATTCTATCTGATAAATGACTAATAAATTGCGGTTCTAAAATTGTACACTTCACCACGAATGAACAATAAATAGCGGCCACGCTTCTACTGAAACCAAAAAAAAAATTTTCTTTTGTGCCTGTCGAACCATATTATCATAATTTCATACAATCCATGCCACGAAATGTCAAAAACAGCAACAAACAAGTGTTGCCACTAAACATGGCCATGTCCCCCGCCAGGTAACGAAAATCGACTGGGGTCGGCGTATCACAATAATACACATGAAGCCAAAGATGAATGAAATCGGTCAAACCGTTCTTGAGATATTGCGTTCACAACAAACGGGATGTGACGGACGGACAGAGCTGAATACTATGTCCCCTGCTCCACTCGCTACCGCGGCAGCGGGGGACAAAAATCCATTCGTCACATAGTTTGGTATTCCCTTGTTTGCAGTTAACAGACCTTTTACTTAAGTCCGACAATGGCTGTTTTTGTGATGAATTTGTGAAAATATCGTTTGTGAAAGACAGAGTGACCCGCTACTCCTCAGGATCTGTTACCCCTTAATATGCTGTAGCTAAGCTACTGAAAACATTTTTTTTCTTTAATTAAATTGAGCCAAATATCGTTAGCAACCAAATACAGGCATGCGACGGTGAAGTAATCCATTCTCGAGAGTTGTTACGGTGGCATGATACAGTGACTGCATTTATAAGATACATCAGCGCCAGCTTGCCAGCTTCAGCAATTGCTGTTGGTCAAACATTGATATTAGCTTTTCACAGAGAAGCTCAGCGATGTTAGAGCGTAGCGATATTTTCTGGATGACAACCACAGTGGTTGATGACCTAGATGGAATATCATTAAGGTGTGTTGCGGTGCTTCATTATTGACATGACTGTTTCAATCACAACTCTTAGTTCGCCAAATCTATGCACTAATTTTTCAACATAAACAAACCTTTTAATTGTCACCTAACGTTAATGTACAGAATGGGTCTGGCAGTAGATCGACACAAAGGTAACTTTTTCCAAAACTCCTCAGTTATAAACAGATGACAGGCGTAGCATTAGCAGTGTTGTTTAAACCTTTGACCCTCCTCCCACTTCTTCCTTTTTTCACAACTGCTTGGGTAGCTTCGTTTCATTTCTATTTTCACAGGACTTTGTCTCCATTTACGTTCTGCATCACTTCCGTAGACGCGATCATGGAATAGTCCATTGTAGTGGGGACTGGGCGCTGAGACACTAGTTACTCGTGAATCATATACATCCTGATGCCATTTTAGCATAGGGATTTTTAAAATCACATGATTTATCAGCAAAGATTTAAAAAATCTTATCCTTAAGTTTATTAGGTGTTTTATGGGGCCCCTGGTAGTTTGGGGCCCAAGCCAATTGCCCACCTTTGCCTGATGGTAAAGACTGCCTCTAGAAACAATCTGGTAAAAACGCTTATGTGACTTCTGTGCACTGAGTGGCAGAAACTGAACTTGTTGATATTTTACTTATGCATTTATTTTAAGCATCTGCTCCCACAAAATCCACTGTCTGAGGCCAAATAATTTAATGGTAGAGCTTAACAGAGGTGAAAAGAGCTATACTCCCCTTCTCAGCCCTCACACCAACAAAGATTTTCACCTCAGGAGCAAATGGTTTTCCTTTCCTTCTTCTTTTCAAATATTCAGCCAAATATTAGCAACACGCCTGATATCATTTCATGTGTAACGTCCCTCCATCCAGGGCCATCGACCTGGCCCTACGTGAAAAAGTAACTGCCCCCCCCCCCCCCCAACCCTTGTTAAATCATGAAGTAACTGTGATTAACCACATTTTTTAAACTCTATTTCACAAGCCACACCCAGGCCTGATTACTACCAGACCTGTTGAATCAAGAAATCACTTAAATAGAACATGTCTGATAAAGTGAAGCATCCTGAAATATCTCAAAAAGCAACACATCATGCCGCGATCTAAAGAAATTCAAGAACAGATGAGAAACAAAGTCATTGACATTTATCAGTCTGGAAAAAGGGCTACAAAGCCATTTCTAAGGCTTTGGGACTCCAGCCAACCACAGTGAGAGCCATTATCCACAAATGGAGAAAACTTGGAACAATGGTGAACCTTCCCAGGAGTGGCCGACCTTCCAAAATTACTCCAAGAGCGCATCGACAACTCATCCAGGAGGTCACAAAGAACCCAGAACAACATTTAAAGAACTGCTGACCTCACTTGCCTCAGTTAAAGTCAGTGTTCATGATTCAACAATAAGAAAGATACTGGGCAAAAATGGCATCAATGGATGAATTCCAAGACAAAAACCACTGCTGACCAAAAAGAACAGAAAAAACATCTTGATGATCCCCAAGACTTTTGGGAAAATATTCTGTGGACTGACGAGACAAAAGTTCAGCTTTTTTGAAGGTGCGCGTCCCGTTACATCTGGGGTAAAACTAAAATAGCATTTCATAAAAAGAAAATCATCCCAACTGTCAAACGTGGTGGTAGTGTGATGATCTGGAGCAGCTTTGCTGCTTCAAGACCTGGACGACTTTCCGTAAATGACGGAACCATTTATTCTGCTCTCTACCAGAAAATCCTGGAGGAGAATGTCCAACCATCAGTTCGTGACCTCAAGCTCAAGCACACTTGGGTTATGCAGCAGGACAATGATCCGAAACACACCGGCAAGTCCACCTCTGAATGGCTTAAAAAAAAAAAAAAAAAAAAAAAAAAAATGAAGGTTTTGGAGCGGCGTAGTCAAAGTCCGGACTTAAATCCAATTGAGATGCTGTGGCATGACCTTAAACAGGCCGTTCATGCTCGAAAACCCTCCAATGTGGCTGAATTAAAATAATTCACAAAAAAAGAGTGGGCCAAAATTCCTCCACAGCGATGTGAAAGACTCCTTGCCAGTTATCGCAAACGCTTGATTGCAGTTGTTGTCGCCGAGGGTGGCACAACCAGTTATTTAGTTTAGGGGGCAATTACTTTTTCACATAGGACCAAGTAGGTTTGGATAGGTTTTTCCCTCAGTAAATGAAATCATCATTTTAAAAACTGCATTTTGTATTTATTCAGGTTATCTTTGTCTAATACTAAAATTTGTTTGATGACCTGAAACATTTAAGTGTGACAAATATGCAAAAACACAAGAAACCAGGAAGGGGACAAATACTCTTTCACAGGACTGTTTATACAATTTAACTCACTCATACATCAAATATTTCCTCATTGAATCCCTCTTCCAGAGACACAGATCTATCGGGTAGAGGGAACCCTCCAGTCCTGTTTAATTCTGAATAATTCCCATTGACCATATCTGTAGCATTCAAATCCTGTAAATATAACTGAGCACTTCAGGCCGGTTTTGGAAATCTTTTTTTCTTCGAAATCGCATCATCTTCAGCTGGGCAACCGTGGGCAATGTTGATAGAATACAACGTAACTTGCTGTTACGCAAAGGTTTAAATACTTTCCTAATGGTCCAGTAAATGGTTTTCAGCTACTCAGGGTTCTAGCCAGAAATTTTATTGAACGTACCAGATCGATACTTCTCGTGATGTCACGAACCTGGTCACGTGGGTTTGTTGACTACTGTGGTTGGCAAAAAGCCACAACATGACAATTGATTTTATAGGTGAAGTTGTCCTCCACTTTTTGCCATAATGCCGGTCAGTTGCAGCGTTATTAAAGGTGACCTATTATGCTATTTTTCCAAGTTTATATTTTGGTCTTTGACTCCCCTAGAGTACTCCTGATCGCGCAAAGTAAAAAAAGGGTACTTATTTCACTCATACTGCCATCCTCAAAAAACCCCATTTGTAATCCATATTAGTCTCTGCCTGAAATGCCTCATTGGGGTGGCTCTTCTGCTATGGCCCCCACTCCCCGTGTGCCCACTTTCTTCTGACTGGCCAGCTCTGTGGAGTGAGGATCTAGGTGGGACGAGGCAGCAGAACGCAGTTTTCCGGGTCCGGCTCCTCAGAGTGAAACTGACGCGTCTCCCGAAGGAATCGACGGGCTTATTCTGCAAATCAAACGCAGTACATGTGTATAGATCTAATGAAATTAACTTGTTCTAATAAACGCAACGGCTAAAGTGGAGGACGCAGTGTGAATGTCTGGCAGGTCAATTTCAAATTTGCTGTCTACCTACGGCTACTATGGTGAGTACACCGGTGTTTCTACTCTAGCTAGGATTGAGGGAAAGCTAGAATCCACCCCATATAGACACATTTGTAGAACGGGTCGACAAACCCAAGTGTAGACCGGAGACCGTAGAAATCCGGTGGGTCTGAGTTTAGAGGGAAACACGGACAGTGAGGAGCAGCTAAAAGTGGACCAACAACTTATGGACTGCTTCGGTGTGTATAAGGACCTGCTGGTTCGTGTGCATAGCTGTGGTGTGTCGTTAGCGTGGAGTAACGAACAGCTTCAGCGCTGGTGTATGACGAAGGGGCGAAAGCTCCAGGCTAAACGGCCTTTTCGGAAATTGCCCGTGGTAATGGTTTACTTATTGCGTCGGAATGACCAGCGTTTGCTCGCAGAACATGGGCGCGATAAGCCGCTTTCACACCGGACGCGAAATGAATTTTTCGCGCGACAGATTACATTCAAAGTCAATTCACTGTCTTTGCATGTACTTTGAATGTAATCTCTCGCGTTCTAGTTTCGAAACTAGTTTCGCGTTCGGTGTGAAAGCTCCTTAAGGCGCCCATTACGCGTGTATTCGCGTCTTTGCATTGACTTTGAATGTAGCTAATATGTCGTGCTATAGTTTCGCGTCCAGTGTGAAAGCTGTTTAACGCGCCCATAACGCATATATTCGCGTCCTTGCATTGACTTTGAATGTAGCTAATCTGTCGCGCGAAAAATTTGTTTCGTGTCCGGTGTGAAAGCAGCTTGACATGCCCATAACTCGTGTATTCGAGTCTTTGCGCTGACTTTGAATGTAATCTGTTAGTTTCGCGTCCGGTGTGAAAGCTGCTTAACGTGCCCATAACGCATGTATTCAAGTCTTTGCATTGACTTTGAACGTAATCTGTCCCGCGAAAAATTCGTTTCGCGTCCCATGTGAAAGCTGCTTAACGTGCCCATAACTCGTGTATTCGAGTCTTTGCATTGATTTTGAATGCAATCTGTTAGTTTTGCGTCCGGTGTGAAAGCTGCTTAACGCGCCCATAACTCGTGTATTCGAGTCTTTGCATTGATTTTGAATGTAATCTGTTAGTTTCGCGTCCGGTGTGAAAGCTACTTAATGCGCCCATAACTCATGTATTCAAGTCTTTGCATTGACTTTGAATGTAATCTGTCCCGCGAAAAATTTGTTTCGCGTACGATGTGAAAGCAGCTTTATGGATAGTATGCGACAGCTAGAGAGAGCTCGGTTATGTTATCAGCGTTCCCGCATTTTTTTACCAGTGATTTTTCAAAACTTTTCCAAAACTTTTCCATAATATTTTACCTAATTTCCATGACTTAGTTTTAAATAGATAAGGCCTATAATAGCGAACACAGAGTGCCATAATGAGCTTCTACAGTGTGCTAAGCCCTACGCAGTGTAGCACAAATGTAGCATGGAGAATGGAAGGGAAGTTCTGTCTACCTACCACCTATCCTAGGGCATCACACAATGGCATAAGGGCCTGTGGCACCATTCTTGTATTTTCTCAATTATGTTTAACAAACAAACAAACAAACAAACAGCAATAAATAACCAAGTGCTACATTTAAATGCTCAAGAAGGCAAAAACATTGAAGAGGTAACAAACAGATGGCATTTAATATATTCTGAGACAGATGTTGAACAATTACAAATTATTATTTAAAGTGTATTATCCTTGCTTGCGTGCATTGTTCGCAGAATCTGGGGGACGTCGTCGAGTTAGCGAAGTTTAAATGACACTGACATGACATGTAACCATTAAAGACTGTAACCGAGGAAAGGTTTTATAGAAAAGCTAACCGAGGAAAAGTTTCATAGAATAGCTGTCTTTTGAGAGATTTTCTTTTCTGATGAGCGATATGCAAAATTGTCACTGCATTCGTCTGTAGGAGGCCTAGTGCTTATCGCAGTACAGAAAAAAATGTTTCTGACAAAGCTGCAAACTAATTGTTCTCATTAGCGTGCACATACTTTTTTTTAGAATATTTTCATTTTATAATATCTGCACATCATACTTGTTCTGATGGGAAAATACTTGAACTGCCCTCAGAAAGTTTCTACGAAGTGACAATAAAGGATCCAGGTTTTGGCCCACAGCATAACGTACTTTTCTGGTGAGCACGGTGATATGGAAGCTTTCAGTGTAGATGTAAAGAGAAAGAAGGTCGACGTCCACCTTTTGACACCACAGTAGCCGCCAAATTTGATATTATTATTGAAGTGACTATTCGCGCTTATTTAAGCGCGTCCAAGCACAAAAATTGATCGAAATTTGCGTTAGACGCACTTATAAATAGATGCACATTGCTCCATTGCCCACGCTTATTTTAAGTGTGTCCAAAGCTAAATTTTTTTCTTGGCCAAACTTATTTTAAGCGGTACTTTTTCTGAAAACTGGAATGGTCATCAACTGGCGCACTTATAAGTGTGGCCAAGAAAAAAATCCAGCATTGGCCACACGTAGAAGTGCGAATAACATCGGCCGATTATTCAGTTGTGTGGGCTGAGTCCTATCAAGTTAAGCCATCTGTCAATGACGTATGTTGTATTTATACATTATATGAAAAGGAAATTTGAAAAAACGCTAATTGGTGGAGTTAATGAGGTCCCCCCCCGATCATCAAAATCACTTTGAGCAAGTTTTCTCAAATGTAACAAATGCGTCAGTCATGAACTAAAGAGTATATTGTTTAAGATGTTGCGCATGTTCGTATAGAATTACCATTTTGAAATTTTGCGTGATTAGTGAAAAAATTAATGATGTGTTTTAAGCCAGAATTGGGGTCCTTTCCTTCACTTTTGGTCCCATTTTCTCAGAAAATCAAAAATCTGGCGTTTACACGAGCATGCATCACAATAATGTCGAAACAGACACGCTTTAAAAATACAGAAAATATGTTATTTGGAATGAGAAAACTTGCAGGAGAATTTCAAAGCAAATAGTGAAAGTATTTTTCGTACACTCCGTTCTGCCACAATCGGGAATCGGGTTTCTTTGCGGATTCTTATTGGCTGTAATCTAATGAGATAAAGTTGGTATTAAGAAGTCCGGTAGGAAAAAAATTTCGCTCTCTGCCAACTGGCTGCATAATGTAACCTACGTGTATCACAAAACGTCATGTTAGTTTCAACGGTGTCGCGTTCGATTTTAAATAATAGCTTGTAGTTTTGCAGTAAACTCGACATCTTTTGGGGATTTAGTGAACATATTATAAGCATTAGGCAAAACAGTGTACTTTTCCAAACCTTTCCAAAACCGTTGGTTAATTCCATAACTTTTCCAGACTGGAAAACAGGTTTTTCAAATTCCATAACTTTTCCAGGAATTTCATGACCGCGGGAACCCTGTGTTATGAACATAATACAGGTTTTGCAGACTGTAAGTTCTGTTAGCGCGGACAAGTTGCTTATGTGGAGCCAGCAAATCGATCACTTCTACAGGAAAGAATTTCCTATTTAATCTCCGCCTTTTTTGGCTTTCTATTACCCACAACAATTTCTAAAGGGGGATGAAATGATGTTACGGTAGTGCAGAGAAATCCTTTGTTATACCAGACACATTAGAGCTTCTGCGTTTCGTGATTGCTTTCACAGTAGAATCAGAGAGCTAACCCAAATATTTGTGATAGGGATCCGGCTGATCCCGGTCATGGATAAGTGAAGCGATCAAAGCAGCCGCTTCAACTGTAGTGGCTACAATCGGGCAACGTTATGATGAAACTGCCACATTGATGCTTACCGAAGTAACAAGCATACTGATCACAATTACTGCATTTAAGTTAGCCAGGAGCATTTTTAATTAGCACGACACGCAAACTAACATGCAGGAGCTGGTAACCGAGCGGTCATAACCACAGAGACAAACCCTTGCAATACGGGTTTCACAGACAGCAAGTTCTGTTACTGTGAACAGTTGTACCAAGCATCCAAATTACAAACAAGTATAAAAAGTTAGCTTCAAATGAGGTTTATGTTCACACACCTTCTGTAGAATTTCTCCTGATATTACTCTTGCATATTTAGGACACAAACATTAGCAACAGTAACTTGGCTACGTTAGCCGCAATGCTACAGCCACAATCAACTGGCTATCACGTCAGGTTGGCTTATGCAGTAAAAGCAACTTACAGCTTCTGCGTCTGTGAGTCACGGACAGTCGCAACCAATACAGGCTTTATCTTCAGATATTTTACAAAGCCTGCGTTTGAGGCCAGTTGTTAGTGCTAACTATCGCTAGCGGTCCTGCTAGCCACCCGTAACACGTTAGCTTCACTTACATTACACTTACATTATTTACTGTTATATTGTTACTTACAGCTTGTGGCTCCAGGCGCTTGATCGATGCAACTGCTTCAGGTTTGAGAAGCAGCTGAAACGCTTATCCAGTGTCGAATTATCCTTTATTGACAAAGCTGTCTTTGGTGAAATGCTGAGTACAAACAGCTAACGTTCCCTTTGGCCGTGGCTGTTTGCTGCCAGCAAACAAAAAAAGCTACCCACTGATTTCTGGTGGCATCCTCTTTTGGAAGAGAAATAGGTGTTTTTCTTTGTGTCCAAAAGTAAACGGACACGCAGTTTTGGGAGAGATACTGACAAAACTGCACCTAAAATTATCTGTGGTTCTTCTTTTGTTTTTCCAAAAGTGTACACGCTACTAAGGTATAGTATGATCTGCCGTTGTTAGTGCCTGCTAGAATAGTTTCCGGTGTGGGCAGGTCCAGCGCCGTGATTGGCTCTGGCTAGGTCTGTACTAATTGGACGGCACAACTTGACGTCAGGTTTTGCCCAGATCTCGCCAAGATCTCGGGAGGAGCTGCTGCGAGAGGAAATCACGTACATGAAATCACGTTCTTGGATTACAGCAAAGCCTCTGTATCCTATGTTTAGAAACTTTTCAGAGGTTGAGTATGGACAACCAACATTATAACATTACTAATATGTACTAAAAGAAGGATCAGCATAATAGGTCCCCTTTAAGTGCACAAACCGTTTCCTGAAGGGTTCATCGTATTCCAAACGTATTCCTGATCGAGAACCCAAAAAATCTACTTGGATTGATGCAATTCGATGCAAGAACTGGATGCCGTCGACCCACTGGTGTGTTTGTACTTTTCACTTTTTGTCGGGTCAGTCGCAGTTTTTTTCCATCATTTCTACCATGACATTTTGTTTAGTTTTCGCATTGAATTATTCGGTCATGGCAAGGGAATGATCTTTTTTGTGTTGGGTAATTTGATGGGTTCCTTACTTTCCGATAGCGAGAATTTAAGTGACAGTTCGGATATTAGAATTGGAAAGAATTCCGTTTTCAACCTTCATCAGTATCGACTAAGATCAGTACTTTTTCGGCTTGAATTTTGGGTACCCAGAGAAACATTCAAGTATGTAAAAACGTCCATCGTACATCCAGTCAAGAAAATTTAGAGTTAAATGTCTACTGCAGCTGTAACGGCGGCAGCCTTGTTACTGATGACACGCCAGGTGGCTATAGGAATGCGCAGTATATGCATTCGCGATATTAAATATTAATCACAAATTCTAAACCCCCTTATCACAAATAAAACCCCCCAAAATATATTGGCACCCCTTTTTAAAATCGTTCTGGTAAACATACGACTGTGAATTACTTTCACTGATCAATGATGATCAACAAAGGTTGAATTTCTGTTTGATGTAGGAAAATCAAGTGATGATCCAGCCGACCCAGACCCAAAGAGGGGTTGTCCAACCTTTCAGCTCGTAAGGATCTGGAAGGCTACACAGACCTTCGTTGTACTTAAGCTAAGACAAATATCTTGCCTTCGCGGTACTGTCAAGGTTTTGTACATATTCAGAGACCGCCAAATCGGTTCCACAACTGCAGGATGCCATACTTCCCGTTTCGTTGTATTGATTTACACTTGTTCTTGCCAACCACGTTAACGCGTATGGCTGAATATGACGTTTGTAAACAAGAAGTAGCCTATCGCACGCCGAAGGAGTCAGGAGGATCTAATTAATGAATAATTAACGCTATGTTCTTGCGCATCCGTGAGGTCAAAAAATTATTTAAGTGGTTAAAAGTTTCATTCCGTTTCCCCTGTAAAGTTAATTTGGGTAAAAGCATCGTGCTGTATTACCGGTTAATCTATCTCACCATCTCAGCAATGCCGTATAATTTTTTCCCAAATAAATTTTGTAACATACACAAAACACTGGCAGCGACGGCAAAAATATAAAAATCACTTAGCACAGAGCTCTACTAATAGCTTACCGTTTCATGATCATTTAATTGCCTTTTTCACCCGCTTTGAGAGTCCATCTTTGGCCCAGGACCCAATCCCAGCAATACAGATTTTCCTCCTTTATCCATGGGTATCGCGCATAATTGCTGGTGTTGAAATGCCTCTCAAAAGCCTTGGTTTTTTTGCATCAAATTAAGGTCTGGCGTAGGTTTTCCCATGCTGATCAACTCAAACTTCTCATTGAATATTAGCCTAGAAAACGTTCTTCATAAACTCGAAACAATATTCACATCTATCACGAACCAACAACTCAGGTTAACTCGCTAGGTTGTTTACCGCCAATTTATTTATTCATTTTTTTATTTCGCTAGCATGTGATTCACCTGGGGGACAGTGGACGGAACCTGTCATAAAATTAGCGATAACAAAGCCCTCCCATTCATAAGGGAAATATGGTTGGACAATTTTACTGTCATTTGAAATTGAAGACCTGGGTGCAAGAAGTACTTTAGTCACAAAATAACACTTTTGAGATATTAAGGGTCAAAGTTTTGAAAACATGCTGCAGATACTGTTTTTAAAAGATAAAATTCAGTGGCGCCTGCTGCTAGTCCCAGGGGTTATACAAAGTAGACAGACACGTTTTTGTGGAAAAATAATGCTTTATTACGAAAAAAACAAGCAAATCAGTTTCGGACTTTGGTACTTCTTACCATAAAATGCCTGGACTTCGGTACTTATTGCCATAAAATGCATGGACTTCGGTACTTTTACCACACAAATGCCGTTTCAATCATTTTCTGATTGCCAAACAGTCATTTTTGCTACGCTTGTCACATGACACATACTAGCAGCTGATTGGACAGTCATGGACTTAGGCACTTGTTCCTGATGACGTCAAGGACTTGAGTATTTCTTGCACAAAAATTCAGTACATTCAGGGAAGGCCGTATATCAGTATTGAGGACTTGAGTACTTTTATTTGGAATTTTTTGGCTTTAAATGATGCACATGACACTCTACTTTATGGTAGTAGTGTCAGCTCATTTTTTGGAAAATGCGACTTAAGTGCTTCTTGCACCCAGGTCTTCAATTACTATTGCTCGGAGCCGAGCCCTCTGTAAATGCACAGTGGACCCGCAGCATTTCTTTCCCAGCAGCTGCAGAGGGAGGCAATTCAAAATATTTAGGCGTAAGAGACAAGACGTACTTTGACCATGCATAAAGACGAGCAAGAACTATTAGCGAACGGTATGCCTACATTCCAAGTTTGCTAGCTATGTCATGGTAAGGTCGCTAAACATACATTACAAAGGTTTACACATACTGATTCGGCAGCAAGTTTAACTGGGAAATGTTAATTGATATTGGAAAGATACACATGGCTAAAATGACGAGCTAGCAACAATATTATATCATTTTTTTCGCTGTGTGCGACGTGCTTGTAGCTAGTCAATTTAAGTAAAGCAATCGGCATGAATTTATGACGTAGCCTGCTGCCAGTAATCAAGCTACCGGACTGTTAAGTCAATATAAATATAAATGTCAATTCCAGTAACCAATCTAACTTTATAGTCAATGACAATACAGTATTTTATATCTGATAGGAAGTGTTGTGCAATAACGTTTGATGCTTCTCGTGAAGATATCTTAGTCCAATTACTTGTGGCTAATTTGACGCCAGCGAAATGATCAATTTGCAATATCAGTATCTCCGAAGTATATAGCTACCTAGTTTCCGTGATTATTTTAAACTGTGCCAATTGCGCAGGTGAAACGGAAGAGACTGCAAAGTGGCAGAAAAGATTGGGATCCATCGGACAGTTAAATAGACATTTCCTAAAGTTAATTCTAATTCTAGCTGGCTATATTCACTCGCTCAAGCAAGATCTGCCGTCGTTGGTGGCTTTCGCTTGCCACTAGGCTCTACTCTGCCGATTGCATCATCGTCTTCCGAACTTTCTGATGTCGAGACATTCGCGGCACTGGTTTCATTTTGGGAACTAGTCCCAGGAGGTGTACGAACCAGCCAAGCGTCCATGTTCGGTTGTTCGCACGCTAACTGGTACTGAGCCTAATGTGCTATGCCTTTACAGGTAGGCTACTTGCAACAAAGGCCTGTATAGCCGCCGATCTTCAGATAATCGATAAAACTAGGTCAATCGGTACAGTCTGAAGCCATCCGCGTTGTTGCTGATACTAGTACTGGTGACATATCTGCAACGTACCGGCAGCAATGTTTTGCGTACCGGCGGATTTTTCCAGCGTACCAGCATGCAACTTTTGCGTTCGTCAGCGTACTGGCCCAGTATGCTAAAATGGCCTGACTAGAACTATGCTACTGTGTAAAGTTTATACTCTCTGGAACTGGATAAGAAACGCGTCAATCAATAGATAATTACCAGGGAAGTTTCACGTGGGTGTGAACTGTAACTGTGCTTTGTGCAGATGAGCCTGAGCTAAAAGAATGCTTGGCTATCAATGAGTGTCTTTAGGAGGATATAAGTGAGCGCTGAATTTGTCGATGGAGGAATCTACGCATTAATCAATGTTAGGGAATTACGCGTTTTTAATATGTGTTGACTATAATTGATAGTAGAATGACACAGTATCAATACCATGGCAAATTTTTGCTTCAGAAAACTAATTATTTTTAACCACTTAATTGGGATACCACTGGCTCACTATTGCTGAAGTGGTTGCTACAAAGGACAACAATTTTTTCCATCGCAAGGGATCTTTTTTTAACTGCTGGATAAATAATATGGGCAAGTATATTGAACAGTTTGCAGATCAAGTTTAGCTGACGAGTTTAATTCATGCAACTCCTGGGAAACAGGGATCGGACTTAACTCGTCCATATTCTAAACAGTGTTCGAGCTTGGCTTGCAAGTGAATATTCAACTCAACAGTCCGGTCAACTGCGACCGCATGGGTGTAGCCCCCGAAAACCCGCTTCTCTCCTTTTTTGCGCATTATTCGGCCAATATTGTAGCCATGGCAACCAAAATCGATAGGTGTTATAAGTGAAGTGTAACACATGTCCATACCAAACATAAAAATAATCGGTCAAAAATCCCAGCCTGTACTGCGTCCACAAGGAAATCTCTATGTTTTGCCACAAATTTGAATATTATTTGGCCAATGCTGTCGCCATGGCAACCAAAATCGATGTGTGTCACAAGTGAAGTACAACACATGTCCATAACAAATATGAAAGAAATCAGTCAAAGATTACAGCCTGTAGAGCGTCCACAAGAAACTGTCCACAGATGCGGACACGGCGGCGGAGATGACACACGTGAATCCATCGTAGCCACCCGACTTTGTCTGGGGCTACAATAATTGATCTGGGTGTGCCATCTAGTGATAAGAATTGTGTAACTGAGTGCATAAATAGAGCAGCTCCATGTCCGCTGGCGTCTACATCTGCGCAGAGGGGTTAAGAACAAAATCAGACTTCAAGGTCGTGTAAAAGTCTGTAAATAGACTACAGGAATGGCCCCAAATGACTTGTCAGATCTGTTTGAGGTAAGGGCTCAGACAAAGACCCAAGTAATCTTGGCAGACTCAATTTTTGCTGTTTCCTTCGGGTCGTAAATATGCCCAGCCAAGATGTAAAACAGACTGAAGAACTCTTTTATCCCTCCTGCAATTGCCCTTTTAAATTAAACGTGAATTTAATTTCTTATTTTTATTATATACATTATATTTTATTATTTTTTTATTTATTATATGTTTTCTATGTATTATCCTGTATGTATGCTTGTGCAAATGATCCATTTTCTATTTGACCACTGGTTGCTGCACAGAAATTGCCCCCTTATGACATAATCAAGATTGAATTGAATAGAATAGAACTGAATTGAAACTCCTTCGAGCCGTAAGCAGACAGTGAGCGAAATGAAAACCCGAAGCCATGTCAAGGGACATATTTGCAATGATCTAGAGATAATAATGATAATAATAATAATAATAATAATAATAATAATAAGTGAAAATGTGTCATATACAGTATGCTTTCAAAATAAGCAACATGCTGTACTTGCATGCATGAATATCTATGTGAATTTTCCAACTTTTTGGAAATCTGTTTTTCTTTAAAATTAAAATCGGGCTGCCGGATAGCTCACTCGGTAAAGCATCGCGGTGCGAAGCAGAAGTGACTATCACGTCGCGGGTTCGAGCCCCGCTTCGCACCAGCCGGCAGTGGTCAGCAGCTTTTTCAGAGTAGCGCACAATTGGCTATTGCACTACAGGGTTGCAAATTGGGAAGGGACTGCCGGGAAGGGAAAATAATAGTTGCCTTGTTCGTTGCTCAAGCGCCTCCTGTTGGCCAGACGGGCACTCGTCAGGAAGATTCTAAGTCTGTTTATGTCCCGGTATCCTCCGCCGTCGTTCTGAACTTGCGAAGATCAAACCAATGAGTGTATAAGAAGCGGTGGCTGACAGGCGCGTGCTTCGGAGGAGAGCCGCGAACTGTCTACACTCTCCTGAGTTGGCAGCAAGGGGTCGCATACGAGCAAGCCTTGTACATAGTTCCCCAATTGGGCATTCCAGAGTCGGGTGGGATTGGAGATGCCAAATTTATAAAAAAAAAATAATAATTTAAATCAGCGCAATGGTAATGACTTCCAATGAAAGCCAAAGTCTCAAACTCTCAAATTGTTCATTCATGTTTCCCTCAGCTACAGAGGCTAAAAAAATAAAGGTGTTGGTCACCTTTGACAATTTTGTCAACTTTTTCAGAAAACCAACAGGTTTTAAGGTTGTTTTCAAACAATGCCTTAGATTTTGGATTGCTTTTTTAAAGGGCGCCTTAGGTGTTAACCCCTTTGCGCAGATATAGACGCTGGCCTCCATAAATTCCAAAATTCCGAAATAATTCTGTAATTGAATATCCAATTGTCTTGCTTCACTTGAATAATTTTACAGACTGTCTTTGACATGACCACTGAGTTATAAAACCTAAATAGGCACATGCATAACGGGAAAAAATGGCATTATTTGTATTCTGCGCAAAGGGGATAATGGGTTAAACAATGAGCAGAGCTTTTTTGCGTGGGGTCTTCTCTTGAAGAGAATTCTTGCTCCACATATTTCAAACCAGATACATGAAGTGATAGTTAAATGACTTAGAGGGAGTTTGGCAGACAGATAACATACAAAGTCAATGCAAACAACCAAATAAACACGAGAATGTGCAAGTTAGCGGCAGGCGATGTGAATCATGCAAGGGACGCAACCTACTCTGCTTAAGATAATGGGAAAGCCAGCTTGCTAGTGAGCAAGCGGTATGAAATAACCAATGTAACCCAATTTCACAAATAGTGGTCTAGCTAAACATTGGATATGGCAGTATGAGCAGTTTCGTTAAATCAAGCTGGTACATAAATTGAAATGTTCACAAATTGAAATGTTTGTGATGTTATGGCAGCAACATTACTGTTGCCAACTTGTTGCAGATTTTCAGAAGATTCCAATCATAAACTATCCCAATAGAAGTGAGCTGTCATTAACAGAGCTGTAAATCTTCAAAGTAAGAAAATAAAAATGATCCCCCGGTCAAACTCACGTGAGTTATGCAAGGAGAAATTTCCTTGGTATTTGGTGGAAACACATCATTGGGAGGTTTAGCATCTACTGGCCTTGGCAAATGCATTCATAATCCTTTACTGCTTTATTCATCTCAACAATTCTTCTCCTGAAGGTGATCATGAATCTCTTTTGATTTAGGATTCGTTCATATCACCATGTGATCTTACCTGAAGAGGGAACTGTCAGTAACAATTTTTGTGTTGTCTTCTAAAGAACAGGGCATTACTAACCACTTCACTCTTATCTCATTTATGCGACAAACCAATTTTTGCCAGAGTAATTTTTTTGTAAAGGGGTTCATATACTTTTTCCATCTAAAACAGCAATATTCTTGACTACTAAATGCATACATGCAGGTAAATAGAACTTTTTCACATACTTTTTCTTGCCATTGTCAATGTTTTCCTCCATTAATTCAATTCTATCTGGCTAAAAAAAACACTAATAATTGATACTAGTTCTTTGAGCCTAGCATATTCCCACTTCAGTAATTTTGGTGAAGAATTCTGAAGAATCATTTCTCAGTGTGAATAATTAGTACAATAATAGAATAATTCATAAAACTAAAAAAATTCAACATTTTTCATTTTTGTAAGAAGACAGTAGCCTGGAACCCATCCGTATCAAGCTTTGGTCGCTCCCAACGGTCACTTGCTTGTACGCCTGGCCTCAGTCGGTAAACCAGCGTTTGACTTTCAAATATTCGCACAAAATCCATGTGAGATCTGTGATTGGCTCACAGTCGCAAGGGTGCCCCCCTCCCCCCTTTAGACAGACTTAAAAATAAATAAAAATACCACTGTTCTGCATTCAACAGAAGTCCCGCCTCCCGGCTCCTGTTTATACGAGTATTCATCTGAGTGGCAGCAGAGTCTCTGGGCAATTAATGAGCCGGGAGGCGGGACTTCCGTTGAATGTGCGAGCTTACTTGAAGCATAACTATTTTATTATTTTTAGCGAAAAATAACCGCGTTTCTAGAGTTCTGACGATACGAGTGGACAAAGCAGACTTGGATTATACTGAATGATGCGTTGGACGATGGTTTGAAAGTTTGTCAACGGACGTTTTGTGGAGTTTTCCCATTGCTACTGCGTGACCCCATTTGCTTCCAGCAAAAAAGGAATTTGGATAATTTTTCAAAACTCTCCAGTGGCTTTAAAGTTGCGCCAGGTGAAGAACAACTTTGTCTGTTCAAGACATCTAATGGTGAGTAATTGATATACAAATTAAAGTTTTTGGGTGGAGTATCACTCTAACTGATGCAATCATGCCCTTCGAGCTATAGCTAATGCCAATTACAGTGAAATACGTTATGTAATTTGAGTATTATTTAATTTAGCCTTTATTACACCGGGGAATCCCACTGAAATAAACAAAATGCAGATATGGCCGAACATTATCCTGTTCAAAACCTAACAACCACTCCAAGAGTAAACGCAAGCAAACCACAATCTAATTTTTAAGCTCATTTCAATTAACATTCACGAATGCCGTTGCTGGCCAGCTAACTCATATTCCATTGGTGGTTCTCGCCAAGAGCAGAAAACATGAATATTCATATATTCATTTCATTAGTGACGTAAGGGCTAAACGCTGGCTATACAACTGAGGCCAGACTGATAAGTCAGTGACCGTTGGGAGCGACCAGCACTTTATCAGTATGGATTCCAGGCTAAGAAGACAGAGGTAAAACATGAAATACAGCAGAGCACAAAAATGAAGGTAGAATCAGATTTTAATTCAGACAAACGCAAATATGTGGCTGAAGTAGGTAGTTACCTGGTGTTTGATTCCTCCAAAAGGTCAGGAACAACACTGACTAAAGCAATGTAAAGAAACCCGCCTGATGAGAATGGCAGGATCCAGGCAGTTGAATGTGCTGCAATGGTAAGAATAAAACACTTGAGACAAATGAATGCTGCACTGCATATCACCAGCACTTTTCTAGTTGAATATGACAGGAGCATATGTTCAGCAGCAAACTGGCACTGACAGGGAAACATGTTCATGGAGCCTTTGAATTTTCATATGAACAAAACATATTTGGTAAAAATATTCCACAACCAAGTTAGTGGATTAGTTACTATATGAGCTTGAAAATGTAAAAACCCCAATTCTGATGAAGTTGGGATGTTGTGTAAAACGTGAATAAGAACAGTATGCAATGATTTGCTCATCTCATAAACCCACATTTTATTCACATAAGAACAAAGACAACATATCAGATGTTGAAAGTGAGACATTTTACCATTTCATGAAAAATATTGGCTCATTTTGAATTTGATGGCAGCAACACTATTTTTGTTTTAAAGTTTACAAAGCTCCTGTTTAGAAATCCAGGATGCGGTCTTGACTTCCCAAAAAAGTTGAGGGTGGCAGAGGCGCAAAACGTTTTCCCTTAGGCTGCTGACAACTAGCAGCTCAATGAGTGCGTTCTTATGACATTAGAAAAAAATCCATTTATTGTGTTTGTCCGGCTAAAACTGGACTTTTAAAATACATGTAAACATGTTAGTCCAACCGGAATTGTAATATATCAAATGTCTCAAAGTCAAACTAACACACCCAGATAATGCAGTTATGAGCCAAAATACTCCTCCATGTATACGCTTGAATCGATCCGAACTGCACCATGTGCCCTGCATATGCTCCGCAGTTCATTGTGCGGGGCTTTGACACAGAAGTCCTGTGGACTTGAGAACACCAAACTAATTAGCAGCAACTCTGTACTCTGCACAACTAGCACGTTTGTACGGAACACTAGCAATCCTCATCTACAATGGTACTGATGCTCGAACAGCCTCGTCTTGGGGGCTCTCAAGTTCCTCCATTAATCTGCATAATGTATTGAATGACCTGTGCATCATACGAAAATTTCCCTTCCACTCGCCATCGGAAAACTCTTCCAAAACGACTCTCTCCCACCAGTCTTTGCTCCTGACCCGCATCCAACATGCACGGGAAGCCCGAGGGTGCTTTTCACGAAAGCACAGATGCTAACTAACATAGTTGGAGTCACTGACTGTGAATGGACGAACAATGTAAGTTGCTAACTTAGTTAGGAACTACGCTTTGGAGACACGCACCCTGAGATAGTAGAGAGGGCACAAAGTGGAGCATAGCGGAGGCCGCGTTGTTAATCCTCCAGGTGCATAAGGCACTGCCGCCTGCCTTTGGCTAACACCACAACCACAAGAGATGGAGTGCATTTCAATTGTATGAAAAGCATAGCACACAGCACATACACAATGTACAGTGCCTTAAAGTTGTCCATGTTTTTGCCACTCGACATGCCACTGGTTTACCGCCAGCTTATTTGTTTGTCGATTGTTTGGTCAGTGACGTAATAGGTTAACCGAAAAAGGTCCAACACGAGCAAGCTGAAAAGGGGCATATCGCCACCTATCATAGCGGAGACGGACATGCTTTGGACAAAAAATCGATTTCCCTCCCATGCATGTGTACTGGGACAAGGACAGAAGTTTGATTAAATGGCCTCGTTGAGCTATAACTGTAGCTCGACTTAACTGTGCATGTAAACGTACTGAATGAGATCTCTTGCTCTTGAATGAGTTGTACTTCCATTACAACTGGAGTGAAAACTGACAGGACATAAGAATTCCAGGAACAGGATGAGGGCTCCAGACTGCAACTAAAATGATTTTTTGAGCATGGTTGAAAAACAATTTTACGTTGTAACATTGATGCGATTGGGCGAATCTGGAAGAAACATTGCCCTGCAGAGCCGGTAGGCCCCTAGCCCCCTCCCTCGCAGTTCTGGATGTAGCAGTTCCAGACCCACCATTTTAGACATAATGCTACACACGTGCAAGTTTTTAAATGAAAATGGCTCCTCAGTGCTGGAATTTGCAGTAAAACATCAGGTGTAATCAATAAATCAACACATTGTCATTTCAGACTATCCTACGATGGCTAGAAAAAATACCCTGATGTCCATTCATGATAAATATTAAATAATATGCCACATGCATGCCTGGTCAGTGTTCCGCTGTGTTGAGTTTCATACTGATGTCATCAGTGATAAAGTAAACATGCCAAAAATAATACAAGTATTATCTGGTGAGTCGGCTCCAAATTTCTGAAATGGATTGGTCAAACTGGCTAAGGGAACAATAGCCATATTAGCTAAGGCTAGGTGAAATTAGCTTCGGGTACATGGGCAAGGATTTCTTTACTGTCATTTCAAGAGAATCGCACATATCCGAAAACAGAACAAAAGAAAGAAACACATTGCTTTATATACAGTAGTACGATGCGCTAAACTGTCAAAGACAGAAAAATATAGTGGGTCTGGATCTATCATGGCAGCCACTGCTCATGACATATAAATTTAATATTCAGATTGAAATATTTTGCAAACGTCAATTTTTGAGTCACTGTTAATCTTTCCATCAATAAAAAACTATAGTTTGCAAATAAAAACAATACCATAATTAATACCATGCTGTAAAACAAAGGTTTCCAAATCATGTGTGACCAAACGAAAAAGCTGGAAGAACCCAAGCTACCAATGGAAGAGTTTGTCGAGACTCCGGAAGACTGGGGAAACCTGCGCTAAGGGAAGGAGGAAGCAACAATAGGTAAGGAAGGGAAGCAGCAATAGGTAAGGGCTGTGCAGTCCAGTTTGGCAATGGCTGACCTGCTCCTTTGGGTGACTGAGTGAGGAGAGCAAAGCCGGCACCCAGTACTCCACCCAGGGCAGTTGACAGCTGCATTTTGGCAGCACTCCAGCGGTCAAAGCCGGCCCTGAGCAGGATGGCAAAATCTCCAACCTGAAGAGCAAAATAAATCCTATTATGTCATCAATACATAAGATATGATGGGTGTAACAATGTTTTAATATTAATATTCCAAACCTAATCAATTTCCTCATGTCTTGGCAGCCACATCTCCCTTGCCTTGGTCGAATTGATCTCTCAGTCGTACTTTTTGTTCCCCAAGATCTCAACACTTCCCACAACTAATTCTACAAGGAAGTGTTTTCCACCAGCTCCCCAATTAGCCTTACGGCAGGGGTGTCACATTTCATCCACAAAAGGCCAGTGTGGTCGTTTTTTTTTGTGACAGTCCAACACTAATACACCTGCTTCTAATTATCAAGGTCTTGTTTGAACCCCTGATTACTCAATTAGTTAAATCAACTGCTGTAGCCCTGAGCTATTACAAAGACCTGCATCCACACTGGGCCTTCATGGATAAGATTGGACACCCCTCCCTTATGGCTTTTGGATTTTGATGATTTAGCAGACAATTAAAACAATGGTCACTTACATTACACACAGAAATCGTAGCAGAAACTTGGCTGCACTCTACTGCGCATGTGCAGTAGAAGCAGACTACATCTCCAGGGCAGTTAGACTGCAGTTTAAATTTAGACATCGGGTTTAAAGTTTACCAGACTTAGATTACACTTGGGCAGAGTTTTAACTAAACCTCACCTTCAAACACTAGAACTGAATTAAACCCCAATTAAGCATCGATCTCAGTGGCGGTTAGTTAAATCAGGGTCTAAATTTAGATGGGATGTTAAATTTAACCTGACTCTAGAATATGGGGGACAATGTCTAAATGGAGAGTGCATGTAACATCAAAATCTGCACATACCGCTCTAAATTAATCATGCCTTTGTAAACGTGCCACGCACCCATGCCTTGGGCAGTGACACACCTGCATGGCCTGACAGAACTGGCTTTCGGCCCAGACGCTGACAACAGCTTGGGTTGGGTTTTTTTTTTATTTTTACAAAAAACACTTGAAATATTGACTCATTGGACCAAAAAACACATTTCCACTGTGCTACTGTCCATTTCAAATGATTAGAAGCCCAGAGAAGTCAGCAGTACTCATGGAGGACAACAGCTCTGTACAGTAAAGCTTTAACTTGCATCACTGGATGCAGTGGTGTATATGAGGTCGACTGACACAGGTTTACCAAAGAATTTTGAGCTCATGTTGTGATAACCATTGTCGAGACAACCTGAAATAGATCCTGACAATCTAAACTGCTCATGAGGTAGTCCGTTGGACAACCAAATATCCCTGCAGTTTTATTAATTGAAATTTTTCAAAATTTTATTTACCTCCCCCTGCAATGGATGCGACCGTTTTGGTCATATGAAAGGCTACTGCGCATAACTTTCACACATCTCGTACAGGCGAGAATGTGAGTCCCCCCACCCCCCTCCTTTTTTTTGTAAATAAAGTAAACAACGGTAAACAACGATGAAGATATAGACCGCGGTGCGCACTTCAATTCAGGCTTGGGCAACCTAGTCAATGAAAACTCGTCTACCTGATGTAACCGTAAACAACCTAAGGGAATGTAGATTCAAAAATGTGACAATAAGCATCTATCTTTGAGGTGAATTTTATGGGATCAAATTATAAGCGTTAACGTATTGTATGCAAATTCAGAGTTCAATCAAAATTACTGCAGTGAGTGTAGCGGTTGGCTCCCTTCCAGCGTGAAACTTCGCTGCTCTTTGACACGGAGAGGTAAGTTTAGGGCTGTCGCGATAGAATAATTGTGATTAATTTAAGCGCAATGAAAGTAACTGCCACTATGAGGCAGACAGACATGCTTGCTTATTACCTTTTCTATTACCTAATGCGGTCATTTGAAATGCTTCCAGGAAGAAAACTGTGATTTGAAGTCCGCTAATTACCAACGAGGTTGGACAGCCTCCATCGCCTGGGCATAATTAGGTTGCCTTAAATCAATTCTCTTGTACTTTGCCTAACTTGCAATCAAGCCATTTATTCAGCCAACTGACCAATCAAAAGCAAAATGTGGCCTATAATGATAAAGAAGAGATCATGAGAAGCAGATAGACCTAACCAGGCTGCCGTGTTAATAATCTGAATAAATAGCAGACCTCTTAATTCCACCTCTCAGAATTTGTACATATCATTAAAAAGATTTCTTAAAAATAAACTCATTTTAAGATGGTCCTGGTTTTTAAGCGTTTCAAAACATAGCCTACGCGAAGTGGAAAACATTTTGTGAAGCATATCGAACATGAAAGTGAGAGAAATTATTTTCACATTGCACGCAATAGATACATTCAGCGAAGACTTTGCAAATGCGTTCAGGCAAACGCAAATTTGTGGCATTTTTTGATCATTGATTAAGATTAATTTGAACAAGTAATTCGTAGCTCTTGATTTTGGGTGCTTTTGAACCAAAAAATAGCCTACAGTGAAGGTGGAAAAAATTCTGTTTAAGCGTAGCCTATCGAACGGGACATGTTAATTGTTCGCAGGCAGCGCGGCCAAACGTAAAACTAGAAATAGGCTAATCTAGCAAACATATTCAGGCAAATTATGTGCTGAACAACACAAAGTTAAGGTCTGCAAAGTCATCATCCTCTACCCGACAATTGCTCTCACCCCCTTCCCAATTACTTTGCTCAATTTGCAATCAAACAGTTGATTCGCTCAATTAGGCTAATGATTTAAATTGGTAGACAGTCTGATTTATCTAGATATCATTTTTGTTAGTCAAATTTTGAAATTTAAATAACCATGAAACACAACAGATTTGCCTCAATGTGTTGGCTGCTGCATGCGAATGTGTTAACAATTTACTTGTGTTCTATATGCTTAAACAAAATGTTTTCCACCTTCACTGTCTGTTATTTAGACGCTCAAAAGTAAATAAAATCAAGCACTATGAGTTACTTTATTTTAAATTACTCTCATTCAATTATCTAATAAAAAATGCCACAAATTTGCGGCAAAGATTCGCCTGAACGTGCATTGCCAAATCTTCGGTGCATTTGACTATTGCGTGCAATGCAAACATATTCTCTCTCGCATTCGCGTTCAATATGCTTCACAAAATGTTTCCACTTCACGTAGCCTATATTTTTAAGTTCTTAAAACCAGGGCCATCTTAGAATAATTTCATTTTTTAAGAAATATCTTTAATAAAACACAAAATTCCTCGATGAGAGGTGGAATTCAGACGTCTGCTATTTATTCAGATTATTGACATTATTTTAATCTAACACGGCAGCCTGGTTAGGTCTGTCTGCTTCTCATTATCTCTTAATCATTACAGGCCACATTTTGGTTTTGATCAGTCAGTTAGCTGAATAAATGGCTTGACTGCAGGTTAGGCAAAGTACACGGGAATTGATTTAAGGTAAGTTAATTATGCCAAGGTGATGGAGGCTGTCCAACCTTGCTGGTAATTAGTGGACTTCAAATAACAGTTTTCTTCCCGGAAGCATTTCAAATGACTGCATTAGGTATGTGTCATAGAAAAGGTAATAAGCAAGCATGTCTCATAGTAGCAGTTACTTTTATTGCGCTTAAAATAATCGCGATTAATCTATCGCGAGAGCCCTAGGTAAGTTATCTGAAATTGTACAGCCTCATACCAAATTTCACAAGTATTCATTTATAATTGGTAATCTAACACCCCGAGGAAGCGGGAATCTTTAGATTACGTTTTGGCTACGCTGTTTTCGAGTACTTGCAGCCTGTATATATCTCACTCATCCCAAGTCATGTCAAATAGATCAGCTCTGTTGCCAGCCATATAGCGAGCTAATGCAGAGTCCAATAAGAAAGGGAAATGCAGTGTCATTAAAACCCGTCTTTGCCTGAGCTTGTGACGGAAGGCGGGGCTCAGAAATATTAAAGAAACGGAACGTATACGAACCAAGCTATTGAGTTGCAGGAGAGTGGTTTCGGTTAAAGGGGACCCATTATGCTACATTTCCAAGTTTATATTTTGATCTTGGACTCCCCTAGAGTACTCAAAGTCCAAAAAATGGTCCTTATTTAGCTCATACTGCCATCCTGGAAAAACCCCATTTGTAGTCCATTGCAGTCTCTGCCTGAAACGCCTCGTTGGGGCGGGTCTTCCGCTATGCCCCCCCCCTTCCCGTGTGCCCACTTTCTTCTGATTGGCCAGCGCTGTGGAGGGCAGAGCTGGGCAGGACTCGGCAGAACGCAGTTTTCCAGGTCCGCGTTCCTAGTGTGAAACGTGAGACGCTTCTGCCATCTGAGCTAAGGAATTCCGCAATCAAACGCTGTACATGTGTATAGATCTACTGAGATGAACTTGTTCTAATAAACGCAGCGGCGAAAGTGGAGGACGCAGAGTGAAGTCTGGCAGCTCAAGCTCAAATTTGCTCTCTACCTACGGCTTCTATGGTGAGTACACCAGTATTTCCACTCTATAGGTAGGATTGAGGGAAAGCTAGAATCCACCCCATACAGACACATTTGTAGAGCCGGTTGACATACCTAGGTGTAGACCGAAGACCGTAGAAATCCAGTGGGTCTCAGTTTAGAGGGAAACATGGACAGTGAGGAGCAGCAAAAAGTGGACCAACAACTTATGGACTGCTCAGATGCGTATTGTAAGGACCTGCTGGTTCGTGTGCATAACTGTGATGTGTCGTTAGCGTGGAGTAACGAACAGCTTCTGCGCTGGTATATGACGGAGGGGCAAAAGCTCCAGGCTAAACGGCCTTTTCGGAAATTGCCCGTGGTAATGATTTACTTATTGCGTTGGAATGACCAATTTTTTGCTCGCGGAAAATGGGCGCGATAAGCCACTTTCACACTGGACGCGAAACAAATTTTTTGCGCGACAGATTACATTCAAAGTCAATGCATTACATTCAAAGTCAATGCATTGTCTTCGCATTGACTTTGAATGTAATCTGTCGCGCGTAAATTCGTTTCGCATCCAGTATGAAAGCGGCTTAACGCGCCCATACACGTGTATTCGCGTCTTTGCATTGACTTTGAATGTAATCTGTCGCGCGGAAAACTCGTTTCGCGTTCGACGTGAAATCAGCTTTATGGGTAGTACGCAACAGCAAGAGAGAGATACGTTTATGTTATGAACATAATACAGGTTTTACAGACCGTAAGTTCCGCTAGCGTGAACAGTTGCTTATGCGGACCTAGCGAATCGATCACTTCTACAGGAAAGAATTTCCTCTTCAATCTCCGCCTTTTTCGGCTTTTTATTAGCTAGAACAATTTCTAAAGGGGGATGAAATTATGCCAGGGCAGTGCAGAGAAATAATTTGTTATACCAGACACGTTAGAGCTTGTGCATTTCGCGATTGCTTTCACGGTAGCATCAGAGAGCTAGCCCAGATAATGGTGAAGTATCCAGCTGACCTCGGTCATGGATAAGTAAAACGATCGTTTCACAAGCACCCAAACAGGTACCCCAAGCTCTGCAAAACCTACGTCTGGTCTAACTGCAGCCTTTTACAGCACCTCTCCAGTTTGCTTCAACTGTAGTGACTACAATCGGGCAACGTTATGATGAAACTGCCACACTGATGCTTACCGAAGTAACACAAGCATACCGATCAGAATTACTGCATATAAGTTAACCAGGAGCATTTTTAAGTAGCACAGCACGCAAACTAACATGCAGTAGCTGGTAACCAAGCATTCATAACAACCAGAGACAAACCCTCGCAATACAGGTTTTACAGACAGCAAGTTCCGTTACTGTGGACAGTTGTACCAAGCATCCAAATTACAAACAAGTTTAAAAAGTTAGCTTCAAATGAGGTTTATGTTCACACACCTTCTGTTGAAGGTGCCCTGATATTACTCTTGCATATTTAGGACACAAACATTAGCAACAGTAACTTGGCTACGTTAGCCGCAGTGCTACAGCCACAATTAACAGGCCATCACATTAGGTAGGCTTATGCCGTAAAAGCAACTTACAGCTTCCGCTTCTGTGAGTCACGGACAGTCGTGACCGATACAGGCTTTATCTTCAGATATTTTACAAAGCCTGCGTTTGAGGCCAGTTGTTAGTGCTAACTATCGTTAGCGGTCCTGCTAGCCACTCGTAACACGTTAGCTTCACTTATATTATTTGCTGTTATAGAGTTACTTACAGCTTGTGGCTCCGAGCGCTTGATCGATGCAACTGCTTCAGGTTTGACAAGCAGCTGAAATGCTTATCCAGTGTCGAATTATCCTTTATTGACAAAGCTGTCTTTGCTGAAATGCTGAGCACAAACAGCTAACGCTCCCTTTGGCTGTGGCTGTTCGCCGCCAGCAAACAAAAAAGCTACCCACTGATTTCTGGTGGCATCGTCCTTTGGAAGAGAAATAGGTGCTTTTCTTCGCATCCAAAAATAAACGGACAAGCAGCTTTGGGAGAGATACTGACAAAAAACTGGACCTCAAATGATCTGCGGTTCTTCTTTCATATTTCAAAAAGTGCAGACGCTACTAAGGCATAGTATGTTCCGCGGTTGTTTGTGCCTGCTAGAATAGTTTCCGGTGTGGGCTCTGGCTAGGTCTGTATTAATTGGACGGCACAACCTGACGTTAGGTTTTGCCCAGATCTCGCGAAGATCTCGGGAGGAGCTGTTCAGAGAGGAAATAACGTTCTTGGATTACGGCAAAACCCCTGTATCGTATGTTTAGAAACTTTTCAGAGGTTGATTATGGACATCCAACATAACATTACTTATATGTATTAAAAGAAAGATCAGCATAATAGGTCCCCTTTAGCAGTTGTTCACCTTGGCAGAAGAATTTATGGCTTTACATTTTATCGCATTGCTCTGAATATCACTTGTACCACAAATTGAAGCATTATTTAGCGTTATTTAACTCAATTTTTCCTCTCGAATTGCCTGCGTAGTCCCATAGGTAAGTGTGTTTTTATACATATTTTTTAGGCACAGAGATGGTCAAATAAATTGTAAAGGTTAGCTTTCCAATTATTGTGATTTTGATAAACACTCTCACACACACACACACACACACACACACACAGACAGCAGGGCTCTCACTGTTTTTTTTTTTTGGAGTCAGGGGTCAGTGACTCCTGTGACTTTTTTTTTCAGGGGTCAAAACTCTGAACTCAGGGGTCATAAATGTTTATTCACAACTTTTCAGGTGTCAAATATGGACGCGCTTGTCCCTTTCTCTTCATAAAGAGTCCCTCACTGCTATTGCAGTTTGCTTTGCTTTTGTATGTGCTTTTTCAGTAAAATCGAATAGGGCATGAAGATCTATTCAAGAATAAGAGTGTAACTGACCACGCTGTTTCACACTGTAGCGGCGCAGCAACCCGTTTTTTCGTGGCGATCTTTAAATCGGACCACTTTTTTTTAACCTACATGTAAAGCATTTGGATTGTCAGTTATGTAGGCTATATAACATGAAACATCATGGAACTATAAATTGAGTTTATTAATGAATTAAATCAAACCTCTGCTGCCCTCCGGTTTTCCACTCCAACGGTGTTTACCGCAGAAGCAATAGTTTTCCAATGTGCAGCCTTCTGGGCTCCCTTGATGCCACTCTTAAGGCTTCCAAATAAAATTATTTTGTTTTCACATTTGAAATGTATTTGCATGTATTTGGTTTTCCTGAAAACGCAGAAATTAGATGAAAATGGTGCGCGACATATATCTTAAAACAAATGTATCCAACTCATTATAAACATCTGCTTATGTTATAATAAGCTAACAAATAACAAGGTTACCTCTGTAGACTGATTCATATTGCAATATTAAGGCGAAAACAAAGACTTTACGACTTCACGTTAGATCAGCATTTAACCCTAACACAGTTGAAGATTTGATTCGGATCAGTGTGGAGGGTCCTCCTCTGGACATATTTGATGCCTCACAGGCAGTGAAGAGATGGATGGACGGGCAGAGAGCCAGGAGACCCAATTTTAAATCCTGGTCTCAGGATATGGCATTAAGCCAATGTAATGGAAACTTTTGTTGATCAATGAACTCAAGACTGTCATATTGTTTAATAACTTTCATTAGTTGGAGACAGTTGTATTGTTATTGTGGAGTGTTATATTGTAGTTTTTTAAACATTAAAAAATATTATATATATATATATATATATATATATATTGGTGCTTCTAAGATTTTGGTGAGTGCGCTCCTAAATTTTGGCTTGAGCTCCTAACTTTTTGAACTTGGGAGCACAGCGCTACCAAGTAAAAAAGTTAATTTTAGGATTTTAAAAAGCTGTTGATTAGCCTTAATTAGGTGCTTTTATGTTTAGAGCAGTTATTTGTCCTCTTAAGCCACATTTGACAAATCTATACATGCCATGAATAATTAAAATTTCATATCCACAATGAGATATGTTAGAAACCAGTATGAATAACTGCAGAGGGAAACAATTTGACCAAACACTTGATCAACATATACAATCAATGGGTTCCTCATTGGTGAAACCTTCAACACATGATTGCAAAAACCAACAATTTATTTGGCAAACAAAATCACACCTGTTTCAGTTCATGTTTATTTTATGAAATTCAGGCAAATCATTTTGAAAGAATTCAAAAACACCTGTATTCAGCAACCCAATTTGGAGCTTAATGATTTTCTCACAGTCTAATTGGGTCTGTTTAGAAATGAGCCCCTGAGAACCATACTGGGCCATCCCGCACTTTTGGCGAAAATCAGTTGGGGTTGCGAGCATGTGCAGAAAACAGATCTACATTTCCTAAATGGGCAAATGCAATCTACCCACATGGATTGTTAATACAAGCAAATGTATTCTCTGCCCCTGAACATATGCACTGCACTGCCTTAGCCATAGTGGGCCATCCCACAACCTTCCCATAATTCATTGTAAACATGGAGGCTAGGTATCTCACTGATGAGATATTGCATCCTATGATTGACGATGATGGTGAAGTGGAAGATGACAGAGACCCAGAGTTTGACCCAAATGAATCAGAAGATGATGGTTCCTCCTCAGAAGGAGGTAGGTTTCACTTTAAATGATGATTATGCATCCAAAACCTGCACAAAAAGTGCATGTGCATAATTTTACATATCTTGAGTTTGTAACATATGTAATGTTTTTGTTGCCAGTTGCTCTAAATGACACAGGAGGCTGGCAACTTTGAGTCATTTTCTCAAAAGTACCCCAACATGGGTTGGGCTGGTATGGTTCTTAGGGGCTCAAATATTTTTGCTGAAAATCCTCATAATATTGAAAAATAGGCATAATATGTTTGAAGGTTTTTATTCTTCATGGCACAATGGATACGTCCATAAAAAATGTGCCTTAAAGTAGGGATTCAAAGAAAATAAGTACCCATGAAATTGGTCCGTTATGGCAATTTCATGATAGGTTGAAGGTATTCACTCATATAACAAGAGAAAAGAAGTTTCATGCGACTTGATATTGGCTTTCCAAATGTTGCTCCTTTTCCACCGTAACCAGTCCGCCGACAGTCATTTTCCGTGACGTCACATACGGATTGCGTACTCTGAAAGTACCCATGTGTTCCATAGTATAGGCATGGGCAACGCTCTGCATAAACTCTAATGGAATGCGTAACAGCTGAACTGGGGCGGTAAACAAGCCTCAGAAAACTTATAAAAAAATGACGTAAATACCATTTTCATACAAAAAGAACACCATGGTTTGATTAAAAGCAACCTTTTCAATAGGATACCCGCATTTCATACATGAACTCTGCGATACGCCAAAAACGCGATTTGAACAGAGCTATTGTTCGCCTGTAGGACGAATGCGTGATCTCAATTTGCGCCGTGTTTACAAATTCTCAAGGGCACGGCGTGGCAAAAATAACCATTTAGGAGGTAGATTTCAAACAGCCCGCGCCAACGTCTTATCCCAGCTACGGCCCTGATTTGCTTACAGCCATCTAATTTGAGAAATTACGAGTCTGTTCGTCCAGGCTAGACCTCCAGGGGATGTAAAATAAGTTCGACAGAAGTTGGTGAAGTTCGTCACGAGTTCGCCGTGATTTCTTCTCAACAATAGTAAGAAAGGTGAGCGTATTTTTTACTTTACCCTACATAGTTTGTTGACAGAATATCCTGTGACCCTATTTGTGAAGTTTCAGTAAAATATACCAAGGAATAAACCGGCGCCAGGCGTTTGAAGCCCACTGGTCACAAGATTCATTCACGTATACGCTTCAATTCGAGACTGCAAGAATGGAAATCTGAATAATCAATTAGGAAAAATTCTCGGCTCTCAGTAATTCTGTATATCGTTTAAACATTTTGTTAATCGGATTATGAAAGAAGACTCAAAATAAGCGCCCGCTTTTTGTTTGGATGTAAAAGCGCGTTTTTAAAGGAGAATACATTGTATATTGATTAAGCATTAAACTCTGCATAAGTCGAACTGTTTTAATATTTGTTGATGACATTGCTTCGGCTTCCTGGAAGCAAGTACGCGCAAATCTGCTGTCTAGTGAGCATTTCAGGTTCGATGCACTGAGTAATAACGCCGTGGAAACTTAAACTGGCCCGTCATTCTGCCGAATAGTCTTACTAAACTAGTTAATCGTCTGATTGCTAATCAAGCAAAGGGGAGGTTTCTGCCTCGCCAAACTAACCTCTGACTGCACGTCATAGTGTTTTACTATGAATTATTGACAGTAGCTCATTGAAACTATCATGGGAGGAGGGTATATGGACAAAGTAAAAACAGTGCAAAGTTTTTTTTTTTTTTTTTTTTCAAATCACCACGGTTATTGAAGGGGAACGTTTAAGAGCAGTGGAGGGCAAACAACTGCCGGCATCAGCGACTTCACTGCATTTTATATAGTTATGGGCGAGTAGCGTTAATGTTTGCCCTCCCACCAATAATTTTGACATTTTTGCAGGCCATTAATCCAAAAAAAACTTCACAGGCAACCCATTCATACCATTTTTTAATATCAATGCAAAACCTAATGTTTAATATAATTGGGTGAAATTCAATGCATTTTCCATTAAAAAGGGCCTAGGGGGCGCTGCTGTACTTCAGAAAAGGGGTAGATGACTTTAGCATCAATTACTTCTGTTAGGGTACCCTAATGGATAATTTGGCCTGGTTTATTTCTGAATAGACTGTATTTTCGAAAATTCCCTCAGGCTTAACCCCCCAATTTTCACAATGGGTTTTGTTGAAAAATGCCGAAATCAGCCATTTTTGGGACCCTGTGGCTCTGAGACCCTTTCCTTTAAAGGCGTTGGACTTGTGGCAAACTCTTTGTCTGTGTCTTCTGTACGTACCCGCAGAAAATCATTAGAAAATAATAAACACTTTGTTCTCTGCAACTCAAGAAATGTTGTCATTTTATTCATTTGTATTGCCCATGCCTACATAGTAATAATACAGTGAACACTGTGCAAACGGTTTTCAATTTTGTTTTTAAAGCCTGATGAGTCAGAACTCTTAATTTTCTTCCAGTAGTTCATAGTTTTAAATCACATGTTTAAATATTTTTTCTTTTTTTTTTAAGCTACTGTCGCATAAAGGTGATTTCTTTCATCGATGCATATTAGTTTTGCTGCTTATTTTGGTTCGTTCCGTGCCTGCAAAAAGTCCAGTCGCCGCGCTGGCTATACACTATACATGTACACGTTGTCTAGTTTAGAAAGAAAATTATGTTTTTACTGAAGTCATGTTACCATTCCGAGGAAGGTTGAATAAGCCAAAGCTGGGCTACAAAAAAGATAGTATTTTATGAACACGATCACATCGACTCTCATAACAGTGATTGACTGACATAGAAATATGGAGTGACGAGATCGATGCCATTTAGAACACAATCGTACCCCTCAAATATCTCCACCCAAGTACCTCAAAAGCAGCCTGAATCGTCCGCCTGTACTTCTCATGCACTCAAGCTCAATTTCAGGTCTTAACTGCTTTTTTATCGTTGTTGTATCTCTTCCCATGGTTCTTTCTTCAATTTCTGGTCCTTCCTCTTCCATGATGGCCAAAACAAAACAAAACCTCAAATCTAATAACTTTAGATAGTTACAGTATACGCAATAGAAAGATCTGACGACAGGCAGCTGCAAGTGCATGAACAATATGTATTCCTGCGCGAGTTAAGAGAATACATTCTAAAAATCTTCCTTTCTTGTTCTGTCATCGCTCTTATCAAGTCTACTCATCGAACAAATATCATAATAAATTAAGGTATCAGTCCTTCCCCCAGGGTTTCCACTACATGTAATTGATCGTGGCGCACCGCCACGGCAAAACAAAAGCCGCCACGCCTATGTAAAATGACTTTACATAAACTCCAAAAATCCTAAGGACAATCAAGTGTCGCCAGTTCTCATTGTTAAATTAAAATGAGCCCAAATAATTCTTGACCTGTTGTCAATCATTTTGCTTAATGAAAACGTTTTCCAATGAATAAAAATTAGCCATCGGCAGTAAAACGCGCTGCTTTCATCTTAATGCAATGTGTGCAACGATTAGAGAAAAAAAAATTTTGTTCACTTTGCAAAACAATAAACTACGATGTTAAATTCTGTGTTCGCTGTGAGCACATCCTGACTCTACCTAATTTTATCTTCATGATTATTTAATTCCAATTCCAGAGTCCGGAGTCATAATCGGTTTTCATATTATATGTGAAATCCACCATGACGCACGTGAAACTGATAAACCTCCGTGCACATAGACTTCAATTATTACATTGCCTACGTGCTGATTAATGAAAACTAGCCACACCTGATAATGCGTCAAATGAGTTTTGACCCGAAGCTGAAGCGCTCCGCCATAGTCTCAAAAAATCTTGGAAGAAACCCTGCCTTCCCCGTATTTACACGATTTCTGTCAGATCATTTATATGTCCATGTTAATCTTCAATGTCCTAGGCCTATATAGAAAAATATGAGTTTAAATAAAAAAAACAGCGCGCTGTCGCGAGCGGGACCCCTCAGACTTGCGCTTTATTGGCCGCCATATTGATTATCGGAGCAGGACACAAATCAATAGAGAGCTTCCTGTAACCACCCCAAACATAGCACCAAAAAATGAGAACATTTGGCCAAGGCGTTTTTCAGTTATTGTCCAGAAACGAAAATGAAGATCGGAGCGGGACACAAATCGATAGGGAGCTTCCTGTAACCACCCCCAACATACCACTAAAAAATGAGAACATTTGGCCAAGGCATTTTTCAGTTATCGTCCGGAAACTAAAATGAAGATGGCTGCCGTGGCGGCCATAATGATTATCGTAGTGGGACACAAATCGATAGGTAGCTTCCTGTAACTACCTTCAAGATGCCACCAAAAAATGAGAACATTTGGCCTAGGCGTTTTTCAGTTATTGTCTGGAAACGAAAATGAAGATGGCTGCGGCGGCAGCCATATTGATGATCGGAGTGGGACACAAATCGATAGGGAGCTTCCTGTAACCACCCCAACATACCACTAAAAAATGAGAACATTCGGCCAAGGCATTTTTCAGTTATTGTTCGGAAACTAAAATAAAGATGGCTGCCGTGGTGGCCATATTGATTATCAGAGCGGGTCACAAATCGATAGGGAGCTTTCTGTAACCACCTCCAACAGGCCACCAAAAAATGAGAGCATTTGGCCAAGGCGTTTTTCAGTTATTGTCCGGAAATGAAAATGAAGATGGCTGCCGTGGCGGCCATAGTGATTATCGGAGCGGGACACAAATCGATAGGGAGCTTCCTGTAAACACCCCCAACAGGCCACCAAAAAATGAGAGCATTTGGCCAAGGCGTTTTTCAGTTATCGTCCGGAAACGAAAAGTTAACGGACAGACGTAGGGACGGACAGACGGACGCCGCGCGCCACGACAATACCCCTCGACCGACTTTCGTTGGCTGAGGGGTAAAAAAAACACAGATAAATGTTTATCCATTATAATTTATCCATCTCAAGTCAAGTATGACTCAATTTTAACCTTTAACAAAATAAAGCGTAGAGAGAGACAGTATTTCTATTGACATGTAACAGAGCCGAGCTTGCAAAACCCGTATGTGACGTCACCCAAAATGGGCCACTTTCCTAGCATCACGGAAGTATTCACGCTCGATAAAGTACTGTCGTTTCATGCGTGTTTCCATTCTCTCGTATCGATAATGTGACGGAATGACATTACATTGCATTCTTTGCGTTCTAAGCTTACCACTGACGTCGAAGTTGCAATATTTCAGTTTTTCCTTTGAATCCCTACTTTAAGGTGGTAAATAACTGCTGTAAACATAGAATGCAGCTAATTAAGACAAATTGACAGCTTGTTGAAATCCTAAATTGAAATTGGAGCTATTGTTAGACACTCGCTGGGCAATATTTGGGAAAAAGGCATGATACCCATGGCTCTGATAGTTCATCGGTTTGTTGCATTATTACATAAGTTTTTCCACTGTTTGAATCAGTGGCGTAAACAGAACTAAAAATTGGTGGGCACTAAACATCTCTTTTTTAAAAAACAATTAGTTCTGACTCGATTGCAATCATTTTTTGTAATTAACTATACATGCAATCCGAGAACACTTTGCACTATCAGCTGTTGCTTATTCACCTCATTAAGAAAAAACGACAATCATTCATTTGGACTTGCAATTCTCAAGAAGTAGCCTGTTGGCTAACTTCATAGTAACTTATTTTTCTGAACTGAATGATGCTTATTGATTAGTCGCCCTTAGATCGCATCACGAAAGAAGCTGCGTCTTTAATTGCCAATTGATTATTCTTATAAATGGAAATTGTTTTAACAATGGAAAATGACTGAGAACAAGTTAGGACTAATAATTGTAGTGAAGTGATGTTGTGTGGCTGCTCAATTTTCAGTTCTAGATATGCCAATGATTTGAAATGCACAAAATTGCGCCACCAAATGAATGATTGTCGTTTTGTCTTAATGAGGTGAATCAGCAACACCTGATAGCGCGAAGTGCTTTTGGGTTGAATGTATAGTAAATTACAAAAAATGATTGCGATCGAGTCAGAAATAATAATTGTTTTAAAGAGATGTTTAGTGCCCACCCAATTTAGAGTTCTAGCTACGCCACTGCCACAATTTAATTTTATATTGGCGTCAGGTATATGAGAAAGATGGCGCAACAAAGTCATTAGTTGCGTTTTAGTAACGATCCCTCCACGATGGCTTCAGCTGGCCGTAGTTGTCCCTCTCGTTACGGTCTTGGTAAGCAACCTAACAGTATCTTAAACTGAAACTTTTACGATGGCTTCGGGAACATGGGCCCAGAGCCAGTAAATTAAACTGTACAGTGTTTGTTAGTCTTGTTAGTCACAATAACTCCGCCCCAGCCCCTGACATAATCGGTGCTTTGCTTTAGACCAGCAAGGAGTTGGTGCTTGCTCTGGCACCTGCTTCGAGAGCCAGGAGCTGGTGCTTAGGCTGTGGAAAAGTGAAGAATCGGTACTAAGTCAGGCTCTGGCTCAAAACTAATAGTGGAACCAGCTCGGTAGAAAAGGGGTATTTGAGAACCACTGGTCTAAGGTTAATATCCTAATTTGTTTCTGAGATAGAGCCTGGAAATGAATCATACCCCCACATTTTGAGACCAAGTCCAAACTGTTACCATGCAAACAAGAAAAATTAAAAAAGTCATTTTAGCAAAAACTAAACATTGACTTAAACATTTCTTTAATTTTTTTAAACAAATAAACAAATATAAATGTACTGAATTACTTAATAACTGTGCACCAGTACAGCAATCTTAAATAAACCAATAGCTTCATAAAGTTTGGTCAAACATGTAAAAAAAAATATAACAAAACCTCTCCTGGTTCAGTCAGTGCAATTAAGAGTGTAACACCCAATGTAAAATAAATAATTAAGGAGCTGAAATTGAGAAAAAAAAAACCAATAGCTTCAGTAGCTTGGTTGGTAGACATTCAAAATAAAGAGTAATCAGCTCTTTACAATGGTTTAGTGCAAATGGGAATTAAACATCCATATATATAATATGTAATAAAATATACTGAGGAATAACCATAACCCTCATAGTCTATTAAATATTTAATTATTAATCTCTTTAAATATATTATCAAATTTTATGGCCTTCTGAAAAGTGACTAGATAGCCTACTATGCTAACGTAATATCAATGAACTTATTTACGCCAGTGAAACGTCTCGCCCAGAGGTCGCGTTACACTTTGATTGTCCGTCATCGTGCCGGACAGAGGCATAAAAATTCCTTCATAATTAATTATTTTCCGTCATTGTAATTTTATTTCTTTAAAATAAAATAAACAGAATAATGTATAGATAACGCATTAGCTGATGCCGACAGTGATTCATGTAGGCGCACATTGCGTACTGTGTTAAATACAGCACTGCGTGGATTTTCGAACTTACTGCTGTCTGAACTTAATAAAACATCACAAACGACTTCTCCCCCCACACAGTAACAGTGTGCAAATGAACAATGCTTTCACTTATTGCTGGGCTTCACTAAGCCTAACAACCGCAGTCTCGCTAAGCAGTCCTACAAAGCTGCTTATCAACTCTTTACGTCAACTGGGGTTTCCCGACCCAGATATCTGCGTGTTCACATAACAGAGACAGCGTTTGTAGCCTATGACCAATCGTCTACCGGCAGCAGAGCAGCATATTTTACAAATGAAGAGCAAATGATCATATTACAAAAATATGCAGAGATGGCAAGTCTCACGCATTCGGCGTAGGTCTCACGCATTTTTTAGGCTTATTCACCATAGTCCGCAATTATTCAATGATCGCTTATTAATGAGATTCTCAGGCGGAATTAAAATCCTTGTGCATTGAAGTTTCAGTTTCACTTGCGTAAAGGTGGACCTCACCTCAAGTAGGCGAAAATGGAAAGCGATTATGACTCCGGACTTCTCGTGCTTCTCTTTACTCAGGGATTGGAAACAATGCATGTGTTTCATGATCGTTTAGATTGTTTAGCTAAATGAAATAAGACCCTTTGAAACGTCCATACGCAATTCCATTGCTTTCAATCCCTCAGCAAAGACAAGCGTAAGAATTTCCGAGTCATAATCGATTTCCGTGTCACTAGTGGGGAAATCCACCGTAATGCACGTGAAACTGCTTAACTTAATGCACAATCACTTAAATTCCTCAAGTGAATTTCTTCAGTGCGCGTTGATTGAATAATTGCTGACTATGGCACAGGAACGTGAATGCCACTAAGAGGCGAGAGACTAACCCCGAATGCCTGAGACTTGACGTCTCTGCTTTGGCAACAAGCCCAAATGAGTGACTGCACTTTCGAAACAAGCCCAAAAAACCGCAACCCGACAACCAATATTTATAAGCGACTTTACGTAAAGCTAAGCCCAAGGTCGCTTAAATCAAGCGGATTTGGCTACACTGGCCAATGCAAGGCACCTGGCTGTTCTTTGGCCTGGCCTTCGCATGGCGTGTCGCTAGCGCATGACGTCACTCACAGCGCACAGCACAGAATTAAACTGAGGCCACATTTACACTTAGCCGAGTATTTACAGAAACGAATATTCCCCCCCCTCCGTTTTCAAATAAATATGCCGTCGAGCGCCATCATAACTATGCCAAACCTATGGGCGGCAGTGTGGGGAGAAGGATAAAGCCATGCCAGCCAATCAGAATCCTCAGAATTGACAACAACAACGAATAAGACACGCAACTTCCTGTTCCTTTCAAAACAATAAATATGGCCCGAGGTTCGTTCGTGTGGACTGATAGGTCGCTCACATGACTTTAAGCATTTTCTGGCGCATGCTGTGACGTTTCGGAACCTAAAACTCCGTTTCACCCAGTTTACACGGCAACACATAAACGGCATGATCAGAAATCTCCACTTTGGCCAGGGTTTTTACAAATGATCGTTTCCCGTGAAAAAAACTCCGTTTGCGTGTAAAAGAGAGGCCAAACCGCATGAAAATATGAGTGTTTTTCCTATGTGTAAACGGGGTCTGAAAAGATCGGCCCCTATGGATCGTGCCCATTGTCACCGATACCCGATCTAGAATTTTCTTCAATATCAGGACCGATACCAATACCACTATCGGATCGGTGCATCCCTACATATAATTGATCAACACTCAATGAAAGTACAGCAAGTTTCTGATTATGGTCACATTCCTCACAATAAGAAGTGTTGTGTTTATAATGTTTAGTGCATTTCAATAAAATTTTCTCTCATCACAGCCAAAATTAATTTTGATTGTGGCATAGTTGAGGATTTTTCTTCCCTTCTTTTTTTTTTTTTACACTTTGGGGACTTAAGCTAGGCATCTGCTTTACTGCTATTCTGAGAAGCATTTTTGAGATATTTATTCCGCAAAAACACTGTATAAATAAAACTGAAATAAACTGAACATAGTTTGAAGCTAACAGATAAATTTTTTGCCTACTTCACGTTACTGGAAACACCTGAAGTCAGTTTGGTTAATAGGCTGACAGAGTAAGTAACATGCAATTACTTTTTCATTCAAGACCAGCTGGCATTCACACCATTTCTCTAACCATACATGAAACTACAACATAAAAATTGCATTGCGCATTTACTCAGATTGTTGTGCATACAAATTTATTTGAAGATTTGGAGTAAAGTTTAACAAATATGCAGAATAAAGGAAATAAGACAGGGGGCAAATACTATCCGTGGCACTGTAAAGCAAGATGTTTGGAGTAAAAATGCTAAATGCTGAATACTTATCAACAAAACATTCTTACATAACAACGTATTTCCTTGAAATGTTCCAAAGCAGTATGGTAGGAAACGCATCATCAGGAGACAAATTGCACCGATATTCCAACTGACGAGGAGCTGGAATTTCAGGAACAAATCAATTGATGGCATTTCGTTATTACAGAGGAAATTCACCGCCAGGCAATTTTTTAAAACAAGTTGGTAAATTGAGAAACATGAGAAAACACCCAGAGATAAAATATCAGCAAAAACAGTTGCCAGTGACACTTGAACAGAGGATAGTTTCAAACATGCCACATCTCCTTGTCCCACATACTAATTTAATTCATGGCAGCCACAGGTTCCCCAAGGTGTCCTGTCCCCTTCCCCACTAAAACAGAGCTTCAATACCCTATCAAGGACAGGGCACAGTATAGAACAATGCATGCAACACACTGGCTGTAAAATCCCTTCAGCAAACACAACCCGCTTCGCAATGGCGTCGTTTCACTACGAAATACAGCGCAAAAACGAGTCACAGGTGCGTGAAATCGACAAAGATGTTGAAAATAAATGGAACTGGTCATGGATGGAAAGCAGATATGTTACTGATATCTCTGTATCGCTTCACGGGGTAAAATGGAAACGTGGTCTGGTGGAAACCTACTACAGAGATTACTTTCATAAGGGAAGCTTTGACTGTTTGTGCCACGGCCATTATTTAGTTGTTAATGGCAGTCATTGTGTTAGGATAATAGTTACGTTGCTACTATGTAATAGGTTATGTGATGGTGTAGGGCTAGCTCTGCTGCGTGCAGCAAATACGATGTACTGCGTAGGAGTAACGTGGGCCATTGCAATTCATTGCGCGTCTCAGGTGTGTAGGCCCTCATTCAGAATAAAGTATCGCCATAAAGTTGGCTACCGGGTTAGCTCGTGGTTAAGGTGCCACTTTGCGGAGCAGTAGTGAACAAACACCACGGCCTGGGTTTTATCCCCGGTCTTGACAGTGCCGACAGTTGGCTGGTAGTTAAACTACCTTGGAACCACTTTTAATTCTACCGTCTATTGATTGGTGTCTGACTTACAACCACTTAGTAGTAAATTAAGAACCCTACCACTTTACATAAAGACCTTGATCTTTTCAGTTCAAGTATGACCTATATGACTTGAAATCATCTTTAACCATCTACTGCAGAGTGCAGCAATAATATTCTGATATGTAGTAATCCCATAATTGCAAAAAAAAAAAGTTGATTTGACCTGAAACTCCTGCCTCTAAGCGCCAATTTACTCAAATTTCACCTCCTCAGACTCCACAGGGGCACTGCTTCTGGACCCCACCCATGGGATGTCCATTCTCAATTTTTTTTCAAACCTCAGCTTATGTCTGTGACGGACAGGAGGACAGATGGAAGTATGAGAGGCACATCTACTCAATAAAAGGTATCCACATATTAAATTTTGTTGAAAAATATTGAATGATTTAGTTCAGGCCTGGAAAACAATATCTGGCCTGGAAGAAAAACGTGAAAAGGGGATGGACAGATGGACAGCAGGACAGACGGGAGAATTACAGGTACATCTACACAATAAGATACATCTATGTATAAAATTTTGTCCAGAAATATTGAATGGTCTAGCGGTTCTGGCCCAGAGAAGAGGAATGATGGACAGAGGAACACGTGGAACAAAAACATTCCTATGACCTCCAAAAAAAAAAAAAAAAAAAAACCTGAAAATGAATAAGGATTATCAGCAGTTAACAGAACTTTTTTTTTTTTTAAGTTACTTGCCCTATTTTACACTCATCAGCCACAAAAGTCTAGTACTGAATAGCTATCGTAAGGGTTTGTTTTCATTGCCATTATCCCCATCGTTAAAACTATGAAGAATGTCTGTAATGTATTATTTATTTATTTATTTATTTATTTACATTTAATGCCATTGATTTCAGGGCATTTGGACATTTCAACAACTTAGCTTGCAGACTTTTTGGATAACATTAGTGACACAGATGAGAGCACTCCCTTGCACCTCCCCCCCAAGCCTCAACGTCGCAGGATTCTTGTTTGGGACCAGCTGGTTCATGGTGCTGGTTTAGAACAAATTTTTCTGGCCCAGAACCAGCGCTTTTTAGCGGAAATGCGTGGAACCGTTCAAGATTGGGCGCCGGCTCCAGCACCAGCATCAGCACTAGAGGCAGGCCCATGTCAATAGAAAAGAGGTATCAGAGTCATTTCCAAGACATATACAGTATGCAGGCAGTAGTCACCCTCCAACAGACTTTTCGGCATTTACTCACCTCATGAGGAATTTCGTGGAGGAGAATGGCAAAAGTTGTGAGGAAACCTACCTGGCAGCGTGAAATAGAGAGGAAAGAAATCAGTGACAATATATATCGAAACTGTCCCTGGCAGACAAAATATTACCATGGCAACGGCTGATGAAAAGGGCAGATCCAAAGTGCCCCTTGTGTTCCTGTGCATCTTTGTATTTAACCGTAATCAAGGGCAGTGGAAGTATCAATCACTCCTTCTCCATGGTACTGCACATTATTTACAATGGCTGTGGCAGCCATGTCAAATTTGTGCCAGACATAGATCAATACAACAAAACTACTTCAGAGCCAATGTGAGCACATAGATGGGGGGTAAAGTCATCTCTAATTTTCATATGTATTCCCAAGGATTTGTGTAGTTTGCCTTCAGCGTGCAAAAAGTATGTTTTCCCTTTACAGCTGAAGCCTTCCGCATTACAGTCCAGCCATAATTCTCCAGCAGCACTACTGGCATTTACTGAGCAGATAAAACAGTGCTAATAAAACAGTGACAACGGAAGTATATGGGTTGTTACATGAACAGGAGTGATGCTGCTGGTAAAAGGGAATGCCCCATGAGAGTAGGACTGATACAGTTCTTTCATAATCTCTTAATTCACTTACTTTTTTGCTAACAATGAAGCTGCCGGTCACTGCCAATCCATGAGTGAAGTTATCAATGCAGTTTGCCAAGAGGTTCAAATATCCACTCGTCTGCCAACAGCAATCACATCAATCAGCAGTAACAAACACATTAATGAAGTTTCCAATCAACTTTACATTGATCAGCCACAAGATTAAAACCACCTGCCTAATAAAGTGAATTGTTCTGCCAAAACAGCTCCATCAACCTGATGTCACTTAAATTCCCAGACCCAGGCTTTCACAGCATTTCCCGCAGGATCACACTCCCTGCACCAGCTTGTATTCTTCCCACTGTGCATCTCAAACAAAATACAAAATGATGCAGAGCGAAGCAGAAATAGGGGCCATTCCATATGAAATCAACCAATTTTCATACAAGTTCCATTGGCATAGTCATGGATTTTCTTCAAACTTTAATAGATTGCTTTGGGTGCCAAATGAAAAAATACAAAGTTTCAGCTCAATTGGCCCACTACTGAATTTCTGGGGGGTCAAAAATGTGGGCATGGCACCCCAGTCGGCAAAATTGGCATTTTTTTCCCATTTTTAACTGGCAGTAACTCTGGAAATAATGAAGCTAACCCCATGATTTTTTCAGTACTTGTTCTCTAAGCGCTGTGCTACCCTTAATTGCTTATCAACATAGTTTTAACGCTTTTAATGTGGTTTTACAGGTTCCCAATAATGCTACTTTTACAAACTGGTATCAAAACGTACATATTTAAAGGTACCATTTTCACACCCATCTGATGATATATGCGTATTTGTGGTAATATTAGCTATTAGTAATGGTCAAGAGCTTTCTATAGCCACCAATTAATATCCTGTAGCATTTATACAACCCCAGTTCTGAAATAGTTGGGACAAAGTGTAAATCGTGAATAAAATCAATCCGCAATGACTTTCAAATCACACCAGCCAGTAATTTATTCACAATAGAACTGAGATAACGTAGCAAATGTTGAAACTGAGAAATTTTACAATTTTATGCACAAAATGAGCTAATTTCAAATTTGATGGCTGCTACAGGTCTGAGAAAAGTTGGGACAGGGGTCTGTTTACCATGGTGTAGCATCCCCTCTTCTTTTTGATTCTGATTCTCTCATATATGAATTGCTTTTTCAGCCCTCTTTTGCCTGTGTCCCAACTTTTTTGAGACCTGTTGCAGCCATCAAATTTGAAATAAGCTCATTTTGTGGATAAAAATTTAAAATGTCTCAGTTTCAAAATTTGAAATGTTATTTATGTTCTATTGTAAATAACATTTTGGCTCGTGATCTGAAAGTCATTGCATTTTGATTTTATTCACAATTTACACTTCGTCCCAACTATTTCGGAAATTGGGGTTGTAGTTCTTCGGTAATATTGACCCCTATTTTTCGACCCATTTTTTTCAGGATGGGGGTATCCCTCAATTTTAATGAAACCTATATTTTTGGAAAGCTCTTGATGTGCACTGCCACAAAAATATATTTCATTCTGGAGCTAGCATACCTTCATTAAAAAAATGTTGTCATTTTCTTCAATTTTCCTCCTAAAATTAAACCTCTTTGAGGATTCATTCACAATTCTCAACATTTTCACAAGTGTACAAAGGTTTCACATTTTTTCAGATTCTCCTCCCCCAAAAAAATTTTCTCTAAAAATATTCAGTTTTACCTCAATATTTCCTCTTTTTTAAATGTAAGAAGTATAGACAGATAACCCCACCCCCGCCCCTGTGATGTTGAAAATTGTGAATGGCCCCTTCAGCTGCTTTAGTTCTTACCAGTACCATTACAATAGTCGCTGATTTCTAAACCACTTGGGGAGTCTGTCAAACTCATAATCAGAAAGAGTGTACTGCCTTCCAGATCTTGCAGTTCTTGGTGCAAAGATGATCAAGAAATGGTTCAGGGAAACATGACAAATGTCATCTTTATTCTGGGGCCACTAAAACTACCGCGTTAGTCCATGAGGATGCAAGAATTTGACATTGACGTCCTGATATTCTTCGGATGTATCCAAGACAAATGCCAGCCGCCAGTAGCCATCATACAGGTAGGCTACCTAAAGTCCTGGAATATACTGTTCAAAAGTTGACTTTTCCTTTGTGATCAGCATCCATTATCTGCCCAGACTGAAACCCACTACGCATTTCACAATGATGGAACCATCAGCTGAAGGAATGAAACCGTGATTATCCCTGGCACCAGGAATTTCAGGAGCATCTTCAAAACGTCTGTTTGGGTCAACTGCATGTTATGTATTTCGAAGGGATTCTTTTTAGTCCCTGTGCCGAATACTTACCGAGCATATGTCTTTTTATGACAATCGTTTAAGTTGAGGGTGTTTCCAACAGCGCAAGATTGAGAGATATTTTCACAAACTTGAGAAGCTATTGTCTCAAGGCATGTGCTCATTAGCATGTCCTGCCACCTATTCAACTATTGAAGAATCACTGTTGTCATCTATTATGGAATGATAGCAAAGAAAACAGCAACTCACTAGTTCGGTCACCTTCTATTGCACCACTTCATTCATTTTGCAACACAAAAAAGATGAAAATGTATGGAAAAGATGGATCAATTTTTTTGAATTAAGGAATGCTAGTTCCAAAATGAAATTTATTTTGGTGGCAATACATATCAAGAGCTTTCCAAAAATATAGGTTTCATTAAAATTGAAGGATACCCACATCCTGAAAAAAGGGGCCGAAAAAGGGTTACCCCCCACAGGGGGGTAAAATAAGGTTCAATATTACTAAAGAATTATAAATGCTGCAAGACATTAATTGATGGCTATAGAAAGCTCTTGGCCATCACTAATATCTGATATTACCACAAATACACACGTCATCAGATGGGTGTGAAAATACCCTTGAATGTGTATGCTTTGTTAGTGGTTTGTAAAAGTAGGATTTTGAGAGCCAAAAAAACCACAATAAAAGGGTTAAAACTACTTTTATTGGCTATAAATGGTAGTACAGTGCACTAGAAAACAAGTCCTGAAAAAATCATGATGTTGGCTTTATTATTTCCAGAGTTACAGCCTGTTAAATGTGGAAAAAAAAAATTCTAATTTTGCCAAACAGGGTGCCAAGCCCACTTTTTTGACCACCCAGAAAATCAAAACTAGTTGGCTGATTGAGCTAAAACTTGGTATGTCATCATTTGGCACCCAAAGCAACATTCTATCAAAGTTTGAAAAAAATCCATGACTATGCCCATGGGAGCCCTGGTTGACATCATGTGGAATGACCCCCAGGATGATAAGATCATAACATGGTATCCTTTTAAAGGTTGCCTGTAGCATGGATGATGTCAGATCACAGAGTACATGTCGATGGCTTCATGCAAGAAGGGAATAAGTGACATTTTACGAAGTGTCCCTTATGCCCTTCTTGCATGAGGCCATAGATGTGTTCATATATCTCAATAATGGTCCAACCAAGTGCATGTCAATGAAAATCCCATTTTCTGAGTTTGGTTTATGCAAGATGTAACTAGACCCATGTCTTCTACAAAGACCTACTTGGTCTTCTTTGGCTAATGAAGGACGAACCATAGAGTGTGACATCCAAAATTTCTTATTACAACTGATCCATCCACAAATACTGTGTGTTTGCTGGTTTTTATGTATTCGCCTTTGAAAAATGTCACTTTCTTTGAAATCCGAACAATAAATGTACCCCCCCCCCCCTACAGAGCGAAGTATAAATGAGACTGGTGGATGGTACGGATGAGACAGTGGTAGAGGCATTGAAAGCGTGCAAATGATGAAAGATATTGAAACAGAGAGGAGAACCATGCTGCAGGCGTGTAGCCAGGGGGTTGCTTGCAGTTGCTATAGCAACACCAAACTGTGACCCAGCAACCGCAAAGCAACCCCAAGGCTGAAAACTAAAATGCAAGTTGTTTTTAGTAGTGTTATATAAAAAAATGGTGATAATTCAAAGAAACATTTCACGTGTTTTTGTTATAACTAAAAGTAAAAGGCAAAATATAAAAGGATGAGACTCGCGAGAACTAGCCCATCAGGGCTCACGTTAATGTCACGTCGTTAGCTAGGAAAAAGCAAAGAAGCGGGACCGTTGAAAACGCAGCTTCACAACAGCTAATTGCAAACATGGATCGATATCTGCTGAAGCGTAAGGCAACTGAAATTCAGCTTAAACGTTTGTATGTTGTCCAAATAAATATGATGTGTTTTGACGTTTGATAGCCAAGAAATATGTGTAATGACGATAGTAAGTACAGGCAGAAGACGTCTTGCAGCCGTATTATTTTTGAAATACATCTGTCAAAATCGAAGCCATCCATCTCCAAATGCATGTTAATTTGGGAGCGACTGAAGAATACGGTCTGCATCACAGATCTACGGTAACGTTGCCCAGCTGGCTAACTTAGTGTTGTGATGCCTTTTCCCATGGTTGGCTAACGTAACGGAAGCCAGCTAGGTTATAATGAAGCCAGTTATATTTAATGAACAGAGGTGTATAGTAACGAAGTACATGTACTTCGTTGCAGTACTTTAAGTAGTTTTTTTGAGGATTTGTACTTCACTTTTTTTTTTTTTTTAACCGAGACTTTTACTTTTACTCTACTACATTTAAAACATAAAAAGTATACTTTCAAGTCGTTACTTTGACACTGGCCATTTCGTTACTCGTCACAAATTAAAATATGAATGTAATTCATCATTTAAGGATTATCTGGATTTGGCGTGTTCCAGAACAACAACGGTGCTCGCACTGCTCGGCAGGGTATCTTTGTGCGGATGTGTCCGCCAACGGACATGGAGCTGCAAATGTATGCACGCAGTTACAATATTCTACCACTAGATGGCACGCCAGGATCAGTTATTGAATATTCACAAGCAAGCCGAGCTGGAACAATATTGACGAGTTCAGTCCCATCCCTGTTTTTTGGGAGTTGCCTGAATAAGGCTCCTCAGCTAAGCCTGATGTGCAAACTGTGCAGTATACTTGCCCATAGCATCCATCCAGCAGTTAAAAAAAAAAAAAATTCTCTTGCTACAGAAATAGTTGTTGTCCACTGTAGCAACCACTTCAGCTACAGTGAGCCAATAGTATCTCAGTTACCTCCTTGGCAGAGGTCTGCGCTCTCTGAGTGCTTTTCTAGTTGTTAAATGGTTTGTAGGCTAGGGCTATTATGTGCATTTCTCACTGTCGTGAAAAAGAGGCATATATACCAGCAGTTAAATTATCAACAACGAATTTCAAATTGATTTTGACGGGCCTAGGCCTACACCATAATGTTTATCCGTTTCATGGTATGCGCGCATATCTCCCAGACGGCCCTGATCCGAATGAGTAGGCCAATAATGACATCCATATCCTTATTTATGCTGTTTAATTGGCATTGTAGTAAATTAACAAGCAACTCCGTACAGTTGTATAGCAACTACTAAGCAACTGCAGTGAAAAATTTCTGGCTACGCCCATGCCATGCTGTTAGGAATAATGACTATCACCCCAAACTGTTGAAAATTCAAAGAACTGAAACACATAGCATATCATGGGGGTGGTGGCGAGATCCTTACGGATGCAGGTGTCCATTCACAATCACTGGACAGTGGAAGACTGTGTAAGAGGTTATTTCCTGAGTGGAGAGCAAACGCCTTTACTGAAACATGACCCTGTGTTTGGGGGCACTCTAAAACACAATGTCCATGCGCAAGCTCAGACCGGCATGCCGACATCTTCCAAATGGGAGTCCTATTAAGCTTATGACGCTTGAACCACTTTGACAATGTTTGTTTCAGTAAGAACAACTTCCTTTTTCATGGCACCAGAAACTTTTTTTTAGGTCAGGACATGGTCCACGTGTTCACCGAATTTCATGCATGTAGGTTCAACGGCTGTGAAGGCTGCTTTGTTGAAACTTTCTACGGGACACAATGGAGCCATTTTGCCATGCCCACGTGTAAAGCCTGTACTGTAATAACAAATATGCCATGCTTTCTGCATGCACTCAATTTTGTGAGCTTTTGACCTGGAAAAAGTAGTCGTTGATTAGGGGGCATGAAAGGGCCAGTGTGTCACGCCCAGAGCTAACAGGGATATCAAGTGGAAGAACATTACACTCATAACTTGTGTGCAAAGTTTTGCAAGTTTTCGAGCATGCTAAGGCCCTAAAAAATGCACTCGTAAAATTTGGAAAAAAAGCTCAATTCCTGTTTGGCCAAAATGTTTTTTTTAAATTTACAAAAACACTTCAGTGTGAACCCTATCACTCCACCACATTTCATGAAAATCCAAGCATCTTGATCCCTAAATGGATGAGTGTTTGGTGGCACTGTAGAGCCACCGGGGCACGCCTGAGCTCCATTGATTTGCCAATTTTGTCAGTACACAAGAATGAACATTGTTAGGGTCACACAGAGGGAAACTTTCAAATGTGAGGAAATTCAACATAGAGGATTTCCCATGACCACTTGTTGCCTGTAAGCCCCTCCCACCAGCAAGCCAGGCAGATAAAAGTAGTGGTCAACCAGTTTCTCTCTCCTGGCACTTGGCTCTTTGGACTCTTGGCTCTGGACTCTCTCTTTTGACTCTGCTCTCCCCCCTTGGTGAGGCTCCTGGACCCCTGAGGACTGCTCAGGCTGGGGTTCTCCTCCCCACCTCTGGGCCTCTCTCTCCCCTGTGGCCCTGCACAGCCATGCTGAAGCATCAGCTGCTACCGAGAGTAGAACAAGCCTAGGAAGCAACAGCTTGCTTTTGAGGTGCGGCCAGCCTCCCTCCTCTTTCAAGAACAAGAACACGGACCTTTCCAGCACCAGAACCGCTCTTTCCAGCCGGATCAGCATCTTCCAGAATTGGATCCTCCACCGAGCAGAAACCACAAAACCATCTTCCCCTATTAAGGACGGGTAACCACTGGGCATTCAAACCTTTAAGAAAGACCAACTGTGGGTATTTGTGAAATGACAGTTGCTGTGATTGTCTTTAGGATTGTGTTTTTGTAGGTCAGGATGGTATTAATGTGTCGCAGACAAGGTCTTGCATGCAAATAACCTCCTGTATACTAACACCGCACCTTTCCTGTGCAAAACACACACATATCTCTTCATTTTAATGTAGTACATACAAACAAACACAACACTGAGCGTTTTAAGTCATTTAAACTGACTTTAAACACTTTCTTTAAACTTTTCTTTGTAACAAAGACTTGGTCTTGTTACAGTGGGGTTGCCCTCCCCCACTTCCACATGGTCAATAAGGCTCCTCCACTCACACTTTAGATCATCCCTTTGTTCTCTCTCATCCACGCACACACACACACACACACACACACATATATACACCTCCTTCATTGTGCATATAGTGTTAGCGTTTAGTGTAGTTTGGATTGTGTGTTTCATTTGCTTCATTTAAATAAATATTCCTTAAAGACATATGCTGTGGTTATTAATGCTGTACAAGAGTGAATGAAATTGCCAACCTCTTCTATGTAGAACTCCAAATCCTTCAATCTAACTACTGATTGGGTAAGTTGGTAACAATTATTAATTTAATTATTAATCAATTTCCATATTAATAGCTTAGTGGATATTGAGACTGAAGTTTTATTAATTGGCTATCATTTTCCCTTCACAGAGGAAGGGTGGTGCCCCGAGGTATTCATATTAATATTTAATATTAATATCACAATATCATACACTTTATTTGATTATTTTATTTGATTATTTTGATCAAATTAATAATATGATTTGGCAAATTGCCTCAATACTTGGTGTCCAGTTGTGAGGTGTAACCCCAACAGCCGGCTTCCTTGTGTGACGTGCCATTGCACGCACAACAACATCACCACTGCTTGGGCATTATCATCACAAAGGTGCCCTGCGCGAGGCATTTCCCCAACATTGGTGCCCTGCGCGAGGCATTACCCCAACAACATGTATGTAAAATATGGTGGAGATGGAACAATGTATGTGCAAGTTACAGCAATCTCAGATTTTATGGTGAGACATCAGAATTCCCCACGCCATCACGGCCACACCCATCAACGATTATACAACTCCAATTCTGAAATAGTTGGGACAAAGTGCAAATTGTGAATAAAATCAAAATGCAATGACTTTCAAATCACACCAGCCAGTATTTCATTTGCAATAGAACAGAGATAACATAGCAAATGTTGAAACTGAGAAATTTTACAATTTTATCCACAAAATGAGCAACAGCATAGTTCTAGCCAGGCCATTTTAGCGTACCGGGCCGGTACGCTGACGTACGCAAAAGTGGCATGCCGGTACGCTGGAAAAATCCGCCGGTACGCAAAAAATTGCTGCCAGTACTTTACAGATAGGTCACCAGTACCAGTATCAGCAACAACACGGATGGCTTCAGACTGTATCGATCAACCAAGTTTTATCGATTATCTGAAGATAGGCTCGTATAGCTGCCGCTGTCGCAAGTAGCCTGCCTGTAAAGGCATAGCACATTAGGCTCAGTACCAGTTATCGCGCAAACAGCCGATCATGGACGCTTGGCTGGTTCGTCCACCTCCTGGGACTAGTTCCCAAAATGAAGCCAGTGCCGCGAATGTCTCAACATCAGAAAGCTCGGCAGACGATGATGCAGTCGTCAGAGTAGAGCCTAGTAGCAAGCGAAAGCCATCAACGACGGCGGATCTTGCTTGAGCGAGTGAATATAGCCAGCTAGAATTAGAATTAGCTCTAGGAAATGTCTACTTAACTGCTGCAGTCTCTTCCGTTTAACATGCACAATTGGCACAGCTTAAAATAATCATGGAAACTAGGTACTTAAGAGATACTGATATTGCAAATTGATCATTTCGCTGGCGTCAAATTAGCCACAAGTAATTGCACTAAGATATCTTCACGAGAAGCATCAGACGTTATTGCACAACACTTCTTATCAGATATAAAATACTGCGTTGTCATTGACTATAAAGTTAGATTGGTTACTGGAATTGACATTTATATTGTGACTTAACGTCTGGTAGCTTGATTACTGGCAGCAGGCTACGTTGTAAATTCATGCTAATTGCCTTACTTATATTGACTAGCTACAAGCACGTCGCACACAGATGAAAAAATAATATAATACTGTTGCTAGCTCGTCATTTTAGCCATGGGTATCTTTCCAATATCAATTAACATTTCCCAGTTAAACTTGCTGCCGAATCAGTATGTGCAGACCTTTGTAATGTGTGTTTAGCGCCCTTGCCATGACATAGCTAGCGAACTTGGAACGTAGGTATACCGTTCGCTAATAGTTCTTGCTCGTCTTTATGCATGGTCGAAGTAAGTCGCGTCTCTTACGCCTAAATACTTTGAATTGTCTCCCTCTCCAGCTACTGGGAAGGAAATTCTGTGGGTCCACAGTGCATTTACAGAGGGCTCAGCTCTGAGCAATAGTAATTTCAAATGACAGTAAAATTGTCCAATCATATTTTCCTTATGAATGGGAGGGCTTTGTTATCGCTAATGTTATGACAGGTTCCGTCCGCTGTCCCCCAGGCGAATCACAAGCAAGTGAAATTAAAAAAAAAACAACAAGCAGACAGAGTCGGCTATATCCCCCGCCTACTGGTATTACTTTGAAGGGAGTATTATGCAAAAATGATATATAAAAAATTGATTATTACGTATGTAATAATGCGTTTCCATGAAAACGGCCAAAAATAAAAATCTGAGAAAGGTGAAAACCCTAAAAGGCACATCTAAGCATGTTGATTGTTGCACACATGAAGTTTTGTAGAGCTAGGTTCAGTAGTTTTTGAGTTCTGCTCCGGAAACGAAGTGGGACGGACGCACAGACGCACGCACGGACGGACGGAGCCCATTTCAATATCCCCCCCCAACTTCGGTTGGCGGGGGATAAAAAATCGGCGGCAAACAACCTAGTGAGTTAACCTGAGTTGTTGGTTCCTGATAGCTGTGAATATCATTTCGAGTTTCTGAAGAACGTTTTCTAGACTAATATTCAATGAGAATTTGGAGTTGATCAGCATGGGAAAACCTACACCAGACCTTAATTTGATGCAAAAAAACCAAGGCTTTTGAGAGGCATTTCAACACCAGCAATTCTGCGCGATTCCCATGGATGAAGGAGTAAAATCGGTATTGCTGGGATTGGGTCTTGGGACAAAACTGGACTCTGAGCAGGTGAAAAAGGCAATTAAATGATCATGAAACGGTAAGCTATTTATAGGGCTCTGTGCTAAGTGACTTTTGTATTTTTGCCGTCGCTGCCAGTGATTTGTGTCTGTTACAAAATTTACTTGGGAAAAAAACTATACGGCATTGCTGAGATGGTGAAATAGATTAACCGGTGATACAGCACGATGCTTTTACGAAAATTAACTTTATAGGGGAAACGGAATGAAACTTTTAGCCTCAGAAATAATTTTTGTGACCTCAGGGATGCGTAAGAACACAGCGATAATTATTCATTAATTAGATCCCCCTGACTCCTTCAGCGTGTGATACTTCTTGTCTACAAACGTTGACGTCATATTCAGCTGTACGCATTAGCGTGGTTGGCAAGAACAAGTGTAAATCAATACAACAAAACAGGGGAAGTATGGCATTCTGCAGTTGTGGAACGATTCGGCGGTCTCTGAATATGTACAAAGCTTTGACAGTACCGCAAAGGGAAGATATTTTTCTTAGCTTAAGTACAACGATGGTCCGTGTAGGCTTCCGGATCCTTACGAGCTGAAAGGTTGGAGGTACGACCCCTCTTTGGGTCTGGGTCAGCTGGATCATCACTTGATTTTCCTACATCGAACAGAAATTCAACATTTGTTGATCATCATTGATCAGTGAAAGTAATTCACAGTCGTACGTTTACCAGAACGATTTTAAAAAGGGGCGCCAATATATTTTGGGGGGTTTTATTCGTGATAAGGGGGTTTAGAATTTATGATTAATATTTAATATCGCGAATGCATATACTGCGCATTCCCAAGCCACCTGTTGTGTCATCAGTAACAAGGCTGCCGCCGTTACAGCTGCAGTAGACATTTAACTTTTAAATTTAAATTTAAGTTTTCTAGATGTAGTACGATGGACGTTTTTACACACTCGAATGTTTCTCTGTGTAACCAAAATTCATGCTGAAAAAGTACTGATCTTGGTTGATACTGATGAAGGTTGAAAACAGAATTCTTTCCAATACTAATATCCGAACTGTCACTTAAATACTCGCTATCGGAAAGTAAGGAACCTATCGAATTACCCAACACAAAAAAAGATCATTCCCTTGCCATGACCGAATAATAAAATGCGAAAACTTAGCAAAATGTCATGGTAGAAATGATGGAAAATAACTTGGGACTGACCCAACAAAGTTAATAGTACAAACACGCGAGTGGGTCGACGGCATCCAGTTCTTGCATCGAATTGCATCAATCCAAGTAGATTTTTTTTGGTTCTCGATCAGGAATACGTAGGAAATGTATTCCTGAACCCTTCACGAAACGGTTTGTGCCGTTAATAAAGCTGCAACTGACTGGCATTATGAAAAAAAGTGGAAGACAACTTTACTTCACCTATAAAATCAATTGTCATGTTGTGGCTTTTTGCCAACCATGGTAGTCAGCAAACCCAAGTAACCAGGTTCGTGACATCACGAGAAATATCGCTCTGGTACGTTCAATAAAATTTCTGGCTAGAACCCTGTACAGGTCTGAAAAAAAGTTGGGACAGGGGCCTGTTTACCATTATGTACCATGTAACTCTGTTCGGCCTTAATCTTACTGGTTACTTTTGCTGCTTGGCCACATTAATCGGAACTCACGTTAAATTGGAGTGATACACCCTCAGCTGATATGAAACATCTGCTGGTGGCTGGTGAGTTTATTAAAAGACAGATTTTTGTTCTGGCGCCGACACTGGAAAACCGTTGCCTAAATATAGGCTAACCGTTAATATAAGTTTGTTCGATAAAGATCAGCTGAGCCGTTGTCACGGCACCTGTTACCTTGAAAATGACTGAGATGTCGGCAGAAGTATTACTATCAGGCCATGAAAAAACAATTTTTTCCAGCGGATATTCTAGTTACAACACGATTGAGCTAGCAAAGCAATTTCGTGTTGCTATGTGCGGTATTTATTCAGTTTTGGGAAATCGCAATGTCTAGAAAACATAAGCGGAAGTTGGCTGGCTGACAAGGACTAGTTAACTTGTTATGTATGAGTATTTTGTGTACAGCACTGTATATCATTTGTAAATGGAGATTTGTTAGACATTATTTAAATCCCCATTATGACTGGTCAGCGATTTGTTTATTTTGGTTATCATTTAGCACCCTCTGGTGGTATGTCTGTGTAACAGTCTATTTTGCATGGTCTGATGCAATACCACTTATACTGCCCTCCATAATTATTAGCACCCCTGGTTAAGATGTGTTCTTCAGCTTCTAATAAATTCAGTTTTTTTCTAAATAATATAGGACCACAATGAAAAAAAGAGGAAAATCCAACCTTTAATTCAAGTGCATTTATTCAGTGGGGAAAAAAAAATCCCACATTAAGAAATAATTCTTTTACGTCAAATCATGTGTGCCACAATTATTAGCACCCCTGATGTTAATACTTTGTACAACCCCCTTTTGCCAACAAAACAGCTCCTAATCTTCTCCTATAATGTTTCACAAGATGGGAGAATACAGAAAGCGCGATCTTCAACCATTCCTCTTTGCACAATCTCTCTAAATCATCCAGCGACCTGGGTCCTCTCCTCTGCACTCTCCTCTTCAGCTCACTCCACAGGTTTTCAATGGGGTTGAGGTCTGGGGACTGATATGGCCATGGGAGGAGCTTGATTCTGTGTCTGGTGAACCATTTCTGTGTAGATTTGGCCACATGTTTAGGGTCATTATCTTGGTGAAAGACCCAGTGACGACCCATCTTCAGCTTTCGGGCAGAGGCCACCAGATTTTGATTTAAAATGTCCTGGTATTTCAAAGCGTTCATGATGCCATGCACCCTAACAAGGTTCCCAGGGCCTCTGGAAGAAAACAGGCCCACAGCATCACCGATCCTCCCCATACTTCACAGTGGGCATGAGGTGCTTTTCTGCATACTCATCTTTTGTGTTCCGCCAGACCCAATTAGAGTGTTTGTTGCCAAAAAGCTCTATCTTGGTCTCATCTGACCAAAGCACACGGTCCCAGTTGAAGTCCCAGTACCGCTTGGCGAACTCCAGATGTTTGCGTTTATGATTGTGAGTGAGAAAAGGTTTTTTCCGTGCATGCCTCCCAAACAGCTTGTTGGCATGTAGATAGCGCCTGATGGTTGTTTTGGAGACTTTGTGACCCCCTTGCGTCCTCGTCCAGGCTTGTTTACCGCTGTTCCAGTTGTTTTAAACTTCTTAATGATTCCTCTGACAGCAGATATGGGCAGGTGCAGGCATGTGGCTATTTTCTTGTAGCCATTGCCTGACTTGTGAAGGTCGACACACATCTGCCTTACTTGAATGGTGTGTTCCTTTGTCTTTCCCATGTTGAAGAGTGGATAAGGGAAATGGCCTCTGTGTCACGTCATATTTATACCCCAGGGAAACAGGAAGTGATTAATTACTAATTAAATGTTCCTAGATACTCTGATCACCTTTGTAAACTACTGTAGAAATGACAAATACTTCAATTACATTCATTTCCTAGGAATTGTTAGGGGTGCCAATAATTGTGGAACAGGTGATTTTATGAAAAATAATTATTTCTTAGTCAGGGATTTTTTTTCCCCTTAAAATTCACTTGAGTTGAAGGTTACATTTTTCTACAATTTTCAGTGTGAGAGAATGCTTCTGCAGTCAAAATTGAATTTATTTTAAGGCTTTTAACACATCTTAACCAGGGGTGCCAATAATTATGGAGGGCGCTGTATTTGTGATGAAAGAGACTAGTGCTTCCTAGAAGCTTCTGGCATCTTCTTGCCTGGAGGGGGCCAGATCACCCAGGAATCCTGTAGATCTTTCCAGAATGTTGCTAGTCTATATAAATGCTGTGATTTTGGTCAGTAAAGGAGCAGAGTTTTTGTTTGGCATCGGAGTTACATAGTGGCATTAGAGTGTTATTATAAGATTACAGTGGATTATTTGTAGAAGGTTTTTTTTTTTTTTTTACCTAATCAGTAAAGAATAAATTTGTTTAAGACGTCATTGCTGGTTTTCTTTGTTGTGATTTTCAAGTCATCACAAATGTCAGATCTCATACATTTCCATGGAAACAGAGAGAATACTAGCAAAAAACTTTTATATTTTGAGAGCGAAATGCCCATAGTATGAATAAATTTTGATTATGCATTTTATTTTGTTGGTAATAGTTGTATAATCGCATTATTAAACTCGAGGGTGTGTTTGACTGTCATTCTTGTCACTTCAGTGATGCCAACGGAACTCGGCGCAAGCGCCTCGTTCCTGGCCGCATCACTGTTGTGACGAGAATGACGGTCAGGCACACCCTCGAGTGTAATAATTCTTAAAAACACACCATTTCAATAACTTTTGATTGCACAAGACTTTACATGATCCTGACCAAATTAGAACTTGTTTGGAGAAAAACTGTAGGAGGAGTTGATTTCAATACAAGCCTTCCAAATATTGACGATTTTTAGGAGAATTCGAAGTGGCGGATTTACAAAGCCGCCCCGCCCACTTGAACTATTGCAACATGGCCAAAATTGAGCTTGGCCTAAATTTTCATCCCATATACAAGCATAAAAAAATATAAAAAGGATCCGTCAAAAACTGAAGGTGCTACAGCGCTGACAAGGCAAAAAGTTCACAAACCCATGACAGATCACCACGAGGGCATCTAACCACAGCATAAGTCTGATTGGCCAGCAGGCCAAGCGGGCTACTAATAATTAACACTTCAGTTACAATAGGGTCCTCGCACCATCAGTGCTCGGGCCCTTATAAACACTACAGTTACAATAGGGTCCTCGCACCCTCGGTGCTTGGGCCCTAAATATTTTATTGGACCGCCTTTAACTGTGATTATGACATGCATTTGCAGAGGCATCAATTCGATAAGCTTATGCAATGTCACAGCATTTATTTCCATCCAGAGCTGCATTAATTTTTGTCAAGATCTTGTTTAGATTATGGGAGAATCAGACCGCTGTGTGTAAAGTGTTCTCCAACACATCCCAAAGATTCTCAATGGGCTTAAAATCTGGACTCCGTGGTCGCAAATCCACATGTGAAATCCTGCCTGAACCACACCTTCACAGTTTGAGCCCAAGGATATCCTGGAATTGTCATCTTGGAATATACCTGTACCATCAGGGGAACCTAGTCATTCAGTATGTCATTCTGTTATTATGGGTGTCTTCAATCACTCAGCTACAGATTAGGAAATGGTAAAAAGGAAAGGGTAAAGGTGTGGAAGAATTTATGGATGTTAAAAACGACCATTATTGGTGCAGTATGTTAGCACATCTACAATAGAAAAAGTAATTGTAGATTTTGTGCCATATAATAACACTGATAGAATTTGCAGTGTAGAAGAAATGGAGCCACTTGGGACTACTGATCATTCCACAGTTAGTTTTGATGTTTCATTGCAAGTTAAAAGGGTCTCCTCGAAAACCAAACTTTAATAGGATGCGCTCATATCTAAGTGAAATAGGTTGAAAGAATTGTCTCAATTGTAAGACAGAATGAAATGTGGGGCAAATTCAAGGGGAATCTACTTGATGCACAATGTAAAATCATACCAAAGGTGTGCAAAAGTAAGTTTAAACAGCAGAATCCTCAGTAGATGACTACAGCAATTCAGAAGAGAGTCAGGGAGTATTTTTTACAAGACATCTATAAGCAAAATAATGTGAATACTAATGCTGCATACTGCAAAATGTGTGCCAAGGACCACAAAGAACTGAGGAATGCTGGAAGACTTCATGAAAGGCAAATTGCAGCAGGTGCAAAAACTAATCCTAAGCATTTTTTCAGTACTGTAGTAATAAGAGGAAAGTTAAAGGTCCCCTATTATGTTGTATTTACTTGTTTATAATATGTCCAATGGGTCCTTAAAATAATGCTGAGAATTCAGTTACCAAAAAAAAAACAAAAAAAAAACACATATCCAGGCCTAGTGAGACCTCTTCTCTCACCCCGTCTGTGTCGGCTTGAAACACCAGCTGTTTTGAAATGGGCCGGGAGGCTATGCTAATGAGGCACTGCTCTGATTGGCTGCCTGGCCTGTAACCCAGGAAACCAACATGGCAGATATTTCAGGACAGCGCTCCGCAGCATGTATTGCTGCGAGACCGAACTTGTTTGATCCCGAATCCGACCCTGAACAGGAGGAGGAAGCAATTGAAGTATTGCAGCAATGTTTACAGCAGGATTTCAATCAGAGGCAAGTTGTAATTTTAGTGTTTTGCTCGTACTGTCTTGCCTTGCATGCACGTGATTGTAGCTGTACTGTTATATAGTCATGTTATATACCCACTTAGCTATCCGGAGGAAAAGCTCCAGTTAGCCATTTCCACCAAAAAGAAATGCAATTCCCACACCAAGCCACTAAATGAGTTCGTAGCAAAAACACACAAATGGTGTAAGCGTTGTTTATGTGGAGGAAGCGAATCAATAACTTCTACCGAAAAAAAAAAAATCTGTATCCGATCTCCACTTTTTTTCGGCTTTTTATTCGCCAGAACAATTTTCAAAGGTTAATGAAATTCCGCCACGGCAATCCAGAGAAATCGTTTGTTATACCACATGTTATAGTGCGTTTTGCGATTGCTTTCACTGCGGTAGGATCAGAGAGCTAAAGGGTCATTCCATGTCAAATCACCCAAAAACAAAATGGGATTCTCCACCTCACTTGTATTGATTTTCTTCAAATTTGGTATGCAAGTTGGCTATGGGCCCAAACGCCCAAATCTCAAATTTCAACTCAATCGGACCTTTCAGTGCAAAGTTACGGCCTTTTGTTTTTTCTCTATTTCGCGAAAAATGGCCGTGACCGCCAAAATTCAATTAGTCAAATCTCCAAAACTACTTCACCGATTTTGACAAATAAGGTCTTTTTGGAAAGGAAATTACACAAGCATTCCAAATCTGTCATTTTTAAACTCATTCTGGTAACTCTGGGCGTGATGAATAATTGACCTATATTTTGACCTCAAAATTGACCTTGAGGGTCGCGTGACCTTATATAGTGACCTTTGCACTTTTACAACACCTCACATGCCTCATGTATGCACCATCTACCAAAACAGTGGCAGTTAATCAACTGCGACATGAGTAGTTCTTCGCCAAGAGAGGCGAGGTAGATTCATACCTTCTACCACCTTGTGAAGGTACCCTCAATAAGCATTTCAAGCGCGCAAATTATCAAGCTGGTGTATGGAAGAGAAGCCTTGAAAAGAAACCAGCAATACCAGATCCAGAAGGTCATGGGTGGAAGAGAGATGAGAATGGAGATCTTGGTATCGACTGGATGGATGGAAACCCAGCTCCAGACGCTGTGCTTGAAATGATGGCCTGTCAGTGCAAGCAAGTTTGCAAGGAAGGAGAATGTGTGTGCTTAGATAACAGGCTGAAGTGCACGCCGATGTGCAGGTTGCAGACCTGCAAGAATATGCAAGCTGATGATGTCGAGGCTCAGACGACAGTTGATATCGATTCAGGAGATGAAGACAAGGATGATTGACTGTCATAATTTTGTGTTGATATAAGAAAGCAGGTGGACTTTCAATTTGTGACTTCGATCAGTTGTAGATTTCGGGTTACCTTGGGTTTCTCTGAAATTACATTCCATAAACATTGTTACAGACTCAGTTCTTTTCTGAATAACTGGACATTGGCCTGCCTAAATTGTCTCTAGATGCCAAAAGTGTGATTTTTGAAGGTTTTGAGTGAAATCTGTTCAATAACTTCATCGTTTTTCGGTGATTTATTCGCCCATGGCAAATTTTGGGCAAAACTAAAATTGTGTGACCTTTCGACCTCTGCTGACCTAATTATGGCACTAACTTACATAAAATGTCCGTAGTTACGCAGGAAAGACTTAGACAAACATTTTGAGGTATAATTTATTAAATTTGGTCAATCCAGTGTGAAACTACAGGCATTTTTGTTTCCCCTACCCCAATACTTTGGTCTTCAAATTTACTACACACTCTCATGTTCCGAGCCAGAAAACTACCAGAAAGCTACTCATTTGAAAAGGCTATCACCTGAATTCATTAACTTGAGGCATCTAGCTATCAGAAAATCACAACGAGGTTTTGCCACCTGAGATGGTACCAATACCGGGTTTGGCTCATGGACTAAATATAGTCATCAATTTCCCATATGAGTATGTGAAGATGAAAGTGATAATTGGATTAATGCATTTTCAATCTAGTACGGTCTCAAATAACTCATTCATACGTGGAAAATTATAATGCAATAGAGGAATTACATTTTCATTTTAATATTGTCCCCAATGGGCTTCCATAAAAATATATAAATACAACGCAAAACGATGGCGGATCAGCAAGCCAGGAAGTACAATTTCACTTGCAGTCAAGCAGATTCACTTCATTCAAAGTTGTGAGGGTTGTTATTGTCGCGGTTTGTGTTATCTGGACTGCCCCTTATCTGTGTTTCCCCGTAAGCTGTCGATGGTGAAGTGAATTTATTCAGAGCCATTGTTGCTACTGCTCGGTCTGCTCTGCCGAGTCAGGTATGCGTTTCTCAAAAGAACAGGTGTGAACTTACATAGTTGGAGCCATCGACAATGAATGGACGAACTACATAAGTTGCTAGCGTAGTTAAAAAACTATGCTTTTGGGAAACGCACCCAGGTTATCATTGTCAAGACAAGTTAGATCTAAAATAAAAGTTGACAAAATCGCCTAAAAACCTACTTTTTCTAACTCGGCACATTGCCTCCTGTTGTTCACTTGCCCGACTTCTGGGTTTGGAGAATGACGTTCACCTTACGTACAGGCTATTTTTAGATATCAGGCGGGTCCCCATTTCATGATTTTGGTAGAGAAAAGGGGCTGCAAACACAAAAAATCTTCATGAAAATTCAACATTGAAAGGGCAAAAAAAATAATACTGAGAAATGAAAAACTGCTGGGGCTTAAATCTATTCATTTCTGGGATCATAAACTCCTTGACCACAAGAATAATTCATCTTGAACATTACATTCTAGATTACCTACTTGCTATGACCCAAATTAGACAGCTATCCACATGGGTGCAAGTGGAAAACATTTTTTTGACTGAACATATTTTGGCATGGGCGAATTGACAAGCGCTAAAGGCGCGAAGTCCCTAGGGGCATCCTGGGGCATGCCTCCCGGAAAATTTGGTGCATTCTCATGGCAGTTTGGCCATGAACTTGAGATTATAAAAGGCACTAAATTGTGCCAGTGTTTAATGCTTACCTTTTAAAAAATTTAAGGGTATTGAGGCAAATAGTGTCTTGTGGGAAGACACAATGAACTCTTATCAGGTTACATAAATAAAAAGATAACATTTTTGAAATGTACATTTTATTACAATATAGAGCTACAACAGTAAACAAAGTAATGTAAGCAATCAGTATATGTAAATTTGCTTCACTTCGCTCTCTAATTTTGATTTTTTTCATTATATCAGAAAGAATATTATTTAAGATATTCCAGTCACTTGAGTTAATTCATGTACAAAATTAAACAAACTGTACTGTATGTGCATGTGTGATTAAACGACACTCTAGAAAAGCTCTGACAAGTTCTTAGGTAAATGGCCCTCTGTTTAGATCAAGCAACAAATAATCTTCCACAATGATAATAATATGCTATCAGATTATGGTGATGGAAGTATCATTTTTAGTATCAGTCCATTAAATTCATTTATATTGCATTGTACTGGCATTGATGTAGAGCAAGGGTGCCCAACCTTTTTCGAGCCAAGATTTACTTTTAAAGTTGGCTATGCATCGAGATCTACTGATCTGAGTTGGCTGTTTTCATGCGAGTTTCTGTGCACTTTGGTATGGAAGGCTATCAAAGATAAAACATTGGGCTAATATCTCCCTGATATTTTCAATTTAGCCTAATAAATTATTTGCTGTCATTTACCCAAAAGTCTTGCTAGACCTGCCATGCTTAGTATGGAAAAAGCACAATATGGAAAAGTGGCCTTGCCCCTTTAAGAAACTGGCCCCTTTAAGATTCGGGACTTTTTATACTTTTTTTATTTTGCACAAACACGTTGCCTAAAAAACGCGGATGCAGAACTGCTAGCTCTAGCTATTAGATTAAAACTATGCTACAGTCTGCTAACTAAAACTACTAATGTCTTCAAACATGTTGTTAATCCTCTACCGCATTCAAAATTCGACCCGAAATAAACATCACACTAATATTCACGTACAGGAACACTTTTCATCAACGCGGATTTTTCTAAAAATCGTACGCTTCGCGTGACGTTAACATTACTGTTACACACCAATGCGTAGCAACAATTTCGCAACGTTATCAAAAATCCCCGTACATATAAACGCTGTGGTGGTATGTGATTATATTCCACACTTGTGCACATTTTTACTGACCTAAACGCGTCTTTGTCTTCGGGTTCCTCATTAGTGTCCACAATCGAGTACCACTTCTAGCCTCGAAATACTGCCCTTAGTGGCAGCAACATAAATTAAGGTGTTCCAATGGGAATTCTGGGAGGTTCCATAGTGAGACGTTACTTAGTGAGCACGAGCGGGTTTTTTTTCTTCCACCACCACTGCGAACCTGCACAGCCCTGAATAACGGACTTTGACGGAACCAAGAATTCATTATTGACGGAAATCCGTCTGTAGACGGAGGTCTTGCAACCATGTATCCAGGTGGCTCCCCAAAGTCTGAGATCCGTCAAAATGGTGCACTGTCAGATCATAAAATAATCATATATTTGCCACAAATAAAGTTTTAAGGCATGAAATTTAATATGAACTAATGATTTTCTGGTTGAGTTTAGCATGAACTTATCAATATCAGTGCAGTTGAACATCAGTGGTCAACAGTAACCTCTCCAAACACAAAACATGCCTTTTCTCCATAATAAAGTTTAGAGTTTTGTCCATCTTTCTTCAAAGTCCCCCAAGCCAGCACACATACTCATTAAAAGACATGCTAATTGAACGGTCAGAACATTCACCCTGCAATGAAAGCTAGCAGTTCCCACTTCCGAGCTCACAACCCTATTTCAACACTTTCTACACCTTATAAGGAACAAGTAAAACTCACCAACTCAGGAATATCTGATTTCTGAAATATACCTTATTTTAACAGAACAGACTTTCCACTTTCAGGGAAAATAAAACAATATATGCCTTCCTAGATTCAACAGAATGGTGCAATGAACATACCGGGGGTCCACCGAAATGCATGACCAGTTAACGTTTTAAACATGAAAAAAACCTCGGCATTCGATTTTATTGAATACGGTATACATTCCAAAACAAAAAGCAGAAGTAGCAGCCTAACCTTTTTCATTGAATCCCTCCTTCAGAGACCGATGTATCCAGTAGAAGGAACCCTCCGGTCCTGTTTCATTCGAAATAATTCCCATTGACCATGTCCTTACCTCATTTAAATCCTGTAAATGTAACTGAACACTTCAGGCCAGTTTCGGGAGTCTTTTTTTTAATAAATTGCGTCAGCTGCGCAATGTGCGCAACGTTTACAAGATACAACCGAGCTTGCTGATATGCGAAAGCTTGTAATACTTTTCTGACTGCCCATTAAATGTGTTTCAGTTACTGTAGAAAGTTTAAACACTCGGGAATTGGATAAGAAACGAGCCATTCAATACATCGTTACCGGGGAAGTTTCATGTGGGGGTGAACTGTAACTGTGCAGTTACGCAGAGGAGACTGAGTGTATAATTGAGTGACTGGCCATCAACACCAGTACTTGGGTGGATATAAGGAAGCGCTGAATTTGTCAATGAAGGAATCTACACGTAAATGCACGGTAGGGAACTATACATTTTTTGTATGTGATGACTGGAATTGACAGTAGAATGTGAGAGAATCGATACCATGTCGAATTTTTTGCTTCAGAAAACTCATTTTTCTTAGCCACTCATTGGAATACTGTTGGCTCACTGTAGCTACAGTGGTTGCTACAGAGGACAACGATTTTTTCTGTTGTAAGAGATCATTTTTTTAAACTGCTGGATACTATGGGCAAGGATATTGACCAGTTTGCACATCAGGCTTAGCTGAGGAGTTTAATTCATGCAACTCTTGAAAAACAGGAATTGGAGTGAACTTCTCCATATTTTAAACCGCGTTCGAACTCTGCTTGCTTGTGAATATTCAATAACTGATCCGGGGGAGCCATCTAGTGTTCGAGTACTGTAACGGCGTGATTAATTTTGCAGTTCCATGTCCGTGGCATCTACATCTGCACAAACAGGTTAATGGTGATTCAATGGTATCTTCGTGAAAGCCAAGCTGTAGTTCACGCCCACGTGAAATTCTCCAGGGAATTACCAGTTGGTTGACAGGATTTTTATCCAATTGCAGACAGTATAAGCTTTCCTCAGTAAGTGAAAGACATTGATTGGACCCTAAAAAACATAAAATATGTGCGTAAAAGGGTTACGATACATTTTCTAAACTTTGTGCAGCTCAGACTGACATGGTTGCATGGGGACAAGAAACTTCCAGAACTGAGCCTGGAGAGCTGAGCTTATTTGCGGGATGGAAACGTGATTCTGAGATGGAAAATGACAGTTATTCTCAATGGAACAGACGGGAGGGCTGACAGCATTGATACTTTTGAGGAGCAGCTCAATAATTCTCTTGAAAAGTCAGTAAAGCTGTCTTTGTATGGTGTAGCTCTATCTAACTTTTAGCCTGCTAGCTAACTAGCCAGCTATTTCTTACTTCTGGTTTACCAACATGATCAGAGAGCTAGTTTGTCACATTGCGTAACAAAAGAGTAGTCGATACTGCAGTGTGCTGGCATTTTTCTAAACTTGGCGATCAGTTTTAGAATTTATACCACATTCAATGAAACGGAATGCCTTGCATTTTCGCTCTGTTAAAATGCGAACAGCTATTACTGTGACCTGAGTTATACTTGTTCCAAAGAGGGTGTGAAAAATGTTGTTATAACCTTGCTTTTCGCTTGGATGATCGAAATTGTAAACAGCAAGCTTTCCATCTGAGTGAACGATCTGACCGTAAAATAAGCAGTTCCTTTAATGAGTATGTGTGCTTCCTGATGTGGCTTTGTAGAAAAATGGACGAGACTCTGAACTTTATCATGGAGAAAAGGCATGTTTTTGGTTTGGAGAGGTCACTGGTGACCATTGATGTCTAGCTGCGCCTATATTGATAAACTCATGCTAAATTCAACCAGAAAATCATCCATTTATATTGAACTTCATGAGCGCAAAGTTGATTTGTGTTAAAAATATGATTATTTTATGAATTGAAAGTGTGCCATTTTCAAGGCTCTGGGAGTTTGGGAAGCCACCTAGATAGCTATCTTATTTGGCTAATAAAAAGAGGACAATTTAATATTTCATGTTCAGATGAGGAGCACTTGTGCTCTAGGAGATTTTTATCCCAGAAATGTATTGTTTTAACCCCCAGCCATTTTTCAATCCTCAGAATTATTATTTTTTTTTATTTGAATGGTGATTTCTCATGAAGATTTTATGTTTGCAGCCCATTTTCTCTGCCAAAATCATGAAAATAAACTGAAATACGATGCAATTCTAAATGCTGTAAGTGTCTTTTCTGAGTTGAGCCACATTCGTCATCTTTATGAAGCTTAAATCTTGAATTAGGGCTGCTCAATTAATAGAATCACGATTATTTTAAGCGCAATAAAAGTAACTGCCACTATGAGGCAGGCAGACAAGCTTGCTTATTACCTTTTCTATGACACATACCTAATGCGGTCATTTGAAATGCTTTCGGGACGAAAACTGTGATTTGAAGTCCGCTAATTACCAGCAAGGTTGGACAGCCTCCATTACCTTGGCATAATTAGCTTACCTTAAATCAATTCCTGTGTACTTTGCCTAACTTGCAATCAAGCCATTTATTCAGCCAACCGACCAATCAAAACCAAAATGTGGCCTATAATGATTAAGAAGAGATAATGAGAAGCAGACAGACCTAACCAGGCTACCGTGTTAATAATCTGAATAAATAGCAGGCCTCTGAATTCCACCTCTCATATAATTTTTACATATCATTAAAAAGATTTCTTAAATAAAATAATTTTAAGATGGTCCTAGTTTTTAAGCGTTTCAAAACATACACGAAGTGGAAAACATTTTGTGAAGCATAGCAAACGTGAAGTGAGAGAAATGATTGTCGCATTGCACGCAACAGATAAATTCAGCGAAGACTTGGCAAACACATTCAGGTAAATTACGTGCTGAACAACACAAAGGTCTGCAAAGTCATCATCCTCTATCCGACAACTGCTGTCATCCCCTTCCCAATTACTTTGATCAATTTGCAATCAAACAGTTGATTCGCTCAATTAGGCTTCTCAAAATGTTCTCCACTTCACGTAGCCTATATTTTTAAGCAGTGGCGGGCGGTGGACAGAGAACAAAGAGGGCGATAAACATGTCTTCAAACTGCTTATTAGTCTTGATCTGTTTTCAGTCAATTTCCCTGGTAAAAGACACAGTAACTCTCCCCTCTCAGGTGTAGCTAAATGTCTTCCTTCAGACAAAATCAAACGCATCAGTTGAACGCAAAAAAGAACGCATTTCAATCTTTTTCAATTAAACAATAATTAGGCACAGGTTTTACGACTTGCTTAGGATGTGACAAAATTTAACGCGGAAAATCCACAGTGGTTTTTCCTGAAGAGTTGCATATTAAGGCATGTGAATTAAACATTTTATAGAATTTATTATTCACTCGCCTAAACATTTCATTATAAGGGAAACTAACATGTTGACCAAGAGCAATGATTGAAATCGGGTCACTAATCTCATCCGTTTCAAGGGATGTTTTCCATCCCCTCGGTTTTCTGTCCACCGCCCGCCACTGTTTTTAAGCGAGTAAAACCAGGGCCTTCTTACAATAATTTCATTGAGAAATTTCTTTAATAATACATACAAAATTCCCCGATGAGAGATGGAATTCAGAGGTCTGCTATTTATTCAGATTATTGACATTCTTTCAATCTAACACGGCAGCCTGGTTAGGTCTCTCTGCTTCTCATTATCTCTTCTTACTTACTATAGGCCACATTTTGGTTTTGATTGGTCAGTTGGCTGAATAAATGGCTTGACTGCAAGTTAGGCAAAGTACACAGGAATTGATTTAAGGTAAGCGAATTATACCAAAGCGATGGAGGCTGTCCAACCTTGCCGGTAATTAGCGGACTTCAAATCACAGTTTTCTTTCCGGAAGCATTTCAAATGACCGCATTAGGTATGTGTCATAGAAAAGGTAATAAGCAAGCTCGTCTGCCTGCCTAATAGTGGCAGTTACTTTTATTGCGCTGAAAAGAATCGCGATTCGATTAATTGAGCAGCCCTATCTTGAATTATAAAGCATTAAATTGGGTAACCCATAAATAGCCAAATTTGGCTTCTGCGCCAAGGGGTTAAGAAAGCAACAACAAAATCAACAATGCAACAGTTTTGTCATCTCTGATGGTTAGTTGTAAATGCAACTCAGTCCCCTTTCGCAAAATACACATTATAATAAATACATTGTGTAACGGGCACCCTAATAAAATACTCAAGGATTCCTTTGACTCACCTTAATTTTCCCGCTGTTTTGGTGCAAAGGCATCTTTGGCGTTTCAGTTGAGTGACCATTGCTGTAAGCCAGCCACATGTCTTCTGCATTGTTCATCTGTCCAGTGCTAGTCGCCAGGCATGGATTCCTTACTGTGCATATAGACATCTAGGTGATGGAATTGAGCCATAGAAAAGATCAAGATATTTTGTCATATTTGTGTCAAGTTCAAGTTTATTTGTCACAATGGGCAATCATAAAAGCATAACAGAGACACACAACATCTCTCACAATAAAAATACAATAAACAGGATACACAAAGAACGACAGTCTTAAGTAAAATAATAATATACAACTATTACTACCACTAATAACAATAAATAAATCAATAAAATAAAAATAAAGCAGTAAAAAATAACTGCTACAACTCAGCTACAGTCATCATCTCTATCCTCTTAACATCACTGCTGCCACCCCAGTTAGGGAACAAGAACAGAGCAGCAACAGATTATTTAGTTCTGCCAAGAGCGTTTAAGGCTCTAATGGAGACGGGGACAAAGGAGTTTTTGTACCTCTTTGTATTGGCCCTAGAAGCACTTAGGCGCACGCCAGAGAGCAAAAGTTTATACTCTGAACTAAAAGGGAGGCTACCATCAGAGCAGATGCTCCTAGCTTTCTGAACAACTTGCTTATTGAATATAAGGTTCAATCCGTTAAACTGGACACCTACAATCTTGCTAGCCACCCTCACAATTTTATCAAGTGCATTCTTCTCTTTGGTGCCAAGATTACCGTACCAACAAATAATAGAAAAATAGGACCAAGGGTCCTGTAGCTTACCGGCAAGCAGTCTTACAGCGATGATACAAGTTATGAAAATTTCATATGAAGTTTGACTTTCGAATCATTGAAAATCAATTTCAAGGTCACTAAATAAAAGTTCACATACATTTATAAGACCTTCTGTAATACAATCCTAAGCTCTGAAGCAGTTTTGGTGATACAAGTCAGTAAATATGTCAATATGTATTCAATATGTCAATTGTGAACTTTAAAGGTCACAGAATGTCAAGTTGTGGTCAGCAAATGGACTTCATATATGACTTTCTAAATGTCTCTATACAATTCTTGGCTCAATCTGTGACCATTTTGGTGATACAAGTCATTGTAATTTCACTGTGGAGTTCGACCCTCAAAGGTTACTGACAGTCAAACTGAATGTCACCAAATGGAATTTCATATGTGACTTCCTAGATGTCAGTAACACAAACTTAGGCTCCATCTGTGACCGTTCTAGTGATACAAGTCATTGAATTTTCACTAGGTCACATTTGACCTTTGAAGGTCAATACGAAGGTCACCAACTTAAAGTTCATATATGACTTCCTATATGTCTGTAATACAAACCTAGACTCCATCTGTGACCGTTTTGGCAAGACAAGTCATTGTAATTGTATTATGTCAAGTTTGACCTTCAAATGTCATCAACAGTCAAGCTGAATGTCACTAAATGAAAGTTCATATGTGACCTCCTATGTCAGTAACACAAACCTAGGCTCCATCTGTGACCTTTTCAGCGATAGAAGTCATTGAATTTTCTCTAGGTCAAGTTAGGCATTCGAAGGTCAATATGAAGGTCACCAAATGAAAGTTAATACATGACTTCCTATACGTCTCCAATACAAACCTACACTCAATCTGTAAGGATTTTGCTGATATAAATCATTGAAATTTCACTTTATAGTTTGGCCGTTGAAGGTCACTGAAGGTCAAGTTCAAGGTCACCTAATGAAACTTCATACATGACTACTTACATGGCCACAATACAAACCTAAGCTCTATCCGTCATACTTTTGGTGATAGAAGTAATTGAAATTTCACTATGTGAAGTTTGACCTTCGAAGGTCACCGAAGGTCAAGTTCAAGGCCACCAAATGAAAGTTCATGTATGATTTCCTATACATCTCCAATGCAAACTGAAACCATCTCTAACCATTTTGCTGATATAAGTCATTGAAATTTCACTGTGAAGTTTGGGCATTCAAGGTCACTGAAGGTCAAGTTCAATGTCACCAAATGAAACTTCATACATGACTTCCTATAAATGTTCAATGCACATATGTTCCCAATCTTCAATATTTTCAAGCCTAGAAACCTTTGAAAATTGTAACATTTTGCTTGACCTCAAGTTTGACCTTTGGACTTCATATATGACTTTCTAAATGTCTCTATACAAACCTTGGCTCAATCTGTGACCATTTTAGTGATACAAGTCATTGTAATTTCACTGTCAAGTTTGACCCTCAAAGGTCACTGACAGTCAAGTTGAATGCCACCAAATAAAAGTTCATATGAGACTTCCTAGATGTCAGTAACACAAACCTAGGCTCCATCTGTGACCGCTTTAGCGACACAAGTCATTGAATTTTCACTAGGTCACATTTGACCTTTGAAGGTCAATACAAAGGTCACCAAATTAAAGTTCATATATGACTTCCTAATACAAACCTAGACTCCATCTGTGACCGTTTCAGGCCTTTTTATGAAAGGCGTGCAATTGTGCGTATGCGCCTTTGCACGTCTAAGATTGCATTTTAGGTGGCAAATAAATGCGCGCCTATCCATCAAAAACGTTCAATTTCTTCGCGCCTAGCTATCCGAACTGCAGCGCCATCTAGACAGCATTTCCAAACTCTTTCGCATAACGCACGAAGGCCCATGAGAAATAGTGTGTGGACCATTGACTGTATAAAAAGATGGACGAAGCTACCGTGACGTCACCCATTGGTTTCAGCATACCATAAAGGAAGCCTCGATGTTGGCAATTTGAATTGCGCCATGTTGTCATTTTGAAACCGGATGTGACTTCTATTGGACGAGAGCGTGTATTGAAGATCCGGGGAGGACCGTGGCTCTGGATCTGACCGTATCGGATGAGGACCAGAGGATAGCCACGCTGCTAAAGCATATTCTGGCTTTATCCTTCATTCTAGTCTATATGGGACCATAATTTACAAAAATGAACATCATGATATATTGAAGGAGACTTGAAACTTGCTATGGCTACCATAAAATAATGTGAAAAATCATTATTTAAATGAAAAATCAGGTGGAAAAGTAGGGTCATTTTCTCATAGACTTCTATAGCATTGAACTTCTTTCTGCAACCACCGACGTCGCCATCTGCTGGCCATTAAATAGAATGCCATTTCACGGTATTTCCGCACGGGCTTCAATTTTCAGACCAGATTGCTGCGTCCATCTTTTTATACAGCCTATGGTGTGGACACGCGAGACTTCAGCCAATGGAACTGCGCGTTGCATCAACCACTTAAGATTTAAAAAAAAAACCACCAAAGATTGCGAAGCGGGTTGGACATATCATCCAGCTTTCCACTCATAGAACGTGGTATGTCGAAACCAAGGGCATAAAACCCGTTAAAACTGTCAGAAAGGACGGGAAGGAGTGGGTAATGGAAGTAAGCTTTCTCTTATCTGTCGTACGAAAGTTTTCATTGCCGAATATTGGTTGTTTTGACGGTGAAGATTGGTGTGATCAATCGGTCATTCCTGCTAATAAATGGAGCCCTGGGTTCGTTTCCCAGAAGCATAATCGCTAACGTTGGCAACTAACGTAGTTCGTCCATTCAAAGTCAATGGTTCCAACCATGGAAGTTAGCATCAGTGATTTTGGGAAACGCAAACCAGATTAGCTCCATTCACATCTCGACTGCAGTTTTTGCTGTGATTTAATTAATGAATTACTAAGGCTGTCCCCGACTAAAACAAATCTTGGTTGACCAATAGTCGGCCTTTTCTCCCAGTCGTTCGAAATGAGAACACTCTTTGGAGCCCCCTATTTTCGCTACCCTTTGTGATTCTGCTGTTGCACTTGAGAAGTTGAAGGATGCCTGCACAATAGACTGATGCCTGTATTTGACCCCACCATAAAACTTCGTAGGTTGTTTTATTGAATAGACCTGGTTCATCTTATTTCTGCTAATGAGAATTTAAGTCCCAGTATCGTTTTATTATTAGCTGTAACAATCATGAAGTCGAAAATTCTCATGGACTCCAATGTCTCTCAAATGGACACAAGATGGAAATGACATTAAATGATGAATTGGGCTGAAAAAGAGCTATTTTGTTTTAATTTCTGCTATTAATTGTTTACAAGTTAATTTGTTGGGTTTTTAATTCGAGCTTGCGGAGAACAGCTACGTTACAGACCATTCCAGCAGACTACCGCAAGGGATACCTTGTTTTTCCTCATTCATTGAAACCGCAATAGTAAATTAACCAGTAGAAGTTCACTTTGAGTCGAACAGTCCTAAGTATGTATTATTAATAACTAAATGACTAATCCAAGAAATTACTGAAGAATTAAATTGGATAAAGCAAATTCACATTATGACTCAAATCGCAACTTGCAAAATGTAATGCTGAGTAAACGGAAACGGCGTTCAGTAAAAACCGTGTTTTTTTTTACTGTCATACATGGCTGGTCAATGATCCGCGACATGATGTTTGTTATGGTGTAATACATTCCGCTAAGTAACGAAATAAGCTAAAAAGAAGTTTTATTGGGTTCATTTTCATACGGTTTCGGCTTGTCAGACTGGCTTCGGAGACATTAGTTATCGCGCTTTCTTTTTCGGAGATATTAGCGGGCTGTGTTTGCGTTAAACCTGCAAGTTGCAATATTGGGCCTACTGCTCGCGATGCAGTAGAGATGCACCTCTTCATTCAGTTTCAATTTAAGTAGCCTGACTAACTAGCGGTTCAAACTACCATATAACATAAAACAGCTTAACATTAATGTTCACCTATAAAGCACATTTAACAGGTTTATGCGCAGAGAGAATACTGAGTAAGCTGATTTACCGTTCTCAAGTGGTAGCCCCGTTCGTAGTTGAGCTGGGTTCGCTAAATGTTGCTTGCAAATTCATTCCATTTTTTTCAATAATCTGCGACTTACAGGAAATTCTGCCAAACTCCTGGTTTTTTTCTTTCACATTATGTTCCAAGACTATATCGAAGTGAGCGACTAATGCCTATATAGCTTATCTTAACTGTAGTTAGGGCGGATCTTAGGCCACAATTGAAACGCACACTTGCAGAAGGACATAATGTAGAAAAGAAAGGTGGTGTTGCACATGGTAGATTTAGATATTTTAAAGATCGCCATGATATATTGCTTTTATTAGTTTAATCATGTACAACATTCATATCACCTTAACTTTTCATGCAGGACGCGGTTTGCGCGACTATAATAGCATTTGAGCTGCATTAAAAAAATGCGCACCTAAGGCTGAAAAATTAAGTTTACGCGCGCAAATGTTTGCGCACCTAAAGATTTTTCAAGAAAAGGCCTGCCGTTTTGGCAATACAAGTCATTGTAATTGTATTATGTCAAGTTTGATCTTCAAATGTCATCAACAGTCAAGCTGAATGTCACCAAATGAAAGTTCATATGTGTCTTCCTACGTCAGTAACACAATAATTTTCATTTAAATGAAAATTACTACTCTTGTTGAATGAATTTGATATCTCAGGCTCACTCATTGGAGATCCATGTTTTTTGTAGTAAGCATTTCTATTTGTGTAATTTCTACTGTTATGATAAAAAGACGAAATCTCGATCGCTGCATTGACTTTTTCTTTAAGATTGACAATCTGTCCTGTTAATTTATTTTCGTCCCCAGACCTCTGCTAGTCAAAGACAGAATACAGAATTTAAATTGTCTTATTTATCATTCGCTACAAGTTTTTATGCTAGTCTTGTGACTTCTAATCTTACAGTCCAGAGTTGAGTTAGTGATTATCACTCAGAATTGTTTCTACAGTTTTCGTTTTGAGGAAGCAGTGTATTAAGCAAGTGGATTGAGTCTGCAGTCTTCATTTCACAGTTAAAGAAACACGACTGTTTCAACAGAGTAAGGATATAAACACCTTCATAATTATAGTGCAGTGATTGCTCCACACCTGAGGTGGACAGCTATCAAGTTTGATTGATTAAAGAGAAACCTGAATAAAACAATTTCATAATAATGTTAACGGCAATATACTTTGTAATTGATTCACAATGATCTTATAACCTACTAAGTCATGCATAGATGTTGTTATTTCATCTTTTCACTGGATGATATTGACTTTTTTCAGCAGAAAGTTTTGTTTTACTTCAGTGGACAAAATGTAACATCCGTCACGTAACGTCCGTCACAGAGGATTTTGTGCAATTCTATAACTGCCAGCTAAGAGACTCTCATTTCGAGCTGTATTATAATTTGTGTATCAGGTGGCCTAGTTCTTGTACAATTCTGGGATAAACATTCATGTGTACCATTGTTGAGACAGAATTTTGATAGAAACATGACTGAATTTTTTCCATGTATTTTCTGTGTAACAACCGTCACGTTCATAATGTGGTTCATGTGAAACACACAGACATCACTGGATGGGTTTTCTTCCATCAAACAGCCTCAGACCTGTTTGAGTGTCTTGCGTGTCTTTCCTTTTCTTGAGCAGGGGGCATGGCACTAACATTGCTCAAATTCCGCATCCTCCAATACTTTTAATTTTACCATTTTTTTCACAAGGACATGAGAATGTGATATAGAAAATCCTGTTGGGGCGGAATCAATTTGTGGCTGTCCAAGTTGATTCTGTGCCAACCCGCCACACAATGGTCTGTGTGTGGGAAACACTGGTATCTGCTAGCACTAAGCCACCTACTCCATTCTTCACCTGCCCTGGTGTCCGGTCCAGTCCTTGGCCCGTAGACTGCCTTTAGTATGTTGCAAAGAGTATAGCCTATTGTCCATACATGTATTTTATTTTGATAACCTCACAACTGTATCAGTTACCATGGTTACCAGTACAAGTACCAAGCTTAAAAAGGCAGATTTGCTTTAACTACTGCTTCCAAGCCATTATCCATCCATCCTCACATAGTCCCAAAATGTTGTAAGTTTAAAATAACCATAATCTTAAATGAGGACTCTAGAAAACCATTTTGTTCAGATATATTGAGATGAGAAGTAATGAGACCTCTGATGGTAATAAAACTTTGTACACACTGAAAAACACATTAATAACATAGTAAATTAGAAAAGTAATGTAATTCTTTAAAAGAGATACAAGATTTGATATACTTATATAGCCGGTCTTATATTTCAGCGTTGTGTTGCGTGTAATGAATAATTAGGCGAAGACCACTCCTCTCTTGCCAGCGAACAGATTTTTACTCTGCGTGCAACGCATTAATACCAGTAGAGCAACTTCACATGTCACGTTTCTACATCCACAGCTCTCCACAGCAGAGCTTAATACTAACTAAGTATACAGCATATCATAACATTTTCCGGTTAACCGGACTGAAAACATAACCTCCTTTTACCTTAGATGGCGGAGGTAATTTTGAAGGAAGAGGCTATTCCCCCCGCGGCGGTTATGCGCGAAAGATCAAAGAGCTGGGCGGATTATAAAATAAAATCTCTTATTGGCCCAACTGCGGGGCAAATAGCAGAAGTGCCTCTCTTATACGTCCCACCGCAGTGCGAATAGCAAAACTCCTTCCCTTGTCGGCCCCGTTGCGGGCCAGATAGCTGATCTCTTTCCCCCAATTCACACAGCTGCAGGGCGAATAGCTACTTCCAATTTGGAAAGGGGGAGCTTGCGTACCTGCTGTAAAGCATTAATATCAGCACAACAACTTCCCATGTCACGTTTCTACAAGCATGCCTTTAAACTAGAGATGGAAGAAACGGCGAACCGCACAAGAAACCACCTAATGGTCCATTTGTTGGACTTACTATAGGTAAATTAACATGCTTCACGAAAGTGCCGTACACGATAAAATAAAAATGTATAAACTCCAAAGTAATCATCGAAGCAATAATGAACAAAATCTTTGACCTCTACCCAAGAAGTATCTTCGCCTCCGTTTTGCTTTTTTCCTGCGTTTTACAAAACCACTGAACACTTATTTCATCTTACCTCTCCACAGCAGAGCTGAATACTGAGGAGAATACTGCGAATTTGAAGGAAGTTACGTCGCTAAAAATGTCAAAGATCAAAAAGCATCAATATAAAATTCTACTGAACTTAAGAAAACTCCCAAAAACAATACATGCATAGATGAGAAAATAATTATGAAAATAATAATAATGTGCAAACAGAAATGGATTTTTGATGAAATGTAACACTGCATGTTCACACGGGTTACACTTAAGATACCTAGAACAAAACCTGAATGATAAAGACGTAGATTTTTTTTTCCCCTCTGAATTTTTTACCGAGGTCCGAGATTGCTGGTTACGGCTATGATGATGAGTCGGAATATGCCGAACCGAATATGAGTAGGCTACGCTTCCTCACAGCTGGCACTGGTCGCCTTTATCTGAGAGAAAGTTGCGATTGCTAGTTTTGATTATAACATTGTCGTCATGGTCGTTACCGGGGTAGGTCAAATGGGCTAACGCTTGTATTAGTGGCACGCCCGTGAAGTGACTGACGGGCGTGTTAAATCGCGCCGTGAGGACGACTTGGCGGGCGTTTACGCGCCCGTCTCCTGGCATGCACTGATTGTCCCGTGCTTTTTAATGAGTAACACGTTTTTTTTTCCCGAATGTGTAATTTTCAGAAGACGCACATTCCAACCGATGTAATCACCATATATGTACTTTCTGACTTATTTATTTCTTTAAAAGATAACTTGCTATTTCATGTTCATTGGTCATAATGAGCAGGAGAGTTATTTCAATTTAATAGTTTCCTCAAAGAATGTGATAATTCACGCTGGGCAATTTGGAATGTAATTTTGTTGTTTGTTGTAATTGATTGTTTCTTAAAGAGCCAGAACATACTTGAAGTAGTCTACTTGTGTAAAAAAAAAAAATGCAATACATGTACGGTATTTTCTCTTCAGTCTGTCCTGTAGAGCGCAAGTTTCTTAGTATCTTTCAAGGGAACATACATAGAATCTGTGTCGTTAATGTAAAAAGAGAAAAGACACTATACAGAATTTAATTACAGTGCACGCAAAGCAATGCACTGTACTGTTCTTCCTAGACTACTTCTTCTTCTTATTATTAATATTATTATTATTATTACAGTGCATGCAAAGCAATGCACTGTACTGTTCTTCCTAGACTACTTCTTCTTCTTCTTATTATTATTATTACAGTGCTGTTCTTCCTAGACTACTACTACTTATTATTATTATTATTATTATTATATTATTATATTGTATTATATTATTATTATAGTTTTCCTTTCTTCCAACCAAGCCATTGCGATTAATTCAGCCTCAACCGTTTAACTTAGAGACTTCATTCAAACTCCGTTGCGTAGGTTTTGGAAAGCACACTGATGCTATGTTATTTTCATTTTTCTATGATTTTTACTTTTTAAATATTTTTAAAATTAAATATCTTAAACTTTACAATGGGTTTCTATGGCACGGAATCTTGAGACTTTGAGTGTGTGACCTAATCATTAGAGTGGAGGGGAGTTTGAAAATCACCTAAAATTTTTGTCTTTGATTTGCCATTTCTCCCACAAATTTTAGACTACCTACATAATATTCACATCAAAATGTAGATGAACTTGTGCTTGTTCCTCTCATGTATCAGTGGTCTGAATTGGACCAACACTTTTTGCCGTCTGAGCCTCAAACCAACAGCAAATCCAGACAGATCTCTCATCTAACCCCATATAAAATGACAGCCTGACTTTCCCCAGAAACCAGTTCGGGACAGTTTTTTCAAACTGCTCTAATGCTACATTTTTTTCGACTAAATGATGCAAAATTTATATTGAAATTTTCAGCAAAGCCTCAGCGTGCCTCCTGTGGCGTTATCCAAGTGACACAACCTACGACTTTCGAGAAATCTCGCATTTTATAGTGGGTGGCTCAAGAGGAAAATCATTTTTCTAATGACCTACGTGATTCAGCCGTTAAGTGAGTCAGTCGTTAATTTTTAAAACCGTAACCGTGGCAACTTAACTGTCAGCAGCAATACTATCCAGCTGCAGCCCCGGAGCAGAAGCCCCTAACGTGACACAAGCCCCTGGTTTGACAGAGGTGCCCCTGGCGTGACGGAAGTGAAATAATGGCTATTCACTATTTTTATTCACTTAACTAGCTCTTTAGCAAGGCTAGCGACCTAGCTAGCTAGCTATTTCGCTAGCCTAGCAAGTGATATTTATTGAATAGTCATGCTAGCTAGCCTGCTGAAGAACAGTAAGTGATGGTAAACTAATCATTTACTGTTTCTATCGGTTTAGCTATGTGCACAAGATGCAATTAGCTCAGAAGCTGGCTAGCTAGGTGGTTCGCTAGCGTAAATATCACGAGCAAGGCTAGCGAAATAGCTAGCGAGCTAGCTAAATGAATAATGCTGCATTCGCTAACACTCGTAAACACGAGTCGTGTCGTGAATTAAAGTCGAAGGTACGAGGAAGTGAGGTCGTGAGCTCAAAAGAACAGAATTCACCAGTCGTGTCTTGAGAACACGGATCGTGGGACGCGTTACCGAATGCAGCATTAAAACGGTGAATAGCCATTATTTCTCTTCCGTCGCGCCAGGGGCTTGTGTCACGTCCAGGGCTGCAGCTGGATGCTACTCGTCAGCAGAGGTGGCTCTGGCCTCACCTATGTTTCAACCGTTGCAGTTCAAACAGGCCCCGTTTCTCGGAGCTGAAGTGAATGCGGAGAAAACGCGGCTCTCCCATTAGACTGGGTGACAGTCAGTTCCAATGAAATACGTTTCTTACTGACAGTGAAAAGAGCCTATCCAGGCCCATTTTTGCTTGTTCAAATGTTGGGATTTCTACCGTAAACGAGCTCATTCCTTGAACTAATACCTTAATATTATAATTATTGGGTACGCATTAGTTAAAATGGTCCGATCAAGACGGAGGAACATCTGCGCTAGCGAAGAGAAAGTGATTTCGGACCTCCGCAATTTTTTGCGGAGTGACTTAAATCAGAGTAGGCTGCTAGGCTACAGTCTCCGTCAGATGTATTAGTTGCATGAACACTGAGCTGGCTAAAAAGTGTAGTAATTATCCATCGTTTACAAATGGTGGTAGCTAAAGAGTTAAGCTGCTTTCACACCGGACGCGACACGAATTCGCACGTATTCGCGTCTTTACATTGACTTTGAATGTAACTTGTAGTGCGAAAAATTTGTTTCTCGTACAGTGTGAAAGCGGCTTTATGGTGGCTGATAGTCTGGCAATTTCGCTAATACAGATCGTCACCTTTGCCAATGTTGCTAACGACTCGGACTTACCGGTTGATATGTGGGGGGAGAAAAAAGTAATTAAGTTGCTGCATTCCGGGGCTATTTAAAATTTAATTCACGCATTAAATTATCCATGAACATTATGGACAATTGGGAAATCAGGCAACAAAATGAAAGGGAGGTTTACCGAACTGGAAGCATGCGGTTGATGTGGTGAATGATTCAGAAGCTGAACCCAAATATTAAGTTAAAGTAGCGGACAAACGCAGATCTCCACAATAATCTTTAATTCCACACACAAATTTTGCTTGCTAAGTAGCTAGCAAATTAAATCGTTTCATTTAGACAGCATAATCAGACAATTAACCGAATTACTTGCTAATTTTCCTAGCGTGGCCATTATGCCACGCTTCACGTAGCTTGCTACACAGATATCCAAATAAACATTTTATTTCATTATGCAGCATTGATAGCGAAGTTAGCTATCCAGCTAGCGAAATGTCTGTACTCTTTCAATCAAAACTAAGATGCATACGCTCACAGAATGGACAAAATAGCTTTATGTGTCATTTTGATATCGAACAAATAAGACACAGCCATCATTGTAATCAGGAGAATAAACTCGGCTTCATTTGCTTGTGCTTAAAGCGTCTTCTCCTCTATCGTAGCTGCCCTTGTTTTTGTGTCTTCCTCATGTACTTTTCATTTCTAGTAGTAGTAGTAGCTCGTTGTTAGCGCTATTATGTATATTATAAATATTATATTAATTACATATTCATGATATTTGTCATGGTCTAGTGGACTTTTTGAGAAATTACATAGGAATTTCCTTGGTTGTCATTGAGACATATCTACAATTCAGAGATCAGGGTTCAATTAGAGAGATAGTGGTGCTGCACTCACCACGATTTCCATACAACTATTTTTTTTCTCATAATTATTTATCCAACGCAATTTTTCAGGTAAGCTGCTGAAATTATGGCACAAAAATCTCAATGTCACACATCAACAAAATCAGGGTTCCCACTCTTTTCTTGAAATTATTTTCCAGGACTTTTCCAGGACATTTTCAGGACTTTTTCAGCTGCTACAGTACGAGTCAGGTTATCACAACATACACTAATAAATTCCACCCCCAAGCTTTGGAGAAGTGTTATTTTCTACAATTGTACCTTATATTTTGTACATTTAACCAGATTGCTTCAATGTTTATTCCTCTCCCTCTTGTACTTTCTCCACAAAATATTTTTATATGTTCAATAAATCACCAAAACAATTTCCTTTAGTTAATCTGTTTACTGTTTACTTACAGTTTACTTTGTGCATCTGACACCTGCATTCTTAAAGTAAAAATCAAAATCACTGCAAAAATAAATCAAAAATATAAATATCAAAATCAAATCCTATCCTGCAGTGCAAAAAGGTCAATATAAAACAAAGCAAGAATAATATCACATTAGCTGTGGGCAATAATCATCATTCAGAGCACGAAAGTACAGTCCCCAAGCTTCAATTCGCATGCTGGAAATCACCGATGCACGGAACGAAATAAAGATCTCAGTCCAATCCTTCACAACCGCTGTAGCTGACAAGCTAAATATTTGCCACAAGAATATAATCGACTAAAGCTGAGGTTTTTTACAGAAGCCAGGATTACGATTATGCACCTTTCAATATTCACTAACGCTACTGGTAAGCCCCTCCACTGCTCAATGTCAACTTGTTCAAAAGTGCTAACGTTAGCCTGTATCACTGCTAAATGTGTGGGTATCCCGCGTGTGACCGTAGATGGCCACTAATTACATGGCAAAAGCTGCTAACTTCACCGGAAAACTAAACTGACCACTGGCTGACAATACTGCTTTTTGTCGGATTTCGAAAAAACATACTTGTTGGACGGATCTTTGAATTAACGTATCAGGTGACTGTATAATGTATAACACAGTGGGATCGGGATTGTCATCCGTCAGGCGGCGGTTTTATACTTAAATGGTGTGAGCACACGATATCCTCTTGGGTGGATACTTCTGTCTCCAAGGCTAGCCACTCCTAGCGCCGACTCGCTGGCATCGAGTGTAGGCTGTAAGGTGCTGGGCAAGGGCAATCTTTTTCTAATCACCTTGTGAATAAAGCACTCTGTTTCCACACAAACTTTATCTTCTTTTGAGTCGTTGGTAAAACCAACAACGGAATAAGCGGAGCCTGAACGCATTCAGCCTGCCCTTCTCTCTTCAGTACAGCGAGCAATGACCGGAAGTAGGAGACCGTCTCGGTTTCTCATGGCGCCCCAAGCATACCCACGACCAGCTCCGCCCACCACCACTGCTGTTACGTCTTTACGAAAGCACGTTAGGGGGCAAGCCCTCCCGAACCCATTGAGATTGCATTGAAAGGCTTTGCACTGGCGAAAAAATGACGTCACACGAGAGTCAATGAGAGACCCTGGGGCAATTTTCAGTCTGAGGAAAATCCCCCGAAAGGGGCGGGACTATTGGAAACGCTAGTTTATCCCGATTGGACAATGCCATTCAAAGGGAGATCAAGCTGAAGAACAGTGGTAGAGCCGGGGAAAAAAAAAATCTCTTTTTCTCGTGGCAGTGTGTCGCCCAATCGCCCCAATGGACAATCCGCCTCTGATCTCACTCATGGATATATAAGATCTCACTTGGATGTTGACATCTAAATTACTTTCATTACAAAGTAGCTAGCTAAAAACTGCATGAAAAGTCGGAGCTCTGCTCTCTGTGCATATACACAGTATTTTAATAGAGCTGAATTCCTAAGGAAGTTTTTCTCATTTACATATTTTCTGTTTCTGCTGTCGAACAATGGAGCAAGTATGAAATACTGAGTGAAACGTGGCCCAGTAAGACTACCTGTTACCTGTCACTATCTCGAAGCTGTCATCATGGTCGCTGCAGCTCTACTGAAACCAGAGATGTATTTCATCTCAGAGCGCACAGCCAAACTGCCGGCACGCCCACTACAGCTCTCCGCTGCTCCTCTGTCACTCAACAGCGGAGACAGAGAGAGGGAGAAAAACCTCACACTCGATATACAACAATACAGCAACACTCTTGAACTGAAAGTCGCTAGTTTTGGCGCTTCTTTGGAGAAAATAAATCCTTACTTCGGTCTGAAAAGTCGGTAAATCTAGCAACAAAGTCATATGGAAACACTGGGCAGCAGAACTGCTCTAAGGGAATATGCAATTTGATTGGTTGGTAGCGTCATGTGGGGCGCTGTGCCGGCCTGAAGCAGAGATGAAGCAGAGAAGCGCTACAGCTCAATGTTGCCCATTAAAGGCAGCTGAAAACAGACATACATGCATAAAATGTTTAACCCGCTTTGCGTTCCCACAAGGCAGAGAGAAGCAGAGGGAGGAAAAATAATTTTCCAGGACAACTCAAGCTTTTCCAGGACATTTTACTTTTTTTCTCATTTTCCATGTGTTTTCCATGACTGGAAAATTGGTCAATCATTTTCCAGGTTTTCCAGGTTTTCCAGGACGCGTGGGAACCCTGAAAATGAAAGGGAGGTTTACCGAACTGGAAGCATGCGGTTTACGTGGTGAATGATTTGGAAGCTGCACCCAAATATTAAGTTAAAGTAGCAGACAAACGCAGATCTCCACAATAACCTTTAATTTCACACACAAATTTTGCTTGCTAAGTAGCTAGCAACTTAACTCTTTTCATTTAGACAGCATAGTCAGACAATTATCCGAACTAATTGCTAATTTTCCTTGCGCTACGTAGCTCGCTACACAGATATCCAAATAAACATTTTATTTTATTATGCAGCATTGATAGCGAAGTTAGCTAGCCTGCCAGCGAAGTGTCTGCATTCTTTCAATCAATACTAAGATGCATCCCCTCACAGAATAGCTTGATGTGTCATTTTGATATCAAGCAAATAAGGCACAGGCATCATTGTAATCAGGAGAATTAACTCTGCTTCATTTGCTTATGCTTAAAGCGTCTTCTCCTCTTCCGTGGCTGCCCTTGTTTTTGTGTCTTCCTCATATACTTTTCATTTCTAGTAGTAGTAGTAGCTCGTTGTTAGTGCTATTATGTACATTATAATATACTATTCAAAAAAAGTAGGGGATATTTTATTTTGAGATCAAAATTTTCACATATACAAAGGGATACGAAACCATGTTGTATAGCTCCTTACTGAGGAAGCATTTCCAAAGAAATTCATCACCCAAACACATCAATGACACTCTCACGATCTGCACGGGATGCTATTGATGATCAAGGGGGTTGTGCCACAAATTTGCATGACTCTGAATTGGAAGGTTAGAGCCACTGTAAAGGATGATTTTGAAGAGAAAGCATCAGATTATCAGTGGTTGAAGTCGTTAATTAAACAGAGACCATGCGCCGTCTAACACAGGAGGAGAGGTTACGTGCCCTTGGCATGCTACAGGTTGGCACAAGACAGGTCGTTGTGGCAAGGGCAATGAATGTTTCCCAGTCTGTCATCAGCAGATTATGGTCCAGACATCGTGCTACAGGGTCTGTTCAGGATAGACCACGATCCGGTCGACCAAGGGCAACAACTCAGGCTCAGGACAGATTCATCCGCACTATTGTCTTGAGAAATCGTATGGTAACAGCAAATCAGATAAGGTCTAAACTTCAAAGGGATACTGGCTTGGTAGTGAGTGGCCAGACCATCAGGAATCGCTCTGCACAGATTTCACTTACACGCCCGACGTCCTCGTGTCATTCCCTGTTTGAGGGATCGTCACATTAGGGCCAGACTCAATGGTGTCGCCATCATCAACGCTGGGATAATCGCCGATGGAACAACGTAATGTTCTCAGATGAGTCGAGGTTCACTGTGGACTTCCTTGACAGACGCAGGAGGGTTTGGCGCCGACGTAATCGAACGTTTCCATGACGTTAACGTCATTAGACATGATCCGTATGGGGGTGGATCTGTAATGGTGTGGGGAGGCATCACTGCTGCCGGCAGAACAGACTTGCATGTTGTTGCTGGATGTGTCACAGGGCAGTACTACCGGGACAACATCTTGGCACCCCATGTTGTGCCGTTTGCACGTTGTTATGGCCGCCGTTTCATTTTCCAAGATGACAATGCCAGATGTCATTGGGCCAGGATCGTTACAGATTACCTCCAGCAGCAGAATATCACCACATTACCATGGCCAGCACTCAGTCCGGACCTTTCCCCCATCGAGCATGTCTGGGACATGCTTGGACAGCGGCTACGCCAACGTCAACAACCTCCTGCCAATGTCCAAGAACTTGCTGCAGCATTGCAACAGGAATGGAATAACGTTCCCCAAAATGACCTGGGACGTCTCGTTAGGAGTATGCCACGCCGAATTCGAGCTTGTCTAGCCAACCGAGGGGGTTTTACCCGCTACTGACTCTGTTTCACAATGGTGGTAAATTTGCTGTGTGACCCTGTGTTTGTGTCGACCCTTATTCTGGAGAATCTGTCCTTTACTGACTGTACACAGGGTTTCGAATAAATTGACAAATGTTTCCTTAATGTTTTTATGTCATTTGTTTCCTTCCTGACCTCATGATCTGCATTTCATGGTACTTGGAAATCCAATATCCCCTACTTTTTTTGAATAGTATATTATATTAATTACATATTCATGATATTTGTCATGGTATACATTTATCTAGCGGACATTTTGAGAAATTACATAGTAATTTCTTTGGTTGTCATTGAGACATATCTACAATTCAGAGATCAGGGTTCAATTAGAAAGGTAGTGGTGCTGCACTCACCACCATTTCCATACAACTAATTTATTTTCTCAGAAATCATAATTATTTTTAAACGCAATTTTACACATAAGCTGCTGCAATTATTGCACAAAAATCTCAATGTCACACATCAAACATATTGGTTCTTTAATAAACTTATCATAGCCTATAATTGATGTCATTCATTATTAGTGTGACTTAAGATGAGCAAACCAGGGGTGTTTCCCAAAATCACAAGATGCTAACTTACATGGTTGGGCCCATTTACTGTGAATAGACGAACTACGTAGCAACCACGCTTTTGGGAAACGCGCCCCAGAGCAACTAAGTTTTTAACCAACAGGATCAGTTTCTGTGACTAAAAATGATGTTCCTCACCAAACTAAATACTGATTGAAAGCGCTTGTGATTACAAGTGTACCGTATTCTGACGCGATAATATATACTACTCAAAATTTGATAGGGATCATAGGAATTTTTTTGTGAAATGACATGCAAATTTGGTAACTGCCACTGATGAACAATATATTGGATAAATGACATGCAGTCAGACACAAAACACATTTGCAAGTGCATTTAATGACATTAAATGAGCATGCAGCCTCACACTTTTGGCTTTCACGAACACTTCATGGTTTCACCTCTGACATGTAAAGTGAAAATAGACAGTGTTCGTTTGATGTTTCATTACCACAGTTAATGTCAATAACGGGTATGGCCTCCCCTAGCTTGAATGACGGCTTGACAACGTCGGGTCATACTGTCAATCAGAACCCGGATGCTTGCAATTGGAATGTTGTTCCATTCTTCAACAAGGGCATTTCCGAGCTCTTCTAGAGTTGTGGGTTGTGCCCTACGACCGGAAATGGCGACCTGCAGCATGTTCCACACATGCTCGATAGGGTTTAGGCCCGCGAACGCGCTGGCCAGTCCATGCGGACAATTGTCTCCTGCTCTAGGAATTGATTCACCACCCTAGCACGATGGGGACGGGCGTTATCATCCATCAAGATGAAATCAGGGCCAACAGCACCAGCGTATGGTCTTACGTACACATTGAGGATCTCATCCCTGTACCGCACCCCCCTGTCATCGCCCCTCTCCCCATGACATGCAGGTCCGTTCTGCCGTTCCTGCTTATTCCTCCCCAGACCATAATTGATCCACCACCATAACGGTCGTGTTCGTTGATGTAGGCATCATTAAATCGCTCACGTTGTCTTCGCCACACCCGCTGCCTCCTGTCATTAAAGTCCAAGCAATATCGGGACTCATCAGTAAAGAGAGCTGGAGCCCAATCGTTGTGTGTCCATGTGACATGATCGTGAGCCCAATCCAAACGGTCACGCCTATGACGCATAGTCAGTGGGATTCAACACATGGCCTTCTTGAGTTGAGGCCGGCAGTATGAAGACGATTCCGTGTCGCCTGAGTGGATACCCTGACCCCGAGGCGTTATGAAAGTCATTTCATAGGGTGGTGGCTGTCCAGAAAGGATGACGTCGTGCCTGAAGTGTGAGAAAGTGGTCTTGTCGTTGTGTAGTCGATCTCTGACGACCACCCCCATGACGGTGTGCTGCTGTACCAAACGTTTGATGCCGGTTCCACGCTCTGTTCACAACGCTTTGGCTGACGTTAAGTGCATTAGCAACGTGACGTTGTGAGAAGCCAGAGTCAAGCATTCCGATGCATCTTCCCAATTGCTCTGAAGTCAATCGACGTCTAAGATGTTGAGGAGACATTGTTATTGCTAAATGTAATGCAAAAAATTTGGGAACTTCCAAATTTTCACCAACAAGCAACACACACGTCTGAGTTGAAATGGTGAAGTGTTAGTCAAAGCCAAAATGTGAGGCTGCACGCTCATTTAATGTCATGAAATGCACGTGCAAATGTGTTTTGTGTCTGACTGCATGTCATTTATCCAATATATTGTTCATCAGTGGCAGTTACCAAATTTGCATGTCATTTCACAAAAAAATTCCTATGATCCCTATCAAATTTTGAGTAGTATATTTTCACATAATCTATGTCACAATACTTTTTAAAACTTTGCTCTCTGTTAGTCATGCTTCAACTCCTGTTTGTCACTATCCATATACTGTGATATTTGTTTTCCCCATGGTGTTCCTCCGTGTGTTATAATGAGGTAACTTCAATAGTGCATTCATCACTCTTATCTCTACTCAAGCATACCTACTCAAAGTTGGCTCTTAGATGGCTGTGCAACTTTTAGCTTAAAAAAAAAAAAAAAATCATTAACTGTGAATTGATTTTCTGATTTTACTACTTTGCTTTGCATGCACTGGTATTTCCTTCAGGAAATGCAATTCTAGTCATTATAATATTATAGTTTTCCTTTCTTCCAACCAAGCTCTTGCGATTAATTCAGCCTGAACCATTTAATTTAGAGACTTAATTCAAACTCAGTTACGTAGGTTTTGGAAAGCACACTGATGCCATGTTATTTTCATTTTCCTATGATTTTTACTTTTTAAGATATTTAATTTTAAAATTTTTTAAACTTTACAATGGGTGTCTATGGCACGGAATCTTGAAACTTAGAGTGCGCGGCATCATCATTGGAGTGGAGGGGAGTTTGAAAATCACCTAAAAGTTTTGTCTTTGATTTGCTTGTCTCCCACAAATTTTAGACTACATACATAATATTCACATCAAAATGTATATTAACTTGTCCTTGTTCCTCTCATGTATCAGTGGTCCAAAGCGGACCTACACTTTTTGCTGTCTGAGCCTCAAACCATCAGCAAATCCAGACAGATCTCTCACCAAATCCCATATAAAATGACAGCCTGACTTTCCCCAAAAACCAGTAAGGGACAGTTTTTTCAAACTGCTCTAATGCTAAATTTTTACGACTTAAATGACACAAAATTTACATTGAAATTTTCAGCAAAGCCTCAGTGTGCCTCCTGTGACGTTATTTAAATGATACTACCGACGGTTTTCAAGAAATCTCGCATTTTATAATGGGTGGCTCAAGAGGAAAATCATTTTCAAATGACCTATGTGACTCAGCCGTTAAGTAACTCAGCCGTTAATTTTTTAATCAGTAACCATGGCAACTTAACTGTCAGCAGAGGTGGCTCTGCTCTTACCTACGTTTCAGTTGAAATGGGCGCCGCCCTCCAGGGGGTCCCCAACTGCCAGGCAAGAATTTGCATCTTAAACCTTAACTGTAATGCAGAGGGGCACCAACAGTAAAGGCAAACTGGGCCAATATTTGGGGCCCCCCCAAAAAAGGAAAATGTTTGGGATCCCTGATGGCGACTCAAATTGGCACATTTTGCAATGACTTATAAAAACCCATTAAACCTTCTATAGAGGCATTATAGCGCACCCCGGCAGGTGCCTCGAAAATCCCCGAAACGACGCGCCTTCGCGGAGTTGAAGTGAATACAGAGAAAACGCGGCTCTCCCATTTGACTGAGTGACAGTCAGTGCCAATGAAATGTGTTTCCATCCAGGCCCATTTTCTGCAAGTTCAAATTTTTGGATTTCTAATGTAAACGAGCTCATTGATTATACTCCTTGCACTAATACCTGAATTTTATACTAATTGGGTAAGCATTAGTTAAAATGGGCCGATCAAGACGGACGTACATCTGCGCCAGCAAAGAGAACGTGATTTCAGACCTCCGCAAAAAAATTGCGGAGGCTTAAATCAGAGTCGGCTGCTAGGCTACAGTCTCCGTCAGATGTATTAGTTGCATGGATGCTGAGCTGGCCAAGAAGTGTAGTAATTATCCATCGTTTACAAATGATGATAGCTAACGAGTTAAGCTGCTTTTACACCGGACGCGAAACAAATTTTTTGCTGGACAGATTACATTCAAAGTCAATGCAAAGATGCGAATACACGCATATTCGCGTCTGTGCATTGACTTTGAATGTAATTTCGTGCGAAAAATTCGTTTTGCATCCAGTGTGAAAGCTGCTTTATGGTAGCTGATACTCTGGGAATTTCGATAATATAGTTGTCACCTCAGCCAATGTTGCTAACGCCTCGGACTTAAAGGACCAGTGTGTAAGATTTAGATGGACAATGTGGCTGAATAACTGGCAGGAATGGAATATAATATTCAAAAGTACATTGTCATCAGTGAATTATTTCCTGCAAATAAGAATCATAGTGTTTTCTTTTATCCAGAATGAGCCCTTTATATCAACAGAGAGCGCAGGTCCACTTCCACGGAGCCGGCCATTTTGCACCGCCATGTTTCTACAGTAGCCCAGAACGGGAAAAAAGTAATTTAATAAAGCACTGACACGAGAGCGCGCCTTTCGCGTTTTGCAAGTTTTGCGGCCACCGTAGGTTCTCTGAGAAAGGGAATGATCATTTGGTTGCAATCTATAATCTCACCACTTGATGGCTCTAGATCTCACATACTGGTCCTTTAACGGTTAATATGTGAGATAAAAAAAAAGTAATTAAGTTGCTGCATTCCGGGGCTATTTAAAATTTATGCATTTTTTACGCATTAAATTATCCATGAACAATATGGACAATTGAGAAATCAGGCAACAAACTGAAAGGGAGGTTTACTGAACTGGAAGCATGCAGTTTACGTGGTGAATGATTTGGAAGCTGCCAACAAATATTAAATTAAAGTGGCGGACAAATGCAGATCTCCACAATAACCTTTAATTTCACACATATATTTTGGTTGCTAAGTAGCTAGCTACTCAACTCGCTTCATTTAGACAGCATCTTCAAACAATTACCCGAATTACTAGCTAATTTTCCTTGCGTGGCTATCGCGCCCACGCTACGTAGCTTGCTACACAGATATCCAAATAAACATTTTATTTCATGGGCAGCATTGATAGCGAAGTTAGCTAGCCAGCCAGCCAGCCAAATGTTTTCCTTATTCATTTGAAGAAAATCATCAGGCAACTGGTCGAATAGCTAGCTAAGGTGAGCTACGCTATGGTGGCTACGCTTCGTCTTCTTCATAGACTTATATTTGTAATGGTTTTGGTTCATAAATTGTGCGAACAACTGGAAATTTTGAGAAATAACACAGCAATATCCTTGGTTCTCATTGAGATATCTAATTCAGCAATCACGGTTCAATGAGAAAGAAGGTAGTGGTTCTGCGCTGACCACACCTTTCATCCATCTCATTTAATTTCTCAGTAATCATAATTATCTATACAAGACAATTTTACCCATAAGCTGTTTAAATTATTGCATTAAAATCCCAATGTCACATTAAATATATAGGTTCATCACTAGACCTATTGCATACTTGATGCCATTCAATATTAGTGTGACTTAAGGTAAGCACCTGAGCAACAGTATTCTGACGCGATAATGTATTTTCATTTAATCTATGTCACAATCCTTTTTGAAACTTTGCTTTCTGTTAATCCTGCTTCAACTCCTGTTTGTCACCATCCATATACTATGATATTTGTTTTCCCCATGGTGTTTCTGTGTGTGTTATGAGGTTACTTCAATAGTGCATTCATCACTCTTCTCATCTTTCTCTGTCCCTCTTTCTGTCTCTCTTCTAAGTGAGTAGGGCCTAGGTGTAACAATTACCCTGGTCCTTACTGTTTCTACTCAAGCATACCTACTCAATGTTGGCTCTAAGATGGCTCTGCAACTTTTAGCCTTAAATTTCAAAAAAATCATTAACTGTGAATTGATTTTCTGATTTTACAACTTGGCTTTGCATGCACTGGTATTTCCTTCAGGAAATGCAATTCTAGTTGGAATTGTTATCTTGTATGTTAAGTAATTCATCCAATATACTTTGACTGACGAACAAGCAAAATCATCTCCGCGTCATGCCGCTGTCTTTTGCGGCGGCAAATGTGTGGCCTTTGGCCACGCCATGCCTTACCGGCTCCCTTTGTCTGACTACCGGTTATGAATTTTCTTTTTGACACCCTGCCCGAGTCTTTTTTTGGGTAGAAAAGTAGAAAATGCTTACATTATTTGTTACAAAATTGTTTGACAATTTATACCCTCTACCATGTGTGGTTAAAAGGAAAACTTAATTAAAATAGCATGATTTCTTTTCAATTCTCGTGTCAGTTACATTCACAATATTTGGCTCCTTGGTCGTAGTGCACCTTGCCGATTCAGGAAAAACCTCTTGATGTCTAATAACAGAATCGATCATGACAGAGCACTGTTTCATCAAGCAGCGAAGCACATGACTTAAGTTATTAGCACAGTCAGGTTTTTTGCGAAAAAATGTCAATGGGACAGGTGAATTCCATGAAAATACAGTTTTCTGGTATTTCCCAAAATGTTACAACTTGTGTCATTATTTGTCAATTATATTGTTTGGACCTTGTCCGTGTTGGGTTTTGTGTTTGTTAACATTATTTGATACCATTTAATAAAAAAATTAAATGACTTTTTACATCTGCTTTTGTGTCAATGTTACATGCGTAAACGCAGTGAAGAAAGGTGCCAGGGAAATTGTTTTCACTCAGTAAGTTCTCTTTCTGTCACCAACACTGTAAGTCTCCAAGGCCAAGGCCAGGAGTTCCCTGAAATGGACACTTTCTAAATTTTTGCTCCATGTCACGCTTTGGTCCCCCCTTTCTCGTGGAATGACCCTACTACTACTACTACTACTAACAATAATAATAATAATAATAATAAATATAGCCGCAAGCGGCAATTCCGGGGTTCAAGCCAAGAAAGACCATTAGTAGTTGAAAGCTTTAACAGCTTAATTAACAAGTGTTGCCACTAAACGTGGCCATGTCTCCCGCCAGGTGACGAAAATCGACTGGGGTCGGCGTATCACGCAAATACACATTGAAGCCAAAGATGAATAAAATCGGTCAAAGCGTTCTTGAGATTTTGCGTTCACAACAAATGGGACGTGACAGATGGACAGCCGGACGGATGGACTGACAGGGCTGAATACTATGTCCCCCGGCCCTAATACACCTTGACCCCAAAGATGAATGGAATCGGTCAAACTGTTCTTGAGATATCGCGTTCAGAACAAACGGGACATGAAGGACGGCCGGACGGTGCTGAATACTATGTCCCCCGCTCCGCTCGCTACCGTGACGGCAGGGGACAAAAACCACTTTAAGAGTATGTTGCAGGTATTTATGTGGACCTATTTTGCCAGTGTAATGATTGGACCAAAAACTTATGATTAACAGTCTGATTTGTGTTATGTTAGGCTATTTTGTGCATTTATGGCACCCCCTACTGGTTGATTTGATTGAAACTTTCAGGCTATGTTTCAGGTTCTTATGTGGACATATCCTGTGAGTTTTGTAACGATTGGGAAAACTATTTATGATTTATAGTCTGAATTCTGTTACACCACGTTGCTTTGTTTTGCATTTATAGCGCCCCCTATCGGAAAATTTGAATAAAATTTTCAGGGTATGTTGCATTTACAGCGCCCCCTATGGGCTGATTTGCATGAAACTGTCAAAGTATGTTCCTGGTACTTATATGGACATATTCTGCGAGTTCTGTGATGATTGGCCCAATGGTTGTTGAATTTTGTCCATTTATGTGCTCAGCCACGCCCCTGCTGAATTTCATTGGTCAATATCTTGGAAACGAAATGAGGTTTCAACAAGCTTTACGCAATCTTTGATGAGCTTGGTCAAATGATGATCCACAGCAAATTTCGAAGGAATCGGACCTACGGCCTAAGAGGAGGTGTCAAAAATGTGTTTTTCAAAAAATTCAAAATTCCGGAAAATCTTATATGGCGGACCTTAACCCATTTAAACCGGGACAGCATGTGCGCATTTTAAGAACGTGTCGTTGCCGACACAGATATGCGCGTAATTTTGAAAGTACCGTAATTACTGTAAGTTTTGCGCAATAGAAAAAAATTCCAACTGTTCCTGAAAGCTGAGAAGCTGTGCTTCAGCCCAAATACAGGTTACTATGGTAAACATGGCAGCATGATTCTCTGCTGGGATTTTTGCATTAGGCCTTAAAGGGTTAAAGGTCTTTATGGGAAAGTTGTAGGGTTTGGACCAAGGAATGTCTGTACCAAGTTTTGTGTAAATTGCACTTACAGCATAGGAGTTCAAAGTGAAAAACTGTTTTTCTTGAATTTTAGCGCCACCATCAGGCCGATTGAGTTAAAAATGCCTTGGGCAGCATTCACACATAACTTCCAACCAATGTGCAAAATTTCAGGTCTCTACCATTTACCATCTCATGGAAATTTGCGAAAACATTTCTGAAGAAGAAAAGAAATCATAATTAAAGCTGCAAGCAGCGTTGGACGGGTCCTCGCCCACCCGTGGACGTCGATGCGGGGGCGAGACGTGTTCGGGCACTGTCAAGCATTCTCATTCGTTGGACAGCACGAGACTCAGTAAAATGTTATATCTTGAGTTGAGTGCAAACCCCTTGACTGAAAGAGATTTTTCTTTTGTAAAATGGAGTTGTGACCCATGCGACCTGCTCAAAGTTTCTTTAGCAGATTTTATCACTGCTGTGTATTGTGGAATCTTCCCCGATTCATGAACTTAGTGAAGGGAGATGACCCATGTGATCCTACTGCCACCAGGTGGTCAGAATGTGTAGCGCCACAAAGAAAAACACTCAAAATGAATAATAAAGAAATGAATAAACGGTTCTTTCACGTAAATCCTAGACAGCTGAAATTTTGGGAGCATGTCCACTGAATACAGACAAAACTTTCATACCCGCAACCTATGGTGAATTCAGAAGTCCATCACTCTATATTTTTCAAAATATGAAAATTCATAACATGTCAATATCTCGGCAAATATTCATTGAAATGTTACCACGCTAGGCAAATAGTTTTTGCAAATGGAGGTTACAAAGTAAACCAAACGACATTTTGATACGATACACAGTGTGTCCACAGCAAGAAAGTATATATTACTGTACAGTGTACTATATACATACATTTTTTATTTCAAGAAGTCTTTTATAAATTTTCACCAAAACAAGTGACAACTCTCAAGATGGGACAGGAATGACATTTGAATTTTTTCAGAATTTTATGACATTGCGACAGGCCGCGGTGATAGCGAAAGCCCCATTTGAGTGTATTTAGGTGGCACTAGAGAGCCATTTTGGCTGTTTTGTGGAGAATTTTGATGTTTTAAAAATTTTTGAAGGCACTATGAATTAATTGCAAAATTTGTTTCGTTTCTGAGCATGTTTAAGGGGTCACATTTAGGTTGGAAATCACGTATGCATAGAAAAAAAAAAGCAGTGAAGGTGACTGCGGACTCCTACTCTGACGCCTCATAAAATCCAAACCGTTCGAGTAATGACAAAGTTGTACAGTAGTTTTCATCGGCAGTGTGTCCTTTGTCATCTATTAGCATTTGGAGCCGATACGATGAACGGCCTAAAAGGAGTTCGCGTTTGTTCGAGGGCAAATTTAGGCCAAATTTAGGGGCGAATAGCAATTTTGATATGCAAATTGCGAACTTCCTGTTCGATTTAGGTCAGGGGTGTCGATTGTTTGTTTTTATGTCTTGATGAGATGAACCATGTAGCTTTGGTTCCATCTCTCTATGACTTTCCTACCGGTCGTGGTGGCCGTCTCAGTGCCAATTTAATGTTTCTGGGTGGCGCTAGAGGGCCATTTTAGCATCTATGGGGAGAATTTTTACGTTTTATGAAATTTTTCACCAGACATGAGGTGCTTGCCAAATTTGGTGAGTTTTTGAGCATGTTTAGGGGGTCAAATTTAGGTTGAAAGGTGCGTAAGAAGAATAAAGAAAGAATAATAAGAAACACTACAATAACAACAGGGTCCTTGCCCAGGCCTTAGGCCTAGGGGCTCGGACCCTAATAATAACTAGAGAGGCAATTTCTGAAGAAATTGCAAGTGTGAATGCTGCATGCTGAACCCAAACTGCAATGCTGTCTTGAATACAATAAAGTTTGAATGATTTGAATGTTTGCTGACGCCACACTGAATAGCTGCCATGAAAATATAATATTTGAATTATGTTGAATACTTGAATGTTTTAAAAAAACAGAAAGCTGAGCAAAGAAAGAATGAAAACAGTTGCTGGTAGCTATATGCTGGAATAGGAGCTATTGTTTTTTCTGCTTTGCCATTTTTACAGTAACGCATTGTCTTGGACGCACCCAGAAAAAAGTGCCTCCTTTCCCGCACTCAATCTGCTTTCGCGGGAGGCGAAATGTGTTTTTCTCCACTAGAGTTCAGGACACCAACAGAAACTCATTTGCGTACAGCCAATCGGCGACCTTGTGCCGGACTTCTGAAGGAGTGTCTCGAGACAGTTAATTTTTTTCTCTTCACTGGCCTTGCACTAATAATGTAAAAATAACCAAGATTGCGTCAACTTATTCTAGAAGATATGAATGCTCTGAACAGATGATTTTAACCAATCCTAGCTGGAAACATTAAAAATGATAGGCAGGATTGGAAACAGCCAGCGCATTTTCAAATGAAGTCCACGAAGATTTCATGTCCGGGAGCTGGTTTCAGCGACTGTACCAACTACTATACCGGAAATTCTTTCACTGAGTTTGACGCAGAATTATTCTTTTAGAGTCGTCTGTATCTTTGTCTCTTAAAAACGACAGTGTTGAGGTGTGGAAAAAGGCCAGCAGTGGGCAGAATCGAACCGTAAATGATCCATATTTAAGATACCGTTTATGACCATTTAGTAGCCCGGGCGTTTATTTCGCAAAATCGACTTGGACCCCAGGCATTTATAAGAACCAGGCGGGTATTTGTAACAGGCCATTATTTATTTTTGCACCGACCTGCACCAGGCCAGGTCGGCTTTCCTACACAGTTATAAACTGACTGAATTTAACCGTTAAATTAACGCATTGTTTCCTTGTCATTTTAACTGTAAGTGGAGTCCTGTGCGCACTTAACCGTGGTTTACACTGAACATGCACTGAACTCCGTGGTAAACTTAATGTAAAATGACAGTTAAAATAACTGGCTAAAAGGCGCCAGTTAAATTACCTGGCAAAAAGACATCAGTTCATTCGTTTATCGTTAACAGTGTATTTGCGGAATCTGAAACTGGCACGGTTTCATTTACATACTTTAGTTTTGAGACTTCTACATTGATCCCAGTTGGGGCAACACGCAATGTCATCCTGTTATCCATCGTCTCAGGGCAAAGACGGACTAAATGAAGACAACAAGTAGGTATGAACACTTCAGAATGAAGTTGTTCCGATCTTAATACACAAAGCATACATATAAATTCATATATGCATATAACGACTAGTTTCTTCCAGGTGTGGACCTGAGTCAGACTCGCAGGCACAGCTGAATGCGAATGCTTTTTTTTTTTTTTTTTTTTTGAACGAAATGAGAACGTAGGTAACTGAGCGATTTGCTAGGCCTATATAAAGGGTAAGGTTATTCTTTAGCTTTGCCAAATAATACAGCATAAATATTGTTGATTTACAATTCCTTATTCGTGTTCTTTTTCAAGATAAAAAGTCCCCCACCCAAAAAAAAAATAATTGTCGAAACCCCTGTTTACTGTTTACATGCATCTCATTGGACATTCATACATACACAAGATGGCAGAGCTTTTCTGCCGTGTGCGCTTTGGTCCAGCCAGTGACGTTGTCCACTCTATTTTTTTTTATATCTCTGTGCCAAAGACCGTCTGCTATTTTTTTCCTCCACATCTTTATTGACATCAGATATACATACAAAGACAAACCGAAGCTTGTTTTAGCGTCTGTGTTACCGAAACATGGGGTAACACAGACGTTTATATACAATAGTGCGAATAATCTCTAATAATCTGAACCGGCGTTTAATACGCATAATGAGGTCTGACCCCGGCGGCTCTTTGCACACAGGCGCGTATTTGCACGCAGGCAATTATTTGGTCATATACGGTATTTGAGTTTGGCTGAGTCATTTCATGCAATGGAGATTTTGGCGCAGGTGTTTCTTACAGATTGCAACTTCTAACTGAAAAATGGTAAGTCTAATCTTGGAAATGGATGTACTGTACGAAAGAGGAGAGTCAGCCGAGTAATATATTTCACTAGAATTCTGCAAAGTGGATGCGTCGCCTGCAAAGCTGTCTGTAGAGAATGACACAACAATGAGGGAAGTGACAGGAAAAAAAATGTATTGAATCAGTAGTACAGTGAAGTGACTGTTGTAGTTGTTTGCACCTCAACAAATTTTGTGGATGTGGATGACCTGCAATAAAATAATGTATAATTATCATATCTCATAGATATGTCTACCCACGAATACCACAATAATCTCCGCTCTCAAAATCTTAAGACCTAGTCAACAACTTAAAATTCAAATTTAAAGAATGTTTCCTGATACTTTTATAGCTAGAAGTTAATTAACCGAGATACTTATTAACAAGACTTGGTGCTCTGGATATATATTCATATAAAGAGCATTCAACCCAAACCTGATCAAAATCCGTCACTTACAACAGAAAAGAGAGCACGGAAACCCAACAACCAATCAGATTGCAGTATGCAAATTAGTTATGGTCGAAACCATTCCGAAATCGAACTCGAGCGAGGTATCCATATAAAAAGCATCCAACCCAAACCTGATCAAAATCCGCCAACTACAACAGAAAAGAGAGCACGGAAACCCAACAACCAATCAGATTGCAGTATGCAAATTAGTTATGGTCGAAACCAGTCCGAAATCGAACTCGAGCGAGGTATCCATATAAGAAGCATCCAACCCACACCTGATCAAAATCCGTCACCTACAACAGAAGATAGAGCACGGAAACCCAACAACCAATCAGATTGCAGTATGCAAATTAGTTATGGTCGAAACCATTCCGAAATTGAACTCGAGCGAGGTATCCATATAAAAAGCATCCAACCCAAACCTGATCAAAATCCGCCTACTGCAACAGAAAAGAGAGCACGGAAGCCCAACAACCAATCAGATTGCAGTATGCAAATTAGTTATGGTCAAAACCATTCCGAAATCGAACTCGAGCGAGGTATCCATATAAAAAGCATCCAACCCAAACCTGATCAAAATCTGTCTACTGCAACAGAAAAGAGAGCACGGAAGCCCAACAACCGATCAGATTGCAGTATGCAAATTAGTTATGGTCGAAACCATTCCGAAATCGAACTCCAGCGAGGTATCCATATAAAAAGCATCCAACCCAAACCTGATCAAAATCCGCCAACTACAACAGAAGATAGAGCACGGAAACCAATCCCCGGACGCCGATGCCGCCAAAGCAACCCTATGCGTCTCCTGCTATTGCAGGCGACACAAAAATAGTGTTTGTAGTGGAAAAAATATGGAAACAAGAGCAAGTTAGAAAACTGTGCGTTTAGCCTTTGCAAGCTGCATTTTCTGGCCGCATTTAACATAGGAGTAAATGGAGCTTCGGTGAGCGGTCCCGGCGCTTTTCGGCTCATACAGCCAAATCCGTTTGTCCAATTGCTTCCATAGCTATATTTTGGGGATCAGCACAACTTTTGCTACAACTTGGATATAAAAATATTTATGCGGAGTGAAAACTGTGGGAGTTAGAGCAAGTTTAAGAGAAAACTCTTGGTACGTTTTGCTGATGTTCGTCGCTCTAGCCATGAGGTCTCCACGCTCCAAGTTCCCAGAATTAATTGTAAAAAAAAATTGAAAAAATTATAATTAGAAAATGATACAAGTTACAAAAAAGTTGAACGGTAAATAAATTATCCAAGCGTAGGTGAACGTTTTACAGTTTGAATGATGTTTCTAGCTAAAGGTATGATGGAGTAAAAAATAGCTGAAAATGGCTACATTTTAAGAGATCTGTGTCATTGTTTCCTACGGGACAAAAAATAAGAAAAATTGAAATATTTTAAAAAGTATAAATAGTATGAAAGAGAAAAATAATAGCCATAATGTCCAGAAAAAGCTGCACGTTTTGATATATGAATTGTTGAAATAGCACAAAGTATGTAAGAGTAGTTGAATAAGGTAGAAATAGGGTAGAACGGCGGAAGAAGCTAGAATATAATAATAATAATAATAATAAGTATAAAGAAAATGGCCGACATGAAAAACAAATAAGTATAAAGAAGATGGCTGACATGAAAAACAATAGTGTGAATGCTGTCAGCATTGCTTGCCTCTGAAAGCCTGTTTCCCCATTTACAAGTTTTCTTCAACAATTAAGCAGCCTTGAAGTACTTATTTTCAGCAGTTATTTACGCATATTATTTTTCAGGAAGTATAATCAGTTGGGACACTGTTGTAGTCTGATGGCCATTTGCATATTCATTTATTAATAAAAGTGTTTTTTCCATTTACTGAAAGAGCCGAGGTAGGAAGGTCAAACCATCTTAGGAAGAAATTTCTGTGATGAAGGTACAAAGAATTGAGTGTAAGAATGGAATGGCAGTTCTCCTTGCAACACTACCTGTGCTTGATGTCATTTTTTTGACTAAAGTCTAATATTCTGAAGATTCTGCCTCACTCCAGTCATTTAAAGACAACAATGGGACTTTGACTGCATGGCTGAATGAAAAACTACAACATGAAATACAGCCAGCCAGTCAGCAATCCACATCCTACCATTAAACCAATTTCTCAGCCATCAACCTTTAACAGTCCGTACGATCAGATAATTTATGTACAGCAGTCAATTAGCCTATATAATTTTCAAGAAGCCATGAATGTTCAATTTGATATTATTGTCATACATTAAGATGTGTTTGATGTGTCATAATGTGTCCAGTAGATGGCAGTCTACTGTTTGTAAATTGGCTCTCGAAATGTCGCAATAGATGGTCAGCAATGTAACTGTCTGAAGAGAGAGGCTATTAGCTCATGAAGGAATGGCAGCCAAAATTTTTAATCATTTGGATGGTCTGCGAAACTTACATATGCCCAATCAACGAACAAAAGGATGAAGTCAACTAACATCAACTGGACATATTGTGGCACATCAAACATTTCTCAATTGGAGGCGATGCTGTCAGATTTACACATCGTTCTGAAGATTAAGTACTTAAATTGCTGTGCATAAATTATGTAAACACAGATAATTAAACATAGCTTGCAAATGCACCATTTTTGAAAGTGAGGAAACAAACAAGTATACAGTAATTCAGCCATCAGCACATCATTTGACAACTTTGCTAAAATTGCATTGTGCAATAAGATCCTGGCCCGCAGGACAGCCATTTTATACGAACTATACCACATCAGAGTTCATAGAGCAGGAGGGAATGTGGGGGAGAGAATATTGTAATAAAAACAAAAACATCTGAATGTGTGGTGGCATTTATTTAATTTTCTGGTGATGCCAGGCAGTCAAATATGCCTGGCACCACCAGTTGTTTTAATAAAGTCAGAAAGGTGTTAAATAAATGCCGGCAGGAACTTATTAAACTCCCCCAAATGCTAAAGAAACGCATGAAAAGCAAGTGAATTGTGCCACATATTGCTTTCCATAGTTCTACAGCAACAAATCCCCAGCGAATCAGTTATTGTTCAAAATAAAATGCGTTAAGGCTTTCAGCATTTGATAGACAAATGTGGGCTTGTGCTAGTTCCTTGAATGAGCATATTGGCATCAAGCTGGGGAAATGGTTAAAGGGAATGGCTGATTGCGGTATATAAAAGAGCAGACTGGTTTGTGACTGTATACTGCCTAGGAGTCAGAGGCGAAGCTTAACGTAAGAGTGAGTGGAGAATGCGGACATCTGACTGACTGAACTTGCGCTAAGCTTGAATTAAAATCTAACAAAGACATAAGATGATTTTTTTTTTTTTTTTTTTTTTACACCATATGGTATACTGAACAACTGAAATAAAAACTAAACATTCATTTGGAAAGGCATCAAGGCTCAGGATTGCTTCAACACTCACAGGAGAGTCATGGGTTATGACACCATCCCCATCAGGAAACATCTTCTCAAGAATTAGGAAGGACAGCATACCCAGGATTGTCCATAGACCTTGCGTCTTGTGATGCTGATGGCTACTCCCTAAAAGGCAGACAGAAATAAGTCCATGTGATAATCAATAGCCTTCTCAATGAAGCACAAAACATTTATTGAATGTCAAACAGCCACAGAAAAATTCACTATCTTTTTCTTTTTTCAATACATAGGCTCGCTGAGCACTTTATTAGGAACACCATACCAATTCTGTGCAGGACCTTCATTTGCTCTCAAACGTCAATTCTGGTCTGAACCAACAGAAGGGCAACTGTGGCACAACACCTAGAAAATCTTCAAGTGCTTGTTCATCCAAAAAGGAGATTGGCACCACAGACTCTTTAATGTAAATAATCAGGGCTGGTATTAAGCAAAAATTACTGTGTAGTGAAAACGCTATGCAGTCTCTAGAAGTCTGTAGCATTATGTAGCATTTTTCAGAACTGTGTAGCAAAAATAAAACTTAACACGTCTCTATATGCATTTTAACTTTTTATTGTTATCTCTTAGAACACTTAGCTAACAGTACCAACCAGTGGCGCCGACTTCAGGTTAACATTGGGGGGTCACAACATTTTTTTAATCAGGCTACTGTATCCCCAAGGGTAGGCTGCCTTGTCCAAAGTCCAGCCTTTTAGAATGTTAAAAAGGTTTATTTAGAAAATATCAGTTGGCTACTTTATTTGATTAATGTTAAATCTGGTTGTGATCAGTGAAATAATGTTAATAGGCTGAATGGGTGCAATGTATGAAGGCATACACGAATTGAATGTCGGAGGGAGCATCCATTTTCTATCCCCGCATTTATGGAAGTAGGCTAAACTGTTTTCAGTCATTTTTTATTTAACCTAGGATTTGAAATTGCAAACGGGACCTTAAACATTGCGTTAGCATTAGGATACTCACGTGACGAATTTTTTTTCCAGCCTGCTTCAAGACACACGCAATATGCGCTCACAATAATTATGCATGCAACGCGTGGTTCATCGGCCAAGGCCGCTGTCTCTTAACGCTACTCCTACTACAACGCTATAGGCTATATATCTTCAATCATCCACACATCTGCTGTGTTTAAATAGTGCCGCATGCTGCAGATGCATGGCTAATAGTGCACCCTCTCTCGACAATGAAAATGAAATCCCAAACTGCAAGCTAAAAGCCGATATAACCTCAGCGCTGAACTGAAGCATAAGCTACTGATTAAGGCAATACGGGACCTTTTTTAATGTGGCTAATGCAAGCCGTCTACGATTGCAGTTGCAGGTTTAGAAGCTAATGCATATTGAAATTAATATTCAAGTCCAGAAAATTTCACGAAAGTTGGCAGTAGGCTTATTCATTAAATCGGCTATTGCTTCATAAACGGACAGGGTAACAAAAGACAAGTTGTCAATATCAATGGGCACTTTCTAATGAACTAGTTTAAGAAATATAATTGCATGATATAGCCTGCATGTCATTTTCCGGAAATATAAAATTATGTTCATTAACAACGGTACTTTATATTTTACTGCGTTTAATCTCTGTAAGGGAAATTCTGAAGCCAAGGTCACAATTCATTTCCAATATGTATTCAGCTGGACGATGAAAATGAGGTCCAGATACAAGTTTGCGATGAAAACACTTGAGCGAAGACACGAAAAACGGAACACTTCCGTAAAAAAATTAGGGTGTGTATTTTATTATTGCCAATTAAGGAACTGTTTACTGATTATTTTAGACGTAATTTTTTTTTTTTTTTTTTTTTTTTACACATTTAGCCTATGTTAAAAAATAGCCTGTTTTTTTGGGCTGGGCCGAGCAGCGGCCAGGCCCCTACAAACGCGAATGTCGCTGAGTACCTGAGTGACTGAGTGAGTGAGTGAGTGAGTGAGTGAGTGAGTGAGTGAGTGATCAAGTTCAACGATTGGCTGGCCGGCGGGGAAGAAGTTCAGCGATTGGTCGGCCGGCGGGGAAGAACTTCAACGATTGGTTGGCAGACTACTGGTCTGTGCATTATAAATAGGCTACATGGGCTGCGGATGTCGGCATTGACGCTTTGCAGCAGGTACGGAATACTCTGCTGTTGGTGGATTTCGGAATTGAAACGGAGCACCTACTTTGCTGTTGCTGGATTTTGGATTTGACCGGAGTTCTTTGCCGTTGGTGGATTTTGGATTTGTCCCGAGAACGTAAGTGAAATTTTCACTTTGCTGACTTACGAATGTGTGCCTAGGTGAAGTTAGACCATTCGAAATTCATGGCTTGAAAAAAGTTCACCCATTTAAAAACGGGGGCATTTCATGAGTTAAGTCACAGTACGTATTTGTTTGTTTAGTGCAGGGTTGGCCACCCCTGGTTTTGTGCTTCTGCGGTCCGCGATATTGCTCGAAAATTCAGTTAGCAAAGTCACAGTAGTGTTTGTTTAGGGCTTTTGCGGGTCCACGATGTTGCTCGAAAATTAAGTTAAGCACCCAGTTTTATGCTCTTGCATGGGCATTTCATCATGAGTTAAGTTACAGTACTACGTGTCTGTTCGCAGCATCTACGTGTCCGAAACCGGTGTTGCTCAAATTAAGTTAGCTACCCAGTTTTATTCTCTTACATGGGCATTTCATCATGATTTAAGTTACAATAGGCTACGGCGTTTGTTTGTTCGCAGTGTCTACATGTCCGAAATCGGTGTTGCTCAAATTAAGTTAGCTACCCAGTTTTATTGTCTTGCATGAGGTTCATGGCTTGAAAAAAAAAAGTTAGAAGTGAATTATGAATTATTGAAAACCATCCGACTGTTGGACACGGAGACACCTCGAAGCAGTGTCTACCGAAAGTCGGACATGGTTTTAATATAACTTAATGTCCGACAGTCTGATGGTTTCAATAGAAATCTTAATATAGCGGATGCAAATGCTGCGCTCGCCCTAGGCTACTTTTAAAAAGTTCCATTCGATTTTTGATTATGAGCACAATCCGACCATTATTAGGCTAATCTTCTTTCACTCTAGATTGGTTCGGTTTGTTTCAGTCCTCCATGCTTATTTTCTTTGGCACCGGTTGTGAGATTCCATAAAGATAGAGGAATGTAACAAATCGTACCAATCTAGCGTGAAATAATAACAACAATGGTCGGAATGTGTTTTTAATTTCCCTGTTCAATCTCGCAACCGATACGACAGTTAACAAGCATTTAGGACAGTATCGGTTGTGAGGTTGAATAGGGAAATTAAAAACACATTCCGACCATTGTTAAGATTCTATTACGTTAGATTGGTATGATGTGTTACATTCCTCCATCTCCCTATTGAATTTTGCAGCCGGTACCAGAATCATTTCCTTAATCTTTCTATTGAATCTCGCAACCGATACGAGAGAAAACGGGTACAATGAAGGGATTTGGGATACATTATCTTACAGAGGTGTACATGTACTTCGTTACAATACTGAAGTAGTTTTTTTTTTTTTTTTGAGTAGGCCTATTTGTACTTTACTTGAGTTTTTTTTTCAACCGGGACTTTTACTCTGCCACATTTAAAAGATTAAAAAGTAGCCTATACTTTCACTTCGTTACTTTGACACTGGCCACTTCGTTTCTCGTTACACATTAAAATATGAATGTAATTCATCATTTAAGGATTATCTGGATTTGGCGTGTTCAAGAAGAACAACGGTGCTCGGCAGGGTATCTTGGCCGCTTTGTGCAGATGTGTTTGCCAGCAGACATGGAGCTGCAAATTTATGCACGCAGTTACACTATTATATCACTAGATGGTACACCCGGATCAGTTATTGAATATTCACAAGCAAGCCGAGCTCTTAGAATATGGACGAGTTCACTCCAATACCTGTTTTTCAGGACTTGCCTTTATTTAACTCCTCAGCTAAGCCTGATGTGCAAACTGCGCAATATACTTGCCCATAGCAGTTAAAAAAAAATCATAATAAAAATTTTACAAAACCCAAAACCAGTGAAGTTGGCACGTTATGTAAATCGTAGATAAAAACAGAATACAATGATTTGCAAATCCTTTTCAACTTATATTCAATTGAATACACTGCAAAGACAAGATGTTTAATGTTCAAACTGAGAAACTTTATTTTTTTTTTTTTTTTAAATAATCATTAACTTAGAATTTAAGGGCAGCAACACATTGCAAAAAAAGTTGGCACAGGGGCCTTTTACCACTGTGTTACATCACCTTTCCTTTTAACGACACTCAGTAAACGTTTGGGGAACTGAGGAGACCAATTTTTGAAGCTTTTCAGGTGGAACTCTTTCCCATTCTTGCTTGATGTACAGCTTAAGTTGTTCAACAGTCCGGGGTCTCCGTTGTCGCATTTTACGCTTCATAATCGCCACACATTTTCAATGGGAGACAGGTCTGGACTACAGGCAGGCCAGTCTAGTACCCGCACTCTTTTACTACGGAGCCATGCTATTGTAACACGTGCAGAATGTGGCTTGGCATTGTCTTGCTGAAATAAGCAGGGCGTCCATGAAAAAAGACGTTGCTTGGATGGCAACATATGTTGCTCCAAAACCTGTATGTACCTTTCAGCATTAATGGTGCCTTCACATATGTGTAAGTTGCCCATGCCTTGGGCACTAATACACCCCCATACCATCACAGATGCTGGCTTTTGAACTTTGCGCCTATAACAGTCCGGATGGTTCTTTTCCTCTTTGGTCCGGAGGACACGACGTCCCACAGTTTCCAAAAACAATTTGAAATGTGGACTCGTCAGACCACAGAACACTTTTCCACTTTGCATCAGTCCATCTTAGATGAGCTTGGGCCCAGCGAAGCCGGCGGCGTTTCTGGGTGCTGTTGATAAATGGCTTTCGCTTTGCATTGTAGAGTTTTAACTTGCACTTGCAGATGTAGCGACGAACTGTAGTTACTGACAGTGGTTTTCTGAAGTGTTCCTGAGCCCATGTGGTGATGTCCTTTACACACTGATGTCGGGTTTTGATGCAGTACCGCCTGAGGGATCGAAGGTCACGGGCATTCAATGTTGGTTTTCGGCCTTGTCGCTTACGTGCAGTGATTTCTCCAGATTCTCTGAACCTTTTGACGATATTACGGACCGTAGATGATGAAATCCCTAAATTTCTTGCAATGGCTCGTTGAGGAATGTTGTTTTTAAACTGTTCGACAATCAGCTCACGCATTTGTTCACTAAGTGGTGACCCTCGCCCCATCCTTGTTTGTGAATGACTGAGCATTTCAGGAAGCTGCTTTTATACCCAATCATGGCACCCACCTGTTCCCAATTAGCCCGTTCACCTGTGGGATGTTCCAAATAAGTGTTTGATGAGCATTCCTCAACTCTCTCAGTCTTTTTTGCCACTTGTGCCAGCTTTTTTGAAACATGTTGCAGGCATCAAATTCCAAATGAGCTAATATTTGCAAAAAATTACAAAGTTTACCTGTTCGAACATTAAGTAACTTGTCTTTGCAGTGTATTCAATTGAATATAGGTTGAAAAGGATTTGCAAATCATTGTATTCTGTTTTTATTTACGATTTACACAACGTGCGAACTTCACTGGTTTTGGGTTTTGTATATATATATAGTATCCCAATTAGAAGTTCAGAATAAGCAGTTTTCTGAAGCAAAAATTCAACATGGTATTGATACCATGTAATTCTATTAACTACAGTCAATTATTTTGGTTTTTTAATCCGCCAGTAAACTCAAAGAAGAAGAAGAAATGTATAAAGGAGAGACTGCCAGTTTGTTTTTTAAATACTGTATCTTTTATTCACCTGAAAATTAATTAAAGAGCACAAGGAGAGAACAACGCGTGGTTGCTTTGCTTCTTTCTATGCGTGCTATGAAAAATACTTTGTACTTGCACTTTTGATACTTAATTATATTTTTTCACAAGATACTACTTAAGTACATTTAATGTGAGCTACTTTAAGACTTTTACTGAAATCATTTTCTTATGGGTGACTTCAACTCTTACCAAAGTAACTTTCAGTAATGGTACTTTTACTCTTTCCTAACTTTTTTCCCAGTGCTTTATACTCCTTTGTTATCATATTAGCTATATGACAAAGTGCAATACTTGGTCAGGTTGTAACTGTCGCTTATGAAAATCGTTCATGCTTTCTTTCCTGAATTCTTGTATTTTACTGCATTTTTTTTAAAAACATTGCTTATATCATTTCTTTGACTGTCTACCATATTTCAGGTAAAATTGACCTAAATTGCTCACTTCGCAACACACTTTTTTCTTTATCCGCAGCGACTGAAATAAATACCAAACAATTCGCTATTTGGGGGCACTATAAAATTTCAAAACTTTCTTATTTCTCGGCCAATTCTCATGATCTTGGTGTCAACTACAAGGCCTTTTCGAGAGCTTTCAATAGGTAATCAATTCATTAAAATTAATTGCATTTCAATTTTTTTTATCATAGTTAACTATATTCAACCATCACCAATATCGAATAACGCTTTATGTAAACACACTTTCACACTCTCACTCTCCCACTCTCCTCACCCACTTTGTAAATAATTTATCAACTCCAGCTCATTACGAAACTTGCACTTCAAATAACAGAATGAGCTTTGCCTCATTTAGCACCCTTTTCTTGGACGCACATTCTCATACAGCACTCGGCGGCCCAGCCATATACTAGGTTGCACCTAGTCTTGTTTAACCTTAATTTGTCTACTGCATTGCCATAAACCAATGAATCCCGCCAAAATTTACTTTACAAGAAGTCAAGACCATACGTTCTTCATATAAAGCACACGTCTAAATTATCATGTTGAAAAACGAATTTATTAATCCTCATTTCTGGGAAAAAAATGAAATTGTACCGTTTTTCGTGCCTGCGCTCATATGGAAGTGGGGAACACTTTTTTTTAAGGCGATTGCATATTATTAACGTATTTACGTCTGTGAAAAGATTAAAAAACGAACCAAGGTACAGTGAAAGTAACCGTTCAGGGGTACGTTTCCTAAAACCTTGGTTTGAACTGGATTATGGAAGTTGCTGAAAGAGAGCAAATAGCAACGCTTTTGGGAAACATAACCCCAGTTTAGTAAATTGCAGTACGGTTGCCCACATTCTGTTACAATCTTCCTGAGTTGCTTGGCTGCAACAGCAGCTAAAGACGATGTCTTATTCACTATCAGATTTTTTTTTTTTGAGTAGGCCATGGAAACGAATCAAGGACACACATTTTCTGGACATGAATATTAATTCAATATTAATACAATATGGATTTAGCTTCTAAACCTGCAGCTGCAGTCGTAGACTGCTTGCATTAGCCTTTTTTTTTTTTTTTTAAGGTCCCGCATTACCACAATCAGTAGCTTGACTGAACGGGGCAGACGAACTACGAAAACTTGCGGTTTTAATATTGCAGGGTTTTGCACCCCCAACCTTAACTTTGGAGGTGCAGGAGACCCAATGCCCCCCCACAAATGGCGCCTATGGTACCAACACTAATCAACATATACTAATGAAGACCAAGGTAGTTGAGTCACAGTAGCATTGCAGTGTTAAAACTACTTGGACTTACCAACTGGGACCCACTTACAACTAACAGTAGTAACTCGGTAACTGAATAGGAATTACTAAGTTTTATTTGGTTCTACCTAAGCCACTTACCTGGCTCAGGCTGTGAATGAGTGAATATCCAGGACTGATTTTTATCATACATAATATTTTCACTGTGAAAGAAATTAATACTGGTAATTATTATGAATAAAGATGAACATTTAAATATTAAAATAAAAATTGCCATAATGTAGAACAGTGGTCTTCAACGTCATTCCTGGGGACCCACTATGTATGCTGGTTTTTGTTCCAACCGTAATTGCAATCGCAGGATTTTAACAAGCTGTTAATTTGACTTAAGTGCATTTAATGTTTGGAGCAGTTATTTGTCCCTTACCTCACAAGTTAACAGAAACATCTGTTTGCCATTAAGAATAAAACATACCCACATTGTGATGTATAAGAAATAACAGCATAAAATGAGAGAAAACAATGTAACCAATCAAATTAAAGATGCAGTTGGCTCCTAATTGGTGAAAACTAATTGGCACATCATGAAAAATTTATTTAACAGGCAAATAGTAAAGAGTCAAACCAGTTTTGTGTAATGTTAATCTAATTAAGTTCACCTGAAGTTTTTTGAAAGAACTTGAAACAGTTGCATCCAGCAGCCTAATTGAAGACCTGGGTGCAAGAAGTACTTTAGTCACAAAATAACACTTTTGAGATATTAAGGGTCAAAGTTTTGAAAACATGCTGCAGATACTTTTTTTAAAATATAACATTCAGTGGCGCCTGCTGCTAGTCCCAGGGGTTATACAAAGTAGACAGACACGTTTTTGTGGAAAAATAATGCTTTATTACGAAAAAAACAAGAAAATCAGTTTCGGACTTCGGTACTTATTGCCATAAAATGCATGGACTTCGGTACTTTTACCACACAAATGCCGTTTCAATCATTTTCTGATTGCCAAACAGTCATTTTTACTACACTTGTCACATGACACATACTAGCGGCTGATTGGACAGTCATGGACTTAGGCACTTGTTCTTGATGACGTCAAGGACTTGAGTATTTCTTGCACAAAAATTCAGTACATTCAGGGAAGGCCGTATATCAGTATTGAGGACTTGAGTACTTATATTTGGAATTTTTTGGCTTTAAATGATGCACATGACACTCTACTTTATGGTAGTCGTGTCAGCTCATTTTTTGGAAAATGTGACTTTAGTACTTCTTGCACCCAGGTCTTCAATTTGGGGTTTAGTGATTTCCCAAGTGTCTAATTTAATCAGTTTGAAATGTTATATTACTTGAAATTTCTTGCAGTATAGAAATAAACACACTATCTTCTGGGGTATGTTAAAGGAATGAGCCCTGAGAAGCAGTGGGTTACAGTGATTTTATAACGGCGGAGGGGCGTTCTAAGGCACGATGCGCAGCGGAGTGCCTTAGTGCCCATCCACCGTTATAAAATCACTGTAACCCACTGCTTCAAGGGGCTTATTGCTTTTATAAAACGGTTACCCTACATATAGCCCATTAAATAAACACACAAGAGAAAAAAATCAACAATTTATTGGTAATAATGCAACAATAAAATTGAGAACTATTCGTTCTTCCACCAAGCAAGATCCAGTGGACAGAATGGTTGGCAAGCAACACAGACGCTAAGATTGCTTTTTCATCTAGCCCCATTATCATGTCACATCAGGCTATTTGGGCTCGTTAATGTAGATATACTATGAAAGCAGGCTATTTGGAATGTCTCGTTCGGTCTCCCGAAGGCCCCGTTAAATAATTTTACGTTCGTTTCGGTTTACAAGTTTCCTTGTTCTCAACTCGGGCCGATCGGCCATATCATTACAACCAGCAGCGAGAGTAGGGAACAAGATTGACTTTTGTCCTCCACACTTGCCGGTGTCCAGGAAAATATGCTGAATTGTGCATTAGTTTGCTAGCCAGCTTGTCAACTAGCTAGCGTTCACTACAATGGATGCGGTTACCCTACACATAGCCCATAAAATAAACACACAAGAAAAAAAATCAACAATTTATCGTTCATACTGAAATAGCGAGCTAGTTAGCAATGTAGCAAGCAAGCTAAAGTGATAACTCTATAATGCTATAGCTAGCTAGGTAGATAGTCAACTGGTTAGCGGGTTAAAAGGCTAAACTTCGCCAACACTGAAATAGCGAGTTAAAAGTCTTGAAACAAACGTAACCAAATGAGTTAGTTGAGCGCAGAGTAGTTGGTTGCTAGGCCAGGCGTGCAGGGATATTTTGTGCTGCGGTCTGCCTCAGAATACAGTGGGTTACACTGATTTTATACCAGAATGGAACGCGGCTCAGCCAATCACATTTAAGGATGGGAAGCACCCGTTTTATAATATTCTTCATAGCATGTGTGGATGTTTCTATGTAACATTAGGCTAGAGAGAGTAATTAACAACTCTAAACATGAAAAACACCAAGTTAAGACATTAACAGCTTGTTAAAATCCTGCGATTACAATTGTGGTTGGAACAAACACCAGCATACATAGTGGGTCCCCAGGAAAGACGTTGAAGACCACTGATCTAAAATAAAGAGCACTGTAGGAATTCAAGGTACAAATACATGTGTTCCAAATATGATTATACAACATGTAGATCCGACCGAGCAATCTGATTGGTCAATCAGACTTTTAGAACGTTCTCAAATGAGCTTGACAGCATGGGTAGCCGAGCTCATACGAAAAATACCTCATCACTGAAAATATTACTCTGCCTATCTTATTGCCTGAGTCTGTGTGGTTTCCATGGCAACAAGGAACGTTTCACTGAAACCCGCATCAAAAGCCGCTGTCAACTTTGTTAGCCTGCATAATGGACCGTTTTGTTGTCAATTTTCTTTTATTTGGTGACCTAAGTTTGGATGAATGGCTGAATGGGGAAGACAAGACAGAACAAAAAAAGAAGAGATAGGCGAGAGTGACGAGTGAAGAGCTGGATCAGCTGGAGAGGTCAAGAAATGAAGCCAGTACAGCCCGGTGAATGTCTTGGGTCGTTAAATGTCTACAAGACTACCTGAAAAACACCGGGCAAACAGTTGATTTCTCGACTGTAAGTAAAGAAGAGCTTAACAAGATCCTCCGTGAATTTTATGGAGCTGGGAGGAACAGCCAGGGCCAGCATTACTCGATCGGCAGCTACGTCGGTTTAAGAGCCAGGATTAACAGTTTTATTGACGATCCACCTCTTAGTCAGGCATGGTGTCTCATGCAAGATAATCAGTTTACAACTTCAAACAACGTCTTTAGTGAACTCAGCAAGTCTTTCAGGAGAGCCGGTCATGACAAGACTCAGCACCATCCCGCAATTACCGAGGCGGACCTTAACTCTTTCATGCATGGAGGTCACTACAGTGTACAGCTGTTTAAAAGCGTTTTTTCTCTATGTTTGCCTGCAATTCTGGGCACTGCTGCATATAGTCCACTCTAGTAGAAGCTATTGCATCATCCCATACAAAAAATCCCATTGGCAGGTCATTGCAATGGGAAAAAGTAGTCATTTATAGAATAAATATAAAAAAAAGTATTATTTTTTTTCCAAACCTTGTTTTACATCCCTGAGGATGTATAAACCACTTAGTATAGGCATGGGCAATACAAATGAATAAAATGACAACATTTCTTGAGTTGCTGAGAACAAAGTTTTTATTATTTTCTAATGATTTTTTGCAAGTAAGTACAGAAGACACAGACGAAGAGTTTGCCACAAGTCCAACGCCTTTACAGGAAAGGGTCTCAGAGCCACAGGGTCCCAAAAATGGCTGATTTCGGCATTTTTCAACAAAACCCATTGTGAAAATTGGGGGGTGAAGCCTGAGGGCATTTTCGAAAATTCAGTCTATTCAGAAATAAACCAGGCCAAATTATCCATTAGGGTACCCTAACAGAAATAATTGATGCCAAAGTCATCTACCCCTTTTCTTAAGTACAGCAGTGCCCCCTAGGCCCTTTTTAATGTTAATGCCTTGAATTTCACCCAATTATGTTCAACAAACATTAGGTTTTCCATTGATATTAAAAAATGGTATGAATGGGTTGCCTGTGAAGTTTTTTTTGGATCAATGGCCTGCAAAAATGACAAAATTATCGGTGGGAGGGCAAACATTTACGCTACTCGCCCATTACTATATAAAATGCAGTGAAGTCGCTGATGCCGGCAGTTGTTTGCCCTCCCACTGCTACTTAAACGTTCCCCTTCAATAACCCGTGGTGATTTAAAAAAAAAAAACAAAAAAAAAAAAACTTTGCACTGTTTTTTACTATGTCCATATACCCTTCTCCCATGATAGTTTCAATGAGCAACTGTGAATAATTCAGAATAAAACACAGTGACGTGCAGTCGGAGGTTAGTTTGGTGAGGCAGAAACCTCCCCTTTGCTTGATTTAGCAATCAGACGATTAACTAGTTTAGTAAGACTATTCGGCAGAATGACGGGCCAGTTTAAGTTTCCGCGGCGTTATTACTCAGAAGGCTACATCGAACTTGAAATGCTCTCGAAACTTCAGATTTGCGAGTACTTTCTTACAGGAAGCCAGAGACGTGCAGTAAGGTAAGGCAGTCGCCCAAACTTTTATCACAGGATTTTTGTGAACCTGTTCCCTCGTACTATTCCTGATTGACAATCATAACAATTAAGACCAAGCCTATAAGAAGCCCGTTTACTGATAGAGGAGATAATGAAAAAAAGATTCATTCACGTATACGCTTTAATTCGAGACAGCAAGGACGGAAATCTGAATAATCAATTAGGAAAAATTCTAGGCTCTCGGTAATTCTGTATATCGTTTAAACATTATGTTAATCGGATTATGAAAGAAGACTGAAAATAAGCGCCCGCTTTTGGTTTGGATGTGAAAGCGCGTATTTAAAGGAGAATACATTGTATACTGATTAAGCATTGAACTCAGCATAAGTCGAACTGTTTTAATATTTGTTGGTGACATTGCTTCGGCTTCCTGGAAGCAAGTACGCGCAAATCTGCTGTCAAGTGAGCATTTCAGGTTCGATGTACTGAGTAATTATGCCGTGGAAACTTAAACTGACCCGTCATTCTGCCAAATAGTCTTACTAAACTAGTTAATCGTCTAATTGCTAATCAAGCAATAGGGAAGGATTCTGCCTCACCAAACTAACCTCCGACTGCATGTCACAGGTAAAACAATTCATTTCACACACTGACAAAATCTGGTCGAGCATCACAGCGCTGGCGTCCAGCCTGTTGAAGTGGAGATAACACGAATTGTGACCGGTGAGCTTCAAAGGCCTGGCACCGGTTTATTCCTTGGTATATTAAACGTCACAATTAGGGTCACAGGATATTCTGTCAACAAACTATGTAGGGTAGAGTAAAAATACGCTCACCTTTCTTGCTACTGTTGAGAAAAAATCATGGCGAACTCGCGACGAACTTCACCAACTTCTGTCGAACTTATTTCACATCCCCTGGAGGTCTAGCCTGGACGAACTGACTCCTAATTTCTCAAATTAGTAAGCCCATCAGGGCCGTAGCTGGGATATAACGTCGGCGCGGGCTATTTGAAATCCACCTCCTAAATGGATATTTTTGCCACGCCGCGCACTTGAAAATTTGTAAACATGGCGCAAATTGAGGTCACGCATTCATCCAACGGGCGAACAATAGCTCTGTTCAAATCGCGTTTTTGGCCGTAATATGCAGAGTTCATGTATGAAATGCGGGTATCCTATTGAAAAGGTTGCTTTTAATCAAACCATGGTGTTCTTTTTGTATGAAAATGGTATTTACATCATTTTTTTTATAAGTTTTCTGAGGCTTGTTCACCGCCCCAGTTCAGCTGTTACGCATTGCATTAGAGTTTATGCAGAGCGTTGCCCATGCCTACTTAGTAAAAAAAAATCCTGACTGAGTTTATCATAATTCATGCATGAGAGGGTTAAAATACTGAGGAGCTGCTCTGCCATGAACCCGAAAACACCACAGGAGCTGGTCAATTAAGTGTGGTTCGACATCCAGCTTCACTTTGGGAGGAAAGGAAAGGAGGGGCTGCGGAGACTGACAACTGCAAGCATTCGTCATCAAACGAGATTCAACAGGTCGGTTAATCAAACAGCAACATTAAAGCGTTACCATTAAATGTTTAAAAAAATCGTTGTCAGACTTCCCTAATGATTTTGGTTTTATTTTGAATTTAAGGAGCCAAATACGTGACTCTCGCCTTCAACGAGGAAACAAAGAATCACAAAAGCCATCAGGAAAGGGATTGCCGGAGCAGAAGAGGAGCTATGTTTAAGGAGCCGGGGAGTGAATTGTGTCAAGTCTCATCTTTTGAAAGTATCTGTCTAAATTGCCTAAAGAGGCGAAAGCGTTTTACCACCATCCAAGGAGAGCAGCAAAGTTTGAGGATGAAGTGTGGTACTCTTTGGAGTATTCATAGAGTATTATGGGGTATTAACTACCTCAGCTCAATGCTTTCTCGCATTTGTAGGGAGGCTGGCATGTCAGTCATTTATACAAATCACTGCATAAGAAGTACCACAATTCAAAAACTGGCTGATGCGGGACTTGAAGCAAGAGGGATTATGTCAGTCAGCGGCCGCAAGTCCGAGAGCTTGCTGCACAGCTACTGGGCTCCTTCCCTGACCAGCAGAAAAAGATAGAGCATCGCGCTCTGTGCTAGCCACAGTCGAAATGTCCAGTCTCTGGAGGAAAGATCCTCTAGCATCTCTGCACCCCCTGCTAAATGGCAGGCACCGGGCATGGAATTTGTGGACAGCTATTTTAGCAATTGTTCTTTTAATGGCAGCATCCAATTTAATTTCTATAATAAAGCTAATGAAATGACTCAACAGATTCAGCACAACAGACAGTACCTGTAAGATTTTCCATGGAGATGTGCAGGCTATAACTTTGTTCTTGTTATTAATGTGTTACTCTTATCAGTTATTAATTAGCCTATTAATCGTTATTAATTTGATTATTCTTTATGAGTTGCCGAGGCCATTGATTTAATTAATTTATCAATTTGTTTGCATTTGTACACTGAAATGAATCAACACATCTGCGAAAACTGTCGTCTTTATTTCGGAGGTAAATTGATAATAGCCTGAAAAGGTGATTAACTAAAGCCCCTGAAAAGCGGGGTTGAAATTATATAACTCTGTTCAGCCATAATGTTACAGGTTACTTTTGTTACTTTTGCTGCTTAGCCACATTAATCGGAGCTAACGTTAAATTGGAGTAACACACCCCCAGCTACAATGAAACATCTACCGGTGAGTTTATTAAAAGATAGATGTTTGTTCTGGCACTGACACTGGAAAGCCGTTGCCTATATTTAAATATAACCGTCAATATAAGTTCGTTGTAGATAAAGACCAGCTGTGCTGGTGAGTCGTAGTCACGGCACCTGTTAGCTTAACAAGAGTTGTCAGAAGACAACACAGCTCGGCAGAAAACTAACCTTGCTGTCGACAGATGCAGACGCCAACGCAGAGGTTATGGCATTAGGTCTCCGAGGACATTCATCCCAGCGAGCTAACAAGAGTAGTCAGAAGACAGAAGGGTCCTTATTTAGCTCATACTGCCATCCTTAAAAAACCCCATTTGTAGTCCATTGCAGTCTCTGCCTGAAACGCCTCGTTTGGGCTGCTTTTCCGCTATGCCCCCCCCCCATCTGCCCATTTTCTTCTGATTGGCCAGCTCTGTGGAGGGCGGAGCTGGGCGGGACTCGGCAGAACGCAGTTTTTCCATTCAGTGCGCAAGTCTGGCAGCTCAAGCTCGAATTTGCTATCAACCTACGGCATGGCGAGTACGCCGGTGTTTCCACTCTATGGCTAGGATTGAGGGAAAGCTAGAATCCACCCCACACAGACACATTTTTAGAACGGGTCGACATACCCAAGTGTAGACCGGAGACCGTAGAAATCCGGTGGGTCTGAGTTTAGAGGAAAACATGGACAGTGAGGAGCAGCAAAGAGTGGACCAACAACTTATGAACTGCTTAGGTGTGTATTATAAGGACCTGCTGATTCGTGTGCATAACTGTGGTGTGTCGTTAGTGTGGAGTAATGAACAGCTTCTGCGCTGGTATATGATGGAGGGGCAAAAGCTCCAGGCTAAATGGCCTTTTCGGAAATTGCCCATGGTAATGATTTACTTATTGCGTCGGAATGACCAGTGTTTGCTCGCGGAAAATGGGCGTGATAAGCCGCTTTCACACTGGACGCGAAACAAATTTTTCGCGCGACAGATTACATTCAGAGTCAATGAATTGTCTTCGCATTGACTTTGAATGTAATCTGTCGCGCATAAATTCGTTTCACATCCAGTATGAAAGCGGCTTAACGCGCCCATACGCGTGTATTCGCGTCTTTGCATTGACTTTGAATGTAATCTGTCGCACGAAAAACTCGTCTCGCGTTCGACGTGAAATCAGCTTTATGGGTAGTACGCAACAGCAAGAGAGATCCGTTTATGTTATGAACATAATACAGGTTTTACAGACCCTAAGTTCCGTTAGCGTGAACAGTTGCTTATGCGGAGCTAGCGAATCGATCACTTCTACAGGAAAGAATTTCCTTTTCAATCTCTGCCTTTTTCGGCTTTTTATTAGCTAGAACAATTTCTAAAGGGGGATAAAATTATGCCAGGGCAGTGCAGAGAAATCGTTTGTTATACCAGACACGTTAGAGCTTGTGCGTTTCACATTGCTTTCACAGCGGTAGCATCAGAGAGCTAGCCCAGATATTGGTGAAGTATCCGGCTGATCCCGATCATGGATAAGTGAAGCAATCATAAGCTGTAAACGAAAAAAGCTTGGGCCGATTTTCAATATTATCGAATATTGCGATATTTGTCATCATATGCAATATTTTTTCACAATATCGAACATCGAACAGCTGTTATGGCATCCTTGGACTTTTATTTTACATTTATCGTCCTCCTCCTTTCTGCGTGAAAATTGATCGAAAATAACAGCTGAATTATTTGGGTTGGCCTGCATGCAGCTGCAGCGTTTCAGTACGCAGACAGGGTGGATTTAGTCGCAAAGAAGAATGCGAGCTTGCACATTTGGCCACATTTCGGCTTTCAACCAGGGGAAAATGAAATTTTGTGTTGGAGTGTGAATGGTTAAAAGGAAAGAAGCACTTTGTCTCCCCCCGCAGCTGGCCCGGGGTAAATTTACAGAGGTTTTAGCAGTAGTAATTCAACAAGTGTAATTTCAAATGACAGTAAAATTGACCAATCATATTTCCCCTATGAATGGGCTTTATTATCGTGAACTCTGACAAGTTCCGCCCACTGCCCCCTGGGTAAATCACGAGCTTGGGGGAAAAAAAAAGAAAAAAAAAACGGCGGTAAATAACCTATCCAGCCTGTGTTCTTGTTTCATGATGGAAGACGTGAGTAATGCTCAGCGCTGCGAGTGATTAGGATATCGTTTCAAGTTTACTAAACACGCCTTTTTTCAGATTAACATTGAATGAGAAGTTGGGGTTAATCAACGACGGATGACCTACACCAGACGCAAAAAAACGCAAGGCTTTTGAGTGGCATTTCAACACCAGCAATTACGCATGATACCCATGTCAGGATGAGCTACGACGGAAAATCTGTATTGCTTGGATTGTCTGCCATGGGTTCTGGGCCATAAATGGATTTTCTGAGCGGGCGAAAAGGCTAGCCAAATGATCATCAAACGGTAAGACATTTCAATAGGCTGCTGTGCCAAGTGATTTTACATTGCTTGCCCTGCCACTGTTCTGCGTATGTTAAATTTTCTTTGGAAAAACATTAATAATTTGGAATTACTGATATGATGAAATGGATCAACCGGAAATCACATTTTTAACGCTGTGTCAATATGCCCTATTATTTTTAACAGCCAATATTTATTAAGAACAGCTTGCTTGTGCATTTTGGATCAATATGCCAGCACTGATCACCCATGCTTTTCAGTATACCGTAGATCAGTGTTTCTCAACCAGGGGTCCGTGGACCCCTAGTGGTCCGTGGTGTAATTGAAAGGGGTCCGTGAAAATATTTTTTTAAAAAGATCCTATGACATTCATCGAAATAGGATTATTTTACTCAAATGTGACTGAGACCTTTATCTACCTAAACTGCAGAAGGTAACAGGACTTTTTTTCTCTAATTACATCTGTTTCACAAGTGTAATTCATCGTCGTTTTGATCCACTCCCATTTGCATTGTTAAATTTACTGCATGACGCTGTTAATATAAACTTAACACGATCTGCATCCTTTTCAAATTATGAGCCCCCTAGCGTTTCAGTTTGTTACAATATGTTAAGAAGTTACTGCATAAATGTGCTGTTTTGAAGCTACAGTTGAAAGCTCATATTAGCCTCAGAGAGTGAATAAATGCCCAGGTCTGGTGGGGGGGGGGGGTTCTCAGGGTTGATCAAAAATAAGCAGGGGGTCCAGGACCCCAAAAAGATTGAGAACCACTACCGTAGATAACTCAAAATGCAGCCTCTGACATATCCTGATCCGATTGCTTAACGTTAGATGTTACAGAGGAGTCCTCCAAATGTGGTATTTTTCCGCAAATACTAGCTGCTTGATGATCTACTAACAACCGAAAAAAAGAACCCCGCTTCATTTTCATTTCAGATTAAACACCTGCCACATCAGTGTTTGACAGTGCGGTGCAATGTAGTTTGGGAAATGTCGTTTTTTTAGCGGCAGCATTGAAAAGGTCTGTAGATATTTCAAAATACATTTCCCTTGATGCACCACTCCTTCATATCAAAGTCCGTATACGCACACCCACTCGTCTTTTGCAGGAAACAAAGCTGGAGCAGATTAACAGCAATTATGCAACCTATTGCATATGTGCAAATGTTTTACATTTATCTTTGCATATAATTAATCTTTAACAGCAAATGCGAGCAAAACTGTCAAACTACAGCCCTGAGCATATCAACCTCTCAGCCATTATTTATTCATAGGCTAAGGCTACGCATTATTAACCAGCAAACCACCCCCGACAGCGATAATATCGTCTATCGCGATATTTGGGCGGGACAACATCGAGATATTTCATTTTGGATATCGCCCAAGCCTAGTGAACAACCCCAAACACGTATCCCAAGCTCTGCAAAACCTACATCTGGTCTAACTGCAGCCTTTTCAGCCCAACTTTGCAGACACATACAACACCTCTCCGGTTAGCTTCAACTGTAGTGGCTACAATCAGGCAACATTATGATAAAACTCCCACATTGATGCTTACCGAAGTAACACATACCGATCAGAATTATTATAAGTTAACCAAGAGCATTTTTAAGTAGCACAGCATGCGAACTAACATGCAGTAGCTGGTAACAGAGCATTCATAACAACCACAGAGACAAACTCTTGCAATACAGGTCTTACAGACAGCAAGTTCCGTTACCGTGGACAGTTGTACCAAGCATCCAAATTTCAAACAAGTATATAAAGTTAGCTTCAAATGAGGTTTATGTTCACACACTTTCTGTTGAATTTCCCCTGATATTACTCTTGCATATTTAGGATACAAACATTAGCAACAGTAACTTGGCTACGTTAGCCGTAGTGCTACAGCCACAATCAACAGGCCATCACATTGGCCCTCATTTATCAAACGTGCGTACACCAAAAAAATGGGTGTACGCCGAAACTCCCGCAAGGATCGGCATTTATCAATCTGAACGTGAGAGAACGGTCGGCAAAAATCACACGCCAGGTCTGACCAGGTGTACGCAGATTTGAAACCAGCGAACAACATGCAGGAACAAGTGCAGCTGTCAAAATGAGTAATAAACCACATGCAGCGATGCGGACGTCATGCTGTTGTTGCCCTTATAAGTAAAATGAATAAATAGGCTAAATAGATGAATAGGCTAAATTAATAAATTAATGAATGAATGAATAAATAAATAAATAAATAAGACACCTGTGTTGTGAAATTAATTAAACTTGTATTTTGAGACAACCTGCTTGTCAGGCCAGATGGCTGACAATTACAATCAATTCAATTAAGCGCAATGTGTGGCTTGGCAGATATGCAGTGTGGTTTGTCAGATGCTCATCCAGTCAGATATATACTGAACAACAAAAGAAACGCAAGTTAGCCTAATTAAAGGCAGACTGGAAAATAATTTTGCGCGTAATTATTTTGGAAAATGAAATTTATTACTAGCGTGTGCATATTTACACTCAATGTTATTTGCACTTACACGTGTGGCCAATGCTGAATTTTTTTCTTGGCCACACTTGTAAGTGCACTAGTTGATGACCATTCCAGTGCCGCTTACAGAAAGTACCGCTTAAAATAAGTTTGGCCAAGAAAAATTTTTTAGCTTTAAGTGTGGGCAATGGAGAAATGTGCATCTTGGCCACACTAATAAGTGCGTCTAACAAGAATTTCGGTCGATTTTTGTGCTTGGACGCACTTAAACAAGTGTGAATAGTCACCTCGATTTATTAATGAATTAAATCAAACCTCTGCTGCACTCCGGTTTTCCACTCCAACGGTGTTTACTGCAGCAGCAATAGTTTTCCAAACTGCAGCCTTCTGGGCTCCCTTTATGCCACTCTTAAGGCTTCCAAATAAAATTATTTTGTTTTTCTCTATCTCGGACGTGATAATTTATATCGTCGGCCTGCTGATAAAACCTTGTATCTTCAAAATGATAAACTTTATAAAAGAGCGAAAAAAAGTTTAATTTTGCATGTAAGAATGCAGTTGAACTGTGTTCGGGTAGGATGACTATTTTTCTTCCAAGAATGTATCCAATCAATAAAATTTTGTATTTTGCAATGTTTATGTTATTATCATGGACATACGAGTTTTTGTTTCTTATCAAATTGTAGATATAAGGTTTTATCAGCAGGCCGACGATATTTCCTCCTCATTGTAGTTCTTTCTTCTTTGCCATCTTTCGAGAGTCCATGTAGTAAAGTGGGCAGGACTATGACCCCTGGAGCATGAATTTACAGGGGCGTGTCATGTAAATTACAATGGTTTCAGCCACCAGATTTATCAACGCCACGCCAGTTTTACACCGAAATCAGCGACGTACACACTTTTAGTAAATCAAACGTGACACCTGGAGAATGCTGATATTTACACCAGAATCTACACCAGATCCTACACAAATTTGATCAATGAGGGCCATCAGGTAGGCTTATGCCGTAAAAGCAACTTACAGCTTCCGCCTCTGAGAGTCACGGACAGTTGCAACCGATCCAAGCTTTATGTTCAGATATTTTACAAAGCCTGCTTTTGAGGCCAGTTGTTAGTGCTAACTATCGTTAGCGGTCCTGCTAGCCACCTGTAACATGTTAGCTTCACTTACATTATTTGCTGTTATATCGTTACTTTCAGCTTGTGGCTCCGAGCGCTTGATTGATGCAACTGCTTCAGGTTTGAGAAGCAGCTTAAACGCTTATCCAGTGTCGAATTATCCTTTATTGACAAAGCTGTCTTTGGTGAAATGCTGAGCGCAAACAGCTAACGTTCCCTTTGGCCGTGGCTGTTTGCTGCCAGCAAACAAAAAAGCTACCCACTGATTTCTAGTGGCATCATCTTTTGGAAGAGAAATAGGCGCTTTTCTTTGCGTCCAAAAATAAACAGACAAGCAGCTTTGGGAGAGATACTGACAAAACTGCACCTCAAATGATCTGCGGTTCTTCTTTTGTATTTACAAAAGTGTAGACACTACTAAGGCATAGTATGATCCGCGGTTGTTTGTGCCTGCTAGAATAGTTTCCGGTGTGGGCAGGTCCAGCGCCGTGATTGGCTCTGGAGAGGAAATCACGTTCCTAAATCACCTTCTTGGATTACGGCAAAACCCCTGTATATTATGTTCAGAAACTTTTCAGAGGTTGAGTATGGACATCCAACATTATAAGAAGGATCAGCATAATAGGTCCCCTTTAAACCTTGCTGTCAAAGGACGCAGACGTAGACGCAGAAGGTATGGCAATAGCTCTCTCTCGTTCTGGCGAGCTAAAAATGACCGGGATGCCGGCAGAAGTGTAACTGGCTTACAATTTGCTAATGTGTTATATGTATGGTACCATGTTATATACTGAAATAAAATGTACCTGAATTATTAAATACCCATCCTTCTTGCTTTTCTGTGTCAAGGCAAGACCTGGAAGACCAAGAAACATTTCAGATAGAATGGCCCGAGATCTGGTGAGAAATGCTCAGAAGAACCCACACATCACTGCAAAAGGGCTGCAAAAAAGAGTAGCAGACACAGGTCTAGTTGTTCACAGGCAAACAATGCAGCGTACCTTAACCCCTTACGCCCTGAGTCCTTTTTCGAAAATGGCAAGCTCAAAATGAAATGAGTATATCTCGGCAACTATTTGATCCATTTGAATAATCTTGGTATCGTTTGGGATTTCTGCCACTGTGTAAAAATCAGTGTATACGTCACTTAGTCAGAGTAAATGAAGATGGAACACAGTATAAATCAAAGACCTCATTTTGCACCAAACAAAGTTTTACTTCGATTCCTTGTAAAATTAATCAGTTGCAGTCTGAAACCTCTAAAAATTTACAGCACAGAATATCACCATTATCTGTGCCAAAGTTTATTCCAATCAAGTAAATCAGAACACAATTAGAGAGGAATGTCTAGGTGGCTTCTCCAAATTGGCAATTCAGGTACCCTGTGTGCCAAATCAGATTTCTCAGATATTATACTGTAAAACTCATCTAATTTCACTTATATGTCACTACAGGCATACATTCTACCCAAATACAGCCAGTTTTTAATTTTTTGAATTCAGGAATATTTTTTAAATTATTATTTCTGCCAGTCCTATAGCCTATACCATTCCATTCAAAGACAATAAGTACAAAAAAAAAAAAAATTTGGCTCCTCTTGAGCAGATTTTTTTTTTTTTTTTTTTTTAAAAAAGCAAATTAATAAGATTATGAATACAACGGAAAGGTTAAAAATGGGAAAAAAGTAAAAAGAACAAAAACCCATCAATTATTTGTACATGAAAAAAAGCCACTACCACCCACGCTGACCGGGGATCGAACCCGGTCATCTATGTCGCATTCCGATGCTTTAACCCCTATACTACATCACCTAATGGACAAATGGTGTTCAAATTCCTAATATAAAGACTGAGTCGAGAAAACAAGCTACTCACTTTGTACTGTTCTTTGTTTTGTTTGTACCCTCAGTATTCACGCGTTTCTGTCAGAAAACGACTTTCAAAACGACGGTTGAATATTTAGCGAATAATTATACCGAAAATACCACAAACAAACCTGTTAAGCGTTTATATTGTCGTGCTATTTAAGTACATTCGAATGGCCCATGGACTCGGCTTGACGCACTGGGAACGCAAGGCTGTAGCTTAGGCTAGCTTTGTGCTATAAAGCTGGTTCAGGGCTCGTTGGAAACGTAAAGCCATATAATCAAATGGCTAGCGCAAAAGTTTTACTGACAGCATCACAAGCCGATCACAGAGAGGAAAATACATTGCAAGCAGGCTGAATGCTGAGGAGCTGAGATTTTTGCAGCAATGCTCCAGAAGAAAAACATGCTTTCAGACTCGCAGATCTAGTTTCTTTATAACATGGACAGATTGGGCTAACAATAGCAAGCGCAGATTTACCCTCGAGCAGTTTTTTTATTACAAAATATCAAAAGTAAGAAATTTCTTTGCTCATTTCTGTAGACTGTAAAGTGCATGCCTGCTGTTCTTTGAGTGTGGTGTCGGTTTAAAATAACAAGGCATACATCGTTGGATTCTGTGGACTTTCCTCTTTCATTTGAGGTATCGTCTGTATGCATAGCATTAATTCAGGAAAAATTTTAGCGACTCAGTGCTGATATGATTTTATCCTATGTTTTGCTACATGCTTGTTTACTTGCTTGGTGCTTGAACTGCGTTCGTTGAGGTAAAATGGTCAACATGACGTTTTTGCCTAGTTTCTTCGTGAAATGTGGATATGCCGCATTACAATGTTAGGATTTGGAAACATGCTGTATTTATTATGCGTAAGCACCGCCCCCGGTACCGGGGGCGTCGGGCTTAAGGGGTTAAACAACAAAGACCAACATGACAGAGTTGCAAAAAAGAAGGCTTAGAGGTGTTTTCAGGTAGAATGGGGAAAAATTCCAAAGACAAGAATTGAAAGACTCTTAGCTGGCTACAGGAAGCGTTTGCAAGCTGTTACAGCAGCCCGAGGAGGAGTTACAAAGTACTAGCTGACAGGGTTTCCAAACTTTTGCACAAGGCCTTTTTCCTTGTTTTATTATTTTGAAACTGTAAAAAGTTAAAAATAACCACAGTGCCAAGGGCCCTGAAGGTTGCCGGCAGTTACAGCCCCAACAGGAGAAAAGTAACTAGTGTCAGTTCGCGGATTCAGCAGGACGCAAACACGAATTCTTGCGAAAGCAACACGTTGTCTTCACGATACTGGCATTAAAAAGCTCAAGCTCGGACATCCGCTAAAAAATTAAACCCGTTGAATTTTTTCGCGAATTTCGGCGGTGATGGTGAACGGTCCGGTACCACTGCAAATCAATTCAAGAGAAACAAGAGAACTTTTTCATCCTCACACTTCCGCGGGCCAATGCAGCTCAGTGAGAAAGGGGTTTTAGTTACCATTATCGGGCAACTCGACATAGCGGTCACACTTTTTCATGAGTAACAGACAGCAACATTTTTTTGTCATGTTTCTGCCATTTAGCAAAAATATAATCTTTAAGAAGTCTAGATCATGCAATCTGATTAGATTTTTTTCTTACCTGGACTTTCACTGTCGTCTGCTGTCAATTTATGAAGTGCGCCATCTTCCCAATTCCCTTCTGATTCTTGCTCTGCTTTCAGACAATGATTTTTTTTTTTTTTCCAACACTGCCACCGAGTGGGTCTAATCGGTATTATTCTATCTATTCCTTGATGCTAATAGGAACAAACATCCAACAATAGATTTTGACCAGTTTTTATTGTCGCAATTGATAGCGAAAAAAGGTTGACCGTGCAGTTATAATGCCCATTAAAATTTTAATTATATGTGGGTTAGTGTCTAATACATACTAATGTCTAAAGACATATTAAATGAGGAATAAATAGATTGATTTTGTCACATGACCTTGACCTTGAAGACCAAAGTCAAATCCAATATGGTGTGTTTGATCAGCATAAATGATTTGTCATTAGTATCCAACACATACCGAAGATCTAAAGCCAATATATAAGGACTTTCAGGCCTTTTTTTGTCATTCCCTGGACCTTGTTGCCCAAGGTCAAATCCAGTATGTCGAAAACAACCAGCATACATGATTTGCTATTAGTGCCCAATACATACCTAAGCTCCAAAATACAATACAAAAATTTAAAAACAATATTTAATAAGTTGTGGGCCATTTTTGTCATAAAACCTTGACCTTGAGGCCCAACGTCAAATTTAACTGACTGCCTAAGAATTTTCAGCATAGATGGTTTCCTATAGGTGCCCCAAACATACCTGAGCTCTAATTGCCATATTCAGTGAGTTATAGCACATTTTTGCCATTTGACCTCGACGCCCAATCTCATATTCAACTTACCGAGAATGTTTGGCTAACATGATTCCCTATAGGTGCCTCACACATACCTAAGCTCTAAATGTGATATTAAGAGAGTTATAGCACATTTTTGCCATTTGACCTTGACCTTTCAGCTCAAGGTCAAATTCGACCAACTGACAACGCTCAGCAAGCATGAGATGCTGCTCATGCTCAATGCATACCTAAACTATAAATGCAATAATAAGCAAGTTACAGCACATTTTGTGCCAAAACACCCCAAAAAATACCTAAGTCCAGGCACGTTGCCAAGGTGGCGCTATGAAGGAGCGATTCAATCAAAACGCCGTTTTCACTTTTGAGGCAGGTCATGATACTGATTCCATTGCTGCGATAAAAAAAATTATCATCAGACAGTTTTTGAGAAAGTTGCACCCAAGTGCCAAAAATGGCCATTTTCGACATAAAAATGACAGCCAAGTCTAAACGAATGATTCAAGCGAAAAACATTTTGCTCGGGCACTAACTTGATGACCCATTTGATCACATTGCCAAATTAAAAAAAAAAAAGAAATCATCAGACCGTTTTTGAGAAACAGCTTTAAACCGCCGACGCCAGACGCAAAGTGACGACAATAGGTTACTGGCCTACGGCCGGCAACCTAAAAATTATTCTTGCTATAAAATGAGATGAAATGTGTCATGTTTAACTTTGTTGCATTTCGTGTTCAGGTTTGCTTTCAATCACTTGGAGATTAATTGTAACAGACATTTAAACCAGGGGTGCCCAAATTTTTGCACCCCACTGTATTACAACCACAATTCCGAAATAGTTGAGACAAAGTGTAAATTGTGAATAAAATCAAAACGTAATGACTTTCAGATCACATGAGCCAACATGTTATTTACAATAGAACATAGATAACATTTCAAATGTCGAAACGGAGACATTTTACATTTCTATCCACAAAATGAGCTCATTTCAAATTTTCTGGCTGCAACAGGTCTCAAAAATGTCGGGACATAGGCAAAAAAGGGCTGAAAAAGCAATTAATATATAAGAGAATAAGCTGAAAGAACATTTATCAAGTAATTACATTAATTGGCATCAGGTGTGTACCATGATTGGCTATATAAGGGATGTCTTAGAGAGGCTGAGTCTCTCAGAAGTAAAGATGGCCAGAGGCTCTCCAACGCGTGAAGGCTTGCGTAAAAAAAAAAATTGTGGAATACTTTAAAAACAATGTTCCTCAACGTCAAATTGCAAAGGCTTTGAAGGTCTCATCATCGACAGGGCATGACATCATCAAAAGATTCAGAGAAACTGGAAAAATCTCTGTGCATAAGGGACAAGGCCGAAGACCTTTACTGGATGCCCATTATCTTCGGGCCCTCAGACACCACTGCATCACTCACCGGCATGATTCGGTCATTATTATTAATAAATGGGCCAAGGAATACTTCAAGAAACCACTGTCCGTAAACACAGCCTGCCGTGCCATCTACAGATGCCACCTAAAACACTATCATGCAAAAAGGAAGCCATTGTTGAGCATGATCCAGAAGCTCCGCTGTGTTCTGTGGGCCAAGGCTCATTTAAAATGGACTGTAGAAAAGTGGCAAAGTGTCCTGCGGTCAGACGAGTCCAAATTTGACATTCTTGTTGGAAATCATGGGCGTCGTGTCCTCCGGGCTAAAGAGGAGAAAGACCACCCCTCCTGTTATCAGCGTTCCGTTCAAAAGCCAGCATCTCTGATGGTATGGGGATGCATTAGTGCATATGGTGTGGGACACTTGCATGTTTTAAAAAGCACCATGAATGCTGAAAGGTATATAAAGGTTTTACAGCAACATATGCTCCCCTCCAGACGACATCTATTCCAGGAAGGCCTTGTGTATTTCAGCAGGACAACGCAAAACCACATACTGCAGCTATTACAACAGCATGGCTTCGTAGTAGAAGAGTCCGTGTGCTGAACTGGCCTGCCTGCAGTCCTGATCTTTCACCGATTGAGAACATTTGGCGCATAATTAAATGAAAAGTCCATCAAAGGAGACCCAAAACTCTCCAGCAGCTGGAAGCCTGTATTAAACAAGAGTGGGATCAAATTCCAATGGCTAAACCCAAGACACTTGTCTCCTCAATGCCCAGAAGCCTCCACTCTGAGTTAAAAAGAAGAGGGGATGCTACACCATGGTCAACAGGCCCCCGTCCCAATTTTTTTGAGACCTGTAGCAGCCATCAAATTTGGAATGAGCTCATTTTGTGGATAAAATTGTAAATTTTTCAGTTTCAACATTTGCCATGTTATCTCTGTTCTATTGTGAATAAAATACTGGCTGGTGTGATTTGAAAGTCATTACACATTGTCCCAACTATTTCGGAATTGGGTTTGTATATAATCTCTCCAAAATTTGACGTTTGCACGCAATGTGAGCAAAAACATATTTACAATTACTTTCGGAAAGAAATCCGTGTTCGAACTCCACCAGTATGGAATGAAGTCAGTACTTTTTCAGCTTACCTAGATGTTTGGGTACCCAGAGAAACTGTAAAAATATCATGTGTACATCCGGTCAAGAAATTTAGAGTTTAATTTCTAATGCTGTTCTAAGTGGTGACATACAACGGCGACAGCCATATTACTGATGACACACCGGGTTGCTACGGCAAGTGCAGCATATGCATTTGCGATATTAAATATTTATGTTAAAGGTACAATCCCAGGCGGCTGGACTTCGATTTTTTTTCCCGAATTGCACAACTGATAAGCACCCACCCCCTCCGTCCAACCAGGAATCACCCAAACCACGCCCCCACCACTCAGTTCGTGCGCGTGCTTCATTCCACTGCAAACAGCTGACTGGTGCAGCCGGTGTTCTGACAATTTGTGCTCCCTTGTCAAAAAATGCTACCGTAATGCAAAGCGACCCTTAAGTCTTTGTTCTCGCCGTAATATTGCAATATGAATCAGTGTACAATAGTAACTTTGTCATTTCTTATATTATAGCATAAGCAGATGTTATAATGAGTTGGATAAGTTTGTTTGAAGATATATGCCCATATACGCCATTATCATCCAATCTGTGTTTTCAAGAAAACCCAGCGTGTACATGCAAATATAAATACGCTAAAAGGTCGAAAGGCTCACCAAAAAAAGACATATATTTATAATTTTTGAACATACTTGAGATGTGAGCCCAAGATTTTAGGTTTGCGCAAGCGCAGAACCGCGAGGTAGCATATTTTGATAGCACCGGAGACAACATGACAACACCGAGAGCATTAGCAGCGGCGGATATCGATGGCGGTTGCACAGGATTTACAGCATAGCCAGGGAATAAGAGCCCACACACAAGTAGGCCACTGGCAGTCAGACCTAACATTACATCACACAAAGCCACCAACAACAACACCTGTATCTTTCAACACTGGATTCACAGCATAACCAGGGCATTATAGCCTACACACAAGTTTCCTAGGCTAGTGCCAGTCTCTAGGCATACAACAAGCAAATATTAGCTACCCATTACTAGGCTGTAGCGAACGTTATTTGGCTAACACCAAAAGTAGCCTAGCCCCAGAAAGACAAGAAGCTAGCTTACCAGTCTAAGAGGAACTCCGCTACGAGTGTGTCGGTTTTAAAACCTTTCAGTGTCTTCAGTTCTCTCCAGCGGTCAAATGCTTCTCTGCCAAGGGATACTCGAGTTGCATGTGCAATTTTTGCATATTCTTGTCTCTCTTGCATACTTTCAATGAAGGTTTTTTGTCTTTTTAGCTGGTGGTTGATCGCTGGGTGCAGTTGGAGGTCGGAAAACTGGCTGCTCGTTCGGCTGCGCCATGACTACGTCCGAATGCCTAGCTTGCTAGCTATTGCTGGCTATGTAGCTACAGCCAAAATGCGTGCACATTGAAATGCACGCGCAGAACAGCGTGCATGTTGATTTGGCAGTTTGACTGACAGACGGGCCATCCAATTAAAGTTGTCTGAGACTAATTTGATTGGTAGCCTAATTTTGGCCCCTGCTCCTTACACAGATGACCAAATTTCGTCACTGATATGTCAAATCACTTATGTTATCGATTACTGTCTAATACTTACCAGATATACTCAGATTTTTATAATTTTGCCAAAAAATGAGCCACCTGGGATGGAACCTTTAAATCATAAACCCCCTTAACACTAATGAACTCCCACAAATTTTATTTATATATTTATACTGGGAGTCTGATTGAGAGCAAGCTCTCTTTACAACGGAGCCTTGTCGTGAACCATAGAAAAACAGTGATGATTGTAGAAAATTTCAAAAGTGGGCCAACTCCCCCCCCCGACTTAAAAAAAGTGGGCCAATGGGGAAAAAAAAAAAATTGGACCAACTGAGTATACCTGGTAAAATACCATTTATATCAAGTTTTTAAACAGTACCTTGACTGGCTCACTTATTTATATGTACACACATTCAGTTTTTACACCTTATTGACAAAACTAAGACATGAATGACAGTTTGAGTCTTAAGTTTTAATAGAAAACCTTCACAGTCTGTGCCAATCATAACAATTCAATGACAAAATAGCGCATAAAATAATGCACTCAGAGGCAATGAATATGGTATTGAGTAAATGGCTGTTGCATTTGATAATAGTACCGTAGGTACGGTGGCCCTGAGACGACATCATCGGAAAACAACCGTCAGTTCACGTACCTCAATCCGAGGAAAACATGTCTCGATCCGAGAAAAACTTGTTTTAATGCAAGGAAAACATGTCTCGATCCGAGGAAAACTTGTTTCAATGCAAGGAAAACATGTCTCGATCAGAGGAAAACTTGTTTCAATCTGGGGAAAACATGTTTCGATCCGAGGAAAACATGTCTCGATCAAAGGAAAACTTCTCTCAATCGGAAAAAAACATGTCTCGATCTGAGGAAAACATACCTCAATCCGAGGAAAACTTGTTTCGATCAGAGGAAAACTTCTATTTAATGGCTAGTTAGCTAGCTAGCCACAATTATCTTCGTGGGTACCGCCATGTTTGTTTACGCGAGTCTAACCGGGAAGTGGAAGTTGCCTTCAGACCTGCTGGCGATATTTTTTAATTTACCGTCAATGCGTCGCCTCTGTTCCCCTCACGTGACTTACGTCCCAAAATGCGCGGCAATTTGCATCATGATTACGCTGACAAAATAAGACTACAGTTTGCGTACACTGTCTTACTAGCTAGCGAGCTAGTTTGTTACCTAGCTAGCAAGCTAAAGTGATATCGAACTGTATAATGTTATAGCTAGCGCGCCAATGTATTTAGCTACATAGCCAACTGGCTAGCGAGCTAAAAAGGCAACAGTTCGCTCACAATGGAATACTCGCGAGAAAGCTATTTGGCTTCCTAGCTAACTGCGGTCAAGCTATCACCAGTTTGGAAAAAGACGGTCAAACTATCACCGCTAAAAATTTGATGCGTAAATACAGCGGATAGCGTGGTAGTAAGGACACGTGATGTAATTGCTGTCAAAAATCGGCTTGTAAAAAGAAATAACACGGCTAATTCAACGAAAGAATGCGTGTATTTCGTTCAGAAAAAAAATCGGAAACAACTTCCATAATTTGGTTTGAATATGATTTTTATTTATTTCCAACCCCAATTCCGAAATAGTTGGGACGTAGTGTAAATTGTGAACAAAATCAAAATGCAATGACTTTCAGATCACATGAGCCAATATGTTATTTACAATAGAATATTGATAACATTTCAAATGTTGAAACTGAGACATTTTACTTTTTTTTTTTTTAAATTTATTTATTTATTTATTTATTTAAATAAAAAAAAATTGGCATCTCCAATCCCACCCGAATCTGGAATACCCAATTGGTGAACTATGTACAAGGCTTGCTCGTGTGCGACCCCCCCCGCCAATTCAGGAGAGTGTAGACAGTTCGCGGCTTTCCTCCGAAGCACGCACCTGTCAACCACCGCTTCTTATACACTCATTGGTTGAATCTTCGCAAGTTCAGAACGAGGGCGGAGGATACCCGGACATGACCAGGCTTAGAATCTTCCTGACGAGCGCCCGTCTGGCCAACAGGAGGCGCTTGAGCAACGAACAAGGCAACTATTGTAATCCCTTCCCGGCAGTCCCTTCCCAATTTGCAACCCTGTAGCGCAATAGCCAATTGTGCGCTACTCTGAAAAAGCTGCCGACCACTGCCGGCTGGTACGAAGCGGGGCTCGAACCCGCGACGTGATAGTCACTTCTGTTTTGCAACGCGATGCTTTACCGAGTGAGCTATCCGGCAGCCAGATATTTTACATTTTTATCCACAAAATGAGCTCATTTCAAATTTTCTGGCGGCAATAGGTCTCAAAAACATTGGGACACAGGCAAAAAAGGGCTGAAAAAGCAATTAATATATAAGAGAATCAGCTGAAAGAACATTTAGCAAGTAATTACGTTAACTGGCATCAGGTGTGTAACATGATTGGCTATAAAAGGGATGTCTTAGAGAGAATGAGTCTCTCAGAAGTAAAGATGACCAGAGGCTCTCCAACCTGCGAAGGCTCGAGTAAAAAAATTGTGAAGTACTTTAAAAACAAAGTTCCTCAACGTCAAATTGCAAAGGCTTTGAAGTTCTCATCATTGACAGTGCATAACATCATCAAAAGATTCAGAAAAACCGGAAAAATCTCTGTGCATAAGGGACAAGGCCGAAGACCTTTACTGGATGCCCGTAATCTTCGGGCCCTCAGACGCCACTGCATCACTCACCGGCATGATTCTGTCATTGACATTACTAAATGGGCTCAGGAATACTTCAAGAAACCACTGTCAGTAAACGCAGTCTGCCGTGCCATCCACAGATGCCACCTAAAACTCGATCATGCAAAAAGGAAGCCATTGTTGAGCATGATCCAGAAGCGCCGCCGTGTTCTGTGGGCCAAGGCTCATTTAAAATGGACTGTAGCAAAGTGTCCTGTGGTCAGACGAGTCCAAATTTGACATTCTTGTTGGGAAATCATGGGCATCGTGTCCTCCAGGCTAAAGAGAAGAAAGACCACCCCTCCAGCGTTCAGAAAAAACACCACGTTATCAGCGTTCAGTTCAAAAGCCAGCATCTCTGATGGTATGGGGATGTATTAGTACATATGGTGTGGGACACCTGCATGTTTTAAAAAGCACCATGAATGCTGAAAGGCATATAAAGGTTTAAGAGCAACATATACTCCCCTTCAGACGACATCTATTGCAGGGAAAGCCTTGTGTATTTCAGCAGAACAATGCAAAACCACATACTGCAGCTATTACAACAGCATGGCTTCGTAGTAGAAGAGTCCGTGTGCTGAACTGGCCTGCCTGCAGTCCTGATCTTTCACCGATTGAGAACATTTGGCGCATAATTAAACGAAAAGTCCGTCAAAGGAGACCCAAAACTCTCCAGCAGCTGGAAGCCTGTATTAAACAAGAGTAGGATCAAATTCCAATGACTAAACTCGAGACACTCGTCTCCTCAATGCCCAGATGCCTCCACTCTGTGTTAAAAAGAAGAGGGGATGCAACACCATGGTCAACAGGCCCCCGTCCCAATTTTTTTTGAGACCTGTAGCAGCCATCAAATTTGGAATGAGCTCATTTTGTGGATAAAATTCTGCTGTGGAATAATAAATATAAAAGCGAAGTGGACTTCGTGCATACACTGTGTGTGTGCATTCACGCACACAGAGTCCACTTTGCTTTTATATTATACTAACATGTTGCCCGTGGGGATCCACAGGTTCTAGAAGTGGTCGTATCCATGTTTGGGAGAGTTGACTTTAACACATAAGATAATTGTTTAACTTTATGCTATAAATTTATAGACAGGAAAAAATTTGTCATGTGAATCACTAAATTTATTATTTCACATGATGATTGGACATATGTTATTGATTAATCATGAAATTTATTGTTTTGTGGTTTTTTTTTCACTGATTATATATGTTTTTTGGGATTCATGACTCTCTTGTGGATGAATTGGCTTGTGATGTCATGCTGTTATGAAAACACCATAGCAACGTGATGACATCATAATGGTGCATTGTTCACTTTGGTCACGTGACCGAGTCATTTCCAGGCCACTGTTCACTCTAGCATTGAGGCAGCAATGTGATTCTGAGTCAATTTTATCAAAAACCACTTATTTCTCAAAAAGTATTGGTCCTATCAACTTGCCGTTTTCACAAGGGTCTTTCTTGACCCAAAATACGTAATTATGCTAAATGGCAAACATCAGCTCCACACGGTTTTCCACTGATTGGCCGGACACACACGCATACATGCACGCACACACACTGAGTCAAATTCGCTTTTATATTTATGAAACCACCACAGAATCTTTTCATATTCTATGGGCATATAATTGGATCCTTGTATTATAGTGTGTAGGTGGTGCTTTTCACGGACTTTCTGATTAGCAGGAATTATAAGCCCTCAAACATGACCCCCCCCCTTCTATTGTCTGCATTCGCACGTTGCACTGTACCAACTTTGATGAATCACTTCATAGATCCGTGGATCCCCACAGGCAACACGCTAGTATAATATAAAACCGAAGTGGACTCAGTTTTTGCAGTTGGTTCAGCCAATGACGGTTCCCACTCCAGTGTTTTCTTTAGCTCTGTGGTCAGGACTGGCTCGGAGGTAGGGAAATGGGGTCATTCCTCTCGCTACTGTAGTTTCAGAGTCGCGCCGTTAGGTTATCCATAGTGCGGTTGCGGAGGCCAATCGGAACGATATTTAAGATTGTAGGAGCCGGTTTTTGTTCAAAACTTGACTAAAACTTTTACTCACATTATCCGAAGACTGTATCACAAAATATGCGATGGGCATTTCAAAAGTCCGTTGCAGATTGGCGCATTTCAAAAAAACTGATTGCATTTTGCAATGCGATACCGCTTATCGCCAGCCCTGTAAATACATCCTTTGTGCATTGGTCATTTCAAATTATAATCAGCCGTTACAAATTTGCATTTTAATCACTGCAAATTGCAATACTGTCAGAAAGAATTCATCTTTGGCAATAACCTCACGAAAGGTTTCTAGTCAGTGGTTGAGAACATATGGTCAATGTCATTGGACTCAGTGATTCGCAATTGTGGATTATTCCCCTGGGAAAATGCCAAATTGAACACAGCGTTAGTTCAGGAAGGCCACCAAATCAAGCCTAGCTCGCAAGCCTGCCTTCATTAGTGATGGTACAGATCGCCAGCCAAGCCCACATGAGTTGACAGCTCAGTTGATTTCCTCCAGGCAGTCAATTGGCAAATCTTAAACAAGGCCCCCTATTTAAGGAAGAATACTGCTATTAAGCATGAAAGTCTTTATTTCATCACTTACATCAAATTGCTTTATTGATATGAGAAGCAAACATTCAAATTAGCAGGGATGGAGGTGATTTGCATAAACTATGCAAATTAGGTGTCCAAGATGGCCGCCGCAAAGGGCCATATCATGACAATTTCAAAACACCATACCTCAGTAACTAATTGACATATCAACTTCTTATTTTGCACACAGGTTGCCTGATCCAGCATCTATGGGCTAAACCTCTTAAAGTTGGACTTTTTAACAAAATGCAAAGGTTTTTTGAAATTTTGCTCTTGACTTGAAATTTCTTTACCTCATTATATACTCAGCGCCATTAAAAACGCACAAGTGAGGTATGTACTGTATTTGCGGCAAATTGAAGAATCGATAGATTTTTATTGCTTTTCCAGTGAGGCACGAGAGGAAATAAAGAAAAGCGCGTGGTATTGTAATCCTGATGAGCACCATGTGCACACGCCAAGCACTTCAGTAATAACAAACATTGAGCTGTTCGTGATGTGTACCGTGACACTTGACTTTTTCTTTTTGGTGTGGTCAATAGCCTGCATAAAGCAAACACAAAAAATGAAAAATGTTACTGCATCAAGAAAATGGAACGGCTTGTGACATAAAAGAGAGAAAAAGAGCCTTTGGCATGTTACAGGAAGATCTCAGCCTCCGAGAGGTGGTGCGTCATTTGCAATGTCACCGTTCACCAATCAGTCGGCTGTTTATCCGAGAATGGAACACGGGCACAATCACTGACCGACCCTGCTTAGGGCACCCACGAGTGACGATGGCAGCTCAAGAGCGCCACATCTGGTTACAGCCTGCACGTGACAGGTTCCGGACAGCAACCAAAACCGATCATGAGATGAGAGGTCCGAGACAATTGAGGGTGAGCGCAAGTACCATTTGACGCCGTCTATGTGAGCAACACATGCGTGCACACGGGCCCAACAGAAAACCCAGTTTTTGCCCATTTACGCATGGCTGCCCTTACCGTGGTCGGTCAGCGACAGTCCCTGTTTTCCATTCTCAGACAGAAACAGGGAAATAAAGCGCCAAAAAATTACACTGAGGCAGGTTCCCACAGTCAGAAGTGAAGAGTTCCTACTCCTGTTGAGGAGCAAAAAATAGGTTTTCTGAAGGGGCCGTGTGCACGCATGTTTTGCTCACGTAGACGGCGTCAAACGGTACTTGCGCTCACCCTCAATCGTCTCGGACCCCTCATCTCATCCACCACGAGACCTTAAGTAAAATCAAAACTTCGGCCATGATAGCAAAACCGGAACGATACCAGGAGCTGCAATTGGAGAACGAAAAAAAGCGTAAGCTTCTAGTCTGTTAAAGTCAATGGGATGAATGATTCACTAGCTAGCATGCTAACGCTTTTCACAGTTAAATTAATAAATTCAAGTTTCTATGACAACTGTTACACGTGTAACTTAACCAGCTAAAAGCCATAGCATGTCAGTCAGCAAGCTGTGCAAACAGGGCCTCATTTGACCGGCATAGGCCATGTTTTTTGTTGAGTGTGCACTGTGGAATGAAGGTTGCATGTTGTCATCATGTACGTAGGCTACCTATTTTCGTACACCTTTCCTCATGACGGCTCAATAAAACTTGCAGTTGGTAGTGTCTAGTTTCAGTGCACCATGCCTACAGGCTGATTGTCACGTTGTTCCTTTTCCCCTGTGATATGAAAAATATGTTTTCAATTTATGGAAATAATATTTTTTGACAACATCTTGTTTTCCTATTGTTCTCGGCTTGACCTCCACGTTTGGAACACCTCCCATTATGTCACATAGGCTAACTGGCAAATTTGGGTCAAACTTCATTTTGTTTTTGAAAATGTCAGTTTGGCTCTCAATAAAAGGCTAATTTTCTTAAAAAAAAAAAAAAAGCAGGAAATTTGGAGCATTTAATTAGCAGGATATTGTTCGATAACTGTCAGGTCAAACGTACACCAGATTACTTTTTAATTGAAATAATTCAATGAATTTGCACCAAGTTGTCGCGACTCACTCAATATTTGGCTCTCAGTAGGGTGAAGCCCTATCGCCCTCTATAGAGTACTGATGTGACTACATCACCCTGGTGTCAAAAGCAGAAGTTCTCATTTATTTTACCCACAGACTTTTTTAACTATTCACTTTTGAAGTACTTTCTGTTGTTTTCATTGCCTCCATTAATTTTGAGATCTTGTATCATACTTCCAAGTAACTACAAATGTCGTTTTTCCTGACTGTTGTCAACTATTTTTTAAATGATTTTAATTTTATGCGGTCATGCTAATCTTCTTTATAGTGTAAATACTACACGTCCCATGATCCTCCTGATTCTCATACAGAACAAGTTTAGATTACTGATCTTTACAGAACTAGATAACTCGGTCGCCACAGGGACCGAGTCATGTATCTCCCTGTTCCCCAACTTTTAGACAAAATGGCTGCCGGCAGCTATATTGGACGTCTGAAATTCGTGAAAATTGGTCTTGAGCATTGTCAAATCAATATCTTCGCCTGCGTGAAATTTGGAGAAATTCCTGTAATAATTGTGGCTTCCAGAGCCCGGAACAGAAAATCTCTGCGGTGGCAGCGGCGGCCCCAGTACTAAACCATAGTATCTCCCGACTATCGTCATCGGGGAGATACAATTCCTGGATAGCTGATGACATCATAATTTTGAAGCAACTGTGCCGCAATATTTGTATGCCCAACAATAGCTTCCAGGGACATAGTGCTGTAGCCACAGACATGGAACATATAAAAGATAAAACAAGAGAAATATTAACCTTTGTCTTTATTTTAGAAGCACTAGATGTGACAGGAAATCCTATACAATGTATGCAAGTACCAAAGGATGCAGTGTGTTGAATTTAAGTTTCTGAGGTCCCAGCAATCACTGAATAGCTGACAATAAGCTAGGGTGATAGTAGTAGGAGGCTATTGGGTGCAGTCAAGATCATGTTATGTCAGCGTAGATTGGCATAACAAAGTTGTCGTTCACATGAGAAAAGAGGTGAGCGGCGCGTCATGGAGAAGTAGCTAGGTACACCTGTTTGGTATCTGTTATAGATGGTAATCATTTAGAGCCATTTCAGTAGTTATACTGTATTTCCCCATTGGTAACCTAGCAAAATTAAAAAATGGTCAGATATTTGGGTGATATGATTATGTTAGCTTTGTTTGTGCTGATTGTACAGCAGACAGGTGAAATATTGGCATTAACCTGTAGATAGCCATTTAGAAAAATAGTGGCAAAGCCACTGCACCCGCTTGGCTGATCGCAACACGGCCAAAATCGAACTTGGCCGAGACTTTCATCCCATATACACGCATATAAAATATCAGGGCTCGTGAAATCGCTGTTGTGAGTGCCCAGGACAAGCAAAAGTTTTATCAGGCAAGCAGAAATTAAGAGGCACTTGCCCGACAGGCTGGCTGAAAATTTCACACCACATAGTTATTTATTTCCGATCTAAACGTTTTATTCACTGTACCACTAAATGGCCACTAAATTCATTTGAAACAAAATCCGATTTGTTGCTGAAAACCTATGGCCTATTTCACAATATTTTAGGCATGACTGTCAACTTTCCAATTACCTGTTGCCAAGTGTCATAGCAAAACAGCGGGATTTTGATTCGCCACAGTCTAGTTTGGTTGGTGCAGGCATACGCAATGACTTGACTCCCAACCATCAAACAGGGGAATAAAGGCATACATGTGTGCAGCTGGCACTAGGAATCACGTCGGACGGCCATTCCATTGAACTGTCACTCACAAAATCACTTTCTCGGAACATGGTTATAATAGGAGAGACAGTCAGTTCGCAGCTTTCCTCCGAAGCATGCGCCTGTCAGCCCCTGCATCTTAACACTCATTGGTCGAAACTATCGCAAGTTCAGAACGAGGGCGGAGGATACCCGAACATGAGCATGCTCAGAATGTCACTGATGAGCACACAGCTGGCCAACAGGAGGCGCTTGAGCAATGAACAAGGCAATCATTTTTAATTTCCCTTCCCAGCAGTCCCTTCCCAATTTGCATTCCCACAGTGCTTTAGCCAATTGTGCGCTGTTCTGAAAAAGCTGCTGACCACTGCTGGTTCGTACGACAGGGGATCGAACCTGCGCCGTAGTAGTCACTACTGCATTGCAATTGCGGCACCTTAATCAAGTGAGCTAACCTGGCGGCCCCCCATTTGTTGTTGCTTTTGTGTGTTGTTGTTGTTGTTGTTGTTTAAAAAGGCCCTCGGCAAAGTGAAAATATTTATTTAATATTCAAGTAATTCATCTAAAGCAGTGTTCTACACTTGCATCTTTCTCACATTGCGTTTCGTTTCAATCGCCTCAGAGCCGCAACGACAGGCTTGTGGTTACACGAGGGGAAAAGAGGGATAATTAACACAACTTCCCACAATTTTTTTTTCCACCAAATGAAAGTCCATGTGCAACCTCCTTTAAGTCTGTGATACAAACTTAGGCTCTATCTGTGACCTTTTTAGTGACAGAAGTCATTGAAGTTTTACTAGGTCAAGTTTGACTTTTGAAGGTCAATATGAAGGTCAACAAATGAGAGTTCATATATGACTTCCTATACATCTCCAGTACAAACCTAAACTCAATGGAACCCCCAACCTGAAACACGCTGAGGAAGGGTTACACCCAAAACGTTCCGGTGGCAATAAAGTTTATTCAGTGGAGTGCTGTCCAGTACATTTTTTGACTGTAGGTACACAGGAAAGATATAGGAGAGAGGGGGGGAATGCAGTACATGACCTTCGGCTGGAACTGAATCCAGATAATCACGAGGAGGAGCGATTTGATGTGCCACCCTAAGATTTTCACTGGCCCCATCTGGCCACCCCTTTGAAAATTTTCTGGGGGTGCCACTGCCTACACTATCTGTAACAATTTTGCTGAGATAAGTAATTGAAATTTCACTGCAAAGTTTGGCCATTGAAGGTCCATGAAGGTCAAGTTCAAGGTCACCAAATGAAACTTCATACATGACTTCCTATATGCCCACAATACAAACCTAACTCTATCTGTAATCGTTTTGGTGATAGAAGTCATTGATATTTCACTATGTGAAGTTTGACCTTCGAAGGTCACCAAAGGTTAAGTTCAAGGCCACCAAATGAAAGTTCATAAATGACTTCATATAAGTGTTCAATACACCTATGTTCCCAATCTTCAATATTTTCAAGCCCAGAGGCCTTTGAAAATTTTTACATTTTTCTTGACCTCAAAAAGACCTCAATAAAAACTTTAATCTCTATGTGAAACCATATAGCTTGCACAGGCCATCTTGCATATTCTCCATAAGATCCAATGTTAAAGTACAGCGCCTCCACTAGACCCACTTCTGTCCATTCAATCAAAATGGCACTCCCACTGTACATAAAGTGTATGAAGTTGAGTTGACTGCCAGATTTAGAAAAAAAAAGTTCAGTTTTTGAGAACATTTTTTTTTTACATTTTTTTACATTGTTATTTTTTCCTTGACCTTGAATTCGACCTTGCAAAGTCATCTGTGGTCAAATTTAATATTGCCAAAATATAGTTCATATATGACTTCCTATATGTCGATAATACAAACTTCAACTCTATCTGCAACCATATGGCCTCCGCAGGCCATCTTGCATATTGATATCGACAGTTACATTAGTCTACCATTGGGTACAGGTATCGATGTAAGATGCTGCACCATGGTATCAACCTTGGTTTCCAAAGTTCCCATCAGAGGGCAGTTTTTTCTGTAGGCCCTAGAAGGTTTGTGAGGACTTCCTGTATGTAGGACTTCCAGTGTATAGGACTTCCTGTTTGAGATCCATTTTGGAGTTTTTATTAACAAAAAACTGGAACCGGGATTCGTCTGTGAATAGCACTCTTCTCCAGCGTGCCAAGGGCCATCGAACGTGTGCGTTTGCCCATGCAAGTCGGTTCCGACACCGGACAGCGGTGAGATCCAGACCACGGTAAGGACGCCGAGCGTGCAAGTTGGCTTCTCGCAGGCAGTTACGGAGTGTCTGTGGTGTGATGCGTCTGTTGTGCAGACCAACGGTCTCATCCGCTGTGCGTGTCGCTGATTTGAGCCGATCCCGCAGGTGGATGAGCCGGATGTAGCGATCTTGTGCTGGTGTGGTCACACGCGGCCGACGTGGATGAGGTCGATTTGCAGTACTGCCCGACTGTCGGAAACGAACACTCAAACGGCCTATCGTCCGATAGTTAATACTCAGCTGCACAGCGACCGCTCTGGTGGACATCTCTGCATCCAGCATGCCAATGGCACGTTCCTGCATGACCTGAGATATCTGAGGCATGATGACTTTTGACAAAATTTGACATTTTGGGGTGGCCTTTTATTGTCCCCAGTATAAGGAGTGTCTGGGTACTGCTCATTCAGTCTGATCACCGTCTGGAAATGCCACACCCATGTACTGAGTGAAATCACTGCATCACTGGTACACAAATCAAGAGAAATATCCCTATCGTACAAGTAAAAGTCAGCATATGCTCACTTAGAGTTGTTAACTCCATGTGGCATCAATATTTGACATGGGGCATTTATATTTTTGTTCAGTGTATAAGCTGCTTATGTGTAAGTTAATGCTTCCTAAATATTTTATTAACAGTGGAGAGCAAAATTGGTGAGTTTCTTTAAGGAGTTTGGACATTTTGCTCTGGAAATGTAATGAAGTGCCCTGGACAAAGAAAGGTTAAGGCTGTGGTGAGATTGAGTTACAACCGTTTGCGATGTGATAATTAGTGTCAGCTAAAGTATAATGCGTTTCCTCTTTCTCAAGCTTATATATGATTTAGAATGCCATTGTCTTAGTTGGATGAGATGAATGACATATGTAAATGCTCAGGGGAATGAACATAAGCAAACAGTTTTCAGCTTGCTGTAATTGATACCTGTAGTCCTCAGAGCTTCAGAGCTTTGGGATGGGTGGAAGCTCCAAACATTTCATGAAAGTATCTCCGACGTATAAACTTTTATCGTATGTCTAAATCACTTCGTAGTATCTGTAAAGACAGACCATTGCGGTTTGGTTTGTCCACAGTGTATCATGTTATAGTCATGTCACAGATGCATTATGTTATGGTTGTGTCGTCAATAATTCAATGGTTCAACAGTCTTTGTGTATAAACTTCCTGGAGCAGATATACTTTAATTCAATTATCCGTTACTTCTTACTCAAAATGCCATTGATGTTTTTCCCATTTTTAGTCACCGGTCAAGCATGATTGCGTCAAAGAATAAATTCAATACCAAAGCATCTGCTGCTCGTTGCATCATTTTTGAGTGCCCTCGACACACATTCTCCGTAAGACCCAATGTAAAAAGTACAGCGCCCCCACTTGATCTACTTCTGTCGATTCAATCAAAATGGTGCTCGCACTGTACATTGTTGGTACCAAGGTAAGTTGATTGCCTGATTTATAAAAAAAATTATCACCCAGTTTTTGAGAAATAATTTTTAAAAATTTCTCAGTCTTATCTTTAACATTGGTGCCAAAATTTCAAGGGCCCATAAAACGGACAAAAATGATACAATCAAAATCTGGAGATATGGTCCACTAGAATGTTATGGCAAACTTACACAAAAATTCATATGCCAAAAAAAAACAAGATAAAAAAATGTTCCAGACAACGGATGACGAATGATGGACGCCACACCAAAACGCGTAATTTCCTGCTGTGGATTTACGAGTAGATTCGTCTGACGAAGAATTTAACTGTCCTTTGGAGCCTCATACAGTCCACCACGGAAATACAATCACTTCAATAGCTGATCAGGCTTAACTGCGTAACAGCACAGCTATAGTTCAGGCCCACGTGAAACTAATTACCTATTAATTGACACAATTTTTATCCAATTCCAGACAGTATAAGCTTTCCTCAGAAATTGAAAGACGTTGATTGGACCCTCAGAAAAGTATTTAAACATTTGCATAATAGCAGTTTGGTTGTATTCCTCAACTTTGCGCAGCTGAGAATGACATGATTGCATGGAAAACTAGGCCTACGCTGTCGGCGGCCGACAGCAAGGGGTATATCCCCGAAATTCCCCAATCCTGGAAGCCCCTTTTATTAGATTCCCCCTTGCTAGACTACCCTTTGCTAGACCTACAATATGAGGCAAATTTGAGGTCTGTGTAAGTAATTGTTCCAGAGATATGGTTAAAAAACTGATTTTTTCAATATATAGCGCCACCTGGTGGCAAACCTAGCAGTGCATACTTGCCCAAAATCTAATCAGTTCATCCTCTCTACCATATCTACCCATATGCTAAAAATGAGTATTTTGTGAGTTATGTATTTTGTGAGTTATCGCGCCAACAGCTGAAATCTGCGGACGCTGCGGCGTCGGGTGGGGCGAAACCATGATATCCCCGAAACTCATATTTTGAGGATATAGAAATACTTCCAGAACCTAGCCTGGAGTGCTGAGCTTATATTTGCTGGATGGAAATGTGATTCTGAGATGGAAAATGGCAGTTATTCTGAATGGAACAGACTGGAGGGCTGACAGCATTCTCTGGAAGAGATATTCAAAGATGGAGAGTTTTTTCGCTTGAAGTGTGAGTGAAACTGTCTTTGATTGGTGAAGCGCCATCTTACTTCTAGTCAGCTAGCTAACTAGCCAGCTGTTTCTTATTTTCGGTTCACCACTGTGATCGCAGAGCTAGAATTTCACATTGGCAAACAAGAGTAGTTGATAGCCTTTGCCAATAATACTGCATGTGCTGGCAATTGCTTAATGTGGCAATCAGTTTAAGAATTTTTATGGCATACAACAAAATAGAATATTTCAGATATTTCTGTGTTAATGAGTTATTCCTGCTCCTTATAGGGTGTGAAAAGCTTTGTTACAAGCTTGCATTTCACTTGGACAATCGGAATAGTAAACATCCAGCTTTCCATCTGAGTGAATGTTCTGACCGTAAAATGGGCAGTTAATTTAATGAGAATGTGTGCTTACTGATGCGGCTTTGTAGAAAAATGGATGAAACTGAACTTTATCATGGAGAAAAGGCATGTTTTGGATTGGAGAGGTTACTGGTGACCACTGATGTCCAGCTGCGCCTATATTGATAAACTCAAGCTAAATTCAACTAGAAAATCATTAATGCATATTGAATTTCATGAGTCAAAAGTTTATTTGTGTTAAAAATGATTATTTTTTGATTTGACAGTGCGCCATTTTGAGGGCTGTGAGAGTTTGGGGAGCCACCTGGAGAGAGGTATTATTTGGCTTCCAAAGAGGAAGCCAAATAACATTTCATGCTTAGATGAATAATACGTGTGGTCTAAGAGTATATGATCCCAGAAATTTATTGTTTTAACCCCCAGCCATTTTTCAATCCGCAGTATTATTATTTTTTTTTTTATTTCGATGCTGAATTTTCATGAAGAATTTTTATGTTTGCAGCCCCTTTTCTCCACCAAAATCATGAAAATAAACTGAAATACGATGGAATCCTAAATGCTGCATGTGTCTTCTCAGTAGAGCCATATTACCCCTCTCTATAAAGCTTAAATCTTGAATTATAAAGCATTAAACAGGGTAACCTGCAATAAATAGCCATATTTGGCTTCTGCACAGAGGTTAACTTGAACACCACAGCAATCATTTCTTTGAAGCATTTCTTCCATTTATTTTCTTTATCTCACATTGGTAAACTGTCTTATCCTATAGTATAGCAAACTACAAAACCAAAACCAGTGAAGTTGGCACGTTATGTAAATCGTAGATAAAAACAGAATACAATGATTTGCAAATCCTTTTCAACTTATATTCAATTGAATACACTGCAAAAGACAAGATGTTTAATGTTCAAACTGAGAAACTTTTTTTTGCAAATAATCATTAACTTAGAATTTAAAGGCAGCAACACATTGCAAAAAAAGTTTAATTTACCACTAGTACTCATAGCGTTTGGGAACTGAGGAGACCAATTTTTTGAAGCCTCTTTTCCATTCTTATTCATCTAATCTTTCTAACATGGAGATTCCCTCAGGAAAACATTTGCAAGTTTGGTTGTATTCTCAACTTTATTCCTGAGAATGACATGATTGCATGGAAAACTCCAAATTTTCAGACAGCAATAAAAAATTCCCCTATCCTGCATTAGATTCCCCCCTTGCTAGACTACCCTTTGCTAGACCAACAATATGAGGCAAATTTGATTTGTAAGTACTTGTTCCAGAGATATGGAAAAAAATTATTTTTTCTCACATATACGCCACCTGGTGGCAAACCTAGCGTTGATGTCTAATCAGTTCATCCTCTCTACCAATATCTTATGCTAAAAATGAGTATTTTGTGGTTATGTATTTTGTGAGTTATCGCAAATCAGCTGAAATCTGAATTGCAAAACTCATATTTTGAGGATAAAAATACTTCCAGAACCTAGCCTGGAGTGCTGAGCTTATATTTGCTGGATGGAAATGTGATTCTGAGATGGAAAATGGCAGTTATTCTGAATGGAACAGACTGAAACTGACAGCATTCTCTGGAAGAGATATTCAAAGATGGAGAGTTTTTTCGGAAAGTGTGAGTGAAACTGTCTTTGATTGGTGAAGTAGCATCTTACTTTAGTCAGCTAGCTAACTAGCCAGCTGTTTCTTATTTTCGGTTCACCACTGTGATCGCAGAGCTAGAATTTCACATTGGCAAACAAGAGTAGTTGATAGCCTTTGCCAATAATACTGCATGTGCTGGCAATTGCTTAATGTGGCAATCAGTTTAAGAATTTTATGGCATACAACAAAATAGAATATTTCAGATATTTCTGTGTTAATGAGTTATTCCTGCTCCTTATAGGGTGTGAAAAGCTTTGTTAAAGCTTGCATTTCACTTGGACAATCGGAATAGTAAACATCCAGCTTTCCATCTGAGTGAATGTTCTGACCGTAAAATGGGCAGTTAATTTAATGAGAATGTGTGCTTACTGATGCGGCTTTGTAGAAAAAATGGATGAAACTGAACTTTATCATGGAGAAAAGGCATGTTTTGGATTGGAGAGGTTACTGGTGACCACTGATGTCCAGCTGCGCTATATTGATAAACTCAAGCTAAATTCAACTAGAAAATCATTAATGCATATTGAATTTCATGAGTCAAAAGTTTATTTGTGTTAAAATGATTATTTTTGATTTGACAGTGCGCCATTTTGAGGGCTGTGAGAGTTTGGGGAGCCACCTGGAGAGGAGATGTATTATTTGGCTTCCAAAGAGGAAGCCAAATAACATTTCATGCTTAGATGAATATAATTGGTCTAAGAGTATATGATCCCATTTATTGTTTTAACCCCCAGCCATTTTTCAATCCGCAGTATTATTATTTTTTTTTTTTTTTATGCTGAATTTTCATGAAGAATTTTTATGTTTGCAGCCCCTTTTCTCCACCAAAATCATGAAAATAAACTGAAATACGATGGAATCCTAAATGCTGCATGTGTCTTCTCAGTAGAGCCATATTACCCCTCTCTATAAAGCTTAAATCTTGAATTATAAAGCATTAAACAGGGTAACCTGCAATAAATAGCCATATTTGGCTTCTGCACAGAGGTTAACTTGAACACCACAGCAATCATTTCTTTGAAGCATTTCTTCCATTTATTTTCTTTATCTCACATTGGTAAACTGTCTTATCCTATAGTATAGCAAACTACAAAACCAAAACCAGTGAAGTTGGCACGTTATGTAAATAAGAGATAAAAAACAGAATACAATGATTTTGCAAATCCTTTTCAACTTATATTCAATTGAATACACTGCAAAGACAAGATGTTTAATGTTCAAACTGAGAAACTTTATTTTTTTTTTTTTTTAATCATTAACTTAGAATTTAAAGCAGCAACACATTGCAAAAAAGTTTTGTGTTACATCACCTTCCTTTTAACGACACTCAGTAAACGTTTTTTGGGAACTGAGGAGACCAATTTTTAAGCTTTTCAGGTGGAACTCTTTTCCATTCTTGCTTGATGAAGAAGTTGTTCAACAGTCCGGGGTCTCCGTTGTTTTTTACGCTTCATAATCGCCACACATTTTCAATGGGGAGACAGGTCTGGACTACAGGCAGGCCAGTCTAGTACCCGCACTCTTTTACTACGGAGCCATGCTGTTGTAACACGGCAGAATTGGCTTGGCATTGTCTTGCTGAAATAAGCAGGGGCATCCATGAAAAAGACGTTGACAACATATGTTGCTCCAAAACCTGTATGTACCTTTCAGCATTAATGGTGCCTTCACATATGTGAAGTTGCCCATGCCTTGGGCACTAATACACCCCCCATACCATCACAGATGCTGGCTTTTGAACTTTGCGCCTATAACAGTCCGGATGGTTCTTTTCCTCTTTGGTCCGGAGGACACGGCGTCCCAGTTTCCAAAAACAATTTGAAATGTGGACTCGTCAGACCACAGAACAACTTTGCATCAGTCCATCTTAGATGAGCTTGGGCCCAGCGGCCGGCGTTTCTGGGTGCTGTTGAAAATACTTTCGCTTTGCATTGTAAGTTTTAACTTGCACTTGCAGATGTAGCAGGGAACTGTAGTTACTGACAGTGGTTTTCTGAAGTGTTCCTGAGCCCATGTGGTGATGTCCTTTATGATGTCGGTTTTGATGCAGTACCGCCTGAGGGATCGAAGGTCACGGGCATTCAATGTTGGTTTCGCCTTGTCGCTTCGTGCAGTGATTTCTCCAGATTCTCTGAACCTTTTGACGATATTACGGACCGTAGATGATGAAATCCCTAAATTTCTTGCAATAGCTGAAGAGGAATGTTGTTTTTAAATTGTTCACAATCAGCTCACGCATTTGTTCACTAAGTGGTGACCCTTTATCCTTGTTTGTGAATGACTGAGCATTTCAGGAAGCTGCTTTTATACCCAATCATGGCACCCACCTGTTCCCAACTGTGGATGTTCCAAATAGGTGTTTGATAGCATTCCTCAACTCTCTCAGTCTTTTTGCCACTTGTATTTTTGGAAACATGTTGCAGGCATCAAATTCCAAATGAGCTAATATTTGCAAAAAATTACAAAGTTCACCTGTTCGAACATTAAGTAACTTGTCTTTGCAGTGTATTCAATTGAATATAGGTTGAAAAGGATTTGCAAATCATTGTATTCTGTTTTTATTTACGATTTACACAACGTGCCAACTTCACTGGTTTTGGGTTTTGTATAATTTCAACATAATTTATGATCACGTATTCGTTTTATTGTCTGTGGCATTTAATTTAGTACTGATTTATTAGCCATTATTCGTTATGCTAACATGGAGATTCAAGGAACAAGTTGAATAAGTTCCAAAGAAAACTGCAGCAATATCAATAATAAAAACTGCATTCAACCCCTGGCAAAAATTATGGAATCCTCACACAGAGAGGATGTTCATCTAGCTTTTTACTTGGCAGCAAAAGAACAAATCGCAGACATGACACAAAACAATTTTTGTTCATTACCTTGTCATTCACCCTTCATGAAACATACCTCAAACAATGCTAACAATGTAAAAATTAGCCCAGCTTAGGGCTGGGTGATAAATGTATCACGATAATTTTTAAGTGCAATAAAAGTAACTGCCTCTATGGGGCAGACAGACGAGCTTGATTATTACCTTTTCTATGCCACATACTCGCGTGGAAGCATCACAAATCTATCTGTCCGGGGCCAGGTTGATAATTTGCATCTTGTCGCACCCTGGTCAGGTAAACTGCCTAGTCTTCAAAATAAGAATCAATGTTTGGGCACGGATTAGATGTGTAGAACACATTAGCACACTCGCAGCCACAAACCAATGATAATTCATACATTCATCAACGTTTCGACACAGGTTTTCTTCGGGATGTTGTGATTCAATTCAATACCCTGAACACTTTCATTAAAGCCGACTAATTTTTAGCTTGACAGCACTGGTAAAACTAATACATATTAATGATCGCATAATGGCTGCAAGTGTCCTCGGGCTAACACCGGGGAATGTGGTAGTAGGCTACTGTTCTAAATGAATATATGGGTGTTTACTTCATCATCCCTCACAGACTTACCTCTCAATAGAATTCAATCTCATCAATTTATAGCATTGAAATGACCTTTCTTTTCAAAGGATATCAATAATGTTTGCCCGCAAGACGCCGCCTTCTTTTAGGGCGGCATCTTTAGACTAGCTTCCAAATGAAATCCAAATATTCTCAGAAAATACAACGATGGGAAGGGCATGAACTAGAATTATTGGAGTTTATATGACACGCACGATGTTATTAGATGTTGATATTGTTCTAGAGTAATCACAGCGCAGCTTAGAACAATGTTTCAATACGTTGGCAATACGAAGGTAAATCGGCAAACTGAAGAGAGTTTATCACAAAGTTTGTCAAAACTCGGCTAAAAACTTTTTAATTTGTCAGTAAAGTAGCCAGCGGAGGAGGACTGAGTAATCTGTGAAATAGCCAGCCGCCGGGGCTTGTGGAACACCCTGATGGGGTCAGCACTGCCATAGGATTCAATGTAACGGTTGATTACTACCGAGCATGCCAATATGGCCGCTCGGTTGCTTCAACCTTCCAACACAACTTAATATTACATCAGCTATCAAGTAATTCTATAAAGATCAGTGGTTCAGATGTGCGTAAGAAATTATCCAGCATCTTGCCATGTTTGATAGCTTAGCCTGGTGAGGCTGTGCCACACAGTGAGCTACTCTATGGACGACTCAGTTCTGTTAACCTAGCTAGATATGAAGTTGTGTAACTACTGCCAATTTACTTTAATAACCAAACATCTTTTGCCAGTGTTTGTACGTGTAAAAACTTGGTAGCTCGTGAACTAACTAATCAGTCTCGGCAAGGCGTAACTAACTGAGCTACATAGCTAAATAATCACTACTTGCTCATTTCAAACTAGTTAAGCAGCAAAATAATTGTTACTCACTGTTTTTATTGATTTAAATGCACCAAATATAGCAAGCTGAGCGAGAAAACTAGCTAGCTGGCTAGCTAAGCCAGCAAAGTAGCAAGCTAGCTTGCTAGCTAGTTCACTGGCTTGGGTATTTCGCTAGAGGCTAAATAATCTCAATTTGCAATATAACACTTCACCTGTGATCTGGAAAAACCTAGTACGTATGTCACTTTTGGTGGAAACTGAGTTTGACCCTCATTTGCTGTGATCTAGAGCAGTGAAAATCTTAAAACACTGTGTTATTTTAACTGTCAAAATCAAGTTTCTATTTTTTTTTCTTTGAGGAAAAGTCCAAAATCTAAAGGTTTTTGTTCAATTATGAGACCCTTGCCACTGATAAACTCACTAGATTTTTCCAGATCACAGGAGACTTGGTAAGAAGTGAAATAATCGCCATTCGCCATTTTCTATTGACTTATGTGCACAAAATATTGCTTGCAGAGCCAACTAAATAACAGCAAATTACAGTCAACTATTAGCTGTTTTCTATCCATTTACAGAGCTACCATTAACCCAGGAACTTGGGTACAATAGGCTTTGGAAGTTTGACTAGCAGTTAATTTACGCGTGTGAGTTTTAGCACAAAAAAAAAAATCAGTATGCACACGATTATTCCAACTACGCCTGGCATGTGACCGCTGGATGCAAACCATCAAAAATGACTAAACATAGTTCAATAACTAATTTACGCCCCTTCATTTCGCCGAATCACTCCCAGATGTTCACGTTCAGCTCTGTTGCTGTAGATCTATTACAATGAGAATACTAAGGCTGAATACTGTAAAATGCGAGCTGTGGTCAAAAAAAGAGTTGAGGAATGCTAGAAGACTGTATGAAAGGCAAATTGCAGAAGGGGCAAAAACTAATCCTAAGCGCTTCTTTCAGTACTGTAGCAGAAAAAGGAAAGTAAAAGAGGAGGTTAAGTGCATAAAGAATAAATATGGATCGCTGCTATATGATAACAAGGATATTGCGGATACCTTAAACAGTTTTTTTGTTGAGAATTTTACCTCGGAGAGGGTTTTTATTTGGCCAGAGGGCATGTCCAGCGCTCAAGATTATTTTGCGGAAATTGAGGTTAGGGATAATGAAGTATTAGACAAGTTGCATAAACTTAAGGCAGATAAGGCGGCAGGTCCTGATGGCTTATATCCTAGAGTGCTCAGGGAAGTTAGTGAGATCTACTTTAAACCGCTCTCTGCTATCTTCAGACAGTCTTTAGAAATGAGAGAAATACCAAATGATCGGAAGCAGGGCAACATAATACCAATATATAAGAAAGGGGACCGTACTGAGCCAGGAAATTACAGGCCAGTCAGTTTAACTTGCATTGCATGCAAAATACTGGAATCTATCATAAAAGACAAGCTGGAATTATTTCTTGAACGTAATAAAATCTTGAGGGATAGCCAACATGGTTTCCGTAAGAGAAGGTCATGCCTGACAAACCTCTGGGAATTTTTTGAAGAGACCACCAAGACTTATGATCAGAGCAGGGCTTATGACATCATATACTTGGATTTTCAGAAAGCATTTGATAAAGTACCGCATAAGAGACTAATTTTTAAAATGAGCTCCATTGGAGTTACAGGAGGTATTCTGGAGTGGATTCAAAACTGGTTACAGGACAGAACACAATGATTGGTGGTCAGTGGAATCTCATCTCAGCTAGGAATGGTGGGGAGTGGCGTCCCTCAGGGATCAGTGTTGGGACCCCTGCTGTTCCTCATCTACATTAATGACCTTGATAGAAATATTGAGAGCAAATTAGTTAAATTTGCAGATGATTCTAAATTGGGAGGTTTGGCAAATAGTTTAGACTCTACTAAAGTGATTCAGGAGGATTTGGATTGAATCCAGAGTTGGGCAGAAATGTGGCAAATGAAATTTAATTTAGCAAAATGTAAAGTTGTACATGTGGGTAATAAAAACATTAGACAGGATTACTTCATGGGAGGTTTAAAACTGGAATGTGCTCCACATGAAAAAGATCTAGGAGTGATTGTTGACCAAACCCTCACAGGTTCTAGTCATTGTGCCGTACCAGTTAAAAAAGCCTATCGGATGCTGGGATACATTGCCAGAAGTATTGAGTACAAATCCAAGGAGGTGATACTTCTCTTGTACAACACATTTGTCAGACCACATCTGGAGTAGTGTGTACAGTTCTGGGGACCGTACTTTAAGAAAGATATAGATGCTCTAGAAAAAGTTCAGAGTAGAGCAGCTAAGCTGATTCCGGGTATAAAAGATGAAAGCTGTGAGAACAGGCTGAAGATCCTTAATCTTTTTAGTCTTAGGAAAAGGAGACTCAGGGGTGATCTGTTTGAGGTCTTTAAATATGTTAAAGGGATTAACAAAGTGAATTATGTAGGATTCCGTCGGCCAAGTTCTGTTAGTAGAACTCGGGGTCATAAATGGAAGTTGACCAAGGGTAAATTTAGCACTGATATTAGGAAATATTTTCTCACCCAAAGAGTAATTTCGATGTGGAACAGCTTGCCTGACCATATTGTTGAGGCAGAAACCTTGGCAATTTTCAAGAGCAGGCTTGACTTAAAGCTAGATACCATTGAGACATTGAGTATCTGAAGTGATATATTCACAATAGTTAAAAGAAACTGGCGAGCCTAGTTGGGCTGAACGGCCTGTTCTCACTACTCATGTTATGTTATATGTTATGTTATCTCATCTCTATACAGGGCGCTAAAATATTTCCCTCGTGGATTTCCCGGTGCCATCTTTCTGAGCTACTAAGAGGTCATTATAAACGTGAGATACAGTGGAATAAGTCCAGACTAACACTTGCTAGAAAATGTCCTGACAGGATACTCTATTAATTGCTCGCGCATGCTTTTTGTCTGCTGCCAACAACATAGGCTAGAGGTTCATCAAGTCCATAAGTAACTTGAAGGAACTTGGTGAGCGCCTTGCCTCTGCAGTCATATTATCATTGAATGCAAGTATTTAATGACAGTGCTGACTTGATATGCAAAGAAATTATTTCAGATCCTGGATCAACAATAGGAGTCAGATTTTCTCCAAAATATAATCACTTTCTCCAAAAAACAGTGTGTCAATCAACACAAAAATTTCATTTACAGCCATCTATAATGTTTTGACATATTCTGCTAACTGATGAACAGATCAGTGGCAGATCCCAGTCTTTATATAGGCTGTGGAATTTGAAGGCTTGACCTAAATGCTTTACTCTGCTGTATCAATAAATAACAGCTTTGTTTTTGCTATTAAAATGACTAAATCATGAAATGGTTGAAATAATTATTCTGGATTTCATTTTTGGTCTAAATATCTAGCTAAGGCAATCAGAATTTGAGGGATTTGACCGGCTTGTCACCCCCTTAGGTCAAAACACGGTATTCGAAATCTCTCTGACGGGACATTTTAGAGACAATATGACAGATCAGTGGTGCTAAATGATCCACAATGTTGCTTTTAAATTCATTTTTGCTTTAATTGGACCATAAGGGCTTATTCAAAACAAGGAGCTACTTTATATTTAAATAAATGTTGGAATGATAATCAGTTAAAGTTCAGTCTCTGACGGGACTTTTATGGCCCCTAGTATTTTAGGCTAAAACTCCAACTAAAATTTCTCTTTGGAATTTCATTTAATCTATACCTTTGCAATTTATATTGCAAGGTATAAGTCTTAAGAAGTAATTACGGCATAAGTAGACCATTTTTTTGTACTTTCTTTAGCAGCATGGGCTGTTGAGTGTAAAAAGTCATTATCTCTGACGGGACATCTCTGACAGGACACTTTTGACCACTATATAAAAATCTGACAAAAGAGGTAAAAAAAGACACCCTTTTGTATCTGGAGAAATTTATTCACAAGATATTCTGCACTTTACAAACATCACTAGATGCATTGTGTTGAGAATCTTAACAATAATTATAGTGACGCATCGATAAGGCGCAATATAATTTTTTAAGCAATTCATACTTGCTACCTGTAGTCAGTAATAATAAACATTGTCCATGATACACATTCTATTGTTCATATAAAAAATTTAGTTTTTTAGTTTTAGTTTAAAGACATGTTTATCACCCTCCTTGTTCTCTGTCCACCACCTGCCACTGCATATGAAATGTTGCAACAGACATTGTAAAAACAAAAAGACAATGGACTGCAAGTCACAAGACATCTTGTGAGCAAATCACGCACATCCACATGTCAAACAGCCCCTGCTTGGCAGGTAATGCAGTGAGGTGTGAAACACAACTCATTGAGGCCTGACAACACATGCCAACACCTGAACACTGAAAGGCAACATAGCTAATCATCATTAAAAGTGCCCAATACTAATATGGATACACTAAAAAAGAAATATAACACAACAGAACAGTCAAAAGTAATTTAATTGAAGAACAAAACCTAGTCAATCAGATTTGTCAGAAAATGTCCCGTCAGAGATAATAATAGAATTGTGGCAATATTTTCCCTGTAAATGATTTTGATTCTATAATTATTACATATCATTAGTAAAAAGAAGAGTACAAGTTTTATTGATATAACCTAACAGTTGTGGAAAATATGAAAACTTTTCAAAGTCAAATATCTCTGATGGGACACACCACCCACAGTACTAAATATTTTTTCCACAATATAAGTATTGGGTGGCAGTTTTCTATGTTAAACTATTATTTTTCATTAGTTTAACATATTGGAATAATAAAAATATGAAAAAATAACCTAATTTCTGGCCTAGGCCAATGTTACAATGTGTCCCGTCAGAGAGGCAATTTTTTTCCCTTTATGTTTTCCAGTGTCTCACAGAAAAAGTACTGGGTGTATATCAATGAAACTTATGTTAACTGAAAATTCAGGTTGTTTTCTACAATGATATAAGAATTTTAAGTTTCAATGAAACAAAAAAAATTCTGACACCCAGGGCACCATTACTGTGTTTTAACCCCCTTTCATTTTTTCCCACCCTATTGCTATCTAACCTCCATTGCAGACCTCATTCGCTCCCCTCACACACCAACGTCTGCGCACTTGAGCTAGGTTTTGAGTTCTGTGATGCAATGGCATTGTTTGATGAACAAATCAGAATACTTGTTAAATGATAGTCCTTTTGGGTTTCTGCAGTCAAATATCAATAAACCAAAATGGCGGGTATAGAAACACCTCAAAAACTCATTATAAATACAAAACAAATGTCATTATTAATAAGAATCGCATCAAAGAAAGAAAAAATGTGTATATGAAAAAAGCCAACTTGATATCTTTTAAATAATTAGTCATATTCTTAGCGTAAATACTGTTGTACAGTGGGCTCAAAAATTATTGGCACCCCTGACTAACAATGCACAAAGAATACTTTAAAAAAATTCTAAAAAGTATATTTATGGAGAAACCATAAATAACGTGAAAAATACTGTACAACAATGTTCCAATGGAACCAACCACATTCATTTACTGATTTAATTAAAAATCAATTTCCTCCAAATCAAGGTTTCACAATTGATGGCACCCTTAAAGATTATTGTATATAACACAGGGTTCATACAGCCCAGAGCCAACAAAATTCAAAAACTTTTCAAGGACCCCTCTAATGCTCTCAAGCACTTTCCATACTTGTAAACAGAATCATGGAGCACACCGAAAAAAGTGAGAGTTCCACACAACAGAGTCAAATGACTAAAAATGAATTTGATTGATAAACAAGTCTCTTAAAACAGTTGTCCGCAACCGTTTCACTTTTTTTATTGTACCGACTTAATTTGTTTATTATCATTTCAGTGCGTCCGTTGCTGCCATACATTGTGAAATTAGTTTGCTAGCGAGGTAATGCTGGCTAGCTAACTCCGTAGACTGTAGAGCTTAAGGTCTGTGCCCGAACCCGTCGGAACCCATCGGGTCCCGACGGGTTCGGGTCGGATCGGGCTTTATTTCTCACATTTTACATGGGTTCAAGTCGGGTTCGGGCCGTATCGTATAAGGCCTTTTTTTTTTCTCCCCAGTTTAGTCATTCCCATTTCCATGCCAACTCCTACTCTTTGGTCTTCTGCTTATTATTATTATTAGTATTAATAAGTGAAGTGTCGTCCAAGTCAGGCCCGCTGCGGGGCAGGCAGTGCACTAAGCACAACACACATCCAAGAGCCCCGTGGCCCCGACCCTCTCCTCACATACAGAGAGGAGAATGCGCTGCATGGGACTCAGCACTGAGTGCTTATTTAATATTATCCGCATTACGGCTTTCTTTTGGTTGAAATTTTAGTTAAATTAACACTTAAAGATTTTACTGTGCTTGCTGGTTATTTTATTTATATAGCATAATTTGATAATGCTTTAATTTCATATTTGTGACTCGGTCTGGGACCGATTGTTTACAGGCTACTACAAGATGTTGCATCAATATTAACGGATGACAACAGAACGAGAAGCAAGTCATGGGTGTCACTCCCAAAATATTCAACAAGACAACGTTTAATTTTGAAAACACCTAGCCAACCGATAAAGCTTATTTTAAGTGATGGCAAAGTGCAACGTTCAGGGTACTATGCACTATAGCCTACGTTATATACAGGCATAATTTTACTCCTAAATTTAGCCATCTAGTAAATTAAGATTATGATTCACTATACTTTACCCAGCAGCGAAGTAGCTAGCTAACTAACTTAGCAGTGTTAAGTTCTTATCAGTGTACCTGGAGTTAGGTTCTGTCTAACTGTAGATCGCTTGATAACTTAAATGCCCACAAAATAACGGATTTCCTTTCAAAACTGCGACTTGGTTAAAAAGCAGGTTGACAGCTGCATGTGAGGTTGCCGCTAAATGTGCGCCACTAACCATGACAAGGCGAAATAGTTAAATAATCTAAAACACAATCGCGTTTATATTGTGTATACGCTTCAGAAATTGAGCAGTGGCGAAAAGTGTGGGCGTTGCTCCATTGAAATGAATGGAACCTATTTTTTGATGTGCGTCTCACGCTTCTGGTGGGCGTTGGGCTTAAGAGTGTGATACTGAGTGCGTTCTGTCCCCACACTTGCTGCACATGTTCACTATTTTCATAACGGTAAGAGCTGTTTTCATATATAAAGAACGTTAAAATTGTAGAATGACTCCTGTTCTTGTTCTTGGATAGAAGCTTGTTAAGAAAAATGTTGGGCTTTAATTGGGCTCGGGCTGAATTATGCTAATGAGGGTCGGGTTCGGGCGGGGTTTGGACAAAATTTAGTCGGGCTTGGGGCTTGTCGGGCTCAACTTTTCAGGCCCGATTAAAGCTCTAGTAGACTGAATTTAAAAACCAAGTCTAGTTCACATGCGATTGTCCATGACTCAGGGACTGACTGAGTATAACTGTGATGGTTACCTCAGTCCTAACATAATGGGAATTAGAATAAAGGCGCGATCGGGAATTACGTATGTTTTCCATTAAATTACGTGATTCAGTTGTGCTCACTAAACTTTGGGACAAATGAAAAATTTACTCAACTCGTTTAATCACTTTAACATGACACACCCACTCGTGTAAGATCCTGTATATCATAAGACTGATCCACAAAACTCTTCAATTTAAAAGTTAGTGGATATATACTCTGTCGTTGACTGATAAAAGTGGGGGTTGTGTTGTCGTCTGCACCTTTTCTTTGAAGTTTCTTCAACATCAGGCGTAATCCGTATATGCAAGGCTCTTTGCAGGCAGCACTAGCTCCCGGGAGCACAAAATTTGTCTTTAGTATGCCCACCTTGTCCACATGCTTCTATGTTTGGCAGTTCTTCTCTAATGGTTTCACTCCACAAGAGGCATGATTTTACAGGTCCGAGCACAACGTGTAAAGGACTTATCCCTGAACCTTGACCTTCCATAAAAACTCGCCTAATGATGACAGTGTACCATTCACTGCGACCTCTCGTTCCATCCAGGCCCATTTGAAATGGTTCTTAACATCTTTGTCGATCTCACAAACACAATCGTCATCTTTCCGTTCCATTGTTTGGGCCACATTTCAGGCAGAAATCTTTGCATGAACAATCTTACTTTTTTTCGCAAATGGCCGCGCTTAGATGACATTGCGGTGGATGAGTGTTAGGCTCTTTTGCCGTGATTCTCGGTGCCACACTTGTGCCCCCTACACAAGGGCTCTAAGCTTTACCCTTGCCAGTAATAGGCAAGCCCTGGTCACACAAGTATTGTTGCAGTTTCTCTTTTCCAGAGACGTATCACTGTAAGACTGGTTTGCCTCCATGGTGTAAATACCAGTGTGTGCGTTTGCTTACGTTCCTTGACCTCTGACACAGATGTAGAAACGAACTCTTCTGACATGCGCACTCGGAACCGTGAGCACGGTTATAAGATTCCTCATCATCCCGGGCTCGTATTTCGATCGGTACGAAACAAAATACTATGGTAAAATACTATAGGTTTCTCAATTTTGTAAGTTCAAGCTCAAAATAAAAAAAATTGAAGTATATTTTTTATATTTTCAAGTACATTTTATAAATTTTCCAGCACTATTCAAGAACGTTTAGATGCTTTTCAAATTCAAGTAGTTTTCCAGTATCACATGAAATTCAAGAATTTTTCAAGGCTGCGCAAACCCTGTAACATCTCCCATAAGTAAACCAAGTATTAAATTCCACTTATTTAAGTTTCAGGAACAACATTAAGTCATTACATCACTTCCTGTTTCTCTAGGGTTTAAAAATGAGGTAACACACATGCGATATCCTTTTGCCATCCAACACCACAAAGGAAACAAAACAACTATCATTTCAAACAGGGCAGATGGTCATTAAATTTCATAAATCTGGTAAAGGCTGCAAGAAGATTCACAAATTTGCAACTGAGCACTGTCGGGGCCATTATTAAAAAATTCCAAAGATATGGAACTGTTGAAAACCTCAAGGCAAGGGCTAGGCATTTAACCGAATCGCGATTATTTTAAGCACAATAAAAGTAAATGCCACTATGGGGCAGAAAGACAAGCTTGCTTATTACCTTTTCTTTGACACATACATAACATAGTGTTGAACTAACATCAGAGGCCATCTTCCAGGAAGAAAAGTGCGATTTGAAGTCTGCCAATAACCAGCAAGGTTGGACAGCCTCCATGGCCTTGTCATAATTAGCTTACCTTAAATCAATTCCCGTGTACTTAGTCCAACTTGCAATCAAGCCATTTATTCAGCCAACTGACTAATCAAAACCAAAATATGGTCTATAATGATAAAGAAGAGATAATGAGTAGCAGACAGACCAAACCAGGCTACCGTATTAGATTAAGAGAATGTCAGTAATCTGAATAAATGGCCGACCTCTGAATTCCACCTCTCATCATTGCATTTTGACGTATTATTAAAAAGATCTCTGAAAAATAAAATCAATTTAAGATGGCCCTGGTTTTTAAGCGTTTAAAAATATACGCGAAGTGGAAAACATTTTGTGAAGCATATCAAACATGAATGTGAGAGAAATTATTTTCGCATTGCACGCAACAGACAAACGCACCAAAGGCTTGGCAAACATGTTCAGGCAAATCTTTGCTGCAAATCTGGAGCATTTTTTATTTGATAATTGAACAAGATTAATTTGAAATTAAATCATTCATAGCACTTGATTTTGGTTACTTTTCAGCATCTAAATGGCCTACAGTGAAGGTGGAAAACATTTTGTTTCAGCGTATCAAACGTGACATGCCAAACTGTTATCGCCTTCGCATGCAGCGGCCACATGTAAAACCAGAAATAATCTAGCAAACATGAACAAGCCCATTCTTACACCAATACATGAATTTTCTAATTATTGGGCAAGCACAGGATAAAACCGGCCAATCAGGAATGATGTAGATCTGTGCTTGCAAAGGCAAACCATTTGAGATTTAAGTCAGTAACTCCACAATTCTTTTTCCAGAGTGGCCCAACACAGAGTTGGCTACCTAGCTAGCATAATGTGGCTGGCTACCGACTATAAGAAGTTGGAGCCGCTGGTTTTCTGAAGTCGCATGTGACATAAATGCACGCAGACGTCCGCAGTTTCCAATGCAATGCAGCTAGTTTGTTGGGATGAGTTGTATATCTCAGTTTTTGAGAAATTATCACATTTGCCCATACTGTAGGTGCAACAGCTTAAAAGGGCATTACAATGGCTATCAAATGTAATTATTAACTAATAAATTAGTTAATTATTTATTAAGACTTTAATAATTAAAGTTCCTCGGGGCACCACCCTTCTAGTAAAGGGAAAATTAATAGCACTTGAATGACTAAGTCTCATTAATGTTCACCATAAATGCCAAATTACTACAATCAAAATTTGTGTTATAAATGAATGGTTACAATATTCAACAAAAATTGGAAAACTAGGCTTAATCATCAATGCTAAAATTCAATAGCAATACAATTACCATTAACATCCAGCATCAATAATATAACCACACGCTGAAGGAAAGGGGAGCTCTTGCTCTGCCAGAGGTTAGATTCATGCTAATATCCACGGAAAGACAACCAGAAGCACTTGTTGAAAACATATAAAAAGGTTTATTATGTCTCAGTAGCAATGAACATGCAATCAATACCACTTGAATAAAACAATAAACACACAGGAAGGATCAAATAGCAGTTATATCGTGAAACAATGTATACAAATAGACTAAAGGTAGGATGTGTGTGTGTGTGTGTGTGTGTGGGTGTATGCATGTGTGTGAGTACCAAAAGGGAGGGGTTAAAATGGCAGGCTTGGACTCAGATCTAAAATGGAGGACTTGGATCTAAGAGGGCGGACTCAGATCAAAAATGGTGGACTCAGATCTAAGAAGGCGGACTCAGATCTAAGAGGGTGGACTCAGATCTAAAATGGCGGACTGATGATGTGGCAGTCTGAGAACCACATGTGCTTGAGAGTGGAGGAAGTGAGAGGGAGAACAAAGAACTGGATGGCACAGGTGGGAGAATTGGAAAAAGACTCTTGCGCGAGTTAGGCCAGAGGCTGTGTTTCCCACTCAGTAAGCAGAGTGTAGTGTACAGAAACTAGCTGAAAAGAGAATATGAGAATGGAGAGAGTGAGAAAGGATGAGAGAGAAAGAGCATAAAAGAAGGTGCAGGCGAAGTCTGATAGGATGGAGTAGCTAGCCGCAGCGGGCTGAACAATCAGTCAGACAAGCCAAACGTCCCAATTCAATTCAAACTTTCTCAACAATCCTTATGATTTACATAGAGCAAGGCAACAATGTAAAACAAAGCAATCCGCGGTTCTAAATGAACTCTCTCAAAGATCGGATATGTAACAGGTCAGCAATGCAGCAGCGTAGAGTAAATATCCGCAATTTCCAGACAAATTCTCTTTTAAATACGGAAGTTTTAAACCCAGTACAACAGTAAGATCCAGTACATTAAAAACCAGCAAGCAGAGAAAACACAGCTCAAAGTATACAGTAATAATTACAGTCAAACATCAACAATTAGCATAGATTCGCGCGTTTCATATTCTAGCTAAATCTGCCCAGATGCAAATTGCCTTACTTGGGATCACTACCGAGTGAGTGACCCAGTTCTCCAGCTTGGGTGGCGGTCCCTTTGTTTCCAGGCTCATCAGCGGACAGGACACGGTGTCTGCCTTCAAGGCACAAAGATGCACGAGAGAATTCTGAAAGTTTGTTGACTTGTTGATCACGAAAATAGCAAAAAGTGAAGCTGGTCGCCTTTTTGTTTCTTCCAGAAGTTAAAGACATTGAAACAAAAGAAATTCCACTGTCGTCTCGCAGTGCGAATTCTTTTTACCGGTTCTTGAATAGATAAGCCTATAGGTAACTTATGTAATTATGGAACAGAAAATAGTTAATCTTTAACTCTACCATGGCCAACTGGAGAGGTCCGAAAAACTTTGCTCTTTGTTTTATTCCAAGGAAACTTTTCAGTCAGATGGATGAGCACTCCTGATCTCTATTAACCCCACCATGGCAGAAGTCCAGAGAGAGAGAACAATGGGTTGATTGACTTTTTAAAGGGGTTTGACATCATTAGTTTTATTGCATTAGAGATAATGCTTATGATAATGCTGAATTCTGGGAAATGTAGTTAAAATGGCTGTTCTTTGTGGTTTGCAGCCATTTTGGCAGGCCTTGGCCCTACAATACATTTTTTTTTTTTTTTTTAATTGCCAATACTTTCAAAAATCACCACGAATAAACATTAGCTTTCAGCCAGAAAAGTTAAATTTTCACTGAAGGCTATGGTTTCAAAGCTGTCATCCAGAAAAATGACAAGGGGAACACACCTGTCTGGACACCAAGGGGAAGGATAAAAGAGAAGACAGGACAGTGGTAATAAAAGTCGTCAGACTTCGTAGCTTACATGGCTATTCAGACTGCAAATAATATTCAAAATGTTCAAACTCTTTGGTACGCAAACGTGAAATATATTGTTAAAAATATTACTCCTTGTGATCCAAAAGGGTCTTTGGCAGAAAAGGGCCAAAATGTTTACAGGCATTGAAGATTTCTGAAACTGAAGGCAGAAGAAAGTTGGCACGAAATGGTCACAGATCCCAAATAGCCCCTGGTAACTGAAAAGGATTCCATTTTGGCCCCAAATATCAAAATTGTTTTTGAAAACAAAAAAAATTGTGGAAGTGGGACTGGATCGAAGTTGGCCCGAAATGAGCCCTGGTGACGTAAATGGGTTGTAGTCTGACCCAAAACACCCGAAAGGTTGATCAAAATTGAAAATGTGTGAAAGTAAACCCGGTTCAAAGTTGGCCGGAAATGCTCCCACATCATCCCTGGTAAGACAAAATGTTTGTATTTTGGCACAAAACACCCCAAAAGTTGACTCAAATTAAAAAATTGTGAATGTTGAGCTGGATTGAGGTCAGCCCAAAATGGTGGCAGATGATCCCTGATGACCCCAAAGGTCACGTTTTGACCCAAAACACCCAAAAAGTTGACCAAAATAAAAAAAAAAAGAAGAAAAAAATGTATGAGAGTTGAGTCTTGTCGAAGTTGGCCTGAAATGGTGCCGAATGACCACTGGTGACCCAAAATGGTGATATTTTGGCCCAGAATACCCTAGTAGTTGACCAATATGGAAAAATCGTGGAAGTGGAGTCCAATCTAAGTTGGCCCAAAATAGTCATAATGAAGCCTGGCGAGCCAAAAGGGTCGATTATACACCACAACACTGCAAAAGTTAATCAAAATCAAAAGATTCAACACAAAATTCACTTGTTTTAGACAAAGCGACAAGGTTAATAGATCGTTTTGGAGTAAGCACAAGATTTTTTATGCATATGTATCAGATGAAGTTTGTATGGCAAGATGAAGTGTCATAGCATCTGTCAAAACCTATGTTAGTGATAAGCAATTTCACGGGTTAAAATGCAAGAATTATGGCAGATGTGCAAGGATTTGAACATAAACTGTGTGGGAATGAAAAAGGCTGAACTGATTGAAGCGACTGCTGACAAACAAAGCCTCACGAAAGAAAATACAGGCCCCACAACCGAGACTATAAGTGCTACCGCAGCCTTCGAGGAGGTCGGATATATTGCCACTTGACCACTGATTTAATACCCCCAATTAAATTTCTTCATGTGTATGATCACATTGTGGAAAAGAGTGGCAGAAACAACAAGCGTTTAGACCGGGGTATTAAACATTCTGATGAAGATGACATCCAGGAATGGTGCTACGAACAGGTAGGCATCACTAGCTGTCATGGGACATGTTGGATAGCAGTGATATATAATTATATGTATGCAGTTACAGCCTGCTGGCTGTTAAACCCGTTTGAGTAGATGTAGACGTCTGCGGACACAGAGGTGTTCTATTTATGCATGCAGTTAGAAAATGAGTCAGGTTGATAGCACCACACATACCAAATAAGTAATTAACCTTACTGCGGCATTCAGTAATCATGAAACTGGACAGACGTATTTAGCTCTCCTGTGATATGTAAAAACCTAGTATGTGTGTCACTTTTGGTAGAAACTGAGTTTAACCTTCATTTGCAATAATTAAGCAATAATTAAAAGTGGTAAAAAATCTTAAAACACCAGCTGTAAGTGTCATTTGAACTTTCAAAATCAAGTTTCTATCATTTTTTTCTGTTAGGACAAGTCCAGAATCTAAAAGTTTTTGTTCAGTTGCAAGATCTTTGCCACAGATAAACTTACTAGGTTTTTCCAGATCACAGGAGAGCTGTGCTTCAACAAATCATTGTTGCACGATCTGCTTCTTCAAACATTTGAAATTATCTACAACAAAAATAAGAACTAAACTAATATATAAAAAATTTCCAAACATTAACAAATCATATCTTGTTCTCTTTATAAACAACAAATCATAATTACAAGAACTGCAGCACTAAAGAGTAATTTTTTTAATTGTAATGAGTAACCAACAAACGTTAGCTTTTAACACTACAACAGCACGTGGTCAAGACGTATAGCAACACAGGATTACATTTTGAACTGCTGCTCGATTCAGTGTCACTTCTAACAAAATCCAATACTTACACTAACATATCTCGCCTCACTTGTCGATCTCATGATATTGAACAGGTGTTACTCTATTTTCTTTGTAAGAAAAGGCCGATGGCGCGATGTTGACATATTTAGGGTCTGTATAATCAGGCCAGCCACTAACAAAATGTGCACTGCAAACCCTTGAATGGTCCTTCGGTGCAAAATTTTTTTGGTTGATTGCACGCATCCAAGCTCTTCGCTGTCTCTTACCGCGTTGGAAGCGGGAAAACTTAACTGAATCTCCCTTTTTAAACTGGTTAGTGCACCCCACAATACAACATGAAACCACCATATATATATATTTTTTTGCCGTACTAGCTATACACATTGGGGATCGCAAGTGTTCTGTCAATTTTTGCTGCCTATCAAAATATGCTACCTTGCGGTTCTGCGCTTGCGCAAACCTAAAATCTTGGGCTCTATTTCTTCACTTACATCTCAGGTATCTTCAAATTTCATAAATATACATCTTTTTTCGGTGCACCTTTCGACCTTTTAGCGTATATATATTTTTGCATGTACACACTGGGTTTTCCTGAAAACGCAGAGATTGGATGATAATGGCGTATATGGGCATATACAGTGGCATGATTTCTTACTTTTTTGCATATTTTTCACTCTTAAATGTTTCAGATCATCACACAAATTTTAATATTGGACAAAGATAACCGGAGAAAATACAAAATGCAGTTTTTAAATGATGATTTCATTTATTAAGAGGAAAAAGCTATCCAAACCTACATAGCTCTAGGTGAAAAAGTAATTGCCGCCCCCTTATAGCATAAATTAACTGTGATTAACCACATTTTTCAAGTCCAATTTCGCTAGCCACACCCAGGCCTGACTACTGCCAGACCGATTGAATCAAGAAATCACTTTAACAGAACCTGTCTTACAAAGGGAAGTAGGCTAAAAGATCTCAATAAGCAACATGTCATGCCGCGAACTAAAGAAATTCAAGAACAGATAAGAAACAAAGAAATTGACATCTATCAGTCTGGAAAGGGTTGCAAAGCCATTTCTAAGGCTTTGGGACTCCGGCGAATCGCGGTGAGAGCCATTACCCGTAAATGGAGAAAACTTGGAACAATGGTGAACCTTCCCAGGAGTGGCTGGCTTCCCAAAATTACTCCAAGAACGCATCAACGACTCATCCAGGAGGTCACAAGAGAACCGGGAACAACATGTAAAGAACTGCAGGTCTCACTTGCCTCAGTTAAAGTCCGTGTTCACTATTCAACAATAAGGAAGAGACAGGGCAAAAATGGCATCCATGGGAGAGTTCCAAGGCGAAATCCACTGCTGATCAAAAAGAACACAAAGGCTCATTTCACATTTGACAAAAAACATCTTGATGATCCCCAAGACTTTTGGGAAAATATTCTGTGGACTGACGAGACAAAAGTTGAACTTTCTGGAAGGTGTGCGTCCTGTTACATCAGGGGTAAATCCAATACAGCATTTCATAAAAAGAACATCATACAAAAAAGTCAAACATGGTGGTGGTAGTGTGATGGTTTGGGGCTGCTTTGCTGCTTCAGGACCTGGAAGACTTGTCATAATTGATGGAACTATGAATTCTGCTCTCTACCAGAAAATTCTGAAGAAGAATGTCCAACCATCAGTTTGTGACCTCAAGCTCAAGCGGACTTGGGTTATGCAGCAGGACAATGATCCGAAACACACTGGCAAGTCCACCTCTGAATGGCTGAATAAAAACAAAATATAGATTTTGGAGCGGCCTAGTCAAAGTCCGGACAAAAATCCGCTTGAGATGCAGTGGCATGACCTTAAACAGGCCATTCATGCTCAAAAACCCTCCAATGTGGCTGAATTAAAACAATTCTGCAAAGAAGAGTGGGCTAGAATTCTTCCACAGTGATGTGAAAGACTCATTGCCAGCTATTGCAAACGTTTGATTGCAGTTCTTGTCACCGAGGGTGGCACAACCAGTTATTAGGATTTAGTGGGCAATTACTTTTTCACATAGGGCCAGGTAGGTTTGGATAGCTTTTTCCCTTTAATAAATGAAAGCATCATTTAAAAACTGCATTTTGTATTTACTCGGGTTGTCTTTGTCTAATAATAAAATTTGTTTGATTGTCTGAAACATTTAAGTGCGACAAATATGCAAAAAAATAAGAAATCAGGAAGGGGGCAAATACTTTTTTCGTGGCACTGTACCTTTAAACAAACTCATAACATCTGCTTATGTTACAAGATGACAAATGACAAATAACTACTGTACACTAATTCATATTGCAATATTGCGGCGAAAACAAAGACTTTACGATTGCTTTGCATTACGGTAGCATTTTTGACAAGGCAGCACAAACAGTCAGAACACCGGCCAAAAAAAGGCATGAAGGGAAAAATATAGTCCTTTAACTCACTGCCCCTCGCTGGCACAAATAGAGACCGATATTACAACATGGAAAAAAAACTGATACAAGAAGTCCATTCAATGTACATTTTAACTCTTCATTCATTACTGACGCAGTTCTTGGTCAGCAAAATTCTTCGCCTCAACCGGATCGTTGAATATTTTTACTTGCCCTAAATAGTGCACATGGAGCCTAGCCGGGAAGCGCAGGGAGTGCCAAACCTCCTCCTCCTGCAAGCACTGTAGCACATTGCGGAAAATCCCCTGCAGCTCTATCACCTCCGGGGTGTAGTCGGGGAAGATTAGGATGCGGTGACCTCCGTAATCCAGCGAACGCTGCCTCCCGAGCCACAGAATTTTCTCTTTTTCCAGTGCAAGATGCACTCGTGCCATTATCATGCGAGATCTGGAGCCATCCAGTGGTTCGGGCTGTTCAAGACAATGGACCCTATCGATTACAATGGGCTAAGTGAAGTTGTCTTCCCCCACCAGCCTGGAAATCAACCTGGAGACGAATTCTGTTGGTCACCCTTTCTCCTCACCTTCCAGAACCCCGACAATCTTTATGTTGTTGCGCTTGCATCTCCCCTCGAGATCCAACAACTTAGCCCACAGTCCATTTTCTTCCCGCAGCTCAGAAACAAAAGCTTCGACCGCATGAATCCGCTGCTCATGGTTCGCCACTTGATTTTCAGTGCTAGATAGCTACCCTCTCAGTGAGCTTCTGCTGAGCGGACAGAAGATTTTGGAAAGCCAGCTCGAACTTGTTGAACCGTTCGTTAAAAGACTGCAAGAACTTGTTTGACATTTTTTAACACAAGTGGAAGTTCGTCTTCCTCTTCAACTGAGGACATATCTAAAGGCTCCATGCTAGCTTGGTCATGGCTAAAAATAGTGCTTGCTGGTGGGGGAGCAGCTCCCTTACCGCCTCACGCAGCTTTACTTGGCATGTCAACATTACACTTTTAGCGGCGTGAACGTAAAGCAAATAGCAAAGGTTTAATCGTAAAAATGAAAGACTTTGATAATCAAAAAGGCAGTTTTTAAACAATAAAACCGTGATCTAGCAGGAGCTCGAAAAAACCAGTCTACACTTCAATCATCTCACTTGCGTCCCCCTATGCATTATTTCAGAACAATCCGTCCAGTAGTTTCGGAGATATAGGCAAATGATATTCCAGAACCTTGAATTCGACCTTTCAAAGTCATCTGAGCTCAAAAGTCAGGGTGCCCAATTGAAGCCCATATATGACTTCCTATTTAAGGTTAATAGTAAGTATGACCTTATCTCTTACCGTTTCAAAGATATAGCCCATCAAAAATTTCCCTCCCATAGGGCTCCACTGCAACAAAAATTTCTCAAAAATTCAATTTTAAAAATTTTCAAAAGCCTTGAACAAACTTTAGTCCCATACTGACATGGAAATCCACAAAAAATTTCAGACAATCCATCCAGCAGTTTTGAAGAAGACCAAAGTTTACAGATGACAGACTACGCCTGATGCAAACCCATTAAAATAGCTTATATGGCCTTCAGCCGTGTAAACTAAAAATGAAATATAATGAATGGAAGTAAATTTTATTTCCAAATGATACAAGTGTATGAACCCATGTGAGCAAATATCATTCATATCACGAAAACAACAGGATTTTCCTGTTTCTCAATACGTAAATTTTAATAATCAAGGCATTTTAAACACACTGTATGATTACATGCACACGATTATTTTGGCACAATATAAAATGCAACAAAGCAGAAAAATATGTTTTTGGGGTCCATTTTTGATGCACGCCTTTATAAAAATCCCAAACCACGAGGTGACAAGGACGAAGATGTCTGCTGCACAGTTGAATTTAATTTGAATGTAAAATAACTAGAAACTCCACCCATCCACTGTTTGTGTAAATGTGACCGCAAGTAAAAACGTCCTTTTTCAGAAATGGGATTTTTGATGTTATAAAAGAAAAAACTGGGTGTGACCAGGGATCAAAGGTCAAACCAAAGTCAATTTGGTAAATTTCACAAAACCCATCACATATGTTTCTGGGCTTCTTGCTAGTTACCATTGTACCGCATTACGGCCTCAAAAGCAGCAAAAATGACCGTCCAATGGGCCCATATGGCATTTTTAATATAGCTGCCATGGCAGTCATATCTGAAATGGTATCGGAAGGTTTTATATGTAGTTTGGCGTCCTCATAGTTTGGAACACACAAGCCAAGTTTCACCTTCATAGCTGCAGTGGTTTCAGAGGAGAAGATTTTTAAAGTTATAACAGGAAAATAGTGCCACGGCACTGTTGCTCACCTGGACATTCACTCCAAAGTTTTTCACTCCTTTTGTTTTAGTCAAACTTTGAATGTTATTATTTCAGTTGCCAATTAAACACAAACACTAAAGTTATTTTGACAATTTATTCATAAAAAATGTGGCAATTTTGACAAAGAGTGAAAAGTTGACATGTTCCTTTATAAAACCTTTATAAAATAGCATCATTTTAAGTTACTTTGGCATTTTCTTGTTATATTTTCATTTTTGTTCATACATTTTCAAATTTTGGCCCATAATTTCATGATGTTTCAAAAACTAAAGTCAGGTCCACGATACGCTGACTTCCCCTGAGTGAAACAATATCTCATTCACTTTTGTGTTTACATTAGGCACTAGAGAATAAATTTCTGTGATACATCAAATGTTTCAGACAGATGTCAACTGTTACCCTCATGTTCTGTGAAATATGCAGTAAACATCAACAAATAATAGGTCAGTTAGTTAGCCTACCTGTAACTATATTACAGAATTCTGTAAATAGAAACGATGAAAGTTCTAGTCTGAGTCAACCAGACCACGTGGTAATACAGCCGTTCCGTCTGCCCTATTTCATTGCATAGTTTCAGGAAATAGTTGTTTTAACAATAACTTAAAAATTACATTTCCCTAGTAGGACTGCTTATATCAGGAAGTCAAGTTGAATGTAGGAAAAAACGAAAACCATGGTTTAAGCGATGAATATCTTGAATAAAATTCTAAGTGCCTCATGACGCCATTTTACCTTCATAGCAGAATGAACTGGTTGCTTTGTTGACTAACTCAATAAGCATTGCGGATATTTGCTAATTATATTGGACAGGCGCCCAGTTTAAAACCCCTAACTCGAGTTACCTCCCCTACGCATTACCATGAAAATATTTTTGAAACAAAATCTTACAGCGTACATTTTAAGCTGGGCACAATTTTTAATTGACAAAAATGTTTTGGAAACAAAAAAAATTCAATCAGAGTTATTCTGAAAATATTTTCTGTTCTCAGATCTATATATCCAAATTAAAAAGAGAAAGTGATCATGTTTGTATATCTATTTAAAATAACCCTCAATGCATTGGGAAAAAAATTAAAAATGTGACATGTTTGGATAAGTGTATTGATTAGATTCATACACTCTCCAGGATCGAAAGAAAGAGGACAGAGGGGATGTTCTGTGGTAATCATTTCCAACAGGCATCCAACAGTTTACTTACCAATTAATGCTTCACTGTACCACACCATATTCTTTCCTGAGGCTTCCCACAACAGCTGGCTTCATAATGAATTTTAGTCTAGATAGTTCTTTATTTTCCTGTAGTGATATTTTTCATACAGTTGAACACTATCAGCATGATCAGTGAAAAAGTGCTTTTATTGGCATTTTCTATAAAAAGGTGTGACCCAATGGTGAAATGAAGGTCAAAATGCATTGCACAGCAAAACCTGTAACATGTTCAGCTTTGCTGCTTAGCATCTACAAAGGAAATTTCAATATGGCCGCCACTGTTGCCATATTTGAAATCGAATCAGAACACCTCGAACAAACTTTAATCTCACTAGCTACAGGAAGGTGTATACAAAGTTTCAGCTCGATCAGTCACACAGTTTCAGAGAAGATTTTTAAAGATATTTCTGAAATTAAGGGGCGTGGCCCCATGACAGAGGTCAAATGAAGGTCAAAATGCCATGCACAGAGAAACCGGAGTTATACATGTTGATTCTTGTTATTTGGCACATACACAGCAAATTTCAGCAGAATCGCTCCAGAAATGAGCGACTAATGAGCCAAAATGTCATTTTTAATATGGCCGCTGCAGCCGCCACATTTGAAGTCAGATTGGAACACTCTGAACAAACTTTAGTCTCCTTAGTGGTAGGAAGATATATGCAAAGTTTCAGTTCCATCAGTCTGTAGTTTCAGAGAAGAAGATTTTTAAAGATATTTCTGAAATTAAGGGGCGTGGCCAAATCACAGAGGTCAAATGAAGGTCAAATGTGACGCACAGCTAAACCCGTAATATGTTTTTAGCAAATTTCAGCTGAATCGCTCCAGATATGAGTGACTAATGAGCCAAAATAGCATTTTCAATATGGCTGCCAAAGCCGCCATATTTGACGTTGGATCGGAACACCCCGAACAAACTTCGGTGTCCTCGTGGGTAGGAACATGCATGCCAAGTTTCAGCTTCATTGGCCCAGTAGTTTCGGAGAAGATGTTTACAGACGCCATCGCAGGACGACGGACAAGCAGGCCATGACATAATCTCATCTGGACTTTGTCCAGGTGAGCTAAAAAAAACTGGGTCTGACCAGAGATCAGGGATTGGGAAGGACAGCAAGACCCATGGGCCAATGGCCCGTGTCATGGAAAATCAATGGGCCATTTTCAGAATGTATACCTAAATTCAATAATTTTAACCGTAACTTTACATTTAATCATAATGTATACTGCACATATGCATACATTTTGCTTTTAATGTTGAACGCTAAAAACATACTGATACATACATTTTGCTTTTAATGTTTAGCATTACAATATTGCTCAAAACAAAAAGAATCTCTGCCCAATACAAAGACAAGATTATGTACTCAAATACACAAAAGGGAAATTGGCCATTTCAATTTCAGTCGTTCAGTAAAACTACTGGCTGTGGCATTAGTCTACTGATACACTGGTAAGCAGCTCCAAGTTGATGGTTTTTGACTTTACCCACACAGTTCACTACTATCTTGTAGCGGCACTCGCTGCAGCTCTACATTGACGAGTGTGAAAATGATTTGACACAGAAGGAATTATGGCTAGAGTATGAGCCTGGTATCAAAATGTAGATCAAAATGAGATCTTTCATATGCCATAACCTGATTTGATCATCAGCCTATCCCAAATGGTGATAAGACCCCGTGAAGTTTTCCTAACATGCACTTTTTCCAAGTTTTCTCTGGTGAATTACAAGAAAACACATGACAAATCTATGGTCCCAATACTTGTTTTTACCTCTCTATATCATAGTTATTAAATTGGTGCAGTGTTGCCATTGAAACATCCACTCTTCTCATGATATTGAAGCTTGAAGTTGGTCACAGAACAAATCTCATTGAAGAAAATACAGATTTTGGCTTAAGATTGTGACACTCAGAATGGGCATACAACTGATTTAATTGCAGTTTTCAACATTACTCCAGTATTTCTTTCAGCTCTGAAAATTTTATTTAGCCATCTCTAATACACATGACGTTATGAGGGATCAAAAATCTACGAAAAAATTATGTTTATGTGAGTTAGAAAGAATGAGATTTCGACCTACTCCGATGTACTTTTAGAGCCTGTAACTCAAAAAAATATTCACAAGATCAAAGTAATATTAGGCAAGGATTCATAAATATACTGAAGTTATTGTACTAGAACAATCAGCCGATTCTGAGGAGGTCAGTTGGTAGGCACTTGTAGATTTTTTATATGGGCAATTCCACGAAAATATCAACCTTGGGGTCAAAATTGAAAATGCTTTTCATGATTTATATTGGTGTATAAACAGAAAGTGCACAGTCTAAAGATTGTGAAACTGCAGTTTCTTTAAAAATACTTTACCCCACCATCATATTAACCCTTTTAGTGTCATGGAGTTGAAATGGACAAAAAGTTGCTTTTTTGCCACTGAAATTTAAATATGCCTAAAACACTGAACCAGATAGTGTTGGAAAAAGAACTCTGCATTTTAGCCTTCATTAAGGGTCATGCTTTTAAAATACAGAATGAAGCTGTAAGTTGTTTAACATTTTTGTGGTAATTAAAGCCCTTCTTCTGGCCCATACCGAAGATGACACGTGTGTTACTTTTATGTTAAGAAGTTTTGCTTTTATAAGAAATATTTAATTAATCTCTGAGCTAATCTATATTCTCTTATAGGGTTCCATGTCTTATAATGTTAAAAGGGTAACAATTGGAAATTTTAACCCCTTCACTGAGAAAAAGGGTAACACACGTTACATGGTAATACACGTGACACGACCTGCAAAGAACACTAAAGGCTAAGTGGTGGCAGACCAACGTTAAAACTACATCGACAGTCAATAAAAATGCATCAATTCTATTGTTGGTAAAATTTATACCCATGATGAACATGAACAAGTTTATGAGCGCAGATATATGGGCGATTTTCAGCCAAGTGTGCAAGTAACATGAAAGACACTTTTGAAAAATTAAACCCATTTTTTCCCCATAATTTGGCCCGATTTTGTTTTCTCGGTGAAGTTCTAAGGATTCTACAAAGCTGCAATGCAAGAACTATCTTTAATTATGAGAAAATGCATTTTTAATTTTTTCATGTCGTCTTTCATGTTACCGCAGTAACATGGGCTTGCAAGCTGTTATAGCTGCCCGAGGAGGAGTTACGAAGTACTAGCTGACAGGGTTCCCAAACTTTTGCACAAGGCCTTTTTCCTTGTTTTATTATTTTGAAAGTGTAAAATGTTCAAAATAAAAATATTTCTTGCTTCAAAATGTGATGAAATGTGCCATGTTTAACTTTGTAGCATTTAGTGTTCAGGTTTGCTTTCAGTCACTTAGAGATTAATTGTAACAGACTGGGGGTGCCCAAATTTTTGCACCCCACTGTAGTAGGCCTAGGCCTTGTTTCATCAAGATTTCATCAAAATTATACATCTGTGAACTGGATTTTATTTATTTTCTTTTTAATTGTGGCGTCATACCCGTCTTTTGTGTTACCAATTTGTCTTTTTTGTTACTCAATAATGGTAACAAGAAAGACAAACTACGGTAACATGAAAGATACATCCAAAAGTTTTTCAGGGTACTGTGGGCACTTGTCCACATACAAACATGCCTTAATTATGGCAAACTGAAGCAGTTACACTATTACAGGTCACTCTTTCAGTTTCTACCTGGAATCAAGCATTATTTTGAGGTAACAAGAAAGACATGCAATTTGTGAGACACACAATTTGGAAAAACTTGCAGAGCTGTCTCTTCCTCCCACAGCTCTTCAAATTCTAAAATGCAGCCAAAATGGATTCCTTACATCCTGGTATTTAAAAAAAAAAAAAAACCATGGTAGTGACACCAATTGGAGACAACGTTAATTATTGTCCTCAGATGAGATGGTGGTAACATGAAAGACAGTGACTGAACCAAGTTTGCGACATTGCTTTATCGACTAATATCTTTAGAGGAAAACTAAGAAATGGGGAGAGAAATCTGCTCTAGAGACCTAAAATACAAAGAAACCTGTGAAGTTTTGTAAGTGATAAGATTTCTCAAGGGAAAAAAGAAAAAAATCAACTTGGGTAAAAGTGATCCCACTTGAGACAGGAAACAAAATGGACATTTTAACCATAAAAATCCTGCTATTTTTTGTTTTTTTCCCCTCAAACATGACCAAACAATTTTTTTAAACTAGAAAAAAGTGTTCTGCAACATACTAAATTGCTTCCTGGGTGTTTATTTTGTATTAAATAGGTTAAATGCGATAAGACATTTTTTACCCCTAAATTGCACACTTGGCTGAAAATCCCCCATATCCGCTGTGTCAATTGTCAATGGCCTGACCACTGAAGTGATTGCATCCAACGCTTCAGCAGTTGTACGATCAGCAGTTACATAATCAGCCCAGCGTACTGAATCGGATAGTTGGTCAAAACGTATGGATCCACCAGTTTGTGACAGACAAGGTCCAATGAAAGCAGAACGCAAAAACAGTTTCACCTCAGACGTGAAATTGACTGTGCTGTGATTATCACATGAACAACGTCACTTTTATTGCTGTCATATTTTTCCAACAAGATAACACACGTCCGCATACTGCGCGTGTCACCACTGCATACCTGGTGGCTGAAAATGTCAATGTGATGCCCTGGCCTGCATATTCCCCAGATCTCCACCCCATTGAGCATGTGTGCAACATCATGAAATGGCGCCTAGCAATACGCAGTCCACGTCCACTCAACAGAAACCAGTTGATCCAGGCACTGCAGGAAGAGCAGGGAGCCTTCAGCGACTTGTGGCCAGTATGGGGCGTAGATGCACCTCCCGCATCAATGCTGCAGGCGGACACACTCAGTATTGAAGCCTGCAGGATTCATCGGTCTTTGCCTGATGGGTCACAACTGATTACGTAGTGAACAGTGACCATGCTCTTTTGATGTTGGCTTACGATGATCTGAATTGCTTGCCTACTGCAGCAATTAACCACATGGTATGTCACTACCTGGTGAATGAGAATAATGTTTCTGACATTAAGTGATGCGTTTCTATTGACTGTCAGTGTACATTGGTTTTACAAAGAACTTTTTAGTTTTGCCAATTTCCTGTAGATAGCAGCATCAGCAGTCTTTTGTTTTAATGATGTCATTTCCTTTTCTGGAAGTTTCTTTTGAAATGAAGATTTCATCAATTCAACTTTGAAATTCAATTACCAATCCACATTTATCTCCAGTTTTAGAGGTCAATTGGTAAGTAGCATTTGATTACTTAGTTTAATTAATTTTCATAGAATCCTAAGAAAATTATATTTCATGTAAACAACAAACAGTTGTTTGAAAAATAAAAATGATTTAAATGCAAATGATGCTGTATGTGATGTACATTGAAGCAAAAGCAGATGAATCATGCCAATACTCAATGCTCTTGCCTTGGTGGTACAGAGAGCGTTATCTTGTCCTTGAGCAATTATTATCCCATTCATATGTGCCAATGCTTGGTTGCTCCATCATTTCTGTATAAACTCAACTGTAGCAAAAATATATATTGGCCCAAGTACAGGCCCACGCAAATTGCCAGGTTAATTTTCTGTTCATTGTTAAATTTGGATTATTTCAGACATTTCATTCATGTCAGGAAGGACTGGCCAGTAAAACAAAAATGTGAGAAATGAAATAAGCAATGAAATAATATGAAGTGTCTTAAATATGATTGTATTACATTTCAGGTATGCCGAAATTAACCCAAGCAGAGAAACATTATCGTGATCGTTTGAAAGCCCAAAACAAGTATGATGCGCCTGAATTTAAGCAAAAATGTTCTCTTGATTTAAATAGTCTAGGGCCAAATCCTCTTCTCTGAAAGAAAATGTTCTTTGTATTTGATGGCATTGATAATTCTTTCTGTACTTGTTTGAATTTCAGAGAATGTCATGTGTGTTACCTGACATGTCATGTGTGTTACCACAATAAACTGCCAAAATTTTGAAAATCATTTCATTTTTTTATTTCATTGAGTGTCACATTTCCTAGGTCATTCACCAATGTATGGCTCCATATCACCAAAATTAAAAAAGGCACACACACTTCTCAGAGTTTTTTAATAAAACTATATGTGGTGAGAAGTTGTGTCCAAATTGGCGTCACGTGTGTTACCACACATTTTGAACCCTTTCTCAGAATTTTTACCTACTGGAAAACAATAACGGGTGTAAGTATAAAGGGTGAATAAATAGATATCCCAGAAGAGCCCAATAAATATCCATATCAATATCAATAAATCATTTCATCAACTCTATGGAACCCAGTAAATGTCCGTAAATGTCACTAGTGTTACCATGGAATTGCCCATATCATTAATAACAAAGAAATTACTAAAGAAATAAATAGAATAAAGCAAATTTACACATGCCTCAAATCGTAATTTGGTTGCGATCCAGAGAGAACATAAATGGCTCTCTATCATATAAACGTATCCTACTCGGCAACCTACAATTTTAAAGCGTCGTCACATTAAAAAACAATTAAATTGAGCTAAAAATGCCATTCATGCCTGATGAATGTTCCGCGACATGAAGTCTGAATTGGTGTAATCGCATTATATAATCAAATGATGGCCTTCATGCAAAAGATACAAGTTTTTTTTTGTTAATTGGCTCCAAATTTCTAATATTATTTTCTAAATGGATTTGGCTGGTCAGACTGGCCTCAGTGACGAGCATCTGTAACAGCGCTCTTTCGGAGGTAGCTACCGGCGGGCTTTAGCTCCAAGTTCGTGTTAAGACAGTGGCTATTTTCATGTCGGTTGTCAACTTGAAGTTGCATTTGGACTGCTCGCGATGTAATCAAGGATGTGATTTGGGTGAAGTGAAATTATCTGAAAATTTAGCCGCGGGTCTGGGAGCCGCTGGCCTCCAGCTGGGTCCAGGGCAGCGCCTGGTGGAGGGACAAGGGGGGCGAAGGCCCCCGAAGCTCCTGGGTTTTAGTCATTTTTACTGCCAAAAGTGTACTAAGAATTCAATAAAATAATAACAAACAGAATTATTATCCAATGTATATTCAAGCCAACAAACGCATGCAATCTTTGATTTCTAGGTCAAGTCAAAATTAGTCACAAGCTCCAAGCTTTTAAAGAATTTAATCTGCCACTACTGCACTCAGATAAAACTAAAATAACATTCATTGAATTTAGCAAATATATCAATAAAATCATTGACATCTCGGTCAACTCCAAAATTAAATAACCGTTAATATAAGTTCTTTGTAGATGAAGATCAGCTGTGCTGGCGAATGGTTGTCACGCACCTGTTAGCTTAAAAATGACTGAGATGTCGGCAGAAGTATAACTATCAGTCCATGAACAAATTATTTTTTTTCCAGCAGATATTCTAGTTACAACACGCTTGAGCTAGCAAAGCAGTTTTGTGTTGCTATGTGCGGTTTTTATTCAGTTTTGGGAAATCACGCTGTCTACAAAACATAAGCCTAAGTTGGCAGGCTGACGAGGACTAGTTTAAGTCAGATCTCATGAAGGCTATTTCCACTGAAACGGGGAGAAAACTAGCAAGAAAACTTTTATATTTTGAGAGCGAAATGCCCGCAGTATGAATACATTTTGATTATACATTTTATTTTGTTGGTAATGGTAATAGTTGTATAATCGCAAGCGCCTCGTTCCTGGCCGCATCACTGTCGCGACAATAATGACGGTCAAGCACACCCTTGCGTGTAATCATGCTTAAAATTATCTCGCAGTGTGAAACAAAATACATCACAGATTCCTTCACATTCAGAAAGGGAAAAAAACATTTTCAGCATAGTGTGGCATTGAATTATCTAATCCTTACAGCCTATACACCTACCCTGTGGAAATGAGCTGGGAAACTGAATACTGGAGGAACAGCTCCATCTCCTATCCTGACTGTCTGCCCTGTCCTGTCAAAATCCTCTGGTCTGAAGTGCTCACTGCAGAGCATGGATGACGGACTAGCAGAAAACCCCTCCCGTCTGACAGCTGTTTCCCACTGCTTTCTCAGCTCTTTATCTTTGGGAAACTTACATGTGGCAGGCCGAAGGAGGGCCCGGGCGGGGACTTGAACCTCCAGACTCCCGGGTAATAGTCAAACACGCTGACCACATCGCCAAAGAGCCAGGCTCGTTGGCAAGGAAGCCAGGGCGTGCACTCATTAGGAGGCATTCTCGTGACAGGATGTGAAAAGTTAGCTGAGCAACTAACAACAATCAGAGTAGTTACTCTGGACCAATTTAGCTAAATAGGAAAGACTTCTTCGTTGTTTGGAGGCTGGTTTCACCGCGGGAATGCACAGTATTATGCACGGGACTTCATAGTATTAGCCACAAAGTCAGCGAATTCTGTTCGTAAAATTATGTTATACTGGCCAAATACAATCACAAGTATTTTTTCAGTCTTACCTGTGAAAGGTAATCCCATGAGATCAGGTTTGGACTGTAAACTGGTTGGTATAATTCCATGCAGCACGAGTACTAGCCGTGTTTCCATCCACACGTTCTTATGCGAATTAAGTCATATCAAATTAAAAATGCCTCATGGAAACGGTGAAATTCGACTTGATTTCAAGATATCAACACAAAGTTTATATAGTTGATCTCATCGGATTATTTCTTGATCGGTAAAAGGCTTATGTGATAACTGCTGATGGAAACGTTATTTGTCGAATAAATCTGCGACTGCATCGTGACGGTGTTTTGATGCCGTCGTTGCCTTCTGATAATGGTTTGCTATGTTGCTAATAGCTGGCACATAAGCAATATTACAACTTGTGCAATTATAATTTGTTGGTAGACGCGATCCATTTTGGCAAACGAGTTAATTTTGTTGGCTACCACACTACTTTTGTTCACTCGAAGGTTCTGCGGTTCAGTGCAAAAATTGAATGGAAACAGCTTAAAATGTCAAATCTATTCGATACACCGATTTTATTCCATAACAGCAAGTGACGTCATTACGCACAAGTTTTTATTCGCTTTAATGCTGTTAGATGGAAATGCATTTTCACCACCTTTATTCGCGTGAATATTTTTGGCAAACTTCAGATAATGGAGGCGTTGCACTGGATGCAGAAACCGTAGTGTAAGTCACGTGATCCCCGAAGTAACTCAGGAAGATGGCTTTGAAGGGATGGGAATGCATCGATTAATTATTATTTATTTATTCAAAAACATGTATTTCTTTGCTCTGAAATGTCGCATGTATAACCGGATATTGAACCTCAGGTCCAAATGCTCCGCCGTAACCACGACATCAGCTCAACAGACTATATATTCACTGGCCGATTTAGCACTTGATTAGCTGTGCTGTGTTCGAACTTGAGCATATTGGCGCAAGGATTCTCAGTCATAAACCGGCTTTGAAAACAACAGTTGAATATTTAGCGGTTAATTATAGCGAAAATACAAAAAACAAACCATTTAAGTGATTGCACTGCTGAGGTCTTCCAGTGCATAGCATAATGGCGAGAGGACTCTCAGATAGACTGGCTAAAACAATAGCAAGCGCAGATTTACCCACAAACAGCTTTTATGACAAAATATCAAAGGTAAGAAAAATGTTTTGCTCATCTCTGTAGCATTTAAAGTGTATGCCTGCTGTTCTTTGAGTGTGGTGTCAATTTAAAATGACAAGGTTTATATCGTTGGAATCTGTGGACCCTCCTTTTTCATTTGAGGTATCATTTGTATGCATATCACAAATTCAGCAGAAATGCTTGCGATAGAGCACTGATTATTTAATCTTATTTTATTTAATATTTTGCTAGATGCTTATTTACTTGCTTGGTACTTGAATTGTGTTCGGTTTTGGTAAAAAGGGTCATCACGAACCTTTCGCCGAGTTTCTTCGCTTTCAGAGGATATGCCGCATGACGAGGTTGCTATTAGGAAACATGCTGTATTTATTATGCAAATTCATTGCCCCCGTTACAGGGGCGTTCAGGCTTCAGGTTAATATTTGTATTGAATATATATTTTCCACTAATTTCTTTAAATCTTCACTTTAAAACCAGTTTTCATTGCAACAAAAGCGTTGACTTACTTGTGAACTTCTGGTACGTGAAGCAGCTTTTCTCGAAGTACTCTGAGCAAAGAACTGAATGTTTTGTTGGTTTGTAAGGCTTTCCATGGTCAATTCTTCTTAATTTAACAAGCCAATCTTTCAAAAGGGCTTCAATATTTTGTGGAAATTGATGGAAACTTATTTTGCCGTATTTTCCAGACGACTGAATGACATCATTATTGGTGCAAGCAACAGCAGCACAAAATTTCCCCATTTTCACTATGCTGCGATCAACCTCTGTGTACATTTTGTTTCGGGGATCATGTGACCACCTACGTAACTTGCAATGACCTCATTCGATTGACAAGTGGATGGAAATATAGATACAGTCGGCAACAACGGGAACGCCCACAAACGTCACATCTGGTTAGAGCCGAGGGGGAAAACAATCCTTGCCTCCTGTCTGCCATACTGTAAAAACGTGAAATTTAAACTTGTCTTGCTAAGGTAAGAAGTTGTCATGACGTATTTTGAGTCACTATTGCCTGCTGACAAGGATCGATATATTAAAAAATTAAATCTACTGGGGTTGGATTGTTGTCCATACGTTTTAAAAGACTGGGTGAATGATCCGACTCAGTGGCCTGCAGACATACACGTTCTGTTGTGGGGTCCTGCCATAATCTGCCAAACTCGTCCTCTCTTCTGATAGCTTGAAGCCATTTTGTCCTCCTTTGTGGTTTCATTTTATTATTTGGTAAAATGTAAAACTTTAATTGGTGATTTTTTTGTTTATTCGCGGTGCAAAAGGGCACACAGCAACTCTTCAGCATTATGGCTAATGGCAGAGACCGGTTTGTTTTCCCCCTCGGCTCCACTTTCATGGGTGTTCCCTTTGTTGCCGACTGTATCTATAGCTAATGAGGCATCTTCTCCGTTCGCTCTTGCCACATCCAACATGGCGGCTCAATGCGGCGTCTACGTATATATGTCTATGAAGCCGACAACGTGCGAGAAATCAACAACCGCTTTGCCTTCGTGGCAACTAACAACCGCGTTCATTGGTCAATGGGGAGAGATCAGCCAATCGCGCGCTCCGTTTCAATTCAGTTACGGAAATAGTAAAAGTCGGAATGCTGTAGATATGAAATCGGATTTTCATGACTGAAAAATCGGAGTTTTAATTTATTTTTTTTTTTGGAGATGAATAAAGCGGAATTCTGCGAATTAGCGGAAAAATCACAAGTATGTGTAATGGAGATGCACCAAGAAATACGGTTCAAACTAGAGGCACTCGTAGAGTGCAAACCTCCGCCAAGGCAGCACAATCCAAATGTGCATGACTGGGAGCAAAGTTGAGTTATCGCGTGTGATAGGATTTCAAGATGGCTGCCGTGGCGGCCATATTGTTTCACTGATCGCGGTCAAAATCAATAAGGTCCATCCTTGATGTAATAGCGATCCACCCACAAAATTTCAAACAAATCCATGCATTGCTTTTTGAGTTAACGCATGTGATGGGATTTCAACATGGCTGCCGTGGCGGCCATATTGTTTCAGTGATCGCGGTGAAAATCAATAGGGTCCATCCTTGATATAATAGCAATCCACCCACAAAATTTCAGACAAAACCATGCATAACTTTTTGAGTTATGTTGTTCACAAACAGACAGACAAACGGGCGAAAACGTAACCTCCGCCCCAACTTCGTTGGCGGAGGTAATTAAGTAGCCTGTAAATAACTCAGTTCGCATTTGCCTACTATAGCTGACATATAACAACTTAGTGTTACTGCCCACCAATCAAACACATCAAACACATAAATAATATTCAGTAAGCTTGCTGATCTACCATTTTCAAGTGTAGCCTATGCCATGTGCGTTGTTTAACTGGGTAAACGAAACTTTGCTTACAAATTCATTCTAGTTTTTTGATCGTCTTCGAGTTAAAAGAAATGCTGCCAAGCTCCAGATTTTTTATTTTACATTATATTTCAAGGCTTTATCGTAATGAGGAATTAAAGAAGGCCTATGCCTGTATCATTGATCTTAACTATTGCTTAGAGCAAACCACAGGGTAGCCTACAACTGAAACACACATTTGCATGCATATTTAAGAAGGGTATAACGTAGGTATGAAAGGAGGTGTTACACGTTAGTTTTCCATAAATATACAATTAGACCTACCATAAAATGTTGCTTTTATTGGTTTAGATGAATTGCGCACAGCATGAATATTACCTTAACTGCCGAATATAATTTATTCAGAGTGAACACAGGCCAGGTCGAGAGTGAAGAACTGTCATTGCAATAGCCGCCACATCGCGAATGGATTATTCTCATGTTATTTGTGGTTGCTCGGCCAAAACAAATCCCGGTCGACCAAAAGCGCATCAATCAATTGACCAGACGACTACATGGGGAGAGCCGTAGTGGTTCTTCTAAATAAAAGATTACTGCTCGTTTGTTCGATCCAAAATGAATCTGACCTGCTTTCTTTTGTCAGAAACCCATACATGATAATTGAAAGTGAACCCTGAACCTTTTCCGTCAACAACTGACAATTTGGCAACCAAGTGAACGATCTCTGACAAAGAAAAAAAAACAATCATGAAACAGTTTTTTTTTAAAATACATGCCCAATCAGTATTGCAACGCTCAGTTCCGGGACTGTGTTATTTGATATTGCATATTGATATGCATCCGACGTGATATCAGAGGACTTTGTCACCAACTCATTCCCTTGAGAAAATACACTCCAAATCAGTCTTACATGCGATGGAGATTTTCACAGTACTGTATAACAGAAGAAACATCATTAAGATTTAATTGGGACATGGGCACATTCTAGGTGCGCTCAGTGGCTCTATAATGCGCCATATTTTGATCTTATGTGCCATTTATGCATGGCGCGTGCCCATCCCAATCCCTGAGAGATCAAAGTTCAAACCAAGGCCAAATTTCTAAATCTCTCAAAACCCATCAGCTTTGTTTTTGGGCTTGCTACTAGCTACCATTGTACCAAATTGCAGCTCAATAGCTGCAAAAATGACCATCCATTTGGCCATGCCCCCATATTTGAAATCGGAAAGAGTTTGGTGTCCTCATTGGTAGGAACATGCATGTCAAGTTTCAGTGTCATAGCTGCAGCGGTTTCAGAGGAGAAGATGTTTAAAGGCGACGAACGACGGACAACAAATGACAAACAGTGGACAACCAGGCCATGACATAAGCACACTGGACCTTTGGTCCAGGTGAGGTAAAAATGGACAGATGGGCTGAATCCTTGGTATTACAATATACCCCCGCCCTTTCAGGCTGGTACATGAACCAACCATTCAGTTACAGTTTATGATCTGTTCGCAGACTCTGAAATGTGCCCGTTATTCAACATTATTCACTTCATCTGTGCGAGGTCATCATGTTTCAGCCTATTGGAGCATTACCGAAAGTAAGGTTGAATCAGTCGTTGAACATCTAGAACGTGTTCAAGCATTACTAATGGCATCTGTAATGGGTGAGTTGAAAGGGCAATGCATAACCTTCAAAATCAAAAAAACAAAAACAATGGAGATAAAACAAAAGAGACTAACCTGGGATGCAGGAGTAGGACCAAGCCTCAGGAAGAAGGTGAAGAAAAACATCTCCCAGAAGCCCACCGATGGCAAAACTCAGGAGCTGTTTCAGCCTCTGGGACCCAGCTGGTGGTGTGAAGAAACTAATTAGTACAATCCGACAGAAAAAATGGCATTTTTTAATGCTCATAACATGAGCAGAGAGGATGAGAAAAATGCTGTACAATGCCCGAGCTGTCGTAAGAAACTATCCTAAATAAACATCCATAAACCTCAGCTAGTATCATCCTTTTTCTGAGAAAATCTTAAAATAATTACTTATCCCATGTCCCCAATTAACTTTCTGTAAAGACAATGTACAGTGCTTTGAAAAAGTATTTGCCCCCTTCCTGATTTCTTACTTTTTTGCATATTTTTCACACTTAAATGTTTCAGATCAAACAAAATTTAATACAAGAAAAAGGTAACCTGAGTAAATACAAACAGCACTTTTTAAATGATGATTCCATTTAATAAGGGGAAAAAAGCTATCCAAACCAACCTGGTCCTATGTGAAAAAGTAATTGCCCCCCTTCTTAAATCATTAATTAACTGTGATTTACCACATTTTTTGAGTCCAGTTTCACAAGCCACACCCAGGCCTGATTACTGCTAGACCTGTTGAATCGAGAAATCGCTTCAATAGAACTTGTTGACAAAGGGAAGTAGGCTAAAAAATCTCAAAAAGCAACACATCATGCCGTGAACTAAAGAAATTCAAGAACGGATGAGAAACAAAAAAATTGATATTGTCAGGCTGGAAAGAGTTGCAAAACCATTTCTAAGGCTTTGGGACTCCGGTGAGAGCCATCATCCACAAATGTAGAAAACTTGGAACAGTAGTAAACCTTCCCAGGAGTGGCCAGCCTACCAAAATTACCCCAAGAGCACATCGACGACTCATCAAGGACGTCACAAAAGGACCCAGAACAACATCTGAAGAACTGCAGGCCTCACTTGCCTCAGTTAAAATCAGTGTTCATGATTTAACATTAAGAAAAAGACTGGGCAAAAATGGCATCCCTGGGAGAGTTCCAAGACGAAAACCACTGCTGACCAAAAAGAACACAAAGGCTCGTCTCTCATTTGCCAAAATACATCTTGATGATCCCCAAGACTTTTGGGAAAATATTCTGTGGACTGATGAGACAAAAGTTGAACTTTTTGGAAGGTGTGCGTCCCGTTACATCAGGCGTAAAACAAACACAGCATTTCATAAAAAGATCATAATTCCAAAAGCCAAACATGGTGGTGGTAGTGTGATGGTTTGGGGCTGCTTTTCTGCTTCAGGACCTGGATGACTTGTCGTAGGGCTGCTCAATTAATCGAATCGCGATTATTTTAAGCGCAATAAAAGTAACGGCCACTATGAGGCAGGCAGACGAGCTTACTTATTACCTTTTCTATGACACATACCTAATGCGGTCATTTGAAATGCTTCCGGGAAGAAAACTGATTTGACGTCCGCTAATTACCAGCGAGGTTGGACAGCCTCCATCGCTTCGGCATAATTAGCTTACCTTAAATCAATTCCCGTGTACTTTGCCTAACTTGCAATCAAGCCATTTATTCAGCCAACTGACCAATCAAAACCAAAATGTGGATAATGAGAAGCAGAGAGACCTGAACAGACTGCCGCGTTAGATTGAAAGAATGTCAATAATCTGAATAAATAGCAGACCTCTGAATTCCACCTCTCATCTGGGAATTTTGCATGTATTATTAAAGATATTTCTTAATTAAATTATTTTAAGATGGCCGTGGTTTTAAGCGCTTAAAAACAGTGGCGGGCGGTGGACGGAAAACCGAGGGGACGGGAAACATCCCTTGAAACGGATGAGATCAGTGACCTGATTTCAATGATTGTTCTTGGTCAACATGTTAGTTTCCCTTAAAATGAAATTTTTAGGCGAGTGAATAATAAATTCTATAAAATGTTTAATTCACATGCTTTAATAGGCAACTCTTCACGAAAAAACCACTGTGGATTTTCCGCGTTAAATTTTGTCACATCCTAAGCAAGTCGTCAAACCTGTGTGTAATGATTGTTTAATTGAAAAAGATTGAAATGCGCTCTTTTTTGCATTCAACTGATGCATTTGATTTCGTCTTAACGAAGACAATTAGCTACACCTGAGAGGGAAGAGTTACAGTGTCTTTTATCAGGGAAATTGACTGAAAACAGATCAAGACTAATAAGCAGTTTGAAGACATGTTTATCGCCCTCTTTGTTCTCTGTCCACCGCCCGCCACTGCCTAAAAATATAGGCTACGTGAAGTGGAGAACATTTTGTGAAGCCTAATTGCCTAATTGAGCAAATAAACTGTTTGATTCAACTGTTTGATTGCAAATTGATAAAAGTAATTGGGAAGGGGGTGACAGCAGTCGTCAGGTAGAGGATGATGACTTTGCAGCTCTTAACTTTGTGTTGTTCAGCACATAATTTACCTTAATGTGTTTGCCAAGTCTTCGCTGAATTTATCTATTGCGTGCAATGCGACAATCCTTTCTCTGACTTCACATTTGATATGCTTCACAAAATGTTTTCCACTTCGCGTATGTTTTGAAACGCTTAAAAACCAGGACCTTCTTAAAAATAAAATCATTTTAAGAATCTTTTTAATGATAAGTAAAAATTATACAAGAGGTGGAATTCAGAGGTCTGCTGTAATTTCAGATTAACATTCTTTCAATCTAACACGGTAGCCTGGTTAGGTCTGTCTGCTTTTCATTATCTCTTCTTAATCATTATAGGCCACATTTTGGTTTTGATTAGTCAGTTGGCTGAATAAATGGCTTGACTGCAAGTTAGGCAAAGTACATTGGAATTGATTTAAGGTAAGCTAATTATGCCAAGGCGATGGAGGCTGTCCAACCTCGCTGGTAATTAGCAGACTTCAAATCACAGTTTTCTTCCAGGAAGCATTTCAAATGACCGCATTAGGTATTTGTCATAGATAAGGTAATAAGCAAGCTCGTCTGCCTGCCTCATAGTGGCTATTACTTTTATTGCGCTTAAAATAATCGCGATTTGATTAATTGAGCAGCCCTAACTTGTCGTAATCGATGGAACTATGAATTCTGCTCTCTTCCAAAAAATCCTGAATATCCAACCATCAGTTTGTGACCTCAAGCTCAAGTGCACTTGGGTTCTGCAGCAGGACAATGATCCAAAACACATTGGCAAGTCCACCTCTGAATGGCTTAAAAAAAAAAAAAACAAAATGAAGATTTTGGAGTGGTCTAGTCAAAGTCCGGACTTAAATCCCCTTGACATGCAGTGGCATGACCTTAAATAGGCCGTTCATGCTCAAAAACCCTCCAATGTGGCAGAATTAAAACAATTCTGCAAAGAAGAGTGGGCTAGAATTCTTCCACAGTGATGTGAAAGACTCATTGCCAGTTATTGCAAACGTTTGATTGCAGTTTTTAGGATTTAGGGGGCAATTACTTTTTCACATAGGGCCAGGTAGGTTTGGATAGCTTTTTCCCCTTAATAAATGAAATCATCATTTAAAAACTGCATTTTGTATTTACTCGGGTTGTCTTTGTCTAATATTAAAATTTGTTTGATGATGTGAAACATTTCAATGTGACAAATATGCAAAAAAAAAAAAATCAGGAAGGGGGAAAATAGTTTTTCACGGCACTGTATTTGCCACCCATCAGAACATTTTACTCCACCAATAAGACTGTCAATTACACACTAAAGGCCAGTTCATCGCCCTGCAAGGGGGTGTCGCCCGACATAAATCGTAGAACGTTTGCAAACGTTCCAATGTTGCCTGACACAGACAGTGGTCACTATCGTTAGGAAGAAGTATAAACTCATCAGTGACGCTCCGACCACTTGATGCTGCGCATGACAGAGGAATAAATTACGCAAAATAGGTCTATGTTCGTCCTCTGTTTAATAAACATCTATTAAAGAATACGGTCCCCAAACTAAAAAAAAAAAACAAAACAAAAAAAAACATCAAAGGCACACTATGCTTAGTACCCAGACAGTTGTGCATAGGCTGACTAAATGTTTATTAAAAAGGAGACGAACTTGGATTTTTTTTTTTTGTGCAATGTGTTCACCCTCAAAAAATATCTGGTTTTTCATTTGCTTCACCAAAGACCCACGCAGCGCTCCGATAGGGTCATTCCACGTCAAATCATCCAGGGGGTGCCAGGTCACCCCCTCAAAATTCTTTGAAAAAATTCACGAGTAAATATTCACACAAACTGAAAAAAATGCCAAATATTAGGCCAGTATCTCAAATAGTTTTCAAGTTATAGCCCATTAAAATTTGAATAATATTTTAAGTTTTTTGGCGAACACCTTTTCAGCCAACTTTGGAAACTTATTCCTCCAAATTGATTGCTCATACAAGGCTGGAATTGGGAATGTATCTCTGTAAAGATGCAGTAATCCAAGTAATATCATTTGTAGAAGTTTTTAAATGAAATAATTTCTAAGTAAATTTTTCTGGTTTTGCCCCAAAATGCCCTTTTTTGGGGCAGAAAATGACCATGTAATCAGTTATTCATCTCCCCGAAATTTTTACTGTGCGATCTTATAAATGTGAACAATGTCTGACAAAAAAATTAGAATGATGTTCAGCTTACTTTTTTTGTTGTGAATTTTTAAATTGTTCCAAAATTTTTGTAACCTAAACAATATAGGCCTGCTGCTTTTTTGTGGTGAATGTTTCTAGGATCTGCACAGTACCTTTGATTCTTCTCACAGCAAGTTAAAAACATTTTCTCATGATGACAACACACAGAATCAATCTGCGGAACACCAGACCGCCACTGCATTAAGGCAGTATCCTCACTGGAGAAAGTATCAAGTCCCAGTAGTCCAGTTTTTCTTGAAAATTTCCTTGAATGACATGCATCATCTAAATGGATTCCAATATTGCACGAAGGTAAATTACTCCCCTCCATTTCAGTGCTCATGATGATCTAATAATCCCCAAGTGGGACTGCCTCCTTTTATAGTGAAATATTATTGCGCAATTCAGTAATACAAGTTTGGGCTCATTTAGGATCACTTCAGAAGCCTGTGGTCAGTCAAGTCATGGCATGTTTGAGATTTGAGATAGATTCTTCGGACCATATTTGACGCCACAGTACTAGCAGCTACAAGTCTCTTTCCAGATAAATAATTTTAAATCCAACTGTTATGATGAATTTTTGCATCGTGACTGTGCAAAATGTGAATTTATCTTGGCTATGTAACAGCAGGATCGCGCGCAACAGAACACAATCACAAGAGGAGTCAATAACAGGAGGCCTTTAAAATTTTATGAAACCAAATTAATCAACCATTTTAAAAACTGCCACAGTTAAAATCTGGGCTACCCAATGGCGTGTCTGGTGTGAAAACAGCATGCGGCAGTTAAACCCAGTTTCACACTAACGATTACATTTGGCAAATAATCAGCAGTTGACATAGATCACATTACATTAGATTGGTGCTTCATGTGACGTTTCAGAGGAGAAATATCTCATGTCAACGAAGGTAATGTAGACTAATCATATTTCGCGTACAAATGATGTTTCATACAAATGATGAAACAATTATCAAGTGCTATAAAAATGCAATAAATTCCTGCGAGTTACAACTAAATTTATTATTTGTATCATCAGTATCCCCCTCTTTCTTCTCACATAATACACGGGATCCCCACGTCATTTATTTTGGTTGGATCTGCAAAAGTTTTCTCACTGCTGTCGGTCGTGGCTGGGATGGGACACTGCTGACAAAATGTACACTATACCCTTACAAAAAAGAGCTATACTTCAAGTTAATTTTGAAAGTAACCTTCAAGCATATTTCAAGTATACTGGTAGTATACTTGTAAGTGTACTACTTCAATACTTCTTGGGACTAATTTGGCCCACTTTAAGTTTATAAAAGTACATTTTAAGTATACTTCAGGTGTAAGAGTAGTAAACTTTAAATATACTATTAGTTTACGTAATGCAAAATTATTACTTCATGAAAGTATACTTTGAAGTATACTACAAGTAAACTTGGATATCTAGAATACTTTATGAAAAATTATAATACGACTAATTATACATTCTGCCCAGTATTTACAACCATATCATGTCCATTGTTCTTTTCTAATCACACACAGGAATTAATTGACACAATATCTATCTACACTGAACAAAAATATAAACGCCCCATGTCAAATATTGATGCCACATGGAGTTAACAACTCTAAGTGAGCATATGCTGACTTTTACTTGTACAATAGGGATATTTCTCTTGATTTGTGTACCATTTTTTAATCCATTTCTCTGTCAGTGAGCATTTGCTCAGTGATGCAGTGATTTCACTCAGTACATGGGTGTGGCATTTCCAGACGGTGATCAGATAGAATGAGCAGTACCCAGACACTCCTTATACTGGGGACAATATTTTGTCAAAAGTCATCATGCCTCAGATGTCTCACGTCATGCAGGAACATGCCATTGGCATGCTGGATGCAGGGATGTCCACCTGAGCGGTCTGCATGCAGTTCCTTGAAGCAGAGCACATTCCAGTTCTGGACTGGCCTGCGTATTCGCCGGACATGTCGCCCATAGAGCATCTTTGGGATGTTCTGGATCAACGTGTCCGCGACCGTGTTCCAGTTCCGGATAATGTGAGCCAGCTTCGTGTGGCCCTCCGGGAAGAATGGAATAACATTCCACAGGCCACAACAGACAACCTGATCAACTCCATGCAAAGGAGATGTGTTGCGCTGAGAGACGCAAATGGTGGACACGCAAGATATTGAACATTCAATTTCTTCAACCTGACCCCCAACATGTTCAAAGGATTGTCACTCCTTTGCAGATGCCAATATCAAGATGTAATGGACGGTGATCTGAAGATTAGTCATTAACTGAAATGAATTTTGATTCGCTTCATATATTGCATAACCCTAATGTTAATAAAAACTCAAATTTGACATGGGGTGTTTATATTTTTGTTCAGTGTATAAAGCATGAAGCGTCTGTGTGTGTCTTTCTGTGGCTCGCATCTCTCTCTGACTGCTTGTGGGATCGGCCTAAGCTTTCAGATACGGCTTGCGCATGGCACAATGGCGTGCATCCTTCATTTTGAAACTTTTTCGATTAATTTTCAGAAAGTTACAATCCCATACGCCTGTGTCACCTATCTAGCCTGTCGCACTCTCGCTCTCAGCCATAGCCATGCCTCAGGAAAAAAAGTTTGCACTCCCACTCTCAGCTATAGCCACGCCTCAGGAAAAAAAGTTTGCGCTCCCGCTCTCAGCTATGGCCACGCCTCAGGAAAAAAAGTTAAAAGAACCCCATATGCTACTGCTATACCGCTCTTGCTGACCGGAAAGTTTGCATAGGCTTATGGAATTCTCATCTGTAAGTAGTCCATTTCTTTAGTTTCACCACACTGTTCTCATCTGCTCATCGTGCTTGCTGACATGGCTAGAACATGGTCTGTTTGACTAAAACATTGCGGAAAGTTCCCATACCAAAGCATGTTTTCAATATTTTATTTTCATGTCCAGATCTTCTTTACGATTCGAAGTACTGCTTATGTGCAGTCTTGATTGGTGCTCCCAAAGTTTTTAATAGCATGCGGTTGGGGATAGGCTATTCGTTGCTTTATCGCGGCAATTTTGAGACCACTGTCCATTCTCTTCCCTGTGATTTTACTTGCTAGCATTTCGAACCGTTCGAAATGCTGCGTTAGTTTATTTTGTCCCCATCTTCCTCTGACAAATAAACACTGGTCTCAGAAGCTAACACAGCCTCATTTGGCCATCCATGAAAAAGCTACTTAAGCTCCCACTTTTCTATAGAAATACATACTTCCTACGGGCACTGCACTAGTTCATTTAAATATTCAGATGAAAGGAAATCACTCCAGGCAGGATTTGATCCCAAAACCTTCCAGCTACAAGGCTGCAGCTTTACCCACAACACCAAAGCACATTTTAAGAAAGTTGTTTGGTTGCTTAGTACCAGTCCACTTTTAGTTTATGAACGCATACTTTTATACTTTAGAATAGAAAAGAAAACAGCAAACTATTTTCAGGTAGTACTATGGTGCAGTGGGTAAAACAGCTGCTATCTGATCAAAAGACTCAGGTATCAAATCCATGCTATAGCATTCCCATGTGGAATTATCAATTCATGTGAGTATCTAAAATAGGAATACAGTGATCATAAATAGTGTATTATTTAATTCCAATGTGTATTTAGAGGAAAAATAATGGACAAGTTATCCTCATACAATACTGGGCTAAAAGTGTTATTAATCTTTTTATGATGTGTATCTGAGTTTACTTGCAGTATACTTCAAAGTATACTTTCATGAACTAAAACTTTTGAATTAAATGAACTTGCGGTATGCTCAGTTTACCACTCTTACACTTAAAGTATACTTATAAATTTGAAGTGAGCCAAATTAGTCCCAAGAAGTAGTGAAGTAGTATACTTACAAGTTTACTACCAGTATACTTGAAATATACTTGAAATTTACTTTTAAAATGAACTTGAAGTATACTTCTTTTTTGTAAGGGTAGTTCAATTCATGCCTTCTTCAGTACTATATTAATTTAAAAAAAAAAAGAGCAGTAACCGACCAAATATCTCTAAATAAATGTCAAACACGTTGCATTTTTTAAAAAAATAACTGAGTTAAACGAGCAATCTTAAGAGATAAAGTCACAATGGTGTTAACCAGATGGCAGCATGGTCAGATTGAACGCAAGAGATTAACAGACCAGCGAGTCTGTAGAGGTCACCGTTTGAACGTCATCGCATGTGCCGTGATGAAGATTAGCGAAGGGTCACTCTAGAATGTATGGGAATAAATTTACGTTACTATAAAGGCAAAAGATTGGCTGGTTCCAAGTGGTCAAAGTTCACGTTCACTTTTAATACTTTGGCGGTGACCTGGGACTGCGGAAAAATGACCCGGGGCTGTGACCCAATAGCTAGCCAGGCCCAACACACACCCCTGACACTGAGCGGGACTAAACAACTTAAATTTACGCCAGCAGTCCCAGTTAAGATGTTCAATATACCAGAATATGTATCTTAGCTAATCATTTAAGATAATCAGAGATAAAAGCCCAAGCGTACGGAATACTGTGACCTTTCCATGGCTCCAATTCTCACCTTTCATGATAAGATGTGATGGTGGGTTCATAGCTTGTTGTGTTTCTTGGTCTCACGGTCGGTTGACAGAAAAATGTTGAGACTCCAGATGCAGAAGCTGCTGTCACGAGAGCACGGTGTTTTTGCCCTTGCATATGGCTTAAAATCGCCAGCTTTCCCATATTAGCGATGTCAAATGATTTCATGCAAAGCTTGCATTTAGCTCTCCTATGGCATATGGGATCTTTACCCAACCAGTCTTTATACTTTGGGTTAATGAGCCAGCTATCTGAAAACTTGCACTTGCCCATTGTTCGATGACATTCGTACTGACTAAGAAAGTGTGTTCGCGCCGATTGTTATCATTGGTTGGTTTTCAGTAAGTACGGCGTAGCCCAGCGTGCGAACGTCAGATGGTTCACTGCAGGCAGATCTCAGGAATCACCTCATTTTTACTTTTTTTGTTTCAATAACAGGGGTTTATCAGTTTAAACAGTGTCGACTAGTGTGATAAAAGGCCAAACAAATAATATATTTGAACACAGCCATCAACAAAGTCTATTTCTCAATTTTATTGCACCAAATGCAGCGGTTTTTCCATTTGTTTTCACTGATAATGCACAACTATTTTGGCATTTAGCTGGTAGCTAGTTCCCACCACCTAAAAAGACGAGAAGGGTCTGAAAAGTTGGACAGATGTCGCAACCGTAACTAAGGGGCGGGACTTTTGCGAGAGGTCAGAGCTATGCAAATACACCAGTCTCTGTTGATTCGTGCCAAACAAACTTGCGCTGTCGCTCTCCATGTCTTGCTTTGTTTAACTTGTAACAGTGGTGAACATTTTTGCAGAATTATATATTTCAGAATCCAAAGTAGCACCAAGTCTGGAAAAACATTTGCTTTTCCATACTTTCTTATCTTTTTTCCAGACTTTTCAAGACCTGGAAAATGCCAAAATCAAATTCCATACTTTTCCAGACTGCGTAGGAACCCTGTGAGTAACACTAAAAACCAGCAGACACTGCGGCTCTCCAGGACCAGAGCTGGCCACCCCTGAAATACAACATAATAGGGGACCTTTAATTTCATGCGTTATAGATAATTTACCTCTCTTCATGCATGTTGAAACTAGACAATCCAGTCAACTGCAAAGCTTCTCCCATTTTTTGCACATTATTTGGCCAACACTGTCACCATGGCAACCGAAATTGATAGGTGTCATAAGTGAAGTACAGCATGTCAATACCAAATATGAAAGTAATCGGTCAAAAACTGCAGCCTGTACTATGTCCACAAGGAAATCTCTATGTTTTGCCACTAATTTGCGTATTATGCGGGCAATACTGTTGCCGTGGCAACCAAAATATACAGGTGTCATTAGTGAAGTGTAACATGTCCATACCATATTTGTAAGTAATCAGTCAAAAATTACAGCCTGTACAGCGTCCACAAGGAAGCGTGTATGTTGAAGCACAAATGTGCGCATTATTCCGTCAATACTGTCGCCGTGGCAACCAAAATCGCTAGGTGTCGTAAGAGAAGTACAACACGTCTATACCAAATATGAAAGTAATGGGTCAAAAATTAAAGCCTGTAGAGCGTCTACAAAAGGTGTCTACGGACGCGGATGGGGCGGCAGAGACGACGCGTGAATCCATAGTTGCTGCCCGACTTCGTCCGGGGGCTACAATGAACTTTTTGCAATTTAACCCAATATGCATTGCATACCCAGAGAAGATACAGGCATTGCCATTTCTGGCAGAATGTGATTTAAGAGTTAAAGTAATTCACAGTATAAGCTCCTAGTTTGGAAAATTAATAGCTTGTTAAAATTCTGGGATTTCTGTTGCGGTTGGAACAAAAACCAGCATACACAGGGATCCCCAAGGAGTGAGTTTGAGTGCCACTGACTTATTACATCAGATCACATTTGCCAGCCAAATGGTAAACCTTTCATGAGGAATTCCAGAGGAAAGGACCCCTCAAAGACGTTCACTTCAGTAATTCCTTTCTTAAGGAACAGGTTAAGGTCGATTCTAGAATTGAATCCGTCAAAGGTCGCCATACAGAAGGGAGCCTCGAACAAAGGCGACCTCATGGAAGGCTGCCTTAGCTCCAAAATAAAGGTGGATTCCAGAATACGGCCCTTGGTGTCCGTCAGTGGGGTCGTTTTGTGAGCTCAATTGCAATTACAACTGAACACACACTTGCGATAGCCTTTTAACTAGAGTCAATCTTACCACTTCCGTATCCCCCTCCAAATGAAAACGGTTTCCCTCATGAGGATCACTATGGCCAAACAGCTGGTCAAGTTATAGCATTTGGAAGCCTGAGCCTTCGATGCTTTGCCCCTTCTCCTTTGCTTCTTGACATTTTTGTCTGATCTCCGTAGTCATTGATGCACGTTTCTAGATTGTTAATACAACAGGGGACAAGCAAGGCCATTGGTAAAACAAATTCCCAAACAAGCCTGCATTCGTAAACATTTTGGACAAAAATAACCCAATTAAATGGTGGATTGCCTGAGCCTATACATTGCTTTCTCTTTTTTTAAGCAAGAAAACAGTTTTTCGGACATTTCTATCCTGTAAGGCAAATATACATATAGATACGAAGACATTGATTAGTATTGGAGTACACCCGTAATGATGAAGTCCAACCAAGAAAAGTGGTTTACTCTGAGATAAGCGCGACAGTAAAAGCATGTTCTATACTGCAAGTAAGCATCCATGTCGGCTTATTCACCCCTTTGTACAGATATAGACACCGGCGTCCGTAAATTACGAAATTTAATTCCTACATAATTCTGTAGTTGAACATTTTGCTTCACTGGAATAATTTTCCAAAGTTTCTGTGACACAAATACTGAGTTATAAAGCCTGAATAGGCTCATGCATAACAGGGAAAAATTGGCATTATTTGTATTCTGCGCAAAGGATATCTTGTGTCGTGGGAAGTTAGGCCTACGAACGTTAGTGACCACTCCAACTATGCTGCGGATCACCCAAATTAATCTCGCTGGGTCCGCTGAGCAGACTACCACACATTGTACCCATGTACTGATACACGAATAATGCATCAACGCTGGGAAGGGGGAAACTGTGGCAAATGGACCTTCGCAACAACATCATGACCGATAAAACAGGACAACAGAAACAGTTGTACTGAGTTAAAATTTTATAACGCAAGTTTTGCGAAGCAAAAGTAGATTTGCATCAAATTGTGACTGTTTTTGCTTCGCAAATTGCGATGCGATACCAGACATTTCAGACACTGTAATGATTGCCACTAGTAACTCATGACCACACAGATATCTCTGCAAAAAAAAAAAAAAAAAAAATAGGTCATTCCATGCTGACACAGATTCCAGAAACTTCCCCAGTGACATCCCTCAGATTTGACTGAAAAAATTCTAAAATTAGTTCTTAACCCCAAATAAAGGAATCCCAAATTTCAGCTTCATACCGTTAGTCATTTTGGCATTATGGCCGTGGGAAATTTGGCCACTCCAACTTTTTAAAAATAGTTTAAATGAAATAAGATCATTTGAAACATCTTTATGCAATTCCATTGCTTCCAATGCAGGGTTTCCCCACGCATAGACCATTGTGTGGCGAGCCGCCACAGAATGAACTCGGATGGCCGCAAATTGATTCCGCAAACAGTGCAATGATCTTATTTCATTTAAACTATTGAAACGATTATGAAACAAACACATTTCTTCCAACCCCTGAGTAAAGAAAAGCGTGAGAAGTCCGGAGTCATAACGCAGGTGAAACTGATAAACCTCCATGCACAAGGACTTCAATTCCGTGCGAGAATCTCTTACACATGCACTGATTGAATAATTGCTGACTACAGCAGGGGAACATAAATATACCACTGAACTCACGCAGAATGCATGCGTTGACAGGTGTGCGTTATTAATGAAAACTGACCACACCTGATAATGTTGAGAGTTTTCGGAGCTTTTGTAATGATAATTTAAATGAATGATTGAAAACAGCTCATGACAAATCATTATTTTCAAGGGATGGGTTTGAGCCTCCCCTATCGCCAGTTCACTGGCCCCCACTGAAATTATATATATATATACACATACAACCCCAATTCCGAAATAGTTGGGACGAAGTGTAAATTGTGAATAAAATCAAAACGCAATGACTTTCGAATCACACCAGCCAGTATTTTACTCGCAATAGAACAGAGATAACATAGCAAATGTTGAAACGGAGAAATTTTACAAATTTATGAACAAAATGAGCTCATTTCAAATTTGATGGCTGCTACAGGTCTCAAAAAAAGTTGGGACAGGGGCCTGTTTACCATGTTGTAGCATCCCCTCTTCTTTTTAAACACTGAGTGGAGGCGTCTGGGCATTGAGGAGACAAGTTTCTTGAGTTTAGCCATTGGAATTTGATCCCACTCTTGTTTAATACAGGCTTCCAGCTGCTGGAGAGTGTTGGGTCTCCTTTGACGGACTTTTCATTTAATTATGTGCCAAATGTTCTCAATCGGTGAAAGACCACGATTGCAGGCAGGCCAGTTCAGCACACGGACCCTTCTACTACAAAGCCATGCTGTTGTAATAGCTGCAGTATGTGGTTTTGCATTGTCCTGCTGAAATACACAAGGCCTTCCCTGGAATAGATGTCGTCTGGAGGAGAGCATATGTTGCTCTAAAACCTTTATATACCTTTCAGCATTCATGGTGCTTTTTAAAACATGCAAGTGTCCCACATCATATGCACTAATGCATCCCCATACCATCAGAGATGCTGGCTTTTGAACTGAACACTGATAACAGGAGGGTTGGTATTTCTCCTCTTTAGCCCGGAGGACACGACGCCCATGATTTCCAACAAGAATGTCGAATTTGGACTCTTCTGACCACAGGACACTTTGCTACAGTCCATTTTAAATGAGCCTCGGCCCACAGAACACAGCGGCGCTTCTGGACCGTTCTCAACAACAGCTTCCTTTTTGCATGATAGAGTTTTAGGTGGCATCTGTGGATGGCACGGCGGACTATGTTTACAGACAGTGGTTTCTTGAAGTATTCCTCGGCCAATTCAGTAATGTCAATGACAGAATCATGCCGGTGAGTGATGCAGTGGCGTCTGAGGGCCCGAAGATCACGGGAATCCAGTAAAGGTCTTCGGCCTTGTCCCTTATGCACAGAGATTTTTCCAGTTTCTCTGAATCTTTTGATGATGTTATGCACTGTCCATGATGAGACCTTCAAAGCCTTTGCAATTTTACGTTGAAGAACATTGTTTTTAAAGTAT